>CP141126.1:14405000-15655000 GCA_035236585.1 Warburgia ugandensis
CTCCACACAAACGGTTTTCTCTCGGATCGTTCGATCCATGTCAATATACTTGTCCTTCATGAAATCATCCACTCTTTCAAAAAATCCAAATAGAAAAGGCATAATTTTCTTATTGAGGTGAACTTTCGGAAAGTTTTTGACGCTTTCGGATGGGATTTTCTCATATACACAATGATCAAATTTGAATTCCCTGAGAAATCATCAATCTCATCATGTTTGCTGTCTCTTCCATCTCATGGCGGTTTCCATCAATGGTGAGATTTCCAAATGGTTGAAGCCCGCTAAAGGACTCAAACAAAGTGACTTCTTATCGCCCTATCTGTTTGTCATTTGTCCCGAAGTTTTTTCTGCTGCTTTAAAGCCCAAAATCTCCTAAAAAGGCAGCACGCCCCTCTCTTTTGGAAAGAATTGGCAAAAAATCTCACACTCATGGTTGGTAGACGACCGGATCATTTTCATGAGAGCCTCCTTATCAAAAGTCGGTGAAAATTTCAACCTTTTGAACATTTTCGGTCATCAATCAGCTCTCCAGATGAAGGAGAGCCTTGGTGCAATGGTAAAGCTGTCGTTGTTTGACCTTGAAATCACGGAAAACTGCCTCTTGCAAAAATGCAAGATAATCTGAACCCTACATAAGTAGGAGCTTCATGCACTAGGGCCGCCCTTTTAAAATCAGGTCTCCATATGGCACTCTTCAACCCAATAATCATGCACTGTGAAGATTAAGAGAAAGCTAAAACATGTTTTAGGCATCTCTAACAACCTCATCGGTTCAAAATATTAGGGGCTCCTAGTTTACTGTGGGAGATCAAAGTGTTGGGATGCACAGCTCTAATACAACTGTTGCAGATGCACAATTTTGATGCTATTGTAACGATCCAGATTTGGGAATCTGAGGCTGAGAGAAACACAAACACAAAAAAAAGAGATAACACAAAGATTTTACGTGGTTAGGCCTGATTTGGCCTACATCCACGGGAAAAGAGAGGAACTATCACTGTTTATGAACATATTACACTGAGGAGGAGGAGGATCAGATTAGATCCTCTCTCTACTCTACTCTACTCACTCACGTTCACTCTTTTTCTCTCACAGATCGACTATGATCTGATTCTTACAACATTGTTTATGTGACGACCCGGGTTTTTATATGATGCAATTTTGATACAAAGGCAAGATCTCTTGTTTTATAAGTATGAAATGCATGAAAATCATTTTATTTTGGAAAACAATCTTTCATAAAAACCTCAAGTGTCAAAACACATTCTCAAATTATCTAGCCATGGTAAAGTTTTAAATCAACATTATTCCTAAGAAAGTGTTAGTCACAAATTTCGCCTATTAGAGAGTAACTACAATCAAGTAACATTGAAAGATAAGGTAGGGGTTTACCTACTTGCACTTAGTCTGGGTGTCTTCTAGCACAAGCGTTCCTTGCCCTTAAGTATTTACTTTGTGTCTGAAAAATGTTGAGGATTGGGTGAGTATATACTATACTCAGTAGGAGCCTATCACTACTAGTTTTATAATGCATGAGATGTTTTAAAATCATATGCTCTTTCAAAACATGTGCATGTCTGAATAATCAAGTTCAATATCGATATTAAAATCCATTGTCAAACTGAAATACTAACGACTTGAAGGATCACATAATCCAAAATCGAAAGTATCATATATATTATAATATTATGATATGCATAAGATGCTTCATTTAATCCAACTCATGGATATCTAGCATGGTATGGTCGACCAACCTTATATCATGTCATATGCAATGCAAGTAAGTCCACGAAAACATAGGGCTCAACTATGCCCACGACCTCGCTGCCGTGTGGTCCCTGGGTACCTAGGGACACAGCTAGGGACATAGCGTCATAGCCTCCACGGGGCATATGACACATCGACCCAGTGCCGTGACACCAGTGGTAGCCCCCTGTACCACATGCAGTCGACGTAGGGACATGCCCTTTTTGGTCATGGTACCCAATCCATCTAATAGTGGTAGAGGCTGAGAGGCTACCCCAACCTCTCGGCATAGCGCCCACGAGCTTATCAGCCCAAATCATAATCAGATCAAACAAGCGAAAACCTCTCTTTTTTCAAAACCTGTCCTCTTCGGGTCCCTTACAACTGCTTGGGCCTCGGCACTCCAGCGTCTTTTGATAACCCTCAAGGACATGCAATTTTTGCAAGAACTTAATGCTCACAAATCATGCAATGTATGCAATTGTTTGCAAAACATATCTATGTATAATGTATATGCAATTATTTACAAAACATGTCTATGCATAAAGCATTTATCACATGCATGCTAAATTAAGCTATGCTAAACAAGTCATATACTTAAAACATGTATTCGCAAAACAATCATAGTTCTTTTAAAAGAATCTAGTAGCGATAGAGCACCTACCTGGCTAAGTTGCGCTAACCCCTTTGTCCTCGTATGCTCCTGAACATGGTTTGGGGAATCAAGGTTAGTTTGGTCTATCCTTTATGGGTTTTAGAGTGGCTGGTCTTATTTCATAGGCATTAAGGGTTCATCCCTATGCCTATGGGTGTCCTAAGGCCCTAATTGGGCCTTGGTATCATCAGTTTTCCAAAGGTCTAACGGCCATGCACCACCATCTTATTCTAAGGGTCATGTCCACCTTTAATTGGGCCTTGATCAGGGATTTTATAGTTTAGGTGTGTCCGCGTCGTCGACACGGATACAACGCCTTTTGCGGTGCCTCAATTGGAGCTCTAGATCTCAAGTTATAAGCTTTTTAGTGTCACACGTACATAATGGCCTTAAGAGTGAAAAGGCGGAATGCTAGCGTGCTGCGCGTCAGTGGCATGCGCCCTCCTTTTCTTAAGGAGCGAAAAAATCTCGGTTCACTAGCGTACTGCGTGTCTGCGGTATGCGCCTCAGCTGGCGCGTTTGTAGACGCGCCAGGTTTTCCGCCTGTTTTTCCCTTTTGCGGGTGCGTCCCTGGACGCACCCGTTTGTTAGGGGATAAGAATGTAAGTTATTGACAGTAAAATCTCAATATTCACTTGTCCCATAATTTATTCTATCATAAACACATTCATAGACTACTATTATTGATATGAACATCTCATTTCCTTGTCATTTGTGTTCACCTTTATACATACATAATATATAAGAACAAATCCGATAAAATTGTAAAAATAATCAATAATCATTTCCATACAAAACTGATCAACTCCTTTCATTATAGGAGATTTGTATCTCAGCCAAGCATTATATCTTGGGATTTTCCCTTCTTGGGAAAAATATTGGTAATATACAATTACCTGGCATTTCATCATGCCATCCCTTAAGGCATTTCACTATGCCAATTTCATATGCATCATAATGCAAAATAATCAAGGACTACTATGCTTGCAGTCTGATCCGCACAGCGCACCCGGATAACTATTCAATAATCCATGTCCATATGGGAGGATCATGGCTGTCACAGTGGTGGCCTTCCCATAATTGCCCCACCCGACTTTTAGCCTTTCTTAGGCTTGGTATTCAATATCATCAAGTTTCAGAGAGTGGGTGGCCAAACCCTCTTAACTCTCAGCCTATGCCTGTTTAAAACAAAACCACAAGCCTCCAAGCTTGTATGTAAAATAATACTTATACATATCAGACTATCTGTCTGTTTATCTAGGACTGGAATATTTTCTACTTTCCTATTCACTTAGGGTTGTTCTCAATTCTCAACTTTGACCATTTAATACTTATTTTCCTCATCATTTGGTTGGATCATATTTCAATTTGAGGTATTTACCTTAATATATTGGTATCATATATGTCAATACTTCAAAACATAAGATCATGTATTAGACATGTATCTTCATGTAAAGGCATTCTTAATAATCCACTTACCTCAATAAGGTATTCTTACTCCTTGAAATCTGCCATAGTCTCGATCAACATATATCTGTCAAATCATATGTGTAATGTCATTTTTCTAATCAAGGGTACATACTACATGGTCTTTTGATCATCCTTATGTAGGATGATCTGAATCTTTCTTCCTTGAATATCATATATCAATGGGTTTAATATCATCTATACAAATACTATCTATATCATACATAACAATCTAATTTACATTGATGTTTCTTTTTCCTTATTATTTTTGATCATACAAGATCTCATCTTGTTTGATCATCCTTATCTTACTTACTATTTTTATTAGGGTTAGATAATTTGCTATCCTTTTATGTTCTTATTATTATTCAACCAGTTAGTGTCTTACTTGGTTGAAGATAATTTATTTCTTCCTATTATTAGACAACTCCTCCTTATTTCAGGATGACTAGTACTTACCAGTTAAAGTCTGCTCAAAAAGTGGTTAATACAACCCTCATGTAAGGAGGTATTTAGACATCTCTTACGTCAACGGGAGGTGAGGGAAAAGCACTTGGCTCTTGTATACCCCCTATAACCACAATGTTTAGAGTCCACTGGAGTGGTACTAGCTCAACCTTTAACAAGGTTCCTATGAGCTCTTTACCTTAAGTCCCTTCTCTAATTGATTTCCTATGAGCTCTCTAATGGATATGCACAATGTCATTCATGGATGTTCATTATTTTCCTACTTTGGGCCAAGGAAATAATAAATCATTCTTTATATTGTCCTACTAACTATAGCCCTTATTAAGTCAAAATCATTCATTCATCGTAGTTGTCCATGAATCTCTATATTTCATTAGTTTACATTTTTGGTGATTTATGCTCCTTATATCTTAACAACTACTTAACAATTGAATAAAATTTGACAATAAGTAAATCATTAACTTGAAAGCATAAATCAAATATAATTTTAACAACTATATACTAACATTCTTCCTATGAATGTAACTTAAGCTAATGAAATAAAACTAACATGATCCTAAGTTATGAAACACATCTTCTATCATAATGAAATCATGTTTAAATCCTAATTTACACTAGCATAATCCTAAGATAATCAAATCTACTAACAAATTACTCATTTAGGGCATATCATACTAAAATTTAAAGATTACACTATCATGCTTTCTAACTTAGAACATAAATCACATTTACACCTTTATGTCCAATAAAAGCCAATTAAAACTTAGAACATAAATCACATTTACACTTCTATATCCAATAAAAGACAATTAAAGTAATTATATTAAGATTATTATAAGCCTTTAAATATAATCCAACCATTAGATCTTAGGTGTTTTCCTTTAGATCAAGGGTTTTAATTACCTTTAAGGCTTTTAATCCATTAAGATCCAAAAATCATATCCACTTGATTTTGTCACATTTCATCCATGATCTAACTTGATTTCATCATAATATCATCCATTTAATCCATCCTAAGGATCTGATCATACTTGATCTCATTGATCAAGTGGGTCCCTTTGTATTTTTTTTATTTTTATTTTAGGGTTTTTCTACCATAAAGGGCAGATCCCCTAATTTATCCAAGATCTGTCCAAATTAACCATAGATATTACTTTATTATATTATTATATCATCATTAAAATAAATTTCGAAGATCTGATCACCTCAGATCTTGAAGATCTTAGAAATTGGACACTTATTTCCAAAATACAGAAATAATTGTTAGAAATATTATGACTTCATTAGAAACTAGACATTACAAGCTTTCCATAGCTTCTTTCCGATCTCAATTTGGAGTTCATATGACTCCACAATCTTAAATTAAATTTTATAGTCGTTCCTAGGGTCCAGATTTGATCTGGGCCCAGCAAAACTAATCTCTCTCAATTGAGGGTCCAAACCTTGTTAGATTTTCTTGAAAAATGTATCCTAGGGGTTTTGGACCTTCTAGATCGATTGAAAAGTTAGAATTTCCATCTGAGCTCTCTATCACCATAAATTGAAGGCTTTGGTATTTACTTTATTTTTACCATTTTTCATTCAAATTAAATTACAGAAAAAATAAAAATTACACTAAAACATAATAAATATGTATGAAAAGTAGTTCCACTAACTTGATTGGAGAAAAACAATATAATTGATGCCCAATTTGAGAGAATTACCGGTTGATGATAATATAGCCCGATTGTCCACCTTTTTGTGATTTTCTGTTGTTGGAACCGTTGGATTTCGAAATTGATTTGGGGATTTGTATATACTATAGTATAGGAGGTTATGGATGGTAGAATTTATCAGATTCTACCTGGAACAGAGTGCCTAATTGAATTTAGGTCTCTTGTTCCACTTAGAAAGAGGAGAGAGAAATAAGAAAAATAGAGATTTTGGAGGGATGAATGAGAATTTGGGGTTGAAACTCCAGGAAAGATTTGGAAATTTCGTAGTTAAGGTTGTGAAAATTTTTGGGACATATTTATAGCCAAATTTGAAATTTTTATTATTTATTTTGATAAGATATTTTATTACTTTAGAAATTTTTATTACAAGTGCATTCTCCATTCTCCACTCCATTCTCTACTACCAGCAATAATGTACTAAGCAGTTATTGTTGCTTCTAGAACGTTGGCCCACTTTGTAGGCCCCACTTTTATGTGAAAAGATATTTTTGCCCTTTGAACTCCAAAATTGGAGAATAATAGGCAATATTTGTTCGAACTTGGAATCGAGTGTACTTAGTGGCGTTGGAATCGTATTTCTAAGTACTTCATGAATATTGAGGTCTTATTTCTTGGATATGGAATATGGATAAAATTACCATTTTACCCCAAAATGGAGAAAATTAAGGAATTTTCATTTTAACTCAGAATTGAACGTACTTAATGTTGTTTCAATCAGTTTTCCAAGTACATCTATAATTTCTGTGTTTTAATTCATGATATAATCTTCATAAAAAGAGAATTTTCAATAACCTAATATTTCAGCCCAGAATTTCTAAAAATTCAAACTTTATTAATTTGCCTTAATAAGTTACAAAAATTCGGGGTCATTACACTCAGGACACCCTGGTTCGACCCTATCGAACCAATGCAACCCAGGGAACGTCCCTGGGTCCTTGGTGACTCTCCAGGGCTTTATTTTGCATGATTTTTCATGCAAAATCTTAGGGAAACTGATCCTAGGACTACTGTGAAGACGGGTTTTGAGGGATCTTGGGCATACCTGGCTCGTTACCGGATTTTTCTCCTCGTTTCCCCTCTAGGTTACTCTTCCAAAACAGGTTTTCTTCAAGCTTTTGGGCTGCCATTAGAGGCGCCCAAGAGCTCTATTTATAGAGCTATAAGAGGGTTCTGGAGGGGGCTCTCATCGCCCTTGAATGGTGGTGGAGAAACCTCCAGAATGGCAGTGATTTCTCCTCCAATCACCGCCGTTCTAGAACCCTCTAGGGGGTTGAAGATGAAGGGTGCCCGTATCAAAACGGGCCCCTATGTTTTGTGGGCCAAATCCGTTTTTTGTAAAAATTATATTTTTGGCCCTGAACTTCAAAGGGCCATAACTTGCTCATTTTAACTCCGTTTTAGGTGATTTTGGTCTTGTTGGATTCCTTTTTCTGAAATGCACCTAATGGTACCATTTTTAGGACCAAAATTTTGAGTTCAAGCAAGGTAAATAGTGAAATGACCAAAATGCCCTTATCTTCAAAAACTGAACTTTTCATTGCTAACTTGGGATTTTAATATTAGAAAATTGGAGTCATTACATTCTTACCTCCTTAGGGGAATTTCACCCCCAAAATTCTACTATATATACAGTCAAAAGATCTCGGGGTACTTTTCTCGCATTTCTGGCTCCGGTTCCCAAGTCTCTTCTTCCATGTGCTCATTTCTCGACAAAACTTTGACTAAGGGTATGTCCTTGTTCCGCAGCTTCTTATTCTTACGATCCCGAATCTCAACTGGTCTCGTTTCTAGCTTGAGATCCTCTGTCAACTCTATGGGTTCCTGGTTGATGACATGAGTGGGGTCAGGCACATACCTCCTTAGCATAGATACATGGAATACGTTATGCACTTTAGATAGCTGAGGGGGTAGTGCGATCCTGTAGGCCACTTTTCCCACTTTCTCCAGGATTTCGAAAGGTCCTATGTAACGCAGACTAAGCTTGCCTTTGATACTGAACCGCATAACTCCTTTAGTGGGAGATATCTTCAGGATAACGTGCTCTCCTATGTCGAATTCCAATGGTCTCCTCCTCTGATCAGCATAGCTCTTTTGGCAGCTTTGAGCTATGAGGAGGCGTCTTCTTATGAGTTTGACCTTCCCGGCGCATTGCTCTACCAGCTCGGACTGGAGCACCCTGGACTCTCCAACTTCACTCCAACTGGTGGGTGATCGACAGGGTCTCCCATAAAGTGCCTCGTATGGAGCCATGCCAATGCTCGACTGAAAGCTATTGTTGTACGCAAACTCGACTAGCGATAGGTTTTCATCCCAGCTCTGCTTCCAATCGAGGGCACAGGTTCGCAACATATCTTTGACTATCTGGATTGTACGCTCTGACTGTCCATCGGTCTGGGGATGGAAGGCTATGCTATAGTTCAAGGAAGATCCTAAGGATTTTTGGATGGACTTCTAGAGTTGTGAAGTGAAGCGGCTATCCCTATCTGAAGTGATACTAAGGGGCATACCATGTAAACTCACTATCTCTTTGATGTATAGCTGAGATAGGCTGTCAGTGGATTGGGTATGATGTATAGGAAGGAAATGGGCTATCTTAGTCAATCTATCAACAATTACCCAGATCAGGTCATGACCCTTAGAGGTCCTGGGTAGCCCTACGATGAAGTCCATTGTAATATGGTCCCATTTCCATTCGGGTAACTCAAGGGGTTGTAACAATCCCGCAGGTCTTTGATGTTCAGCCTTTACTTGTTGACATGTTAGACACTTTGCCACAAATTCCCCTATGTCTCTTTTCATACCATCCCACCAATATTGTTTCTTTAAGTCTTGATATATCTTAGTTCCTCCTGGGTGTATAGTATACTTAGACCGATGAACCTCTTTTAAGATTTCTTGTCTTAACTCTTCATTAGTCGGTACCACTAATCTTCCTTGCATGTAAACGCTACCATCTTCCCTTTTTGTAAACCCTGGTTTTCCTATGAAAGCTTGTATATCCGGATCTCCTTTCTGTTCTTGCTTAACCTTTTCATTAACAGCCGACTTTATTGTTAGACCTGCCATAATGATCTTGTGCTTACTTATGTCTGGTTTCCATGTGATTACTTCTTGTAATAGCTTCCATCTCTTAGTTAATAAACTTGCACATATCCCTTGGGTTTTTCTACTTAATGCATCAGCTACCACATTAGCTTTTCTAGGGTGATAATGAATGGAGAAGTCATAGTCTTTTAAGTATTCCATCCATCTTCTTTGTCGCATGTTTAAGTCTTGTTGGGAAAAGATATATTTAAGACTCTTCTGATCTGTAAAATCTTAAAACTTTTCCCCATATAAATAATGTCTCTAGATTCGCAAGGCAAAGACTATGGCTGCTAATTCCAAGTCATGGGTCGGGTAATTGACTTCATGCTTATTGAGTTATCGAGAAGCATAAGCATAAGCAATCACCTTCCCATGTTGCATAAGTACGCAGCCTAGTCCTTGTTGCGAGGCATCGCTGTATATCTCAAATCCGCCACTCCTTGAAGGTAAGGTAAGGACAGGTGCTGCACCTTCTTTTTAGTTCCTGGAAGATTTCCTCACATTTATCAGTCCATTCAAATCTTGTGTCTTTCTTGGTCAGCTTAGTTAGAGGTAAAGCAATTTGTGAAAAACCTTCGATGAATCTCCTGTAATATCCGGCAAGTCCTAAGAAGCTTCTTATTTTTGTGACTGTCTTAGGTCTTTCCCAGTTTTGTACTGATTCAACCTTAGTGGGGTCAACTACTATGCCATCTTGAGAAATAATGTGTCCTAAGAAATTAACCTTTTCCAGCCAAAACTCACACTTACTGAATTTTGCATATAACTTGTGTGCTAGTAGGGTGCTTAATGTTATCCTTAGATGTTCCTTATGGTCTTCAGGAGTTTCAGAATATATTAAGATATCATCCACAAACACTATGATGAATTTATCTAAGTACTCCTTGAACACCCTATTCATGAGGTCCATAAATGCGGCTGGAGCATTAGTTAAACCAAAGGACATCACTCTGAATTCATAATGACCGTATCGAGTCCTGAAGGCTGTCTTGGGGATATCTTCTTCTCTAACTCGAAGTTGATGGTACCCGGATCGTAGATCAATCTTAGAGAAGACTCTGGTTGACTGAAGTTGATCGAAAAGATCATCAATTCGGGGAAGGGGGTACTTATTCTTAATGGTGACCCTATTTAGCATCTGATAGTCTACGCACAATCTCATGGAGCCATCTTTTTTCTTAACAAAAAGGACTGGAGCTCCCTACGGAGATACGCTAAGTCGTATGAACCCTTTGTCAAGTAGTTCCTATAACTAGGTCTTTAGTTCTTTTAGTTCTGCAGGAGCCATTCGATAAGGAGCTTTGGAAATGGGGGAAGTACCAGGTATAAGGTCAATGATAAACTCAATTTCTCTTGGTGGAGGTAGACCTGGTAAGTCCTCAGGGAATACGTCAGGAAATTCTCAGACTACCTTGACATCCTCTAGCTTTGGTTGAGGACTCTCGACAGATTCAATCTTGGCTAAGAAGAAGGGGCATCCTTGAGCAATGTGCTTAACTGCTTTCATGGTAGAAATAACATGCGCTCCAGAATAATCCTTTCTTCCTTGGAGGGTGAAAGTGTCTCCATTAGGTAGGGTAAAAGTGACACGTTTCTGGCGGCAATCAACAAAGGCTTGATGAAAGGCTAGCCAGTCCATACCTAGGACGATGTCGAAGTCATTCATATCTAAGTGGATAAGATTGGTATGTAGCAAATGGTCCTTGATCAAAATGGGGACATCCTGGAGATAAGAATAGGTGGGGAGTGCTTGGCCTACAGGAGTCATGACTTCTAGAGTGAAGTTTAGGTCCTATGGTATAATGTCCAAGGATGATGCAAATTCCCGGGATATGAAAGAATGAGTGGAGCCTGTATCAAATAGAACTTTAACAGGTGTATCATAGATAGAAAGAATACTTTCAACTACTGCATTTGAAGCCTGGGCTTGACTGGAAGTGAGGGCAAAGACACGTCCTTGGATTTTTGGAAATTGATCTCCTTTACGCTCTTCAACTTTCCTTTTAGAACAATCCCTAGCAAAATGTCTTGGTTCTCCACAAAGATAGCAAGTGATGTTGAAAATGGGACACATTTTGCTTAAATGACTCCTGTTACACTTAGGGCATGTTTTCCAGTCTAGTCTTCTTCCTTTGTTTTCAAACGGCTTATTGAAAGGTGGCCTGGGTCCAGATGACTGAAATGGTCTCTTTCCTTTATTTCTCATGGTGTTGATGTTCTTAGTTTCCTTCATCGCCTGATTCCTTTGGTAATCTTTTTCGTATAGGGAGGCCATCTCTACTGCCTTGGCTACGGTGGAAGGTTGGAAACCTAGAACTCTGTTTCTGAGTCCTGCGTTGAGTCCATCTACAAATCTTTCTGCCGCATCTTCCTCATCAGCAGAAGCACGTGGTGCAAATCTTCATAGGCTGATGAATCTACTTTCATATTGTTGGATAGTCATATTTCCTTGTTCTAAGTCCATAAATTCATTTTCCTTCTGTTTTCTTATGTGTTTAGGATAATATTTGTCATTAAAGACCTTTTTAAACTCTTCCCATCCTATTGTTTCTCGTTGATCAAAATAAGTTCTTTCCGCTGTTTCCCACCAAAAGGTAGCCTCTCCCCTAAACACAAATGTGGCCATGGGTACTTTTCTTTCTTCAGCTATGTTCATGGCTTTAAATATCTTTTCAATATCAATTAACCATTTTTCAGCTATAGATGCTTCATCTTCTCCTATGAATGAGAGAGTTAATTTCTTAAACCTTTCTAGCTGAACCTCAGTCCTATCTATTACTTTATCAGGGGAAGGATCTCGAGTGGTAGGAGTTTGGCTTTGACTATTCATGTATTGTCCCATATTCTGTAGGAATTGCTGGAACAATTCAGCCATCCCATTGCCCGACCCAGTTGAGTCCACTAGTGGGGCTTGAGGCCTTGGAACATTGCTTCCTTTCTTCTCAGGCATCTGTAATCACAAAGTAATTCACCAAACCTTAGTTTGTGTTATCCTATTACCCCTTACTCTTTCATGGATGAAACTTGATTATAAGTTATTCTCCTCATAATTGGGCTGTGAGTAACGTCAAACCTCGCTCTGATACCAACTGTGACAACTCGAGTTTTTATATGATGCAATTTTGATAAAAAGGCAAGATCTCTTGTTTTATAAGTATGAAATGCATGAAAATCTTTTTATTTTGGAAAACAATCTTTCAACAAAACCCCGAGTGTTAAAACACATTCTCAAATTATCTAGCCATGGCAAAGTTTTAAATCAACATTATTCCCAAGAAAGTGTTAATCACAGCCTCAGCTATTAGAGAGTAATTACAATCAAGTAACATTGAAAGATAAGGTAGGGGTTTACTTACTTGCACTTAGTCTGAGTGTCTTCTAGCACTAGCGTTCCTTGCCCTTAAGTATTTACTTTGTGTCTGAAAAATATTGAGGATTGGGTGAGTATATACTATACTTAGTAGGAGCCTATCACTACTAGTTTTATAATGCATAAGATGTTTTAAAATCATATGCTCTTTCAAAACATGTGCATGTCTGAATAATCAAGTTCAATATTGATATTAAAATCCATTGTCAAACTGAAATACTAACGACTTGAAGGATCACATAATCCAAAATCGAAAGTATCATATATATCATAACATTATGATATGCATAAGATGTTTCATTTAATCCAACTCATGGATATCTAGCATGGTATGGTTGACCAACCTTATATTATGTCATACGCAATGCAAGTAAGTCCACGAAACCATAGGGCTCAACTATGCCCACGACCTTGCCGCCGTGTGGTCCTCGGGTACCTAGGGACACTGCGTCATAGCCTTCACGGAGCATATGACACATCGACCCAGTGCCGTGACACCAATGGTAGCCCCCTGTACCACATGTAGTCGACATAGGGACATGCCCTTTTTGGTCATGGTACCCAATCCATCTAATAGTGGTAGAGGCTGAGAGGCTACCCCAACCTCTCGGCATAGCGCCCACGAGCTTATCAGCCCAAATCATAATCAGATCAAACAAGCGAAAACCTCTCTTTTTTCAAAACCTGTCCTCTTCGGGTCCCTTACAACTGCTTGGGCCTCGGCACTCCAGCGTCTTTTGATAACCCTCAAGGACATGCAATTTTTGCAAGAACTTAATGCTCACAAATCATGCAATGTATGCAATTGTTTGCAAAACATATCTATGCATAATGTATATGCAATTATTTACAAAACATGTCTATGCATAAAGCATTTATCACATACATGCTAAATTAAGTCATGCTAAAAAAGTCATATACTTAAAACATGTATTCGCAAAACAATCATAGTTCTTTAAAATAATCTAGTAGCGATAGAGCACCTACCTGACTAGATCGCGTTAACCCCTTTGTCCTCGTATGCTCCTGAACATGGTTTGGGGAATCAAGGTTAGTTTGGTCTATCCTTTATGGGTTTTAGAGTGGTTGGTCTTATTAATTAGGCATTAAGGGTCCATCCCTATGCCTATGGGTGTCCTAAGGTCCTAATTGGGCCTTGGTATCATCAGTTTTCCAAAGGTCTAGCGGCCACGCACCACCATCCTATTCTAAGGGTCATGTTTACCTTTAATTGGGCCTTGATCAGGGATTTTATAGTTTGGGTGTGTCCGTGTCGTCAACACGGACACAACGCCTTTTGCGGCACCTTAATCGGAGCTCTAGATCTCAAGTTATAAGCTTTTTAGTGTCACACGTACATAATGGCCTTAAGAGTGAAAAGGCGGAATGCTAGCGTGCTGCGCGTCAGTGGCATGCGCCCGCCTTTTCTTAAGGAGCGAAAAAATCCCGGTTCGCTAGCGCACTGCGCGTCTGCCGCATGCGCCTCAGCGGGCGCGTCTGCAGACTCGCCGGGTTTTCTGCCCGTTTTTCCCTTTTCAAGGACGCGCCCCTTTTGGTTCTCTCAGACGCGGTCGACGAGTCTCGTCCCGGTGGGACGTTCTGGTTGTTTGGGGGACCGGCGCGTCCTCAGTGTGACGACCTGTTTCGACCCTGTCAAACCAGTGCGGCCCAGGGAACGTCCCCGAGTCCTTTGTGACTCTCCAGGGCTATATTTTGCATGATTTTTCATACAAAAACTTAGGGAAACTGATCTTAGGACTACTGTGAAAACGGGTTTTAAGAGATCTTGGGCATACCTAGCTCGTTGCTGAGTTTTTCTCCTCGTTTCCCCTCTAGGTTACTCTTCCAAAACGGGTTTTCTTCAAGCTTTTGGGCTGCCATTAGAGGCGCCCAAGAGCTCTATTTATAGAGCTATAAGAGGGTTCTGGAGCGGGCTCTCACTGCCCTTGAATGGCGGTGGAGAAACCTCCAAAATGACGGTGATTTCTTCTCTAATCACCTCCGTTCTAGAACCCTCTAGGGGTTGAAGATGAAGGGTGCCCGTATCAAAATGGGCCCCTGTGTTTTGTAGGCCAAATCCGTTTTTTGTAAAAATTATATTTTTGCCCCTAAACTTCAAAGGGCCATAACTCGCTCATTTTAACTCCATTTTAGGTGATTTTGGTCTTGTTGCATTCCTTTTTCCGAGATGCACCTAATGGTACCATTTTCATGATCAAATTTCTTGGTTCAGGCAAGGTGAATAGTGAAATGACCAAAATGCCCTTATCTTCAAAAATTGAACTTTTCATTGCTAACTTAGGATTTTAATATTACAAAATTGGAGTCATTACAGTTTAGTAGCGATCGCAGCAGATCTTAACAAATCTACAGCTTTGGTTGCCTAATTTGACTGTTTATTTGGTGCCGAATTTTGACTGTCATGATTTTCAATTTTACTGCATCGATTCTTGACTTTCAGTTTCTGTGTTTTGACTTTACAGATGTCTCCACATGAGTATAGACCCATCACAAAGAACCATAATTTAGATTTCATCATCAAACACTTGAAGAAAAGGCTGTCTGGCTGGAAAAAGAAAAATCTCTCAAAAGCTGGACGAATTATACACTTATTAAATCCAAATTATCCAGCTTGCCTATTTATGCAGCCTCAGCTCTTCCAATTCCATCCAAGGTCCTCCAAGAATTCTACAAGCTTCAGCGAATTTTCTTTGGAATGGACGAGATTATGCACATAGTCCACATATGGTTGCTTGGGATAATTTCACAAAGCCTAAGTCCTTGGGTGGCTTGGGTTTTCGCGATTTATCTGGCATGCAAGAAGGCCCAAAGCTTTAAGTTAGCTTGGAGCTTTATCCAAGACAAAATTTCGACATGGATGAAGGTAGTGAAGGCTAAATACCTACAAAACTCTGGCTTCTTTACGCATATTGGAAGGAAAACTCCAAGTTAAATAATTTACTTCAATCGGGAACCCTTTGGATCATCGGAAACGGCTCTTCTGTGAGCCTCTGGCTTGATAATTGGACTGGGGTCGCCAACTATTTCCCTCCTCTTTGGATTTCCAGGAAGAAATTAAAGAAGTCACCCTGAATAGAGGACCTTTTCTAATGCTCCAGATCAACAAATATGGTCCCCAGTTAGAACAGCCTACCAACATATCACAAAGCTCCAGAGCCCTCAACAAAGACCCAAACCATGGAATTATATTTGGAGCATAAACTGCCACCGTCGGGTCAAAATTTTGCTTTGACAACTCCTGCACAACAAACTCCCAGTCAGACAACACTTCGGTTGGCTTCAAGCCCTCTTTGTAATGGCGCCCAAGAGTGGAAAAGGAACAGGAGGATTATAACATGTCAAGATCATTGGGCAGGAATAGAGAGTACTAGAGTGCCTAACTCCGAAGTGTGATGCACTACGCCGTCCCGGGTCTCAGGCAGATTAGGCCTCGTTCAGCAGAATCAAAGGGAGTGTAATACAGACATTTTCTCAGGCAGATTAGGCCTCTTTCAGCAGAATCGAAGGGAGTGTAATAGAGACATTTTAACGGTGAGATTACAAATATCACATTGTAGAACACTGAGAGTGTGACAGAAAAAAAGAAAAGGATTATGACTCAGCAGAGATGTTAATTTTGATCCGGGACTCAAACTTGTATACCTGATTCACCCATTTAATGAACATGTAATTCTATTCATGCCCGTTTGACTTGCAACTGGCAATGACTGGCCTAGCCTTGACATCTAAACTTTCACATGTTGCGATCGAACTGAGAAGAAGCCTTAGTGCAACAGTAGAGTTGTCGCCGCGTGGCTTTGAGGTCACAGGTTCAAAGTGTAAAAATAACCTCTTGCAAAAAATGCAAGGTAAAATTACATACTATTAACCCTTGTGGTCTGCCTCTTTCTCAGATCCCATGCAGCGGCACTGCCATAAATTTTTTATGTTGAGGCCAAGTACTCTGTTTTAGGTTTGCTAGTTTGGTTTCCTGCATCTCCTGTGTATATCATTTTATATTAATTTATGCTTTTGATAACGACACCTCTCCCACTTGGCTGAATACCATGGAAACAAACAAAAGACCACTTGGCTGTGATGAATCATGTATTGACAAAAGTAAATGAATGTGGGCCAGCTTGTACAGTGAATCAGAGCTATACATTTCACAATCCAAAATAAATCATGGACTAAACAGGTAAAGATCATCATATTAACATGTAAATTATTTGATCGTCTATCTTATTAATGGGTTATACTTCCACACATGCTAAATTACCTATTTACCTGCAAACTCGCCACCATAAATGGGTTGTGTGTGGGTAGGCATTTTATCACTTGTTTAGGAAATGTGTAATTCAATCCATACCCATTTGACCCACAACCTGCCCAGCTTGCCCACATTCACATTTTGCGATCGAAGCGAAGAGAAGCCTTAGTGCAACAGTAGAGTTGTCATCGTGTGGCCTTGAGGTCACGGGTTCAAAGTGTAAAAACAGCCTCTTACAAAAAATACAAGGTAAAATTGCATACTATTAACTCTTGTAGTCTGCCTCTTTCTCAGGTCCCACATGTGAAAGAGCTTCGTGCACTGGGGCTGCCATAAATTTTTTATGTGGAGGCCAAGTGCTCTGTTTTAGCTTTGCTAGTTTGGTTTCCTGCATCTCCTGTGTATATCATTTTAGATTAATTTATACTTTTGATAACGACACCTCTCCTACTTGGCTGAATACCATGGAAACAAACAAAAGACCAATCGGCTGTGATGAATCATGTATTGACAAAAGTAAATGAATGTGGGCCAGCTTTTACAGTGAATCAGAGCTATACATTTCACAATCCAAAATAAATCATGGACTAAATAGGTATAGATCATCATATTAACATGTAAATTATTTGATCGTCTATCTTATTATACTTCCACACATGCTAAATTACCTATTTACCTGCAAACCCGCTGCCATAAATGGGTTGTCTGTGGGTAGGCATTTTATCACTTGTTTAGGGAATGGGTAATTCAATCCATACCCATTTGACACTTACATGTCTAAGTCACCAGTTGCTACAATGTATAGGACCTTCGGACTGCAAGTTTTACTCACTTGACCATAGTATGTGGTATTAGACATATACTACTATTGGCCGACTTCCATCCAACTTAGCATTTAGCTTAAATAGCAAATCAATATAGCAACACTGCCTTACTGAGTAGAGGTCATGAGTTTGAATCATGAAACCCCAATTATTTCTAGTACAAGGTAGATGAGCTTGTACTTGAGTTCATGTACAAGGGCCTTCGGTGTGACCGAGTGTGTTAGACATATACAGTAGAATTCCATAAATTAATGAAGGAAAAATAATAATTGTATCAAGATAATACATTCTCTTCGGTCCCAACTTCGGCCAACATGATAAATTAATATTCTCAACAAACTTAAAAGATAATATATTTTCGAAATTCTCTCAAGGGCCCACTGATTACATAAATTAGTGCTCTAGGATAAAAAGGGAAAAGAGAAATATGCTTTTAACAGAAATTTTATAATGTATCAATTAATATAAGGGAAAGATAAAGACAAGTAGAGAGAGAGAGATTTATTTATTTATTTAGAGAATAGTAAAAGTACTCATTGCATGTTGAAGCAACAAAGGGAAAAAAAAGGGCAGCCTCAGTGCACGAACCTCCTGCTTATATGGGGTCAAGGGAAGGGGCGGACCACAAGAGAGAAAGGAGTACACGCCCTTTCTCCAAGCAAGGAACATTTTGTTTACAAATCTAAACTTTTCATCACATTTACTATACTCAAAATATGTAAATCATAAAAATCAATGCATTTGAACAATCCCGGTCACTAGTTTTAGATCTTTGAAAAACGTAGCAAAAATGGATGGTTGTGATTTTGGACCTAAAGAAATATAGGATAAAAACAACATGGCCTCAACTAAGCTGGTGATAGATGAGGCACTCTTCCATACTTGAACTATGTATTTAGACTTGGCAAAGCCTCGGGTAGAACAAGCCAAATAATATGATAACTTGCGATGTGAACTTTCAGCTACCAACTTTCCAAGAGCCCAGTAACTTTTTTCTAGCGATGTGGGACTAACTCTCATACCCTCACCTTGCCTAGAAGCCTGCCAGCCCTCTTGGCCCACCCTCATCAACCCGCCCTCATTGGCCAAGGCTTTACAACCTCTCCCCCTTAGGGGAGACACGTCCCCGCGTGTCTTACCACATGCGAGCGCCCACGTGCGGCTAGCCACCTACACTAGGTCGGGATTTGGCTCTGATACCACTTGTAACAGCCCGAGGGCCCACACCCTACAACGATATTATCTATGTCGGAGTGCCCATACACCCCGCACGGTTTTGTTCTTCCCCAGTTGCCCAGAGAAAAGGCCTCGTTGCAAGGGAAGTCCTCATCACTCTTATCAAGAGCCCAGTAACTTTCCCCCTAGCGATGTGGGACTAACTCTCAGTCTCTCACCTTACTTAGAAGCTTGCCAGCCCTCTTGGCCTACCCTCATCGGCCAAGGCTTCACAATACGCACCCCACGGAGGCTATCATATGTGCTCATACGCGCATAGTGAAAATGCTACGAGATACGTAGATAAATGTTCCATCCGTCTATCCTCATCAAAACCTCTCGTCTTGGGTGGCACTCTGAGTGAATGAATAAAGAAATTAGATTCAAAATCCACTATGAATGATTGACCAGCTTTTACAGATGATATTTCTCCATCTAGTTGTCTTACTATTTGTTTACTTACTAATACTCATCATGACAAAGGCTGTGATGAGACGTGTAAATTAGTACATGCACATGCAAAATCCATACGCATTTAGGATTGACCGATCATCTTTAGCACAGCATCTTGATATTGTCATGCCCACAAGAAAGATCTACATAGGATGGAAATTCAGCAAACCTTGAGTAGGTTAACAGGGAGTACAGACTAACGACCTCTAGGATCATTGCTTCCTGGACCATTTGCACCTCTCTGATGTGCTGGCGATTTTCGTTTGAAGGTCATTGACATATGCTTATAATTCATTGCTTTTAAATCAGGTGACTGTGATTCATGTAGTCTTGCATTTGATTGATTATTGCAAGGTGTAATATTATGTTAGTGTTAGTAAAAGGGAGCCTTGGCATAACAGTTGAGTTGTCGCTACGTGACCGTGACCTTGTATTAGTGTATATAGTCTTACATTTGATTGACTATTGCAAGTTGAGTTGTTGCTACGTGACCGTGACTTTGTATATAGTCTTGCATTTGATTGACTATTGCAAGGTACGATGTTATGTTAGTAAAAGGTAGCCTTGACACAACAGTTATGCTGTCACTATTTGACTTTAAGGTCAGGGGTTCAAGGCATGAAAATGATCTCTTGCAAGATAAGGATGCATACTATAAGTCCTTTGTGTTCCACTCATTTTCTGGACCCTGCATACACAGAGCTTCGGGCACCATGCACCGGGACAATAGTGCTAGTGAACTAATTTTATGATGTATTCGAGTTTCACCCCTGAGAAAGTTTCTCTGTTGAGTGACCCCATCACTACTATTCTTCAGACAAAGAATGCTATTCAACAACAGAGTTTTAGCTCTGATCCAATCGAACCATTAAGATCATTCAATACCAGATATTTTGGGGTCCTTGCTTCTCCATAATACAATTTCTTCAATCTAATACGTCAGAGGTGGAATGGTTTCTATCCGTTCTGGCAACTGCACTGAAATCCAGTGAACAAGACATGACTCTGTATTTTCTTGGTTTTCAAACCATTCCCGAGGTAGCTGTGAACAAAGCAGTTTTTAGATAAAAAAGGGCGGCCCAAGTGCACAAAGTTCCAGCGTATGCCGAGTCCAAAGAAAAGGCGGATGACAAGAGTCTATAGTACCTAACTTTATCTTGCATTTTTGCAAAAGGCTGTTTACACACCTTAAACCCATGACCTCAAGGTCACACAACGACAACTTTACTGTTTACATGCCTAAAACCCATGACCTCAAGGTCACACAACGACAACTTTACCGTTGGCTGCCAAGGCTCCCCTTCAAACAGTTCTTAGATACTTACATTTCTGTTAAACCGACCGTATATACCTGATTATATGTCGAAAGTCAATTATGATGGTGAAACTAAATGGAGCTCCAAGACGACCACAAATCAAATAAAATGTCACTACCATCTGAGATGTTGGCCAAAGCTACAACAAAAAAAATAAGGAAAATTCTCAACCATTTCTTCATGATAATCGTAACCTAGAATTATCAATAATAGGATGGGAATGCTAAAACAGAAAAACCCAGACAGCATATAATACATCTGTTGATCGAATTAACTGCATCTTTCAGAAGCTGCGACTCACTTTGATGCCTAGACACAGCCGCAGACCTCTCCTCCATTTCCATGAACACCCATAATTCTACTACATTGGCTAGCAAGGAAAGAATCGACCACGCACTGAAAGAGGCAAACATACCAAACTAGAGCTATAGTACAAGGAACGGAATAATCATCGTCATGAATTTGTCGTACGTAAGTGTTGCTGAACCAGTATAGCGTGGATCTTTCTCCTTGAACTTCTCAGTTAATCCCTGAAAAAGGAAACACATGAGGTGGTGATATAAACATAGCATCCCAGAAGAGAAAATCAATAAATTGCAATAGATTATCTTAAAACTGGTAGAGCCCCATGCTTCTGCAAATCAGGCATTGCTCTCTTCAGTTACAAGTTAGGATGGTTACAATCCACTTGTTTATATATTAAAATGCTTACCAAGAACCACTTATTCTATGTTATGAAGGATTTCCCTGACTACCCAAGTGCACTGAAAGACAACCATACTGAGAACCCCTTAAACGTTGAATTCAGTCTCCACATGTGGCATGTGTACAATAATCAGAACAATATCAAGACGTTTACAATGCATAGGGTTTCAAGCCCAAGGCTACAATCAGACTAGCTGCATAATGTTATGCTACGAGTGAGCTATTGAACTTGTTTTCCAGTCCCTCTTTTGAGGCTATCAATCAAACTGTTAGGTTAATAAAATCAGTGGTTTATGACACGCGAACTATCTATGACGGGGAGTTGACCAGTTCAAGTGAAGCTTTGAAAGCCAGAAACCAGTCAGCCACTAGGTTTTGTGAGAGGTAACAACTATTCAGCAACTACTAGTCTTCTTTGGAGGTTTCAGGAGATGCCCACAGAGTTCTCTGTCTGAACTCATAAGCAAAAAAATAGAGGATTGGTGAACACTTAGGTATACAACTACTTTAATGATTTTAATATATAGCAAGATCCAATTCCGTTGAGATATCATGAACATCTTGTCTCTTTTTACCGGTGATTAATTATTTCAACAGTCAATGAACAAGGGTATGATTTTCTGACTCACAAACTCCATTAAGTTCTTGCTCTATTGAGCAATGATGCTTAACTTCCCACCTCTATAATTAGACAATGGCCAGCTGATACTTGAAACAGAAGGTACTCCTGAATTTGTAGAGGATAACAAAAATCTTATATCTTAGATGGATATCATATTCTTTTAGGAAATCCTGATGATACTCCAGTCATGAGTCGAACATCAAGTTTTAAGTGTATTCGAGAAGTCGTGATCGAAAGGGATTTAATACTGACCTTCACAATCATCCCACACTCAACGAAGTTGTCAAAATCAAGTCCACCCCTACGTCTACCTGTGTTATCGTACTTAGAGATCAAAAGTTGAAGAACTGAAGGTGGAACTGCATATCCAAGACTGAGCAGAGCATCTCTCAGTTCCATCGAGTCAATTTCCCCGCTCCTATCTCTATCAAACCGCTCAAATATTGCCTGCAAACATATGACAAAAGTCAATTTTGCAAAGACTTATATGGGCTTTGCCAAAGTGTATGTTTGTTTTAAATGGATTGCTATGGCTCATTGCATGAATTTAAGGCACAATGACACAACCTGAGCTGAAACAGCACTGAAATGGTGCAGGTTCCCTGAAGCACCATGTCCACATTAAAAATGGAAAAAAAATAAATTCCTAGAGATGTAACAGAGCTCATGATGATCAATATGATTATGACGACATGTGAAAACTTTGACAACAAAAAGGAGCATGAAAAAAGAACAGAGAAATCTACGCAGCTTAACATTTTGGTCTTCATCTGAATACGAAGAAGTGAAGTCAATACATTCTGCAAAGAAAACTACAATTCATCCAGTAACGATCTTTGCTTTGCAAATCTTTTGGTTCGGGTTTTCAAATTACCTATCAATATGCATAATTTATGGCACTGAATTCAAGTAAACAAATATAAATACATTTTTTCAGAATTTTGTGTGCTATCAATTTAATCAAAGAGCTATTCAGCTATATTCTTCCACTGAATCCAAGAACCGATTCTAGTGTTTTCTGCTAAAAGAAGCAAACTGGACGAACTTTAACCAAACTGCATAGAGATATGTCATAACAATTCGTATATAAGCATAGACTCTATAGCTATCCTATTTTGAATGATTTATCAATGCTGTTTCTATGGAAATTATTTGGGAGTATGGGGCACAATTAGCTATCTGTGTCGAACAAAATAGTGTTCTCTTATCTAGCAGGGTTTGTTCCTATGATATACTATTTCTATTGCTCAAATGGCAT
The DNA here is from genome assembly GCA_035236585.1 of Warburgia ugandensis. NCBI lineage: Eukaryota > Viridiplantae > Streptophyta > Magnoliopsida > Canellales > Canellaceae > Warburgia > Warburgia ugandensis. The sequence continues at coordinate 14,428,172 of CP141126.1, forward strand.
AAACATACAGCCAACCCATGTTGAATGCAGAATTGTTCTTTATCTATCAGTGCTTGCTTTATAAGATATTTTACTGTATAAAGCTTCAATAATTTGCACAACTCACCACGACAATCATGAGCACAGTCAATCATTTCATCTTAAATTCTGTATTAATAGAAAAAGAAATTGAAAGAAACAAAAAAAATAGTACTCACGCGCCACTGTCCAAGACAATCCCATAGCTTTGCGAACTCATTAGGCCCTGGTAACCAAAGAGGGGGAAAAAATCAAACAAAAGCTTGATAATTAACACAACCTTTAACAACAATGTAAAACCGATATTCAAAGATAAATGGAGGTAGACAAGAATCTCTCCCCAAAGTCTAGCACAAGTCGAATTGGTCAACATGTGGGCCAAAACTAGCATCGACTAGATGAGCATAGCCAGTGGATTCGCGGATTTTTCACCATAGAATGTGAAGTTTCTGAATGATTTTCCCCTAAATATCCATTAGCGAGCTGCCATTTCCAATGGTTATGAGAGTGTGATTGGTGGGACACATGACAATTTACAGTGTCTCCTTGACCAAATCAAGGATGGAGATTGGTCACCAAACCTCTGCCTTGTTTTTAATTTCTTCTTAAATTCAAGAAAGGAAGTCAAAGAGAAAAACTAAGAATTTGTGGAAACTCAAGCAACAAATTTGAACTTCACTGGAAGTTTCCTCCCGAAACCATAGTTCATGTATTTCAAAAGAAAAAAACGAACGAAGATAATCAATCTCACCCATTCTCAACGGATCATAAGGATTCTTGAAGAGGAACATGAGCAACCGAATCGTACGGAGGTTGAATCTATGATGACCAGAAGAGAGCGCTTCCTGCAACTCATTCTCATCTATAAACCCACTACGATCCTTATCGACGTTCTGGAAGCTTCGGATGATCTCGGGATGAGTTCCGGGAGGAAAATATCCTCCCTGCGATGGAACCGAAGAATACCCAGATGAGAAGCCCTGCCCGTATTGAGAAGGCGGCCGGAACTGGCCGTATTGAGGAGGAGGCTGGTACTGGCCGCTGGGATTATTTGAAGAAGGGAATTGCTGCCCGGACGAGAATTCAGGCAAGGGAGGAGCAGAGGGCGAGTAGGCCTGAGATGGACGCGCGTTGTAAGCAGACATTAACAAGGTACTCGATCGAAACTCCGAGAGAGAAAAAACGAGGGATTGATCGAACGAAGAAAAGAAACAAGGATTTGTAACACCAGCTAGAAGGAAGAATCCGAGATGTTGGATGAAAGATAAGGAGATATTCACGGCAAAAGAATCTGAAAATTAGATTTAAAGATGATTCAAGTAAGAAGGAGATAAGAACTCAAAGAGGAGTTGAATTGGGAGACAAGAAAGAGCTGGAAGAAGTGCTAACACTTATATCCGTCATTTTTTTGGCGTTTTTAAATTTCCATCCAACAAATGGAAGGGGAGAAAGCGAACTCGTCCACGTATCCGCGTAGCAGACATTCAGATCTTACGTGGGACCTTTTCGCCGTGGTGGCTTTTTGGAAGACGGTGGCGTGGTTAGCTAAGCTAGCACTTACCCAACAACAACTTTGCGGGTTCAAGGATGCTGCTGCATGGCCTGTATTTTAGTAGTTTATGAATCTGCATCTTCTCCGTCATCGCCTTTTCCTCCATTGGCTGGGAAGGGGTTAATCGATGGCTGATTTGCTTTGGATGCTCCAAAACCTTATCTGAAAACACAGTCCGACGTATCTAGACGTAATTTGTATTTGGCTCCTGTGAACACTTTGCAGATTGTATTGGACGGGAATTTTAGTTCATTTTTGTGTTGTGTAAATTTGTTATTCAGTTTTCGTGAGTTTTATAAAAAAATTGTTACGATAGTTTTTCATCTTTTCTCTTTTTTAAAATTTTTTTTTGATACAACCGGTGATTTTCTATTTTGTTAATTAATAAAAATCTCTGAATTAACGGTACCAGATAGAATACAACGAGAAGAAGAAAACCAAGTCTTAGATTTTTTTTATTTTCAATCAAAAAAGCATTTGACAAATAGCTTAACGGATAGTATTTTTTACGTGACTAATAATATTATTTTATTTATCATTTTAATTTTAATTATTTTAATATTTTTTTATTATTGATTCATAGTTGATTATGCTCTAATTTATTTTAAAAGAGTTTTATATTAGTTTTAGTGAGAAATTGAAGTTTAAATTATTAAATTTTATTTAAAAGGTTAACAGATAGTATTGTGCAGGTTCAGGTTCGTGAGAATAATATATTTGCAATTGAATATATTATTATTGATTTGTTTTTTTTTAAATCTAAGCTTACATTAGATTTACTATTATCAAATTGCATTAAATACCAAGTTTCATCCTAACTTTTTATTAGGAAGTCATTGAACTTATTGATTGAAGATGGTAAATTAATTACGTTTATGTCTATGAGGTAGTAGGTCTATTAGAACATATTAAGAGAAAAAATATTAATATTAATATTAAAAATCTTAAATTACTAACTAGAAGAAAATGAAAAACTTAAAAAAGACAATTTTGCAAAGTTCAAGAAAATTAGTGGCAAATTTATAAAACTCAAAAAACTTTGAATTTTTTTTGCAAAAATACTAAAATATAATGGAATTTTTGCAAAAAAACCCGATTATATTTACAAAGTTTGACAGCAAAGATTAGCGGGGAAAGGAGATATGGTAGTGTGGCCGGCTTTTAGCTTTTCATACTCCTGACAAACTGTCTTTCTTGAGATAGATTGGCTGCGAACCCTCCGATTACTGAATTCTTTTTAAGTGATATGATATTTTACGGGAATTTCTGATGTCTAAGAAAATAAAGCGATGTCATTACTCGCATAATTGTGGAACTAAAAAGGACAGTCCTGAAGCACAAAGCTTCCATCCACGTACGTTCCGGGAAAGGAGCGGACCACGAGGGCCCGGGAACTCAGTTCTCAAAATTAGGACAGTTGGGGTCGGCGGTTTTTGTAGCCTGAACTCCGTTTTAAGTGTTGGAAATGTCAGATGGCTGCCTTTTCTTTCCGTTGATTTTTATGTTTGATTCTGCTCTCTTGGACAAGTTATTCGTCGACTAGGATATAGCATTGCGTAGGCTGATGTCCATGGATAAATATATTTGTCTTTAAGGAGACATTTAGGTTACTATTTTGACAATTTGTGACGTTATATTGTCCGCATTGTAGAATAAATTATAAATTTTATACTAAAATAATATATCTACAAATGATATTAAGCATGACTTATATAATAAATTAATAAATTATTATGCATTATGGTTAAAATTGTTCAATTTTAAGAACATCAGTTAGGGATTGATAGAGAGCTTCGTGGAGAGATTACTGGGGATCTGATTGTTGAAGAAATTACATGGATTATATCCTTATCATATACGATTGGAGAAATTACAAGCATTACATTCCTATTAGATTGACGACGCTTGTGTATATAAGTGTATATCAATGGATAAGGCCACTTGCTTAACTATTGAATAAATTTTATGGACATTCATAATGTGTGTTTCCTGATGTCTGTGCTCTTGGTTTATAAGCATAGATTTTTTATGTTGAGGTTACGGGTTCAAGGTGTGGAAACAGCTTCTTGCAAAATGCAAGATAAAGCTGTGTACTTTAGGCCCTTGTAGTCCGCCCTTTTCCCAAACCCTACATAGGTGGGAGCTTTGTGCACCGGGGCTGCCCTTTTTATAAACATAGATGTTTGATCAAATATTGCAACATCCTAATTCATAAACATAAATGTAGTAGATGGTTCGTGAACATCAGCTTTGTATGATCAAATTTTACAAACTCAATTTTATTTAGTTGAATAATTTTTTCCACACACCTAAAATGTCAAAATTTGGTCCTTAAATAGATTTCTGAAACTTACAAATGAGAGACATGTACTAAAGGGTAGCCTCGGTGCACGAAGCTCCCGCCTATGCAGGGTCCGGGAAAGGGGCGGATCACATGGGCCTAAAGTACACATCTTATTTTGCATTTTGCAAGAAGCTGTTTCCACGCCTTGAACCTGTGACCTCAAGGTCACAAGACGACAACTTTTACTGTTGCGCCAAGGCTCCCCTTCAAATGAGAGACATGTACTGAAAAAAAAAAGAAAAAAAAAAAAGACTATTTTAATAACTTTTACCAAAAGAACAGTACCCACTGTCTAAAAAGATACTAAACAACATAAATTAACTTGATCATAGAAACATGCTAACAGACGTGGGGATACAATTGGCTTATATTTGAATTAGTCAACAAGCTTGGAAAATGCTATAACCTCATCCACAGATGCCTGTAAAGGTGCAACAGACATTGGTTGTCCAATCATAAAATCATAATCATCGTGAAGTTGCAAAATGGGCAGTTGGGTCTTGGAGGTTTAGACCAGATTGTAATGTGATTGAGGAAGAATTTAAGTTGGGAGGTGATTGGGGGGAAGAAATCCATGAATTTCAAAATAAATCAAAGAGAGTGGGGTGGCTGTGATTATGATGGTGAGTTTGATATGCATGGGTATGCATGGGTGAAGAGTCAAGGAAGCTGAGATTGATCCTTGGCCGGGATCATGTTCTTCATCTCTGGCCGATTGCCTGTTGCCGGAATCCCTACATGTAAAGAGATATGGAAGCCGGAGGAAGCTGGAGAGAGAGAGAGAGAGAGAGTGATGATCTTAATGACCAATTTGTGCCGTTAGTTCATTTATTTCTGGAAATACCAAAGGCCTCAATGTTCTTTAATTTCTTTTAAATGCAAAAATTTCATTTCATCAATAAAAAAATCCAGACAATCAACACAAAATACAGCCTCGACGTAGAGTTTACTATTAGTACTAAGATCCTTATAATTATGAATGAAGGGAAGTCTTGATGCAAGGGTAAAAATTGTCGTCATGTGACCTTAAGGCCTCTTGCAAAAATGCAAGATAAAGACGCCTACTTTAGGCCATTGAGGCCCGCCCCTTCCTTAGACCCAGCATTGGCAAATCAAACCAACATTCACTTAAACCCAACTAAGAGGCCATGTTGGCTAAAATATCTGTTGTACCACTGGCCTCACGATGGATATGTTCAAAGGAAAAGCTGCTAATTTACTCAGGGTCTTTAAATTGTTTATTGACTAGAGAAATAAAAAAATGTAAAATAGGTAATTGCATGTTGTCTTGCTTAATATCCATGGTGCACATATCACCAGCCTTACTTGAAAGGTGCTTTTGTAGTTTAATATAAAATCACCTTTTTAGTTTGGAGCTAAACATTAATCATAGGATCCATTTTATTTTCCAATTTAATTTGATCCATTCGTTTGTAGAGCTATTTACTTGATCATAGACATACAAGATTCAATCATCATGCACAGATATTCTCATGAATGCTTCAAAAGTTATATGTTCGCCACATAAAGGTAGTCCAAGCGCACAAAGCTCCCGTGTTTGTGGGGTCTAGGAAAGACACGAACCATAAAGGTCAATAGTGTTGAGGGCTCTAATGTATAGATCAAAGACCCTCTAGACTTCTATTTCCAATGATATTAAGGATGATTATAATAGTACATGGATGCCAAGACTTCTTTAGTACTATGCTAATATATAATGTTAAGACTTTCACCATAAAGAAAAGGTAAACAGCGATACAATTCTTTAGCCATTTCAGCTAACATCCTCCTTGTGTTATTTAGTGGTTTTCCATGGAACTGCTGTTTGTATAATTTAGGATAGTAGGCTTTGGGTAATCTTCAGAGTTTAGTCCTACACTACTTGGAGAGAAAAAGTTTGGCCTGATTAAGGGTTTGGATATCTCTAATGATGTAGACGTATTTTAAAACCGTGTGGCTTTGGCCAAAGCGGAGCCCCAGCTGTTACACTCATGGAGAGAGTGTGTACTAACACCTCAAATTAATAATCATATCTTTTAAAAATGGACAGAAGGGGAGCCTTGGGTCAATGGTAAAAGTTGTCGTTATGTGATTTTGAGTTTATGGGTTTAAGGTGTAGAAATGGCCTCTTGCAAAATGCAAGGTAAGGCTGTCTACTATTGACCCTTATAATATGCTGCTTCCTCGGACCTCGCATTGGCGGGAGCTTTGTGCACCAGGGCTGCATTTAGATTCTAAAGTTTGGACCCACGTGAAATTTTGGTGTGTCATGTGCATGTGATGAAAGTAGGAGTGAGATAAAAGGAAAATATCATTAATTATCCACATAATTCCACTTCTAAAAAGGGCAGTCTCAGTGCACGAAACTCCCGCCTATGCAAGGTCCAGGGAAGGGGCGGACTACAAGGGCCTATAGTAAGCAGCCTTACCTTGCATTTTGCAAGAGGCTAATTCCACACCTTGAACCCATGCCCTCAAGATCACATGACGACAACTTTTACCGTTGCGCCAAAGCTCATCTTCACATAATCCCACTTCTCATTATTGTAAACAAGAAATGCCTTTTAATTTTCTTAATTATGGTTTTTCCCCCCTTCTTTTTCAATACCTATTTTGGCGTTTTCAGGTCAAGGATAACGTTGTTATTTTGAAAAAAAAAAAAAAACGTTTCACAGAGTTAATGACAGATGGTTAAGTTTTGGGGTTTAAGTAATGTTTTCTCATAATCATTATTTTGGAAAATAATCTCATTTTCAAGGGCTTATGAATTGACATAATCTAGATAAAATCTCTTTGTTTTTTTTCCTTTAAATTAATGGTTTGGATGAATGAATAAATACATGCACTGGACAAAACTACTACCAACAAATCTTCTGATGTACCCAAATTACAAGAAATCTGCTTCTTTGTTTTTTATTTCACCACGATCAGATGATCGTAGACCTTCAATTCATGATTTTTTTGGATCACGGGTCCATCTTGTGGGTCCCTTCCACGTGTTCAACTTATCGACCATAAACGCACAGCCGGGAACGTGGGACAGATAATGCTCGTTTATTAGGAGAACGCGATCCACTTGTATTTCTTTACTAACGCCGAAAGAATATCGCCGGAAAATCATGGACGGCGTTTTGAATTTCAAGTCGCCGACGACCTTTCGACCATTTTCAAAACCAGCAAAATTCAGCCGTCGAGTTCCTTGGAGGGTTTCAGCGGCGGAATTTCAAGAAATTCCTTCCCCTTCTTCTGTGAGCACCAAAGAAGAGGAGAAATTAGTGTTTTCTCCCCCACCTAATTTTAAACCTCCGGAGCCCAAAAGGTTCGCAGTCCGGCCAGACAAGATCCTGGACATTGTTACGGCTTCGCTGCCCTTGCTATTTCGTCTCGGTACCGGGGTTTTTGTTCAAGGGTGTGAAATCTCTCTGGTTTCCTGACATTCATTTTGTTACTTTAAGTTTATGATTGCTTACTTTATTTGATTATCTTCATCTGAAGAATAGTATATCAAAAGTAACGAGCCCTAAAACATTTTGTTAGGTTGTGAAAATTTTCTTTGTTTGTTATAGAAAAACTGTACTTAGTTGTGATGGGTCGCTAGATTCGAACCCAATTCATTGCGTGTGCACGAAGCTGTAGATAATCTTTGTTCTCATTTTGTGATCTCCATTGCTGATAGGTCTCAATTCAAAAGCCAATGGAATAATGAATGCTTAGGATAAAAAATGACCAGTTACGCTCGTTTGATCCGTATTACTGAAGTTTTTGTACGTGGCACATTTTAGTAAGTGTGGCTTCACTAACCATACAGCTCATCTGGAGCGATGAACTGGGACTAATCTATGGTGACAGACCAGACACTAGAGTAGTAAAACATCTTAATATACCCATTTGGGAAATTCGCCACTGAAGTTCTGTTTAAAGCTGGAAATGTGTTGAGAAGCCAAACATGTAGTAGAAGCAGCTCATTAGTTCTTGATGGAGTACTTTGAGTAGCCCATCAAAAGATTGGAATTACGATCTAATGGAGTCATGGTCTGCATGTGAACACAGTAGTTACATGTTCTTTTTGAGAAAGATAAAACTTTTATTTTCTTTCTTTTCTAAAGTGAGTAGACTTGACCCATGGGCTCTTGGTTGAAGAGATGAAAGTAGCAACATGTTGGTGAGTGATATTTGCAGGCCTATGTTTCCTCAAATTCAGCATCATTTCTTTCAAGAGGCAGGTTTGACTATTGCTACTATACATAATCACAGTTCCTGAAGGTTCTTGTATTCGAATTTTATTATGACAGATATTCAGCATCTTTTGTATCGGGAGATGAGATTCCACCAGGCAAATATGCATTGAAATTCGCAGGTGATTTACAGACATGTTATCATGTCAGATTTATGTTACTGGCACTGTAGTTCTATTGATATCTTTTTTGATAAATAAACTAACGAGATTTATTCAAAGTGAACTACTATCATTTGAGCCCATAAAATAAAAATATACTATCATTTTCTGGGTTGACAAGCAGCGTACATCAGAAGCTCACTTCCATAGATTTGGCGCGGACTCCCAATTCATATTACCTTAATAACTTACAAATGTACCTCCAAGATAAAAAATAAAAATAAAAATGATTCTTTCTTAACGATGGACAGAATATGTCAAAAATTTTCCAGGTGGAAGGTATTTCTTGTCATCCAGAGTATGGCCCTCAAGACGATATAGGGTTAAGAGGTGGAGAAGCAATTGATCAAAGAAGGAAAGAGGTTGCACTCTATTCCTATAATTATGTCATATTCCGGATCGGCATGTTCCATTTAGGCTTAAACAATAATGCCTTCTCATTTTCTTTATTGTGATTTTTGGACCCTTTGGCCTTTTCTTAGATCTTTGCAAGTTTTCTGGATTCTATTTTGTGACTCACATGGCCAAAAAGAGGGTTCAAGAAACTGGGTTTTGCTTTTTGGCAAGTCCAGAGTGCTTAGGACTTGTAATTCAGGTTGGTTAGTTCTTCTATTCTGTCTAGGGAAAGTAATGGCCGAGTTTGTTCCTCGCTTGTATTTGGGATTCAGCAGTTGTGTTCTCAATTTATAAGAGTTGTTATTTTCTTGGTGATTTTGTATTAAGCTTAGTTAGGGTCCTCATGGACTCTTTCAATTTCGAAGTTTCTTCTTGAATGAATAATATTTGGGGAAGAAACCAAAAGATGGTGAAAGGATGAACTACTATTGCTTGATTTGGCAAGTAGGTAGACTAGTGTATGAATCAATTCCTTCATGTCCATCATCCGCATAAGCTCTTTTAATGCGTGATTTTCTGCTTGCATCAACAATGTTGCTGTAAAAGGAAATCGATGAAACATTTAAAAAAAGAATGAGCTGTTCTTAGCTTCAGTCTGATAAATTAGTATAGGAACTCATTCCTGGCTCCAAAGATGGTCACAATGCTGGTCTTGTAACTCCCACTGACCCTTCCCTCCCTATCTAGGAGTTAAAACCCAATTAGATGGTGGTTATAACAAACAAAAAGAGCAGCTCAAGAAACACAGAGCTATGAGTTAACCGACTCATGAGAAAGTTGAATGTGGAAACCAGTCTTGGAGCATGTTAAAGGATCAAATTTTAGATCCTGGAGGACTGAACAGCCAAGTTGTTAGGCACTTGATGGAAGTGATAATGGAGCTCAATTCGGGAAGGTTGGTTTCCAGGGTAAGCTTCAGCTCCAAACCAGTATGGATTAGCTTAAGAGTGGATTGTTTTCCTTATAACATTCCACAGATTAAAAATGAAGCCTGTTGAAGAGAAACTGAAAGTCCCTGTGTTACATCTGCTGCACCTCAGGGTTGATTCAGGAAGTTCTATGCAAGAAGAGGCTGATCCACAGGATTACTGACATGGTAACAGAAGGTAAAGGTCACTGACAGAAATATCAGAAAGAAACATAGAATTTGGTTACTGGGGAAGAACAAGGACAACTGGCAGAGGGGGAATAAAAGAGGAAGGGAAAACGGTTAGAGTGGATCGAAGAACTGAGTTAGGGAGGGAATTAGTGGGAGGATCTAGCTCCTCGAAAGCTAGAAGTGTTCTTCTTCTTGACTTTCTGGATTAACCATTACCTGTATGCATCGTAGAGGCTGTATCTGTTAGCCTGCTCACTGTAAATCCGATCTCTGTAATTGGACCTTGCCCATTGGAATTCATCACATTTCTGCTTGTATTGGTTGATTTTCTATCACCCTGCTTCATTTGGTGGAGACACCTTGCTGAATCATGGAGAAAGAATGGATCATAAAAGGTTAAAACCATTGGTCATGTTGGATGGAATATTTACCTTGTTGATAATATGTAAATTCTTTAGCATGACTGTGGTTACCTTCCTTCATATATAAATATGGGAAACAATAGACAGAGGACCTCGAGAAATTTCCTTCTGCAATAAATCAAGGGCGTACATATACCACTTAAAGTACCTGTTATTTGTCAAGCTTTCATCTCAACCCATAATGAAGTTATTCTTCTGATTGAATTGTTGAGTTAGACACAAATACACACACACACACACATGCATGCATGAATGCATCTATACCAACCAGCTTCAAAACCTTTAGTCATAGGGCTCCACACCCCTATTTAGTAAGGCTTGTACCCTTTAAGCACCACTTCGGATCTTCTTGTCAAGTTGTTTAGGAATGATATTTGGTAGTACAGGAAACAAAGGTGCGCTTTTAGTAAGGCTTGAAGAATGCCTTTAATACATGAGCCATAAGCCTCCCGTATTTATCCTTTATTTCTTTAAGAAAGCAGCAATGAGTTTACAGGAAGTCCTCATCATGCCTATAAGCATATATAAAATGACTGTTGAAAAATGTTCCCCCTTGCCTACAGTATTTTGTGCTAGACACACACACACACACATGTGTCTATGTGTATCATGACCGTTGAAAAATGTTCACCCTTGTCTACAGTATTTTGGCTCTATATACACACCCATGCACGGCCTCGAACCCTGGTCACCCAGGTGAGAGGCTCCTTCTTGCGCCACTGCCTTAGAAGGTTTGGTGCATTCATGCTCCATGCTTTGCAGAAGTAACTGTAATTTTTTTCCTTTATGACATAATTGGACTCCAGATAAAGGGGCAGAGTATACTGCATGAACATACATCCATTCCTCTCAAGATTGTTTTCTCTCCTCTCCTCTTCTTTTTTCCGTTCTCCTTATCTCTTTTCTCTTCTTCCCTTCTTCATTTTTCTTTCCTCTTTCTTCTCCTTAAGTTCTATCACCAGTCAGATCTACATTATACCAAAGCGAGTTTTGATAGTGAGCAATAGATGCAAGAAAAGATCTTGAAGGGAAGAGAAGAAACCAGTTTTCTGAGAGGCATTTATTGAATCAGGGGGATGTTTACAGGGGATCTTTTAAGACTGGTTAAGGTAGTTATGGTAATGCTTCGAAGGAAAGGGTATTTTTCATCACTGAAGACAGCACTATGTATTTGTTGCCAAAGTCATCCTTTTGGGGATGTGATTGTGAATGTGGTTTGATTTGCTATTGCTTCATCAGCTTACAATTTGATAACTTTGATTAGTTCGGGCCTTTTTGGACTAGTAGTATTCTTGGTTTAAATCTTTGACACTAGGATCTGATATAACTAGGTTTCTTCAAGATGGAACTTCTAGAGTTCTCTGAATTTTGTAGAATTTGTGATCTCGTGCAGCCTAATTTGACTCTATGCAAGGAAAATCAAGAAAATGCAGCCTAATCTTGATTAGACTGATAGTTTTTCAGTCTTTTACTTGTTTAGTTGTTTTTAATTAGTCCCAGTGAGGATAGCTTAACTACTGTATTTTATTTTTTCATTTATCAATTTGCAGCCTCATTATTGGTCTCCTTAGCAGGTTTAACATTGAAAGAGACCTCAAAATTGGGCCCTCGTCCAGAGAAGCCTATCGAGATTTATGAATTTGAAAGGTGCTCTTTTTCACTGAGCTGTTCACTCCAGTTTGTACATAGTGATGGAAATGCCATGTGATTTTAAACCAGCAGGGAATTCTGAAGGGGAGCCTTGGCGCAACGGTAAAAGTTGTCGTCATGTGACCTTAAGATCATGGGTTCAAGGCGTGGAATCAGCCTCTTGCAAAATGCAAGGTAAGGCTGCCTACTATAGGCCCTTATGGTCCGCCCCTTCCCCGGACCCCGCATAGGCAGGAGCTTCGTGCACTGTGGCTGCCCTTAGGGAATTCTTTTTCTGGCATCTATTTATCATATCATCCTTTGATAAATACTGAATGAATTTTTATGTTTCATATATGGATTTCATGGCAATGGCAAAACATCAGCTGTCCATTCTGTCGGAAGGTAAAGTCATTTGCGTTTGTAACAGGTTTCCATTTGTTTGTGTCAGTAATTGATTTTATTTTCAATAGCTTCTTAAGTTTGCATGTGCCAGTTCACATATGAAGAGGTATTTTCTATGGATAGTGATATTCCCTCTTACTATCCAGAATCATGGTCTGTTAAGTCAGTATCACTGGCATGATCTGTTGGGCCTGATTTGGATGTCCATATTTCACTTACACTTGCTTGTGGTCTAGAATCCATCCTTTCTTCACTGGAAACTGACATCTCCCATACTTTTCAGGTTAGGGAAATTGTGAGCGTTCTGGATCTTGACGTTCTATATTATCCTTGCCCAAGAAATGGTCCAAATTTTCGACCCAAGGTTTCTCAAATGGGTGGAAAGCAACAGTTTCCTTACATGGTTAGATTGTTTTCCGTTATGTTTGAACACGATTTTTGAGAACATGTCAAGAATGTTATATAGAGTCTAATAATTGGCTTATACTTCATGTAACCTGTGCAAAGGAACCAACTTCTACTTCAAGAGGGGAATAGAAGAAGTCCAGACTCCAGAATGTGACAATTTGAAAGGGCATGAAGATGTTATTTCCTTGTGGAAATCAAACCTTCACTAAAAAGAAAATGGAAATATGGAAAAAACTCCTGAGCAGTTTGAACAAGTTAACAGTGAATGGCGGGTCAAAAATTTTAGTTCTGCATATCTAACTTAATACCATAATTAGTTTTCATTTTCTGGGTTGAAGACCTGAGACCTTGCTTAGCAGTTTCCATTGATCAGTGAAAAGCCACTAGATCTCGTAATATTTATATCCATCAGTCTGTTGGCCTAATCAGCACCAATGTCACAGAATATGGGTCTGGCATTAACTCTAAACTCATGGATGTAAGTGAAGGATGAGTGAGCATATACAGGAAGATTCTCTGCAAAAAGTTATATTGGATTACATACTGTTATTCTGTTTATGCCATGTTATCAAAGATACAAGATTTAAAAAATGAAAAAGACCTATTTTCTCTTGAGTATGCCTAATCTAAAATATCTTTTTTGCCTAATTGAAAATCTTTTGGTGCTAGATCATTCTTTACGTCCTAACCAAGGACAGAATGCCTCACCCAAAAGTTTTAAGTGCATCCCTTTTCTTGAGCATGCTTCAAAAGGTCTGAAGCAAACAAACACTTCCCCTGCATCTACTTTCTAATTCACAAACAGCAGTGCTCTTGCGGAGGCTTATATACCACTGTCTCCATTTTCTGTGGCATGACCTGTTTTCTATTTTATTTTGCCAGTCATCTTGGTTGAATAACTTCTCTTCAACTCTGCACAACTTATATGTATGAATCACTTGAAACAGGAATCATTTATGAATCTGCCTTGTGTATCTTGTTACCATTTAGGAACTCTTCTTAGTTCATATGATAACTGCTACCTTTTGCATCTTGAAGGAATTTTACACTGTTATACCATTTTGGAACCTTCTTAGGTCCTATGATAACTGCTACCATACAGTTATCATGGTAAGCATAGTTAAAGTGCGTCTGGTGTAAGTCTGATAAATGCATGGGTCACATGCCTGCTATTCTGTGCATCTGTTCAACTATGGGTAGTTTTTTCATACCATTCATCTGTTAATAGTATTACTCCCCTTGATTGCTGGATGGCACTGTTCCTAATCGAGTTACGCTGCTTTAAATCATCTGATTGCAGGTAGACCCAAACACAGGTGTTGCAATGTATGAATCTGATGACATAATCAAGTATTTGGTGGATAAATATGGTTTGGTTCTCCTACTGTCTTTTTTTTTTTTTTTGAAGTTTTTTTCTGTTCATTTCTTCCTGTTGTTAATTCAGGTTCTCTGGTTTCTTGAAATTTGTTCTGAGCTTTATCTCTGAGAATTCTAGTGTTTATCTTGAATCTTGTTCCGCATTTGGTAGCCCTAGTGCACGAAGTTCCCGCCTATCCGGGGTCCGAGGAAGGGGTGGACCACAAGGGCCTATAGTATGCAGCCTTACCTTGTATTTTTGAAAGAGGCTGTTTCCACACCTCAAACCCGTGACCTCAAGGTCACACGACAACAACTTTTATCATTGTGCCAAAGCTCCCCTTCCTGGTTCCGCATTTAGTCATCATCATCATCATCATCATCAAGACCTTATCCCAATTAGGGGTCGGCCACATGAATCTTATTCCTCCATTCCACTCTATTAAATACCATGGCTTCATTTAGTCCCAAAGTTTTTAAATCTTTCCTCACCACTTCTATCCACGTTCTTTTGGGCCTTCCCCTTGCCCTTTTAGAACCTTCAACTTGTATTGCCTCACTCCTTCTAACTGGTGCCGTTGTTGGTCTCCTTTGAACATGTCCAAACCATCTAAGTCTAATCTCCCTCATCTTGTTACCTATTGGTGCTATTCCTAAATTTCCTCTAATATTTTCATTTCTAATTCTATCCTTTCTTGTCTTACCACTCATCCATCTCAACATTCTCATTTCTGCGGCAGTCATCCTATGAGTATGGTGTTCCTTAACTACCCAACACTTTGATTCATAGAGCATGGCCGGCCTTATAGCCATCCTATAGAATTTTTCCTTTAGTTTGAGTGGCACCCGCCAATCACATAAAACACCCGATGCACATCTCCATTTGTTCCAACCCGCTTGGATTCTCTGGGTAACCTCCCTCTCAATCTCTCCACTCTCATGGATCAATGATCCTAAGTATCGAAAGTGGTCTCTCGTGGGGACCTCTTGGTTATCAATCTTGACTGGTTTTCCACTCCTACTCTCCTTGCTAAAATTACATTCCATATATTTTGTCTTAGTTCGGCTAATTTTAAATCCTTCCGATTCTAATGCTTCTCTCCATAACTCTAGCTTTATGTTTACACCCTCTCTTGTCTCATCAAGTAGGACTATATCGTCTGCAAATAGCATGCACCAGGGAATCTCCTCATGCAGATGTTTTGTTAACTCATCCATAACTAATGTGAAAAGGTATGGACTCAATGTTGATCCTTGGTGCAATCCGACAGTGACAGGAAAATCACCAGTCACACCACTAGTGGTCTTAACATTTGTTACTGCTCCCTCATACATATATTTAATTATGTCTATATACCCCTGAGAAACCCCTTTACCACCCAACACCCTCCATATTAACTCTTTAGGTACTATATCATAAGCTTTCTCTTAGTCGATAAAGACCATGTGCAGGTCTTTCCTCCTCTCCCTATATTTCTCTACTAATTGTCTTAGTAAGAAAATAGCTTCCATGGTAGACCTCTCAGGCATGAAACCAAACTGATTCTCCGATACACTTGTTTCATGTCGTAGCCTCTTCTCAATCACTCTTTCAAAAAGTTTTATAGTGTGGCTCATAAGTTTGATCCCTCGATAATTAGTGCATCTCTGAATGTCTCCTTTATTCTTATAGATTGGTACAATAGAGCTTTTCCTCCACTCATCAAGCATTTTCTTTGATTTTATAATCTTGTTAAACAACTTGGTCAATCAAACTACCCCAATATCTCCCATATGCTTCCAAACCTCTATTGGTATACCATCAGGCCCTATGGCCTTCCTGATTTCATCTTTCTCAAGGCCTCTTTTACTTCAAGTATTCTAATCCTATGTTCATATCTATAATATCCAATGTTATTTAAATTTATAGTATTTTCAATCCCTATATTCTCAGGGCCATTGTCATTTAACAATTTTTGAAAGTATATTTCCCACCTTTATTTGATCTCATCATCTTTGACTAATACCCTTTGATCATAGCTTCTAATGCACCTAACATGCTCTAAGTCCTTACCCTTCTGTTCTCTTACTTTTGCAAGTTTAAACACATCTTTCTCACCTTCTCTTGTTCCTAGTCTATTATAGAGCTCATCATATGCTTTAAGTTTAGCCTCACTTACTATTCTCTTAGCAACATTTTTAGCATTCTTATATTGTTCATAGTTTTCATTATTTCTAATCTTCTATCATGCTTTAAAACGCATGGGTTCTGCATTTGGTGTGAAGAAAAAAATGATTGCAGGCCAGTCTCCAAGGGAAATTTGAATTTTTGGCCAGATTCCAATACGATTTCTCTCTTGAGTTTGCTTACTGGTTGTTTTCATGCTAATTCATTTTCTTTGCTCTCAGAAATTATTGTTTAAACAGGCTTTCTGGACTTTATCATGCACTTCAGTTTTCTATTGTTGCCCAGTTCCCTGGTCTGATCTGATATTGTTTTCTTCTGTGTCGTCTTTGTGTAGGTGATGGAACTATCCCTTTGATGTTGTCTCTTGGTCTACTAACTGTAAGTCATATTTGATGTATCTGATTGCTTATGGCTTTCATGCTATCATATGCTATAACATTTTATTCGTAGCTATATGTTTCCCAGTACCTTGAGTAATTTACTAATCATGTCATTTTCTTTTCTAACTATAAGATCCAAGACGTGATAGGCATCCAATTCTTCATCAGTGTGTCTGGTTGTCCTTATGTTGAGGTTCATAAAGCTTTGCATGTGGTCCTGAATCCTGTTTCTCATGAAAGAATGAGCATAAACTTGATCAATTATATTTAAGAGAAGGTCCCATATGAAGCAACCCAATTTGTATGTGAAATCAGAATTTCATTTGTCTGACATGGTGATATATATCCAATGGGGGAGCCCCACAAGTCATCAATTTACTAACAAAGTAGAAGATATAATCACTTCAAACCTTGAGAAATCATGGCACGTTTTGCTCTGGGGGTTTCCTGATTCTTTTTCTTAGATTTCTAGCGGTTTTGAAAAGGCTTACTTCACATGACACTCGTTTCTTCATTTATTCTGGACAAGTGCCATAGTATGTTAGTTGACATTTAGTTGGAAAGTAGAGTTAGGGTTTGGAGATTTGAGATTTGAGATTTGAGAGAAGTTCTCCTATATGCTCATGAAAATATTTTTTACTGGGAATGAGTAGTTGTTTACATGCGTAGCTTTTTTTCTATTTATTATCTTTTTTGTGTTTGAACAATTTGGTATGTTCTAGTTGTTCTTTTTTACTTTTTACGCAATACTTCTGTTCCTGCTGCTGTTTCTTGTGGAGATACAAATAGTAGCAGTGTTGTTCTAGTTACTTTCCTTTGGGTTTCAGATTTATTTCTGCTGAAAGGTTTACTTACTGCGTGTATGACACATGTCCACCAGGGCTCTTTGCATAACACACTGCATTTGTAGGCAATCTAGAAACAGTTGATTTTCATGCTTTTTAGCATGCGAGGAGTGTCTAGATAGCATGACCTGCTTTCCAATTGATACTTTCATTCTTACTGCTGATTAGTTGATTAATCACAGATGTTGGTCCTTAGTTAGAAGGGGAGCCTTGGCGCAATGGTAAGAGTTGTCGTCATGTGACCTTGAGGTCACGGGTTTAAGGCGTGGAAACAGCCTCTTGCAAAAATGCAAGGTAAGGCTAGGTACTACAGACTCTTGTGGTCCACCACTTCCCCGGACCTCTCATAGGCAGGAGCTTTGTGCACTGGGTTGCCCTATTTAGTTGGTCCTTAGTTAATAAAAATTGAAGACATGAAAAACTGCTAGTTTCTGTAATGCCATTTTTCTCATCCTTCTTCCTTGTTATCATTTACCTACATGTCTTGTTGCAGACTTTAACTGCGGGGTTTGCGATGATTGGTCGTATGGGCAAGGCAAGCCATTTATCCTTTTTACTCTGTGATCCCCTTTCAACCTTTTCTGTTCCATCCAGTTGCTTCTTTATTTTGCAATTGTTCTTTCCAGTGTTCTGGAACTACTCATGGACATTTGCCCAATTTCAAAGAAAGAAACCTTAGACAGAATTCTGTTGAAATTAAATTAAAGACAGTGTCCCTTCATGATTATTTGAAATGTTTCACTTGTCGTAAATGTTTCTAAACCAGCCCAAAATCTTACTGCTTATTTCTTTCCGCAGGGCTCTATATACACTCCTTCAAGACTCCCTCCAAGACCCTTGGAGTTATGGGCTTACGAGGTTTTACATTTGACATTGACATCCTATTACCTGCACGTGTCATTCTTTTAATTTATGATGGTAAATTGCACTTTTGGCTGATTTATATTGTAAATATATGTGCCCTTTTAGGCTTCCCCCTTTTGCAAAGTTGTACGTGAAGCGCTGGTTGAGTTGGAGTTACCGCACATACTACACAGGTGCATTCTCAGTTTTGATAGGTTACAAAAATTATTTAGCTATTATACAATATGTTGGTCATTTGATGTATTTATTATGGGTATGATATAATCCGTCTGTACATACAGTTCTGCAGGGAAATTTACCCATTTTGTCAAATTTTATAATTATGATATGCTTTCTAGCCTTGGACTTCTCGAAGCTGACAAGAGTCCTGGACTTCCATCAGATAGACAAAAGTGCTTTGACTCACATTAAGAATTCCAGGTTCTAAACTTATTGCTGATTTTCATAGAGATCTCGGTGTTATTATTAATTCAGAATTTGTGCAATAAATGCAACACTTGTGAAAACACTTTATGGTCTCTTTTGGGGTTTAAAAGAAAAAAGAAAGTATAATTTTGCACCTCATTGCAACATAAACCTTTCTAAGCTGTATTTTCCATTTCTTACCAAGCTGTATCCTTTTTTAGGACTAACCTTGTTATCTGCTTTGAGCGAAGGTTTCAATTTATTATCTTACAAAGTTATAATATGCATTTATATGAGAGCCTTTCTAGATACATCTTAAGTGCATTTGATTTTGAGCGAGGGTTTCAATTTATTATCTTACAAAGTTATAATATGCATTTATATGAGAGCTTTTCTGGATACATCTTAAGTGCATTTGATTTTGTCAGTGAAAATCCATCCTCCAGAAAATATATTATTTTGAGCTTGGTTTTCTGGTCAAAGTCTATCTTGTCTTTACTCTTTACTAATAGTGATTTTCCTTGGCTAACAATAATAGTTATTCTTCTGATATCTGTGCATCTGCCAGTCTTCTTTCTCCCTTACAGAGGAAATCAAGTGTTGCGTATACTGTAATGTATCCATTTATTGGAATTGCACTAATTATCGAGGGATCAAACTTATGAGCCACACCATGAAACTTTTTGAAAGTGTGATTGAGAAGAGGCTACGACATGAAATAAGTGTATCGGATAATCAGTTTGGTTTCATGCTTGGGAGGTCTACCATAAAAGCTATTTTCTTGCTAAGACAATTAATAGAGAAATATAGGTAGAGGAGGAAAGACCTACATATGGTCTTTATCGATTTAGAGAAAGCTTATGATAGAGTCCCTAAAGAGTTAATATGGAGGGTGTTTGGTGGTAAGAGGGTTTCTGAGAGGTATATAAACATAATTAAAGATATGTATGAGGGAGTGGTCACAAATGTTAAGACCACTAATGGCGTGACTGGTGATTTTCCTGTCACTATAAGATTGCACCAAGGATCGGCATTGAGTCCATACATCGTCACATTAGTTATGGACGAGTTAACAAAACATTTGCATGAAGAGATCCCCTGGTGCATGCTATTTGCAGATGATATAGTCTTACTTGATGAGACAAGGGAGGGTGTAAACATAAATCTAGAGTTATGTAGAGAAGCATTAGAATCTGAAGGATTTAAAATTAGCCGAACTAAGACAGAATATATGGAATGTAATTTTAGCAAGGAGAGTAGGAGTGGAACACCAGTCAAGATTGATAACCAAGAAGTCCCCGTGAAAGACCTCTTTCGGTACTTAGGATCATTGATCCATGAGAGTGGAGAGATTGAGAGGGAGGTTACCCAGAGAATCTAAGCGAGTTGGAACAAATGGAGATGTGCATCTGGAGTTTTATGTGATCGGCGGGTGCCACTCAAACTAAAAGGAAAATTCTATAGGATGGCTATAAGGCCGGCCATGCTCTATGGATCAGAGTGTTGGCGAGTTAAGGAACATGATACTCATAGGATGAGCGTCGCAGAAATAATGATGTTGAGATGGATGAGTGGTAAGACAAGAAAGGACAGAATTAGAAATGAAAATATTAGAGGAAATTTAGGGGTAGCACCAATAGGTAATAAGATAAGGGAGATTAGACTTAGATGGTTTGGACATGTCCAAAGAAGACCAACAACGGCACCAGTTCGAAGGAGTAAGGCAATACAAGTAGAAGGCTCTAAAAGGGCAAGGGGAAGGCCCAAAAGAACGTGGATAGAAGTGGTGAGGAAAGATTTAAAAATTTTGGGACTAAATGAAACCATGATATTTAATAGAGTGGAATGGAAGAATAAGATTCATGTGGCCGACCCCTAATTGGGATAAGGTCTTGATGATGATGATGATCCGTTTATTGGAACTCCTGACGACTTAAGCATTCTATTGTAATTTTCAATTATACAATCCATTAATCCATATATTAAAATAGAAACATCTTAGCATCTTTCTTTTTGTGGGAAATGTTATTTCATGGTCGAGAAATAGGCTTCCCGTTCCTCGCCATTTATTTTGTCTGAAAAATGAGATCAGAGAGCTTTCTTGCTGAAATAAATTTTCTTTTGTTCATAACTGCTCACGATTTTGCAAATTCTCTACCTAAGGACTCTCTCACGATGCATTGTGTCTGGGCTGTTCTCTGCCAATAATTTTTCTCTTTAATATATTTTGTCTCTTACCATCTAGAAAGGAAAAAAGGATTAATCTTGCTAAACCTTGGAAGAGACATGAGATCTACATAGAGTGAATTACCATTTGGCTAATTGCATGAGTTGCTGATTTGCATTATCTCTGGATCTGATTGTGTCAATTTCGAATTCCTGAATCAGCATATACTGGGAGAGTATATCTAGCATGTTGTTGCCTTATTTTCTTGAACAATCTGATAAAACTAATGTTTTCTCTGAATATCAAAAATGATTTTGTGTTTGGCTTTTCTTATTCCTTGTTGATGGGAAAATGTACTTATAAAGACTATGTTCTTGTTACAATCAGAACAAGTATTTGATATTTCTTAATTATGTTTTCTCTGAATATCAAAAATGATTTTGTGTTTGGCTTTTCTTATTCCTTGTTGATGGGAAAATGTACTTATAAAGACTATGTTCTTGTTACAATCAGAACAAGTATTTGATATTTCTTAATTATATATTCAGTGTATTAGTATTTTTAGTTGAAATTGCAGTATATTTAATGGGTAGTCAGATGGCTACTCAATTGGCATGGTGCAGCTTCACAAGTTATCAAAGTTTAGAACAGCAATTAGTGAAAACTTACTTGCAACCGGAGAAACCTTGGCTATTTTATCAGTTCGAAAGGAATTTCTCTGAAAATCTTTTCTAGAATTGTTTGTGCCCTTCTTTCTGATAGAAGCCTGTCTTGCAGTTGTTCTCGTGGCAGCCCAAAACGACAGAAATTATATGAGCAGGCAGGACATTTTCAGGTATGCTCCAACTTTTACATTTCAGAGTCTGCATCGATTTGATTTTCCTTCATTTTTCTTGCAACTTTGCATCATTAGTTGCTTCCCCATCATTACGTGGTTCTGAACTCCTTGTTGGTAGTCTTTTGTTGGATGATTAGATCTCATGTTTTTCATCATAACTGATGTAGGTACCGTACTTGGAAGACCCTAACACTGGAGTGAAAATGTTTGAAAGTGCAGAAATTATAGATTATCTCAGAGCCACTTATGTTCTTCCAGCAGCGAAGTATTCCTAAATTCCTAAGGTTCCTCTCTCACTTGGTATTTGTGTACAACTTGTAGCTAGCTTTTAACACTGGAGGATGCTTTTCCTTCCATCCTCGCAACACTGTATAGTTATATCATTATTTGCAAAAGTATTTCCATGTAAAAGGTAGACAAATCAATTTGTGATGGCAAAGTAGTATCATATGTACAAACACACACTCACACACACACGCAGAGTGTATAACTGACTTTCCTCGTTTTCTTAATACACTTTTGGTGCCGAAGAAGCATGTCAAACCCAAGAAAAAAGGCAAACAAAAGTAAAAGAAGAAATGATGGTGATATAATAAAATTCCTCCGAGGTGGTGATTTCATCGTTCAGTCTTTCACCACCACTTTCTTGAGATCATGCCCTTTGGGCTAATGTTATTCTTGTTATTTATCTCCAAATTGCTAGCTTAATCTGTAAAAGAGGGTTAACCCTTCAGGTTCTTTTGGTGTCTTCAGGTTCTGCATGTTGTAATGCCTGTTGAAAAATAAAAAAAACCTTCTTTAACATTTTCATCGTCTTACAGACTTTCTTATCACCAGCTCCTTGTAAGTAAAGGACAACTCTGTAGGACCTGCAAGAGAAATTACTCGAGATATACAAATCTTATACAGAGATGTATCTCAAGTCTCCTGATAAACAGTGGCATAAGAACTCAATTGTTTGGAAGAAATTCGAGATAAACAAATCTTATACAGAGATGTATCTCAAGTCTCCTGATAAACAGTGGCATCAGAACTCAATTGTTTGGAAGAAATTACTCAAGATATACAAATCTTATATAGACATGTAATTTGTAAAAAAATTCATCTTTTTCCCATTTTTGTTACGGTCTTTTTTCAAATTGTTTGACTTTTTCCGACTTCTAAGTTTTTAACTATGCTCACAACGTCGAGCAAGGCTAGCGTGCAGCAGCCGGATAAGCAAGCCTAGGTTGACGGCCCGGTAGTCCAATGCTACGGCCGGGTGGGTAGTTTTATGCTCAACTGGCCGTCTGCAACAGCCCAGTAGTTCTCCCCCATGATGGGTTAATGTGAGCTTTGTATAAGAGGTCGTACTTAATCAATGAAAAAGGCAGCGTGCACAAAGCTCCCCGCTCATATGCGGGTCCCGGGAAGGGGTGGACACGCCTCAAACCCATGACCTCTAGGTTACACGGCGACAACTCAAGCCTCTCGTGTATAACAACTAATCATATGTCTTGTCCAGTGAACCTTGCTTCCATCAGCTCATTTCAACGCTTCACTTTCTCTCAAACGGATGTGTTTTTCTCAGAAAGGTAGATTTTCAGAAAGCTTTCCCTTTTTATCATGTCTTTTTCTTGATTGACCTGATATGGCATCTATTTACCTCCTCGTTCATAAAATCTTAAAGCTGCTTTTTGTACTTTAATGTTATTCAGTTAAACATTTTCATTGATCTCTCAATCTCCCTTCCAATTTTCTGTGCTGTTATTGGTTTCTTTCACCAACCTGATTCTACTACAAAATAAGTTTGTTTGTTTAACTCTCTTCAAGAGGAACCTACCTGATTCTACCAACTTCGAATTTCACACGCACGACTTGCTTCGGCCATAATTTCAGGAAGAAAAACATTATCTTCAAGATTACCAGGCCACCATCCAGACAATAAATGCAACATGTTCACAGGCATGGTCTGATTCTTTCAAGGATTTTTCCCATGAAATGGTGCAACTCGGGGTTTATGAATGAAAACGACTAAACACAGGGCAAAATTGATGGAAGAAACAGACACTTCTGAAGATGCCCCTATTAATTTCTGCTGTCTCAGACCATCTTGAAAGAAGGTACCCATTAATTCCGTGATCTTGCTTCTGGAGTTCTCGTACTCGCCATCTACGCAGAAAAATGCAATCTGAAAGCCATTTATGATTCATGTTTTAAGCTCAGTGAGGAAACTCTATTCGTGGGTCCTTGAACTAATCCATACCTAAATCTCCTGAATTTTCCAGCCGAAAATGGGGCTGTTTCTCCACCATAGCTCTCTGTAAGTGAAAAACGTGGTCTTTCGGTCCTAATTGGAGGTAGAAAGTTCTTGCTCTGCAGGCTTGGTGGATTTGATGCAGAATCAGTATCTTCAAAAGAAACTCTTTTCGTGGCTGTACTGTCTCTGATCTGGGACCTTACCTTTGCCTTGAAACATTCCGTGAATGCCATGTAATTTGGTGTAGGCGGCGTAGAACTGGAAAGCCCATGTCTACAAACTGGAACTTGCCCCCCTTCATCTATCCGTTCTTGACGATAGCTTGAATACCAAGTTGCTGGGTTTGAACATAGGATGTGACTTGGTAAGCTTTCGGATGAATAGAGTTCTGCAGGTGACTGATGAGGATATAATTGGGGATGATTCGGATAATTACTAGGTTCAAGTGAGCTCAACCTGCTGATTGCTTCACTTAATTCCTTGCCGTACAATGTTGGAAGTGTTTTACTGGACGAAATCTGCAATCCATCCAATGTATATTAAAAGACAGGAAATGTAAACAAGATTGATTGTCAAGAACAAAATGAGAAGAGTTCACATTATTATTAAATCTCAGTAGGATTATGCACAGAAATCCAAAATATTTAGCACAAACAGAAAATCGTCCATACCTGAAAATTAAGAATCAGTGTGCCTATTAAAGACTTGTAATTTTAACATAAATAGTTGTGTTCCAGTAGAAGGGGAATAGTGTGACGGTGAGACGGATGAGTGAATTGGGCAATATGACTACAAATTTCAGCATAAAAAAATACGAAGAAAATTAACCCCTTGTACCCATCAAGGGTTGTAATTAGCTAATGATATGTAACTAATGAAGGAGACAAAACAAATCCACATGAAACAGAGAGTAGAGATTACTATGCATTTGCTCTCTGCAGCATCTCCGTAATGCTTAGAATTTCTTTGATTCTTGTTCGCAGTAAATCCTTTCCTCATTTCCAAACTCATCAACCTTTGTCGCAGAATTCTCTCCTGAATTCGAATCAGAGATTTCATGCATTGCATAGTCACTTCAGCTCTTCGACGAATGTAGTTTCCACGAACCAAGGCTTGAATTTTGACAAGAGCTTTGAGAGACCGTAGAGCTCTTCTTGCTAGAAATCCACGGAATGCTGCCTGTATTTTCATGGCGGCCTCAACAAGTTGGGTATTGTTTATAATGTGAAAGCTGATTTTGGAATGTGGGTGGGGGAGTTTTCCAGTTTGAGAAGTCCCTGTCATTGATCTGCTGGTGTTGGTTTCTCTGGAATTTATGCAGAGAGTCCAGCTATTCTTATCTCTCGCCTGTGCAATATGAAAAAAATATCATACCGAGAGTTAAGAGGAGGAAGAAAAAGAAGAAGTTGAATCTTACCTTTGCCTGTTGTGGCAGCTTTGGAGATTTCTTGGAGGAAGGATTGAAGGTTTTCTTGAGGACTGAAAGCCATGAAGACGGTAAATTTTTCCTCATGGAGACTGACTGAGCAATGGAGAGAGAGTAGCTAAAAAAATGGGGAGAGCCCAAGTGGCTTAACTGCCCAAGTATATAGAGACAAAAACAGGAAAGAAAAGAAAAGGGCCCAACCGGGTTCGAACCGGTGACCTCTTGATCTGCAGTCAAATGCTCTACCACTGAGCTATGGACCCAGTTTTGTTAACCTCCTCAAATAATATATTAAGATCATATTTAAAGGGAGAAATACATAATTTCACAAAAAATGCCCCCCAAACAAGGTAAGGTCATAGTTGGCATATAAGAGCGAAACAAATGGTTTGCTTAGGTTGAGGTGCCTTTCTCATAACTATGTCATGCCTTCGAGGTAATGCATCACATCTCTTTGGAGGATGTAGAGTACTTACACGTTGTACAAGGTATCCATGGATATATGTTTGGCAAGTGAGTATACTTAGGGTGTGGTCCCAGAGAATATATATCAAAGGGTGTATACTTAAAAACATATTGGGTTTGTGAGTTATCAGTTCAAAAAAAATAAAAAATCAATTACTTACCTTTTCTTCTTTTTTAATTTTTTGCCTTAATGGTAGTACAGGCTTAGTCTGTCTTAGTCGTTTAAGTTTTGGCTTGCCACATAATAAAGTTGTGGTATGAAAGGTGTTGGTTCTAATTTTAGAAGAAGCAAATAAGTTGCCATCAAGAAACAAGAGTGGCATGACAAATAGAATAATTATCAACTTTAATGGACTACTTGATTAAGTTTTTTCAATTGCAGAATTCTCATGTATGATTTCCAAAATATATTTATTTACATTTTTTTGTTGAAGATTTGTCTTCAAAGAGAAGGAGAGCCTTGGCACAACGGCAGAGTTATCGTTGTGCGATCTTAAGGTTGTGGGTTCAAGGCGTGGAAATAGTCTCTTGCAGAATGCAAGGTAAGGCTAGGTACTATTGACCCTTGTGGTCCACCCCTTCGCCAAACCCCATGTGCGCAAGAGGTTCGAGCACTGGAGTTGCCCTATTTGTCTTCGAATATTACTTTTGATGTTTTAGTGATAGATTGAGTGTTATTTAACCTAATAGCCTGCTGTTATTTGCAAAATATTCATGAATGGACCTTCTAAAATACTGAGTAAGCGAAGTCTATTTTGACAGTGGAGGAAGGGATTACTCCACCTTATCAACCGAAGCCCAAAAAATCCAATTACGGTTTCTCAAGTAGGAGGGTAGAATTGGATATGTACCATTTATTGCACATTTTTCAAACCTGATTACAGCAATAATAATTTTAACAAGGACATTCAAATCCAAAAATAAAGCAATTAGAATTGATCCAATAAAAGATAATATAAATGGCATATGTCTCTTAATTACTACACGTGTAAAAGATTATGTAAATAGCATAAGCCTCTCTGTCAATACATTTTAAAGCAAGGTTTATAAAGTTATATAGGGGTGTTAATTTCAGGTATTTAATGCAGGTGTAAAGTGCAGGTGACATTTGATTGGCTGGAAAAAAGTTAAAAGCTAAAAAAGTTGGAGGAAATGGCTGCTTTTACATTTTTTCAACTAATCACATGTCATCTGTACTTTACACCTGCATTAAATAGCTGAGACTGTCACTCCTCAAGTTGTAGACTTGTATTTTGGTAGTACTCTTATGTTACTTTGCGAGTTTCGGAAACCTCAAAGATTCAACTTGTACTAGACCAGCCATTGTTGCAAGTCAAATTCCATTAGTTTACTTTCCGCTTATTAGTTTGTGTCTGAATTCTCTGTCTTATGGCTCACTGCACACCTGAGCAAGCCTTCTCCATTGTGGTTGTCCATATATTTGCACGTGAAAGTTCATTTAATGATGTGAATCTTGGTATGTCTAATTATGAAGTTGTGGTACCAGTCAACTCTATTGCTTTTGTTTGGTCATGTTTCACTTTCTAGCTTTTGACATAAAGATGAACAAAATAAAATTTACAATACGATTCGAAGAATATTTACTTGCATGTTTAGAGATGGGCCAACGGTAAAAGTTATCGTCGTGTGACTTTGAGTCACGTGTTCAAGGTATGGAAACAGCCTCTTGCAAAATATAAGATAAGGCTGTGTACTTTAGGCCCTTGTGGTCTGCCCCTTGCCCGGACCCTACATAGGCAGGAGCTTCGTGCACCGGGGCTGTCCTATGTTTAGAGATGGGCCAGAAGGGGAGCCTTAGCGCAACGATAAAAGTTGTTGTCATGTGACCTTAAGGTCACGGGTTCAAAGCATGGAATCAGCCTCTTGCAAAATACAAGGTAAGGCTACCTACTATAGGCCCTTGTGGTCCACCCCTTCCCCGAATCCTACATAGGCGGGAGCTTCGTGCACTGAGACTGTCCTTTTTTGTTGAGAGATAGGCTAGTGGAGATTTTAGATGGTTGCTACAACTAAGAATTATTCATTGTTGCCATCAGCTTTTTACCCCAATCGATGTAGAAAATTAGCATAAATTTAATTATGAATGTAATTGTGATCAGAACATGATGCAAGTAGGGTAAAAGCCAGCCTCAGTGCACGAAGATCCCGCTTATGCCTTGTATTTTGCAAGAGGCTGTTTTCACGCCTTGAACCTGTGACTTCAAGTTCACACAACAACAACTCCACCATTGCCCCAAGGCTCCACTTCATTCTAATCTCCTAAATAGTACACTGAGATTTGACGTGTAAACTCCATAAACACCTTAAAAGTCCACTTCAATCTTATTACCGTTGTATGGTCAATTTCTATCCTTCTGTCATTATATTGGCAGGGGTTATTGGGCCCTTCAGTGCAACAGTGAACAAGAAACATCACTCTTGCTCTGAAGCATTGGAAGCCCATCATGAACAATGTATGCACTTTACATCGAGTAACTTAGTCTTGTCTTTTGATTTGTTAATAGCTTTTTGGGGTGTAGGCAATTCTGAACATTTAATGGTCTTGAAACCTTGGAATGGTTTCTCATATGAGATCATATCTGAAGTGTGCCCTTATAAGGCCTAGGCAAGCATATAGGAATTCCAAATACATAAACTCAATTTAGCATGGTCATTTTAGAAAAGTTGTATTTATGAGATAATGCAGCTCCTGTGCACGAAGCTCCCGCGTATGCAGGGTTTGGGAAAGAGACAGACCACAAGGGTTAATAGTATGCAGCTTTACCTTGCATTTTGCAAGAAGCTATTTTCATGCCTTGAATCCTTGACCTCAAGGTCACACACCGACAACTCTACCGTTGCATCAAGACTCTCCTTCGTATTTATGAGACAATGAGTGCTAAAATTGTTTTCTCTCTCTCTCTGTTGGAGTTTGGAAAAGGAAAATGAGTGGACTAGAGCCATGCAGGTAACACTTGCAATATACTGGGCTACTGTCATCAGAAGGAAAATAAGTTGGGAAACAATGCCCAAACTTACATTCTTACTTGTACTTTTCTGTATATGCAAGAGTGAATTTGCCAATTTGTAGTGACATTTCTCATCCAAATTTTCAGGAGCATTAGAACTAAAAGGGCAGTCTCAGTGCACGAAGCTCTCACTTATGCAGGGTCTGCGGGAAGGGAAAGGGGAAGGGGCAGACCATAAGGGCCTAAAGTACACAGCCTTATCTTGCATTTGCAAGAGGATGTTTTCACTCCTTGAACCCATGACCTCAAGGTCACACAACGACAACTTTTACCGTTGCACCAAGGAGGAGCATTAGAACTACAAAAAAAAAAAGAAAAAAATTATTGCAACTGTATGCTACTGTCATCACACAAGAGGACTGGAGTACATACAATGGAGGTTTAGGCTGTCTCTTTTAACATCTTCGTTCTAAGTATACATGATCCTTCATTAGCATCAAGTGCTAACTAAGTTTAATTTAATGCTAACCAGAAATAACTCGTGCCAATATAAAATACTCCTCTCTAAAGGCCCCAAAAGATAAGTTTCAGTGAGGAAGAAGGACAGCTGAAATCTCCATCTCTACATTGATCTTCTACATCTATTAGAAGGTAGAGGATCCATGGTCAAAAGATCAATATATTGCAAAGCATGCAAGACAAGAATCTTCACGAGAGTGTATTTGGGGTTTAGGATATTAGATTGTAATGGAGAACTGTATTCTCGTGGTAGATCTTTCTTCCATCTTTTGGGCTGCTTAAACACCAAGGCTATCAAGTTATTAGTTACTTGTTAGAATTTATATTTGTTGCTCATGTGTGGTTCCTCGAGGATGTGTATTTGGAGTTTTGTGTGATCGGCGGGTGCTACTCAAACTTAAAGGAAAATTCTATAAGATGACCATAAGGCTGGCCATGCTCTATGAATTAGAGTGTTAGGCAGTTAAGGAACATCATGCTCATATGATAAGCGTCGCAGAAATGAGGATGTTGAGATAGATAAGCGATAAGACAAGAAAGGATAGAATTAGAAATAAAAATATAAGAGGAAATTTAAGGGTAGAAACAATAGGTAACAAGATGAGGGAGATTAGACTTAGATGGTTTGGACATGTTCAGAGGAGACCAACAACGGCATCGGTTAGAAGGAGTGAGGCAATGTAAGTAGAAGGTTCTAAAAGGGCAAGGGAAAAGCCCAAAAGAACATGCATAGAAGTGATGAGTAAAGATTTAAAAACTTTGGTACTAAATGATGTCATGGTACTTAATAGAGAGGAATAAAGGAATAAGATTCATGTAGCCGACCCCTAATGAGATAAGGCCTTGATGATGATGATCATGATGTGGATCCTGAACATCAAGAGACAAGGATCAATTCCTTATGTTAATGTCACAAATCTACTACAGCATGCTTTCAATTGGTTGGGCCTTTGAGGAGAACGAGCTATACTTAGGTTTTATTTGTGTTTGTTTAATTTAGTTATTTTAAAATGTTGGTTCTCTTGAGATTACTGAATGTTAGGTTGTCTTGAATTGATGTCATGGACAGTAATTGGATTTATTTCTCTATAAAGTGTTGGGGTGGACCCGTATATGATCCATACCCATATGAATAGAAAATCTTATGTGTATGTAATATTAGGGTTGGTGTGTGTGAGTGGGTGAGAGTTTCTACATAAAGAAATAGAGGAGGATTGAATGAGGCTTTGAGCCTTCTCCTTCTCTATTGTATCTGATCAGATAGTTAAATCTCCTCTCTAGTAGATATAGACTGAGTTTGGCCAAACCACGTAATTCTTTGTATCTTTGTGTGTACATGCTTGTCCTATTAGATCTATCGATCCTGATAGTCAGATCTGTATGGCAAATCCGAGCACAACATAAAGTAACTTTTATTAGTTTTTTTGTGATGCTCATTATCCATGTCACCTTTACAAGGTACTATTACCAATTCACAGTCAATCAGTAAGTTATGTACTCAAGCCTCATTGTCCAGATCTTTGACTTCATTGGTAGTGTTTTTGTTATTCTATGCTCCAAGAACTTTAACAATTACTTGTGAGTAATGCTAGCGACTCATGAGAACTATGCTTCTCCATCTACATTCTAGGAGCATATGTGGAATACTCTTGGCTCACTATTGAGGATATGTTAGATCCACCTTGATGAGCACAGTACCCTATCACCCTACGAAGTTGGCAGATTTAGTGCAATGCTAGTGGCAACTATTTTAACATTGAAGATATAGTCTACTGTTGGCATGCATTAGACGATTCTTGATATTACTATTGCGCTCAATTTCAATGTGATGGTCATAGTAGAAGAATGGGTTCAGGTAATATTTCGCCACATGCAAAGGCCGGTGAAGTTGAGTACTCCATTTACTGTTTAATCAGCGAGAAGATTCTGTTTATTTTTATACAGCAATAATCAGTTTTTGTTTGAAGTTTTTGATTAATTTGCGTCGAACTCGTGGTTGAGTTGTTGAAGAATAGAGGAAAAGGTGTTTGGCAGTGAATGTGAGAATTTGCTACTTTTGGATATAGATTGTTAATTCTTAGTTAGTTCATTGTTTCTTTCTTTTATTGGTGGAAATTGTGAGGAGAATTTAGATCATTAGTTGAATTTTGGTGTAATTTTGAGTATTATTTGTCATTTCTAGTAGTAGTGAAAAATGTGGGAATTTGTTAGTTCTCTCATAAACCATATAAGCCCATAGATTTGTTGTTATTTTTATATTCTATTGGTGGAATCACGTCCAGATTAAGTTTACTAGTTGGACTTTGGTGCGATTATGAGTAGAAATCATTTTTCATTTCTAGGTAGAATGTACAAGGCATGGAAATAGTCTTGGAGCAATGGTAAAAGTTGTTGTTATGTGACCTTGAGTTCACGGGTTTAAGGCGTGAAAATAGCCTCTTGCAAAAATGCAAGGTAAGACTGCGTACTATAAGCTCTTGTGGTTTGCCCCTTCCTCAAACCCTGCATAGGCGGGAGCTTCGTGCACTGGGGCTGGCCTTTAGGTAGAATGTACAAACTTTCAATTGGTCATGATTTTAGTAGCACTTAAATGAAAAATGTGAGAAATAACGAGGGCTGTCTAGCAAGGAACGGAAAAAAAGAAAGAAAGTATGGCATAGTCATTAAAAGGTTTGGCCAAATAGGATTAGAATGGATTAGTGACCTAGATATTGATCCTACAAAGAAATGGTGGTCCAAGAACTAATGGCATTGCCGGTAATTCTACTAAGAAATGGTGGCTACGAATTAATGGCACGGGAGTAATTCTACCCACAAGTAAAAAAGGGCAGCCCCGATAGACAAAGCTCTCGCCTATGCGGGGTCCACGGAAGGGGCCAACCACAAGGGCTTATAGTAGACAGTCTTACCTTGTATTTTGCAAGAGGCTGATTCCACACCTTAAACCCGAGACCTCAAGGTCGCATGACAACAACTTTTACTGTTGCGCCAAGGCTCCCTTCTTCTACCCACAAGTGTATTTTTGAAAGAAAAAAAAAAAAAGAAAAGAAAAAAAAGATGGTAAACATAAGAAATAAATTACATAAATTTTTATAATTACAAATCTTTTCCTGGCACAAAGTAAGGAATACAAGCAGCTAAATGTTCAACAAATAAAATATTGGTGTCCCTAGTCCCAAGCACAAATTAAGACGAGGAGGGTTTTGCGTTATGTGTTAGCTTGTGAGTAAAACTTCTAAAAGAAGTTGAAGATGATTTTATTATTTTCTCTTTTTATTTACAAGTGAATGAGTGAAAAAAAGGCAGCCCGGGATACAAGGCTCCCGCATGTATAGAATTCAAAGAAGGGGCGAACTACAAAGATCTACAGTACATAGCCTTACCTTGCATTTTTTCAAGCGGTTATTTTCATTCATTGAACCCATAAACTCAAGGTCACACCACAATAATTTTACTATTTGGCCAAGGCTTCCTTAAAAATGAATAAGTAAGAAGAAAAAATAATGAAAATCATCTTCAACTTCTTCGTCTATATCAAATCTACCGTGACGACGACAGTGACGATGATCTCTCTTATTAGCAGTCAGTTGTTTACTAAGAAGGTTATGCCGTGGAGGAGTGCATCGTCCAAGTTCACCCCATTGACTAATGCGAACTTCTACTTTGTACTTTCAAGTGAATGGTTAGAAAAACCAACGGTGTAGATTCATTAGAATTGCCTTAACGAATGACCAATCAGAGGCTCAGAATCATCAAATAAGGGAGAATTTGGGTCCACGGCTTAACCATGCCAAGCCTTATCAAATCCCTAGCCTTATCCACGTGTCTAGCTGCCCAAATTGTCTTGCCTCCATCATAATAATGTTTGTACACTGAATAAGGAATGCCCACCCGATGCAAAGGAATAGACTATGGTTGTCATCCATAGGAACAGATAGAAAATCTTCCCGCTAGGTTTTCGGTGGGGCCTCCGTTGTACGACATCTTTGTGGCCGACAAGATTAACGGTTGCGATCCCTTGTACAGCTTCCCCGTTGATGAGGATAGAGATTTGAGATTGCCCCCAAAATGAGGGCGGTGGGGACGGTAAGACAGCGAAAGGAGTGCCAAGACGGACAAAGCAGTGACAGATAAGGTTGCGGACTTTTCAATGTACGGGGCTGATTATGCAATTGACTAGCGCTCGATCGTCCCGAATTTCGGCCGCAGTGGGGCCCAACTTGTGTTTCACATGCCCCGAATGACGTGACCTTGCTTAAGCGTGTCACCTCTTGATAGCATAACGCAAAAAAATTTATTTCCATTGGAAGATTTATGCGGAGAATGTGATTATTAGAAGCAAGCTAGGTTGCTGGTAAGATGATAATGTTGACCCGGGCCCACAGAACTGTCGTAAACATGATCATTTACGTACAATATTCATCTTGGGACTTTTTGTCAATCATCGTATCAGCATTGCTTGTCTTATAATGGCACTTCTCGATTCATCTAGATCAATGGATAGGAGTTTGTGGGCCCTCCATTACAAGATCCGATTTGTCCATCTATTCTCATCGTCAAGACCTTATCTTGATTAGGTGTCGGCCTTCATTCCATAATTTTATTTGATCCCAAAATTTGTAAATCTAATCTCTTAAGTTTACTCTAATATTTTTATTCACATAAAAATTGCCCACCTTTTAGATGATTTTAAGCCTTTGATTATGGAGGATGAGATGGGTTCCATGATTGATGCTGTAGACGGTCTAGATCGTTCATAGAGGGAGCCGCACTACTATCTGCCGTAAATAAAAATGAGCACTTTAAAACAAGGGATATGATGCGATTTGCCAAGGAAAAATATCGCTTACAAAAGCCAAAGCCAATCATCACATTTTACTTGACCCACACTTAAATTAAATTACAACGGCGAAATATTTACAGGAACTCACTCTTTGATCTGATGGACCCCACGACCTTTCCACAGAATTACCGAAAGAGAACGACGGAAAACCGTTATTCAATTGTAACCTCACATGGGAAATCTACCCGCGTTTCAACAGGAGGCGGGACCCGAAATTGCCCAATTCCCACTGCAATCCACCTTCTGAGGGCGGCCCCTTGCCCGGCGGCACCAGACGGAATCTCCATCCGACGACTTGGATTCTCCCACGTTGACATCCAAATCCAACTTCAGATCGTCGTGACCGCCCCACGACGCCGACCGCCGATAGGAAGAGAACTTTTTCAACCCAGCCAAACCCGGCGCCGGCGCTGCGTCCGGTTCTGACTCGTCGGGCAGGATCTTATCGGTACCCGCCGGCATCTTCTGATCATCCGAAATTGGCGACGGCGACTTCTCTTCGTATTCGACCGCACTTCTGTTCTTGCGACCGAACCGGAAAACCGACAGAAAACTCGACCAGAACTTGGCTTTCTCCCCCGACGATCTCTCCGTCGAGTTCCGGCAATCTTTTCGGCGCTTGTTCTTGTTCTTCTCCTTCGGCCTAACCCTGCCAATGCAAGAGACCTTCGGAGATCCAGGTTCCGTTTCCGCCTCGGCCTGTTTCGCCGTTGATTTGGGAAAGAATCTGACCCTCGCCCGCCGGTAACTTGGCCGGAGATGCTGGCATAGTTGGCCCGAGTCCGGAAGCTTCGGCAACCCGATTATCGAAGCTTTGTTCTTCAAGTTCAAGTAAAACCGTTGGGAAGCCGAAGCGCCGTTTGTATGCAAATTCGAACTGGGATTTGAATTCGCACTAGAAATTCCCTTGGTGGATTGCTTTCGCTCGTAGAAGGCGTTCCGATCGAACCAGTCCACTTCTTCTTCAATCGGCAGACGGAAAGATTCTGCCGGGAAGTCCGCTGCAGTCTCGGGTCTTTCCGTGGACGGACGACCGTCGATGAGTGTCTCGCAGGCGATTTTCCGGTCGCCGCCGCACATGAGAGTTTCGAGATCGACGTGTGGCATCGACTTGTGTTTGTGTGTCAAAGAGAGGAAGATGCACGAAGCAGGAGGAGAATGGAGATGGAGTTTTAAAGGATGGATAAATTAAAGCAGACTGGAATTCCAGAAACTGCTCGGGCTTGACTCGGGTAGTCGGTGGTTTCAGACGCGGTTGGTAGGATTTCTAGAGAGAGAGAGAGAGAGAGAGAGGGAGAGGTAGTCCGAACGTGTAGTTTCTTTCTTTCTTTTTTAAAGAGGAGAAGGAAAAATCTCCAGCCTTCGTGGTTCACGACTTTCGGTTGGACTTTCTCCCACGCGCCGAGCGGCGCCGTTTATCCATCCACGTAACAAATTACATCAACTTTTACTCTTTACGCTCCTGGTAAAAGAAACCAGAATACTAGCGGCACTTGCCAAGGAATCATGCAGCAGCGATTTCGCAAACTAGGCTGTGAGTGACTGTTTACCCTCTCTCTCTCTCTCTCTCTCTCTCTCTCTCTCTCTCTCTCTCTCTCTCTCTCTCTCATGTGAGCTCCTCACTCAAATCCGTCCACCAGAAGGAATGAGTAAGTTACATTAAAAAAAAATTAATTTCATTTTCCTAACTCAAGCAATTACTATTATACACAATAATGAAAATGATTCTGCACGCAGAATGTTTACATAAAACTAAAACTGCAAGTCTCACATGGTGAACAACTAATGGCTAAAAAATACAAGAATGCATCATTTTAAATGGAAAATTTTGAGTTACAGTACTGTACTTGCTAAGCATGGTTTTGTTCCCCATGGAGATCAAAAGGAAGGTTGCAGAAGGCAAACAAGCTAACAAGCCATTTGTATCACAAAACAAGTGGTAGTAATTGCTTTCACATGCGTAGGTATGGGTGAAGGGGCAGACCATAAGAGTCAATTTGCAGGCTGTTTTCACGTCTTGCACCCATGATCTTAAAGTCACACGACGACAACTCTACCATTGCATCAAGGCTACCCTTCTAATATCTTCTAACATACAGACGTAAAAGTTGGATATATTCAATAGAAAATTTGTTTCTAATTCTTTTTGTTATACCATCGTCCATTTTAATAAAGAGAAATGCAAGCTGCACACAGCAGCCATCACACACGAGGTCCTCACAAGCAGCCATGTGAATTTATGGAACCGGATGTAGAGAATACGAGCAATTTCCCTTCCTTTCCGCTGCTTCCCCATATTTTATCTCAAAACTAAATAACGGATGGTCTTCTCTCTTTGATCCTCAGTCATAAATAGAAGGCTTTTGTCATTAAAACAGAAAAAAAGAGTGTCCTACATCTTCTTCCTTCTCCAATTCTGTAGCCAAACGTTGCTAGACTTACCCCATCACATAGAAACCATGATTCAGATCTGAGTTCAAGCCCAACCAATGGTCCTTCTCCATTTTGTTCTTGTTAAATGCAAAGATTCATTGACATGCTTCGTCTCCACCTGTGGTGAACACAACCAGTTAATGAATGGACCTGCCTCCATATATGGTGCACAGAAATGTTCGTTTTCATTGGTCCCAACACAGGTAGGTCATGAACTTAGCATCTCAATGAACAACACAGATTAGAGGATGTTTGCAACTTGCTTGCCTGCCTAGAAGATGAGTAAAAGCTCAAATAACCACTCGGACAGGCATTTAATCAAACCTAAAGATTGCACACCTTCAGTGAAACCCATGAGATGAGCTCTAGATTGTTTTATGTCAGCCTACAAGACTTCTGTAGGAGGATCAAGTCAGATAAGAAGAGTAACGGTGAGGACAATTACTTCTGTAAATATGGATCTTAAATCCCAAATCCCCTCTTGTTGGAAGACGAGCAAATGAGAGATTGGAAGATCAAATCTAGCAGTCAAAAGATTGTTGCAAGTGGTTTCACAATTTGGCCTCCCTTTAAAGTAAAAAGAAAAGGCAACTGACTGGTGTTCTTTGCATCCGGTTTCAGTGCCATGAATGCATGTGGCTGCATGTGAGAACACGTTGTGTTATAGCTGTGGGTGCAGCTAGCATTCCTGCTTCATAAAAGGCCTTCAAGGTAAGCAACAAGAGAAGGAGAGTCTGAGGACAAACGGTAAAGTTGTCATCGTGTGACCTTGAGATCACGGGAACTTTATGGGACTGCTTGGTAAGCAATAAGAAATATTGTATGCCAAATTACTGCTGATAATGGAAGTATGCTCTGTCCATTATTGCCTTTCTTTAGGTAAGCTGGCTATAGTTTTCATTGGATGGAATGAAGACGACATTTTAGGTACAAGCTAAGCCAGCAGACCACCATTATCTTCTCCCTATTCCGTTGGCTATGTCGTGCTAGCCTGTCGTGGTAACTGGTCTGACCTTTTGACATGTGAAACAATGGCAAGATTTCCACCGTTCAAAAGGCGGGCCTACAGTTACATGCTAGAATAGAAAAGAACATCAACCTGACGATCTTAGCTATCTGATTGATGTGTCAATGAAGACTAATTTTGGTCATCTTTGAACCTGTAACGTTCCATGGTTTGTGTTGTTGCCAACGGAGCCCACAAGATAGACTGTTTGACTCTCCCATAGTCTGCATAAAATGTCTACATTTATCAGCAGTTTTGAAGATTAGAATGCATTTCACGCAGTCTCTTTCCTCTCCAAAACCACTAATTGTTCCAAGTTTATATGACTTTGTATGAAATCGATGCACATTTGGGAGCCATTGTCAAGATTGGAGGTGAAAGAGCTAGCTTTTGATAGTTGACTCAACTGCCAAACTCAAGCTGTCTGTTTCCGACGTCCCTTTTCTTGCATGTCATTTGCATTATATCGTATGTTGCATAAAACGGTAGGGCACCTACGTCAATGGTAGGAGAGCCTTGGCACAGCGGTTGTGGCCGTGTGACCTAAAGATATCTAGTTTGAGGTGTGAAAACAGTCTCTTTGCAGACTTATGTACAATAGGTCTTTTATGATCTGCCTTTTTCATGGACCTTACATACGTGGGAACTTCGTGTACCGAGCTACTCCTAATGGGTTTAAAAGTTAGAAGCTCGACGCAAGCAGCTTAATCGAACAACGGACGGAATGGATCCCTTCCCCTTTACATTTAGCTCCGATGAAATCGGTGGTTTTCATTTTTTAAGGCTTGAGGAATCAGGATTAGAGGTCAGCGGATCAAAATACTCCATTACACGAAATACACCTGGGTCGTAGAAAGAGCATAAGAGTCAGTCTTCCTAGCCTTTGATAGTAGTGATTTGTTTAAACTACTCAGAATCAGTTCACATAATCAATTAAGCAAATATCTCAGTGCCCGATTGGCGAGGCTTATATAATCCATTTTATTGGATTTTAATGGATTATTAAATGTAAATCTACATTGAATAATTCATCATAATCACATAAACCGAATTGTATATAAAGGCTGCTAAATTAGTCCTTGAGCACTTGGACCAGGACTGTAGACCAAAGTTCTACCAAATGGCAGTCCGCCGTTACATCATCTGTCACAATTACCTCTGTTTCAGGGCACATCCACCGACTCAGAGAACCAAATAGGTTCCCTTTTTGTCCAACAATGGGTCTGTCACGTCTTAGTGATGGAAATCACAATGAAAGCGTGCAATGGGTATTATATCAGTTGAGTAAACCCTAAATCAATTTGGGGTTAGCAAGCTAAGAAACAAAAGGCCCACATGGGATGTTTGTTAGTTAAGATGTTGTATTTAGGTGGAACATGCTATTTTGCTCTATAGTAAAGTTGTTGTTGCGTGACTTTGAAGTTATGGGTTAGAGGTATGAAAATAATTTCTTACAAAATGCAAGATAATACTGCGTACTGTTGGCTTTGTGATTTATCCCTTCTCTAGATGCTGTATATGTGAGAGCTTTGTGCACCTAACAGCCCTTTTTTATTTTTTATATCACATTGGAGCAACTTGAGGCCTTCAACTAAAAAGGGCAGCCTGGTGCACGAAGCCCCTGCCTATGTAGGGTCTAGGGAAAGGGTGGACCACATGAGCCTAAAGTATACAATCTTATATTGTATTTTGTAAGAGACTATTTTAACACCTTGAACCCGTGACCTCAAAATCATGCGACAATAATTTTTATCTTTGCGCCAAGATTCCCCTTCAATATTTGCTAAATAACTCAAAATTTTGGTTGTTCTTATACCTGTTCGAGTAGAGGAAAAGTGCCTTAGCTTATTCAGGAATGTAGAGAGTACGGCGCAGTCGGCTCCAAGGAGTGAAGCCGAGCCGAAAAGAGGGATATAGTAGGGCCAGATCA
This sequence comes from Warburgia ugandensis, assembly GCA_035236585.1. NCBI lineage: Eukaryota > Viridiplantae > Streptophyta > Magnoliopsida > Canellales > Canellaceae > Warburgia > Warburgia ugandensis. The sequence goes on from CP141126.1 coordinate 14,467,693, forward strand.
GATAGAGAAACGGGTCAAAATATGGAACGTCAGATATAGACGACAAGCTGGATCCCTACCGATCGTCACTGCCGATGTAGGAATCTGTGCTTGGGAGCTTCGAGAAGTATTGGAAACTTCCTTAGAAGTAGACTGCAGAAGCTCGTCGGCGGCATTTGGAACCGTGCTGCCCAACCTGCTGCTGCACATGCCCCAAAACTCGGGGCCCACTTCTACTCCTCTAGAAGATATGAAAGCTTAAAACCATATATTAGGAGGCCCGTATTTTGAAGTGATCCAAACCATTCATCTGTTTTGCTCTATCTCGGATGACCTCCTCTCAAAAGAATCTCGCCCCTTAGATCATCCTAAACATTGGGTTTTTTCTTCTTTTAAAAGTTCTTTTTCTTTTTCTTTTTTATGATTACTGCAAAAATAAAAGAAAGGCAAAGGTTACCCATGTCCACTAAACTATGACTCATGTTTCAATTTGCCTTCTAAATCTTTAAATTTCTCACCTTAGATCCTAAACTGATTTGGAGATGTCAATTTAATCTTTTACATTAAGTCCTTTATTTAGGATACTAGTTTTTTCAACGTGTCTTTGAAAGAAAAAAAAAAATTGCATTTGTCTAATGTGGCAAGAAGGGGAGCCTTCGTACATCAGTAAAGTTGTTGTGACTTTGAAGTCACGCATTTAAAATGTGAAAATAGCCTCTTGCAAAAGTATAAGGTAAGACTGTGTACTATAAACTCTTGTAGTCTGCCCCTTTCCCTGACCCAACATAGATAGGAACTTCATGTACTGGGCTACGGTAAAAATTGTTGTCATGTGACCTTAAGGTCATGGGTTTAAGGCGTGAAATCAACTTATTGCAAAATGCAAGGTAAGGCTGCCTACTATAGGTCCTTGTGGTCCGCCCCTTCCCTGGACCCCGCATAGGCAAGAGCTTCATGCACCAAGGCAGCCCTTGCCAGGTAAGACAAATGCACTGCAATGTGAGGTCCATCTTCTTTCCTCTGCCAAGATGCAATCTCAAACTGTGTTTTCCCTCATCCCCACTACTACTGCCCATGAAATAAGCTTCAAAATTTAATAAAATAATGGCAAATCCATTCAATTAGTGCAATAAAAAGAAATTAAACAATGTAAATCACCAAAAATTAATATTAAAACATTTTTTTTTTAAAGTTACGTAGTACATAAATAAACAACGAAAAATAAAAGGAGTTTCAAAATGGCAACAAAGTAAACGTAAATTCTGCAGCCTTCTTGGAGACCCTATCAACAGGTTTTTGAATTGAATGCAACGGCAATCGAATTTCTTGCACCACGTAGCAAGACATTTGAAGGGGAGCTTTGGCCAAATGGCGGAATGCAAACAGCCTTGCAAAATACAAGGTAAAATTGTGTATTATTGATCTTTGTGGTTCGCCCCTTTCCCGAACCCTACAAACATGGAAGCATCGTGCACCAGGACTACCCTTTAGATAGTTAGATATTTCCATTGTATTTACACATAGAGGGTCACCGTTGGTATATGCCAAATACACTGCATAACTGAAATATCACCTGAAACTGCACTAAACGAAGTGGCCACACGCTAACACAATGCCAGTGTTGCTTTAACCTTTATCTCATGTCCAGACATGTGATTAGTCTCACAGGCTCAGACTTTCAGATTCCCGTGTGACACTTAGGCTTGTAATGCATTCAAGGCACCAAGGCTAAGTTTAACTTAAATTGAGGAAGCTAACAAGAAAATATGGGAAGAGAGCAAGAAATCAAAGAATAATACTATATTATATTACGGCTACTAACTTACACTAATACTTCCAAGCTTGATACTTGATTATGAGATGTCTTACAAATGAGCGAGCTCCTCTATTTATAGTTGCTCACCCCCTTTCCACCTCCTCGATGGGGGGTTATGATCGTCACAAATGTATGATCGAGATTATTCTTTAAAACATTCCTACAAGATATCTTAAGATTACTACAATCTAGAATTTCGATATTTCTAAGAACAATTCTAGAATTCGGGCCTTATAGATGATGGATCTCCCTTTACAGGTCTTCAATAGTAAACCAAAGTCTCGTAAGACAAGTTCACAAACCAAAATGGGCCTCTTTTAGAACTTGTATGCTTTGGTCATGGACTGAATGAGAATAATCTGAGTCTGCAAATTCATTATGAGACCTTTTGCAATCCAAGACATCAAAGCCCATCTTTCAACTGTGTGGAACCCTACTCTTGTGAAGATTGATGTATTAATATAAGATCACTGTCTTGGCCGGCTAGGCTCACAAAGTTACGGCAGTGTCTCATAAATTAAAAGAAAGGGGCAGCCTCAATGCATGAAGTTCTTATATATGCATGATTCATAGAATGGGAAATCATATGTCAATAGTATGCAATTTTACTTTGCATTTTGCAAAAGGTTGTTTTTATGTTTTGAACTCATGATCTCAAAGTCGCACGACTACAACTTTACCATTGTATGAAGGCTCCCCTTCACATATCTCATAAATGTCTTAAATATTTTTTCTTTGGATATTAAAATATCTTACATAAATTTATCCTTTTTTAAAAAAATTTACTAATAGCTTACATGTCTGTGTGTGAGAGAGAGTGGAAGCTATACATATATATAAAGGGCGGCCCCAGTGCAAGAAGCTCCTACCCGGGGTCCAAGAAGAGGCGGACTACAAGGGCTTAAAGTACACACCCTTATCTTGCTTTTTGCAAGAGGTTATTTTCACGTCTTGAACCCATGACCTCAAGGTCACATGACGACAACTTTTACCTTTGTGCCAAGGCTCTCCTTCTTTAATATATATATATATATATTAATAGCTAAATTGTGAAGTAAAGAGAGAGAGAGAGAGAGATTTCTTAATAACTAATATTAATAAGCAAATAAGTTTTCTAGAAGAATTTGGGACTTCTTCCTTGAGAAGTGTGCTCTTGCTGACTGCCCTTTTCTGGTAGTAGAATCTCGAGGTGAAAGGTCACTTCAAGTGGAACTTTGGTCAAAGATTAATACGGCTCGGTAGGCTAATGTTTCTGGAAGGCAAATTCAAGTCAAAGCATGCAAACAAGCAACTCTATTAATATAGTAATTTTCACATAAAATAACTTCGATCAAAGTAGAACCAGAGATCTCCCCCGTACAAGGTAAGGCTACGCGTTATGGGCTCTTGCGGTCCATCCCTTCTCATAACTCTACATACCCAGGAGCTTCGTGCATCGAGGTTGCCCTTTATGAAAACACTGCTTAGCAAATGTTCTTTCACGGCATAAACTGCAATACTGGAAAAAAAAAGATGGACATTAACAACAAACCAATCAGTTTGACACGTTAAAAGAAATAAATATCATACCTTGCAGAAGCATTATTTTCACTCAATTTTGCCGTCGCGGGAGCAATGCTCTAAAGAGCTTCTTTCTCTTTTATTGATAGCCAATAATAGTTTAAAAACTCAAAAACTCGACTCAACTCAAAATTCAAGCGAGTTGAGTCAAGTCTAAGACACTTAGCCTTCCAGTTGACTCAAACATACCAGAACAAAATTTAAAAGAAATTTTTAGCAATTTATAGTTGCTTCTACAATTTTCAACAATAAATGGACACATGAGTTATTGGTGAGTTGGTTAGTACATTATCATGTTGTCTTGAATTCATACGATAATATCAAAATGCAGTTTGGGCTAGTATGCTTTTTGTGCTCGTGATACAGCCCATTTTTTTAAGTTTTAGATATTTCTCATTTTATGACAAAAATAGGTTAAAAATATATGTTTATTTTATTTTAAAGTTTATAATAATAAAAAAAAAAAGTCTCATTATCTATGCTAAACTGCATTCTCACCCCATTAAGCCACTTCGACTCCTTTTGAAGAAATCAGATTTTGAGTTTTGACACCTTGATTCAAACTCTAGCCCCAAAATTTTATTTTATTATGCGGCAAGCCAATTCAATAATGACTTGATTTGCTACTGAGTCAAGTAACTCGATGAAGTTTTTTGAGTCAACTCTCAAGTTATAGAACTATGCTGTCAAACAATTTGACGTCTCTACCTATAAAAAGGACAGCCTAGTGCACGAAGCTCTTGCAAATTTAGAGAAGGAGAAAAAAATGAAGGGTTTATAACACACAATCTTATTTTACATTTTTGCAAGAGGCTATTTTTATGCCACAAAATCATAGCCTCAAAGGTTACACGACTGATATTTCTACTGTTGTGTCAAGGCTCTCCTTCTACATTTTACACTACAATTAGTGTAAAATCCACAACAATGATTTTTATAGTTCAAAACTATTAGAAGTCAAACTTGTAAAATATCTATGAAATTTCAAATTTAGAATTATTAATATGGAAAATTGATCATTTGTTTGTTAAGAGCGTATGTTGAGAGGTGTGTGCCAAGGATACATATGAAGAGGGTGTATATACAAAAAAGACTAATAAGATCCCTTCCCAAACAATGCTTGCATTTTTCATTGCACATGCTTTCCCTAAACTTTGGTGCAATAGTAAAAGTTGTTGTTATGTAACCTTGAGATCATGGGTTCAAAGCGTAAAAATAGTCTCTTACAAAAACATAAGGTAAGGCTAAGTATGATAGGCCCTTGCGGTCTGCCCCTTGCTTGGACGCTGCATAGGCTGAAGCTTTGTGCACTGTGGCTGCCCTTTACATGCTTTCAACTAGAAGAAACTTGAATACTTAGTTGATTTAAGCACTGCTACATAAGATTTTTTTTTTTCATCATTTACGCAGTCGAAGAGTTACAAAAATAAATGAATAAAAAAAAAATAGAGTGTCCAAATATTTTAAAATCACCAAATGTCGTTTTCTTGCAAAATCCATAAAACCCGCGAACACCCTAGCCCGCCAAGATTGGGAGCGGGAAAGGTCGTGAGAGGGCGCCCAGTTGTATTTTTGAAACTCTCTCGCACTCGGATTTGTCTTTGCCGCTGCATCTGAAACTCCAGGTTTTAGGGTTAGAGAGAGAGAGAGAGAGAGATGGCGAAAGCATCGGCCGAAGTGGAAGAGCTGCCGCGTACAATCGTGCGCAGGGTGGATAAGGATAAGCTCTCAGAATCCTCCGAGAGCCAAGACATTTCCGTTCATAAGGATGCACTCCTTGCCTTCTCCGAGAGTGCTAGGATCTTCATCCATTACCTGTCAGCTACGTAAGTTAACACCATCTCTCGTACTTTTCTTCGCTTCTGAGTTTTCTTGTTCTTCCAATAATATTTGTTCTCTTTTTTCCAGTTGATATTGCTGGTTGATGTTTAAGCTGTAGCAGTTGTTATTTTCTTTGTTCCTATTTCACATATTTTACTTATAGTGATGGAAACATTTGCTTTAATGGCAAATAGAGATAAGAATCGTGGGTATTGTTGCTATTCTACGGTATCTATGAAGAATTTTAATCATGGGTACTGTCGAATTCGGTAAGAATAGATTTTGTAATCCACCTTACATAGGGTTTGGCTCTTTATGTTCTACCATATGTACTTGTGCCATCATATCGTTGTTGCTCTGAAGAATCTTGGATAATTTCTATGCTTTTCAGATGTTCGTAATCTAAAGAACCAAGAAAGAAGCCATCAGACCTTTTAACAAGTTTGATTTGATCAACTGCAAGCCTATTAGTACTCCTGTTACATACAGTAAGAAAGGAGAATCACAATGTAAAGAATCCCCTTTGCACAGGAGTACGATGCATGCTTTATAATACATAGAAAATACCTTAGACTGAATAAAATACATCAGATCTGTCAGCATTAGTTTGTCCCCAAGTAGGAAAATCTACATGCAATAAAGAGTCTTTTTAAAATTCAGTTTAGTCTATCAGGGAGGTTTGAATGCCGATATCTAGTACTTTACTAATTTGATGTAGACTCTGCATGAATCCAGACTAAGTGGTTAGTTATAGGCTTCTTTAGTTTGATTACAGGCTGTTTAATGTCATAAAGTGGTAAGAAACAGTGGAATACGCCTCGATTGAGTACCCAAATTGAGCTATTGCCTTCACTGCTGCAAAACTTACATAGATCAAACATTTGCTACAGGAAACCTGGCTTGAAACTTGATGCTCTCAATTTATTTTGTGATCAAATTGTTATCAAGATGTCTCCAAATCCAGATTTTTATGTTATAACCAAGCTCTAGACTAGAGAAATAATTTCAGGCCCCACCTTAATGTGTGAACAAGTTGCAGATGTGTTCCCTGAGAGTCTTGTTGCAGAGATGTTCTTGCCCGCTTGATGGGTTAATGTTAGAACTAAATTCTATGCCTAATATATAAGTTCTGAGAAGGTTTCTGGAATTTATTTGTGTTATAAATAAACTTTCACACATATTGCAATCACAGGAGGACACACTTCACGATATTTAGAACTGTTTCCTTCTTTTCCTCTCTTTTCTCTCCTATTTGAAGCAACTTCCCACCTTTTCCTTTTCGGCAGTGGATGGTTGGTTGGGTATCTTTGGAATAGACCTTTCTAGAGTTCTTGGAGTCTCATGGGGCTTTGTAAGGCTGCTTCATCTAGGTTCCGTCCAAATTAGTCCTGGGTATGATAAGCATTAGCGCAATAGTTGGATTGGTTGTGCGGATTTCCTTGAGGACAGAACTTGTATTGGAAAACCAAGACTGTCGGACCACATTGGATTCAGATTTTAAATGTGCTTGAGAGCAATCAAGTTGTTTGTGGTTTGAGAAATTGAGGCGGACTATAGTAATTTGGTCCTGCACCTATTTCTGCCGAGCATTTGAATATCATATGAACCGTGTCATCCTATTTTGAGGCTTGGCTTGGATGTTGGACAAGTGATATATTGTCCAAAGTCTGGTTTTGCTCTTATCTGAAAATGAACCCCGGGGTGTCATTCTTATGGTGAAGTCTAAATTGTGCATCATTATTCATCATTGATACAGGTTCCCCTCCTTTTTCAGGAATTATTTCGGTGTTTACAGCGGCATTGCTTTGATGAACTCACAATATTGTAATCTTAGTTGACTGGTAGAGAACATTGATACATGTGTAACCAGAGGTTGTGTGGTAAACATGTTTCTCTCTTTGTACTCTTGTTATGCTTATAATCATGCTTCAATATATTCATTTCCAATGCATCAGTCAGATCAGTAGTAATGAGCATCTCTTGGTCATATTATACTTTTAAGTTACAGTCTTGGAATAGTTTTTGTTCTGAGAGATGATAGCCCATTTATAGATGCATTGTTGGAATCTTAGATGTATAGTCCATGTTGTAGCTATCTTTATGGAACAATAACTTTCACAGGGCAAATGACATATGCAAGGAATAAAAAAGACAGACAATTAATGCAGATGATATTTTCAAGGCATTGGAGGATATTGAGTTTCCTGAGTTCATTGGACCTCTTAAGATTCTTTTAGATGGTTAATACCTTATCTCTCATTCTATTATGTTTCTTTTAAGAATTATATTCTGCATATTCATTTAAGTTAATGTTATCTGAAGGAAATTTACTAGTTATTACTTTATTCTTTAGGATGTGCCTCATAGCTAACTCCGCCAATGCCGATCCCAAGCCTAGATGAAAAAGGAGGGTCTTACGTCAGGTGTCGGCCGGCAAGGGAGAAGTTGAAGCTGATTTTGTTATTTATTTCCTTCTTGCAAATGAATATGCATTTGTATATTAGTTTGTAAGGAAGAAATGAAAATCATCTCCAGCTTCTTAAAATATGGCAACCCTTGCATCAGGTGTCAGCCGGCAAGAGAGAAGCTAAAGATGATTTTGTTATTTGTTTCTTGCTTGTAAGGAAGAAATGAAAATCATCTTCAGCTTTTTAAAACTATGGCAACCCTAATATGACATGAATCGAAAACTAACATTCCTTTAAGCTAGGGTGTTCCCCATAAGTGACGTGCTGCATCGGATCCCGAATGCAGTGAAAAATGGGTAAGGGTTGCTAGGGCGTTCTCCATAAGCGACGTGCTGCATCGGATCCCGAGTGCAATGAAAAATGGGCAAGGGTTGCTAGGGCGTTCTCCCATAAGCAACGCGCTACATCAGATCCCGGGTGTAGTGATAAATGGGCAAGGGCTGCGTGTCCCCTCGGAAGTGACGCGTTGCATCAGAATCCATGTGCAGTGAAAAGTGGTCATGGGTTCATGCCATGGAGATCGAGAAGGGCGTTGGTAAATAGGATATCTCTAGAGCATAAGATTCGTATTGCCACATGGAATATAGGGACATTGATAGGTAAGAGTTTGGAGTTAGTACACACAATGAAATATAGGAGAGTCAACATCACTTGTATCCAAGAAACCAAGTGAAAAGGGGCTAAAGCTAGAGAAATCGATGGGTATAAATTATGGTATGTAGGAAAGGATAATAATATAAATGACATAGGAATAATAGTGGATAAAGAATTAAAGGATAAAGTTGTGGACGTTAAAAGAATTAGTGATAGAATTATAATAATGATCATAAATGTTATAAGTGCATACATACCACAAGTAGGGTTAGAAGATATAATCAAGAGACAGTTTTGGGAAGAGAGAGTCATGCAAGAAATTCCCAACACTGAGGGAATATTTATAGGAGCAAACTAAAATGGCCATGTAGAAAAAGAAAAGGAAGGATATGATAGAATACACAGAGGGTATGGTATAGGTGAACGAAATGAGATGGGGGAAACTATCATCGATTTTGCTTTATCATATAACCTAGCCATTAATATACTCTTTAAGAAGAGGAATTAACACTTAATAACTTTTAAAAGTGGACTTCATAAAAGCCAAATAGACTTTTTTCTATTTAGGAATACTGAACGATCAATGTGTAAGGATTGTAAGGTGATATTAGTGAGAGTTTAACCTCACAACATAGGTTAATGGTTATGGATATCCATATCAAAAGATGAAGGAAAAGAAATAAACTTAATACGTATCCAAAAACTAAGTGGTGGAACTTAAAAAGAGAGAAAATAACCTCATTCAGAAATAAGTTGATGGTAGAAGGAAAGTGGAACTATGAAACAAAAGTAAATACCATGTGGACTAATATGACTGAGTCTATTAAAAAAGTGACAAAAGATGTCTTATGAGTATCTAAAAGTAAAAGGCTATTAGTAAAGAAAACATGGTGGTGGAGTCAAATAGTGCAAAAAGTTATTAAAGAAAAATGTATGTGTTTTAAAGCATGGTAGAAGATTAGAAATAATGAAAACTATGACCAATATAAGAATGCTAAAAGGGTTGCTAAGAGAATAGTAAGTAAGGCTAAACTTAAGGCATATGATGAGCTATATAATAGACTTGGAATAAGAGAAGGTGAGAAAGATGCGTTTAAAATTGCAACAGTAAGAGAACAAAAGGGTAAGGACTTAAATCGTGTTAGGTGCATTAGAAGTGATGATTAAAGGGTATTAGTCAAAGATATGAGATTAAACAAAGGTGGGAGACGTACTTTTAAAAATTGTTAAATGACAATGGCTCTGAGAATATAGGGATTGAAAATACTATAAACCTAAATAACATTGGATATTATATATATGAACATGGGATTAGAATACCTAAAGTGAAATAGGCCTTGAAAAAGATAAAATCAAGAAAGGCCATGGGGCTTGATTGTATACCAATAGAGGTTTGGAAGCATATGGGAGATATTGGAGTAGTTTGGCTGACCAAGTTGTTTAACAAGATTATAAAATCAAAGAAAATGCCTGATGAGTGGAGGAAAAGCTCTATTGTACCAATTTATAAGAATAAGGAGACATACAGAGCTGCACTAATTATTAAGGGATCAAACTTATGAGCCACACTATAAAACTTTTTGAAAGAGTGATTGAGAAGAGGTTACGCCATGAGACAAGTGTATTAGAAAATCAGTTTGGTTTCATGCCTGGGAGGTATACCATGGAAGCTATTTTCTTATTAAGACAATCGATAGAGAAATATAGGGAGAGGAGGAAAGACCTCCACATGGTCTTTATCGACTTAGAGAAAGCTTATGATAGAGTCTCTAGAGAGTTAATATGGAGGGTGTTGGGCGCGAAAGGGGTTTCGCAAGGGTATATAGACATAATTAAAGATATGTATGAGGGAGCGGTAACAAATGTTAAGACTACTAGTAGCTAGATCGGTGATTTTCCTGTCACTGTAAGATTGTACCAAGGATCGGCATTGAGTCCATACCTTTTCACGTTGGTCATGGATGAGTTAACAAAACATCTGCACGAGAAGATTCCCTGGTGCATGTTATTTTCAGATGATATAGTCTTAATTGATGAGACGATGGAGGGTATAAATACAAAGCTAGAGTTATGGAGAGAAGCATTGGAATCTAAAAGATTTAAAATCAGCAATACTAGCACAAAATATATGGAATGCAATTTTAGCAAGGAGAGTAGGAGTGGAACACCAATCAAGATTGATAACCAAGAAGTCCCTGTAAAAGACCACTTTTGGTATTTAGGATCAATGATTCATGAGAGTGGAGAGATTGAGAGGGAGGTTACCCAGAGAATTCAAGTGGGTTGGAACAAATGGAGATGTGCATTTAGAGTTATGTGTGATAAGCGGGTGCCACTCAAATTAAGAGGAAAATTCTATAAGATGGCTATAAGGCCGGCCATGCTCTATGGATCAGAATGTTAGGCAGTTAAGGAATATTATGCTCATAAGATGAGTGTCATAGAAATGAGGATGTTGAGATGGATGAGTGGTAAGACAAAAAAGGATAAAATTAGGAATGAAAATATCAAAGGAAATCTAGGGGTAGCACCAATAGGTAACAAGGTGAGGGAGATTAGACTTAGATGGTTTGGACATGTCCAAAGGAGACCAAAAATGGCATCGATTAGAAGGAGTGAGGCAATGCAAGTAGAAGGTTTTAAAAGGGTAAGGGGAAGGCCCAAAAGAATGTGGGTAGAAGTGGTGAGGAAAGATTTAAAAATTTTGGGACTAAATGAAGCCATGTACTTAATAGAGAGGAATGGAGGAATAAGATTCATGTGGCTGACTCCTAATTGGGATAAGGTCTTGACGATGACGATGACAATGACGATGATGTGCCTCATAGCTATGATTATGGTTTCCTTATTTAGTGACCTAGAGACACTTTTCTTGTTTTGGCTTCTTTCACGTAAGCATTCACACATTCCAAAATCTCACATTTTTACTAGAGAGATTTTTTATGAGGGAATGCTTCCATAGTTTTTCTATTCTTCTGTACTTATTTTTGTCCTCTCTTTTTGAACTTGTACCTCAGTCCCCATTAAAACAAATTTTGACCACCTTCAAGGCTTTTACTCAATTGATTATGTACTATTCATAATCATTTAGAATTTCATTCATGCTTTTCAACCAGTTCTACTTGTCTTATATATACACTTCTTAGGTCTCTTGCTTAGTGTCAAGCTTTTTGCATAACAAGTACTGCCTCTCTGTTTGGACTCCTGAATCTATTCCTACTTGTTTAGATAGTCCATACTGTTGTTGGATCATCCATGGTAGATATAAACTTGCGTGGGATGGCAAAATGAAAATGCAGTCTTTCTTTATTGTGTTTAGGCTGTAACCTCCCCTCTTACATTTCACAAGTATGCCATATGTCCATCTTTCCAACATGTCAAGTTATGTTGAAGTTTTCAAACAAACAAACAAACTCCCTTCTAATTCTGCCCAGGCATTGACATTCAAGAGATTGAAAAGTAAAGTGGAGACCGAGAGGTGTATTTATCCAGATATTAACTGCTGGTTTCCCCAATTTTGGTTTAATTGTGTCATTTTCTTATTTGAGCTTATTATCACAAAACCAGACATCCTGACTCATTTTCTTTTGGGACTTTTACCATGAATAGACTTGTTTGATGTTGAGTTTCCTGAATGCATCTTTTCCATCAAAACATCCAGTAGTTCAAAAACCCCTTTTCCTTCTTTTGATAGGTAAACAGTTAGTACACATGCCTTAAATGTCATACTTCTTCAAAAGCCTCTTGGTTTCAGCAAAAGGGTACGATGTCAGCCTTCTCTACATCCCTATCTAAACAGTGAGGTCATTCTTGGTGATTTTCTTAAAAAACCAACAACTTTACATTTCATGAAAAGAAGCATTGAGAGTGTCCCTATAAGATTTTAGTTAGCTAAGACTGAACCATGAGATTAAAACATCTAGAGCATAATCATTGCACAATTTCTAAAATGTGTGGAGTTTAGGTTTGCATGCAGCCTATTGTTCATATTACCTATAACTCTGACAATTTCTTACCTTGATTCTATTCACTTAGCCCCCGGTTTTACAGTAAGTGCATTTGTTTGGGTTCATTCACTACGAAAGATTTGTAGGACAAATTTACAGTTGTTGTTGTTACTTCAACCTGTATAGGGTCTCTATTTAAGTGATAGCTCTTGGCTATGGATCTGCATCTGAATTTGGTACATCCTGCTTATGTGGATCCTTCATCCTTGGAACCGACTTCTGTATTAACTAACTTTATCTATTTATTTGGAATAGATTTTGAATTGGACAAGGAGACAATTCCTTTCTTGAGTGGACTACAAATAAGAAAGTAGAGGTAAATCAGGTTGTGGTTAGTAATTGTGAAATTTGCTAGCAGTAAATGAGGGCAGCTAGAAGTTATGAAACTTGCATTTTGATTAGTTTATTACAGAACACTTCTTTCTTACTACTGGAATAACCTGTCATTGCCCCCTATTCATTGTAGGGGTGGCAATTCGGGTTGGCAGGTCGTGTTTGCGGCGACACGATTAGAGTTATGGGTCGACACGAACACGACACAATTAATAGTCGTGTCAAAAACCTATGACTCGTACACGACCCAGTTCTTAAAAAAATAACACGACACGACCTGTGTAACACGATTAATTGACTAAGTTGTGTTGGATACACGGCACGACATAAAACAACTCGATTTCCCTATTACGACTTAGTAAAAAAAACTGCTCCTAAGTGAATGGAGCCAAACCAACCACAAAACATAGGATGGTTATTTTACAACAGTCCTATAAAACACATAACATATAGGATGATTATTTCACAACCGTCCTATATGTTATGGGTTTTATAGGACGGTTGTGAAATAACCGTCCTATATGTTATGTTTTATAGGACGGTTGTGAAATAACCGTCCTATATGCTATGTTTTATAAGACGGTTATGTCATAACCGTCCTATATGCTATGTTTTATAGGACGGTTAAGGACTAACCGTCCTATTTTTACACATATGGATATGGTTTATTAGTACTTTACCAATCTGTGAGTGTGACTATGATGTGTCAGACTTCCAGTGACCAGTCTGCGTGTAGGCCAAGAACGGCCTAGCCTTGGCGCCGGCCTACCTGACAGGGACAGATAGTTTTCTTTCCTCCAATTCCAAACTGGCAAGTGGCAACTAGAGTTAATGAAACTTACACTTCAATCATTTGTCAAATATTTTGAGTCCTTGATGTTAGATCCGATGTGTGGGCCCCCCTTGTAGTGGCGGGAAAACAAAATAAAAACTAAAAACATAAAGGTTTAACTAATTAATAATTATCTAGGTCTACTAAGTCAATCTAGTCTAAGGCAATTGTTTTGTCTTTTTGTATGTAAGTAAGCCCAATTCCCATATCCAATTATCCAATTAAATTTGAAGTCTTATGCTAAAGCTAAGCTGCTAAAACGCCCTAGCCTAGCTGGTGGTTGTTTGCTATAAGCCTATAACTATAGGTTATAACCTAAGACTTAGCTAACGTACACACTGTCTTTAATTTTCTTATCAAACATTTTAAGATTAGCTACACATTGTCAGTTACAAACTTACAAGTTACACTTAGTAGAAAATTAGTTAACCAAGTTTTGTAACTTGTACAAGTACAAGTAAAGTGAGAGACTAACTAACTATCATATATTGTATAAAATTATAAATACTAATGATTTTCTTATATTAATTTCACATGTCATCACCAATTGATCTAATATATCTCTTTTTCATCAAATTCATGAATATCATGTATCTAACTTATATAACTCAATATTTGTTTCTCTTTTCTAACTCCTAATTGATCATAATAGATTAGGAATAACTCATTCATCCATGATCCATCATTCATGCGAGTAAAATTTAGTAACTCCCTTAGTAATATCATTCAACATGTGTTTTTTCTCTCATGATTATTATTCATTTTACCATCAATGCCACTTCTTTTCAGTTTTCACTATAGAGTATAGACCACAATCCATAATTAATTTTAGTTTCACCAAAGTTATCATATCAATATCCTTCTAATTCTCTCTTGATAAGCTTTTGTGTTAATTCAATACATAACTCATATTCTCTGATCTCATTCTCACCTCACATAATGAATTAATTACATAGCTAATAACTATTCCCTTCATATACTTATTATCCACCAATGAGATAACTATATAACTCTTTATATACTAATTCTCAAGGTAATTGTTTTGTCTTTTTGTATGTAAGTAAGCCCAAATCCATTTATCCAATTGAATTAGAAGTCTTAAGCTAAAGCCCCTGCCCTGGTCGGTTGTTTGCTATAACTATAAGTTATAACCTAAGACTTAGCTACACCTATACACTGTTTCTAATTTTCTTATCAAACATTTTAAGATTAGCTACACATTATCAGTTACAAACTTACAAGTCACACTTAGTACAAAATTAGTTAACCAAGTTTTGTAACTTGTACAAGTACAAGTGAAGTGAGAGACTAACTGTCAAATATTGTATAAAATTATAAATGCTAATGATTTTCTTATGTTAATTTCATATGTCATCACCAATTGATCTAATATATCTCTTTTTAATCAAATTAATGAATATCATGTATCTAACTCATATAAGTTAATATTTGTTTCTCATTTCTAACTCCCAATTGATGATAATATATTAGGAATAACTCATTCATCCATAATCCATTGATCCATCATTCGTGTAGAGTAAAATTTAGTAACTCCCTTAGTAATATCATTCAACATTTGTGTTAATTTAACACATAACTCCTATTCTCTGATCTCATTCTTACCTCACCTAATGAGTTAATTACATAACTAATAACTATTCCCTTCGGACCGTTCCTATACTCATTATCTACTAATAAGATAATTACATAACTCTTTCTATACTTATTCTCAACTCTCAAGCTACTAAGTTAATTACATAACTGTTTCTATTCTCATTCCGTCATTTTTACCTAATGAGTTAATTACATGACTCTTTCTTTACTTATCCTCAACAACTTTTGAATTGAGTATGAGTTACTTACATAACTTTGCTTTTTTAAGCTGATCCTCAACTGAGATCAGATGAGTTAAATACATAACACTTACTTTACTCATCCTCATCCTCAACCTCAACAACTATTGAATTGAGTATGACAGTATGAGTTACTTACATAACTTTGTTTTTAAGTTGATATTCAACTGAGATGAGTTAATTATATATATGCTCTATCTTTTGAAGCTCATCCTTAATGAAATTAAGATGAGTTAATTACATAACTCTTTTTTTACTCTATACTTAATAACTATTTTTATTTAAACACATCCTCAACTAAGATTAATTAAATACATAACTCTTATAGCTTATATGACGGTTATGCAACAACATGTTAATAACCGTCCTATAACTTTCTAATAAATAAAATAACCATCCTATATAACTTATAGGACGGTTATAAAAAAATCTTCATATATTTCATTATATATATATTATAGGACGGTTATTTAAAAACCGTCCTATATTGTTCTATATATCATTTTTCACCTTGATCAGCCCTAATTTCAAATTTTCAATCTTCCAGCGGTCCAAACTACTGAGAAAGTGAAAATGACCATTCCTCTTCGATGTTTCACATATCTAAGCAAAATAAGGTATGTATTTACAAATTTTACAATCTGTATACAGTTCTATAAAAAACATAAACGCCAGTACCCTTTTTTTCAATTTTTTTGTTTTTTGTTAACTATTTTCCATAGATCTTGATGGGTTTTAGTCTGAGAAGGTGAAAACGACCATTCCTCTTCGATCTTTCACAGATTTAAGCAAAAAAAAGTATGTATTTACAAATTTTATAATCTGTATTTATTTTTTTCAATTTTTTTGTTTTTCGTTAACTATTTTTCATAGATCTTGATGGGTTTTAGTTCTATGTGTATGAGAAACATTCCATTTGAGTTTTATATTTCTTTGCTCTAGATTTGAGTTTGTTTTTAGGTTTTTTACTATTTTTTCAAAAAAATCAGTTGCAAAAATAAAATAAAAAGTCGTTGTTTTTTTCGTATTTCTTCATTGAAAAGTATTTCTATCCACATATAGAGCTTTCTCATGTTGTGTATTCATGTGTGATAATGTTTTCATCTCTCTTTTTTCTGTAATTTAGTTTTTTTTTTTTAATTTTTCCAAAAAAAATAAGTTACGAAAATTAGGAAAAATTTGTTATTTTTTATATTTATTAGTCAATACCTATTCTTATCCACATATATAGCTTACTCATGCTTGAATCTTCATGTATTAATGATTTTTAACATTTAATCTAACTTTTAGTAATATAGGACGGTTATTCTGGAACCGTCCTATATTACATGAGTAATATAAGATGATTCCTCAAGAACCGTCCTATATTTTCAACCATTCCATAGGTTAGAATCATGTCAAGGTGATGAGTAAATAGGTCGCGTGTCAAACAGGTCAACACGACGGGTTAAATTGATTGACTCGAACACGACACGATTTTTGGCGTGTCATTTTCGGGTCACCCAAAAATGACACGAACACCATAAGACTCGACCCGAACCAGCTAAATTCGTGTCGGGTTCGTGTCGTGTCATATTTTGCTGCCCCTAAGTCACTGGAATAATGTTCATAAATATCTGTATTGCTGTCACCTAGTCTCGTCAGTGCGCATTTAAGTACATTCTGTTACATAAAGAAACTTCAGACCCATAAATTCCTTCAAATGTGGACTTAACGCTTCTTTTTGTATTGTTGTGCAATAACCATGCTATGTTTCCAGTACTTCTGCACAGATCATAAGATTTCATGTTTTCAAGTGACAAAGGTGCCAAGTAATGTCGTTTTATTTAAATAGCTAGAGCATTGGTTAATCTAAATCTACTGGCTAATTATTCTGTACTCCTTCACAGACTTCAGGCAGAAAAATGCTGCAAAGAAATCAGAATCCAAGTCAAAAGGAGCAGACAAGAAAAGGAAAATGGAAGAAGAGCCTGCACAAAACAGACAAGGTGTTGGAGAAGATGCAGAAGAAGGAGATGGCCATGAAAACAAAGATGATGAAAATAACAATGAATGAGCTTTATTTCCCATTCATATCCTAATAGCGAATGATATTCACATTCTGATGGCCGCAGGTGAATTGTTGCATGAAAGACTTGTCTTGAAGTCCAACCAACACCCAGTTCTTAAACTCTACCCTGGACATAATTTTGCATCCTGCTAAGAAGGAAATGTTTATACTGTGAGTTAACCTGGTCTGTTTTGGTATGCCTGTGGTAACAGATGCTATCCATAAATTGCAACATCAGTCTGTATCATATTATCAGTGGAACTGTGTCTCAACAGCACTGGCTAGCTTTTACACTGTTGAGGATTTAAGATTGTGGAATTATTCATGATGGCTTGCCTTTCAGTTCCAGCACACCCAGAAGCTGAATTCTCATTCTCTAACCCGAAAGTTTTTGCCATTAAGTTGTTGCCTTCCTCCTGTAAAGATATCTAATCATGGAGTCACAGTAGAAGTCCACGCAGTTCTTAAGAGGGAAATGCTATGCAGGAGGAAAGGAGTTTGGATTTTTATTCACATTCTCTGAGTGTGGACTTTTAATCAAGAGAGAAATGCTAAACTATCCCAAAGGGTGACCAATGGCCACATTTTCTGGAACCAACCTTTGTATAATCCGACACGTTCCATCTCCTTGCTCTGCCGTTAGATGTATAATGGATCAAAAGCATACGAGTTGTTTGATTGTAGGTCTGAGATTTAGTCAAAGTTTGTACACTTTGTTCCAAGCACAACTTATTAAACCATAGAATCAACCAATTCATCTGTTTTTTTTATCCCTTTGATATCCAAAGGTGGAGGAAGGAGAGATGAATGAGTAAGATCATGGGGATTTTTCAAATTTGTGGTTGCTGGACACACCACCCTTTGCTGTTAGTTTAGTATTCCTCCAATTAAGAAAGCAGAAAAGATGGAAAAAATTTCTTCACAGGTGTTTTTGGACCTGCTGAACCTTAATCAGGATAACATCTTGATGATGAGGTGTTCTCCAACCTGCAAGCCATGTAGAGACCACAGATACTCCTTGTGAGTGCTGAATTTCCTATACTCTTCGTGATCTTACGCAATTGCTCGCATGTGGCCAGCACTAGTGCAGGACTTAGTGTAGACCAGAACTTTTCTGCTCCGCCCATCAGGTAATCTACAAGTTCAAAGGTCTCAATCAGACATCCGACATGGTGTGATGTAAGGATGAATTATTATCAACAAAGTTTTCCACTGATATGGCATGCTGGCCAGTTGAACGACATGCTAAGATCGGGACAGTAGTCCTGGCCTCGTCATAAACACAATATGAAAAGGTAGGCCAACCAGGCAAACAAGGCCCCTAGAGATGAAGAAACTAGGGATTTGCTCAACGACATTAATTGCAGAGCTACGAGATAGCTACCCCACCATTGATATGAAGTTCAATAATCTCATGTTTAAGGCAAATTCTCTTTTAAATTCTGATCAGAAATATTATTTGACAAACATAGGAGTGATTAAATCATAGGTTAAGAACTAAAAGCCGTCTTCATATCAGCACATGACATTCATTTGATGGGTAATTTTGTCTTTCTGGCAGCAAACACGGGCATCGAAGGATTATGACCTGTTAAAAGGTAGCGGTATCTTCAAGGCCTATTATCCATTTGTATAGCCCCTAAGCACTCGGTGCTATAGTTAAAGGTTTTTTGCAAAAATGTCCGATGTTTTTTTAGTTTTCAGCCTTCTTCCAAATTAGTTTTTTTTTTTAAATTCTAGTGTTACCCTTCTCTAATATACCTGCTCCCTCATAAACACAGACATATTTAAGTTACCTACTTTGGCTACTAAATTCAATGACTTTCCAATGAAAAGCTTTGATGGAATTTGGTGTATAGCACAATTTGATAACAAGAAAACTAATGGTATCGTTAGATTTCAGCAAAAAGCCAAAGATTAGTGAGATATTCAATCACAAACATACCATGTTCGTCAATTTGCGCAACACTAGCTGTTAAGTTTCTTCAATTAAATTCAACAACTTAAACTTCTATTTCTCATTAAAAATTGATATTAAACTTTTTTTCACACAAAATAGAACATAGTCAACACTTTGAATCAATAAAAAAAAACACAATAAATTTAAAATTTTCAAAATTAAAACATAAGCAAAATATTATTAGTATTCACACAAACAACAACAAGTAGTAGATTTTAAGCTCTTCATTTGATGCCTTTTTAAATGATAATTGAAAATATAAGACTTAGTCCTCTTCTTATCAATGTCTTCTGTATAGAAAGATTAATTTTAGAGACTTTCATTGATTAACAAAGCACAAAGTCTTCTTATGTACCATTGTCCATTAAAAAAATGAAAATTTCAAAAAAAAACTAAGAGGAAAAGAAGAAAAACTAATATAACAGCAATTTTACAAAGCTAATAAAAAAACCCAATAGCAAATTTGTAAGACTCAAAGAACATCAGACTTTTTCTTAAAAATACCAAAACACAGTGGCATTATATCTTTGATTCTATCTTCTAACACCTATTATCCATTTGTACGTGGCCTCTCAGCACTGGGTGAATAGCTTCGCCCCTTAGTTATTGGCCTGTAGGTGACAAGTGCTGGAGTTAGCTGCAGAAGCGCTACCAAAGGGCAATTCCAGATCCTGCAAAGCTTTTGTTCTTGTATTATTTCTTCTAGGACATTTGAGTAGGTAACTGCAGGATTTGGAGGCTGGCTTATCCTCGTCATTCGTATTAATTCATTGCAAATGAGGAACCACGTTGAGGGCGAAACGACCACCCAAGGCCTCCATTCTTGTATTATTATTTCTTCAAATGCATTTTGGAAGGCAACTGCAAATTCTGGAGGCTGGATTATCCTACTTATTTTTCATAATGAACCCCAGACCAAGAACCAAAAGCAGACTAATCATCTAGAGAGAATTAGAAAAGCTCGTGGGTTTACAACTTGGAAGACTAGCAGCTCACATTTTCCAGAAACCTTTTACACTTGATGGTCACCTCATAGCCAGCACATAAAACAAATAGGGAACAACGTTTCCTGAGACCTCCAGCAATAGAACAACATGATCAGTAAGGCCTATATCTCCGACCACGGTTGCTATCACTGTTTTGTCTCCCGCTTGAGCCACTGCTTCTACTTCCTCCAGCTTGCTGTTTAGGGGTCAATAATGGAGCTCCAGGTTGTTGCCTGCAACAGAGAGAAGTTGAGATCATATTTACAAATTAGTACATCCGCAATTCCAAAGAGGAGACCACGACTCCTGCATGCAGATCTGAGTGAGTAAAAGGAAATCAATGAACAACACCAAGAACTACTTACAGAACGTATCCGAGCCTTCCATCGGGCAATACCATCGGAACCATTGCCATGCCAGCAGGAGTCGGACCCCTTCCATAGATCATTGGCTGCAAAGAGAAGCCATTTTGGAACATCACATGCAGTGAAAAGAGCTTAAGAATAGATGAGTGATAACAGCCACTCTAGTTTCTAAGATAAAGCAGACAAATAAACAAATAAAAAATGCATCACACACCTGGCCAAAGCCTGCTCCATATCCCCCACCAAGAGTACCATACCCAGCGCCCATAACACCATAACCGCCTTGAGGTAGATGGTTAGGAAGCAGCGCTATCTTTTGTGCATTTGGTCCAGCATCAGACTTCCGATCAGTTTGTGGCTTTGCAAGGGAACACTCAAGGACTTGACCTGCCAGCAAGTACAAACCCAGCTTCAATTTTGTCATTCATATTCAAAACTTAAAGAAGACAATGCAAGATTATCTGACAAAGAGCCCACCATCTAGTTCATATTTCTCTGTGTTCTTGAGAGCCTTCATGGTACTCTGCCTCTCTGCAAAATGAACAAACCCAAATCTGCTCTTTTCCTGTCCAGACTTTGCTGGTGGGAGTACAACTTTATCAATGTGACCATGACGTTCAAAGAGTTCTCTTAACTGATCTTGAGTTACATTTTTTGGCAAGTTTTTCACATACACTGCCTTCACCTGCCAGTTGGCAATTCAATATCACTCAGCCTAGCACTGCTTGGGATGACTGCAAACTCAAGAAAACAAATGTCCAAAATGAAATACTAGACAAATGAAGTACCTGTGAAGCAGGAGAAGAATCAGCATTCTTAGGGTCAGCCCAGCTCACTGTTGGGGCATTTGTATCTAGCTTGAATTTTGGGTTCGACATCTTCTGCCTTGAATACTCAGCACATGCATGGTTATAGTACTCAATGAATGCAAAACCACGATTACGACTAGAATTTTGTGGATCCTGAAAGCAAAAAGTGCCAATGAATTCAAGGAACGATAAACCAACCACTCAAACATCACAAAGATGGGAAATGTCTCAAAGAGAATGGAAAGAAGACAAAAACAAGCATGGAAATCGAAATTGTATATGCTTCAGCGAAAAAGAACTCACTACTTACCTTCAGCAACTCAGCAACGGTAACTCCAGGGCCAACCTCTGTCACAATCTTCTTCAAATCTTCCTCTACCCAGCTTTTAGGGACATTACCAATAAATAACCGATGCTTTGCTTGAGAAGACGAACACTTCACTTTTCTTCCCTAAAACACATGCATATGAACGTTGATAACAATGCACCAAATAGGGTACAAAATTATGGGAGTCAGATAATGATTCAAGGGAGAGAGATAAACTGAACGCCAAGCATTCGTATTCTCATTTTTCTTAAAATCTGTAAACCAATAATAAACAACATAATGAGGAGCAAAGGGTACACTCCGTGGACTCGAAAGACATTCGCTAGAAATCAATCACTTATTCTTTGCAGATGAAACCTTTTTGAAGAATTCTAGAGTGCTGTGAGTCACTTAGATCTTAGTACAATAATAAGAAATGCAAAATTTGGTTCCAAAATGCGGGTAGTACTACAACATATTGCAAGGAATCCTATGTATAATGAGTCTGCACTACTCAACTAAAGCTGTATTTTTTTCTTTCACAGAAATGATCTTTGTGTTGTAGATGTCACAACCAACTGCAGACAAGACAACAGTGGAAAAGAATGTGTGTGTGTGTGTGTGTGTGTGTGTGTGTGTGTGTGTGTGTGTGTGTGTGTGTGTGTGTGTGAGCAAAGAAATTACCTGGAATTCAGTATTGTTCAAGTCTTCGATGGCCTTGGAAGCCAATTCTTTAGTTCTGAAGGTCACAAAAGCATAGCCCTTGTTCTCTGTTGAATCCTTGCCTTTCATTATCCTGGCCTGTTATTGAAAAACATCAACATAGATACAGTAACCATATGGCAGAAACAAGTAGAAATACCAGAAGTTTACCTCAGTGACTTCTCCAACAGACTCACAAAAGCTCTTCAGATCCCCTTCAGTGGCATTGTGAGGAATCCCACCAACGTATACTTCTGAACCATGAGGAGGAAGGGCTAGAAGCTCAGCAGGCTTCTGACTCTCATCCTCATCCTTCTCAGCTGATCTCATCTCTGCATCACCACCAGGGTTTGCTTCAGCGTCAGCTCCATTTGGGGCTGCAGTGTCTTCTTCCTCTTCCTCTTCCTCTTCCTCTTCCTCTTCCCCTTCTTCCACCCCCTCTTCTTCCTCTTCCACTTCCTCTTCTTCCTCTACTTCTTCATATTCTATTTCCTCCTCCACTGTCTCTTCAGTGTCATTGTCTCCACCAAGATCAACCTGCTCCTCAGGTTCAACTGGCTTGGCAGGCTCAACTGACTTAGAAGCTGCTGCCTCATTTGCTTTCCCTCGCGGCATCTTATGTATCTAACGCAAGCTTGCAAGGCGACTGTAAAGGAGGCGCAGAAGCTGGAAGCATTTGTACAAGGAAGTAGACAAATATGGAAAGGAGGAAAAAATATGAAGGCCAACAGGAGTTGAAGAGTAAGAATCGGATGAATCAACACCATGAGAAATGGCTCCAAGGAGTTTCAAAGTGAAAGATTTTCTCTCAAAAGGGATGATAAAAGCAGCAGTACCAATAGAGACAGGCAAGAGAAAGAATTCTGAATGATTATCAAGAGGATAATCCTCAACAGGTGCAAAAATGAAGAAACGAATTTCCCGCAGTTTAGATATGAGGTTCCCGCCAAAAAACATACTGGCCAGTTTAAGTGTACAACAATCTAAATTCTGGCACAATACCATGACAAAAACAGAGGGGGGAAAAAAAGCAGCAACATAAGAAATAAGAAATTGATTATGAAAGTAAAATAAAGAAGTTTCAATGCATATTACTGTTTTATAATAAACCAAGAGTAAACTGAGGACAAATTTCTTATAGTAGATCCATCTCAAACATTATTCAACAAGTAAAAGCACATGGTTTCAATTTTCAAACAACACATTATTAATCAACGGTTTTTTAGAAACATATGAGGTCTTGTTCCACGTTTCATGGAGTAACCAGGGAGCAGAAGCTGACAATCACATGAAGTATCTAGAAATTGTGAAGTAATTGCAATGCAGAATAGAAGGAACTTCATAGAAAAAGAAAAAAAGGAAAGAAAGAAAAACAATACTCAGGTAAATAATCATGAGAAATTCTTCAGTGCCACTACAGCACAACACAACATGCTGCTCAACATATATGAATTGTTTAAGAGGGCAGTAATTAACATAATAATGCGTGTGTTTGCACATGACTTAATGACAACCCAAAATTATAAAAGGATGACACATGCACATGTATTCTTTAGGAAAACAAGTGGATTGGAAAGGTGGAATAATTATTTGACATCTCCAGTTTTTCAGTGTTTTTTGTCGTCCATTGTCATCTTGCTCTGTGTATTTCCTTTATAAATAAGGCTTTTCTTTCAGCTAAATAGTCCAACACACAGATATGCAATAACAATTCCATAACTGTTCCAAAGATCAATTCACATCATGAACTTGGAAAGGGCTTAATTCAATGAACTTGGTTAGTTCACAGTAAGGAAATGAAAGGAGTGGAGAAATATGAAGCACTCCATCAATTCAAAAGGACATGATATCAACATTGCTGCAAGTGATTCCGGTCTGTGGATTTAGGTAAAGAACCATTACCTTGGAACTGAATCTGTAAGTTCCGCACTAAAATCAGTGATAGTAGAAACTCAGTTACTACATCCACAAGTCTGCACTAAAAACGAATGACGGTAATGGAAATTTTGTATCTGTAATCAAGGTATGATAAAGATGTCACACTTATCAAGTGAGATTTAAACATATCTTATATTAGTTTTTATTACTAGCTTTTACTATTTACGACATTCCCAGGGCCTCAGAACTTTTCTTTTGGATAGGACTTCAGCAATATCTCTGTATATATGCTTCATGCAGAAACTTTTCTTCTCTTTGGCTTTTTCTTCTTTGTGGTTGTTCACTCCCTTCGAGTACAACGCATCTTTTGGTAAGGAGCTCAAAAATTCAAATTGCAATTTGACAGCAAAAAGATGGTAAAATTGAAGAAGGTGCACATGGTAGCAATATCAGGGTTCAATTTGACAGTCAGAAGGAACAAGGTAAGAATAAAAAGAGTTGAACATCACCACGATTTTCAGAGCACAAATTGCACAACTTAAAATGGTTTGAACATTAGTCATGTGGCAACAACTGTCAAAGGCCAAAACCAGTAACCATGACTGATCTGAATGGGAGAAAACAAGGTGCAATGGGCTTTCTTTGGTGATTATTCAAATTATAGACTGTGACAATGGAAGAATCTGACAACAATATGTCATTTTAAAACTGTCTAAATTAGAAAGAGCATATCAATTGTTACCAAATCAATACGGGAAAAGAAATTACTGGCACGCATATACTGGACCCAAGAGAAAGTCGCAATAGTAGAGTATGGACAAACAAAAGTGACGCTCTTCCCAATGGGGCAAAGGGTAAAGAGGGAAACCATGCAGTAGTTCAGCATACACCATAACTTTGGCTTGGATTAAATTTGCAGTGAGGTAGCTTAGTCAGTTGTATACTATGCATCAGCAAACAAGCCATCATTCAACAAATAGCTTCCGTCATATCTACATATGATATGCTGTTTCGCTTTTTATATGAACAGTGATGGCATGCTAAAGTCTAGAACATTTTTGTGGGTAATTCATAATACAAATAGAAATCTTGCAATTCACATAATCAAAGTAAAAGGCTTTTGTGAGCAACTCAAAATTTAATCTTCTTTTTCTCCTTTAAGTGGTGCTTTCTTCTTCATGTTTTATTATCTTAACACATGTTAGCATCAAGCACTTGGTTCAATAGGTCTTTCAGCCATTTCGTGTCGAACATAACTTAGAGGATATTTTTCAGTTAGTACTAAAAGAAAAAGAAATTTTATTGATCCTTGATTTGAACCTGAAAAGCATACTGCACAAAAGCAGATAAATGAGTAAAGAAATACCAGATAAAATGTTAAATTAAGGAAAATTCTATGAATTAGCAAAGAAATCTCACTGCCAACTCCTGAAAAATGAAAATCAAAGTAAACAAATGTTTCCTCAAACAGGAAATATGACCAATATTTTTTACTTCTCTCTCATAGTAGGTTCTCCATTAATAATTGGTCCACAAACTCAGATTCCTTCTCCATCTCTATCAATTAAAAAAAAAACAAAAAATTCTCTTCATCTCAGTGGACCATCATCCCACGAACTGGCATATACACATTACGGACCCCAAACATCCCAAATATCATATACCCATATCAGCTTAAGGCAGTTTCCAAAGCTAAGTGGTGTTGATTTTTTGCTTGGTCAATTTCCCAGAGTGAAAACACTGACATTCTTCCCCTCAGTTGGAAAAACAAGCTCTGCAGTGAAGAATAGTGAGATCCGGCAGGAGAAAGGGTTCCGGCTTCTTCCACCGGCAGACAGGGTCTGGCCCTTCACCAATCAAACAGCAGGACCCAAATAATTTATACTTCGAGATTCTATAGCTACATCACAAATAAAGACCATACCAACTGAAACTCTGAAAGGAGTACGCTCACAATCTTTGGCCTTCAGAAGCCATCAAGTACCATATCTTCAATTTATGGAGGGGCAGTTGGTAAAGAGAATTCCTTCCCAAGAAAATATGAGACAAGAAACAGCTCCAGTAAACATACTAAATCCACAGCAACTCTACTTGGCATAGCTACAATTTTATAGAACTGATACCATGATATTAGCTCTTGAACGGGAAGGTGGCTATAGAGTTATCGTGGTGTTTTTCCCTATTTATTCCATTTTTCATTCAAGGACAAAAACACTTGATATAACAAGCGGTGAAAAGTGTTAATATACAAATGCTGAGGTTAAAAGGATGTTCGTAAAGCATCGCGCAAGAACATAACGAAACAACTGCTAATGAATCTACTCCAATATGGGCCTGACCCTAAAGGAATAACGGAAACAAAACCCCTTCCGAATACCAAAAATTCAACAAGCTAAATATCGCACTATGGGCCTTAGATCTTCCATCAAAGAACCCGCATGAGAAGAAAGCAGCATCAATGAGAAAGCTCTAATCTCTGCCACGAGGTAGCATATGGTCCAGTGTACTGAAAGCAATCTCAGAATTCTGAAACTAGACCGTCAGAAACCGAAACAAAATCGGTGCACAGGTTCACGAATACATTTCACACTACAAAAATTTAATTGCATTAAAATGGTTTCCAGATATGAACTTTCGTCTAGAAAAATCACTATCCACTACAAAAAGCTAGAAATAACAAGGAAGTATCCAACGTTAAACTACACTCAAATGGTGAGGAACGAAAGCAGTGATCAAAGAACAGAACAGGGATTTTCCCATTCAAGTCGACAAGATGGAATCATTAACAGAGATAAGAAAAAGAGAGAGAGAAAAAACAAAGAAGATTACCAGAAAATTTGCAGGGCAGAGCGCGCGAGTAGGTCGGGGAAAATGTCTTATCGGGCGTAGAGAAGCGTTTATAAGAAAACCCTAACCCGGGTCGGGTTTCAAATCGCGAATTCGACTATTTGAACAAAGCCGGACAAAATGGATGAGATATGGTAAAGGGTCGGGTCAATTACGGACCCGACCCTAATTGGCACGTAAGGGTCGGGTTAGTGCTAAATTCATTTTGGCGCTTGGACGTCAAAATTTATGACAGGGTCACAGACTAATAAATTCGAGTGAAATATAAGTAAATTTAAATATTGACATAAATACGCTTACATATATTTATCTAAATATAAGTTCAAGGGTATTTTAGTAATTAAGAATCCTACTCTGCCTTTTTCTAATTTATTTTCTTTTTCACGATTTTCTCCTCTCCTTGCAGTCATGTAGACAAAGAATGACAGAAACCCAGGTTCTATTGAGAATTGAGAGTTTTGCTTGCAGAAGAAATCAGTTCTCCGAATTTCTACTGAGAATTGAGAGTTTTGCCTACAGATCTCTTTTAGTCAACGAAAGAAACCCAAAATTTCTGACGTCGGCATCATTAAATAAACATTAAGAATGGAATATGGAGACAGTATAGTCTGGGGTAAAATGAAGGAGAGCCTTGGTGCAGCGGTAAAAGTTGTCATCGTGTGACCTTGAGGTTACGGGTTCAAGGCATAGAAACAGCCTCTTGCAAAATGCAAGGTAAGACTGTGTACTTTAGGCCCTTGTAGTCTCCCCCTTCCCTAGATCCCTCATAGGCGAGAGCTTTGTGCACTGGGGCTGCCCTTTATAGTCCAAGGTAAAACAGGGCACGCAGAAGCATCCCAAATTTCTTCTCACAGCCCATAAAACTTGGCTCCATTGCTATCTTCTAGAGTATAGACTCCTCCACTGGAGGAAGTCGTGAGAAACAACAAACTAAATAAAGAGAGCCTTAGCACATTAATAGAGTTGTTGTCGTGTAACCTTGAGGTTATGGTATTTAGGTGTGAAAATAGCCTCTTGCAAAATACAAATAAGGCTACATACTATAGATCCTTATGGTCTGGCTTTTTCCTAGACCCTGCATACGTAGGAGCATCATGCATCAAACTGCCCTTTTTTTATGCCCTTTGTGGGTGCAGAATTAAAGTCCCTGGTGTTTGTCTAGCTTTCATCTCAACCCATAATGAAGTCACCTAGATGAGAGGCTCTTTTTGCGCCTTTGATGTATTATACCAAAGCGAGCGTTGTAGTGCAAGAGATGCATCATTCAGGAGGATGTTTCTAGGGGAACTTTTAAGACTGGTTGAGGTAGTTAAGGTATATGATTTGATATTGCTCCATCAGCTTACAATTTGATAAGTTTGATTAGCTTAGGCCTTTTTGGACTAGGACTATACTGGGTTTAAATCTTTGACATTAGGATTTGATATAATTAGGTTTCTTCAAGATTTAACTTCCACAGTTCTCTGAATTTTGTAGACTTTGTGAGCTTATGCAGCCTAATTTGACACTAAAGGGCAGTGTACTGAATGAAGCTCCCGCTTATGTAGGATTCAGGGAAGGGCCAGATCACAAGGGTTTGTAGTATACAACTTTACCTTACATTTTACAAGATGTTATTTCTATGCTTAGAACATATGATGTCAAGTTCACACAACGACAACTCTACCATTGCACTAAAGCTCCCCTTCTAGTCTAATTTGAATACGTACGAGGAAAGTCAAGAACATGCAGCCTAATCTTGATTAGATTGATAGTTTTTCAGTCTTTTACTCGCTCAGTTGTTTTAATTAGTACCGATGAGGATATCTTATTTTTTCCTGTACCCATTTGGGACCTCATTATTGCTCTCCTTAGCAGGTTTAACATTGAAAGAGACCTCAAAATTGGGCCCTCATCCAAAGAAGCCTATCAAGATTTATGAATTTGAGGGTACTCTTTTTCACCGAGCTGTTCACTCCAGTTTGGACGCACTGATGGAAATGCCATGTGATTTTAAACCAGCAGGGTACTGAATGAATTGTTATGCTTCAAATATGGATTTCGTGGCAATGGCAAAACATCAGCTGTCCATCTGTGGGAAGGTAAAGTCGCTCCTTTAGTTTGCATGTGCTAGTTCACATGAAAGGCCAGCTCCCGTGCATGAAGTTCTCACCTATGCAGAGTCTACGGAAGGAGGATACCACAAGGGTTTATAGTACGCAGCCTTACCTTATATTTTTGCAAGAGGCTGTTTCTACACCTTGAAACCGTAACTTCAAGGTCACACGATGACAACTTTACCGTTGCACCAAGGCTCCCCTTCTATGTGCTAGTTCACGTATGAAGAGGTATTTTCTGTGGATAGTGGTATTGCCTCTTACTATCCAGAATCATGGTCTATTAAGGCAGTATCAGTGGGATGATCTGTTGGGCTTGATTTGGATGGCCTTATTTCCCTTCCACTTGCTTGTGATCTAGAATCCATCCTTGCTTCAGTAGAAACTGACATCTCCAATTCTTTCCAGTTTAGGGAAATGTTGAGGGTTTTGGATCGTCATGTTCTATATTATCCTTGCCCAAAATGGTCTAGATTTTCGACACAAGCTTTCTCAAATGGGTGGAAAACAGCAGTTTCCTTGCATGGTTAGATTATTTTCCCTTATGTTTGGAATCGATTATTAAGAACGCGTAACGCGTCAAGAATGTTATGTATAGTCTAATAATTGCCTTGTACTGCATGTAAAAGAAGCCCAGACTCCAGATTGTGACAGTTTCGAAGGGCATGAAGATGCTATTTTCTTGTGGAAACCAAATGTTCACTAAATTGAAGATGGAATTATGGCAGAAAACTCCTGGACTGTTTGAACAAGCCAACAGTGAATGGCAGGACACAAAATTTAATTCTGCATATCTAACTTAATGTTGGTCCAGGCCCATTTTCAGGCGGCCACCGTATTCAACGGTGGCGGGCGCAGCAGTCAGCCATCGACTGTTGACTTCAACAGCGGCGGGCGCCGCCGTCGGCCACCGCCACCGACCACTAACTTTGTGTAAAATGTGTTGAAAAACAAGCCCTAAAATTCCCTATAAATAGGGATACGAAGAGGGCAAGGAATACAACCCATTCCTCTGTAAAAATCCCCGTGTATACCTCTATGTAAAACCTTGTTTTCATAGTGAAATCATTCTCTCCCGTGGACGTAGGCTTATTGGCCGAACCACGTTAAACTCTGCATTTTTGTGTGTATGATCTTGGGTGGGGACTAAAATCCCCAACAAGTGGTATCAGAGCGAGGATCTGCCGTGAAACTGTGACGACCCGGGTTTTCTCATGCATTTTTAAATGCAATATCTAATTTCCTAAGGCGGGATGCATCCCTATTTGAAAATCATTCTATAAAAGCCATGCAATGCAGCGGAAAACCTTTAGTTTTAAACTCATTTTTAAAAACCCCGAGTGTCATTTGCCTTCACAACAACCAAAGTGGTTTTTGAAAAACTTCAAAAAAAAATCATAAATATTTTTCCCTAGGTCTTTCCAATCACAACACACAGCCCAACTGTAATTAAATACAACTTCATGTCCAAAGGGTTGAGAGTTTACTTATATGTATAACTTTCTTCTTTTTGATTCACTTGCTTGTAGCACTAATATTTCCTGAGACGTCTTCTATTTATGAGTGTAACTATCCTAAAAAAGGTTAAGGATAGGGTGAGTATATATTATACTCAGTAGGAGTCTATCACTACTAGTTTTATAATGCATGTGATGTTTTAAAATCATATGCTCTTTCCAAAACATGTGCATGTCTAAATACTCAAGTTCAACATCGACATCAAAATCCATTGTCAAACTGAAATACTAACGACTTAAAGGATCATATAATCCAAAATCGAAAGTATCATATACATATATATCATAGTATTATGATATGCATAAAATGCTTCATAGAATCCAACTCATGGATCTCGAGTATGGTATGGTCGACCAACCTCATATCATGTCATATGCAATACACATAAATCATCAAACTATAGGGTCCACTATGCTCACAGCCTCCTCGCCGTGTGGTCCCCGGGTACCTGAGGACACTCGGTCATAGCCTTCACGAGGCCTATGACACATCGACCCAGTGCCGTGACACCAGTGGTAGCCCCCTGTACCACATGCAGTCGACGTAGGGACTTGCCTCTTTTTGGGCGTGGTACCCATCTACCTATTAGTGGTAAAGGCCGGGTGGCCAACCCAGACCCCTCGGTATAGCACCCACGGGCTTTCTTGCCCAAATCACATAAGATTAAATAAGCCAAAACCTCTTGTTAAAACTTGTCCTCTTTAGGTTCCTCACAATTGCCTGGCCCTAGGCACTCCAGCATCTTTTGGCAACCCTCAAGGACATGCAATCTTTGCAAATACTTAAATCATGCAATGTATGCACTTGTTTGCAAAACATATATGTGCACAATGTATATGCAATCTTTTACGAAACATGTCTATGTACAAAACGTTTATCATATGCATGCTGAATCAAGTCATGCTAAACAAGTCATATACTTATAACATATGTTCTCAAAATAATAATAGATCTTTTAAAAGAATCTAATAGTGATAGAGCACCTACCTGGCTAGGTCGCGCTAACCCTGTTGCCCTCGAACGCTCCTGATCATGGTTTGGGGAATCAAGGTTAGTTTGACCTATGTTTTATAAGTTTTAGAGTAATTGGTCTTTTTACTTAGGCATTAGAGGTCCATCCCTATGCCTATGGGTATCCTAAGGTCCTAATTGGGCCTTGGTATCCTCAGTTTCCCAACGTTCTAGTGGCCATGCGCCACCATCCTATTCTAAGGGTCATGTCCACCTTTGATTGGGCCTTGATCAGGGATTTTATAGTTTGATGTATTCACGTCTTCGACACGGACACAACGCTTTTTGCAGTGCCTCAATCGGAGCTCTAGATCTTAGGTTATCAGCGTTTTAATGTCATATGTACATAGAGTCTTAAAGACAAAAGGACGGAATGCTAGGGCGCTGCGCGTCTGCGACGTGTGCCCCAGCTTCCTTAAGTAACCAAAAGTCAACGTTCTGCTAACACGCTGCGCATCTGCGGCATGCGCCTTAGCGGGCGCGTCTGCAGACGTGCGGTACATTCCGCTCGTTTTCCTCTTTAGCAGGCGCGTCCCTGGACGCGCCCGTTTGGTTTTTCAAACGAAGACAATGTGGAACGTTCCGACTGGAACTTTTCGTCGTCTGGGGGACCGGAGCATCCTCAGGACACCTTGGTTCGACCCCTGTCTAACCAGTGCGGCCCAGGGAACGTCCCTGGGTCCTTGGTGGCTCTCCTGGGCTCCGTTTTGCATGGTTTTTCATGCAAAAACTTAGGGAAATTGACCTTGGAACTATGGGGGAGATGGGTTTTGAGCGATCTCGGACATACCTAGCTCATTGCTGGGTTTTTCTCCTTATTTTCCCTCTAGGTCACTGCTTTATGACTGGCTTTCTCCAACATTTTGGGCTGCCACTAGAGGCACCCAAGAGCTCTATTTATAGAGCTAAGAGAGGGTTCTGGAGGGGGCTCTCACCGCCTTTGAATGGTGGTGATTTCTCCTCCAATCATCGCCGTTCTAGAACCCTCTAAAGGTTGAAGATGACGGGGTGCCCGTATCAAAACGGGCACTTGTGTTTTTCAGGTTAAGTCGTTTTTTGTAAAATTTACAGTTTGCCCCTGAACTTCAAAGGGCCATATCTTGCTTATTTTAACTCCGTTTTGGGTGATTTTGGTCTTATTGGATTCCTTTTTCTAAGAAGCATCTAATGGAACCACTTTTAGGACTAAATTTTTGGGTTTAGTCAAGGCAACTAGTGAAATGACCAAAATGCCCTTATCTTTAAAACTGAACTTTTCATGGGATTTTAATATTACAAAAATTGGGGTCATTACAGAAACAGAGGCAGAAAACATATTTGCAGCACCGGCGAGAGGAGAAAGAAAATTGTTCCTGCTACAGTTGTTATAGTAATCATCATTACTGCTACAGTGAAAAGTACGTTATCATGTTGCTACAGTAAAAGCATCATCATTACTGTCGCTACAGTGATCGCTACAGTACTACTACAGTACTGAGTTGGCACAGTACCCCCAGGCAGGTTCCAACAGTTCGAGTTTCAACAGATACTGAGTTACAACAGTACAAAGTTGTAACAGTACGAGTGCAAATAGTAGCGCATTTGCACAGTAGCAGAGTTGAAACAGTAGCGCATTGCAGTTCAAGTGCAACCGTAGCTGAGTTGCAATAGTAACGAGTTGCAACAGTGATTCGATTGGAGTAGACCAATTTTTGGCAGGTTTTCAAGGGGGATAGACTAGTTCTTGGCAAACGCAGTATTGTTCTCAAAATTGCAAGATTTTCTCCTGAAATTACTGTAAGTACTCTTTCTTTACTTATGGAGGCAAACATGAGCAAAATGATTTTCTTAAATGGTACTAACTATCACAAGTGGAAGGGAAAGATGAAAGATCTTCTTTTTGTTAAGAAATTACATCTACCTGTTTTTGCTACTCAAAAACCGAAGGATAAGTCCGAAGATGAGTGGGCTTTTGAACACAAACAGGTATGTGGTTTTATTCGACAATGGGTAGAAGATAATGTTTTAAATCATATTCAAAATAAAATACATGCTAGAACTCTATGGATCAAATTAGAAACCTTGTACGTGTTGAGAACTAGGAATAATAAGTTATTCCTACTTAATCAAGCGATGCACCTGAGATACAAGGAAGGGAGTTCTATTTCCGATCACTTGAACGAGTTGACCGGATGCTTTCAACAACTATCCGACGTTGGCGTCAAGTTTGACGATGATATCATGGGTTTATGGCTTTTAAATACTTTGCCTGACTCATGGGAAAATTTTCGTGTTTCTCTAGCTAATTCTGCTCCAGGTGGTGCTGTGACATGGGAATCTGCGAAAAACGTAGTTCTAAATAAAGAAATGAAGCGACGAGCTCAAGTTGTCACCACATCACAGTCTGAGATTTTGATCTCAGAAAATCGAGGGAGAAGCAAGAACAAAGGACAGGAGAAGAATAATAGAAGTATGAGTAAATCTAAGTCCAGATACAAGAATCTGGAATGCAATTATTGTGGCAAGAAGGGTCACATTAAAAGGCAGTGTTACAAGTGGAAAGCCGAGAACAAAATAGAGAATGCCAAGCAGGAGAGAATAAATGATGAGGGGAATGATCGTGTAGCTGCTACTACTTCAGGCCTTGTTGTGGTCTGTGATGAAAATGAAATCAACCTAGCCTCCAATGAGATTGGATGGGTTGTTGATAGTGGTGCTTCTTTTCACGTTACCTCAAGGAGGGAGTTTTTCACCTCATACACTCCTGGTGACTTTGGAGTGTTGAAGATGGGTAACGATGGGCTGTCAAAGGTTGTTGGTATCGGATCTGTCTGTTTGGACACCAACAACGGAACAAGGTTGATTCTCAAGGATGTTCGACATGTACCAGATATTCAGTTTAACTTAATATCAGTCGGAAAGCTTGATGATGATGGGTACTATAGTACCTTTTGCGATGGGCAGTGGAAGCTCTCTAAGGGAGCACTTGTGGTTGCCAAAGGGAAGAAATCATCTAGCTTGTATGTGATGCAAGCTTCGATTCCTATTAACTCTGTGAACGCAGTTGATGTTGCTGGTTCTTCAGAGTTGTGACACAGGCGGCTCAGTCACATGAGTGCGAAAGGACTAGGTTTCCTAGTCAAGAAGAATTTGCTTTCAGGGCTCAAAGCTACAAAGGTGAGCAAATGTGCTCATTGTCTTGCCGAGAAATAGCAACGAGTTTCCTTCAAAAGCCATCATTCTTCCAGAAAGTCAGGCGTGCCTGAATTGGTACATTCAGATGTATGCGGTCCTATGAAGGTACGCACATTTGGTGGTGCATTATATTTTGTCACATTTATTGATGATTATTTCAGGAAACTCTGGGTCTATGTTTTGAAAACTAAGGATCAGGTGCTTGACAAGCTTAAAGAAGTTCAAGCTTCTGTTGAGCGACAAATGGGGAAGAAGCTGAAATGTATTCGCACAGACAACGGTGGTGAGTACTGTGGACCTTTCGATGCTTATTGTAAGAAGCAAGGGATCAGACATCAAAGAACTCCTCCAAAGACTCCTCAACTAAATGGTTTCGCAGAGAGGATGAACAGGACATTGATGGAGAGGATCAGATGCTTGCTTTGTAAAGCAAAGTTGCCTGGTTCCTTCTAGGGTGAGGCACTATACACAGCAGCCTATGTTATTAACCTATCTCCAATTGTTGCCTTGAATGCAGATGTTCCTGATAGGCTATGGTATGGAAAAGATGTCTCTTACGATCTTTTGCGGGTATTTGGGTGCAAAGCGTTTGTACATATACCCAAGGATGAGAGGTCCAAGTTAGACGTCAAGACCACTATACACAGCAGCCTATGTTATTAACCTATCTCCAATTGTTGCCTTGAATGCAGATGTTCCTGACAGGCTATGGTATGGAAAAGATGTCTCTTACGATCTTTTGCGGGTATTTGGGTGCAAAGCGTTTGTACATATACCCAAGGATGAGAGGTCCAAGTTAGACGTCAAGACCAAACAATGCATTTTCATCGGCTATGGGCAGGATGAGTTTGGCTACAAGCTATATGATCCTGTTGCAAAGAAGCTGGTTAAAAGTTGTGATGTGGTCTTTATGGAAGACCAAACCATTGAACACATCGACAAAGCCAAAGTATCAGAAACTCAGAGTTCTAATACTCTGACAGATTTAGATCCAGTTCCTATTTCACATACGCCAAGTGTAGATGGCACCAATGACCATGGTGGTGCTCCAGTTGACGTTCAAGATAATCATGCTGAGGGAGAACATGAAGCTGCTGAAGACATGGATGTTTTGTCAGAGGATGACGATATTCAGTAGGAGGTTCCTACTGAGGAACCAGTAGTTTCATTGAAACAGAGTTCGAGAGATCGTTAACCCTCCACTCGATATTCATCAGATGAGTACGTGCTCCTCACTGACGGAGGAGAGCCTTAGAGCTACACAGAGGCAGCTGAAAGTGAAGTGAATGCATAGTGGATTGCAGCTATGAAGGATGAGATGAAATCTTTACAAGACAACCACACTTTTGAGCTGGTAAGATTACCTAAGGGCAGACAAGCTTTGAAGAATCGGTGGATATACAGGGTGAAGTATGAGGGTGACACTTCACGACCACGATACAAAGCTAGACTTGTGGTGAAAGGCTTTGGTCAAAGAAAAGGTGTCGATTTCGAGGAGATATTTTCTCCTGTTGTTAAAATGTCTTTAATTCGAGTTGTATTGGGTTTGGCCTCAAACCTTGATCTGGAGGTTGAGCAGATGGATGTAAAGACAACGTTCCTTCACGGTGACTTAGAGGAGGAGATATATATGGAGCAGCCAAAAGGGTTTATTGCTAAAGGCAAAGAGAAGTATGTCTGCAAGCTGAAGAAGAGTCTGTATGGCTTAAAGCAGGCTCCCAGACAATGGTACAGGAAGTTCGAGCAGTTCATGACCCAACAGGGTTATCGAAAGACTACTTTAGATCACTGTGTGTTTGTGCAGAGATTCTCAGAAGATGATTTCGTCATCTTACTACTCTATGTCGACGATATGCTTATTGTTGGAAGAAGCTCTTTAAGGATCAATCAGTTAAAGAAGTAGCTGAACAAAGTCTTTGCTATGAAAGACTTAGGATCCGCGAGATAGATTCTTGGGATTTCTATCATTCGTGACAGGAGGAATAAGAGGTTATGGTTGTCTCAGGAGAAGTACATAGAAAATGTACTTCAATGACTTCACATGGATAAAGCTAAAGTGGTTAGTACACCTTTTACTACTCATTTTAAGCTTAGTAAGAATCAAGTACCAACAAGTGATGCTGAGAAGGAATACATGCAAGATGTTTCTTATGCTTTAGCTGTTGGCAGTTTTATGTATGCCATGGTATGCACTAGACCAGACATTACATATGCAGTTGGTATAGTGAGCCGTTTTTTATCAAATCCAGTAAAAGAACATTGGAATGCAGTGAAGTGGATATTGAGATATCTACGTGGTACTTCTAAGTTGTGTTTGGGATTTGGCACTGGCAAGCCCGTGCTTGAGGGCTACAGTGATTCAGATATGGCTGGTGATATTGACACGAGGAAGTCTACTTCAAGCTACTTGATTACTTTTGCAGGGGGAGCTGTGTCATGGCAATCAAAGCTACAGAAGTGTGTTGCCTTATCTACAACAGAGGCTGAGTTTATTGCTGTGACAGAAGCATGCAAAGAGTTATTATGGATGAAGAAGTTCGTAAACGAACTTGGCTTTATGCAGAAGAGGTATGCGTTATTTTGCGATAGTCAAAGTGCTATACACCTTAGCAAGAATTCTACTTTTCATGGAAGGTCAAAGCACATTGATGTTCAGTATCATTGGATACGTGATATTTTGGACTCGAAGTCGTTAGAGCTTAAGAAGATTCATACTGATGATAATAGTTCGGATATGATGACAAAAGCATTACCTCGGAGCAAGTTCAAGAGTTGCAGAGAATTGGCCGGGATGGGCTTTTGCTAAAAGTCCATACGTGAAGAAACCTCCTTCAGTTAATGGGCATGAAGGGGGAGATTTGTTGGTCCAGGCCCATTTTCAGGCGGCCACCGTATTCAACGGTGGTGGGCACAGCAATCAGCCACCGACTGCTGACTTCAACAGCGGCGAGCGCCGCCGTCGGCCACCGCCACCGACCACTGACTTTGTGTAAAATGTGTTGAAAAACAGGCCCTAAAATTCCTATAAATAGGGATACGAAGAGGGCAAGGAATACAACCCATTCCTCTGTAAAAATCCTCGTGTATACCTCTGTGTAAAACCCCGTTTTCATAGTGAAATCATTCTCTCCCGTGGACGTAGGCTTATTGGCCGAATCACGTTAAACTCTGCGTTTTTGTGTGTATGATCTTGGGTGGGGACTAAAATCCCCAACACTTAATACCATAATTAATTTTTATTTTCTGGGTTGAAGACCTGGGACCTTGCTTAGCAGTCTCCATTGATCAGTGAAACCACTAGATCTTGTAAAATTTATATCCATCATCGTCTGTTGGCCTAATCAGCACCAGTGTCACTGAAGATGGGTCTGGCATTAAATGTAAGCTCATGAATGTAAGAGAAGCAGGAGTGAGCATATAAAGGAAGATTATCTGCATAAATGCTTATTGGATTATATACTGTTATTCTGTTTATACGATGATATCAAAGATGCAAGATGTTAAAAATGAAAAGGACCTCTATTTTCAGTTGAGTATTCCTAATCTAAAATCATTTTGTGTCTAAATCATTCTTTAAAACCGAACTAAGGACTAAATGCCTCACCCAAAAGTTTTAAGTGCACCCCGTTTCTTGAGCATGCACCAAAAGGTTTGAAGGCAAGCAAACACATCCCCTGTCTCCACTGATTAAATTCACAAGCAGAAGCGCTTTTGCAGAGGCTTATATTCCACTGTCTCCATTTTTTGTGGCATGATCTATTTTCTAATTTATTTTGCCAGTCTTCTTGGTTGAATAACTTCTCTCCATGCATGGTTAGTTATGATACCTTTATATTCATACGTGAATCATGCTTTTGATACTTCAGACTCTTAATCTTTCATGTATCATTTAATTATAGATGCCTGATGATTTGACTTATTATGCGAATGTTTTACTCCATGAGATCTATCATGACTTTGATATCTTTATGTGACACTATTTATATTTTTATTCGATATTAAATGTGATCACCTATATAAGCGATTGCTTGTTAAGGCATTGCTTTGGTTTGCAATGCCTAATATTTGGAGTACGACAGTAGCAAGGGCAAATAGGTGGAGCAGCAGTAGTGAGGACAGTAAGAACCATCTATCATATCCAAAGACCGATTTGATGTATGCATCCATCTACTTGTCATTGAATTTTTTGGGTTATATAAATGCACTTATAATATGGTGACAAAGTTGAACCGAACTCTTGATTGTATTATGTGTATGGATTTATAGTTAAAGTTGAATGTGGTGATCAATTGATGGAACCCTAGGATTTCTTTGTATTTTGCTTGTTATTTATATCTCTTATCATGACCGATATTTCTCCACAATTTTGATTTTTTTTGCCGAATATGGTATATAGTGTATCTGGTTTATTTGTTACTATAGGTCGGATGATCCCCCTTTTGGCACTTCATTTGAAATGATTATCGTGATTATATTATATATGATTTTTACATTTTCTAGGGATCCCGACTATCTTATTAAATATTATTATTATTATATATGAAAAATGGTTTTGGAAAAATCTAGGGTGTCACAACCTTGAATCTAGTTCCTCATTCTCCCCCCAGTGCTTCCAATTTATCTATTGTGCCTGAATCCTAATATCCATGTCCAAGACTTTGAAGAAGTTTCAAGAATCTGCTAATTTCTTCATTTTCTCATGTTAAGTTTAGAAAATTTGGTTGTAGTCTTTTTTGTCTTTTTTATTTAAATGAAAATTCTACTAAAATACGTTGATTTCTTCATCTTTTGTACAGTTAGTATATGATTAGTAATTGACTTGATCATCATTGCTTCTTGTCCATGTTTTACTTTCTGCCTTGACAATAGCCCCTTAAGAAGTTTATGCTTTTATTTATTTGTTAATGAGTATAGTGGTTTTTTTATTTTGTTTACTGTATCATAAGAATTCTACAAATCCCATGGTTTTAAAACTTGGAATTGTAGCTTTTCATGTTTCCTTTTACATGTGCATTTCTCTTCCTATATTTTTCTTGTTCTTTTTTTGAGAAGAGGTGATTTTTATTTGCTCTTGTTGCTTTTCATGTAGGTTTTATACTAATTATTTTTAAAATATTATTAGGTGCTAGTTTATCATTATCCATAAGTTTATTCAAGTGTGTTGTGTTTTGGGCATCAAACAACATCCCAAGATTCTAACTACATCAACCTTGTGTTCAAGTCAAACCCTTTTAACTCTAGCTCCAAGTGATAATACTCCTGTTAGAGTCTGCGTAGGTTATACTCCAATTCCTCTGACAAAAGAACAATCAGTTTTGTGAGAGAAATATGAGTTGCATACAAGTAATGATGATGGATAGTTATAGCAATCTGTAAACGTTGTGACCTCAAGCTGAAGGGTGTAGGGAGAGATGGAAATAGTCACTTCAAAGAGCATCTTGGAAGGTGTAGGGTGCACTGGTCAATCCCACCATCTAGTGTTAAGAGATTTGAATTGGAAAAAGAGCTGGTGTAAATCCATTATTCTCAATTGTATTAATTATATGATATTTATGTCCTTATTTTGTCACATTTTATGTAACTTTTTTTCACTTTTTGCAGACAAATTGCTTGAGGGGTGATTACAAAACAAGATAGAATTGTACCTATTTGATGCTACTGAGTACACTAGAGTGTGAAGATGTGTTTGCACACTTGGCAATGATTTATGTGAACTTGAATGGTATTCCAACTAATGGAGATTGGGTCATGACTTAAAAAATATGCAAGTGCTTAAAGGTATTTTATGAGGTCATAGAAGTCTTCTCTAGTACATCATATCCTACATCAAACTTATATTTCATGAAGGCTTGTATATTAAGAAAAGAATTGAAGGAGTGGAAATGAATACGAGACAATTAGAAACATGGCAACAAAATGATGCACGTATTATTGAATTATTAAGATGATTGCCAACTTGTCATGGCCGTTGTCTTGTACTAGATCCTAGATATAAGATGAAGATTGTTGAGTATTATAAAAAATTATTGTTTGAGGGAGAGCATGTCAAGGATGAGATGAATAAAGTGCAGAATGCTCAAAATGAACAAGTAGGGGATCATTAATTGATTATGGGAAAGTGCAAGCAATTTCTAGAGCCGCTTTTCTTTATCTTACCCTCTTACCTTAACCATTGGAGAAATAGAAGTAGAGACATTAATGGGTCTTGAGCAGTTTGTTAGTACCAATTCAAGACTAGGAATTGGGATATCATCATTAGAGCATTACTTGGATGAGCTTCTCATGCCTCAAGAACAACATTTTGATGTATTGAGTTGGTGGAAGGGTATAGATGTCCTATTTTGATTACAATTGCTTCTGAGTTCGCCTTTAGTGGCAAAGGTTGTATAATTGGTCCCCATCCTAGTAGACTACCTCCATATACCATAAAAGCTTTAATGTGTTCTCAGAATTGACGGTGAAATGAATTGCCATATAAGATACTTTGTCAGTTGATTGTTTTGATATGCTTGTTTATCACGTTCAAATTATAAATTTCTTTTTTGTTGTCTGATAGGTGGGAGTTCATCAATGACACTACCTTTGGGTACAAGATCAGTTGTGATTGATGTGAAGATGATGAGCCTGAAGTTTATTTGGAGTGAGTGTGATTGGTTAACTTCAACTATTATTTTTTTAGTTAGATCAACTAGTTGTTACTTTGAGTAATTAAATGACATCTCTTTCTTTTTCTTTTGTAGATGTGACTGAGATGATGACAAGATGTTTTCCTTTCATCATAATCTTGAAGAG
Organism: Warburgia ugandensis; assembly: GCA_035236585.1. Lineage (NCBI taxonomy): Eukaryota > Viridiplantae > Streptophyta > Magnoliopsida > Canellales > Canellaceae > Warburgia > Warburgia ugandensis. The sequence goes on from CP141126.1 coordinate 14,509,451, forward strand.
TGGCTATAGTTAGTTGGTATGTTTTAAATTATGGACTAATTAAACTTTTTTTCTTCCATTTAGATGTTTGGGACTATATCAGAGATGATACTCTTTTTAGGTATTTAGATTATCTCTAGGTTATCTTTTGGATGTTTCAAAGATTCAAGAATGTTGGTTGATTTTATTGTAGGTGTTATTATTAATTATTTGATCATCGCTTCGACTAGTTATGCATTCTTGTTCATATGCAAAAGCATTTACTTGATGTAATGGCTTGATGGTGAAGTGCTATTTGAGTGGTTGTAGAATGAATATAATATATGTGCTTTTTCAAAGAAGAATGCTAGTTGATTATGTTGGTGTTGTTGTTACTTATTTGATCATAGCATAGCTTCAATAATTCATGCATTATTGTGATTTACAAAAACATTTATTTGCACATGATTCTCATTTAGTAGTTAATGGCTTAATAGTAAGTTGCTATTTGAGTGCATGCATAATGGATACAGTTAACACGTCTCTACAAGAAGAGTTGAAGAGATTTTATCTGCTCTTGTAAGGCAATGCAGTAATCCTTTTTATTTTTTAATGGATACAATAAGGAATTCCATAATTTTTAGCTAATTCAGTAATGTTACTTCTCGAATAAGCAAGAGGATGTGAAGATTGTAGGCAATAAAATATTATGGATATGAAACTAGATGATTCAATAAGGGAGCCCTGACCCTAATTGACCAAGAAGTGTTCGTGTCAGAAAACTATGACCCAAACTGTTAGAGTTAGGGTTAGGATCAATATAAAAATATTAGGGTCTGGGTTACGGTTGACCAAAATTTTAACTAACTAAGCCCGTTGCCATCCCTATAACTGATGCAGTTAGAAGGACATTCCTTTCATACAATATATCTCAATTGGTAGATTTTGTGGATTCTGTTTATGTTCCTAAGCAGAATAGAAATGGCAAGCAATTAAACTACATATGCCCATGGATGATCCTAGGGTTCCGCTAGGGTGGAGAAGTCTTTTGTATATTGTGGTGGCTATTTTCTAGCTTCAAAGCTAGTGAAACTAGTGCGAGCCTGTGAACATACCTCAATTTAGAGGGAGCAATGTAAATCGGTGTGTTCTTCCTTGTTTTTCATCTTTGTTTTTGCATATTCATAACAAGATCAACAATCTTAATCGCACACTTGTATTATAGGTATTCAATGGATTTGAGAAACCATTGCACATTTGCCATTGGTGAAAATGAAAGTACATATATCAGTTTACTCAACTTATATCATCTATTTGCAAACTCATTATTAGGAGGTTAGGATGGGGCACATTTTCAAAGCATTATCATTCACAGTGACCCATCCAATGAAAGGTTTGGATCATCAATTAGATTGACTTAACTAGTACTTTAAAGGTGTGCATATTTGAGGATCCTATTTGCTTCTTGCTCACTCAAATACTCCTATATCTAATCCTTGACTAAAGGAAAAGAGCGACTTGAACCTATTGTTAGAAATGTATACATTGCAAAGCCAGTGTTTGTCTTGGGATGATTTACATACAATCTTTTATTATCATTGTTTGCCAATTATACAATTAAAAGTAATATTTGATGAGATTTATTTTAACTTAAACCATATATTTGAGAATCATGAGATAATCTCAAGAATCTTAGGTAATATAGTAGGATTTTAGAAAATATTGGTTGAGAACATGGAAAAAATGGAATTTTATTTCTATATAAACTTAAAATTATCCTCAAGTATGAATGAGAATGAACAACCTAATTTTAGAATACTTGTCGATTAGGATGTTTCCATAAGATGGAAATGTTCAATTCTTAAAACATTTAAGGTAGAAACCTTAAACATCCATAAAGTGTATGAAAGTGTTTTACATATAGGATATGACCTCACTAATCTTGAATACTAGAGATGTTTGTTACAGGTCATCTTACGAATGAACTTGAAAAAACTCAATACCTTAGTGATCTTTGATGCAATGTTTATCAAATTGACTCTCTCTATGTCTAAAATGATAATTGTACATAAAGGTTACCTATGTAATTAATCTTTTAATACGAGTTGCTAGTGGTTATTAGTGGGTGGATATGCTTGATGGTACATTATTTAATCCAATATATAAAAAATACCCCTATAGACTAGAAGGGAGTTTGTTTCATCTTATAAAGTGTTTATTAATTAATAAGATTAAATATAATAATATTTTAGAAAATTCTTAAGAGGTCAAACCAATACAAGGTAGTTAGAGTCACATTTAAATAGAAATTGTCTCGACTAAGGATTTCTTAGAGGCAAGGGAGGTTGCTCAATATATGCATGTGTGATATATTAAAGAGAAAGAGAAGCATAAGTGTGATGACCCAGTTTTTTAAAACATATTTTCATAATTATTTGCAAAGGTAGGGCCCTAATTTTGAAATTTTTTAAAATACAAACAGCATAAACATATTTTCTTTGAAATTGATTTGTTAAAAACCCGAGTGCCACATCAAATTACTTATCATACATAGATTTTTGTATAAAATAAAATTTATATTGAATATCAATAGAAACACTCTTATTAAAATCAGGATCAATCCAGAGGTTCACATACACATCCCCGGTAGTCATTACATACCTTGTCCAAATATTATAATCCAAATTACAATATAATTAATACAATCTTTCTCAAAGTAAATACCTTGAGTAGTAGTTCCGGTCGTAATCATCCTCAAGTTTTGAGCTTTTAATCTTCCTTAAATGTATTTGAGATATTGTAAACATTCAAACATTTACAATATCTGAGCAAGCTATGCTTAGTAGGGGATTTAAAAAATATATTCAATATATCTCAAAATCAACAGTTCATTATATCCATGATATAAATCAATTTATACAATTAGATAATCATTTTATCCTTCACTCATCATATGAATTATATGTATATATATTACATAAAAATAAAACCATTTAAAATCGTAAATATAGTCAATATCATCAATAATATCTCATTTTCAACTGATTTCAATATTAACACCAGGTGTTAATATATGATCATACCGTATTGGGAATTATCCTCCAATACAACATCAGCAATACCTTTTACCAGATATCTCATCATGCCATAATCAATTGCATCATCATGTCATAAACAATTGCATTATAATCCAAACTAATCAAAGGACTACCATGCTTGCAGTTTCAATCCGTACAACGTGCCTGTATAACTACTTAATACTCCACTGATACCATGTGGTGGAAAATACATATCTATGTTTGTATGGGGGAAACTATGGCTGTCACAGTGGTGGCTTTCCTATAATTGCCCCACTCGACATTTTGCGTCTCTTTGGGCACGGTATCATCATCATAATTAGTTTTGAAGAGTAGGTGGCCAAACCCTCATAACTCTCATAGCATTGGCATCCCCAACCATAAGCCCGTCTTAAAATAAAATCATAAGCATTTATGCTTGTATGGAAAATAATATTTCATACTTATAGACTGTGTGTCTAGTTATAATAGGACATGCCTATAAGTTCTTTTCTTAAGATTTAGGGGTCCAACTTATGCAGTTCGAATCTTCTCATTCTATCCATTAAGTAATTTCATAATTACTTGATTAATCTTTTTGTATTCATTTCCATATCATTTATTGTCTTAAGTAATTTCATAATTACTCAATCAATCACTTTGTATTCATTTCAACATCATTTATTAATTCATAAACAATTCTAAGAAAATTATTAGTTATCAGGATAAGACCATGTGTAGAATACATTTATCTTCTATATTGAATATATTCTTAAGGTCCACCTACCTTTACTTTCAACAATCCACATTCTCATTGATCTTGATAATCATATTCTTCATGTATCTGTCACATTATATATATATATATATATATATATACGATTATTCCTCAACTCATTTATACTTTATAGTTGTTCTTTTGATCATCCTTACATAGGATGATTTGCATCTTTTTCCATGGATCATATTGATTAACGTCTAATCTATTGATCTATATTCATACTAATTCAAAAACATACATACTAACACAATATTATGTTCTTATTATTCTTGCTGATTCAAGATCTCCCTATGGATCTTGTTTGATCTTTGATTATCTTAATTACCATTTTTATTGGGATTAGATAGCTTACTATCCTTTTACGATCTTATTATTATTCAACCAGTTAATGTTTTACTGGTTGAAGATAGTTTATTTCTTTCATAATACTAGACAACTCCTCATTATTTTAGAATTGACTAAGGCTTACCAGTTAAAAGCTGCTCACAGAGTGGTTAATTCAATCCTCATGTAAGGAGGCATTTAGACCTCACAAATGTCGCTAGAAGGTGGGGGAAGAGCAAAGCTCTATTAGAGACCCCTTAACTACCATGTTCAACATTTGCCGGGGTGACCTTAGCTTAACCTTCATAAGGTTCATATGAGCATTAAACCCTAAGTACTCTTACTATTTGAATTTAATTAAATCTATGAACATTTAAAATGTCATTCATGGGATTTATTATTCTCCTAATTTGGGCCAAGGAAATGATATTTCCTTATATTGTCCTACTAACTATAGCCCTTATTATCACTAAGTCAATGTTTATATTCATTGTAAATATTCATCAATATCTATTTTCATTTAATTACGTCTTCCTTATAATTTACATAACATGAACAATTAAAGCATAAATAAATAAATCTAACAATTAAATCTACTAAGTAAATAAAAGAACATTTACAATAATTCATATGCTCATTTGAATACATTTTATTTATTCCCTTTGATCAATTGATCATATTTTGATTTCTATTCAGTTTAGATCTTGATCTTTCATTTTTATTCAAATATATCACATTATCTTAATGTGATATCATCATTAGATCACTGATTCATCTCAATAAATAATATGATCTTTCTTGATCCAACCAATCAATAAGATCTTAATCCATTTGATCAAAATTAAGGACATAAATCTAAATCTATCCCAAAAGTAGCCATATCAAGCCATTTATTTCTCATGATCTTATCATTAGATCATCATCCATACTGATTTTAATGGTTTAACCATTCTTGATTACTCAGATCAAGTAGATCCATGATCATTTTAAAGATTTCTCTTCCATTAAGGTTAAGTTTCTTAATTCATCCTGGATTAGTCATATCTAACTCTTGATTCCATATTCCCTCATCACTTGATCACTGATGGATCAGGAATCTAAGGTTTCATCATGTTAGATTTGACAGATATTAGCAATTAGTAACACTTTTTATAATTTATAGAATTTTACAGTGAATAAAACCTAAATTTTATACTTTCATTAGATTCTACTATTCACCAGAAATTCAGAGATTTTTATTATTATCTTGATTTAGAGTTAAAATGAGCTATGAATTAGAGTTTTAAGTTTTCAGATCAAAATAAGGGCCCATATTCAATTTGGGTCTTGCGGATTGATGGATCGATTAGTGGCCTGCCCCTGTAGCGTTCTAATGGTGATAGCCGGTATACGGGGAGGGTGACTTGGGATAGGCAGGATGGTCTGATATGGACCGTCAAATTACCTTTTCCCCAATCTCCTAGATCTAAACACGTTAAGGGCCCATATTTCATACCCTGGGGTTTTTGGACCCCAAGAATTCATCCAACAGTTCAAAAACTCCAAAAAATCACATTTCATCAGAGTTTTCAAGCTAGTTCACCAGTACTGGATTCACCGAAGAAATCTTGCCGAAAATTTCAATTCGGTGATCTTCTTACCATAAAAACTATTAGAATAGATAGAGGGGAGGATGAGGAACTTGTTTGAAGTATTCAGAATCAAAGAATATAGTAAAAAAAAGAGATCTATGCCAAAAAATCCAAGGTTACTAAATTACTGTTTTTCGGCGATTTTACTGGCAAATAGTTCTCTGATCATTGTGAAATTATAGGGCTTTTGAAGCTTGTGAAATTTTGAACAAGATAAATGGTCAATACCTTATTTCAACAGCTGAAATTGGATGCCTAATTGAAAAACAGTAGCAGGGTGAAACCCTGGTTCTTTCAGGGATGACGCGTCCGTTGCTTCGTGAGGGAATATTCCCTACGGTGCGATCTCAGACGCGCTTTGTGGCTGTAAAGGGAAGAGGAGAGAGAAAAAGAAAGAAAAAGAAAAGAAAAAGAAAGAGGAGGAAAGAGAGAGGGAAAGGGAGAGGGAGAGAGTCTAGGGATTTGTAATTTCGTGTAAATAGTGGGAGGGGTTTTTATAGGGCTGATTTTGAATCATTTTAATTAAAATTTTAATTATTTTTATTTTAAATGATTTTCTACTTTTCTTATAAAATTAAAAGCATATTCCTCATCATGTTTATTCTTCATCATTGATATTCCCTGACAGCCAGCTCACCTAACTTTTGTGGACTCCATACAAAAGTGAAATAACCATTTTACCCTTATGAGTAAATATAAATTGACAAAATAAAGAAAAATAAGAAATTTTCATCCAAGCTCATATTTCAGCGTGCTTATAGTCATTCTGACTAGTTTTCCATGAATGATTCCAAATATCAATGTTTTAAGACCTGATTCTTTTTCTAAAAATTAATATTATATTAAATATAATATTCTACCTTGATTTTTGTAAAATTTTTTAATTAATTCTAAATAATTCCAAGAAAATTGGGGTTTTCACAATAAGTCTATAGTGTTTTTCAAGTTTTGAGTTTCTAGTTTTCTTTCTTCCTCTATTCTTGTTCTAATGGTTAAAACATGGAGCAATATTTAAGAGAACAAGCAAATCAAGTAAGGAATGTTGATACTCAGCTAGTGGTGGACTAAATAGGGGACTCAAAATTTTGATACTTTATAAAATATATTCTTATATATATTATAGTTTTAAATACTAATTTACATGACACAGGTATGATCAAGATCAAGTTTTTAATTTCTTAATTCAAATCAAGAAGAGTTTTTGACCTTTTGCATGTTTTCCAACACATTCAACCAAACTTATTTTAAGATAGATGAACTTACTATGCTTTTTTCTTTGAGTTTTAGAGAGGATTTGTCTTGATCAACTCACTAAAAGTACAACTCAAATTAACTTAATCATCTCTCAAATCAAAAATCTTTCTAACATGTTTGCAAGTGCTTCTATTTAGTAGCTAATTTCCATTAGAACCAAATCCATGTTTCTTTTTATATACTAATATAGTTAAAATATATACATCTTTTTTTATTTTGTTTAAAATCCATGTGCTTTTCACACTCCATGTCAAACTTTATAAAAATCAAAATTTAATTTTATTCAGTTTTTTCTTTTAAGATATGCCTTTACAAATTTTTTTTATTTTTTTATTTTATTTTATTTTTAGATTTTTTGTAACATTTTACATTTTAATCCTAATCACGTATATTCATAACAATATAATTATTATTTAATATATGATATTTTATTTATCTATATAAATTTGTGCTTAAGTAATTGTTTAATAGGTTGTTATTTTTTTATATTTAAAAATAATTCTTAATCTTGCCGTCTTCTGAAAAATTACCGACTCTTTCCCGAGTTTTCAAATTTTTTTCTCCCAGACCATTTCCCGACTTAGAACTGAGCCATGCGGCCTTCAGAAAAGGATAAGCTCGTGTAGCTCGCGGGAGTTGCTCCATCAAGACAATGGCGAGGCCACGCCCAATCAGAAACCGTGTATTCCAGGCTCCACCAATAGAAGCTGACTAACCATAGAAACCGCCGCAAAACCTTCACAGATCAAAACCCCCACTTCATTTCCTCGTCTCCCTCCACATCCAATTCTCTTTCCGATGGCGGTTAGGGCAACCGTCAGCCGATTTCCGATCAATCCCGAGATCCAGGAGGCCGCCGGTCTTCCGTGGGGAATCTCCCTCACGCCATTTTCCCCGGCCGACGAACTCGGAACTCCTCCGGTCTCGGGCACTGACGGCCATCTCCTTCCTCGGTGCGAGAACTGCTGGGCCTATTTCAACACCTACTGTGAATTAGATCAGTGGGCATGGAGTTGCGCACTTTGTGGAACCCTAAATGGCTTATCCACGCAGGCGATTGCCCGCTATTCTCACCCCCAGTCTGCCCCCGAGATGTGCTCCTCTTTCGTAGATCTCGAACTCAATGGTGTACTTCAATTTCTATGGTTTCATTGTTTTTATCAGAGTCAGGTTGATATTTTGAATTCCTTTTCTACGGGTGTACGTTTGTGTGATCTGATGCAAGTTCTTGCTGCACAGAGGATGGATCTACGGAAGAAACGCAAGCTCGTCCTGTCTATGTTGCTGCAGTCGATTTATCTTGTAAGATTTGAAATATTTTGATATCAACATGTTGAGTTTTTTAATCACGTATTCTGCTTCAGATGATTGAACTATGACTATGGATGGCTACAATTGTGCTGATCTTGATTTTCCGAATTCCGTTATTTTGTTGTGGTGCTGGTTTTCGGGGCATTTTTGTTTTCTTTTACTTTGTTTAGTTTTAAACGAAATTAGAATGTTTAATTTAAGAGTACTAGCTCAGAAGACTTTCCGAGGAAACATGGAGATTTTGGGTCCTTTAGCTGGTTGATGGCGTTGGAAGTGTCTGAGGCTGCATTTTTTATCTAGGTTGTCGTTCTAATTTATAGTATTCAAACTTCCGTTTAAGTGTTTGGATATGAGTAGAAAACACGGCATTCAGCTTCAGTTTAAGCTTGCAAATTTTTTTCTGTCTATATCATGACTTCTGATTTAGTCGGTTAAAACATTCTGGAACACCAAAATGGTGTACTTTTGCATTGTTGTCAGCCAAAAACCTTATTGGATCGAAAAAACTTTTTTTAATTGTCTAAAGAGACAGTTAGAGCTTTGAGGAGTACGGCCTTTTCTCTGTGTTTTCTTTTTTTGTTGGGGGGTGTTTACAAAAACAGAACTAAGTAAAACCTGGCTCACACTGTCTCCTAGACCTTTTACTCATCCCATAATGGGATGGAAAGTGCCAACCTCTAACCAGCTACCTGCTTTGGGTGGATTTGAGCCTAACTCGCATAGTCCTAGAGTTTCCTGCTGCAACTGTGGTGGGGGGGCACTTTTGGACATCAAGATTGACCTTTGATAGCCCAAATTTGGGGACTCTAATTATGTGGAGGTCAGGCCCAACTAGTGGGTAGCAGGTTATGAACAACTTTGCTGGTGGAGTTCCTTATGGGAAGATGATCTCAGAATTTTATTGGATTGAAGTAGGAATCTAGCGTAACTGTTGAAGTTAACCACTGTCATTAAGGATGTAGTGGATTGTATTAGAGGGCAATACTATCTGCATCTCTCCCATTCACTGGATTGGCAACTAAGATGGCTTTGTCTGGGTAGGGCAAGACTCAACTGATGCACTTGTAGATTCTGACTCCCACCTGATTGAGGATGGCTTTTATTTTGTTGTTCTGGTGTTTCACATGGGTTGTGCTTGTCCCCGTCCGGTCTGTGAAGTTATTTCGTTATTTTCCTCCTCTTTGAAGTCCTTTTGTTATTTTGAAGAAGAAATCTAATCAATATATTTTGGCTAACATCTGTTGTTACGTGGTAAAATGATCTAAAACATACCCTTAACCTATGGCCTCTTAACACCCATATCCCACCATATTTTTTATTACCACTCACGATCTGAAGCAGTAGCTCTCAACTTCTTCAGCAAGCTTGAGCCCCACCAACAATGTAGAACTTCATATGCATATGCATTTCAAAGACCATATTTGGTGGCAGAAGAGAGAACAGACAAAGTGAAAGAGGAGGATGTGTACAGTTCACATAACGCCTGTTTTCCTTAAAATATTTGACAACATAAGAGAAAAACTAAGCTCGGTTCAAGTAGTTGGTTGCTTTTTGAACTAGTTCAAGCCTGATCACAATCATTAACCCTCACTACTAGTATCAATTTGAGAAGCCTTGTTTTAGTAATCAGTCTCTCTTTTAATGCTAATTCAATGCTTGACTCTTGAGCCTGCATTAGCATTTTGATGACTGACAAGAATTTTGGAACTCACCTCTCTATTAGCAACATAGTGAAAGTTTTGAAGAACCATCCTATTTACAATCCATATAAGGTATGCTTCTCTGTCTACTAACTTTTTGATTTTTACTTAAAATTTTTCTTTCTGCTGTACATTAGCAAATATATATGGGCACTCATCTTCATTCAACATTCTGGCTACTTTGACTGCCTATCAACTCCTCTATACAGCCACCATTTTGAGAAGTGTAGTTATTGTCTTATCTAATGTCTTTTCTGCTATTCTCAAATGTTTTCCATTTATGAGGCTTATTTTGCTTCTTCATTATTTTTCATCTCTGAATCATATGCTCTTGGAAATGTCAATTTTTCCAGATGTTCTTTGGTAAGTCCACTAGGTCATCATTCTTGTTTTAACTCTTGAGCTATCTGCAGCTTCTGAAGAATTCTTGGAACTTATCAAAAGTTCACTTTTAGCTGCTCTAGAGGGTATGTAATTGCTTTAGTAATTGATCATTTATGGCTTTCTCATGATTGATGTTTTCACTAGCTTGATCATTTCTTTTTCTCTCTTTTTGATGTTGGCAGCTCTTGGGCCAGGATCGCTGTTTGGGCTTGTTACATTCAGCCATAAAATAGGGTTATATGATGTTCAAGGTCCTATACCAGTTGTAAAGAACTTCTTCATTCCCCCAGATTTGGATGACACCTTAACCATCAATCTTGAAGATGCAATGCCATTGCTTTCTTTCTTGGCTCCTGTATGTTATTGGGTGATATCACTCAGTGATCCTGATTTATACTTTAGTGAAAGACACTGCCATACATGTTGCAGTTACATCTATGTTATTTCGTAAAACTGTTGATGCATTTATGCCAAAGGCATTTACTTTTCAGATAAAATTCTTAATAGTAATTCTTAGTTCTTACAGTCCCTGAATGCTGAAACAGGTGGACACGTGCAAAGACCGCATTGCAGCAGCACTTGAAACACTGAAACCAACAACTTCCTGGGAAAGAAGTGGAGCTGCAGGACAAGGACTGGAAGGTTTTGTGGTGGGTGGAAGGGGTTTTGGTACAGCAATGGAAGCCCTTTTTAAGTATCTTGCATCAGAATATGGAAATATGTTTGCTTTGGGTATGGTAATGTCCAAAGCAGATCCGACTGTTTATTTGCAAAGCTCTGACATTATAGATTGTGCTTAAATGAATACAGTAGTGCTATTCTTTTCTCAATATGCCTCCCATTGTAAGAAAAAAAAACCGTTTTGTTGAAATGGTGCAGCTAGGGTTTTTGCATTTTTATCTGGTCCACCTGATTATGGAGCTGGTCAATTAGATACAAGACGTTATGGTGAGCAATATGCTAGCAAGGGAGAGGATGCAGACCGTGCATTGCTTCCTGAGCAGACACCATTTTACAAAGAGCTGGTACGTGTTGTTCTTGGGATGCTCTAAATATTGTAGGAGCTAAATTAGGAAATAAACACTGATCAGCATTTTACAGGCTGCTGTCGCTGTTCAATCAGGTGTTTGTGTCGACATCTTTGCTCTCACCAATGAGTATACGGACCTTGCATCTCTAAAATTTCTGAGCATTGAGAGTGGCGGCTCATTGTTTTTGTATTCTAATACTGATGATTCGACACTTCCTCAAGATATGTATGTTTCATTATGCTTTCAGTTCCATTTTTGTCAGGTGGAACTACTTTTCAGCAACTTGAATATTTGTTTCTTTGAGATGACAGATCAAATACTGTTATTACTAATTCAAAAAAGAATCTGACAGGACTGCACTAGCTTGAAAACAGTTTTCATTAGAAATGCCGCTTCGTCTTTAACAATGTTCTGGATGTCTGAAAAGAATGTAAAATCGGAATTTCAGATGCATTTTGGAGCACTACTTGTGCTTTGTTAGGAGATTATTGTAATCTTATCAATCCCATGAACTGGCATTTTTAGGGCCAAAGGTGGTGACTTAAACATTTGTATGCGATTTTGACAAGTATCTATGTTAAAGTTCACTCTGGGTTGAACATCTTGACATCATCACTATGATGGAGTAGCCTTTAATGGAGAGTCCTCAAGTTAAATTTGGATGGTGGTTCTCTTGGAAATCCAAGCGCCTGTGTATATACTGTTTTGATTAGTAAATGATTGAAATCTGGTTAAAGTTGTCTAATTCTCTGGAGCTAAGGGCTTTAATGAGGAATTTTAATTAAAGAAATTTAAAAATTCTGCCTTTCTAGAAGTTATGAGGCTTTCCAAATTTCTCTTTTCGTCCTCTGTCTCTTTCTTTCGCTAAAGTCGGTGCTGATGAGCTGAACCCACAATCTTTCCTGGTAAGAACACAACCTATTGGTGTTTTAGGTGCTTTTTCTCACTCTTTTCATCCAAACGTGATCTACTATACTTTTATGTCAGACAGATGTTATTGTCACAGGCATTGAGAAACATTTTATGTGGGCCATCACACTCTTTTTGCTGAATATTGCTTCTGTTGATCATGTTACAAATCTCCATTCATGTAGTTTTGCATTGGTTTTTGTATATAATTGTTAATGAAATTGTTATTCTCCATAGCAGACAAGACTTTCATTTTTTCACTGTTCTTAATTTTACACAATGATGTTGGAACAATCTTTTGTTTGGATTGCTTTTTGAGGAGTATTTGATTCTAGGATGACTCGTATGACAGGTATCGGATGTTGAGCCGCCCTTATGCCTTTGGGTGTATATTGAGATTAAGGACATCCACTGAGTTTAAACTTGGTCATTCTGTGAGTGGTCAAATCCACCAATGTTTAAATTTACAACTTCCATTTAACACGTAAAACTGTAGTTTACTTTATCGTAAGTGTAATTATTTGCTTTCCGATGTTGTTGTTTTTCTTTTGTAGTATGGTCATTTCTTCCCAGATCCACAATATGAAAATGTCCAGCACATTATTTGTTGTGATGCCTACGCCACATATGCTTATGATTTTGAGTTCGCAAATACTATAGGATTTTCCAGGTATGGATGTTTTCTTCGTAGAGAAACACACGTATATTATCTGAAGTTGGCAAATACTGTAGGATTTTCCAGTTATGGATGTTTTCTCTATGTTTTAGCTATTTTTGTGAAGATCAATCAATAATTGTATCATCTACTTCCTCTGCATTCTTGAGGTATTAAATAGGAGGTAGTTATTCGGTCTAACTAGATCAAAACTTGTATTTTATTAGTCCACTTCTTATGGTTGCATAGTTATGATGTAAAAAACAGATTGAGGCCATTTGTTGAAGTGTTTGTTGGCCATGTAAGCAATTTTTGAAATTTAATCATTGTCAATCCTCATAGAAACCTGTGTTAAATTAGTGTTCATCTGGTCTCAAAAGACCTACTGTAGGTGTCCCATGATCAGTGGTTTCTCTGTGAGTAGACTATGCTTGTATGCATTATCTCTTGAATGAAAGGATTAGGGAACCTCTCTTGAGAATGACTCTCTTGCTTTGGCCGATAAAAGATAGCAGATTGTATGCAAGTCAGCACAGGGTAGCTGAATAGCTTTGCTGTGGTAATTTGGTAATATGGTAGCAACATAGCATAAATGCATACGAGGAAGAAAATTCCGAGCATTATTTAGTTCAGTCAAAATATATCTCACTGCCTATTATGTCTATGTATCCTTAGAATCTTTCAAAAGTTCTTAGACTTGATGAAGATTCAGGTATCTATTTGGTTTATCATGGAATTTTCTTGATATGTTTCAGTGGTCTCAATGATTGGCTCTTTAACTCACTTTTTCCTGACCTGGAGAAATGACTTGTCTTGAACTGCTTGTTACCTTTTCGAGCTTGCAAGTGTTCATGTCTGTGCCATCTCTAGTGTCCAGGGAAAATTACCTTACCTTTATGCTTCAAAATAAGGGGCAAAGGTTTCTTAGGACAGATTTAAACCTCACCTTTAATCAGGGAGAAGCATTTCTGAAAGCATGTAGGTTAGAAATGCATTAGAAGGGTGAAAGCAGTCTTTAATTCACTGCAATCATTGTGAAACTAGTTGGAATCTAAATGAGAGCTGAGATCCAACGGTGGGTACACAAACACAATGCAGAAAGGTAAACAAGACAAGATAAGTAGACAAAAGAAAAATATTGAAGATGTCTTAAATGTTGAAAACAGGAAGCTAGTAGACTGTTGGTTGAAGATCAATCTAACAGCTGTATTTTTTGTCGTCTACCTCTACATGGAATGATATCACAATGGGCACAATGCAGAAAAATAAAAGTTCAAGATAAGTAGACAAAGGAAAAAAAATTATTCAAGATGTCTCATTTGTTTAAAACTGAAAGCTAGTCAGACTGTTTGTTGAAGATGAAGCTAACATATGTATTTTTTATACTCAAACACAATGCAGAAAGATAAAAAGAAAGGATAAGTGGACAAATGACTCGAATGTTGAAAACAGAAAGCTTTTCTGACTGTTGGTTAAAGATCGAGCTAACAGCTATATTCTTTTGTTCTCTACTGCCACATGGGAGGAAATCATGATGTGCATAATGCAGAAAGATGAAATGACAAGATAACTAGCTGGAAGGAAAATATTTAAGATGTCTGGAATGTTGAAGACAGTTTTTCTGACTGGTGGTTGAAGATCAAGCTAACATCTGTAATTTTTGGAACTCAAACACAATGTAGAAAGATAAAATGACAAGATAGAAAAAAAAAATAAATTGAAGATTTCTCGAATGTTGAGAACAGAAAGCTTCTGACTGTGGCTGAAGATGAAGCTAACAGCTGTAATTTTAGGTTCTCTACATAATAATGTGCTTGTCAGTACTTGTAAATCTCTAATTTGGACCTGCATCCACTCCAAATCATGTCTATTATGACAAAGAGCAAATTTTCGTGTAACACAAGTCTGGTATGTGGCAATCTGAAGTCCCTAACCCCACTAGAGTCTAGACACTGCAGCCAATTATTGTTGCACGACAGTAGGCACATTAAAAGAGGCTGCTTCTTATTTGCAGCAAGATGATGCATAGGGAGATCCATGATCCACACTCCTACAACAAGCTGAAGATTAAATACCAAATATTATAAATTAATCTGTATCAGAGTACTGCATCGTGTTTTCTGATGCAACATGACATTCTAGTTAGGAGATATAGGATTAACTTATGAATTTCAAATACTAGAATTAACATTATTTAATATCCTTTCAGAGAAGATTATTGATAGAAACTTCGATCGAATTCAAATTCCAAAAGATTAGAATACAGAATTTCAATTCCACTTAGAAAGAAAGAATGCAGAACTTTGTAGGTTCTGCTGTATACAAGATTCTATGATTACACTGTTCTGTATACAAGGTTCTATGATTACAATTCTCTAGCTTTCGAGGAGCTAGAACCTCCACTCAATCCTTCAATCCTCCCTCCCTCTTTCTGTTCTCCCTCTCTTCTTATGTTCCCCCCTCCTTCCCTTCGTAACAACCTTTTGATTTAACCAACAGAGTAACTGTCTCTACAGCTGGTAAACCAATATAACTGTCTGTTGTTTATTTTTGTTCTTTACTTCTTCTTGTGTAATAACTGCCAAATTTCTTTTCTTTAGGTTCTGTTGATGTAACAATAGCCCCCCCTATCAAATGCACCTTGTCCTCAAGGTGGAAGTCCGGGAATTGCTTGAGAATGTCCTCCAATGGCTCCCATGTGCTGTCATGGTCTGGACGATTTTCCCACTGAATCAGTACTTCGTATTGTCCATTAGTAGCCTGCCTAATCTCTTTGATGTCTGCGGGGTATGCATTCACTTCCAACTCGTCAATCAAGGTCTGTGGTATGGGTTGTGGCTTTATAGTAGGTTCACTGGCTGGTTTAAGTTGGGATACATGAAAAACAGGATGGATTTTCGACTGTGGTGGGAGCTCTAATTTATAAGCTACTTGTCCAATCTTTTCTAGGACAACATAAGGACCATAATAACGGGGTCGTAGTTTCTCATTGGACTTTGCTGATAGGGATTTGAAACGATAAGGTTGGAGCTTCAAATAGACAGTTTCCTGGTTGGAAATGGAGAGGACGTCTATGTATATCCGCCTGTCTTTTCATCTTCAATTGAGCTGCCTCTAAATTGTTCTTGAGTTCACTTAGAATAGAATCACGGTTAGCCATTTGTTGATTAACCTCCTCCACCAATGACTCTCCCCCTTTAAAAGTCAGCAACTTGGGTGGTTCTCTTCCATATAGAGCCTGGAATGGAGTCATTCCTGTTGAATGTTGGTAAGTGGTATTGTACCAATATTCTGCCCAACAGATCCATTTTGGCCAGGACTTTGGTTTGTTATCACTAAAACATTGTAAATAGGTCTCCAAGCATCTATTTACCACTTCTGTCTGTCCATCTGTTTGTGGATGATATAAAGAACTCATCTTGAGGGCAGTGCCTGCCTGTTTAAACAGCTCAGTCCAGAATTGGCTGATAAAAACTCTATCTCTGTCAGATACAATGGACTTAGGATAACCGTGTAGTCGAACCACTTCCTTGTTGAAGAGGTTGGCTACCTCTTTGGCTGTGTAGGGATGACTGAGTAGAATGAAATGGCTGTACTTAGATAAGCGATCAACAACTACTAACACCGTGTTATAACCATGAGCCCTAGGTAACCCACTGATGAAATCCATGGATAGGTCACTCCAAACTTCCTGGGGAATGGGAAGAGGCTGAAGAGGACCTGCTGGTTTAGTAGCCATATATTTGTTTCTTTGATAGACATCACAATTGGATACGAAATTTTGAATATCCTATCGCATTCATTCCCAATGAAGTACCTGGGATATGCGTTTATAAGTATGTGTAATCCCTGAATGCCCTCCTCCTGGAGTGGAATGGAATTCTTGTAAGAAGGCCGGAATGCAAGATGACGATCTTGGGATAACCAGCTTACCATGAAATAGTAAAAGGCCTCTTTTGTGTGTATACCTTGGTTGGCTGTCTAGATCTGCCAATATGTCCTGAGTAATATGACGAATGTGAGGATCGTTTTGTACTTCAGCAGCTAAAGAATCCAAATCATCACATCAAACAATGGATAGGGCAAGATGCTGTAATAATAGGTCGTCCTCTTTATTAAGCTGTGATCCACCATTGGTCGTTTCTTCCTCCTTTGTTTTGCTATTTGCATTGTTGAGGGTGGTATACTCCTGCCTCCTGGATAATGCATCCGCTACTCAGTTTTCTGATCCTTGCTTATATTGAATGATAAAATCATAGCCAATGAGTTTAGTCAGCCACTTCTGCTGTTCTTCATTTAATAATTGTTGATCCATGAAGAACTTTAAACTTTTCTGGTCAGTATGAATGATGAATTTTCTGCCCATGAGGTAGTGTCTCCATCTCTGCACTGCTAGCACTATAGCCATCAATTCTCTTTCATAAACTGATTTGGATTGTGATTGGAGAGAGAGAGACTGGCTGAAGAAAGCAATTGGTCTACCCTCTTGCATGAGGACAGCACCAATCCCTTTTCCTGATGCATCTGTTTCCAGCATAAAGATTTTTGAAAAATCAGGTATGGCTAATACAGGAACCTCTATCATGGCTTTTTTTATCTTTCAAATGCCTCATGACTTTCTCTAGTCCAACTGAAGCCATCTTTCTTGAGTAATCTAGTTAATGGAGCAGCAATGATTCCATAGTTTCTGACAAACCTTCTATAATATCCCGTGAGACCCAAAAATCCACGCAGCGCCTGGGCGTCTTTTGGGCTAAGCCATGATAACATACATGCTATCTTGAACTCGTTAGCTTCGACGCCTTTGGCAGATATAATATGTCCTAAGTATTCCAAGGAAAGTTGTGCAAAGGAACATTTCTTTCTATTGGCAATAAGCTTATGTTCCTCAAACAACTTTAGGACAATAACAATATGCTCCAAGTGAAGAGAAAGAGTTCTACTATATATCAAAATATCATCAAAGAAAACCAATACAAATTTGCGGAGATGGGGACGAAATACCTCATTCATCAATGCCTAAAAAGTAGCTGGGGCATTGGTTAGCCCAAAAGGCATAACCAAAAATTCATAGTGCCCTTCATGAGTTCGAAAGGCAGTTTTTGCTATGTCTTCGTCTTTGATTCGAATATGATAGTAGCCTAATTTTAAATCCAGCTTTGAAAAAATGGTAGCACCACCCAATTCATCCAGCAATTCATCTATGGTTGGGATCGGAAATTTGTCAAGCACTGTCACTTTATTTAAAGCCCTATAGTCCACACAAAACCTCCAACTCCCTCTTTCTTCTTGACCAAAAGCACAGGACTCAAAAAAGGGCTCTTGCTGGGTCGAATGATGCCTGAATTCAACATTTCCTTGATAATTTTCTCAATTTCATCTTTCTGCACATGCGGATATCGATATAGCCTACTATGAGGGGGCTGAGTTCCTTCGACCAGCCTAATGGCATGGTCATGAGAACATGCCACTGGTAGTCCCAGAGGCTGATCAAACACATGTAGAAACTGCTGTAAGATAGAGTCAGTGACTGCTCTGTCCTCCTCTTGGGGCTGGCGTTTATTCACTTCCATGCCTTTATATTCAATCATACACCCAAATTTTGCCCTCGGCATGACTGGAAGAATCGATTTGAAAGATGCTAAAGAACAAGAAAGAGTTGGATCCCCATTCAAGATGATCTGCCGATTGTCTATTTTGAAGCGCATGGTCAGAGCACGGAAATTGGCAGAGATATCTCCCAAAGATCCCAGCCATTTGATCCCCAATACTATATCTGCTCCCCCTAGATAAAAAAGATGAAAATCTTGGATCACCATTACCCCTGGTATCTATAATCGTACCTTTCTACAGACGCCTTCTCCTTGGATGCAGTGGCCATCTCCCACTTGCACTCCAAATTGGCGCGATCTATCCACTGCTAGCCCCAGATCCTTGACTAGCTGGGTTGAGACGAAGTTGTGGGAAGCCCCACTGTCGATCAACACTATCACTTCCTTACCCTCAATTGTGCCCTTTAATTTCATCGTCCTACTAGATGTAAACCCCGAGATAGAGTTTAAAGATAGTTCCAACTCATTGTTTTCCTTCCTCGGGTTTTTCCACCTCTGCTGGAGGGAAAGAGAAGTTCTCCATCTCATCTTCATTGTCCCCTGCAAGTAGGAGCACTTGCAATAGACGGTTTTTACACCAGTGTCCCGATTGATATTTTTTGTGACAGCGGTAGCATAACCCTTGTGATCTTTAGTGTTGCAGCTCAGATTTGGTGAGCCTCCTAATATTTCCCCTTTTTCCGATGGTTTGATCGATGGACGGCCTTTCCCGATCATTTTCTAGCTGAGAAACCCTGGCTCGATCTGAGTTGGAGGAGATGATAGGCCAATTACGGAAACTGCCCTTGAGAACCCCCTTCGGTCGACGCATTCTTGGAGTGGGCCTAGAAGGGCCCTGATGTTCGTGGCCCGCCATCGTTTCTTACTGGCCAGGCCCGTATCTGGTCCAACGCCCGGTTCTTCTCTTCTATCTTTTGGGCCAGCTCCATCATTCCCGACAGGGTTGCGGGCTTGAATATTTTTATCTCTGCCCTAATATTCTCCCGGAGCTCATTCAAGAAGGCTCCTCTCATCACCTCGTCGGAAAGATTTCCCAGGTGGCCGGAGAGTAGCTCGAAGGACTGGAGGTACTCGTGCACGCTGCTGCTCTGCTTCAGGCCCAAGAGGGCTTCATAGTCGTCTTCCGATTGGGATGATCGGAAACGCCGTAGAAGAGCAAATTTGAAAGATTCCCAAGATCGGAATGGAGTGCGGTTCTCTGCCCACAAGAACTAGTGGAGTGCATCACCTTCTAAGCAGATGGAAGCTGCCGGAATCTTCTCAGAGTCGGCGGTTCCATTTACTTGGAAGTACCTTTCCGCCCGGCATAGCCAACCGTATGGTTCTTGGCCGTCGAACACTGGTAAATCCAGTCTCCGATCGTGCCAATCTTGGTGATAGTGGGGTCTCGACGGAAAAGGGCTTCGTTTGGGGTTTTTCGATGGTTCCCCCATCTCTGGGTTCCGGTGGCTACTCGTACCTTCGACCGGTAACTCCTTGTTCTTAATCCATTCTTTGATTTCGACTAGTTATTCTCCCAGTGCACCTACATTGGTTTGCAATCTCCCCAATTGCTCCCTCACGTCTCCTATTTTGCCTCTAACTCCTATCTCTTTCTCCATACTTTCTGTTCTTTCCATCCTGGTTCTAACCATTCCCTGGTTCGAACCGGCTCTGATACCACTGATAGAAACTTCAATCGAATTCAAATTCCAAAAGATTAGAATACATAATTTCAATTCCACTCAGAAAGAAAGAATGTAGAACTCTGTAGGTTCTGCTGTATACAAGATTCTATGATTACACTGTTATGTATACAAGGTTCTATGATTACAATTCTCTAGCTTTCGAGGAGCTAGAACCTCCACTCAATCCTTCAATCCTCCCTCCCTCTTTCTGTTCTCCCTCTCTTCTTATGTCCCCCCCTCCTTCCATTCGTAACAACCTTTTGATTTAACCAACAGAGTAACTGTCTCTACAGCTGGTAAACCAATATAACTGTCTGTTGTTTATTTTTGTTCTTTACTTCTTCTTGTGTAATAACTGCCAAATCTCTTTTCTTTAGGTTCTGTTGATGTAACAATTACCAAGCAGCTTGAAACTTCTAATGAAACAGTTTGACAATTGACCTGTAGAGGACTGAAAGCTTATTGAAAGAGAAAAAGGTGTAATTGATCTGTAGAGGACTCAAAGTTTATTGAAAGACATAAGACCACTTGGGCAAAAATTTTCCCCAGAAAATGGATTTTCTTGTATTTGAATTTACCAGAATAGAAACTTTGTTGTTTTCCTGGAAAATCTCAACCCTGCTTGGCATTGGTTAACATTTTCTTTCCCAGTAAATCCTTTTACCCTAGATTGAGATAGTTCTAAAAGAATTTCAAAACAAGAGCATGTTGATTTTGCTTGCAGCTGTTATTAACCATCTCAAGACAAAATACTGCTAATTTAATCCTATTTGGACGTTCAGTTGTCTCCTAGGTCCCTATCTAAGTAGTTTAGGGCCTAAGATGATGAAATTCAATCAGAACATCCTGAACTCGTGAAGAACTTATAATCCTTTTACATATTGAAAGTTTGTCTCTAGAGTTTCTAATTCACGTCTAACTGGAGTAAATAAAAAGAAAAAGAAAAAGAAAGAAAATCCAATATACCTAAATCTCCTAATGGAAACCAAAACCTACTAAAAGTTACAGGTTTCCATTTGGAGAAAATAAAGAATAGATCATCCTGGGGCTCCTGCTTGTTGAACCCTCCTGTAATGGATCTGTTACAGGCTTTAAACTTGTGGGTTGCTGATTCCAGAAGTTCATGGATTATTGTTAGACATATGCTAGAGTAATCCTGAAAATTCTGCAATAATATTAATTATTAAAATTCTAATAACCAAATAACTCAGTTTTCCAATATGTCAATAGAGACGTAGGACCATGCTGCTGACAGCAATAACATGTTCTGAGAAATATTATTGTAGCATGGACACATTTTGGCTCCAAAATATCTTTAGTTTTCGTCCTTATAACATTGAGATGTACTTGAGAAGCCCCTATGATGTCATCCTCCTCCTCTGGAGGATATGCCTCAGTACTTTTGTTCTTAATTTCATAAAAAGCTGGATGTTGTCATCTGTGACTCAAGCGTGCTTTCTGGTGGTCTGTCAGTATCTGTCATGGTTCCTTTTCTGTTGGGTGAGGTATTGACAAGTTTTGCCTCAAGATCTTGTGATCGTCTTTTCTACCACTCATACATTTTTATGTCCAACTTCTAAGGAATGGGAATGAGGTAAAGCTGTCAACAAATTTGTCCAATATTCTTTTCTTAAGCCTTGTTGTATGCCACTAGCAGAAACCTTGTCTGTGGTATGTTAACAAATCATAAGTAGGCTCCGTCGTCGAAGTCTTGTTTGCTTCTGTGTTGATTAACCCTTTTGGTACTTATTGCTGTTTGATTTGGTTTTGTTCCATGCTTGAGGCTATCTGTTGTGAATATGCTTGAATGGGAAAGCAGTTTCTCACTATAAGTGACTTGAGCTGGAACCATGTTAAAAATTGGTTGGATTCTTCCATGCATCTGAAATAGAACTTTGTCGTGCTGTCCCCTGCAATGTTTTGTTAGACCACTAGGTTGAGAATGATAGAATCAGAATATTGAAGCTTGATTCCCATCTTCTTCAATATCAGTCTCTACATTGCCAATAGCTTTATTTCTATTGAAGATGACAATCATCAGAAGGCTATTAAGATGTACTACCTCACAAAAATGTGTACACCATGTGAAGCGATCCTATCAAATTCCTTGTTAGACCAATAGCACTTCTATTCTTAACAAGTTCTGAAACTTAAGCTCCCATACTTCGAGCACATCTAGAACTCCTAATTATAAAATGAAAATCCTATCATAGAAAAGAGGAAAATGAGAACCTCTAACATTTCTGAAACTTGTTTCTTGGTCCTTTATTATTGATATTGTCCAGGTTCT
Organism: Warburgia ugandensis; assembly: GCA_035236585.1. Classification (NCBI taxonomy): domain Eukaryota; kingdom Viridiplantae; phylum Streptophyta; class Magnoliopsida; order Canellales; family Canellaceae; genus Warburgia; species Warburgia ugandensis. The sequence continues at coordinate 14,532,014 of CP141126.1, forward strand.
AATTAAATCTTTAGCCAGTAATATTTCTTGCTTGATTCATATGGTTGTGGTTTTCTTTTTGGAACACCAATCTCCTTGTCCCTCTTATTTTTCCCTTTCAAGAATTATCTCACTGACATGCTGCAATTGTCAAGTATTTACAGCAAAGTCCACTGCTTATTATGGTACCTTATGTAATAAATGCGAGAAAACTCTGATACTTTTCTTTGGCAGACATACAGAACTTCCTGTGTTACAGATCGCATTTCAATATACTGTTGTTGTGCCACATGAGGAGACTTCAAGCTCGGGTGTGATTTCTGCCAATAAGTATGATTATCCTAACTCAAATACAGTTTGGATATGATTTGCATTCTGTTTCTCCTTTGACATATGATTAGCCTAACTCAATACAATTCTTAACTCTTGAGTACCTACTTTGATTGAAATATTAAGTCTTCTCAGTTGTTCTAAAGCTAGTAGCCTGAGAATGAATTTGAGTTACATCCAGTACATCCATTAATCCTAAGTGTCTTGGTGTTGGTCATTCACTCTAAAGATACTTGGCTGTAATTTGTGTAGGTCCAGTCATTACCTCAAGCGACGACTAAGGATACGGACTTTGCAATTTGGAACAGCTGGAAATATCAACGAACTTTATGACAGTGTGGATTCTGAAGTTATATTGGATATCCTTGTTCACAAGGTCCCTTCAACTACTTTCCTTGAATTACCATTTTATAGACTTCATCACTGGGTACATAATAAAATTGAGGAAAAGGCTAAAAGAATGGTGTCTGTTCAGCTTTTTCTGCGTCCTTTGGGCTTCATGTGCTCTGAGTAGAGATCATAGAACCCAATTGCTCTGATCAGTGAGCACAATTTCAGCTATTTTGATGTTGATCCCAGCTTGATCAGATGATCTCAAGCCCTTGATCCATCCAATTACATTAGAGGTTCCCCAAGAAGAAGTCCCTAATCACATCCATTTGAACAGTCACTTGACGGCTGTCAATTGGAAGAGTAACATCATGCAGTCAGTGATAGCCTTCTGAAGACCCCCATTGGGAAGAATAAGATCCTCCAGTCAGTACTGGTCTGTACATGGTGGGTCCTGCTCTATGGATGGTCTGAATCACCTGATCTACAACAGCTTGTGTTCATAGATTGCAGCTTGTTCAAGTGCTGCTACTTTTTATTTGACTATCCTGTTTAATCTCTCGAAACCGTTACTAGTCGTGGATGTAACTTATTCCAGCATATTAGGTTATTATTTATCAAACAACTGAAGATCACATGGCCAAGAGAGAGAGAGAGAGAATAGTGACAATGGAGTCTGTCATTCTACTTCCTGTTTCTTCCACCAGCAGCTGTCGCACCTTAGCATCTGCACACTGTTCTCCTGTGATCCTCTGTCTGGACAGGGTCCAGGCAATTGTAAAAGAAACAGTATCATCAAGATCTCTTGAGAATACAAGGGCAGGGAAAAAGCAACTTATGAGATGCTGAAGTCCTGCTTAAACAATTAAAATGTGATTGTTACCTCCTTGTTCTTCTATGGAGGTAATAAGAGACAGCTAGCTCTCTGTGGAAGGAGGCAGGGGTCAGAACAAGGGGCTTTTGGTTGGGGGTAGAAGTGGTAGTTGAAACTGGATCTGGTGTGTGGTAACACCTGAAGTAAATGTTCTATATTCAAATGTTGATGATAACATTAAATTTTCATGAATTACTGGCAAGGTTGTATCTGGTAGGACTTTTCATTGACAGCCTATTATTGTAGTGAATGCAATTTAGCGCCAAGTCTGGACAACATACTTCAACCGACAGCCACTTACATTTTTCTACCACTGAATTCCATACAAATTTATTAACTTGGGTAAAAGTTGCAATATGGTGTCCCAAACTGGATGAACCCTTGATTTTAGTTGAACAACAGAAATATATATATATATATATATATATATATATATGCTGTGATTTCTGTTTTCCTTCTATTGTTACTAAGTATTTGCTGATCTGCATTAAATGTTGATCATCAGGTTATCTTAGCTTCTTTGGAGCATGGAGTTAGGGAAGGCCGTTCTTTACTCCACGACTGGCTAGTTATTCTCACTGCTCAGTATAATGAAGCTTACAAACTTGTACACTATGACAATGGAAATTCAACTTCCCGTGTTGATGTGGCCTTCTCTCAGTGTCCACAGTTGCAGCCTTTACCTCGTCTTGTATTTGCTTTGCTCAGAAACCCACTTCTCCGCTTTCATGAAGAAGGTGTTCACCCTGATTATCGAATATACTTGCAATGCCTTTTCAGGTACTTATACTCTCATATTAACTCCACAAGTAAATCTGGAGTTACTTGAATGGGATGAGGAAGACAACAATAGATTACACACTTAAAATTCATAACGGATTTTTTAATGTATACGAAATAAATTTTGGTCTCTTTACATATATATGAGGAGCTGAAACAAATGTCATGCCTAATACGAGGGTGTTGCACTGCATTTTGAATTTGATGTAAACTGGACCCATCAGCACCTTACCCTGTTTTAGATGAGATTTGGCAAAAATGCAGATGCAGTTTGGTGCCACAACGGGGTTCCAAGAAGGAATCCTCTTCACTTGTCCTACATGTGAGTCGGTGGGTCTTCACCTGTACTGGCAGTGCAGTGGCCCCTATATGGATGTGCTGCAATTTAATAAGGTCACCATGTAAGAAGTTGCACCATGATCACAACCATCTGATTGGTGGTCAGTAGGATGACTAATAAAGGAAATTTACTCTTTTGCATTTAGCTGTCTGGTTAAAGGCACCATTTGATAATTAGAACCATCCAATCAGGAGTATTGCAGGCCATCCAAGCGGTTAACTGCTAGGCGGTCATTTCTAATCATTGACCACTGATGCTCTGGAGCTTTTGCCATAAGCAGTTGTCTTTTTTGAGACATAGCATCAACAATTTTTGGATGCTCGGAAAGGACTCCTTTATTAGCTCTGTGCCGTTTCCAACAATGTTTTGGTTTTGTGACATCATTTGGAGGTCTTATGTCTTCATTAATATTCCTCCCATGAGGAGGACCCAATGAGATAAGTTAGCAAAAGCTGGGATGGTAATGTTAGGCTGGCATACACTATTGTGCAAAACTCCCTCTCTTTTTTTCGTTCTTTTTTAAGAAGTTTTATTTACGTAGTTTTCAGATGTATGCTCTCTCTCTCTCTCTCTCTCTCTCTCTCTCTCTCTCTCTCTCTCTCTCTCTCTCTGTAGAGAGACTTTGATGTGTGTTACATGATTCTTTGAACAATTTATTTGGGTAATGATCTTTGCAGTGCACTGGAGCCAAGTTCCCTTCACCGTGCTGTATATCCAGTATTGACATCATATGCTACTCCTGACAAACAAGCATATCCTCGGCACTCGCTGAGCCGTGCTGCACTCTTAACCAGTGGAAGTCCAATATTCTTTCTGGATGCATTCACAACTCTTATAGTGTATTATTCATCCACAGCTGATCCGTCACTCCCCTTTCCTCCCCCACATGATTGTAAGTCCCTGCTCTTTATTTTGCTGCCATCATATTGTTTCAGTGAAATACTTAAATTTTGTATAACAGGTTCAGCTAAATGGTTTACTCTTTCTCTTGTTGGCTCAATTATGACTAGTTTCTGCCTTATAATGCTTTTGAAGTTTCCAATCACACTGAATGAATCATTGTCACTATCATCAAAGCCTTATCCTGATTAAGGGTAGGCTACATGAATCTTGTTTCTTCATTTTCCTCTATCAAGGGTCATGGCCTCATTTAGTCCAAAAGTATTAAAATCTTTCTCAACACTTCTATTCATAGCCTTTTGAGCCTTTCCTTTGCCCTTTTAGAGTCTTCAACATGGATTGACTCACTCCTAATGGGTGTCATTTGCATTCTGTTAGACATTTTCAAATAATCTAAGTCTAGTCTCTATGATGATGTTACCTATTAGTGCTATTCTTAAGTTTCCTCTATTGTTTTCATTTTAATTCTGTCCTTTCTTTGCTTGCCACTCATCCATCTCAACATCCTCATTTTGAGTACACTAATCCTATGTACATATTGTTCCATAATTGCCCAACACTCTGATCCATAAAGCATGACCGGCCTTAAGAAAGGGAGGCTGAAGTCTTCATAACACTATCCTTTTGGTTATGATTTTCTTTTTTTGCCAACCGGATTTATCAACATTAAAAGTAGAGTTATCTTCATGTGACCTTGAGGTTGAGATCACGGGTTCAAGGTGTAGAAACAGCCTCTTGCAAAATGCAAGGTAAGGCTGCGTACTATTGACCCATTTGGTCCAACCCTTCCCTGGACCTTGTATATGCGGGAGCTTAGTGCACCGTGGCTGCCCTTTTTAGATGATATTTTTGCCACCCACTTTTGATTCATTAACCCCTTATCAATGCTATGAAAATGATGAATCTCGGCCGGCCTAGACTTTTAAAGATTTAAAGCATTTATAATGTTGCCCGTGACTTGAATGTTTTATGCTCTGAAGTTCTCATCTATGGGATGATCCTAGCAACTGTTTTTTTCAGTAAAATGAACAGCCAAAAGTTTTTCTATCCATTTTGTAACTAAAGGCACCAATGTCTAGGATCATCTGATGATGAGAATTTTAGAGCATGGCCCATCTTTTATGAAAGATTTAGATCTCATAAATCTGAGCCCGTGGCATATGTCATCTCCCTTTTTTGTCTCTACATTAATTGAAACTTGGTAGTAATTGTGTTTTTCAATCTTGAAACCGAAGCGCCAGTTTATGTACTTGGGTATGTTCTGGATAATCTCAAACCCAATTATCATCAAGTCCAGCGTGAGTTTGGATCTTTACACGTGGACTTGAGACACCATCTTTGACTGATATTTTTATTCGTTTAATTTGTTCATTTCTGCTCATAGTGAGTAAAACTTGTCTGTTTTAGGCCTACTGCGGACTACAATCAACAAACGAAAGCAAGAAAGAAGCATCACACCGAAACTAATATTTATCCGTGGAGGACATGACGATGCCACAGCTTTTGAGAACTGTCTAATTGAAGAGCAAGATGTTGATGGAAATGGACTCACGAGTGTCACGGGTTTTGTTTCGTTCCTCGAAGAGATATCTCAGCACGTGTTGGAGTACATTTCTTGAGGTACCGTGACCCAACAGCTGAGTGCAACATAAATGGATACACCTCCCAACCGAGGTTGAAGGGAGAGGGTGCAGTAAGTCTGCAGCGTTGATACAGATTGCCTGTGTTACAGTCCCTTCCGGATCAGCATTCTACTTGTCTTTCTCTATGCAGATGCTAAGAGATTGATTAATGGTTTCTGTAATGCGATCGGAACATAAGCTGCTCAGTGTTTCAAATTCAGCATTGCTTCTGGGTCTACCATAAACTTGAGCATGTACTCTTTGACTAAAGGTTGGCACTTAGAGTATCCCGTTTGGGATAGAATCTGTGTTTCTGACTATTTCGATCCGGCTCTACCAGAATACGTGGAAATGCTGTACAAATGCTGAAAGGATAAAATAATTGGTAGACTGATCTTGAAGAAGAGTTCAACAGTAACTTCTAGTTCAATAACCACATTTGGTAAGAAACGTGAGTTTTCATCTCCACGTCCTTTACCCTTTGTTGTGAAATAAAAGGAAAAAGTATCCCTTTTCTTCCTCTGCCTCGAGTAGACTTTAACATCATCAGCAAATAGGGGAGCTTTGGCCCAATGGTGGAATTGTCGTCATGTGACCTTGAGGTCATGGGTTTAATGTGTGAAAACAATCTCTTGCAAAATGCAAAGTAGCCCTTTTTATCATCAGCATACAACAAAACCTAAGACTAGAACAAGGAAACATTGCACAATCAACACATGCCATTGGTTTTCTGTTAGGAGACGAGAAACTCAAGTTAAACTTATATGCCTAGATATGATATAAATATCAATCTTACCTCTCACCAACTAAGTTATAACTCAACTGTGTGAGAGTGATTTGCTCTGTATCGTTTGTAACATAAAGAATTACAAAACAATTCAATTAAAACTCTCCCATATACAATTTTCCTGCCAAATAGACCTAGGACCAGGCTTGATCTTGGGAGAAGCCTTTTTGGTCTGCGATCAGTTGTGCTAGACTTTGTTAGCTGATTATATGATAGATCTGTTGCATCAATTCACACCCAAAAGGAATCATGTAGGGGTCCTCAACAGGACCCATAACCGACTTAATGGACAATAATTACAATTCATATCACAATCTATTTATATGGTTCCGTCACATCTTTGAATCATCCGGCCTGGCTCCGCTCCTTGCGGTTGCGTCGCATTGAGCCCATATTATATAAGCATCTTGCTGTTCTTCTCTGGGCATGTTTTTTCTTTTTGCTGGAAAAAGGAAGGGGCATTCTCAGTATCTGGCCTCTTGATCAGTCGCTCGTGTCCACACTCCATTGGCCTGCTGTCCATCTACCATTAAGGGCAGCTTCGGTGCACAAAGCTCCCACCTATGCAGTGTCTGGGGAAGGGCGGACCACAAGGTTCAATAGTATGCGGTCCATTTATGCTGGCCATGATGTTCTTTCTGTGGTGCATGACGAGCTAACATGTATTTGGACAGGTAAGCAAAGAGAACAGACGCACAATACTAGATTTTCATTCCATTAGAGGGGTGAGAGCAAATGTGAAAATTTACATTTCGATGGTGGTAGAAGTCTGGTGCTGGTCAATGGAACATGTAATCTGGGTGTGCCTGCTGCTACACAGTTGGTGATGAGATCCATACACCGCAGTTTGTATTGGGGATCCCAGCTGTAAATCTGCCACCAAAATCTTAGTTCTCTGTGTGAAATTGTAGAGTTCACACTCCTCCAAATTCATGCTTCTATGTACAAAATCAGCGCAACCTTGCAAAGGTGTCCGTTTACTGAAAATATGAAAGTAAGTTTGTCTTTTTGATAATAAAACAGGCTTCGACCGTCTATAGCAGTGGAACTAGGAAAATAAGAAAAGGCTGAAGCGATCCAATTCTCTACTCAATGATCATATGATAAGTCTAGATCAACTGAGCAAGCCATACAGTCCGTCTTTTGCAATAATGGACGAGCGAGTGATCTCTTCCGGTTTGCCATTGTCAAGTAGCACGATCCTGTCAGCCATCAGAATTGTTTCCAAGCGGTGGGCAATCACAAGTACCTATACAATTTCTTCACTTTCAGCTGGAACACTTAGAACTTCCAAGAAACATCAACAAGAACCACATGAACAAAAAGGCATGTTTCTGGGGCTATAGAAACATCACCATATTTTGCCAGTGCAACTACATGGTGGTGTCCTCATCATTCAAAGAACAAGGGCACTTTTGTTGATAAAATATATTGTTTAACATCTCATGCAATATGTAGGATTTTAAGAGCATGCTCATCTATGCTTTAAAACATCACATGTGAATGCTTTTCCTAGCATGAGAAGAAATAACAGTGACAGATGTTTGTTCACAGAATTGGTCGTTCTTCATGACTGGCTTTTTCCTAAAACATCTTTTAACCTTAATAAGATTTTTCAGCTGAGATCGAAAGTTTCCCTGTAGCAGATACACTTATAACTTGAAAACATAATTTTTTCTTTGAACTTTTTCCACTGAAAATTTCCCCAAAAAACAACCAATGATGAAGTACAGGTCTCAAATAATTCTTCCAGAATGTTGGTTAACCAAATGCAAGGGTGCTTGAGTCGTGGTAAAAGATACAAGCTCCTGATGATATTAATCAGCTAAGGTGGTAAGAGATACAAGCTCCTCATGATGTTACTCAGAATACCTGCAGTCAGCAGATTCTCAGTGAAGGACATGATGCTGATATCTTTCCACAGGCAATGAAGAGTTAGTGAGTAAACAGAACTTCATGATAAAAACCTTGAAGAGAAGAAAATCGTTCTGTTTAACAGTGGAAAAGCCAATTATAGAAGTGTTGCTTTTACTAGTAGTCCATAGGCCATCTCAGACAAGATTTGTGCATTAGTTTGATAGTGATGCAGTGATGGCACTAAACCAAACAAGACAGGTGCAGGCACCAGTTTCCACCCAGAAAGTACCATAAGTGGACCGCTGTTAGATGAGTAAACATTATAACTGGAATGAAAAAAATACAGGTCCAGCTAGAACAGGATCCATTTTAAGGGCATTCTCCCCTAAGAAAACAAAGAATCCATTTAAGGAAGAGCTTACAGAAGAAAAGACAGAACAATATGAAATTGGACAGATCCAAAAGCACCAAACTACGTCTTCCTTTCTAGTGCAGAAAAAATGGCTTAAGGTTAGGCAATGAAAGTAATTACAACATCTTCTGATCAATGATGAACTGTAGAACCTTTATTGTGGAAATGATATGAGACTAACATGGCATAAGGGCTTGAAAAGTCAAACTAGTGCCATGAAATGATAATAATAATAAAATAATAATTTTCAAGGAAACTAATCTGGAAAGCAAGGCTATCATAAATATCTGGGATAGGGAAACAACTAAGGCCGAGTACTGAACAGGGAATACAGAGAAAGAGGAGTTCCTGAGAATCAGTACATATATCTGTAGATGTCATACATTAAGCAATCTAGAGGTGATTTGGGGCTATCATGAATGGGAACTGATGTTCAGGCAAGAATACTACAGGACACAACTCAAGATGCTAATTTTAGCAAAAATCCTAAACGCTAAGCAAGCTGGTTAGAGTATGTAATGATGATATGGAGGTCCTGAGATCAAAACCCATGTCCAACTTAGATGTTTTAAAGCAACCTATTGAGGGTTTCTGAGTGTGGCACAGTGGCGTAAGAGTAGATCCAATCCTGCAGGTCACAAGTCTGAGTCCACCCAAGGATGTGTGTGAATATTTATCTAACAATATCATGGTTCACAGGAAAAAAATGCTACTAGTTCAAGAATACATTGAGGATAGATGAAATATTAACACAAAATATTAGGCACAGAGCAAGAAGTGAGAAAAACAATAAGTTAAACTCACAGTATGGTTTTCCAGTAAGTGCTCCACTGCTTGTCTTACCAATAACTCTGACCTACTATCCAAAGCAGATGTTGCTTCGTCCAGAATCAGTATTGAGGAATTTTGATACAACGCCCTCGCAATAGCTATCCTGTAATTAGGAAAAAGACAGCCAGAGGTGAACAAACTCATTAATTACCAGATCTTTAACTGTTTATCCATATTACCGACAAGGAGCATCTTTTAGTTTCATGACAGTAGCAATATAGATAGACAGAGATGAAGCTGGGAACTCTCTCACAAGAACATGATTTTGAATATTCAGAGACTTCACCTTTGCTTTTGGCCTCCACTTAGACGTGAGCCCCTCTGTCCAACATTGGTTCCATAACCTTCTGGAAATGTCATAATGAACTCATCAGCATTTGCAAGCTTTGCTGCATGCTTGACCTTTTCCATGTTGATTTTGCCCATCAGATCCTTATACCCAATGTTTTCAGCAATTGTTCCTGAAAAAATTGTCTGACAAATGCAAATGTTAATCTAACCAGAGGATACCTTCAACAGCAAAGGCACTTTGCATTGACTTGAGGAAAAGATTGAACCAAGCTGTCTATTGGCAGAACAGAGTACATAGAAAAGTGTGCCACATACAAAATCAATGTTGTGAGTATTGTATTGTATCAGCGAGATTTGGATTTCAGCAGAAATTTTGAATACAGTATTTGCACTGATTTCATATCAGTCAATATATCAATCATATTGTGTAATATCGAAACATATCATTAATATTGTACGGATTTTACAATATCACAATATTATTGATATTTCATTTAACTAATTATTTTATGCAAAATTATGAAAAACCCAAATAATAGCTATTGATTGCAATTTATGAAGGTCTTTTGAGTAAATTTCTCATTAAAGTTTAATGCAGGGAAACTTTAGCCAAAACCAAAAAAGAGGAATCTCGTGATTTCCATTATTTCATTGCATGTAGATGCAAAAAAAAAAAAAAGAACCTGCAATGCCTAAACCCGCCATGAAGATGACCTTCTTCTTCAAAGCCTCACTAAAAACCTCGAAAACGTTGTTCTAAATGCAAACAAAATGTTACTGCAACTAGAATGATCCCATTTACCCCGTGGAGCTTCTTTCTGCTGAAAAGTGAAGATCCGACAATTGTGGCTGTGGACGCTCAAGTTCTTTTGTTAAAGCTCTGAGAAGTCTAGGAAACAACATAGGTTTTGTCCTATTGTGCTAGAAATAAACAGATAACTTTCCTATTTTTTCATTTTTTCTTTATTTTTGTTTGTTGATGCTAAAATTTTTCTTTAGCTTGAAATCGAGTTTTGATTCTCCTGTAATCTCAGAATAATATATATATATATATAATTAATTTTGATACAGGAAAAGATATTGAAATCGAAATAGAAATTTCCATAACTACTCGACTGATACGATGCCCGATACAATATTCACAACATTGTATAAAATCGTGAGACATCAAGCAGGAGGCTAAGTTGAATCTTATCAAAATTAATTGATATCAATATTTTCTCTGTCATCCATTATCTGTAATATGCACTAATTTGTATTTACTATTTGTTTTAAGAGCTTGGAAGGTTTCATCTTCAAAGTAACATACACTAGCAAATATGTTAGATCAGAGAGATGGCCACTCACAATATCCTGTGAAACTAGAGCAATGTGCTGTCTTAGACTTTCCAACTGTATATTCTGAATATCATGGTCATCCACAAGTATACAACCTGTCAATGTACAAGAGGAGAAAATATAAGTCCAAATTAGTAAGAAACAAATGCCATAGAGGATCACATAATGTAAACTCAGCTTAGGCCATTTTGAATTTCTAGTTTTCAAGATAAAAGAAGCAGAAAAAAACGTATAGCATGAAGCACCAGCAAATTGCTTCAGTCAAACAATAGTATAAGATCAACGTGTGAGATGGTTCACCACATAAAGGATCATAAAGACGAAGAAGCAGTTTCATTAGGGTTGTCTTTCCTCCTCCAGAAGGCCCAACTAGAGCTACTGTCTCTCCCGGTTTGATATGGAGATCCAGTTCATTTAGAACTGTAGAGGCATGTCCTTTGTATTTGAATGTGATATCACAGAATTTTACATCTCCTGCAACATAGTCTAATCCCACTGCATCTGGTTTCTCAATCACCTACATTCAGAAATGTCATGAGCAGCTAGTCATGTAAATATAAGCGTAACCACCTAAGCAACACTGAATAAAGTAGTGTTTCTTTAAAATGGCCAATGTGAATCTGAATGATTGAACAAGTGCTTCTCAGATCACAGTAAGAATAAGTCATCATCCAAGGAGAAAAATATGTTCAGATTTGCCAGAATCATGGAAACTGGGCAGCCTCCAAGCAACGATTTCCATAGAGCTTAAAAAGGAACCTAATAAATGCTTTAATCGTAACAGTACAAAATCATGAAGTTCAGAAATAGTCTAATAATCAAACAGACAACTGCAAAGCCGATGAAGCTCAGTACCTTCGAGTTGAACCTGATTAAGTCAAACAGACGCTCTATAGCTGGTTCTCCTTGCTTCAACTCATTGTATGCCTTCCCAACACCCTGTAAGATTCTTAATACAGATACAACGATAAAAAGGTATCCCAACAAGCCAGACAAGGAGGAGAGCTTTTTGAAATTCAACACAATTCTTATTGGTCAGATGATGGACACAAAATGAAGAAAAAAAATATTGAGAATCACTGACAAAAAGTATGCAACCTTCCAATGATATTACAAAAGTTTTAAACTCCAAGTGGAGGAAATATAACTTTTAGAACTTGCCTTGGCTCTAAAGAATAGAATCTTACCTGGATAGGTTCAATCAACAGAATCAATGACCTTATAAAAGAAACTATGCTGGATCCATCAAAAGTCCCCCTTGAAACCTTCAATGAACCAGCACAAAATATCAACAGTGATCCTACATATATAACTTGCATAAGTTGTGGGATGAGCGCTTTCATCTTTTTCTTTTTCAAATGCTCAGCTAGGTCATCATGGGCAAGCTTCTGAAACCTTGCACCTTCACGGAGCTCTGCATTGTTTGCCTTCACAACGAGCATTGATGTGAGGACCTGAAAGAAGAAAACTATATGTTTGCCTCATAAATGCCCCTTTGGTGTTGTACAGGCTGGATATCATACTTGTGGGATGATACAAAAGAAAGGGGATCTATCTTTCAATAGATTAAAGGTAGAGCTACCTCGTTTAGGTAAGACGAAAGCCTAGCAACACTAAGATGTGACCTACTAGATATCATTCGAAGCTTTTCACCCAGATACGCAATGACAACAGACACGCACGGAATGACCTGAAAATCCACAGAGCAGTTCAATTACTTGGATCAACTAAATGAACAAAAGACACTCAAATAAGTAGTTTTTAAAAATTAAAAAGTTCATATCTTTCATCTCACCAAGGCTGAAATAAGTGAAAGAATAGGACTGATCATCAACATCTGAGTTGCCATTGCAGCTAACTGGAGGGTATTTGGCACAATACTCTACATTTCCGACAATGTAAATCAGAAAATAATCTCAGATGTCTAGTGTTTGAATAGCAAACACTATAAAATAAATATTGGAAATATATTGCCAATTTTCATCAAATAACTAAGAATTTAATATTTTGCCTGGGGCAAAAAGCCCAACCACATATCTGTTCAATAGATGGGAACAGTGATGCTCCATCTAGATTAACTGCAGCCAACAGAGGGAGGTTTTTACAGAACCTGGCTGAGGAGCAAGAGAAACAAATATTGAGTTTGAAATAGACAGTTCCAACTACTTGGCACTCAACATGCATGGTATTCACTGAGAGTTCTTCATCACCTTTTGTTTTCCAATTCTTCAAGAAAACAACAAAAGATAAATATTAAGGATTTACCAGCACTTTTGAGGGCCTCCAAGCTTCCAAACCTCCTTGAAATACCTCGATAACTACGTAAGGACTGAAACCATATCCTACTGTTTTCTGGATAAAGACAGAAAAGGAGCTAAAGCAAGAGGAGGTCCAGAATTTGCTTTTCCTGTTTCATAAATTTAACTTCTAGAACCAAAGTACTCTCTAGATGAATCCATCCACACAGGAAAAGGGACATATGGAAGTAACTATGAGCAGATCAAAGGATTTCTACAACATACAAATTACAGGCCAAGCCGACTTTGGTTCTCCACTGAGGGGATGACACTGGTTGGTTTAGGAGTAAGGAAAGGTGAGGTATGAGCCTTTGCAAGGGAAACATTAGAGATCTGATTCCTTGATATTTGGCATCCATTAGCGGTAAGGTTCGCAACCTAAGTTTTGTACTTGCCTGCAATTTTCAGGAAGGAATTTGCTAGAAGTGAATTGTTTGATTCCCAAGCAGACACTGAAATTTTGATGCAGGTTTGCATTGCCTTTTGCAAACACTATTTTTCTCCATGAAAACATAAAGCTCAAAACTCTCTTTAGTATCGGTGAAATCTTACATAATGAGTAGGAGTTTCTCTTATAAGTAGTCAAATAACTTGATTACTGATTTGTGGTAAGTCTCAAAATGCCTCTGCTTTTTCAGTTAATCACAGATCGACAGAAATATACAACATATTTGGCTTAGCTTCAACAAGAATGTTCTAGGGGGATTGTGCATGGAGTATTAGTTACACCAGTCATGTAACTAATACATGTAGTTAAGGGGTTGTACATAAAAAGGAAAAGTAAAAGAAATTACATGCATTATCAGTGAATTCAATTACCTGATTCTAATTTCATTTATCAGTTATATCATAGTGTAACTAATTTCAGGAGCACAACCCTCCTATTACTGACCAAAGGGCAGCCCCGGTGCACCAAGCTCCTGCCTATGCAGGGTCCGGGGAAGGGGCGGACCACAAGGGCCTATAGTACGCAGCCTTACCTTGCATTTTGCAAGAGGCTGTTTCCACGCCTTGAACCCGTGACCTCAAGGTCACAAGACAACAACTTTTACCGTTGCGCCAAGGCTCCCCTTCCCCTATTACTGACCATTGCACAAAGTAACATATTAACGTGTAGTCATGAAAAGATCCATAGTGTTACAATAATTCACCAAGGAAAAATGTGATAAAACACCCACAAAGTATGCATAAGCATAATCCACACCACATGCATCTAAAATTTTCAAGCAAATACCAAGTACTCGATCCACAAACCATCACAATCTAAAACTTGCAAGAAAACACTCACATTCAAAAGAGCATACAGAGTATCCGCGATGTCAGAAGCCTCCGCGGTGATTCTATGCGCAATGTCTCCGGCCAAAACCCCTCCACTCCCTTCAAAGAAGCCTAACTCTCTCTGCAACACCCTTCTAAACACATCAACCCTGATCTTGTACTCCGAATTCAGGGCCGCCTCCCAAAGAAACGCTTGCTGCCAGTAGTTTGCTGCTGCTCGGACCAAAACCAATACTCCAAGCACAAAACCTTCTTCGGTCAACTGATTTCCGTCGATCACGGACAAAACTGCGGAGAATTTTCCGACCTTGGGAACACTTTTCGAGAGACAGTAAACAGAAATGACGCTGCAAATCCAGCCTTTGAGAATAGGTTCCCATTCTGATAAAAGGTAGGGTTTTATCGGATCCAGAGAAGGAAATAAGAAGGAAAACGCATTGAATCGAGGTTTCTGGTCGTGTAGGAGAGAACTGGAAGCAGTAGAAAGGGATTTGCGACAGTTGAAGCATTTGAAGGAGGTTTTCGAAAATTCTCTGAGACGGAGACGAGAATGTTCGTGCCGTGTTAGGGTTTTCAAGGAGATCGGAGGAAGAGAGGTTGTTGTTAGTGCCGCAAGCCGAACTACCGCCATTTTTCCATAAGTGCTGGAAGCTCGTAAAGGTAGCCAGGGAGCTGATCAAGCGAAAGGGTATTTTCGTCATTGGAGATGATAAAGGTCATAATATCTTGGCCGTTCAAAAAGTACAGGTGGGACCACCATTTTGATAATCCCAACCATTAATCTGATGAGTTGGGCAAAAGATGAGCTCGTTAATCGGATCAGTTCCAGTATCGGCCACGCCTGTGCAATGATATACTCCAGATGGGCGTGAGAAGAAGTACACGCCCTTCCCCGCATCTTGCCCCTCCCTCCTTGTTGCAGAGGCTGAATGGGGTCCAACCTCCTCAAGTTATCGCAAGTAATTTCCATTTCCGATGATAACTACTGCTACCATTCTACTGCCAGTTACAACCTCTCAATCCAATACTTCAACCTCTGCAACTTTAAAAATTTCAAACTCTCTCCTTTCCTGGCTCTTTTTCACATCTTCTGCAGACAGTTTCAGACCTCAAATCTATCAAACAAATCCTTGTCCAAATGGTCAAATGCGAAATCCAACAAACTAACAAGCTTACCAGCCTATACTGTATCCACCCCCAGACGGACTTTGCGGAGTTAAGATTCCGAAGAACTCCGATGAAGCATTCATTTGTCTGGAATATGATGATTAGAGGCTTTTCCACTAATGGGTTTCCCTAGAAAGCTCTAGAATTCTACTCTCAAATGCTATCTTCCCAAGCCCCAACAGACCAATTCACATTCCCATTCATCCTCAAGGCATGCTCTGTCATTTCCTCGTTTTTTGAAGCTCGCCTAGGATGTGGACGGATCGTTAAAACTGGGTTGGCTTCTGATTTATATGATTCAACCACGCTCGTTGAGTTGTTTATGAAAATGGGTGAGGTAGAGGATGCGCGTCGACTGTTGATCATATTCGTATGAAAATTGTTGTTACCTGAAACGCAATAATTGTGGGCTTTGCTTATAATGTGTTGGATTCAGAAGGATTGAAGACTTTATGGAAGATGATGGAATTGGGTGTAGAATTGAACTCGTCAACGGGGATTGCGATCCTTCACGCATTCGCTCGACTCTGTGTCATCAAGGGAAGTTCATACATGAATGGATAGAAAGGAAGGGCTCGAGATGAATGACTTAGTGGCTAATTCTTTGATTGCAATGTATGGTAAATGCGGAGAGTTGGATTATGCAAGGAAAAGCTTTGATGAATTATCTGAGAAAACAGAGTTATCTTGGACTGCAATCATCTCAGTGTATGCCCAGCAAGAATGGTAACTGAGGCTTTGGAGCCCTTCCAACATATGCAAATTGCTGGACTTAAACCAACCGGGATTCCGGTAGCAAGTGTTCTACCAGCATGTGCGGATCTCATGGATCTCAAGAGAGGGATGAATATTCATGGTACAGTAATAAAAGTGGATTTGAAGTTGATTCGATTGTGAGCACAGCTTTTGTGTGCTAAATGTGGTTGCATAGATTGGCGGGTCTTTGATGCAATGTCTATGAGAAATGTGGCTTCTTGGAATGCAATGATAAGTGCTCATGGATTACATGGTTGCGGAGATGATGCGTTGGATCTGTTCTTACAGATGCAGAAGGAAGGGATTAAACCCAAAAAGATTACATTTTCTGCTTGTAGTCGTGCTGGGCTGGCGACAGAGGGAGTTAATTGATTTAACTGAACGGGCTACAAGCATGGCATTGTCCCCGAGATGAAGCACTATGCATGTGCTGTAATACACGGACGTGTAGAACATCTTCAAGAAGCATACCAGTGCATGAATGGAATGCCTTTAGAGCCTGATGATGTTGTATGGGTTGCCTGCTTGGGACGCGTAGAATTCATAAGAATGTCAAGCTTAAGGAGATAGCTGCAAATAGACTCCCTGAGCTCAGGCCATAAGCAGTGGGGTAGTATGTCCCTTTGGCAAACATATATGCAGCTTAAGGTAGAATGAAGTGATACGGAAAAGCTTGGGGAAATCAAGAGGGAGAAGAAGAAGAAGAAGAAAGAAGCTGGTTGCGGTTCCATTGAGGAATGTGCCACTGTCGATTCCTTTATCGTGGATGATTTCAGGTATCCCGATGAAGGAGATGGGGGAGAATTTGAAGGAAGAAGAGTGTGCCAGACACAAGCTTCGCATTACATGAGGTGGAAAATGAAAAGAGCTTGGGGATACAGTGAAAGAATAACCCTCGCTTTTTTCGGCTTCCTTATTAGAATAACTAAGAACTTGAGAATATGTGGTGATTGTCATTCTGATTTTAAGATGGTATCTAGAATATATGAAAGGCAGATTATTGTGAAGGATGCAAATTGCTTCCATAGGTTTTATGGAGGTCCGTGTTCCCGAAAGGATTGGAGGTAGGGTTCACAACTAGAACCGTGCAACCAGTGCAATATCTTTCCAGAGTTCTGAATGGATACACCCAATAGGTAGTACATGTCAACGTAGAATAGTCATTCCGTCATGCCAACAAATCGGCTGCAAACTTTTGTGGTACATCCATATTTCCTCCGAAATGGTTAATAGTAAAGCCGTCAATTGAAACTAAAGAAGTCACGTCAAACTACTAACATCATCTCCCACAGAAACTTCTCACCAAAACTCCATAGCAGAAGGGTAGCAAGTTTCGCCGTAGAAAAGGCACCAATCCGGCACTGAGGTCATTTCCCAACTTACCTCTCGTAAACAAAACTAGGGCAAAAGAGGCATAGAGTTTATACAAGTATTCGACACGGTTTAACGCCGAATACCCAACATTCGAAGTATCCCTTCCCTGAACCCAAACGCGTGCGATAAAAACGCATCATATAATCGAAGTAGCATCAACTAACAATGAACAAAATTTAGGTGCCAATACATTCAAAACCAAGATACTAACATGTTTCGCAATAAATTAAGGCAGCTCAGTCAATATTTTTAAGGAACATCTAACGAGAAAACAGACGGTATAATTACTCTAGAAACTAAAGGAGAGGTGTCTAGGTATTGGTGGCTCTGGTGTAAATCTGCTGGCTGGAGTGAGCAGAAACCATCCTAATAGAACCTCTGGCCATTAAATCTTTGATTGCCCTCCTGGCGAGTGATCCGTTAATCTGGAGACGGTAAGACAAGCAGCATTATATTAATCAACCATCAGTGCAGAAACAATGTATTCTTTAATAGGAGCAACATTAAGGCATGTTTTGAAACTGATTGTTGCTTGAAATAAACTAGCAAGTTTGAGACACAATTATGATTGACAATACATATCTAGAATGCGGGGATGGATGTTCAAATAAATGAATGAATCCTTCAATAAAACGTAGCAATACTTCAAGGCGCCTCCACCAAACTGGGGTCTCAATAACAAGGGCATGACTTAAACAAATATAATGTATATAAATAAGAAAAGCATTCACGGATGAAGTACTACTTACTCATGACTTAGCACATGCTACTGGATAACTTGTTGCTCGTTATACCAAGCAAAAGAAAGAAACAGATGTGGTTTTTATACGGAGTGACTGATTGCCAACAAACTATTTTGTACTGCATAGCTAAACTCACAAAGAAACGGAAAGCCAGAAACAGTTAAAGAGAAGGCTTAAGAGAACTAGTACGAATGATTATGATGTTTAATGTCACTAGCATCAAACTGGGGCATACACATAGCACCCGGACACAGGTTATCGCAGAGAGGTTTCACGCTTTCAGCCCAGTTAGCCAAGGAGAAGTTTCAGAAGAAGCAATCAGGATGTTTTATAAGATGGATAACTTGCATGCATATAAATACTTGCAAGTGCTGCCTCCTCACAGTCTCAACTGTAAAGCATACAGATTACAACATTAAGGGTTGGCTTGGATTTCAATTAACTACAACTCTAGAAACATACATGATATATCGCAACTCAACTGATATGTCGCATACATGCACACGAGCTGATACAAACAAAGAATTTCCTTTTCTGGTTACTCTCAATCTATAAAATACCACAAAATAAGTAGTGATAGTTTTTCCTGCTTGCCTACCCATAAAAGATAGAATGACATTGCCACCATCTTTTTAAGGGCAACATTTGCCTCTTAAATAGCTACTCAATATAAGATTCCATTGCAAGAGGCCAACTTCCCAAAATTGTCTTCAAGGAACAGCCATGCTTACAAAGAAATCATATCATCGCATGATTATAAAACCAAATAGATCTAAAAAGTCTGAGATGGAATCCAATTTCAGAACGAACCCATAAATAACAACCTTTTCTTATAAAATATAAGAATGCAACTCCATACATAAACTACCTCGTAGCAATGAATCTTATATTAGTAAGACAATTAACTGCAGCTCAAAAGCACTCAAGAGACATAGTCCTAAAGGTTGAAACTGAGAACTTACTATCTTGCACTGTCAATAGCCATCCTACTCAACGAAAGAATTCAAACTCAAAGCTAACTTATCATTGACCTTTTTTATGTAAGAAACTAAAAATCCACAATAAACAAATCTACGATGCAAATAATGCTATTCTAATAATATGTTATAGTACGCTTGTGTAAGAATGCTCAAATATTCATTTAAAATAGCCTAATACTGGAGGTAAAATATCTGAGAAACTACAATAATCCACACCTGGCAACCATCTTAAATTCACCTCTACCACTACAACATTGTAACAGTATCAAAAAGAAAGCAAACAGCTTCTAGTAAGTCTGCCTGCAGGCCCTAGAAAATTAAATTGCTATGTAGCACTGGATCACGTGAGGCACTGGACTGCCAAGCAGTGTACTAGACAACTCATCACAACCATGCAGAACAAGGCCCAAATCTATGGCCAGCATCCATCTTCACAACGTTTTCAGCATACAACTTAGCGAGAGTAAAAATTACAAAGAAGAATGTAGTGGACAAAGGATTTGGAAATCCCACCCACCCTTGTCCAGGCAATACTGCTCAGAATGACTAACAAAAGCTACATTCGCATGTGAAAACATCTTCATCTTCATTAGAAAATGATTGTCATGACATGTGAGAGGGAATCAATTTCAATCCAGAAATGAACAATGAAATACCATGAGTCCTTTTTCCACTTAGTATAAATCGTAAGAAAAGCATCCTTTCCTAAATTAAAGGAGTAACCCCCAGTCATGATATAATACAGAAGGGTCTATATGCCACTAGAAACATTCTAATGAAAGAAAACCAGGGCTGAACAGGTTTCAGAGCAAAATTCATTAAAAAAGGAGGTCAATTTCACGTGCTTTTGACCGTAGAAGAGATAAAGCACAAGACCTCACTAAAAAGGATATTCATCTCTCATAGGTTCTGTGATCTGATCAAATGTTTAGAACAAGAAAAAAAGAGAAATTTCTAAAACAAACCAAACGACTATGGAAAATAAGGAGAGAAATGGAGAGAATAGATACCCTCAATCTGTCGGACAAGATAGAAGGAGTGATAAGCTTGTACTTGGGAGCTTCGGAAAGAAGCTTGTCATAACTGGCCTGATCGAACAGAACCATGTTGTTCACCTTCTCCTTTTGCTTTCCTTTGCTCCATTTCTGTAAATCAAAACCTCACAAAATCAGAAAACAAAAGAAGATCATCCCACTCACAACATCCATAGAAACCCTAATTCATAACCAAAGCAAGCATCTAAATGACTTCAATCCGGAAAGTTAATTCCTAAACCCACACTTTGAATCCAAAGCCCTTAGAGATCTAAAAGGAACAGTGTAAACCGTTTCCGTAACATATACCTTTTTCTTTTGTTTTCCTCCGCCAGATTTAGCGGGCTTAGAAGATGGAGGTGGAGCCTTATCCTTCTTGGGCGCCTAAAACAAAAAACAGAAACAGCAAAACCGCCATTAGAGTTAGCGAAGAAGAGAAAATGGAAGATCAAGTGAAAGAGAGAACAGATTGACATTAAAACGAAGGACACAAATAGATATTCCCTTACCATTTCACTGAGAGTGAGGTGAGTTCTAGGGTTTCAGAGCCGACGGGAAACCTCTCGCGGAAATAGACCTGGAGCGGGTTTTGAGCAGAGAATGGGCTTTTATTGATAAAGGGTACATATGTAAATTCAGTAGAATAGGGTTTTCTAAGAGCAGGTTGGGGCTTTCCCACGTGATCAGAGTTTCGCCCTCGCCTAACGTTCCACGTAAAAAGTGAGGAAGCGACAAATCCAAGTGCGCACTTCGATTCTCGCTAGGGCAAGTGCGCGCTATGCAGCCAAGTCATCGTTTTTCTAGACATCGGTCACATCTCTCTTACTGAACTTGAGATGAGATGAAGTGTTATTTACTAGTCTCGTTGTTAGCGGTGTTTGAGATGAGTTGAGATGAAATCATCTCATCTTAACTCACCATCAAATTAAATTTTCAGTTATGTCATGTTAAACTTAGGTTATCTTAATTCAGCTCAAGTCTGATCTCATCTTCATCCAACCGTAAACAAGCTATATAAAGCTCCAGCATATGCAGCATCCACAAAATGGATGGACTAAAAAAGATCTATAGTAGACAACTTTATATTATATCTTTACAAGAGGCTATTTTTAATGCTTGAACCCATAACCTTCAGATCATACGCCAACAACTTTACCATTGCGCCAAAAGATTCCGTAACCTCTAGATCACGACAAGAAGTTGTATTTTCAGCCATTGATATGTTTATTTTGGATAATTGCTCCTTTTGCATGGATTGGCTCCGTTTAGAATTGTTAGGCTGGAGAGGTTCCCAATCTTAATTGCTTTAAGCACTTGAATTACTTGACACCACAGGCTTTGAGTGCTAGAGATGTCCATTAACTCAGGTGGAATAAACTCGATGAAAGAGAGGCTTCGGACTCAAGATAAAGTTAAGTTTCATTATCTTTTCCCTTGACCCAGTTAATTAGTCGACAGGCAACTGCGGTAATAAGACTGTAATTGTAATCGCCCAAATAAGAACATCCATGGCCACAATGATAAACCATTAATACCTTTAGGCCTAGGGCTTGCCACTTTTGAGTAACTTTCTCAGGCACTTTCAGCAATACACCGGCGCATCAAACTTGTTGATGAATTTTATGTTGCTTCTTATTCTTTACTCTCTTGAGGGGTTTCTTAAACTTAATCTTTTATTTCATTCTTTTTAAACTATAAATAGAGACTTTAGTCAAGCAACCTAGGACTGCAAGTCAAGGATCTGGCTCGAGGTTGCTTGGGTGCAGAGGAAGCACAAAAGATGTCTAATATACATGCTTTGTAGCTGCCTCTTCGCCTAGAATCCAACATTTTCAAGAACTTCATCGTCCGGGCTGAAAATTTATAACCCCATTGCAATTTGAGCCGTCCATTATATATATTAGTGTGGGCCCGTTATCGGGTTCATGCTATCCAAAACGAGATCGAGAAACGAACGGCAAGGATTCCCCAAAGGCTACGGCCCACTTACCTCATGCCCCCGGAGTAAACTTATACATTTTGGTCGGGCGACCACCAGATAGAAACTCGTTGAATTAAAATCAAACGTCCGAGGAGGGACTGACAGAATCTGGAGAAGCGTCGTCATTGTTCCTAGGCCCGTCCTCAGGGTGGGTTATTTCTTCTCTTCTAGAACGCGCAAAACCAGATTTCTGAAACTCTAGATCATACAGTCATGGCGGCGAGGTATATGTTGCGGAGGTTGTCGAGCGGCGGAAGGATTCTTAGCGAGGAGGAAAAAGCGGCAGAAAATGTTTACATCAAGGTGCCTTTTCCTCGCTCAATTCTCCTCCCTTTTATTGCTACATTTCTGGTTTTATTTAATGTTTAATAAAGGAGAGATGTTAATGTATATACTCATGGATGCTTACTGTTTCTCTGTTTGTACACGTTATTGGATTATGTATTTTGGGGTTTAGGGCTTTGCTCTTGCTTCAAATGTTCTTGTATTTTCGTGTCTTTACGTATGTTTTTGCCATCTGTTTGTACGCTCAATTTTAGTCGTGGGATTGAAATTTATTTATATTTGGATTTTATTGGCCTTTTTTTTTTATGGAATCTGACGTTTGGTGATAAGGTTTTAAAGACGTCTCTGCTGGCATGATTTCTGCTTTCTCTGGTGATCTAGGATTTGAGCTCTCGATAGTTTGAATTTTCTTCGTTAAGTATAGTTTGCTAACTTGTGAACATTCGAGTATTATCCTTCTCCTCATGCAATCTGATGTTTGCCAGGCGAATTGCTAGGATGCTGGATTTTTGCGGCTTTGGTTTTGGTTGTTGTCGAGGATTTTCTTTGCAGAACCTGTGAAATTGTTATTTTAATAACAAACGCTTGTTATAGACCTTTTGTTACTGCTGGATATTTATCAATCAATTATGAGGCCATGAATTGCGAGTAATCAAGTTTATCATAGAATGTGGTGATATTGTTCCTCTATACTGCAATGTTACTTGAAAAATGAAATTAATGCCTGTTCCTATTTCTGCATCATTTATTTAGCAGTACTAAATTGGAAATTGTACCCCTGGGAAGTATGAAATATGTTAATAAAGACTCTTAATATGCTTTACATTGCTAATACAATGACTTCTAGCAAAGGCATATTCAAGAAATCTTTTGAAGTGGCAGACTGCAGGATTTCAACAACAAAATAAAGCACAATGTTGTTCTACATCGAAGGGGAGCCTTGGCGCAATGGTAAAAGTTGTCGTCATATGACCTTGCGGTCACGGGTTCAAGGCGTGAAAATAGCCTCTTGTAAAAATACAAGGTAAGGCTGCATCCCATAGGACCTTGTGGTTCGCCCCTTCCCCGGACCCTGCATAGGCGGGAGCTTCGTGCACCGGGGCTACCCTTTTTGTTGCTCTACATCATTTATTAGTATGCTTATGTGATATGTCATTATATTAAGAGCATTCTAAGTAACATGGTTGACCAAAGGGTGTTCTGCATCTGTGTGCCTTGGTAGTTCTGCATTTATGTTAGGTTTCCAGTTAGAGGGACTTCCAAATATATTACACTTTTTATACTGAATGGTTTCCTTTGTTGTGCTGCAGAAAATTGAGCAGGAGAAACTGGAGAAGCTTGCGCGCAAGGTGTGATCATATCATTTCCTTCGTATGCCATGTAAATGTTCAAGTGGCATGCTCTTTGAGAAGGGAAAAACGTGGTTGATGCCTTTGTTCACTTGTAGTAACTAAAAAACACCAAAGTCAGAGCACTGCCTTCCTGCATAGTAGCAAAGACTCTTGCTTGTAACATCGTTATGTCAAAGTTCATGGCTACCCTGCAGTCGTGTCTATTATGGAATACACACAAATTAGTATTTCCCTTTCCTAAAGTTAGAACATGCCCTTGTATGAAGTAGGAAAAGGATCTACTGATGATTAGAAACTCAGATTTCGAGCTTTTGAATGAATGAGGGGGCAAAATCCTTTCTTGCACGAGCATTTGGTAAGGTGAAAATCTAGTTGTCTCAGCCAAGCTAATTGTCAACTTGGAAAGTTTTTACACCGTGCCATAGATGATGTCTCAGCCAGGTTAATTGTCGACTTGGAAAGTTTTTACACAGTGCAACAGATGACATGTTGGTAGCCGCTTTACATTTCCTGCATGTGTCAGTGTGGTTCATCTAAGCATGTCATACATAAGTGGCTGCGAGCGGGTTTTGGTGTCTGCATAGATTCTGTTAAATTATTTTGCATTTGGAAATGTTAATTGGATGAAATTTAGCAATTCCATCCCATTCATGAAATTGCTGTGTGGGCATGTGCGAAATTGTTCTGGAAAGGTGTTGCATCCATACAGGACCCCAAATAAGAGTCTGAATAGTTTAGCCAACCCTTGAGGTTCTTAGCCATTGTGAATGCTAAATAATTTTTGATAAATTTCATTCGTTTTTTTTATCTCTTTCAATTCAATGGACTGGTCTACTGAGCTTCTTAAGCTTAAAAATGTAAGTCGATAAAGAACTCAATTAGTTTGTTGCGAATTTTCCTAATATAAAGTTAGTCATGACACGATTATATTTTCCAGGGCCCAGGAGGAGAACAATCAACAGCTGCAGGGACAACAAAAGCTGAAGCCAAACCAAGTGGTTCAGAGACTTCGACAGCAGGTGTCTCAACCAACAAGGGGCGCAACTATGCAGTTGTCGCTGGTGTGGCTGCTGGTTTAGCTGCTTTGGGCTGGTATCTCAAGTCGAGCTCCAAGAAAACAGAAGAAATCCAGGACTGATTCTTCCCTGGGAATAGGTCAAGTCTGCTCATAAATTTCAGGTTCGGAAGCATCTTGAGAAGCAAACAGAGAGCTTCACTTTAATACATCTTTGTTCATATGCGTCTTTCCCTGCTTCTCGTTTGTTTCTGACTTGAAGGCCTGCTCTGTTGGGTTTGTTCATGCAGAAACTTCATTCCATTATATCATAACGACATCCGTTGCATTTGCTATGTCCCAACCATTTACTGCTGCTTTCTGACGTAGTCTTTGGCAATAGGATGTATCTAAACTCACTCGTGACCTACGACCTGCTGCGATGGTGAACCTAAGTCTTGTTTTGTTTGATTCTGAATAACGCAAGAAGCTTGTTTCCTCGCCCAAACCTTCTGGACATGGGCAAAACTAGTTGGGAAAGCTTCTGAACAACATAAACCTCAGAGAGCAGATGGCCAAATTATATTTAAGACACGCTCAACCCTCTCTGAACGGTTCTGTATAAGATCTTACATATTCTCTTGCAAAAGCATCCTAATTGAGGATTTCTCAACAGTTGGATGTCTAGGGGATTTCACCGTCATCAGTTTCACCATCTTCCTTTTTTTTTTGGTAATATACGATCTACCTTTATTTCCTAATTATCCACCTTAGGTACCATTTTGATTTAGCCTGCATAGTTTTACCGCCGTAGCCCTTCTAGTAGAGAAACTTATGGCTAACTTCTCCTTGCTCCCCCTAGTTGAACGCGCGCAGGCCTCTATCCGGTCTTGAAAGGGAAAGATGTTGGGTCTTATGTTTGCTTTGAGTCGCATTCGTTCGGTTTATGAGCTTCCAGAACGAAGTTAGTTGTACCCTGGGATTTGCAGATTAAATTTCACATCCCGCTCTGCATATATATATATATATATATAGAGAGAGAGAGAGAGAGAGAGAGAGGTGAAGGATTATGGAAACCATAAAAGCGTAGTGTGAGATTAACAGGAAAAATCATATCAGAAGAATATTTTTTCTTGTTGAATGGTTAGTGGAGTGGAACCACAAGGTTGTGAGATGAGGCCCTTAACAAACTTGGCTAAGTGTGCTCGAACCCTGAGAAAAAGGTTTTTGACCTTTTAGCCGATAACTCATAACTCGCACACCCACCAGGCCTTGATACATACACCTCTTTTATGCTTACTACACCTCTTTGATGCTTCCCCTTGGGACATATCTCCACAACATACGCCTGTGCCAAACATATCTCGTACCCTGTATCCTCTAAAGGGATATTATGCGTGTATTGATACGAAGATGCAAAAAAAATGAAAAGCTACGCAAGAAAAAATTATACAATTTTACGTGGTTCTGTCTAAATTGAGGACATTTACAGGCTTATACCAGTTTTACTATCTCCGTGACTTAAAAATAGTTGTCGCTAAGGTATAAAATATTTTCACCCCTACAAAACCTAGAATCTTATATGTATATATAAAGGCACAATTGACCCCATTTATGAAATAGAAAAAAACCCCTACGTCGCAACAAGCTGACCTTTTAGCTCGACCAGTGCCAAGAGCTCCTACCGTGTAAACCCATGGTTTATAGCACAACATACTTTTATATAGGTACAACATGATCAAGCCTATTAGGCTCCACACTGATCTGCAAGTAACTTACATTCTCTAAAGAAATACGATATAGTACCTCAAACCAGTGACCTACCTATAGAGAGGCATCTCAGGATAACTATTAGATGATATTAGCTTATGTGCAAAACAAAGGCCCTTTTCTTAACTATTAATCACATTTTGTAGCAATCAAGCCTGTCGATAAGCGCAGTAAGGCAAAAGGGTTGCATTCATCATATATATGTTTGTCTTTTTAATAATAATTTCTTGAAAAAAATAGAGTTTAATACCCAAAACTATTAGTTTGTTACAATTTAGTCCTTGAACCATTTTTTAGATCATTCTATCAACTATTCAATAATTTTGTACTTAATAATGTTCATCGATGGACGTTCGAGGGAAGACAGACGTCAGATGTGACCCCTCCTATATATTATAATATTTTAAAATATGTTTGTACAAGATTTGACTAGCCATTAAAGTGAAAAAAAAAAAAAGCTTTTAGAACAAAGTGTTGTTTGTGAATAATTTTATATATCCTCTGAGAATATGACAGAAGCTTTTCGTAAGCAAGATTTAAAACCCCATCAATGCACTTTTTTTGGAGTTTTAAAATCAATTTTAGATCTAAAATTTTGAAACTTGACCAATGAATTCTTAAAGCCTGCATGATTTCTAGTAATATATATATAATATTGTTGAAAACGATTACTACAATTGCTAACGAGATTTAAAACCTTTATATAACATCTTTTTTTTTTTAGTTTTGAAAATTAGCTTTTATATCTAGAATTCACAGGCCCCGATTTATAAACCTAAGGAATACTTATAAGGCTTTGCTAGAAAATATTTGCCAAATTTCATGACCAACCTTGAAAACCTAGGTTTTATTAATAACTTAATTTTATATTTAAGTTTTAATTGTTTTGATATATAAAATCTTTTAATTTGAGAAAGATTTTATGAAAATGTTTAAAAATATTTATGATAAAATAATTACAAAAATTCATCTCGATTCGTTTTTTGAGGAACGTCCCGAGCTACCTACAAAACAACAATTTAGTCCTTAAACAATTGCTTCTTTTTTCACTCTAGTAATGAAAAAGTTTAAATTTGGTTAAAAAATTATTCTAAAATATTATAATATATGTGGGGACCCATTAGTGTTAGCACCTGACGATGAACTAAATGACTTTGGTGCAAAATTATTAATAATTGAGAGACTAAATTGAAAAAAAGTTTAGGAACTAAAGTGTAAGAAACTGATAATTAGGGTAATCAACTGTACTTTTTCCTAATTTTTCTTAACCTCTCCTGACAGCTTTGATCGTATGTTATGGGTTTGATGGAGCCGTGCTTCAGATATAATCCGAAAAAAATAAATATATGAGAGCACTAAAAGATAGCATAATTGCGGAAAACTGAAAATTGGTTTAGATATAAGTCCAAAATAAAGGCCTGTGGCTAACCGTAATTCAGGGTCTGCCCGCTTTTCAAGCAACATACAAGATCCATTCTGCACATGCCACGACCGCAACAATTATTAATTTCCGCGGTCACACTCTTGTCTCTCTCATCTTCTTGTGTACGGCGAAGATGACCCCAGCAACGGCCACGATCACTCCAGAGACCATAATCACCGATTTAATCGTCTGAGTGGCATCCTTCTTCTTCTTCTTCTCTTTCTCGAATTCCTGTCGATCCTGCAAATTCAAATTAGCAAACAAGATGTTAGCAGCGACTAGTGAGTAGCGGTGCATCTGGCCACATGGAATAAATCCTAACCATCCGATTAATGCTTCCAATGGGATAATCACAGCATCTTGATCCATATTGTGTCATTGGGATTCCCTCCCAATGAATGGTCTCTGTTTGATTTTGAAAGGCAGGATTTTAATGAAAATTGAAGGAATTATACGACAGGCATGAATCTTGAATTTTTTATTTTTTTCATGCATGGCTCGTAAGAATAATGAAAAAGCAGATATCGAAGGTCAAGATCACCTAAACCACGAGATTTCTGGATGGTTTCCTAGATCAACGGCGTCGATCGTCATCGCGTTAGTAGATGTACAGAGCAGACGCTTTGAATGAAGAAGGATGCTTCTAGAAAATACCTTGATCTCCTTAGAAGTAGCCATGTTGTAGGACACCGGATCCACCGGAAAATTTTCTGTTGCATCGCCGGCGTGCAGCTCCCCTTCCGCCGGTGGCACTGCAACATCTTCTTCTTCTGCCATCTTTCTGACCTGAAATTAACGGGATTTCGTCTTCCTTCTTTCGTACTCCTGGAATCAGAAAGCCAAAGGAGAAAATGTCAAACGCAGTTTCGTGCTCTTCTTATAATGCTTGGGAAAGGGAAACGGGACACGTGGGAGCTTACCTTGCGATGAGTCCCACGTGTCGGAAGCTTCGTCTCTGATCGGTAACGATTTTTTTCTGTTTTTACAATCATTTTTCTTCGAATTGTCGGAGCAAATCAACTAACAGACTAAAGGGCAGCCTGGTCCACAAAGCTCCCGTCTATATGGAGTCGAGGAAAGGGTGGATTACAGGGCCTAATGCAGACGGCTTATCTTATATTTTGTAAGAAACTATTTCTACTGCTTGAACCCGTAACTTTAAAGTCAAACGATGACGATCCCCTTCCAACTAACTAATAAACTAATCATCGAAATTACGAAGCCATCCTTATTTTGCGGAGAAGGCATTCTCAGCATCATGTGCGCCGTTGATCCATGCATGAGGAGAACAGTGCGAGCGTCTCCGGCTGATATTGCTGCAGAAAACAAAGTAGACCACCTCGGATTCAGTCAGCTGAGATCCCAAATCGAGGCTGCTATCTCAGAGTGCCTTTTGGTTCCGGGTATGTATTGATCTACTAGGCCTACAAGATGAACGGTCAGATCGTGATGGTGATCTATGGATCCAACCAATTTGCGTTGGTCATGTCCGTCTTATTATCTTAAACTAAGATTATTTAATTACACCTTGAAGTCTTAATCATTGTCAAATAATTGATGATTAATGCCTAAGCTTGCTAGGGATCCGATTAGCAAGACTCGTATAATCCAGTTATGCAGATTTATACGTAGAATAATCCAACAATCAACCATAATCCGATAAAGTGGACTATATAAGCCTTGTCAAATGGGCCCTAGCAATCGAAATCATGCAAGGAGGTCCCACCTCCACAAATCGAGTGCCGAGAGACTATATTTGGTACTTTTTTTAAAACTAATATATATATATATAGCGTGTTAATTTTAGCTATTTGATACAGGTTCAATGAGCAAGAGACATTTGATTGACTAGAAAAAAGTAGAAAATAGAAAAAGTTAGAGGAAATAACAGTTATAAACTTTTTCTTATCCAATCAAATGTCACCTACAATTTACACCTGCAATTCTTTATTAAATTGCCTATATATATAAAGAAAATAAGACTATTGATACTAACAATGTCTATAAAATGTCTAAAATAACTAAAAGACTATATAATAAGCCTCCAATGGCTAGTAATAGTAATGTCCAAGACTTTAAAAGAGAGATTAAGTCTCTCAAAACAGAGATTGTATGTATATATATATAGTATATGGGAGCAGGTAATTTCAGCAAGGAGTTGTAGGGGTAAAGAGCAGGTGACATTCAATTGGCTTGAAAAAGTTATCTAACTGCCATTAGGACTAGAAATGAACGGGCATAAAAAGGCAAAGGGCAGCTTAGTGCACGAAGCTACCACCTATGCGGGGTCAGGGAAGGGGCGGACTACAAGAGTCTATATTACGTAGCCTTACCTTGCATTTTTGCAAGAGGCTATTCCATGCCTTGAATCCATGACTTCAAGGTCACACAATGACAACTTAACCGTTGTGCCAAGTCTCCTCTTCTTTGGAAATGAACAGGCATGCAGAAAAGAAAAATGATAAAGCACAGAGAACATATCTTGGAAAGGTTTCTACTCTAGGAAAGAACTGAACTGGGCAATGTCTTAGTAGTTAATCTGGACGGTCACATTGAATGGGAACAGTTCCACAGAAGGTTACTTACATAGAGTACTATGCATGGACCAAGCAGTGTAGATTGCTTCCTCTGTAAAGTGAAATTAGTTATGGAAAGTAATTGGGGGCTTGGGTAATAAAAAAGCCCAACCTCTCTAACACTTAAAGCAGCTCCACCTCTAGTCTCTATCCAGCGTTGTCAATATGGCACCGAAATCTCAATCTCAAGATTAGAAAGGGAGCCTTGGCGTAATTGTAAAAGTTGTCATCGTGTGACCTTAAAGTCACAGGTTCAAGGCATAGAAATAGCCTCTTGCAAATGCAAGGTAAGGCTGTGTACTTTAGGCCCTTGTAGTCTGCCCCTTCCCCAGACCCTGCATAGGCAGGACCTTCATGCACTGGGGCTGCCCTTTTTAAATCTCAATCTCAAGATTGAATAGTGTGACCAGAGCAGCACAGAGCCAGAAAGAGAATAAAATGAGAAGAGGAATTTGGTAATGTAGGACTTCTGGCTAAGAAACAGACCATTAACTTTGAGGATATTGAGTGCTTCTAGACAAACCAATGCTAACTTCTTGCAAGGTGAAGACTGGCATTAGCATCATAGGTTCGATGCACAAAAGAATCCTCACTGCTGCTCTTATTTCAGATTTCTAGGATGCTCACATTGAGATCTCTTCAAAGTGTCCTGCAGTAGTCAAAATTATTCCAACTGTTTCTTCATTATTATAAGACCAACTTGCTAGAGGTGCCTATTTGATTCAGCAGACATCTTCTCTGATTAAATCTTTGTCCCAAGGCAACAAAGATGCAGAAGCCTCAACACTAAGCCAGGTTACTTAAAAATGTAAAATTTACACATCAGTATCTGCTGCTCCTCAAGCTAAGTTGCATGAAACTATGACTGGTCCCAGTATTTTATTATGTGGACCAAAAGGTGCCACATTTCCAATGGACCAAGCATATAAATTCCAACTGAAAGACTTTCTTCTGAAGGATTCTTTGTTTCTGCTTGGCCTCCCAGGTTCGTTTTCACATTTGTTTGATAAGGCTATGGCTGAAGCCTATCTTTACACTGAAGACTGTTATAAGTTACCATTTGACCAGTAGTTAGTGTGTCACTTGAGAGGAAATGAGAAAGTAAGATGTTTATATACTAGTGTGCATGTGTGCATAATGATGTGTAGCTTTCTGTCATTCTTTATGAATAATAAATTTGTTTACACTTTCACTGTATAGGATATTTCACCATGCACATTGACACCAGTACTACTCGAGATGACCAACATAGTGGACAGTAGGGTTGGTCCCAACATCCAACACATCCCAAATGTTTTCAGCCCAACATTACAGATAGGCTTATCAGTTACGGAAAGTGATCAGTACATGCCTTAGTTGCTACTGAGCCCAAGAGATAATCTATTAGCTTTAGAGAAAACAATGACCCATAACTAAGCTTTCTAACTGACAATTTAGAGACCATGTAATAGCTCCCCATAAATCCAAGAATGTCTTCATCTTCAGTCGGTAAAATAGGTCCCAGAGTACCTGTGGCTTGTTGAACAGTCACAGCATCCACAACAAGTAGAACTATTGGGTTAACCCTTGCTTCACTTCCTTTAACTAGTCCATCATTGCTTTGTCAATCTGTACGAAAATGTCTTCAAATTAGTAACAAAGTCTTTGATGATATTGCAGTAAAAACTCGGCTTAATGAAGTAATCAACCAAGCTCAATTGGCTCAAACTCAAGTTCCATGAAGTCAGAGTAGAAACTCAGTTCGAATCTGATGATTGCTATTTATGGTCAATTCTGGGTACACCTATGGTCTCTTTTTTTCTAATTTTGTAGGTCATTCAGAATTCTGACTTTGTCCAGCAAATCTAAACTAAAGTCATCTTAGATCTTCATTAAGAACATGCAAATCTTCAAAAAAGCATGTGTTGAAGCACACCAAAGACAAGTGTAGAAACCAAAAGGTTTCATGGCACCTGAAATCTTCCTGCAGTTTCCACTTTACTGTGCATTGCTCCAAGGATGGCTGGTTGGTAATCTCTCTAGGTACTCAAGATTTCAAGTTCTTCCTTAATTCGTTCACAAAGGAAACAATTCAACTTCCAGATTTGAATGATTGAACCTGCTCGATTAATGGTGTTGCTTTGCCAGCTTCTCCCACTTCTTCACAGTGCAGAGTCTTTGCCATCTACACATGTCGTGGGGATGAGCCCTGGAACCATGAGACCATCCCTGGTTCTGTGCATCTTATTGTTCCCCGGTTTTCATTGATGAGTTCTTATTATACCTTGGGACTGGATGGAAGACTAGCTATTTTTGATCCCGGTTGTCGTCGTCGGTCAGCTCTTACAAGCCCCACTCCGGATAATGATCTTACGCTCTCAAACCTTCCCCATGGGGAGCTCTTGGAAAATTTCCAAATCTTACTGGTCAGAATTTTCTGGGGTGTCTGAGGGAGATCTCCGGCGAGTATATATTGGTCGTATGAGAAAATCAATTCGTGTTTTGTGCTTGAATCATCCTCTGTTGGGCTGCGACGAAATACACACGTTGGGTGTTCGGACACTGTTTATTGGCCCTCTAGCTTGTCTTCCTACCGTGTTTCCTACCAAACGACTGCAAAATATAACTTATTTCTCTCAGTTTGCAGAGAGCATCTCCCCCACCAAAGCAGCTAGAATTTGCCTCTGGGTTGAACCCAGTTGGTGTCTAAACCCAATAAAAAAATGAATAGCTGGAATGGTGACCCTGCAAGGCGTTCCATCAAGTCAAGTGTTTCATTTTTTTTCTTTTTCTAATGGCTTCAATGGCCATAGAAGGGAGTCTTGGCACAATGGTAGAGTTGTTGTGACCTTGAGGTACCAAATTTAAGATATGGAAACAGCTTCTTGCAAAATGTAACTTAAGACTACATACTATTGACCCTTACAATCCGCCCCTTTCTCGGACCCTGTATATGCAGGAGCTTTGTGCAAGGGGGCTACCCTTTTTTGTTTACTCCATCGCCTTATGTTTAGAGGCAAACTTATACATATGGATTCAAGTTCAGGGCATTGCTCTCCACAGCATCAACTGCAAGAAGAACGGTTCGGATTTAGAAGAGAGTGATTCATATCTGTACGCTTGGCCACTCACGTTTTCCGAAGTGAAAATAGGCCTGTATTTGAACTGCAACTAATCTTAGAATAAAGTTTGACTTGGTACGTGATGGCAATTTCGCTTGGACATACCACAGACACTGATTGATTACTGACATTTTGAAGAACACATTGATTAATTATTTCTATCCATATATTAGCAATGAGCCCATGCATTCGGACCACCATTACATTTAGTGGTATGCGTATCCATAACCATTAAAATTGGAGAGCCGTCAGATTTCCCATGCTAAATGGATATCTCATCCTCATGACATAGTCCATTAAAATCAATGGTCTATATTTTTCCAAAAAACCATAAACAAGGCCTCACGAATGAGGGGTCCAGATGCATCCAATCAAGACAATCAGCGTCACAGGGACTAGTGCACATCTCCTTATCATTTCCTAAAACTGTAGTTGAAGAAGAGAAAAATAAAGATGAGGCATCCCTCAACGACTTCTAACAACAACCATAACATGCATCAAATTTCACCGTCCAGATGAAAATTCTTTTCCTGACAGATTTTTCTTCTACAACAGTAAGGGAATACAACCAATATCTACACCAAAAATTTACATATTTTATTCCCAATCTAGACCGTTTGATTTTATTTTCTTATACTTTGTTCTTTGGTCATACAAAACCTGCTTTCTTTTCACCAGCTATGCATATTATCGGTTTTCACAAGCAAACTTAGAAACTTCTCAAAATAAATAAAAATAAATAAAGAACCAAATAGGCTAGGCTACCCATGATAGGACGATGACCATGAAACTACTAATAAACTAGCCTTTGAAATCCTTTCACGTTACTGAATTAAAAATCAAAGTTGTTGTTGGAAACAGGACAAGTACCCATGATGAAAATAAGCATAACTGCCGCTACCGTGTTCTTTATACACATAGCCAAGAGCCCAGGCTCAACAAGACATCTAAGGGCATATTAGTTTATTTCTCATCACTAGTCCCAGTTATATCAGCCTTTGTGACCTTCTTCACCTTCAGGTTTCTGAGAAAGAACAATAACTGAAGTAAGTGACAAGTATTAAACAAGTAAACATTGATGGTAGAAGAATAGCTAAAGGTAAACACAGTTCAATCAGAAATGGTTGACATGGTACATTTTCTGTGAAGACAAAAAAATGGTGTTCATTTGCCACCGTACATTCCTGAGTGCACACACATTAAAACTGATAATATTAGATGGTTCATATTTACTGTTCCAGAAGTAAACATTAATAATTAAATTCAAGAACAAGATACATATTAATAAAGAACACTAATGTTTTGTGCTGATTATAGAAGAAAGAGGACACAATGTTCAATCTTTCATATGTAGCATGGATGATTTTCCTTTGGAACATCATCCACTACAGCTGATGTTTTTCCTTCTTTCTCTGAAAGTTAAGATAGATTATGTTGCTGATCAGAAAATGACAAAATGGGCAAGAATTTCCCAAGAGGAAGCATCGAATACACCCTTGTTTTCCAATGATTGGCAGCATCACGGACCATTCTCCAAGCAGAAAAAAAGTTTAACTAACATGCGAACTTGTTGACAAGATGCACCAGCATGCAAGTAGCAGGGCTACAAGGAAGAGGACACCATGTAACATTTGCCAGTCACTGTCAACCTAGAAGCTTTCAACCAGACTCGAGGAAATATTTTCATCACTACTCACGGAACCTAAGAGACTCAGGAAGACTTTCACGCTTTTACTTCATTGTTTCTGCATATCACCATTCACCAAAATACAGTGAAGCCAGGTTTCCCAAAGAATGACCACCAAGATGCGATTTAATGAAGAGAGATAGTGGTAAAGAGCCAGTATGGTATCTTCTTTAGCTTTGGTTCCTTTCCTAATTTGATGTCAGTACACTTCCAATCACAATCTCAGGCTGAAACTCACTATGCACTAGTGTCCACAAAAAGATCAAGTTGGGTGCATAAAACACGATTTTTAAGCACTGAATAGATCACCGGCTTAATATTCTCTGGTTTCTCCGTGCTCAGAAGGAGAGAAGCAAATGGAAAGGCTTTACAAATCAATTAACACCCAACATACTGCAAACCATCCAAGAACCATGCACGGGAGGAAGATGTGATAGATGAGATCATCTTTTGTACATAAAATACTTCAATTTGCCAATAAGAATTTCCTGCTGTTCAAGAGATCAAGGGTGTTCCCATCAGAGAAAATAGCTAAACTTGAGGTATAAGACCTTCCAAACACCAAGTACCTTGCATGATTTAGGTAGTGAATGGCCAGACAATGGTAACACACCGGAAGCCTCTAATAGTGTGTTCACATTACTTCAATACTGATACAAGGAAGCCAACCACTTCCAGTTGACAATGACCCATGCTTTCACCCCTGATCAGATTAACAGGGGAGAGAAAATGAACTCCTCAATTTGAGACAAACAGCACAGCCTTTGCTTCCTGCCTGACAAACTGAAATAAGGATGATAAGAAAAGGATAAATTTGAAATTCTCAGGCCAAGCTGTTAGACAATCCTGCAGAACAGACAGACATCCCCTGTCTAACATCCTAATAGCAAGAGAAGATAAGCAATCTTGCATTCCTTGTGATTTCCCTGCCACCTAAACAGAGTGCACCACTTCAACCCCTTTATATCTAAGTGGTATAAGTCTCAAGAATGCAATATCAAACGAAAGATCCTCCTAAGACCAAACACTGTTGGGGGAATTGCAACTTGTCCTTTAGCTCTTTGACTTTTCAAGACAATTTGTGTCATTTATTGAATGATGCTACTCATATTGGATTATAT
Organism: Warburgia ugandensis; assembly: GCA_035236585.1. NCBI lineage: Eukaryota > Viridiplantae > Streptophyta > Magnoliopsida > Canellales > Canellaceae > Warburgia > Warburgia ugandensis. The sequence goes on from CP141126.1 coordinate 14,568,604, forward strand.
AATGAAAAATGAGAAGAAACTATCAGTCCCTTTTACAAACTGCAGTCAGACAATAAGGGAAGCATCACTGCAAGTTCTCTTTAGTTCACCCAAGCATGGAATTGATATTCAAACCATTCAAACCCAATGTCCCAATTCCCAAAACTCCTGAGGAAGCATTATCGCCTTGAAATGATTGGGACCCTCATAGAAATGAAAGTCTGCAAAGCTTAACGGACTACTTCTTCTGTTGACACTTTTATTTGGTAATCTGTAACCAACTGATGTTCCCCAATCCAAGTGCTGTACTTATATTTTTGTTGTAGCAATCTTTTGTTCTCTTTGCTATTCCCTCAATCGATCCTCACATCCATGAACTCTCCACTTGATCAATGGCATACAATTTTTCACATTACTGGCTCTCACAAAGGTATAAGAATATCAATATCCTCAATGGCAAAAGATAATCCTCCAGATGAAACATCCTAGAAAGTTCTTCTACTTTCAGTAAGGAGAGATAATTTTCAAATTTAGACACCCCCTAAAAGAGCCTGTTTACCAACAAAAGGAGTGTTACTCTTCCTACCATTGAGGAATATGTTCACTATCTAAGCTAGACTAAATAAGAGCAGTTGCAGTGACTCGAGAGATAGAACTATGCAAGATACTGAAGATGTAAGAATACCTACACAAGATGTTGAAATCTTCTACAGTAAATTGTAGCCAACTAACGAGGTTAACGAAATGTCGCACTCAGGTTAACCATCTCTTAAAATTTTCTCTGTTTTTGGCTTTCTTTGTAACATAAACCTCATCTCCTTTGCTCTATCAACCATTAAGCATCTCGAATCCCACTTTGTACATTTGGTTGTTCCTTAAGGAATACCCTTTCTCATTTCAATCATCATCATCATCATCATCAAACCCATCTCGAATCCCACTTTGTACATTTGGTTGTTCCTTAAGGAATACCCTTTCTCATTTCAATCATCATCATCAAACCCTTTCCCTTTCTCATTTCAATAGGAGCTAAATAAAGAACATAACATAACTCAGTTTTAATATAATATGTACGCATCGGATAGAATATTTACAATAAACAATAACTACCACTTTAAGAATATATGAAATGGCCATTGAACACTAACTGAATAACATGAAAGACAAACTTGAGTTTGTTTAAGCAAAAAAGTCCTTTGCATCTCATGTTATTTCATTTTTACTTGTACTGGCATCATAAAGAACTGACCAGCAAACTGAATAAGAGCAAATGTGATGATATCTTAATTTTTCCTCTATTACTTATGAATTAGAATATATAACTTCCTAAAATTGAGGACAAGGGCTGTGGTTGATATTATACTTCCACAGCCAGAACAACTTGTTTCAGAGAGTGAAATCTATCGAGTGACTGAATTTGAATAATCCTTCCTCGTTTCACGATTCCCTAGAATTTTTCTATTGTTCATTCACGAATCATCATATATTAAATTCAATCCTTCTGCCAAAAAAGTGAAAACTGAGGTATGGAGAACAATTATAATCCAGAGTTTCAAAGAGATGCTTCCAAATACAGAACTCTATCATTATCTACTATCTGGCAACAATATTCTAAAGAAAGTAACTTTTTAGTATTGAGTCTCTTGACCACCTAAGCAACCTCCTAAGTAACCACTAACAGGAGTCAAGCACAGCTAGGTGGTATTAACCAGTCAAAGGAGAAACATGAGAAAACAGCCGGCCTGGTATTAGACATATTCCGGATTTCTTTCCTCTAAATCTTAATCTCCTACCGCGCACACATCAGATAATCCAATAGATTTTCTCCTCCATTGTGTTTATACTTTATATATTCCGTAGTAATGAAGGGATCTAACTAGGTTGCATTTCTTCACCACTGCCTCACTGATGCAAACCCCCTCAGATGAAGAGCTGCCGAGGCCCCAACTCAATTTGAGAAACAAAGTTATCATCACTTTCAAATACAGATCAAATGGCGGTGTAAAAACATGCATTTTACACGGTTGGTTTATTTATCAAGATGACGAACTTCATGTACCATCTTTAACGGTCTCATAAACAGATAAACAAACAATCGCTTTCACAGTAACACCGGATATAGCTCAGATACCAAAAGTCGACTTAGCAGTTCGAAAATCAGTAACAATCAGGAAAATAAAAGAACTGATCCCTACGCAATCAAACATCTACAGAAACGGCATGAAAGGATAACCAGTTAAGAGTCAAAGAGCATGAAAAAATATATAAACCAGAATTGGATACCTTGTCCGACTTCTCTTTGTCTGCAGCACTTTTCTGCTTCTCCGCCTTCAGCTTCAGTTTCTCTAACCTCTCCCTCTCCATTTTCTTCAGAAGAAGAAAGACGATCGCGAATCAGAAAACCAAAAAGAAAAAGATCGCTAAAATGACAGCTTCGGAGAAAAGAGATCGACTTCAGAAGTACAGAGAAACCTGTATGTAGATGTTCTCAGCTGCTTTTTCTTCCTCGCTCAATACCCTACCCTTACCATCGCTGAAATAACGAGGAGTCCTTGAAGCACCACCTTCCATGAAACAAGACGCAGAAACTCGCCTGATCACAGATCGCATCGCCATTGCCGTTGTTTTTTCCAGAAGTGGACCGTGAGCAGAAAACCGAAGAGACCTGGCATCTTATAAGGGGAAAACCGGGATTGCAAGCCTGGGTTTTGCTAAACCGCTTTTCGAAGTTTCTCTAATAAAAAATAAGCACTGCTGGTACAACCGCGATAACACCACTACTTTTGGATGATGGGCCCACTGTACAAGTGATCCTGATCGTTCATCTTACACCCCTTGTCTTGGATATCTACCGTCGCAAATCCATGCCAAAAGGGTTCATGTAGTATCCAAGAAATGGTACTTTTAGTGTTGCTAGACATGGACGGTCAGATGATCTTTATAGGCAACGGTTTACATTAAAAAAAAAACGCCATCGCTTTAATGCAACTAAATCTCTTTGGCATAGCTTTTGCACCAATAGATTTTCGAGATTAGAAGATCAGGCCAACGGTGCAGATCAACGGTATAGTGAAACCTACTATGCAAAAGTAAAGGATTTTGTTTTTGGATAGTGATTAATGGGTTAGGGTAAAAGTTGTCGTGATTTGAATTTGAGGTCAAGGGTACGGAAACAGTCTCTTGCAAATATACAAAATAAGGCTGGCTACTATAGGCCCTTGTGGTTCACTCCTTCCCTAGATCCCGCATATGCGGGAGCTTTGTGCATGAGGACTGTCCCTTTTGTGTTTTTGGCTAATGGTTAATGATATATTATGCCTTGTTAGACCCTCACTAAATAATATCAACTCGCTTGGCCCTTGAACATTCCAAACTATTCATAATATTACTCTTTTGGCTGGCGTCCAAAACTCTCACCCACTGGATGACCTGCATGTTTTTCAAATAACCTAATTGTTTATAAATATCAACCTTGACTTAGCATGCCATAATTCATAATTCTCATCTATTAGATAATTGTGCCAATTATAGCTCTATAAGGTGGACTTTTTGAAGCCTATTCTTGGGTGAAAATTTTGGATCATCACCCATCTAAATCAAGGGTAACATTATAAACAATAAAAGCCCGTCTAGAGTTACTGCTATTCATACCATTCAACAAGGAGCTGAAGAGGAAAATCAAGGAGCACGTATATCATGTGTGGGTAAATTTTTCTCATTTTTTGAGTGATCTACTCCTTTCATTGGCTTAGCCCTCTCCCAAGATTGGGAGTACCCAAATCTCATCCAACAAGTGGCTCTAAGGTGGGCTGCCTCCTCTTGAAGTGTGGATGGTGTTAACAAAATATGGAATCTCTATTAGGCCTACCTCAAAAATATCTATTGGATGGGATTTTTAAAAACCCCTCATCTTGGGAGAGGGCAAATCCAAATGAATAAAATGGATCACACAAAAATTGTGGGTGAGGGCGTGCATGTCAAAACATTGCCCCCATATAATCTACAGGGCATGTTATGCACATGCACCATAGGAACCTATGGCAATAATTGGCTCTGGTCTATGATCAACCCCTACACTTTAAACGTGGTTTGTATATAGCCCTTCAAATTCATTTCATTGGTGAGTGGTCCTCTAACTTCTAAAGTAGTTGTTCTATGAGTCCCTTGGGAAAGTAATTAGTTGAATGACCAAACTACCCCCAATGAGAGTAAATACTAACAATTTGCAGCATTAATGACTTGCAAAAATATCATTTTAAAAGTTGGGGGCAACTTATGAATAAATTGAATTTGGGGTGCTACATACAACTCGTATCTAAAATGCAAAGGCTATTTGCAAAGCAAAGCCCTAAGAATGCTTATAACATTATTTCAACCTAGGTTTCTAAAGAACTAAATCATTTACCTTTTTGGTCTATCTTTGGATAGTTAGGCTCAATAATTCTCATCTATTCAATAATCCTGACAACTCCTGCTCTTTGTTATAAAATGGATGATAAAACTTTTTACTATCCATTTAACAAGTCAATAAACTAGTTGTTAGGGTAATCTGATGGATAAGAATTATGAAACATAACCTATCTAAGTCAAGGGCAACATTGAGAGTGATCCAGATCTTTAGAAATATATGCCTAAATGGAGCTAAACCCCTATTATCATTTATTGAGGGATTCATGAACAAGGGCTACACATACATCAATGTCGTAATTAAAATAAAAAGAAAATTGCCTTCAAGAAGTGCACTACTACTCAAAGGAGGAATCTTATATTCCTACCCTCTTTAAATGAAGTTTATACAAAGGGACACCTAGAGTTTTAACCCTCTTGTTAAGGTTTAACTAGTTAATTTATTTTTTTAAGTTATGTCTTAAAAAAAAAAAGACCGCAAAGTTTGAGAGAGAGAAAGTTTACAGTATTTTAGTCAAGTTTTAGGTTACTTGATCTTGTCCTAGTTTACTCAGCCTTAGTTTGGCTAGAGCTAGCCTAATCAACTACATATTGAGTTTAAAATCTTGTTTTTTGCTTGATCTAGCTCAATCTTATGCTATGTCAGTGTGACGACCCAGGTTTTTAAAATACATTTTCATAAATATTTGCAAAGGTAGGGCCCTGATTTTGAAACTCTTTTAAAATACAAACAGTGGAAACATATTTTCTTTGAAATTGATTTGTCAAAAACCCAAGTGTCACCTCAAATTACTTATCATATATAGATTTTTGTATAAAATAAAATTTTCAATTGAATAACAATAAAAATACTTATATTAAAATCAGGATCAATCTAATGGTTCACATACACAGCCCCGGTAGTCATTACATACCTTGTCCAAATATTACAATCTAAATTACAAAACAATCAATATAATCTTCTTCAAAATAAATACCCTAAGTAGTAGTTCAGTGATGATTATCCTCAAGTCTTGAGCTTTCAATCTTCCATAATTGTATATGAAATATTATAAACATTCAAATATTTACAATATCTCAACAAGCTATGCTTAGTAGGGGATTTAAGAAATATAATTAGTATATCTCAAAATCAATAGTTCTTTATATCCATGATATAAATCAATTTATACAATTGGATAACCATTTCATCCTTCACTCATCATATGAATTTTATGTATATATTACATATAAATAAAACCACTAAAAATCGTGAACATAGTCAATATCATCAATAATATCTCCTTTCCAAACTGATTTCAATATTAATACTAGGTGTTAATATATAATCATACCGTATTAGGAATCATCCTTCAATATAATATCGAAAATAACTTTTATCGGGCATCTCATTATGCCATAAAATATGGCATTTCATCATGTCATAACATAATGCATCTTATTATATCGTAACATAAGGCATCTCATCATGCCATAATTAATTGCATCATAATGCAAAAGAATCTTAAGAACCACCATGCTTGTAGTCTTAATCCGTACAGCGCGACTGGATAACTACTCAATAACCCACTGATACCACGGTGAAAAATACAGATCCATGTTCGTATGGGGGAACCATGGTTATCACAGTGGCGGCCTTTCCATACTTGCCTCACCTAACATGTTGCCTCTCTTTGGGCACGGTATCATCATCATAATCAATTTTGGAGAGCGGGTGGCCAAACCCTCTCTCCTAGCATTGCCATCCCCAGGTATAAGCCTGTCTTGAAACAAAATCACAAGCCTTTATACTTGTATGGAAAATAATATTTCATACTTACAAACTGTGTGTCTGATTATAATAGGACATGCCTATAACTTATTTCCATTAAGATTTGATGGTCCAACTTATATAGTTCAAATATTCTCATCTACTCATTAAGTAATTTCATAATTACTTAATCAATCACTTTGTATCCATTTAAATGTCATTTGTTGTCATAAGTAATTTTATAATACTCAATCAATCACTTTATATTCATTTCAACATTATTTGTTGATTCATAAACAATTCTAAGGCTTTTATAATCAATCTATAGTTATCAGAATAAGATTGTGTGTAAAATACATGTATATTCTATATTGAATATATCCTTAAGGTCCGCATACCTTTACTTTCAACAATCGATCTATAAGATCTTAAGTCATTTTATCAAAATTAAGGGCATAGATCTAAATCTATCCCAAATTAGCCACATCAAGCTATTCATTTCTCATGATCTTATCATTAGATCATCATCCATATTGAGTCAAAGTTTCTGATCATCCTTGATCAATCTGATCAAGGAGATTATTATGTATTTTTACAGATTTTGTTACTTTTAATGGTCAAGATCTTAAGATCTGCCAAATTAGTTATATCCAATCCGTTTATTTAAGTTATCACATTATTAAATCGCTAATGGATCATAATCCTAAGGTCTGATCATGTCCAATTTGACTGATCTTGGGGATTAGTACCACTTTTTATAATTTATAGTGAATAAAACCTAATTTTTATGTTTTTATTAGATTCTAATCTTCACCAAGAATCCAGATCTTCTTTTCGATCTTGATTTAGAGTTAAAATGAGCCTAGAATTAGAATTTTAAGTTTTCAGTAAAAAATAAGGGCCTAGATTCAATCTAGGTTATAAGGATCGACGAGTTGGTCAGCTGCCCACCCCAGTTACTGGTGATTGCCGGTGTATTGGGAGGGGTGACATGGGATAGGCGAGATGGTTCGATCTGAACTGTCAAATCATCTTTTCCCTGATCCTCCTAGATCTAACCACGTTAAGGGCCCAGATTTCATCCCCCATGGTTTTTGGGCCCCATCATCTCATACAACGGCTCATAGTTTTCATCTGAGCCTGGTAAGATGGGATCTTAACCTTACATGCCAGATTCGTCATCTCCGATGGATCTACAGTTGGGGAGACCCCTAGGAGGTCAGAGATCTCCCTTGGAAGACTGGTAATGAAGGGGAGAAAGAGGGAACCTACTTGGATCTTGTTTGGAGCAGAGAATAGCCACCAGAAAGATATAATCCTGTTGAATATTGAAGCCCTAACCGGACAGCTAGGGTTTCTATAATTCTTATTGTGGGGGTGTTTGTTGGAGCCATAGAAGAAATAAGGAGAGGGGAATTGCAGAGGAGAGTGCTAGGAATCAAATTCTAGGAACTTGGACCGGTGTCATTGCCGAGGGAAGCTGGAAAATGGAGGATAACCATTATGGGTTGTCGGAGTTACTGTTTTTCAATGATTTCACTGGTGAATACACCCACGATCAATCTGAAATCTTGGGGATTTTACAGATTAGGTCAGCCCGAATCCATCCAATAGTGGAGATTGAAATGCATAAGCTAAAATAAAATGACTAATTGGGTTAGGGTTTTCAGGCAGAAACCCTAGTCTTCTAGGGACCACGTGTTCGCAGACGCGCTCGATACCCCATGAGGGAATATTCCCTCCGTTGCGTCCGCATATGCGCTCTGCAGTGTAGAGAGAGAGAGAGAGAGAGAGAGAGAGAGAGAGAGAGAGAGATCTGGAATTTCGTGTGAATAGTGGGAGGGGTATTTATAGGGCTGTTTTTGAATTATTTTAATTAAAATTTCTATTGTTTCTAAAAAAATAATTTTTATTCTTTTCTTATTAAAATCAAAAGAGATTTATCATCATGTTTATTCTTTATCATTGATAATTCTTGTGCTTGCTGTCCCCCAGCTCAGCTAACTTTTGTGGATCCCAAACAAAAGTGGAATGACCATTTTACCCCTATGGGTAAATATAAATTCACAAAAATTAAGAAAAATAGTGATATTTCACCCGAGCTCAGATTTCAGCGTGCTTACAGTCATTCTAACCAATTTTCCAAGTATGATTCCAAATATCTATATTTTAAGGCTTGATTCTTTTTTAAAAATAATAATAGTCTATTGAATATAATATTCTACCTCGATTTTCGTAAATATTCTAATTAATTCCAAAAAAATTGGGGTTTTCACAGTCAATTAGCTAGATTTTGCAAAAATGTTAAGAAAGCTAGGGTGAACTTCACATGAGCTATGGTAAATTGATCATGTTTGACCAAAATTTATATGAATATTTAATACTAAAATAATCTACATTTATGCCCAATTATTGTGAAACTTGTGTTGGCCTGAAGTAATAGCCTCTAAGAGCATCTTTGTGGACCTACATTACAAGCCATGGAGAACTTGTTTGTAAACCCTTTTATGCATACCATGGAGAACTTGTTTGTAAACCTTTTTATACATACCATGGAGAATATTTGTGGGCATTCTTTACTTGTCATGAAGCCAATTTTGTGGTATTCCTTATGATGGAACACTTTTGTAGGTTCATTTTGCATTGTGAAGACATTTGTGGGCCTTCCATAGCTTTATTTTGAAAATGGGTGTGGATAGCTTTTATGTCTCATAATGGAAACAACTTCTTATTTGAAAATATGTGTGAATACTTCTATCCCCTAGCATGTGGCATGCAAATAGCTTCTCATTTGAACTGTGTGTGAATAGCTTCTAGAGTCCATCATGTAAATAACTTCTTATTTGAAAATGTATGCTAATAACTTCAGGATTTTATCATATGATAGCTTTCATTTGAAAATGGGTGTGGATAGCTTATAAGTCCCATCGCATATATGTCTTCTTATTTGAAAATGTGTGTGAATAGCTTATGAATCCTACCATGTAAATAGCTTTCACTTGAAACTTAGTGTGTATAGCTTTTATGACTCAATTATGTGAATAAGTCAAGGTCCTACCACGTAAGCAACTTTCATTTAAAAATTGACGTGGGTCCTATCATGTAAATAACTTTTATTTGAAAATGGGCATAGATAGCTATAGGGCTCACTGTATTATATCTTCTTACTTGAATGCAGGTGGATAGTGTGGGCTTATGCATGGGATGAGGATTTTGGGATCCAAAACACATACCCCTATTTGTGGTGGTATAGTTACACCTTTGAAGATAAAAAGTATGGTTTTGAGTCTCTAACTGTGTCTTTTGCTTAGACCAAGTGCTAAGCTAGGTTCACTAAGTTTTCAAATTAATCTTAGGTCTAATTTAATAATTCCTAGTCTACAGTGGTACAATAATATTGTCATTCTATGGTTCTACACTCCTTAAGACCCGGGTGGTATTGTCATGCCACCTCTCTATAATCAAACACTCATTTAACTTGTTTTTATCCAACTATGTGTTTTTAAGGGGGTGAGTCCTTAACTAGGTGCTTTGGATTGACCATACTTAAGAAAAAAAACAAAAAAGTAAAGGCTTAGTGGTCTACCGAGCCATAAGGTCTTAAATCTTTAACCAGGCTTCTTTAAATAAAGATAAACCATAGAACTTAAATGTGATTCATGTGATGCAATAGGTTCAAGGTGGTTAGTAGACTTGTAGGTTTATGCTACCGCTAAGAGCTAACTAATTACCTTACAAGGCATAATGCATATGATGTGAATACTAAATTTTTAATAATAAGGTAAAAAAGCAGGTGGAGTTGGTGTATCAACCTCTTAGTAAATATTTGTCATAATCCTCTAAAAAGTAAGTTGTCAAATGTATCAAGGAACATCTTACTAGGCCACCTTATACATAAGATTATATGCTTAGATGTGGTATGATGGATGTTATAGGTTGTTGGACCCCATCTCCATTATCTTATGCTCCCATTTTGGTGATAACATGTATCTTCTATTGGTGGTCTCTGTTCTCTGCATGTGAGGTCAATACTATTAGACATCACAAGGTTCTAAACACCCAATTCTTAGCCTTCAAACTGACTCTTGTGAGAAAAAATGGGAATGGATGCATTCAACCTATGGAATTTAACCATTTGTTCAATGCAAGTTTTGGTCTTTGGCTCATCAATAGTACAATCTTGCTTATTAGTCTATGTTACCATACACTTGGCCACACATTGTTTGCCTGCTTGTGGAGAACATGCGAAGGCACGTAGTGAGAAGAGGGACCCCCACATCATATAACTGCTTTTCTTGTAGCCCATTGCTCATGTGGAAATAGGTTGACATTCATATAATTTGTTTGTTATCCTTCAAATTGTTAGCAATGTCTTTTCTTGCCGTCTGTATTGTGCTTAAGTAACTTAGAGCTTGCTGTTTGTGATTATTGTCTACTTTGGCGTCTTGAAATTTCAGAAGTTGTTCTTCATTGCTGTAACACAAAAAAATGATTCTTGTCCTTTTGGAAATTGCTTCTTGCTACCTATAGATGTAATACATGATTCTTTTTGCCCTAGCTTGGAAGAAGGATTCTCTCTTGCTCCAACTGGGGAGCTGAATTATGTGTCAATCTCATGACTTTGAAGGAGTTTTAATCATCTTATTTGATTGCAGAGCAGCCCACAATTATACAGAATCAAGCCTTCTTCCCTCTACATCGGAGATTCCTCCTGAGGGGACAAATGAAGCTCTGCCTATATCAACTAGTAAAAGTGCCGAGGAAGATTCAGAAGATTGACAGCTAGAGAAAGCGAAAGCGAGATGAAAGGAAACATGAGATGCGCAAGGAAAAGAAGCATGTAAAGAGCAAAAAAATTGCGGTCCCATAATTCTAGTGGCAAGAGGGAACACGAGTGAGAAGGATAAGGAGTGATTGTGACTGATCTTATCAGGGGCCCCAATTATCTCATGCTCGTGTATTCTTATTCATTCACAGTATTGACAGAAAATGCATTGTCGGTGCACGAATCTCTCTCTCTCTCTCTCTCTCTCTCTCTCCTATGAACTCACAAGAACCTTACTCCATTACGATGGTCCAAACAAAAATTAAATAGGATCTAGTCGACTGTGGGTGAAGGGAGCCTTGGTGCAATGGTAAAGTTGTCATAGTGGTGACCTTGAGCTCAGGAGTTTAAGGCGTGGAAACAACCTCTTGCAAAAATACAAGGTAAGGCTGCTTACTATAGACCCTTGTGGTCGACCCCTTCCTTGAACCACGCATAGGTGGGAGCTTTGTGTGCTAGGGCTGCCCTTTTATTTGCTCGACTGTGGGTATTTGCATGTATTTAACTCAGTACCTTTTATTGGGAGAGTGGTGTCAATGTCCACCAGAGAAACAAAAAGAATGCTGGGGAGACTCCTTGTCATCTCCTCACGTTTATTTACTCCTTGCATATTTCCAAGCAAAAGATTCTAAGAAGCCAAGCCTTGGCACAACAGTAGAGTTGTCATTGTGTGACTTGGAGGTCACAGGCTCAAGGCGTGAAAACATCCTTTTGGAAAGATGTACATTTCCAAGCAACAAGAAAAACTAGAACAAAGAAAATGATGCAAAAACCAGCATGTTGGTCTCCAATTTATCGGATAAAGTAGAAAATCCTTACTCCCACCAAGTGTGTGTACCTAGACCTATCTTGAAAGGAAAAGAGTAGTCCAGGTGCATGAAGAGTCAAACTACAATAGTACGTAGCCTTATCTTGCATTTTGGAAGAAATTGTTTTCATATCTTAACACTTTTAAGATCACACAACGACAACTCTATCATTGCGTGAGGGCTCTCTTTTAGGCGATTCTTGAAACAGTGGTGTTAAGTGTTCAATATTGGTCAAAATACCCCTAATTTAGTATTCAATTGGAGCATCTAGGCCATCAATTTCAATATTTTGCATAAAATATTTAATTTTAGCTTTAATTTGCCATCCAACTATTGAATTACAAAATTTAATGGTCAGATGATCATAGGAGCTACTCATAAGAGTAATGAATGGTTTAGATTATTATAATTGGGTCCTGTGCATTGTAGATCAATCAACGCAAGCTTGGATGATCCAAATCAAATCAAGGGAATTAGATGAGGATGATGAAGCTTCTTGAAAAGAGGACTTTGAAGACTCTTAGGACAGAAGGAATTTGAAGAATGGAGGAGTCTTGTAGAGTTTTGGCAAGATTGGACTGTTGGTGGACCCCACTCCTTCTCTATGTCTCTCACCTCTCCATCTCTCGTGTCACTCTCTCTTATCCCCTCTCTCTTTCTCTCTCACGTCTCTATCTCTCTTATCTCTTTCTCTCTCACATCTCCTTTTTCTTCATCCTATCTCCTTCTCCTTTCCTCATTTTTTCTCTCCAACTTCTCTCTCTTCTTCAACTCCCAGGCTCAACCGTAGGAGGCAGGCTCTCTCTCTCTCTCTCTCTCTCTCTCTCTCTCTCTCTCTCTCTCTCTCTCTCTCTCTCTCTCTCTCTCTCTCTCTCTCTCTCTCTCTCTCTCTCTCTCTCTCTCTCTCTCTCTCTCTCTCCATGGTAGGAGCAAACTTTCCCCTCCCCTTCTTTCTCTCGCTCTCTCCGGCTCCTCATCTCCATCTCTCTTTCTCAATTCCAGCCAATTCCCAAACAACCCCGACGCCTCTAGCTACACCTTTCCGCTTCGGTTCTTCCTCCCATCTTTGACATCGGATCACCTCTGCTTCAACTCTATAGACCGGCTTCTCCCCTCTGTTCATCCAACCCCCAGTCACTGACCAGCCCTTGTCGTTGACTATTTTAGAAGACGACACCACACCGGAGTTCATCCACTGCCCAGCTCCTTTACCTTCCCCTCCTCTCTATTGCTCTATCTCTAGCTCCTTTCCCATGCTGCACCAGACTGTCTAGCTCCCCTAACCGCACCAGCCATCGATTACACCGTCCCTCTCCGCCACGCTCAAACCCAGACCATCGTCATCTTTGCTCGGGGCCACTAGACAACAAGAACCTGGCACCTGTATTTGCATCACCCACTGGTACAGCTCCTTCCTCTGCTTTTGCATCTCGTTGCACTCCCCCAGTCGCCCCTCTCCCTTCTCCTTTTCTTTGGTCCACACAGCCCAACGTGCCGACATTATCGGCAACTCCTGAACTTGATCACCAGACCCCTCATTAGCTGAATCACCTTCAGCATAGGTGCCTGAAGCCGGCCAACGACCTAGGCTTCACTCGATCACCTCCCAGATCGACTTTACCTACCCTCTGCTCTGCCTTCTTCCACTGCTCCAATCTGTCATGGCGGTATCTCCCTCTACCCAACAGCACCTCTGGTTCATCTTGCCCTCTCCTCCGTGCCCTTCCACCGTTGTCGGCTGGCTAAGAGGAAGAAAACCCAAATCTGATTTTTTCTCCTTTTTCCCCTCGCCTCTTTCCTCTTCTCCTCCTTCTTCTTCCTTTTCCCCATTCTCCTTCTCTGGCATTTTCTCCTTGTCAAATTCCTTTGGTTTTTTCGTTTTAATTTTTTATTTATTAATTCCAGTTTTGCCCTTAAGTCTTTAATTGAAATCTCATTTCTGTCCTAGTTTTATTTCCTTCAATGTCTCATTTTATTTCAGTTTTGTTTTATCTGCATTTTGCTTATTCAAGAATAATCCAATCCAGACCAGATCAATTAAGTTCTAACATAATCAACAGGTTAGCCTTAATCAAACAAAAATCCTCAATTTCTCTTCTAATTTTTAATTAATTTTTAAGAATCATTCTCAGGACATCCCTTAGCTTATCCATTGTTTCTGATCTTCAATCTAAAATCCAAAGTTAATCAGATCCATCCAAATCCCAAAATCACAAATTACTCCAGATCTTGACAATTTTGAGGAATCTGACAAATTTAACCGGTAGATCTCTAATCAAGGACATGCTAAAAACATCTATGAAGGCTGATAAACTTTTAGAAGACTAGAGTTGAGGATATTGACAATGATTAAGCTAGGAAAGTAATTTTTTATTTTATTTTTGTTTGAACTGGAAATTCTGTAATAGTTAGAAATTGAACTGATCTGAACTTTGATTCTAATTCTAGTAATTTCAATAATTTGCTGTTATTTTTTATTTTAAATAATTAAATTTTATTTAAAACTCCATCTTTTAAGTCGAGTCCCCGTGGGATCGACCTGTACTTCCATAGCTATACTACAATAGCCCATGCACTTGCTGCTAAACATCAACAGGTAGACAACAAATACAAGTTAGGAAGACAAAGAGGTGGTGTGGGAATAAAGGCCGCAAAATATCTGCCACTTTCACAATAGCAACATCTACATTGTTATATTGTTTCTGCGATTTTAAGAATGAGTGGGTCGGTCAAGATCATACTTTAGTCAATGAAAGGCAACTACGTTTTGGCTTAATGCACTGGCTTTCCTGAATTTTCCATTTAGTATTAGTTTGACAGCCGAAGGTAATTTTTCAAATACCTACACCTCTAGATGCAAAGAAATTCAAATGGTATGCGTAACCAACTCATTTTCAGTCATCTCGTGTCAATTTTGGTCATCTCAACTCGGGTGAAATCATGTGAAGCTAGATCCCATCTCAAGCACCACCTAACACCATAAGGTGGAGCATAAGAATGACCAGTTTGGCTCCCTAAACAAAGGACTTGTGACTTCATAATAACAGTGTAAACTAGATAAGGCAACCCCAGTGCACGAAGCTCTAGCCTATGCGGGGTTTGAAGAAAGGGCAGACCACAAGGGCCTATAGTATGCAGCCTTACTTTGTATTTTTGCAAGAAGTTGTTTCCACGCCTAAAGGTCATATGACGACAACTTTTACAATTGCCCCAAGGCTCCCCTTTAACAGTGTAAACTAGATATTACATATAAAAAGGGTAGCCCAGCGCACAAAACTCTCGCCTATGCAGGGTTAGGGAGACGGGTGGACCACAGAAGGTTTATAGTATGCATCATTACCTTGCATTTTGTAAGAGGCTATTTTCATACCTCCATCTCATGACCTCCAGATTAAATAACGACAACCTAACCAGTTGCGCCAAAGCTCCCCTTCTGAATTAGATATTACATATGTTTTAATAGATTAACGTTGTGTGACCTTGGGGTCATGGGTTCAAGGCGTGAAAACAGCCTCTTGCAAAATACAAGACAAAGCTATGTACTATTGATCCTTGTTGTCCGTCCCTTCCCTGGACTCTACATATGCGAGAGCTTTGTGCACCAAGACTACCCTTTTATATGTTTCAATAGTTCTGTGCCTCCCTGCCTATGATCGTCAGTGACAAGTGTCCCAAAGAACAAAAGC
Organism: Warburgia ugandensis; assembly: GCA_035236585.1. Classification (NCBI taxonomy): domain Eukaryota; kingdom Viridiplantae; phylum Streptophyta; class Magnoliopsida; order Canellales; family Canellaceae; genus Warburgia; species Warburgia ugandensis. The sequence goes on from CP141126.1 coordinate 14,584,060, forward strand.
TACCTTTTCTCAATCATGGTAATTATGTTTTATAGATCAAAGTGATTAATCATATTTGAAATTGCTTAGATAAGTTCAAAATTAAAATTTATGACCATTGAATGCATTTAGACTATATTTTCTTGAGTCATAACAAGATCGTTCATTTCTATTTAATTTTTTAAGTTCTCAAAACAAGTGGCTAGGTTACTTAATTTTTATATGTTGCACACTATGAACATTGAAGGGAACCTTAGCGCAATGGTAAAAGTTGTCGTTGTGTAATACAAAGTAAGGCTGACTATTATAAGCCCTTGTAATTTGCCTCTTCCCCGAACCCTGCATTGGTTGGAGCTTCGTGCACTGGACCTGTCCTTTTTTTTGTACATGATGAACAGCTCTAATCTTCCAAGGCAGCCTCTACTCCTTAGAAAGCTTATGTGCGTCCACTTCTAGGGCAACTCTTTAAGAAAAAGTGAAAGAAAGTAATTTGGGAACGACCGAACCGAACCAATTGTAGCATATATTTTTACACAAAGCTTGAGCTTAAGAAACCTAAGAGCGCGGGGGGACACTGTTTCAGGCGATCCAGATAACATTGTAGAGGACCACCAAAGCTGCACCATTCTTTGCCTCTCCCATCATTTGGGACAACCGACGGGTCAGCTGCCAACTCACATTGTCTCTCTTTTTCTCTTTTTCAGAAGGAAAAGGGGGAAGGCAAGCGAAGAACCAAAACCGGCACTTTTTCTTGTGCCGCTGCACTCCAAGTCTCATTTATTAACTGCAAAAACCCTAGAATCGGATCTTCAAAACTCTTTCTAATCATCGATTCGACGGTACTCCTGATTTATCGATCAAGAGCTTCGTTCCTTCTCTTTTCCTGTCTTTTCCCGATTTCTCGCGCTCGAAGATGGTGTATGCAAATCGGGAAATGGTAGTATACTGCTTCGACACGCTTGTCGCTCATTATAACAGCGAACAGACGCCTCCGCCCGCTTTTGACGAAGGACAACAGTACGTTTTAAGGGTTTCAATTTGATATGCCATGACAAAAAGGGTGTTTTTCCCTCCATTGAATAGGGGTTTGATTGTTTTGGGTGTTCTAGTGGATTATTTGACTTATTTTATGTTATCTAAATTTGTTGTAAAGTCTCAGACTTTTGAAAATATGTTTTCTCGTCCTATTTGATTGGTTGGATGGTCTTCGTCTTGGAATATATATATATATATATATATATATATATATATATTTTCATTTTCATGAGCTTATCTTTGGTGCATGTTGATCAACTACTTGAGTTCACCGTTTCCTTTTCTCTTTGTTATGGATATCTGGACCGTACTATTGCAGTTTCAGTTGTTACTTTATGAAATACTTATACTTTCATTTTCTTCAGCAGTAGCTATGATTTTCAAGTGTTTATGCTATGGAGAAGTCAAGTGGCATCCCAAGGTCGTTAGATGAGAGTTTAGATGCTTTTAGGTGGCAATGAGCTGTGGGCAGAGTCAGTAGATGACATTTGATAGATGGTGTTTAAAATGGAGGAGGCAAAGCGCTGAGAATGGGTACCTTTCTTAGGGTGTTCTTCGAGTAGAAGTAGCACATAATAAGAAGACATAGGAAGAGTCTTTGTGAGTTTCGGAGAAAGCGCTCGCCAACAGAATAATAAATTCCAACTTCATTATGCTTTTATGAAAGGAGGAAGCATAACATCTGGGATATCTCGCCCATCAATATGGCCATTGATGGAATCTTTCCATTCTGAGTGGTGTTTGAAGGGGACAAATTTTAGAGGATGGTCTGACTGGTGGATAGTTTTCAGGGGGGAAGTGAGAGAGAGGATGGTCAGGTCCACTCTATGGTTCTGTTGCGGTCATCATCATGAGGTTGGTTTTCTATATTAAAATGAAGAAAGTTGCTGATGATGCATCCATAATCTCTCCGCTTTTCCAATGAATGTCGTGTTGTTTCTTAAGTTGCTCTAAGGTCAAGAAAACTTCGTTTTCCCCCTTCTACTTCACAATGTTGATAGAAATCCTTCCCTATGTTGATAGATGGTGGCATTGAGATACTGTTAAGTATACCAAATGAGAGTTGACTAATTGAGGTGGTGATGTCAGGAAATTTCTTTTCCTTGACATCACAGGTGAAATGGATAGATGATATGTTTCCCCTTGGGGTTAGAGTCATGCCATAATGGAGCTTAAGAAGCATCAAGATGCATTTTGAGTTTGTTTTGTTGGCTCTGGACTCAGTTCACTGTAGATGAACCTATTGAAGGATTTAAAGATAAGGGGCTGCAATTTGGATTGTCTTCTATTACCTATCTGGTCTACCAAGCACTGGGGGTTCCTCGAATCGATGATTGAGAGGACATCTTCTTGAAGAGAAAAGGGAATCAAAGAGGTCCAATTATATGCTTCGAATCAAAGAGGAGATATTTAGAAGCAATTTCATTGAGACAGCTCACTTAAGAATCTTACTAAAGAATATAATCCTACACTCCTTAATTAATAGAACCATACCATCTTGTTACCTATCTGGTCTACCAAGCACTGGGGGTTCCTCGAATCGATGATTGAGAGGACATCTTCTTGAAGAGAAAAGGGAATCAAAGAGGTCCAATTATATGCTTCGAATCAAAGAGGAGATATTTAGAAGCAATTTCATTGAGACAGCTCACTTAAGAATCTTACTAAAGAATATAATCCTACACTCCTTAATTAATAGAACCATACCATCTTGTCTTGGTACCAAGCAAATGGGTGCCAAATCAACTTTTTGAAGTTGAACATTTCTTGGTGGCTTGTCTATGAACTGGTTCCCACTGACTTAATTGCTCGGATCTAATTATTTCTCTCATCTCCTATTTATGGGTAGTTTGTTCATGATCAATGACAATTTCACTAGCTATTAGCTTTGCTATATTATGGATGCACTTAAGTAAAACCCTTTTACATTCATAGCCTTAGGACTGGGGCTTTTTATTGGTTAAGAGGATTTTTATTTTATCGAGTAACCCCCTTAAATGGGATGCTTATTGTTACTATTAATTTAGTAGAGTTTTGTGTGTTTTTTTTTACCTTTTCTTTGAATGGTATGTATTTTCTACTTTTTCTAAATGTTTTTTCCCTCTTTCATGACCACAAAGTTTCTGTCTTTCTTGTGTAAATCATCTCTTGCCTTTATCTGTTCTAATATTTTCTTCTACCTCTCCAACCTTCTCTCTAATAGATAAACTAGTATGTCTCTGTTGCCTTTGGCCATCCCCATTTTTTTTGTATAATCTCTCTCTCTCTCTCTCTGGATGGCTATGGGGTGGGTTAAACTGGAACCCTTCTTTGATTCACACCTAATTGGGGTGGAGTGGGCTGGAAATTAGTGACGTGCACCTGTAGCGGAGCAAAAAAGTGTGACCTAAGGTGGGTACAGAGCGGTAAGGAAAACCCACCGACCTGACCCGAGATCTACACTTTGTGTGTGTGTATATACACATACATGCCTTTTTTTTTTTTTTCCTTTGTAGATCTAAGCCGTTCACCATACTCGAGAATGGCTTGATGGCTTAAGTATCAAATTTCACACCTGTTAGATACTTTATCCTATGTATTTTTGGCTATGATTTGTAACTTATGAAACATAGAATAAACTATGACTGTAAACTTTAACATAAAGAAAAAAGTCAAATGTGTGAAGTTTTGAATTGTGTATTGGCATTTTAAAGAATTACAGGTATTTTGCCAAAGAATTGTATGCTTTTTTTTTTTGAAAGAATTAATGGAGTGGCTATGTCAGTGATCCATATACGGCGGGGATGTTAGAGATCTGTGGTGAGGCAGAGCAGGGCAATTGAAAACCTGACCCGCCTCATTGCCATCCATGCTCTCTCTCTCTCTGCGCTTCTCCACAAGAAGTCTTCAAACTTGAGAATATTACTTTTTTGCCAAAGAATTATATGCATTATTTTGAAATAACTAATGGAGTGGTGATGTCAGTGATCCATAGTGGGCGGGGATGTTAGTGATCTGTGGTGAGGCGGAGCAGGGCAAGTGAAAACCTGATCCCCTCATTGCCATCCCCCCTCTCTCTCTCTCTCTCTCTCTCTTTGCAAGAGGTCTTCAAACTTGAAAATATTAATTTTTGTAATCAATGGGCCCTTAAGGAAGTTCTGAAAATTTATTATCTTATGATTCTAATGAGTTCATTAATTTACTATGTTGGCCCAAGTTGGGACCAAACACTTTCTATTAGTTTAGAGGGATAATTAACTTATAGATATTAAGTTAAGGGGTTTTTATTATAGTTGACAGTTGCATAGAATTCATTGTATTGGATAAATTTATTTCCTTTGTTGTTTAGTTTAATCTCATGTGAAAACCATCTGGTTTCAGTCCATTGTTTGTCACTTGGAAGAAAGCAGTTAATGGTGGGGAGCCTCGTCTTCGTGGTTGCATAGGTACCTTAGAAGCCCGTTTCTTGATTAGTGGATTCAGAGACTATGCTTTAACCAGGTATACTTTTTCTGTACGTGGATTCAGTTTCTCTAAAATCATTGACTTCTGTTTCTTGAAAGTCATGGGCTTCATGTATGGTTGAATACTTGGTTTCATCTCTTGCTTGATAAGAGTTACATGTAATGAGGAATATCTTGCCCGCTGATTCTCCTGTACATGAGATCTCTCTGAGCTTTAGTGTTGCAACTTCTGAAACTTTATTTATTCTTCATATTTCTTATTTTGTATATTCATATTTACCATGAGACCAACTGTGTGTTGGTGGTATCTAGGGCCTGTTGGTCACTCTGGATCTCACTTTCATTCTTGTTATGAATTTATAATGTATCTGGATATACTTCTCACTTAAATTTTGAGTGATTTCCCTTTTGTGACATTATTTTGACTACTTGTTCATACAATGAATCAATAACAACTCTTGCTCATGTTGTCAACAAAAGTCATTAAGCTCGACCACTTGTCCATTTTTTATTTTCGAATGTTGGACAAACACACTTATGAACAGCCTTGAACCTGTCATCTACTAGAATGAATGAATAACAACTCTTGCTCATGTTGTCAACAAAAGTCATTAAGCTCGACCATTTCTCCATTTTTTATTTTTGAATGTTGGACAAACACACGTAGGAACAGCCTTCAACCTGTCATCTACCACAGAAGTGCAATCTTCTTGTGCCACTGCAATCGAAGGCCTTCAGATCACTGAACCACCTCATACGGTCCCTGATTTTGATATGCATTTTTGGCTAGTTTTGAATTGCTCTTAGAGTTAAATCACTTGTGGATTTAACTCTAAGAGCCAATGACTTGATTTTACGTTGGTTCAGATTCAAACAGCCAAGTTACCAGGGAAAGCCCCGGCTACCACCCCCTTTGATGCATACTCATCTAGGTAGACAGGTAATGAGCTACTTAGGAGAAGAGACACATGTTTGAAAATAAAATAAAATAAAATGAATAAATAGGCAATGATATTCCTCCCCCCCCTGTGTAGACTTGTCCCATCCCTACGGTGGTCTTTTGATACTTAGTGGTTGTGACTCTTCTGAGCTTCACAACTGATTGACTTTAAGTGACAAATCCGAAGAGAAAACTGTGAATGCCCAAGAAACCACTGTAGGGGTTTGGCGGATGTCAATAGAAAGGGTGGGAATCTCATTTCCCAAATAAATAATACTATGTTGATGTAATGAAGTTAAGAATTAATCATAAGGTACTGGTAATATCTGGAGAAGGAGAGCGGGAGAGCTCCCTTCTTTGTGTTTTTTTTTTTTTTTCCTTTTCTTTTTTCAAAATTATGTATGCTATTCTTTATCTTGTTTACCCTTTTATTCTTCCCCATGTTCAGAAGTTTTCTTTTGGAAAGGGTTCTCTTACCTACATGAGTTGTCAGGAAGAAGGAAAGCCTGAAGCCGAAAACATCCCTTTTCAAGTATTTGGATTGCAAGGAGATTAACTCCAAGTCATCTGTTCTGAATCTTGTGGCTCTGCTATTATAGTAGAAGCGTGACTCTACCAGCTCCAAGGAACAGCTTGGTAGAAAAACTGACTTATTATCTCCTATGAAGCAAGGTGGTTCTTAATTCTTGTGGCTCACATCTGATCTGTGAAGCAGAAAACTTAGTGTCACTTAAATTAGTTCTGAGCATCACCATGAGGATGCCCAGAAAATTGTTAAGACAACTGTTGCATTTATTGGAGTTGTGTTATCTAGCTTCTCAATTCTACAAGATGCTTTTCACCCTCATCTATCAACTGTAGGTAGCTCTTTGAAGTCTTGTCTGCTTTTGCCACCATTGAGAAATTGGAAAGTTCTTTCTGTTGCTTGTGCTCGAAGTTATGCATCAGAGCTAACTAATTCACTGAGCTTGAGCTAAAAGCATGCCAGACAGTATGCATATCCAGGGCTGGCAGGTCTTCACAGAGATGTTCATCAAGGAAAAAAAGGGAAAATAAAAATACCAAGCAGAGGCAAGTCTGTGTGTGCATGTCTCTCTTGCCCGCTCCTCTCCTCTCTCCTCTCTAGCATACAAGGAAGAAACTGAAATTTAGTCTCCCAAATGCAAAAGTGGACTTACAAAATTATCCCATAGAAGTCTGTTCTTTGAAGATGGTTATCGATCTGTAGGTTTGGGTCTCATCCTGCTGGATTTTGGCACCTGTTCGTTATGTAATACATGTCCCGGCAAGTGTATCCTGTTAGCCAATACTAAAAATCTTTTAGAAACTTCTCTTTGCCATGTCATCTTGCTAGTGAATGCTTTCAGCCAGTCTCTGATCACTATGTTATGAAGAAAATACTCCTGCTAGAAAGGAACTCTTCTAGGCACCCCTGCTGCATCTTACAAGTTATGATGTTCATTTTTTTGACCTGTTAACTTGCATTTCGAGAATGTCAGCCTTTTGACACAGCAACATCCTCATTACTTGCAATTCAGACACTCTAGATAACATGATTTTTAATATATTATATGGCAACCATTTTGGTTATCAGTATCTTCTCCCCTATATAACACTGTGAATCTCTGAAAAATCAGACACAGTTGTTCAGAAGGACTGGAGACTTTATTCTAGGATTTGGGAATTGGGATCTGTTTGAGTGATCATCCACAAGCAATAGCATATTGGCTGCTTGGATATATTTGATTCTGCAGCTTTGACTTCAGGACCTGCGAAGCATAGTACTGTATAGGAACTTGGATCTGGGTGCAACTTAGTACTTCCTGAGATTCCAGTTTCATATAGAATGCTAGTATAGTATCCTATGCATGGATATCTATCTTAATTATATGATTATGGATACATAAAATGGTGTCTATGATGAAAATTCAGTAAAAGAAGCATATATATGTACTCATATTAGTGTCTTATCATTTTTTTGTTCTTATGCAATGTTGCCTTACTAAAAGCTTCAGGTTGGAGTGCAGTAGAACCCCATTAAATTAGTAGCCTTGGCACTGAAGGTTTTCTGTTGATTCAAGTGAGATTTTAATTTATTGGAAAATCTCATTAAATTAAAATATATAAGTATGTCATTATTGGAAAATCCTCACAATGGCCTGAATCTCCACTTGCCTTAATTTTTATATTTTCCCTCCAACCTTTCCAAATCTTTTCTCCAACAGCTAAACGTGTCTCTGTTGCATGAATGTGCACTTGCTTTTATGTTCACTATATTTCCTCCAACCTCACTAATTCTCTCTCCAGTAGCTACACAAATCTCTCTCTCTCCCTCTTTGTGGAGAATCTACTCATGCGAATAAAAACTTGCCAGTGCAGCATTGCTTTTCATTTGAAACTTTAAGAAGTTAATGATGAAATGTGAACAGCACTTATCTCCTTCCACTCGAAGAGATCACCAAAATGGAGAGTATTAATTGACGTAATCAGTGGTCCTTTAAGGAAATTCTTAGAATGTATTATCATATTATTTTGCTGGATTATTTCTTAATCACGTTGGCCCAAGTTGGGAACAGACACTTTTGTACTAGCTTAACATTATAATTAATTTATTGGAAACTAATTTAACAGGATTCTACTGTAGTTATGCCCAATGTTGTACACTTTCCTTGCCATATGGACTGTTGTCTGCATTTTCTTGGATATAACAATGATAAGTTTTAATCTCATTAAATGAATAGGCACTACTGAATAGAACTGTCTTAAGAGACTCTATTCATTCTACCATACATGAAAGGTATTATAATTTCATTGCATAATAAATAGAAGTCCTTGTCCTTTCATCTTTGTCATCAGGCGCACTGCACTTCAATTATTTGTCTTGTTGGCGCTTGTTGCTTTTATTTAGTATATGCTTAAAGTGTAACTATTAGGTACAGCTAAGTTGCTTCCATGGTGTTGGTACTGGTTGGAAAAGTTGTCCTGCCTGTCTAATCCTTTGGTGATTGTGGTGGATTTGTGTATCTTTATTTCCTTGCAAAATGTAACCTTACTGGTTTCCTTATATATTTATCTTGCAGTGCTCTGAGGGACCGCCGGTTCCCTCCAATACAGGCCAAAGAATTGCCGTATTTAGAATGTACAGTTTCTATTCTGACTGACTATGAATCTGCTCTCAACTACCTTGATTGGGAGGTCTGCTTCTTCTTTCTTTTGAGTGCATCTTTTAATTCTCAGGTTATATATGTATAGCAATAAAATGAAGCAAACAATGATAAAGGAAACAAGTTTATTGCAATTACATGGTAAAACATGGGCAAAGAAAAGAAAAGAAAAGAAAGATATTGGTTTCAAGATGATATACTTTCAGTATTATGGCGGTGAGATGGCATTTCTAATGCAGCTGATGGGGAATGAAAGAGGAGCTTATCAACTTCATAATAAACAATAGTGGAGCTTTAGATAAAACAGAGAATTTTATCCAACACTGAAAATGCCCCCTCTATGCACAACTTTCTCAAGCGGAATTTACACACAAAGCAGTCTTTTAATCTTATTCTAATTCATCCTTAACCTGCTATAAAGCCCACTAAAATCAAAGTTATAAGCTAATTGAAATTTGGCCAAGTTTCAGCTTAAACCAATTCCTTATTTGATACCTGTTGAAAATGCCCCGAAACTTAATTGATATTCGTGGTAAGTCCTGTAAAAGAACAGCAGATTTCCTGAATTATAGAGCCAATAGACTGCTATGCTCTCCACTGTTATGACATTTGCCTGTGTGGCCCATCAAGATTGTAATTACTTCCCCTTCTGTCTTAAACCTCACAGGTCAGGCCTGGGTGGCCTGGACTGTATGTCTGAACTTTTTAATTGTTGAGCCTACAGATTCTTTCCTCCCTCCTGTGGCAGCTCCTGCTCTCTTGCAAGAACTCATCCTCAAATCTTCAAACGCTTAAGTTGTTGTTCCATGTGTCTTCTTCTAGCTGTTATCATCACTGTATGAAGCTTGTTAAATTGCTTGGTTGGTGATGTGTGAACCAAGATATTGAACTCATCCCCAAGTCTTCAAACACTTCAATTATCATCCATGTATCTTATTTTAGTTGTTATTATCAGTGTATGGTGTTTGTTCAATTCCTTGGTTCTTTGCTGTCTGAACTCATCTTCAAGTCTCCAATCACTTCAATTGGCATTCCGTTTTTTGTGTCTTCTAGTTGTTATTGTCAGTTTACAAAGCTTGTTCAATTGCTTGGTTCTTGCTGTCTGAAGACTCTGAACCAGGCAATTGAACTCATCCTCAAGTCCTCACTTACTTCAAATGTGTCTTCTCCTACTTGTTATCATCAGTGTACAAAGCTTGTTCAATTGCTTGGTTCTTGCTGTCCAAAGACTCTGAAGCAGGCAATTGAATTTATTCTGTAGTCTTCACTCACTTCAGTTGTTGTTCCAAGCTTTTTCTCCCAGTTGTTGTCATCAGTTTTTGCCCTTCCTTTGTCTCTTTAGAATGCTCAATTCTTCCAAGTCTTCTTGTTCATGGTTTCCAGACACTAGCAAACATAAAGGTCGCAAATGTTGAAAACTAAGAGATCTTCAATCACTCACTTAGGATGATCAACCTTGTGAGGAATCATCACTAATCTTATGCAAAAAATTTGCATTCCAAGAAAATAGTGGCAGTCATTAAAGATCTGACCAAGCATACTTTTCATCAGAAGCTGCTTTTGAGGTTAAATAAAATTTGCACTAACTTTATAAAGTGAAATTCCTCAGGATGTACTGAATTTTGAGGACAACAGATTTTGCGACCCTACTGGTGATGTTAGCATGAGTGATGCGGACATCAGCTGTATGGTCCATCAGAACTGTTAATTTCTTCCGTTTCTTTTCCTTTTTCACTAGGAATTTTCAGAGGTGCTGGACTGTTGAAGGTGTTTACTGTTGCCGCCTACTTTTGGCCCCTTTAAGATAACATCGATCAGCAAGAAGCAAAAGGTTCCATTGCCTTCTTCTGTGTTTGCATGTAATCCAGGACTGAAATGTGGTCTTATGATCAAATTCAAAACCATCCAAACAATGTTAACGCTAGCTCACATTTTAGGAAATTGATTTTCCATTCATAAAGTGGACATTGCATTGTTGCAGGTAGGAAAACATGGTCTAGTTATTGAGTTCACTGACCCTGAGTACAGTTTAAGGCGTAGCGCAACATACTTGCCTGAGGTGGCTGCCCATGAAGGTATGATCTATTCCTGGTTTCTGTGATTTGTACCTTCAATTTTTACCGCAAAGACACTACAGTTTTGTAGAGCATTTTCTTTGAAGCATTTCTATATCCTGAATTAGCATCTTTTCACTTGGAAAATATCAGCTGGCTAAAGTACAAGTGGGACCTACTATTTCAACGGTCACAACCATTCAACTGACTGGGTGGCTATGGATGACATATATTTAAGTTTATTATAAGCCTTTGGTCTGGTGCTTTTGGCCGAATGTGAACTGTTGCATTTTGGCCTATTTAACTGTCTTATTGAAGGATGAAACGAGCCTTGTATCATCAGATGGATTGTAAGCACATATATCATCCTTAGCATGGCCTAGAATATAGATGGTTTGGATCATTGAGAAAAGTGGTTGCGACTTGTATCTTTGCCTGCATATATTTTATATATGCATGCATCATATAGGAGCTCTTCTTTGAAAGCTAAAGCATTGTGGTGAAGTCAGGTAATTTAATGCAAAGAATTGCTTTTTTCTTGACATGGATGATTTGTGCTTGTCTTAGTTAAGCCATGGTTTTATAACATATCTTCAAATGTATCATGATTCCTGCCAAATTCAAGTTTACATTAAGCGCACAGAGGAAAAGGTTGGAAGGGAAATGACTGCTTGATTCTCATAAGAAAGGGGTTGGTTTTACTGATCATGTGGTTGTTTGGTTTCTTGTGCTGGAAACAGGCTGGACTAAAACAGAGACGATTGACTCACTGATGAAAAAAGCCGGTTATAATGGCACTATCACCGAGTCGCTTCGCAAGCGTGTCCGTGTGACACGTTACCAGAGCACTCTCTACACAATGCATTTCAGTGACTATGCTTCCTATGTTAAAAAAACAAGAGGAGCAGTCCCTGCAATAGTTGGATCCAAGGCCAACCACTGATTAATTCTAATGCTTTTATAACCCATCTGGGATATTGAAAACTATTTATAGCTGTTGGATGGAGAATTTGGTATGAATTCCATTTGTCCTAATTTATCTGTTTTCATCATTCTTCAAATTGCATTTGGAGGAAAAAGAAAGGAAACAACTTACCCAAGGGATGTACGTCTATATATAAAACTCGGTTATTAACAGCTTTATATACAGCTGTACTATGTAAATTTGAAACCTGTGACTTAAGCTGTCTGCTATGTATGAATTTATGTGGTTAATCAACTTCGTATTGATCAGAGCTCATTTTCCTTCAATTTCCTTTGGATGTAGAGTATTTGGCAAAAGGGGGGAGCCTTGGTGCAATGGTAGAGTAGTCGTTGTGTGACCTTGAGGTTACGGTTTTGAGGCTTGAAAACAGCCTCTTGCAAAATGCAAGGTAAGGCTGCGTAACTATTAGTCCTTGTGGTCTGCCCCTTACCCGGCCCCTGCACGTGCAGGAGCTTTGTGCATTGGGGCTCTCCCTTTTTTATGTGGAGTATTGGGCAACAGAATCTGTAGCTAAATATATATCATGTCAATGATGTGTTATTGATATCCCTAGAAGCGCTAACAAGCCTCATGCTATTTGGTCAGGAAAAGTAAATATCAAATCATGTGTATTAGTAGTACGTCATTGACTATGTGCTGAATGCCATTCTGAAATTCACTAGCACTAGCAAAATATGATCGTAGCCCCTCTTATCCCTCTTATTCTAGAGTGAATAAAGCTGAGAAATTTGATAATACTGGCAAAATCTTAACCAACCACAGGATTAAGATCGTCCAGGGGAAAAACAGAGTGTGAGTTGGTTAAGATCTTAACCAACCACACTGAAACATATTTCTACATTTGGTGGATTAGTAAGTTCCAAGATGTTGCAATTTGAGTTCCAGCAGGGATACACGCACTTGAGTGTGAGAACTCCATGCCCTTCTTTTTTCATACATGATGATTTTTTTAGAACGAAGCTGTTCATTCTATGCTTCATATTGAAAATAGGCAATTCACTAGAAATCAATGCATTTTAAAAAATTCCCTCTATTATTCGTTTTGGGCAGGCTTAAAAATTAATAAAGGTTGATGGTCACTATTTTCTGCTCACAAAAACATATAGCAATTTGATCTCTAGCCTACCTAAATCATACTAAACATGAGAAATGGTTTAGATGTACAGGACAAGATTTCTCACCAATGAAAAGATAAGGCATGGTCTTCTTCTCCAGTTAAGACTAAATATGAAACATAGAGAAGAGAAAATCGAAAAATCTAGTAGATGTTCAGGTATATTTTTGTGTTAATTAAACCATCGACTCTTCGCAAATTATCTTTTCAATGACGTGGTTTTCATGTAGGTCGTCAGTCCAGTTGGCAGTTGGATTCTATGGTGGACTAACACTTTTTTCACTCTTTTCGTGCAATGCATTCATGAATTCATCTGTTGCGAAAGCGACCGTATTACATTTGAAAGGGAGCCTTCGCAGTTGTTGTCCTGTGACCTGGACGCAGTGAGTTCAAAACATGGAACCAGTTTCTTGTAAAATGCTAGGTAAGATTGCATACTATACACCTCTTGTAGTTTGCTCCATCCTCAGACTCCGTATATGCAGGAGCTTTATGCACTAGGCTGTCCTTTTTAAAACTACTTGCGATCTATAGATTCTAGCTAATAAGATTCTGTTTTAAGCAACTGTGCTCACTTAGATCGATTCCTATCACCTTATATTTTCTGTGCAACTTGGAGTCAGAAAAATCACCAAAATATGTTGACAAATCACTGGACTTTTTACTTGGTTATATTTCTATAGATTGTAATGAAGGGGAACCTTGGCTTAATGGTAAAGTTAGAGGTCATTGATTTGAGTGGTGAAAATAGCATCTTGCAAAAATATAAAATAAGACTGCGAATTAGATAGATCCTGTGTTGTCCAACCTTTCTCCGAATATTGTATACGTAGAGCTTTGTGCATTGGCCTAAACTTTTTACAAGAATGAACCAATAGGTGAAACTAGTGTGTGAGGAAGACAGTAGCCTGGATCATAATTTTCTTACCTACAAATAATCTAAGATGACTCCTCCCTTAGCAAGAACATCCTGCCTCTTGATTGTAAGACTACGTATCCCTTAGATGTGAAACTTTACTTCATCAATTGCATCCCAACATACACACTGGCCATTGGAATCTGATTGTAATCACCTAATGGCTTTGGCTGAATTCCCTTGGATGACAAATGGATGAAGTTGCAATTCTTTCCATATCTCGACTCCACTTCTAATCAAGAGCTCGCCTAGGACCACAAAGGTCAATGTTATGCAGTCGTATCTTGTATTTTGTAAGAGGCTGTTTCCACGCTTGAACCCACGACCTTAAAGTTATGGAGAAAAATGATAAGGAAATAGGCAATTTTATGCTTGAGCAAGCAAGGTACCTTTTGGGGCCTAATGTCTGCAGCATTGGCTTGATCGTATCCGTTAATCGGACAGCCAATGACAAGCCCTTCCATCGTCGCAGACCGGATGCCTTTCCACCACATCCACGGGACCTTGCTTAGGTTTTTTAAGAAAATCTATACCTTTGATAGTTTGTTGGACTTTCACTTACGGATGGCATGGGACCAAAGCTTCATGGATCTCCTATGGCAGCCTCAACGGCATAGATCCACACATAGATTTTCAGATGTGGGGTTCAGGAAGCGCCCTGCGTCCTTAATCAAGAAAGTGCCTTACTTGGTGCTCGTACTCAATTATCAAATTAGTGGACTAATTATTTCAAATCCAAACAATTACCACAATTATAACCTTATTAGTACGGGGGACGACCCGGACGAGTTGTTGGATGAGAAGACGAGGTTATTACGGTAATTGTGAAGTAAATTTGGGGTAAACTTTCACTGCAACACTTTTCTTAAAACTGACTTCCTTCAAACTTTCAACTCCACCGGCGCTTGGAATCTCCAAAACAGACCGACTTGCTCGCAGAGAGAGAAACGCCGTGAAAGCGAAGCGAAGGGAATTAGGGTGTGAGGTTTGATCTCTCTGTACTCGCCTTTTCTGTTCTTTAATTTGATGATCTCTTACATATTCGCCGCGATCAAGAAAATTGTATGTTCTCCGTCTGTGATGGGGAGTTTTCCTCTTTGAGTTCGTTTCCCCCCTTATGATCTTTGTTTTGTTGAAAATTGATCAATTGCATCACTCTGTAATTCGACGTGTCTTGAAAATCTCGACATCAAATCTCTGGCTTTCAGTGTTCATGAGATTTCAGTAATTTCACTTGCGCTTGGGATTTTGCAAATTAGGGCATCAGTTCTTCGCTGCCAGATTCCTAGATTGACATATCATCTGCTGATGTATACTCTGAGCTTCTGGAAATTTCTTACATGGCTTGCGACTTGGGATTGACTCCATCAATCTCTGTTCCAGAGGAGAAACTGAATTCCTTCTGCGTTTCTTGCGCTTGGGTTTCGAATTGTGTCTACTATATATGTCTTGCTGCATGTCCTCAATCGTTTGGATTGCTTTTTTCGTATCGATGTTCTGTTATATCCTTTTTCCTTTGTTTATTACTGTCAAGAGAGACAAAACTTAGAGCCTAAGTTTGGCTCTTAAAAATTACAATAATTTCACAGCGGATGTTAACTTCGGTCTGATACATACTTTTGAAGGATGCTCCTTATTTACTTAAGAGGGCAATTTACTGCAGAGTGTTCTCAGATGAGTTTCTTCACATGTGGTTTATGAACTTGCGTTGTTACTTTGGATTTAGAATGTGAAAACTTATTGACTTTTTTATGGCCATACTATGTGAACTATGTCATAGTTTATGTTTGGGGTTTCATGCAGGAGCCATGAGTCAGCAAGGTTTGATATATAGTTTTGTCGCCAAGGGCACAGTCGTACTTGCAGAGCATACATCATTTTCTGGAAACTTTAGTACTATAGCTATTCAATGCTTGCAGAAGCTGCCTTCAAATAGCAATAAGTTCACTTATTCATGTGATGGTCATACATTTAACTTTCTGGTGGACAATGGATTTGGTATGCTTCATTTTTGAGTTATCACTTAATTTTAGTTTGTACTGTAGCTAATGCATCATTTGAGTAGATGTTCCTTTCTGGTGCAGTTTTTCTTGTCGTTGCTGATGAAGCAGTTGGGAGGAGTTTACCTTTCGTGTTTTTGGACCGAGTGAAGGAGGATTTCATGCAGCGTTATGGGGCAAGCATTGGTACTGGGGATCCTCACCCCCTTGCTGATGAAGACGATGATCTTCTCTTTGAAGACAGATTTAGCATTGCATACAATCTGGACAGGGAATTCGGGTATGTACGATAGTCACCATATATGTGTGGTTTTCAAGTCATTGGCTTCTTTGATGTATTCAGAGTTTGAAACTTGTGCTTGGTTGAAACAGGCCAAGGCTTAAAGAGCATATGCAATATTGTATGAGCCACCCAGAAGAGATGAGTAAGCTATCCAAATTGAGGACACAAATAACAGAAGTGAAAGGAGTAATGATGGACAACATTGAGAAGGTGCACAACTTCTTCTACCCATGTGTAACAATATTTGTTTTCTATGTGATCTTGTTATCATTACTAGCATATTGCAGTTCTTCTTGTTAGCTACTTAAGCTTTATAACCTTTTTGGGCCTTTTCCTTCATGATACATATCTAATGATGACGATTTTACCATCTAAGACTGTTGGCTTCCATCATGATGTCTGTATGGTTTAGATTCAAGGCAAACATGTAATGGCTGAAGAATACTTTTCGAAATATTCTTTATTTTGGTCATGTGTTATCTTTTCATAGAAAGTTCAGTAATTCTTTACAGAACTTTGCGCGTGTGCGCGTGCGCACACACACACACACAGATAGATACACCTACATATGTATATGTATGCATGTTGTGTATCTATATGACTCCTGCCAAAAGGAGACTCCTCAAGGGAGTCTAGATGGTACTTACCAGCTGTTTCTCATTTTCAGTGTGCAGAAATTGGCAAGACGTCAAACATATGAGAATTGATGATTATAACCACTTGTTTTGTTGTTTTGAAGAATCAGTGGTCTTGGTCGTTTGACTCAAAGCAGCATAGGCTACAATCATTGAATATGCATGAACTTTGGCATATAGTCTATCTAAGCAATTCCCAAAATTATGAATTTAGACTCCCTTTGAGAGTCTACAATTACCGGGACACACACACACACATGTTTACGTAATGTTATTTGTGACCTTCTCAATATGGTATGTTTCAAATATCAAGGTAAGCTCCGAAATATGGTTAGTAACTTAGTGGTCCATAGTTCTAAGGACAATCATTTTATGTGTCACTGTTGTCTTGGTTTGCTTGATTGGATTGAAAAATGTTGATACTTACATTTCACTCCATAAGCATAACTTGGCTTGTCTCTGTAACTTACCACAGTAAGCGTTATACGTATGTGAGAGACAGATACTGGTGCCCAATTTCTTAAGATCTGAGGTTCATTCCTCCCAGAGTTTAGATTCCTGTAAGTTTCGATCTGTGTTTAAACAAATCGTTATTCCCTTCTGGTTGCCAAGAAACTTAAATTATAGAATCATTTGTCTGTTGGGTTCCCCTGTTTTACCTCCATGACATATTTCTCTCCAATATGTTAAAGTAGATTTGATGAAACTACAAAGAGCTCCCATGTCTCGGCTCTTTCAAAAGAAAACAGAAAACTCTAGGTACAGCATATGATTATGCAAGAACAACCAAATTACACCTTAGATGGGAAGATTGTCTTTTTAAGTATTAAAATCACCCTTGACATCTAATCCATCATGCATCTCATATGTATACCACGTTTTGGAAAATGTTTTTAGATGACAAAAATCGCAAGAGGCAAAACGAATAAGAAAACTAAATCTTAAAGCTAAAGATAGATAATATTAAAGGCATTTTTGCCAAAATGTTTCTAATTGCTAAAGTGTCTGCTAATTATTTGCTATTTCGCAAGAGTTAGGACTTTAAATATTTATTGCTAAAACGTTCCTGAGCGCAAGAAATATTTGGTTGCCATTTGCAGCTCCATGAAACTTATGACTTTACCCTTATTTTAGAGGGTTTCTTTCTTTTTTCCCTTAATCTTTGGAGCTTATTATTGAAGGAAAGAAACTTACAGGGTAAAGTGAAGCATCTGTAATCCTCTCTCTGAGGTGATCGAAGGCTCATGGGATAGGTACATGCTAAGATAGAAATATTACAGGAACTGAAAACTTGAAGAGAGCATCTGTGCTGACAGCGTCTCCAGCAACTTTGGAGCTTTAAGACATGCCTAAGAGTATGAGGGCTATTATGGAGCCACACAGTGCACACTATGCATAGTTACTGTTCAACGCCCACTTTTTCTTGAAGGGCCTACCTTTGCTTGATTAGGTCTGTTCATCTCATTTCTCCAGTTTAGATATCTTGTAGTCCAAAAAAATGTTATGATTGGATGACCCTAGCATAACAAGAAAATGTCCTTTTGGCTGTTACTGTTAACTGTTGCTTATTCAAGGCTTCATCAGTTTCCTGTGAACAAAAGTACATTCCTCCTGATGGTAGAATCATCTAATCATCTATATTATGGATGCAAGACACCGAAAGAAGGAGAAATTGGATGAACCGGACTGATCAGGTAAAGGTGGGTCCCTTCATGATAAAAGTGGGTGTTTTAGAGTAAGTAGCTGGGGTGTTGCTCTCTTTATTAGGATTTCTCCTACTCTGTTAAGATTGTACTGTCTTAACTGTTGGCTAGACATTTCTCACCTTCTTTACACATATGAAACAATTATATGATATACCACCAAAGGTTTAACCACGATGCAAATTTTACAGACTGATACCAACCACGTGTGGGCCTGTTATTTAAGTGATCCAAGCTGTTAGATGGGTTATAGCCCAACAATCTCATCCATTTTATGATCATAACCTTGTATTTTGGAGCATCTAAAGTTGTAAGTTGTGGCTTCACAAGATGAACTCCATGGATTATTGAAACATCTCAATTGATGAAGTTATCAAAGCTTTAAAGTGAAGAAAATAATAGACTTAGCTAATGTTTCTACATTTTTGGGACCTTTCAGTCACAAATAACCAACATCCTAACTTCTGGCAAATAGTAATAATTAGTGACTTTTATCAGACTTATTACTGAGTAGGGAACTTTTTAACAAAAATTCGTGAAACAAAGGAAAATATCAGAGCTGCCTACATGAATCAAACCAAGTTGAGCCAACTTAAGATAGAACCAAGTCTGTTGTGAGTCAAAATGCGCTAACTCATGCTTGGGCAGCCTGGGATTTTTGGCTTGGTTCATTGTTATGCATGAGTTCCATGTGTACTTCCTCAAAGCTTTAGTATGCCTAGGGTATTTCTTGATGATGGAGGTAAAAGTATATAAAGTTGGTGTTAATTTTCCCTGTTTTGAAACAAAATAACAGCATCCCATGACCTAGGAAAGGTCTTCATTGTCATGCTTCCTTTATGAAATTCTCTGGGGTCACACCACCAAGTCCTGCCACAGGCTGCCCAGCTACCACCACTCTTGCAACATAGCATGTTACAGTTGACAGTTGAAATCAACACTCTGGAGGAATATAACTATTACTTGAATAGATTATCAATGTTAGAAGGGATGTAATATTGATGGTGGTTATGGAAGAAGTGGTGAAAATTTTTCATAAGAAATTTGACTTTGCCCTTGTGCAGATCCCCAGTGTAGTCCACACAATGATTGAGGTATGCTAATGCCAAGGATGGCATTTGGCATTGTGGAAAATGTGGTTCATAGAACTAGGTCATATATTTTGTTCTTGGAAAAACTAACGTGAAAGAGGAAAACTGACTAGGATGACTGGCACTGCAGAAAAGTGTGATTTGTGGGGCCTGGCCATACCATCTTAGATTTTGTTGTTAAATGAGGAAATGTTGAAATTAGCCTCAAGGAGAGTCTGAAAACTGGAAATGAAGAAATGCAGTTTGTGTACTTCTCTTGATTTTATTGTCTAACATGCATAATTGTTTGTTGAGTGACTTAAGAAACATAATCAACTGTCCAGTCCTTTGTCCCCTATGTTGTCCACTTAGAAAATATGCATACTCTTTATCCCATGATCTCTGCATGTGTACCCCAAAAAGCTCCTAGAAAAGCTGATTGGCGATACTTCTAAGCATCTATGACCTGCAAAACGGCCTATAGCCTATAATCCTTTGGCCGTCTGTGTTCTCCAACCAGAAAGAATGTGGAATATCTGTAGCTTTTCATTTCCCTATACCTTTCTCCTCTCGTAAAGGGTAATATCTGAAAGATATGCAGAAGCAGCATCCAGAATTGCCTGAAGGCCAAAACTTTTTGATATACCCTCTTAGCTGAGTTGGTTCCAGTACCCCAGTTATCTAATCCAAAAGAGGTGAAAAAAAAAAAAAGGGAAAGAAAATAAGAACATGACACCCTCAGGAACCTACTAGTTTATCTTTCTCGCAGATTAAGCAAATATTGTTCAGCATTCTGATTGCAGCTGAACTTCTCTTAGGTTCTGGGTCGGGGGGAGAGGATTGAACTACTTGTGGATAAAACAGAGAACTTACAGTTCCAGGTAAATTTCTAGCTCCTCTTGTACGAATATGTATTGTCTTTCTGCAACTATGTTTCAGAGATTCTGACATAGATCTCCTTTGTGCCTTTTATCAATCTCTGCTTATTTCAGGCTGATAGCTTCCAAAGGCAGGGAAGGCAACTTAGGCGTAAGATGTGGCTCCAGAACCTCAGATTTAAGCTGATGGTAGCAGGTGCCGCCCTTGTTCTGATAGTCATACTATGGCTGATGGTTTGTAGAGGGTTCAAGTGTTCATAGAAGGAAATACGTTGTAAATCCCTGTCTATATGGAGATTGGTAGGATGCAGTAATTTCCTCACTATGCTTTTAAAGATATACTCAAATCTCTCTTCATGCTTCTTGCTGTAAAAGAGCAAAATGTTTCTAGAAATTTCTAAAATTTTAATCAAGTTGGTATATTTCTGTAACGTTTATGCCTGTTTTTATTGGGGTCGGAAATTCTTGCTCCCTTAGATTTGCTTCATAGATCGAACTGCTGTCCATGGATTAATATAGAAAAGGTTTCCTTTCGACTGACCATGTTGTGTTGTTTGCATTGACTGAGAATAGCTAACCCGTAGATATGAGCATTGGTGGAACATGGCCGATGATCTGGTGTCAAGTGTCGTGTGCTTTAACTTCTAGAGCTGTTATACGATGAATGTACTTACTTTTGAAGGAAAAACGTGAGCGTCTGAAAACCGTCGATTAAGATGAACCGTTGCTTTGTAATTTTCTAACCTTCGATTAAGCCACTGTAGAGTCTGGCTAATCTTCAGATAAGAGAGTTAACTTTGCCATCCCTTAGCGGTCGATCCTAGATCACGGATTCGGGTTTGAGGTTGGAGACTCTGAGCGGGTTAGCTTTAGTTCGTCGTTTGCTTCCTTGTAAACAAGGAGAAGAAAAAGGAAGATTATGGCTCATCCTATTTAGGCTCAGCCAGATAAATGGTTTGGATCATTAATTTTAATGGTATTTGCAGCTATAGAAGATAAATGGTGGAACACTACCTTTTCGATGATCCCAGTCCAACTTGTGAATTTACCAATAAAAGAACCCTACCAAGTGAATTGCAGACAGTTTGAACTTCCCGAGCTGTTCGTTTCCCTAGGGTCATCCAAGATAGGTCCCGCTAATGTATGGTTTGGATTATGATAAGAACATGATAGGGTTGGCACTTGCAGGCTTGTAGCCATTGGTGAAAAAGGCTTGTTATCAAATATAAGAAGTCCGAGAACACGCACATATGCAAACGATCTTTAATTGGAGTAATTATACGATGGCCTCATGGTTGTAGAGTTGTCGTCATATGATCTTGTGAAAACAGTCTCTTACAAAAATACAAGGTAAGACTATATAGTTCAGTACTTCCTCAAATCCTACATTCACCGGGCTGCCCTTTTTATGTGATGGGCGCGCAAGCCCGTTGAAGGCGGTTTAGTGCATGTTGGATGTTTCTTCCTTTCACAATTAAAGATGATGTCGTTATCAGTGAGTTTCAGAAGTCAATGGCCGGCGTCTAGCCTTTGGTTTGACACACCATTCTCATCGTCGATCCTATATAATCATCTGATCATGGTTGTCATCTTTCTTCCAGAGTCTAAGAAATGGGAGCTCAGCTTCCTTACTCAACACCAGGTGGATTGAAGGTTGAAGCCATTCAACAAATGAAAGAGTAACGGCCAAGGGGTATTAATAGTATATCCTCATATTGAAAAACAAATTTTTTTGTTGTCAATTATCTTCATTTTCAGCATATGAATAACGTGGAACAATAGCTTTCTAGCCCATGAATCTCATTGGTTATCACAGATCCAACCCACTGGCTCTTGCCAATGCAGTTCGGCTATCCGTCATCTCCGTTTGATTGGGATGGTCAGTAAATCAAACACGTACTGGCATCAGTGCCATTTTTAGTTTTTAATAAGCAAAATGGTATATCCATACGCTCCAGATGTAGGTACGGAGGAACTAGTTTTTGGTTCCTAAGTTGATCAGCTTGACGGAGACTTCCATCGGGCTAAAGTTGATACCAGGCTCAGATATCGATGATTCAAACGACTGAGCTTCTGGGCGACTTTGATGTCTTCAGGAATTTTTTGAGGGATATTATTTCTATGAAGCGCAAACCGAAGATTACTTTAGACGAGCTACGCTAAATAGTTTGCTGCCTTATCTTGTATTTTGGGCTGTTTTTACTCACACGACAACAGCTTTATCGTTGCGTTAAGGCTCGCCTTTTTTAAGCCACATAAAGGACATCTAGTAAATCTAAGGCAAAAACAGATTTTCCAAGACAAACCTTACTCTATTTATTAAGAGTAACTCTGTTACTAAAATTGCAGATCCTTCTATTATACTTGAGACACCTAAAAAAGGCAGTCTGACATACAAAGCTCCAGCATATGTAGGGTTTGGAAAAGGGTTGGACTACAAGAATTTATAGTACATACCTTTACTTTTCTGCAATAGGCTGTTTTTACACCTTAAACATATAACCTGAAGGTCATGGGACGATAACTCTACCGTTGTGGCGTTGCACCAAGCTTCACTTCTACACTTGAGATACTAAAAGGGTAGCCCCGGTGCACGAAGCTCCCGCCTATGCGGGGTCCAGAGAAGGGGCAGACCACAAGGACCTATAGTATTCAGCCTTACCTTGCATTTTGCAAGAGGAACCTGTGACCTTTAAGGTTACACAATGACAACAGTTAGAGATACCGAAAGCTTTAAATTTGATTCCGCTAGATGTGCAACTGCTCCACTTCTACGCTTGAGACACACAAAACTTTAAATTTGTATCCGCTGGATGCAGAAAATCTCCAAAGAGTTGGGAGTTGTCATACCTTTTAGCTTCTTTGAAGAAGCAAATACTGCTCATTATAATTCAATGGCCAATAATTGATGCTGATGGGACAGATCTGGGACTATACAGGAAGTCACATATTCCTGATGGACCAGGCAAGCATGTCTGGGCAGGATTTCTTTAAAATTATCTTTGTTTCTGTTACGATTATAATGAATATTTTTCTATTCATGTTACCTGGAGAAGTTCTATTTCAATCCAGCAGACACTGGCATCAAGGTGCATTTTCTTTCTTTCAGACCAGTGATCCAAAATTTATACTTTGCGTCTTTTATTTCCGGTGCATGAAGCTCTCGTCTATGTGGGGTTTGGAGAAGGGGCGGACCACAAAGGCTTATAGTAGGCAGCCTTACTTTGCATTTTGCAAGAGGCTGATTCTACGTCTTAAACCTGTTACTTCAAAGCCACATGACTACAACTTTTACCATTGCCCCAAGGCTCCCCTTCTCTATTTTTTTATTTAAGTAATGAAATTAATAATCACGAGGTCGTAGGAACATATCTTCGAAACCAAGTTTCGCAAAATAGGAGTCTGTAAGAGTATCATGCTGATAATCATTTCCTCGGATATGGACATATTAGATTAAGATGAAAGAGCTAGAAGCATTTAGATTGTGTTACTGTTTCATCCTTTTCTCCAAACAAAGAGTTGCACGGTTGCTTGTTCATGATTTCAAAACCTGAAGCATGTGTTTTCTTTCTTGTGACAGCTATATGCTGGGATCAGTGGTTTCCAGAGGCTGCACGATCAATGGCTTTTCAAGGTGCAGAAATATTTTTCTACCCTACTGCCGTAGGATCAAACCTGCTAGCTGAATGCTAGGTGTGGTTGTGACTGCGCACAGCTGATGTGTGAAGCTATAGCTGGGTGCTTATAGCAAAAGTCATTTTGCAGGGGCAGCACCAGTGCACGAAGATCCTGCATATGCAGGGTCTGAGGAAGAGGTAGATCACAAGGGTTAATAGTATGCAGCCTTACCTTATATTTTGCAAGAGGATATTTCCACGCCTTGAACCCGTGACCTCAAGGTCACACAACGACAACTCTACCATTATGCCAAGACTCCCCTTCCAAAGTCATTTATGCAATGCCAATATATATTACACAGCTGGGGAGCATCCAGGACACTAATCAGCTTTCTAATCTTTTCGTATCTGTGTGGAGGAGCAAATATTACTTATATGTGAATGTCATTGAGTAATAGTTATAAAGTGAAAACATTACTTCAACTGTTAGCAGTGGAAAAGTTTGCCTAGCAAACAACTCTTGTAACACGTATTAAAATTCACTTGTTTGTTTCTTTTCTATATTTTCGTTCTTTCGAGGAAAAAAGCAGCTTTCATGAAAAAAATAAATAGTAGGATCATTTATGTTGAAGTATGTTATTTTCTATTTAAACATGCTTGGCAACTAAAGAATAACAGCTGCTCCTGCTTGTTGAATGGCATATCATATTCAAATACTACAAAAGCATGAATAAGCATGCACAATTTGCCAACAGAAACAGAAGCTGAGAGATAATCCTGCGGAGGTCTCACCTTGACCTGCCATCAATCTCGTAAGAGAAAACACGAGTGCACAAGCTTAACGATTTGTAGATTTTTCCTAAACACGGCTTTTCATGACTGGAGAAAAGTTGCTTAGCTCGGAACTATTTAGAACATGCAACGCCTTTCAGTAATAGTGTTCCACATTCAGACGCCAACTTACTTCAGTTTCCAACTCTGCTTGCCAAATGCTAAATAGTCGAGTCTACGAGTTCTAAAAACCAGGAGTCTAAGAAACAATCTTTCCAGTTTTACACTTACATGAAAGTTTGACCCAAAACTGAACAGCCTTGAAGTTCTTGGTTTTCATCTATTTTCTTTGTGACTCAATCTGAATAAAACTCCAATTAAAAATGCATTTTAAATGAGAAATCCTTTAACAGCAAACTTACTTGTCTGCAGGAGGCATTAGAGCCTGTATAGATTCTATAGAACTACAAATCTTTGTTGGATGTTGGCTTTGCTAAGCCTTCATCCAACATAGTGGTATCAGAGCAAATCCAGGTTCAGAGTCATAGGAGTTTTGCTGAAGTTTTGTCCCTCATCTTACATCTAAGATGTCTTCCAACTTGGTACAAACTCAAATTCCCAAGTTGTTGAAAGACAACTATGAAAGATGGCAGATTTAAATAAAGGTGTTACTCGGGTCGCAAGATTTATGGGAGATTGTTGCTGATGAATACAAGGAGCCCACTGCAAAGCAAGAAGATTCCTATAGTGGGGATCAAAAGAAGAATTTTAATGAGCAAAGAAAGAAGGATACGAAGACATTATTCTTACTTTATCAAGGAGTGGATGAATCAACATTTGAGAAGATCGCTGAAGTGAAGTCAAGCAAGGCAGCATGGGAGATTCTAAGCATCTACTTCAAGGGTGTTGGTCGGGTAAGAAGGGTTCGTTTGTAAACTTTAAGGGCTGAGTTTGAAGTTGCTCATATGAAAGAAGGTGAGTCTATTTCTGACTACTTCTCAAGGTTACTAGTTATTGTTAATAACCTAAAAAGGATTGGGGAAAAGATTAAATATGTTTGTATAATAGAGAAAATATTGTGATCCCTCATAACCAAATTTGAACATGTGGTTGTGGCCATTGAAGAATCCAAAGATTTGAATAATCTCACAGTTGAAGAGCTAATGGGATCACTTCAAGTGCATGAGCATCGTATGATAAAGAGTAGCAGCCCAACCATAGTGGAGCAAGCACTTGAGTCAGAATTGACTCTAAATGATTAAAAGGGCCGTCATTCTTAAGGTGGAGGCATCACCAATGGCAATCGTGGAAGAGGCTGAAGGAGAGGAGGGTATTAACATCAGGGGCTAAATCAATGGAAGCTCACCAACAATGGAAGAGGAATGAGTAGACGTAAATGTACTCATGGTCGTAGATGTAGAGATAGAAGAACTGCCTAGTGTTATAATTGCAACAAGACTGGGCATTATGCATCTGAGTGTTGGAGCAACCAATCAGGTAATCAAAATTATCAATCTAATTTTGTAGAAGCATCTAGAGGCATGAAAGAAGATGTCTGTTAAGTGTTTAATTTTGGTCAAAATTCCCCTAATTTAGCGTTCAATTAGATCATCTAACCGTTCAATTTTACAAAACTTAGCTTGATTTTGAATATAAATCCAATTGACCATCCAAACCTTAATTTGTCAAAATCAACATCAGATGATCATTAGAGTTCATTAGATGACTAATGTGCGGTTCAGATGATTCTAATTTAGTCTTTTCTTTTGCAGATCAACCAAAGGACGCACGGATGGATACGAGTAAAAGATAACGGTGCAGATCAGCTTAAAGGGCGATGGATGGACCAGATCACCCATGGAGAGGGATGGAATAAAAATGGACAAAATGGAAAGAACAACTCCTTCCCCCACTTCTTTCTTTCCTTTTCTTCCTCTTTCTTTTTCTTCCTTTTTCCTTTTCCTTTTCCTCTTTCCCTTCCTTTTTCTCTCTTCCTTTTCCTCTTTTCTTTCTTTCCTCTTCCTTTTCCTCTTTTCTTTCTTTCCTTTTCCTTTTCCTTCTCTTTCTTTTTCCTTCTCTTTCTTTTTCCTTCTTTCCTTTTTTCCTTTTCCTTTCCTCATTCTCACGTACACAACTCTCCCTTTATATTTTTTTTCTTCCTCTTCTTCTCTTTGGACTTTTTTTCTCTCTTCCTAACTCCCTTTCCCTTCTCTCACGCCCCATCTTCACCGCCCTTCTTACCCACTTCTTCTCCTCTCTCTCTTTCTTCCCATCTTCCTCTCTTTCCCAACCGTACCTAGCCCCTCCTCTTTCTTTCTTTCTTCTCATCCTAAGCTCTCTCTCTCTCTCTCTCTCTCTCTCTCTCTCTCTCTCTCTCTCTCTCTCTCTCTCTCTCTCTCTCTCTCTCTCTCTCTCTCACGTTTTTCACCCCCTTGGCTGAACCGTAGGAGGGCAACCTTCATCCAATCTCCTTCTTTCCATCTGTTTACCGCATCATCCCCAGCACCACCTTCCTCCTCACGTTCTCCGCACCCTCCTTTTTACCGTCCAGTCCTTTATTGCACCAAAAGCTTGCCCAAATCACCCCCTGGTTGGCATGCATCATCTTCTCGTGGCTTCCTCGACTCCAGAAGCTAGCATCGTAGTCTTCACCAGTGATTAACTTCACCAGAACTCCATCACGTCACCAGGCAGCCAGCCCCACCTTTCCTTCTATTCATTTTTTTTTCTTGTTTACTTCATCGTCGTTTTTTCTTCTTCCTTTTTGGTTTCTCTCCTTCCTTGTCCACCCAGCATCATTACAACCAGATCTTCTCCTCTGTCTCAGTGTCACCACACCGGTTCTTCATTCCAGCCCTTCACCTTTCTTTTCCTGATTTCTCCACATTCTGCATCGTCCACTCCCATCTCTCCCTCTTCCTCAACCGCACTACCCCACCCCACTACACCTCCTTCTTCCAGTTTCTCTCTTTTGATTCACCGCACCAGCTTTGTTTCAGCACCAACCCGACCCGTATCTCACTTCCACACTGAACCTCCAGCATCGTTGTTCCCCTCCATCGCATCAATCCTTCTCTGTTCACCGTCGGCTTCCCTTGTCCAGCACTGTCCATCGCGTCGATCTCCATCACCACCCATCAACCGTTGTCTGCTCTGCTCCCACCTGCTCACCTCTGTCTCTCTCCTATCTCCGGCAGTCACCCCTGCTTCTCTCCATCGTCACGGCATCCCAGTCTTGTTCTGCACCACTGCTCAAGACGTATTCATCTTCCACGCAATCCAGCCCCAACTCCCTTCTCATCGCCTGCCAGTCACTCCCTCTGCTTTGTTCCACCCCGATTAATCCACCTATCTCTGCTTCACCATTCCGTGCTCCACAGGCCTCTCTACCCCTCTCTTTCTTTTTTCCTCACCGTTGCACAACATCCCACCACCTCCGGCATCACAGAACTCCTTCTCCGGCGTTTTTTTTCTGCAGCACCGGACGGCCCCGGGAGAGAAAACCCAACTCGGGTTTTCTCCCCATCTTCCTTCTCTTCCTCTCCTTCTTCTTCTCCTGCCTCTTCTCCCTTCTCCCTTCTCCCTTCTTCCTTCTTACCCTTCTCTTCCAGTTTTCTCCTCTTCTTCCATCGTTGTTTTTCTGTTTTTTTTTCGTTAAAAAAAAAAACCAGAAACCCCCGAATTCTACATTTGCCCATGGAAGATCCCAGTAATCCCATATGAGTCCCTGTTTTAATTCCACTTCTGTCCTTTATCAGAAATTCCATTTGGGTCCCCTGTTTAATTCCATTTGGGTCCCTGTTTTATTTACATCTATATCCCGGTTCTGTTTTATCCTCATTTTGACTATCCAGAGACAGTGCAATCCAGGACAGTGATAGCCATGATAGATTGTTTCGTATTGTTTTCTATTTTCTTTGGAATTAATAATTGTGTACATTGCAAGAGTTGAATAAATTTGAATTTTATTGTTAGTTTAATTCTAGTATAGTCTTTGTTTTGGTTCTTTTATTAATTAGATTTTATTGAAAACTCCATTTTAAATCAAGTCCTCGTGGGATCGACCCGTACTTGCATAAGCTACCCTATAATAGCCCGTGCACTTGCGGTAAAACAAATCAACAATGTCACACTTTTTATTGCATAAAAGGAGACACATAATCAACAAGATGTATGGTATCTTGACTCGAGAGCAAGCAATCATATGTGCGGCAAGAAGGAGCTTTTTGAAGATTTGGTTGAAGATGTTCATGGCAATGTTTGCCTTGAAGATTCATCCAAAATACCAGTGAAAGGTAAGGGCAAAATTAAAATTTATCAAAAGAATAATGCTCCCCAATATATCTCAAATGTGTATTTTGTACCCAACATGAGAAGCAATATTCTTAATATTGGGCAACTCTTAGAGAAAGGATACAAAATACACATATAAGATGGGTGTCTCTCTTTGATAAAATACACAAGGGAGACTCATTACAAAAGTTCAGATGATATCCAATAGAATGTTTTCTCTCCATATTAATACAAGCCATGAAGCGTGTTTCTATGGAAGCACTAAGGACGAATCATGGAAGTGGCATCTTGCTTTGGGCATCTCAATTTCAATGGACTTAAGTTATTATTTACATCGAGCATGGTACGAGGATTGCCAAATATAGAGAAGTCAAAGTACGTATGCGAGTTTAGCACTCTTGGCAAGCAGCAAAGAGTCCCTTTTTAAAGTGGAAGATCTTGGAGAGTAGCAGATCCTCTACACCTAGTACACATTGACATTTGTGGACCCATCTAGCCTGCTTCATTTGGAGGTAACAAATACTTCGTCACCTTTATTGATGATTTCAGTAGAAAACTTTGGGTCTATTTTATGAAAGAAAAATCTGTTGCCTTTATTATTTTTAAAAGCTTCAAAGCTTATGTTGAAGTTGAAAGTAGCCATTTACTTAATATATTAAGATTTGATAGATGTGGGGAATACACCTCTAAAGAGTTCCAAAGTTACTATAAGGAGAATGACATTAAGCAACAATTTATAGTAGCGTACACGCCACAACAAAATTACATTGCTGAAAGGAAGAATCGAACCATCCTTGACATGACAAGAACCATGCTCAAGGAGAAAAGCTTGCCGAAGAATTTTTGGGCTGAAGCTGTAGCACATACATCTTATCTTCTCAACCGGTGTCCTACAAAGAGTGTAAAGAACAAGACACCACAAGAAGCATGGAGTGGCTACAAACCAAGTATGAGACACCTTAGGGTCTTTGGGTGCATCACGTATGCTCAAGTACCTAAGGCAAAGAGAAAGAAGCTAGATGCTCATAGAGAGAAGT
Organism: Warburgia ugandensis; assembly: GCA_035236585.1. Classification (NCBI taxonomy): domain Eukaryota; kingdom Viridiplantae; phylum Streptophyta; class Magnoliopsida; order Canellales; family Canellaceae; genus Warburgia; species Warburgia ugandensis. The sequence goes on from CP141126.1 coordinate 14,613,977, forward strand.
GGATCTTCATTGACTATAGTTAGGAGTCCAAAGCATACAAACTCTACAATCCACTTATACAGAAAGTAGTGGTAAGTAGTGATGTAATTTTCAGAGAAGATGAAGCATGGAATTAGAATGAAGCAGACGCAACCAAGGAAAATCATCTTGATATGGAGGAACAAGCATAAGCAAGCCATGAAGCTTTAGAAAGAGGAATTTCAACACTGCCCTCGAATACATCAAATACAAATCATGGGACTTCGGAAAGGCAAGGTATTATATTTTCATCCTCTACACCAGTTAAGATGAGAAGTCTTAGAGAAATTTATGAACATATTGAAGACATAAATCTATTTTGTCTACAGGCTGATGCTGAGCCTCTAACATTTCAAGAAGCTATTAAAAAAGATTGTTGGAAGAAAGCAATGTAGGAAGAAATTCATGCCATTGAGAAGAATGACATATGAGAGTTAACTACACTCTCTAAAGGTTAAAGGGCAATTGGTGTCAAATGGGTATACAAAATCAAGCGGACAGCTGAGGGAAAGATTGAAAGATTTAAGGCTCGACTTATAGCAAAAGGCTGCAAGCAAAAATATGGCATCAACTATAAAGAAGTATTTTCATCAATTGCACAACTTGACACTGTAAGAATGTTGATCTCTTTTGCTGCTCATCACAATTAGAAGATATACCAATTGGATGTAAAGTCAGCATTCCTAAATGGTAAGCTAGAAGAAGAAGTTTATGTGGAGCAGCTCGAAGGTTTTGTAAAAGAAGTGCAAAAGGTGTATCGGTTGAAGAGAGCTCTATATGACTTAAAGCAAGCCCCAAGAGCTTGGAACTCCCACATCAATGGCTACCTTGAAGACAATGATTTAACCAAATGTTCGTATAAATATGCTGTTTATATTAAGTGTTTGTGTGTTGATGATATATTATTCACATGAAATAGCCAAAGTGTGACAACCCGAGTTTTTTCGAAATAAACTTTTGCAAATTCATTTGAAAATGGTTATGATTATGAGTAATTTTTTTTATTTTTTTTTATACATTTTAAAACTATCATCTATAGTAGTTTTCAAAGCCGCCCTCCATGCCCGGGTGTCTCATTAAAACTTCACATATAATCAAAATAATTTTACTAGAATAAGCACTACCAAGACCCACTGGTCATAGCCCAAACAATCTTAAATAAAATCATAACTTAAATTAAATTAACTCCTCCATTCATAACAAAGTTATTTGTCTCATTATCTCATTATTCTAAATGTTCAAGGTTCTTATTTTGCTATTATACTTTCACTCGTCTGCTTCAAAATTCCTACTTTACCTCAATTCTCTAGTTCTGCTTAGACGATTGACCTGAAATTGTTGGTGTGGGTGAGCACGACCACTCAATGGGAAATTCTAAGTCAGACAAAAACATGTAGAAAACACATGAATGCATAGAGATATTAGGTTGCACACGATTAAACGTGATTAATATCAAACCTCGGTAATGATTAAATCTCAAAGTCCACAGTAAATCACATTGAGTATTACAAATCTCAATCAAAAGTACATAGCATTAAAGATTGTACCAAATATTTGAAACTTGTCACACAATATCAAATAGATCAAACAGTAGCGTCCTGCTGAGGCGATAAAGGCAAAATGGTCTAAATCTCTCGAGGTTGATCGACATATACATATATGTCTATATCAAATCTCATTTGCTATGCACGTAGAGGGAACCAATATCTCATGCCTACGTTCAATTGTGGATACCTCACGACCTACACCAATCCTCATGGGGGAGAACGGATCACACTTAATGGAAAGTCTCATGACCCTTCCAAACACACAAAAGCCTTTACCTCAGGCGGGTATCAAAATTTATTTTCAAAGTGTTAGTGGCCAACTATACTCCTAGCATAGCAAACTATGGGGTTCTCAATTACCACCCCTCACAAATGATTCTAAAGAGTTTTTAAACAGCATCAATCACACCCTCCATGCACAGTTAAACAGACACTCCTTGGTGTGAAGAATTCAAAGCTGCGATCAATATATCATTAATTGCAATTCCATATATCTATACATAAAATGCACCTATATCACTTGAACTTAATAAGTGCAGTTCCAAATCCCCCTAAATGAAGCACTCACATCAATTTGTAATGCATGATTTGGGTTTAACATTCTTGTAATGCATGTATTAAATATAAATCAAAGACAAATGTACCATTGGTGGGACACGTAGGAGAGCATGTATGGTTTGACTAGATGGGTGCATTTGCTTATCAAAGGTTTGAGTTACCACAATTATTGGATATAAACAATAGAATGGTAGTGAAATCAATGAATAATAGTCAAAACAATTTAAGCACGAGTACACATGCTAAGCATGAAAGATGGAATCAAAGGTGTGATTTCAATGGATGCATTGATGGTGCAATACAGAACCAATCTATGGATGGTTCACATATATTCAACTTTATTGGAGGACTTTAAAGCAAATACACATAGTGCGCCTTTGTCAAAAAATAAACTGCCATGATTTGATTAATTATACATGGGCGTGTTTTTCATATGTGATTAGCTGGTGTAATCTTGGCACCTAGTCATGCATTGACTAATGATAGATCCAAAAATTAAAATTTCTAGGATATAATGTGTATTTGTCTAATAAAATCAGTGGCTGAGGTTTTGAAAGATGAGATACATGCTGATCAAGTGAGATCGACGCATATTCTATTACAACGACAATGTAATTCTAAAGCCAAAAACCAGCCATGGAGAAATAAAGGTCAGTATTACCTCTAGTGTAAAATATATTTCAACAATCATAGAATCATCCAAGTGTGCATGATTATGGATGAGAGCCAGATATTGTATCTCCCCCTATTGTGAACATGGTCTTAAAATAATTATCTAAATTATGCATGGCATGGATAATGGTGTTGATATTCATGCATGTTTTGAGATTGGCAATGAACTTATAAACATGGTTTAATTTCCAATTCAACTATTTATGTGTTATGCATCTATATGCGAGCTCTGTCTAGTTTAATAGCAAAGGTGCTCATTCAATGTCTATCTTTACAAATGGTAATAAGGATGTGTGTGCATGAAATCAGCTTAAGGCAATTATTTATTCAAAAGGTGCATGGACATGGGGCTCATTATCAAGACTCCTTTTGTTGTTAGATGTATGCTCATGATGCACTCATGCAATAACTACTTAATATAGGAAGTGATAAAACACCACTTGGTTGCACGCACATTCATGTTAATGAGTTTAATATGAACAATTAATTATACCCCATGAGTATGTCATGCTAGAAGTTTATGTCATGGTGGATTAGGATGCAAATCACATGGCTTAGTAATGAATGAATTTAAGGTGATTCAAGATCAAGGAGGTGCTTATTATAAACATAGCATACATAGAAAGATCTAAGAGTGATCATGCTTCTATAATTAACGAAATCCAAATCAAAGTGTATGTTTAAAACATCGAACATGCTATAACAAAATCAAACGATCTCAAAATCGATCTAACCTAGAATAACCCACGCCCCTACCTCTTAAAAGCGAAAATACTCTTCTACAGTCTTCTTTTCCAAAAACGTGTGGTATGGCTGATAGTGAAGTAGGACATCTTCACAAAAGCATTACCTACCGACACATTTATTAAGTTGAGGACTATGCTTTGGAATGAAGAAGCTTTTGGTTTAAGGGGAGCCCATCCCATCCCTTTTTCATTCTGTTATGGGCTTGGCCCTAAGTTTTACACAAAAGGCCCATAATCTAGAAGGCCTATGTTGTAGAAAGTGTATAAAAGTAAACAAATCTAGATTAATCTTTAGAAATATCTAAGGTAGATATTTATGGAGTTGTGTGGAAGATTCAAGTTGTAATTTCTAGAAAAGTGTTAACCATTAGATTAAAGACACTTGGAATAATCTCTACCACACATTAATGAGGTGGTAGGTGGAGGACAAGTATAAATAAAGTGCCCTCCTCATTTGTAAGCAAGTGAGAAAGAAGAGAGAAAGAAGTGAGTGAGAGTGTGAGGGAGTGAGTCTTGTAAAAGTAGCAATCTTGTATTTGTAATTGTTTTAGAGTGAATTTGATAGAGTTTTTTTTCTTCTTTCATTAGTGCTTTATCTTCTTATTCCCTCATACATCATATTGTGGGTGAAGGCTTAGCAAAGCCAACATCCAACAATCTTTTATTTGATCCTGGTGAGACAGATACCAGACAGATGATGCACATGATATATGGAGTGTGGACAGCGTCTTCTATCGAGAAAACAAACAAAAGAAACTCCATCAAACAATCTTTCTTACTAGTGTTCATTCTCAATGAAACTTGATCCATTCATCAACAATCACAGTTCAAAGGCTTATTAGGCCTGAATGCATCCTGATCATCTTGTTAAAAACAATTTGTGCATTGTTGGTACCTCTTGTGGCTTCAAACTGGATAGGAAAAGAGATAATCAAGATAGAATATGGAAACAGTAAGATTATGTTTTATGGAAATTCATTTATAGCAGGTATCATTTCATCATCATCATCATCATGAAAGCCTTATCTTGATTAGGGGTCCGCTACATGTATCTTGTTCCTCTATTCAACTCTATCGAGTGTCATTGTTTCATAAAGTCGTAGAGTTTTAATCTTTTCTCATTATTTCTACCCACATTCTTTTGGGCCTTTCCCTTGCTTTTTTAAAACCTTAGACTTGAATACGGTGCTGTTTTCGGTCTTTATTGGACATGTTCAAACCATCTAAATCTAATCTCTATTGTTTTGTTATTTATTGGTATTACTCAATTTCCTCTAATGTTTTTTTATAAAATTTTGCTTTCAGTTTGAGTGGCACCCATAGATCACACGAACCTCCAGAGGTACATCCCATTTGTTCTAATCCGCCTAGATTCTTTGGGTAACATCTCTCTCAATCTCTCCGCTCTCATTAATTATCGATCTCAAATATTGAAAGTAGTCCTTTTTAGGGTACTTCTTGGTTTTCAATCTTTACTAGAGGTTCTCTCCCACTCCTCTCCTTGCTAAATTTGCATTCCATATACTCTCTTAGTTGGGCTAATTTTAAATTCTTTAAACTCTATAGCATCTCTCCACAACTCAAGCTTTGTGTTTATGTTCTCCCTTGTCTTATTAATCAAAACTATACCATCAACAAATAATATGCATCATGAAATTTCCTCGTGTAGATGTTTTGTATATAGAACTATATTGCTTTATTTTTAATGCAGTTCTATATTAGGATGATCTATTTTGCTCTTTCTATGCAAAACTGTCCATGTGAACAACAGGGCCAACTAGAGAAATAGTTGCAGCTGCCAACGACAAAGATGACGATATCCTCATTGCAGAATTCGACCTGGATATGATAAAGTCCAAGAAGCAGAAGTGGAAAGTATTTCGGGATCGACATCCAGATCTGTATAACTTGCTTCTAACATTGGATGGAAGCAAACCCTCGATTCAATTTGCCCCTGGTTGTTCCACACATTTCCATGTTCTTGAGGTAAAAGACGGAGTTGCATCTCTTAATAATACAAGAATATTCAGTACCTTCCAAGTCTCTGACCAAGTTCAACATGCGGTGAAGGAAGTTGTGTATTGAAGCTCTGGATTGTTATCTGTATAACCCTAAATAATCCCTTTTCTTGCCAAAATGAAAAAAGAAAATTAAATGAATTTGTAGTCTGCCAATGGATTTTATTTTCAGATGTTCAGTGAAAGTGATTTTTGTGATATTATTCCAGAAAATGATGTTGATTACTGATGTTTCCCCTCTCCAAAATGGATGGGCCTATTTTAAAACCAGGATTGATAATCTCAGAGTGCTTAAGGACACATTTAAGTTGGCAGTCTCAGAGATTTAGAGGAACACATCAAGCCAAACTTAGGAAATTTATATAAAGAGTGTAGAGCATATGAATAATGTTATTATATAGCGAAAGAATTCGATGGTGATTAAGCGCATACAATGGCCTAGTTAAAATGTGAATCTAAGCTCCACTAAATATTTAAAAGAGAAATTTATAGTTACTGCAATGCACGCAAATGACACATGGAATTCGGTGAGTACTTATTGTATTTTATTTTCATTCTGTTTATGTTTTACCTGGCGCTCCAATGAATTTTTCTACAAAAATCAGCACTTTTTCCATAATTTTGCATGTAATTTTGAGATATGTATAACACCATACAAAAAGCCGACACTTTTGCAGTCTTCACAGAAATCCGAACTGGTGATGGGCAGGAAGCCCGTGAACCAAGCGGTTGGAGTCTCAATATTGACTGCGACACAACGTGGTCTTGGAATCAAGTTTTTCATGTTAAATGAATGAGTAGTCCCCAAGATTTGCTTTGTGGAGCTCTTAAATCCTCTTACCAACAAGCAGCAAGCTAAGGCAACCATGATATTTACCTCTGTTGCGATGGGAACCATTTGAACATCGAGCTCTATCGGAGTGTGGATAATTGCTGGGTCTTCAAAAGAGCTAGCTCTGCATCCCGAAAGTCAATAGTCTAAGGTGTTAGAACTACCTTTTTGCTCAATTGATTGATTTCACAGAGTAATATAAATATGCTTATATAGAAGTGATATATTAATAAGGACCAAAAATAACGTAGATCTGCAAATCTTTATCTGATAACAAAAGGCCGATACTATTTTGTCCGAGTCCATCTCACCTAATCCTGTAGAAATTGAGTGGTGGATACGCGCACTTCTTTATTGATCGAAAGTGCTTGGCTCGTAGGCCATCTTATATTATGGATGGCCAAGCAGCAAAATTATACTACACATTGTAACCATTAATTTCTAGCTTTGTTATTGCTTTTTTTATAGTAATTTCTAGCTTTTAAGTAGAGGATTCGAAATTTTACCCAATGCCTGCCATTTCAAAAAACATAGATTAGTGACCATTCATTTCCTGACCATGATCTTGTGGGTTTTCAGCCCCTAGATGTCCATTCAAGTGCAAGCAGTGGCCTGCAGCAAAATGGCCAAGATATTTGCCGCTAGGTGGAGATTCATTTGGGTCATGGTATGGTGGCTAGCCGTACGTGGGTGCTTGCCTAACCCAGAGAAGGTCATGTAGGGATGCGTGTTCCCTAAGGGGGAAGAGGTGAAGGAATTTGATGAGGGGCCAAAAGGGGGTTGTTAGGCTCCTGTCCTGAGGTACTAAGAGTTAGTTTTACATTGCCTAAGAAGAGGGAGCTGGGCTAGTTATAAGATTTCTGAAAACTCTAACAGTCACAACACATTTTTTCTTTGAGGAAAAGCAAATATGTGAAGGTGTATAAGTATCCAAAGCGGACAATTTTGTTATTGTTGGAATCCTGAAAATTATAAGCGTCTTCTCCATCTTATGCCACAATGAAGCCGAGGAAACTTTCTTTACGAAGAGAGGCTAACGACAAAGGAAGATTTGGTTTCCTAGCTTTAGGTCTATGAAGGCCTTATTTTACTAGGAAGACTTTACGTGCTTTTGGACTTCCCTGTGGCTGGTTAAGTGGTGGTTGTTTTGTAAAGTTGGCCACCGGGAAGCACGTGATATAGATAACATATTCCAAACACATGAAAGCTTACTTCTCAGTAACCAGTGGTATATTCCAAGTGGATTACACAAACACGTAAAGCTATCAGTTTTCATCAAATTAAAAGCTAATGTTGATATTTGATTCATCCGGACACTTGTACGCTTTTGTTTCATCGAAATGGGGTGATCTTATCGTTGGGACCATCTTTTCACATGGTGCCTTTATCTGTTAGATGTGCAGCCACTCAATTGAAATCATGTGGTGAGATCTTTCTTTTGGGGTGGAAAGGTAGTATTGGATGCAGCTAGCTGTATTGAAATACCCACCTGTGATTGGGTCCACATTGATGGGATGAAAACATGATATCTAGACTGTGAGTCCCATTAACATGCTGTAATCTAGAAGTTTTTCGTATCAGATGTTCTTGGAGTCGTACTTGGCTTTGGACTGATGCTTCAACTTAACTTTATACTTCAGTTGTGGTCAGAGAATCATTCAGCGGGTGCAGCTGAGGTTGGCCTAATCAGAGGAGTGGTCAAGAACATTTTGATTTTGGTCCAACCATTGACAGTAGAATCATAGACCAATCTCTGCCAACTTTATAAGGAAAAGAACATGAAAATTCTGAGATTTTTTTTCTTTATTAAATGTCTTTTTAGAAATTTTCTTCTTTCCAATCCTTCCATATATTGTCCCAAAATTCCTGAACATTTTGCTTGCCAAATCCTTCTTGGATTCGAACTTTGTAACTATGATCACGTTAATGCACAATCTGTCAATATTGTGCTTGAATTGTCTCTCTCCATTAACCAAATGTTAGCTTTTTCTTGGGACGAACCTCTTTTACGAGCCTTTATGCTGTGGAACCTAAATGTCTTATTTCATGTCGATTGCCAATTTCTTTCTTTCAAATGTCCTTGGCCATTCATGCCACAGGTTCTATATTTCTGATCTGTTGGGTGTCTAAAGGGCAGCCTAGGTGCACGAAGCTCTCGTATATGTGGGGTTTAGAAAAGGGGCAGACTACAAGGGTCTATAGTATACAGCCTTATCTTATATTTTTGCAAGAGGCTGTTTTCATGCCTTGAACCCATGACCTCAAGGTTACACGACTATAATTCTATCATTGTGCCAAGGCCTGTTCAATGTCTAATAGTCCAAAATGCTTGCAGACCGGTTGATTATAGTATCTGCAAAGTTGTACTTTTCATCTTACAAAACGGTCTTAGATTCAACGATCAAAAACACAGTTTTAGGACGCTCAAACCATTTAACTGTAATTTAGCAAAAAATAAAATAGCCATCCAATCCTCACGATCTTTTGTTACCCCTTCCATGCAACAGGGGCTGCTTCCATATTGTCAGCACTAGGCATTCCTAATATCTGTTGCTTGACAACTTTAAACAGACTTTTCAAGTGCTTAAATCTTATTTGACGGTATGAAAACTAGAGAATTTATATTCCCTGCAATGGAAAAACTCTTGTTAAGGTCTAAAGCAGTCTAGAGCAGTTGGCCGTGCCTCTCCTTTTTGCACAGTAGGTCAAAGGTTGGAGGTAGGCAGCCATCCCATTAAGAGGTGTGACAGAGGTGTAAAAATAGATAAATTCTGTTGGGGGAATGGATGGCTTGATCACAATATGCTAATTACAAATAAATTTCATTTAATATAACCTTTCATCATCTTCATACACATTATTTTTGTTAGTGCAGTTTCAGGACCAGAATGGCCTCTATCTCCCGGCATATGACGGTTGACCGAAAACATTCTGCACAGGGAGATGCCTCATCCTCTTATCACTGTGGTGGTGCCACTATTCTCGAAAGTAGACCTTACTTTGGGTGATCCAGACTTTCTACTTGGTGGGCTGCACCTGAGATTGCTGACAGCTAGACACGAACAATTGGTCTCATGGGAAAGATCCTATCAGAATGTAAACGAACTTTCTTGATATAATTGGGCAAAATGATGTTCTCTTATTCACTACTCACTAAATCAAAGTGTCACCAGACCGACTAAATCCTAGTACACCTTTTACAAATGTATTATGAGGACATCCCTCAATGTATGAACTATCTCGAATAGAGAAAGGCACTTTAGTCTGCCCACTAAATTATGTTGGCTTATGTGCAAAATAGTCCCATTAATTGACAAGGCATATATATTCCGGTTTATCTGATTAGGCTGGATTATTCCATATAATTATATGTAGAGTCAGGCATAATTAAATAAATTGGATTATTTAGCATTGGCAATCACCAATCCGGATGTTATTTTTTCATCATTGGTAGGCCAGGTTTATGGATGATTAAGATATAGAATTGATATTCTCTTAGAAGCTTACATTAAGCAAACAAATCACCTTAATCTAAATCCATATGAAACTTAGTAGTAACTAAGATTCCATTAAAAAGTCCCACTTATGAATGGAATGATTTACATGTATCATTAACAAAGTCATTACTCCCTAATTCCTTGATTCATGGATATGGCAAGGTTAGGGGGTTTATTTAACCACATTTCTTGGGTATTTCTAAGATATCATGGCATATCTCAAATGTGCAACTTATTTAACAATGATATCTTGGATATATGTGAGATATCAGGTTTATTTAACTGTGATATCTTGGGCATATGTGAGATATTAGGTTTATTTAATATTATCATAGTTGATATATTTGGTATTATCAGAGATATGCCAACCCCTCTTTATAGTGTAGAATATGCTTGTTTCTAGAGAAATAAAAATCAACTTTAAAACATAGCTTTTTAGAGAGAGAGGAAATGGGTCTCTTCAACTTAAAAGAAGCTCACTACAATGGAGAGAGAATAATGCTTGCACTCATGCATATTGGGCTTTCCATTACATGATTCATGCAAGTTGGCCCACTACAATGGATCTTTACTATTTTTTTTATTGAGGGAGGAGAAGTTCAATTTGATGCTAACTCCTAGCATCTCATCCATCAAAATCTACTGTTTCTTTTGATTTGAGAGATTTTAATTAGTTTGTATGAGGATTAGAGTGATCCAAACCATTGATTCAAACTCCTGAAATCTCATCCATTCTAACCCTTGTTTGAGCATTTTTGGAGGGGAAGGTAGTACTTTTAGCAGGGGCACGTTTTTAAAATCATAACCGTTAAGTTTATGGTCTTGCGGTGGATGAGGTTTGTTTCAAAATTTACTCACTTTTTGAATGATCATAACATGCTTCTTCTACCAATTTTTCTAAAGTGCAACACTTGAACGGTTCAGATCATTCAAAATGGTTTAGCTAGTTCACAAGGGGGCCAGATTTTAATGATCGAACAGTTGATCAACTGTGTCTCACTGTGGAGTGTCCCAGACCAACATTTTCTCCCGGTTCTACAACAAGTGGGTTCTATGAATGGTTGGATCATTAAACAAGTTGGCCAACTTGTACTTGTGAATGTTTGCATTCTTAAATCTGATCCTTGAACCTATCACGCTATTCTCATCCATCAAATAGACTGTCTCACGACTAACGTAAAAGAATACAACTTATTATATCCAATGGTCAATGTTGTTCACCTATCTTGGGGCTGAACATCCACCATGGATTTCAGTTTGCTCACAAGCTCAATGGTAGTGATTTCAATCCATATATGGCATGCAATCAACAGGGTGTATTTAACAATCAACAGAGATTTAGAATCATCAAATCAACGGTGGTTGGTTTAGGCATTCTGATTGGTTGATGGATTGTTTTTTTATTAAAAAATATTAATAAAATATCTCTCAAACATATTCTAGATATCACCACACATTCAAGTCCTGGTCTCAAAAGTTGGTCTTCTGGTATCTCGCGACGAGTCTCCCAGTTTGTTAGAGACCTTTTCGCGTTTGAACAACTCTTGTGCTTCTGATCAAGGAGTCTTACTGCATGATCAACTCATGCAAATTGGGTCATACAAAGCTCCACTAACAAGTGGCGAAAACCAAATTTGCTCATCTAAATGGGCCACCGCCCGCATCTCCATTACGCATACTTGCAACAAAGAGCTAACCAAGGCAATCCAGGTCCACCCATATCACACTACACGTGCAACAAATGGCTAATGATCAGTGCCTTTAATCGGACCAAATTATGAGGGTTCCATGAAAAGTGCAGTATTGCAGGGACTGAAGCATGACTGCAGGATGGATTTGGGGTCTATAACAAAGAAGTAAATTATGACATGAGGATTTGATTATGACTTGCCTGAGCTGATCAAAGATTTGATAGAAATAACACAGTAATGTTGCTTGGTTTTATGAATTTTTTGGACAAGTTTTATCTCCTAACAACGGCCTTCGTATTCCTTAAACAAAAATTTCACAATGAAGAGCTGATTATCACTATGTCTAGCTCTCATCAAGAAGAAACATACCCAAAAAAGTCTAGTTATCTCTTGGCAACCAGATTTCTTTACAACACCCACGAACAGAACTCAGCATTTCCATGGCTTCACATCTCTGACGACTGTTTTATCTCCACAGATGGAAGAATAACCAGAGAATAAACTTCATGCCTATGACCAACAAACTAAGAAACGTCATTTTCCATTTCTGAAAATGGCTTTTCTTCTTCTTCTTCCCTTTCTTCTTCTTGAGCATATTCATCTTCTGCAGCTTCTTCATCAGGCTGTACAAAGTGAAGCTTCAAACGTCCATCTTCTCGGCAAGCATGAAGAAATTCCTGATTTGGGATTCTGATCTCCTTAAGAACAAACCTCCCATCATGCCTGTAAGATCGAAAATAAACCCAAGGTTTTCCACTCCTCCCTATGGAAGAAATAGGTGGCGGAAATTTACCGTTTGTTCTTGATCTCTTTATACAGCCACCACCATTTAGATTCTCAGAAATCCTGACCGAATCAAAATCCTTTTCCTTCTCCTGACTACCCCAATCATCACCGTCCTTGCTCTTCGAATCCTCTACCTCGTCAGAGCTCTCAAATCCCAGACCTTCTGTACAAAGCTGTAAACTTTCTAAGTTCTTCTTCGAAATCTCGTCACTGTTCTTTAAACAAGCTGTGTAATGATTCTTGGAAGCACCCACCGAAGAATCCGATGATGGGTCCTTCTCTTTGGATTTTGGGCTTTGGCTTTGATCCAACGGTGATGATGCTAACGACGACGATGATGAAGGCGGTGGGTTAGAAGATTCGGGTTTCTCTTTGAAATGAAGCTCGCCAAACGTCTCTGCAAATGATGACAGCTCAACTGGTGTCATGGATTTGGTCTGTTTCCATGTGTTTAAGGATTCAGTGAGTGTTGGTTTTTTTGGCATTGTTTTTTCAAAGAAGTGTTGTAGGCTACCACAGGCAGCCATGGTCGTAAGCTTTGAGAACTGAGGGGGGGGGGGGGGGGGGGTGTGCGCAGGGCAGTAGATGGTGGGTGAATAGGCAGAGAGGAGGAGAAATGTAAGGAGGAGAGAGAGAGAGATGGCTATGGGAGAGCCGCGGGCTTGGAATGGGGCGGTGGTGAAAAATAAGGGAGAGATGCTATTATTAAGGGTTGATGTTGTTTGGATTGCAGTTGAGGAAAATAAGGCCATTTGGTGGCGACGTGTGCATTTCACGCCACTCCTGATGACTGATTTCATTCGCATGCAAACGTCGGTCCATACTTGGTTCACATATCTATGTCAATGATGGGCTCAAACTTTCAGACTACTGTGCAGCACGTAGTCTTGAAATACACTCAGACAAAGATTAAGTTCAATCTAAATTGCAAAAACTTACAAAGAAATAAAAGAAAGAGAGCAAGAAATTAGGAAAAAACACTATGTATATCATTACTATTAACTTACACTTCGATTCATTGATTGGTTCACGCCTTACAAATGAGGGAGCTACTTTATTTATTGGTGTTCATCTTCTTTTCACCTCTTCAATGAATGGTGGAGATTGTTACATATGTATGGTTGAGATTATCCTCTAAAATATTATTATAAAATATCTAAAGTCTACTATATTCTAGATCTTATATATTTTCAAGGACAAATCTAAAATTAAGGCATTCATCCATAGATCTTCAATTGTAGTTCATAGTCCCTCTGACCTTGGTCATGCACTACATAATAACAGTCTGTGACACTTGGCTTCTGATCTACTTGGTCTTTCCCATGTTTCTATAGCTTATGCAGCTGTATGATATCCGTATTAAGTCATGTAGGCCATAAACATTTTGTTGAAGTGAATAAGATCATCTTATGTCTTAGCTAATTAACAAACCAAAGGTCACCGGATTCTTCTACTTTGACCCCCGATTCTCTCCTTCTACTTCATCCAACCGGATTTAGGATTCGGACACTTTCTAAAGAATGAGATTCTGTGCTTCAGATTTGAGATTCGCCGCTTCGAATTTAGCATTTCTTATTTAATTGGATTCTCGAATATGATCCATCAGAGACATGAATCCAATTAAATCGTATGGGTAAAATTCAGTTATTTTTTTAACACCTTTTTCATTACAGGAAATACCAATGTATTTATAATTAATTACTAAATACTCTAGATGTTTTCTTCCTAAATAAGATAGAACTGTAGGGCATTTTGTCTAGTGAAACTAATTTTGGGGAGTGAAAGTATTCATTTTTCCCCTAAATCGGATTTTCCTCTCTAGTGAAACCTATTTTCTCTCCCTCTCTAGCCAAAATCCTCCATTTCCAACAAGTTTTTTCATTCAATATGTTGGATTTTTGCTGGATTTAATTCTCCATATCTCATCCTCTCTATATTTGACTTCAAAACTGTCAATTGTTTCCACAAGATCTACTTTTGTCATCTCTCTCTTTCTTCATATACATACATATATATGTGTATATATTAAAATAGGTGTAAGGAGCAAGTGACATTTGATTGGCTGAAAAAAGTTGAAAGCAAAAAAAGTTAGAAGAAATGACAGTTTTTTTCTTTTTCTCAACCAATCAAATGTCACTTGCAATTCCTTACTGAAATTACCTCTCCCTTATATATATACTTCTATAAGTATAAAAGGATGAATTCAATGTCATTTATGTGATTGTTGTGAATTCTTGCAGTTCCATACAGTAAATCAGTAGTTTGTGGTTCTATTAGAATTCTAGTTATTTGTGTTTGCTTAAAAAAGGAGCTTCTATTTGGCTATTTGTGATTATTTAATATTTGGTGCTTCTTAGCTTAAAAAAAAAGATAAAAAAGGCCCAACCTTCTGAGTCTGCTTCCCGCCCTGGTGACCTTGTAGCAAACTACGTCAATGACATTGCACTTTTAATGCTCAAGAAGAAGAAACAGATTTTATGATAAATAAATACTTACTGATAATGACAGTTCCCTTGATGAATCAGAATTAAGAGCCTGACCGGGGGTACTTTCCCATTCAATGAGTGAAGTGAAGAGAATCACCAACCCACCGTCTCCGTTTAATCAAAGGGAGAATTGTAGCCTCACAGTCGAATTCCAACTGCTAAGAGCCCATCGGTTTATGGCGAGTTACCTCGAATAAGAGACTTCTCTAAACACAAAATATTGAGAGATGCAAGTGACATTTGGACCATTTCTGTTTGCCGCGACTCCATGAAGATCAAGTTTTCGCTCGGCTATTTTAGATGTTGTCTAAGTTTGAATTCCCAAACTACTAATGGAATCCACTTCGATAACCCAGGATTTTTACAGCTGCTTCAATACTTCACAGATAGGGCAATATGCGCATACTGGCAGATGGTTGCCATGGGGCCATACCCAGCAGCTCTGCTCTTGGGCAACGGCGGCCCTTCATCGGCCACCACCCAATACAATCGGGATTATATGATGGTGCTTGGAGAGCATCAACTGTTTCGGCCGATACAACATACTAGCAACTGTTCCTGCTTTACATGACAACCTGGTGGTTGATAAGATGACAATATGAAGCATCCTGTGAGCAGTTAGTGGGGACTCAGACAAGAAAAGCTAGAAATCAAACCATGTCACAATACACAAAAGTCACAAGTACAAAAAGGAGTTATTGGAAGGCAAAAATAGTTAGTGTGGGATAATATGAAAGGAAAAAACAGCTAACACGAAGGTTAAAAATTAAGCCAGAACCAGAAGCAAACAAACATTCACAATGATTTCCCAAACTAGTGTCAAGGACCCAAATAGAAGTACATTGTCATTTAAAGTGTCAAGCTGGCAGAGGAACCACCTGCTCATCGCCAAGCTTCTACCCGCTCGACCCTGGAATTTATACGGCTAACAATGCTGGTTCCTCTTGATTTCTCGGTGGGCACTGTTACCCCTGCATAGGACTGCCCACCAACCTTACTTAGTCCTTTCCTGAGATTTGAATTACTAGATTGGCCCACCCTGTTCCCAAGGTTGTTTGTCTGAACATCTGCCTTGGGAGCATTCACATTAGTATCTGTTCTGTTCGTCTTTGTTGGCATGCCATCGTGTACTGGAGCCTCACAGTGGCAATTATTGCTTGACGTCCTGTCTCCCTTCGTGGTAGCCTTCTTACAAGAAGTTTGAAGACAGTTATCCACACCATCGGTTACAGTTTCCTCTTCAGTAAGGTGAGTAAGACCGTCTAAAGTCGCGTCATTGGCAACATAATCATGCTCTTCCTTTTCCTCCCTGCAGGCATCCAGACATGGTTGAGATGGGCTATGATGGCCATTCTCATCAGAAGGGTCTGAATGAGAAACAGAAGCAGCTGCCAGAGCAGACTCATTTCTTTCCTTGAGCGTCTTCACAATCAGTGTCTTGAGGAAATTCATCACTTGTACTGCATACATCAATGCAGTCAAAGGATCTGCCATCTGTAATTTAAGTAAGTAACTGTCTCTGTACACTTAACGTGTTCTTCTAGAAATAAATGTCAGCATATTGACGAAAAACAGAGATACGCAAGACAAAAATAGACATGGCAGATATTAGCATGTTACACTATCAAAGGGAAGAAAGCATTATGATTGTTATAGCTTTTGTAAGATAAGTGAAATGGGACAATAATCAGTCACCTGAGTCATGTTAGGTGCAAACACCATTGCAACATTGTGAGCATTCATCTTGTTTTGTTGTTCCTCTTGAACAACATCAGCCATTAGGTTGATTGCCCAATCCATTAGAGCAGCTTCTGTTGGTGGCAAAAGCCTGACAAGCTGAGCACACTCATCTTCTGACTGGCACTGCATTACCTGCTCAGGTGCGAGAGAATCCAAGACCCCACTCGGAAGTTCCCTAAACCAAGCCTACAGGCATCAAAATTTAGAATAAGTCCAGAGCCTACGTGAGTGGTGATTATTTGATATGAAAATGACATACAGTGGAAGCAGGGAAAGAAAAAAGAAAAGAAGCTCAGCTAATACATTAGTGCATGTTTTATGGGAGAAGCAAGCCCCTCAAGATAATAGCAACATTGTTCTTTAGATAAATTTTCTTCTTCAATTTAACAGGAATAGAGTGAAAGGTTTGAGCAAGAGAAGACGAGAGAAGGGAATGTGGCATCATCCTCAAAAAAGCACCATATAATAACAAAGTTCAAATAAAAAAAGATAAAGCATGCAAAAGCTTGCAAGGAAAGAGAACATCTTTGCCTTCCCTAGCCAAGGTGTCTACCCACACCTCCAAAGGGTAAGAATAAAAGAAACGAAGAGATACTAAATCTCAATTGCGGGAGAAATTATAAGAGTCTATTAAGTTCCCATTGCTTAACGCTTTCCTTATGTAGACTCATCTTCAACCAAGAGATAGCCAATAGGATAACTTAAACACCTGCAGCCCTTCAAGAACAGTAAGAGCTTTCTCAAAATTACAGCCGACCATTCAAGCATGACAGGAAAACTTTCGCAATATTACCTTTCTCATCTCAAACCACACATACAACTCAACAGGTGCTATTTGACTTTGGAAATGGCATCCAAATTTAGCTTCCACCGAGTTGGGCACAAAGGATCTAGCTACAAATTTATTCTTCCCAGTGAAGTTCTGAGCTATGTCCTTCCATTTCTACATGATATTTGACACTAAGAAATCCAGTAATCTTCTCCAGTGAGGACCCAATCGATTATAACGAATTTGATTCTAGAAGCCACCAACTTAGCCGACCAGCTTTATTTTAAAGAAAATATGATAGGGGAGTGTGTCTGAGATCATAATATCAGATCATCCAAATCTAGCAAGCTTATCAGCAGATTTGTCAGCCAACATCCCACATGCTGGAACATGACTGCAAGACCTACCATACTTTCCTCCATCTCCTTAAGGCATCAAAACTTCTGACAAACTGGTTAATGGGATGTTGTCTAATGGATAATGTTGACTGAAACCCCTTCTGCTGTGATAGGTTGCATATGAGAATGAGATCAGAGCTTGATTCCAGCATTTGTATTGTGGATCTAGCAAGCCTGTAACCAGCCTTGTTGCCTACTGCCTAACATGCTGGATCACAACAGGAAAACCTCCAACCCTTTCCTTTATAATAGAGTAATGAGGCCAAAGTTCCAAGAAACTGGTACACAATTTCATTCAATGGACTTGCTTGAATCCCCTTCCACATTAGAAGGCAGTACATATAAATGAATCAGAGCGTGACCCCAACCTTTAGTGCTAAAGCCTAAATGACGAGAGTTACCTCAAATCCTTAAATCAAGCTGTTTTCCTCCACCTGCACTATTCATGTCACCCTTGAGTCAATGTATGAAATTAGTAACAAAAGCAACTTGCTACAGGTAATACATTCAGAGATGCTTCTTCTGCAACCACCTACTAATACATGAATCCTCACATCCATAGTCCCTTCTCTCTGGAAATGATAAACATGGATGTTATATTAGCTCACTAATGAAACAAGCATTTGAGCAGATATCTTCAGAAGCACCATCTATCTTAACAAGGTCCCAACTGATGACAGAATGAGGAGCCATCTGAAAACCATGGCTCCATCCAGCTCCAAACTAAAGAACACCACTTATGATCTCCTACCCAAAACTCCTTTCCAAAGGCTAGTAATCTCAATATTAAGAAGTTTTGGTCTCCAAACATTTGAATAGAAAGCTTAGAATAAAACCAAAAGCTGTTCCATGTTATCCTCTCATTCTCACTTCATCCCTGACTAAGTGAATATGGTTAACAGGCTCTATGCTTTGATCTATCATAGAAATGGGTCATATATCTTACCCCTCAAGGCGTGCTGCCTGGAAAATTGTTCTCAACTAATTTCTTCCCACGAAATGATGTTCTGAGCTTTTGGTCCACAGCTATTGCCAAACACCTGCAACACTTCTCCTTAGTCTCTCCTCTTCAATGATGTCAATGGAATTGATATTCGGCAAAATTACACCAATGATGATGTTCTAGCACATTGACTTTCTCCACTTTTTAATTTTGACTTAATGTTTCACCTACCTCAAGAATAAATAACGATAAAAATTGGATTTTTCCAATTTTTCAACCTTTCTTGAGCTATGGGCTTCCAAACATTAGCCATCAAACTCACAAGGTCTAAAAGCTGAGCTATTTTCCACCAGATCAAGAAGCAGATTGCACAGACCAAAATTTGGCTTTAGAAACAGATTACGAACTAAGCCCTAGCAAGTCATACATCACTCCAAAGTCACAAGTATCAGTGACACATAATTAGAATAGGATATTTATCAGACCAAGTAAAATTAACATCATGGGGAGGTCGACTATCTCATTGATAAGAATAGAGTCATGGAGCTTCATATTTGGGAGCACTCACCAACTATTTTCTCATGCTTGATTGAACTATGTTAACCAGACAGAAAACAATATCTTCATCATCCAACTTTAAAAGAAGAGTAACAAAACGTCCTTGTACTTGGGATCTCAACTGTCTCTGTTAAACACCATGCAAAGTACATTCCCAATAGGCGGGAGAAACCAAAGATAGAGAGCTCAGAAAATAAAATAAGATAAGCAAACTTAGATACAACCTTTATTACAGCAATAGAATACCAACAGCTAGGTTCTCAAAGATGTCAATGAGGCATGTTTCCTCTTCTTTATGAAGTTAATGATTCATATTGTGATAATTCTCCACGTGACAAGGTTTAAAGCAGTGACCCAGATATATTGGAAAATGGTGTGAAGGTTTCATTGCACTATAATCAAACCTTGTTCATACCATTGTGCTTTTCTTCAGAAACAAGCGGAATGATGCCATCATGGTTTTTCAAGTATATAAATAAGAAGTATTTAATACAGGGAGAACCAAATGGTCATGGTGGGAAGGCCTACTATAAAGCACCAACAGTGATGCTCTCTTTTTTCTTTCTTTCTTTCTTTTTTCCAGGTTATTTTCATCTTTTACTCTTGATGGATCTGAAAAACTAGTTCCTCTCAGGACTAATTTCTACATATATGTTCATTTAAGCTATTTCCTGTGCATTTTCCCATAAACTTTCCACTGAATATCAACACATCTTGATATCTCCCATAAATCATGCCAACTCGGAATATGGTTAACAAACCTAAAATAGACTACTTACTATTTCTCCACCATAGTTAATAGAACACACAATTATTTCCTACAAGGGAAACATTTTGATTGTTCTTAATATTCACTTACGTAACATTGATGATTCAATTGAGAGTCTTTGGTTTCTTGAGGATAAGGGTTATGAAGCATTTATTTTTTATCCTTTGGAAAGAGAGAGACGTAAGAAAGGATGAATGGCTCAAACCAACAGCACTTCACAATTCCAACTCAGAAGTGGTCAGTTATCTCCTTTGACATGGCTAATGCTTATTACTAATCTTCTCTTCTTGTTTTGAATTAGTTATTATATACCTCTTACCAAAATGCAAGGTAAAGTTGTGTACTATAAACCCTTTGTGGTCTGCCCCTTCCCCAGACCCACATATGCGGGAGTTTCATACACCGGGTTGCCCTTATTATACCACTTGCACAGTTTGCCCTGGGAGCCCATACATTGATGTACCTCTCTATAAAGGGCAGCCCTGGTGCACGAAGCTCCCGCCTATGCACGGTCCGGGGAAGGGGCGGACCACAAGGCCCTAAAGTACACAGCCTTACCTTGCATTTTGCAAGAGGCTGTTTCCACGCCTTGAACCCGTGACCTCAAGGTCACATGACGTACCTCTATCTTCCTAATAATTCCTAAATTAAACACAGATGCACATGCCAGTGCTACTAATTAAACCATAAAGATTTTAGTAGACATAGAAGCACGCAGGGTGCTGTAGCTGGCAAAATCTTCCATGAGTACATGGATAATGGTGTGGGCCAAATGACTTGCCTTGATTTGAAAAAAAAAGAAAAAAAATGACACTACCAGAACAACTTCAATTGTTAGGGAGGAAAACCAGCATATGCTGCTCATCAGATTTCTATTTATATTGGATAATGCAATTTATAAATAAGAACGCCTCCTGGAATGGACATCACAAATACTGAATGAGAAGGAACTATTATCTTAAATATGAATTCTAGCTCCTACATGCATATGACACCCAACTTTACATTGCCAATGGTTTAAAATAAAGGTCAGATCAACAATCTTAATCATTAACTAGATGGTTTTATCTTAAACACAAATCCTAGCTCCTACATGCATATGATCCCCAACTTTAAATTGCCAATAGCTTAAAATAAAAGTCAGATCAACAATCTTAATCACTGACTAGATGGTTCAAGTAGGAGCAAGGTTCTTCCATGATATGGTTGCACAACCACTATTTGCCTATCACCCATTCCCCTTACATAATAATCCATAAAATGAGTGATAGACAGAGTATTAGCACAAAGATAAACCCATTAAACTAAATACATAGCTAACGAAATATCAAAGGTAAAGAAAAATGCGCATATTTATCTAAAACATCTCAGAAGTATTTTCAACAAACAAATTGTAAACCATGTGGAGGTATGGACACTAGCTAGGCCTTCAATACTTTCAAAATATTAAACATTTGTTTCTATCTTTTGCATCATTTCAGTGTTGAAGTCCTTGCCTGACACTACAACATTCTCAGCGTCTATGTCATATAGTTTGCTAGCTCATCCTTGTTCCCTTGACATGGACCCAGTGGCCTGAAGCTGCTATTTATTCCAACACTTCCCCATAATCCCCCAATTTCTAACAATCAGGTCATTATACCATTTCTGCTGTGAGAGCCTCTTTCACTCCCTCTTCCAATCAAATCAGATAATGAGGGTGGCTCATCAAAAAGAGACCTCAAAAGACAAGTTGAAGACCTCCCCCATGAGGGTCATATTAGTATATCTCTAACCTCAATGGAACAAATAAGAGTGTCCCTTTCTTATTGCATTCTCCCAACAGTTGGGCCTGATGATCACAAAGAAAAACAAAAGGCAACACTACAAAGCATTACATCTAACACTCAACACTCCATCATGAGCAGCAGCATTGCACCAATAGACCAAGATTGCTGATTCTACTTCCGTTAAATTATTTATAGCAGATATAACCTAGAGACACTAAATTGGATTTAATGAGAAGTTTATTCTGTCTGAAAGGATGCTTAATGAACTTTTGAACAAAGCATAACAAGATACATGTCTGCAGGTAGTCCACTAGTCCTAATTGAATGTGGCTGGATCATTTGGTTCCGCGAGAAAATATGAAAGAAATCAATCGCCAAAGAATTCAGGTCACTGAGAGCAGATTGTATGGCAATATGTAAGCCACATGTACAAAAGCATATGATTAAGGTTGAAAAATATACAACTAAAACTTAGAAATATAACTTCTAGCATTGTGGATATCACTTCTAGTTCAACAAGATGCCAGTAGCTAAGAGAAGTTGTAGATGAAGCATTGATTGCTATGAGAAGCCTAAAGAAAAAAGGATATGACAAAGAGTACCTTTATCAAGCCTGCCAAACAATGAACATCAATGCCATCTGGTACTATGCCCCTGTTTAGCTGGTCTCTTACATATTCCTCTTGGCTATTCTCAGCATTAATTCTGAATATGCCTTCAGCCTGCATTTTGAATTCGAATGGTGAGAGTAATACATATACACAGTACATTATAATGCAGACCATACCCACAACTAAAACAAATCTTAACATACTTGGAGACCTCCTTGAGCATATAATCTCCTCTGCATAAGCAGGATTATTGTCGGTACACTATTTCCTCTAGAATCAAAAGAACACTGCATGGATTCTGTTGAAACTCCAAAAACACTAGCACTGTGAAAAAAGTGATAATTTATCAGAAGCCTTCTAAAATAGAGATAAATAACCTTAATATGGCAAACCAGGTAAAGTAATAACACAAGGGAAATGATATGATGCAGCCATATAATAAAGTCGCTGAGAAAACGGGAGGTTGTGGATGGATAGTGAGTGCCTATTATGTTCTACAGATCTACTCTAACTTGGAACACACGGATGCATCTTGGAACAAGACAGGTACATGGACATGACAACCCTTAAAAACTAGTTCGCTAAGTCATTCTACAAATGTTTTATAATGTTAAAACCTATGTTAGATGATAATAAGCAACATATGATACTAAACACCATAGCAACTTATCTTCAAATCAAATTTTAAATATCTAATACAACACCAAAACTGAGAAAGGTAAACAAGATTATCAATGATGCAGCTTCCACATAAGCATGGCTAACATGCACATAGAACTCTTAACTTGGATATCTCTCAAGTGAAGTAGCTTTCTTACATAAAATCCACAGAGCATTTAAAAACCACATCAGTGCCATGTTGAAAAAATCAGCAATTTTTCCTTGATTATGAAAAGAATTTCATACTTATTTCAGCTTTTTAGATATGTTTATTGTTCAGATCCAACAACAAGGCGAGAAGAGGAAAGCAGAATGCATGACGAACCAAACCGATGCATATCCTTGGATTATGCCCAATGAAGTCAAGGAAGAGAACCTCCCTTATGCAATTGAGAAAAAGCGTTTGATATAGGCTTATCAAGATCCAGGTACCCACCATCTCTCATACTGGGAACTTGAATTTTGTTTATCGCAAGGTTTATTGTAACTCATGTCATCAAACAGTTTAACAGCAATCACCTTTGGGGCTTTATTTTGGAACAATCAAGTCCAAAAATTACTATCCAGATCAATCACATTCCAGAGATGTCAACACAACCAATTTTAGTTTTCTTCCATTCAAAGATAAGGAACACAGTTAGAAACTTAGCGAATATATGTTTATTTTTTCAATGGATGAATATTATATATGTAAAGGGCAGCCCCCGTGCATGAAGCTCCCGCATATGCAGGGTCTAGAGAAGGGGTGAACCACAAGGGTCAATAGTATGCACCAAGATCAGTGATCTCCACAATGCAAAATGCTTTCTTAACCTTTTAATCATTCTCTATAACAAATCTGGTCAATCACCAGTCACTCAATTTGGGAAGATGAAAATAAGAAAGCAATTTTCAGGATTCATAAGCATCTGAATGGAAAGAAGGTACCCCGGGAACTGGAAGTAAAACCAATAACGGAATTATAAACTCTTTTGTTAGTTGTTTATGGCATTGCATAAGAATTTCCGAGAAGCATTGGAACTTCAATTTCAGCTCACAGGAAGTTGAAAATTTATTTGAATGCTTCAAATCATACCACCGACATCCACAACAATGCAGCCAAAACCATATGAAAGTGTTCTATTGGCAAAAGGACAACCAAGTCAAGGATAACACTAAAAGGAGTTAAATGGTCAATACCAACTCATCTTACCACTTGAATGGTTCTTCATGTGTCTTTAAAAATAACGTCAATGAGTGGCTCAAACCAAGAGGGTGAAAAAACCCAAAAGGAGGATGCAGACTGACGATACAGAAGAGACCACACCTGCTGTTGACTTTAGGAAATTGCCAAATGATTGAACAAAAGGTAGTCAAGGACAGCATAGTTCTTGAAAGAGAATATGTATAACTCCAAAGAACTTGAGCACAAGGGCAACCAAAAGGATGAATCTCCACTCCACAGAGATTCAATGTGTTCGTGAAAATGATAATCTATTCTTGCAAGTCAATGTAGCCAGCCATACAAAGGCTGCGGGCCTTACACACTATCATGCAAGAAGTAAGCATTAACAAGGTTCTTCGGACTCTTCAGTAATATCCTTCAACTGTAAAGGATTGCAGTATAAATATCGAATGGATTGCTGGTACCTCCTTTTGAGTTGCAGTGTAGGCAGTTGGCATGTCACTATTCACTAGTCTGCATGGTAAAGACAATAACTGGTAAAAGGTTCAATACCAGCTTACGCATCCAGCAGAAATTACACCAGTTTAAATCTTCATCTCAAGTCAAAAGCGCTCTTAGATTCTACAAAAGTAGATCACCTAAACTCAGGTGTCTTTTCGGCTTTCACATACTAGGATGTGCTTCCTGAACACTCAACACTACATACTACTTCCTGGTGCATTAATCAATAGCCCTTCATGTATTCTTTTTGCCAGTAACTGTAGCTGAAAATAAATTTTGTCTTTGGCATTCGTAGGCCTCCAAGCATCTGAACAGCTTCTGAAAGGTGTTTTAATAAAATAAATAAATAAATAGTATCTTGCTTTTTCAGAAGGCAGACCAAGTATCAACATGGAAAATGGAAGCCATATTTCTCAAAAGATCCCAACCATGAAAAGCCTGCACTTCATGCTCTAAATAACCAAAAATAAAAAACACAGCCCCCTAGCTGGAATGGCTTTAGACAAGTCTACACCTAGAAACCTAATTTAGCTCTGATTTCAATCGCACGGTGACAATGTCAAAGAAAACCCCAGAAAACTTCTACCAAATCCAAGACAAGTCCAACCAACAGCAGGAAAGAAAGGAAACTAGCAAGCAACCACACAATTTCCACAAGAACAAAATTCCTAGTACACTGGAGAATGCACTACATTATCTTGAAATAAACTATAGACAAACCTCAAATAAATCCGGGTAAAGGTTCGGTTGAAGGAAACTCAGACAAATAAAAGAAAACCGGTTATATCAGAAACTTCGGTTCCATAATAAATTGGAAGCTCCTCTACCACAAAACAGACGACATCTTCAGAAACTTCAGATGGACCCAAAAAAGAATAACTTCCATTTGGAGAAGGATATAGAAAAAGAAATATCCATCCCAAGAACTCCCAAAATTATAATTCCATCAGCTCAAACATAACCCATAACATATATTAAACCAATTACACAGGAACACCCAATCTTATCCAATAGAAACTCCTTCCAGATTTTCAAAAGTCAAGATCCCAAAACTTCAATAAAATCCGAGAAAAGAATATATCAACTTTAAAAGGAAAGAAAGAAAACAAAAGGAAGTCATGTCATTAAAACCTACCAATTTCGACACCCATTTCTCATTAAACAACTCAGATAACCTAAACAAAAGGAAGCCATCTCATAAAAACCTACCAATTCCGAGACCCATTTCTCATTCAACAAATCAGATAACCTAAAAGTCCCCAAAAATATCAACTGACCTAGCGCTGGGAGCCCTTCTGGGAACTTCAGGTTCGAATTCAACGGGCAAACCAAGGAACCCATTAAACCGATCAAACGTGACATGTGCAACATGTTCCACGTTGGTTGGCCAGCTGATCTCCATTGAACAAAGCTCTTCTCTTCCAGTCCTGCAAGCCACAAGGGACTTTCTGCAAACAGTCACAAGAAGGGCTAGAAGAGACAACTGATCTTCTTCTTTCTTCTTCCTTTCCTCCTCTTCTTCTTCCTCTTCAAATTCTTCTTCTTCGTCTTCTTCTTTGCTGGAATTATCTTCTTCTTCTTGGTCTTCTACAGAACGGTTAATATGGGTCTGAGACTGGGTGGGGTGTGGACCATCGCCGGAAACGCAGGACAAGGAGCTGCTTGGAGAAGAAGGGAAATGGGATGGGGAATGAAGAACTTCTGCCGTCATGGTGGGCAATTCAAAGGCTAATAACAGGATTGAAAAGATCAACACTATCTTTTCTATTTTTTTTTTGTGGGTGAAATTGACAGATAAAAATGGCGTTGTATTTCCGAAGATAAGAGAGACGCAGAAGGGATTGGCAAATGAGGGTTTGAATATTTGGTTGGAGTTGGATTGAAGGAAGGTTTGGGGTGGTGGGACGTGAGAATCATGAAGCGCTTTCTTTTTTGTCTTTGGAGATTTGAAGAAGCAAAGGGAGGCTAGAGAGAGAAAAAGAGACGGGTTTGGAGGGATTTTTTTATGCTCGTCTATGTATTCGTGGATGCATCGTAGAGAGAGAGAGAGAGAGAGAGAGAGATGTAGACGGCGGTATGAAATGGGCTCGTCCACCTGAGATTTCTTGACCCTTTTATTTTCCCTGGATTTACGAGGTCTTACCTTGACAGTCACTCGGATTAGCCGAAACACGCTCTCTCATGTCTGTTTTCCAATGGCGTGTGGGCCCGACTGGTTGCTCATCACAGCCGTTGCTTTTATGAGCTACAATTTAGATCGGTCGTAACTTAAGATCATCTTTGTTAGAGGATCTGAACCCTCTGATTAGTTAAGATTAACTAGCTTTGTCTAAGACTTCTTCAAAGGTCCCATTTTAAGTGTGTAATAATGAGGCTTAGGATTATGCAATAGAGAAGATTTTTGGTGCATGTCAAGCAAGGGGAGCCTTAGTACAGTAGACTTGTGGTCCTGTGACCCTAAAATCACGGCTTCAAAGTGTAGAATACAAAATAAGGCTTCTTATTATTAAGCCTAGTAATCCACTCTTTCTCTTAGATCCACGTATGTAGGAACTTCGGACACCGAAACTGGCCCTATTAAACCGACGTGTCATCAGCTTTTATAGACCCTTAGGGGAGGCTCCCTCTAGAATTTTCTTGGACTAATCCAAAGTAACCTGATTTGTTTTTTGGGTTCGAGTTCCACGTGACAGCAAACATCTCTGTCAAATGCTGGTAACAGTTGGGTTGGTGGCTTGTAAATTGGTGAAGGAATTACGCACAGCCATTACACGAAAATCGCTTTTACACCGTAGCCCCTAATCTTCTAATGGCAAAATCACGGAAGCATGTAACAAGGCAGCATTACATGCAATACCACACAGCCCCTATTCCTGCTAGTCAACACCATAGTTTGATGCATCCAACGCGGCAGCATCTCCGTAACCTTGTGACAGACAGAATTGACCAAATTCGTTAAGAAAGAGCCAGGCTTATTGATTGATGACTAGGCTTTGTTCGGCCTCAACATGAACAAACTTCCAGTCCTGTTGTTGACGCGGACGAATTGTTAATTTCTTTGGATGGAGTAGTTTGCTGTTCCTGCTTGTATTTCGTAAGCAAATGATCAGAAGAAGACGAACTGGGAAGCAAACACACCAGCAGAGTATCAAGAGAAGCAAGCAATCTATCATTTAGGGGCATTTGGGGCTAAATGCTGCATCAAACGAATGAGGTTGGATGCAATTAAATGGCGAAATTATAAGGCCTACGTAAAAATCCATATGCAGTGCACTGTTAGTGGACAAACACAAAAGAAAAGGGCAGGAAGCTCCTGCATATGTAAAGTCTGGAAAAGAGAAGGATCACAAGAGTCAATAATACGCAACCTTACCTTGTATTTTGTAAGAGACTGTTTTCACACCTTGTTCTAGCAAATCCACTGAAAGCCTATAGCAATCAACACTTTGGCTTTCCTTAGCACAGTCCTATAGCAAAGAACCTAAAGATGCCTGTTTGTTCAGTACTTTTGTGAATGCAATGGCGAACACATAAATAGAACAGAAAATTCAGATCAAATAGTTGCAGAAGTGCTAAGAATTTATACACAAGTGGATGTATTCCAAAGGTGCAGACCACGGATGGACAAGTAATTTGCTACCCTTAGTATTAACACTCCGAAACAAATACCATGTCAATGGTAAGTACATAAAAGGGCAATCAATCAACTTAGGGAATTAATTATCTACCATGGTAACATCTTCACTTTATCAAACACTTACTAAATCCTCTTTTTTTATAAGAAGGTAGAATTTCATTACATAGAAGAAGGAAAAGACATACACAGATTGGACTAACTTAGTGGATCCTAAGATCCACATTGACTGCAATATTATCCTATATGAGAAAAGACTGACCAAAGGCGAGCCTTGGCTCTACGGTAAAAGTTGTAGTTAAGTGACCTTGAGGTCATTGGTTTAAGGTGTGAAAATAGCCTATTGTAAAAATATAAGGTAAGGCTGCGTACTATAGGCCCTTATGGTCCAACCTTTCCCCGAACCCCACATAGGCGGGAGCTTCGTGCACCGGAGCTGACCAAATTAGAAGGTTTACTAAATTGTGTATTAGTAATACCTCTAATAGACACCATTTTAGCAAAATGGTCGGCCACCATATTGGCTTCCCAATACACATGAGAAATGACATTATTTGTTTGTTGAGGTAACTCAATATTAGGGGTGTTGTGGGGGACCAGAGCATTAGAACTAGATTGAAAAATCAGATTCTAGTCTTTCAATTTGAATTGGTGGTCCAATTATGGTCCTTCAGTTTGAACAGTGGTCTAGTTCTGGTCCCTTGCCAATCAAACTGAATTAATGTTGGTCCTATTCCAATTCAATGCTATAAGAATCAAACTGGAACCGGGGATTGAATAATTGGACAAGAATACCCCAAATGGTTTATACTTTACTTTAGTTAAGGGTAATTTAGTCTATGTATATTGAATGTTGCAAGAATAAATTTACCTTCAATTTTATCATGTTGCCATTAATAAATAATAATAATAATATATTAAACATTTACCTTAAATATAATGGGCCTATAAATAAGTGAGGCATATTAGACAATAGACATTTAGCTTATACAATGGAAAAATAAAAAATACTCACTTGAAGATTTCCTCCTATATTCTCAAAGCCCTCAATCATAAGCTAAAGCTTTCAATAGGATACCTTTTGTTTTGATGTCTTTAGTAATAGATTGTGAGCATGGAAGCATTGGAAATTACTTTAAAGCTAACATTTTCGGAATTCAGTTAGGTTATGTAGCTATATTGTCTTGTATAAATGAATTACTCAAACAAGGTAATTCGAAAATGTATTTGTAATCTATGAAATAGAAATTTTTTTGTCTATATTTATTTTATTTTATAATCAAATAAATTTGAGATACTAGTATTTGTGTTTGCTTTCATTTGTTGTTGCTATGTTGCATATCTTATGCTAGGTTAAAACCTGACAAGCATTGAACCCTAACCCTAAACCCTAAACCCTGTCATCAATAGTCATATACTCTTTGTTTCTTACATGCAGTTTAGCCCCTATTTAAAAACTCCTAGAAATAAAAAAAAGCATCCCAATTAAACAATCACTCATATTAGATGTTTCTCGTGTTAGATCTCTATCATACTTTGTGATCTTAATTTTTCACTCTCTTAACACCAATCATCTTCATGTGGCTTAGATGAATTACTTATAGGACTGAAAACCAGACTAGAAACAAGGAATTCGACTTTGGTCCTTAAAGTTGGAATCGAACTTCATTTTGATCTAGTTTTGATCTTGATGAAAAAAGAATGGCCTCAGTCCTATGGAAATGGAACATTGGCACCCCTGTTAAATATTGTATCCTAAAATGAATTTTCCTTGTGATCTCTGCTCACTCCTCCTGCCACTCTTGGATATACTAAGCCCGGCTAATTGAACAAGTCCTTGGAAGGTTCCTTCCAACCGATAGGAATTGATCTAACCTATCGTTGAACAAATGTTATTTTCCCACCTTCTTAGCACTCAAAGTTGTTTTTCTTTGCAAAGAACACTTCTTTAACTCATTATTTATATTCTTCTCATAGTTGCAACAACTTGGCGGCCAACTAGCGAATTACCACTAGGGAATTGTAATATTAAACTAGAATCTTATTATTAGAAATTACACAGTACAGATAGCGATTGCTTCCTGTTATTTACAAAATAAAATAGAATTTACGACCGATATTATTTATAACTCCGAAGTTAAGTGTGCTTCTTAAGAGTAGTACTAGAATGGTTGACCTCTTCAAAAGTTCTTTTATTGTACTCCTCGTTTTGCGTTTAGGGGTAAAAAAAGATATATTTTTTTGAAAAGAAATGATGTAATCAAGAGGGTTAGATTAAAGATGTTTATTAATTTAATATCTTTCTCTAAGCACAGAAACAGTTAACGGAGACAGAGATAGGAGCAGACATCATGGGTGGCCAAGAAAATGGTGTAAAATGAAAAGGAAGGAGAATGGGAACAAAGAGTGGTTCGGGAAAAGGTATAGAAAATATGTTTGTCATCAAACAAATATACCAAAAGTGTTTAACGGGAGCTGAGATTCTCAAAACATTCTCTATGCAGTCAGGTTTGGTGCAACTACCGTCAACATATTCCTCCATTCTACGCTCTTTAATATGAACCCTGGAATATACGAAGACTCAGAAACAGGGTAACACTTCTTCACAGATCTCAACCATTCGTTTCTTGGTCCCCACTATCAGCCAAAAGCTTTTCTTCGTTGATCGATCCTAGCCACTCAAAAAGGGTTGGTCATCATCCGAACTGTTACACAGACGGAAGGGTGCACTAAGCTCCTGCCTATGGAGGGTTCAGGGAAGGGAAGGACTACAAAGGTCTATAGTAAGCGGCTTACGCTGTTTTCGCTCCTTGAACCCATCATCTCAAGGTCACACGATGACTCTCCTTCTGTTACATATACGGGGCACATCCAATAATCTGTTCAATGGTTGAAACTAAAAGATGTGTGTGATCTTACAGGTATCTAATGAGGTTCAACTTTCAAGTCAATACAAGTAGTGCCCATTCGCAGTCCTTGAATTTGACGACCGTGTTCTTTCCCTCAAGTAGGCACTGGAAGAATCAAAACCAGATGACCAACAATGACTAATCACACTTCGTCAAAGGTTGAATGGTAGACTGACCGATTGAGGACAAACAGAAGCCGGCACAAAAGAATGCCATCATCCAATTCCAATCTCACACGTCTCGACATTTTGCAGTGTGGAAAACTTGTACTTCGGTTTCCCTCCTGTGGATCCATAAGCCAGTGCAAAGGACTGTCTAGACGAGGAAATTGAAAAGCATAAAGTGGGGGGTGGTGGTGATACTTGTTGGTAATTTGCTATTTGTTAGCTTGATGAGTAGGCAGTGGTATATTCATTATAATGTCAGGATATGATTGTAGCATGTTGTAAACCAGTAAAAGAAAACATGCGTCTGTGCGGTGAGATATACTCTTCTTCTTCTACTGTCGGATGAATTAAAAGGCAACGAAGGTCTACATATGTCGGACTATAAAGGTCTATAGTAGACAGTTTTATCTTATATTTTTGCAAGAAACCATTTTCATATCTTGAACCTCTGACCTCAAGATCACACGATGATAACTCTACTGTCTTCTTTTTCTACTCAACAAATCAGATGAGAAAATACTTTTTGGGCGACAATGATCTTCTTCTCCGCATTCATGACTTGGCTTTGATGGCTGCAGAGACGTAGGAGAAAGCAGAGTTGCTAGAACTTTTCCTTTAACAGAAAAAGGAGGCTTCGCCATAGCATCTTCTGAAAAGTGAATTGTTCAACGGCACAGAGTTTAACTGTTTCAAATTCAAAAATAGGCTGGCGGTTCCTCTAACACTACTGACCAGACTGCACTTGCCACTGCATGACTCTAATCTACTTGTCATATGTACGTGTACAGAATATCAGTATATATGGGCATTTTAAAGCCACTTGGCAAGAACATGCTGCTTAATAACAATATTTTATTTTACAAAGCTTTTAGTTTCTAATGAAATTATTATTATTATTTATATTAATTACCAAAATATTGCCAACAAATATTTTCAGGAGGAAATATATTGTATTTGTGCTTGTTGGGCGAAAACCTTAAAGAACAGATGGGCTTAGATTGTTGGCGA
The DNA here is from genome assembly GCA_035236585.1 of Warburgia ugandensis. NCBI lineage: Eukaryota > Viridiplantae > Streptophyta > Magnoliopsida > Canellales > Canellaceae > Warburgia > Warburgia ugandensis. Next base: position 14,646,429 of record CP141126.1, read on the forward strand.
TCGAACTTGTTCTTCTTCTGGGCAACATCCGAAATAGACATTATTCCAGAAGTCTTCAAGTGGATGATCTAATTCTACGTACTCCAATTTCCTGTGGCATATACTACATGCGATTTTTTAACTCTCTGGGCTGTGCTTAACTCAATAAATCATCCCAAGTAGAAGATTTCTGGCAGCGTATGTGAGATTTTGGCAGTCCTGCTGCACGAAGCTCCCATGTATGTAGGGTTCAGGAAAGAGTCAATGGTACTCAGTCTTACCTTGCAAGGTAAGGCTAAATTAACCACATTATGAGGTGACGTTTAGCGATTACATTCATAGTGTGACGTTTAGAAACTACACTTAATGGGACCTACTTATAAGTGAATATATTTGTTCATCTCATTCCTTTATATTTTAATGTCTTATAGATAAAAAGGCACCTAACTTGGATGATTCTAGCTGCTGAAAAATAGTGTATTTTTTTATTAAGTTTTAAAATTCTCCATTTCCAAGAATAATATTTCAGATTTCTTAGATACTAGAGTCATGCAAATGATGATGATCTTTTTATCTATAACACATATGAATATAGAAACAAGATGAACGAGCCAGATCGCTCAAAAGTGGGTCCTATAAAATGTGATTGGTAGACCACACAGTCAGTTTATCATTCTTTCGTAAAATATAAGCTGTCCAAACTACAATTAGGCCAACTTTCCTCAATTACAAACCATCCGTAAACCCAGGCCTCTAGTTTTTATTTGGATAAGCAAGCATTAGTTGTATATATTACTTGGGGAAATACACAAGTCTAGGCTCCGTAGTACCTTCAACATCTGCCTTAGTGGCATAACATAAGAAGTTAAGAAGACAGTTATTCCAAACTGGCCGTAGTTCTTACTAATAAGTCAATTGATTAGGATATCTGCTTGTTTATTTCCTTCGTGGTGTGTAAGGACACTATAGAAGGGGAGCCTTGGCGCAACAGTAAAAGTTGTTGTCATGTGACTTTGAGGTCATGGGTTCAAGGTGTGAAATCAGCCTTTTGTAAAATAAAAGGTGAGACTACCTACTATAGGCCTTTGTGGTCCGCTCCTTCTCCGGACCCCGCATAGGTGGGAGCTTTGTGCATTGAGGCTACCCTTATGTAAGGGCACTGTAGGACTTTTGGCAAAATGTCACTTTGTTACTTATATCACCAAACATAGGCTGGCAACGGAGCCATTCGGGCAGATTCTTGGGTGGCCCTGCCCCTAACCCAATCCTAACCGACTTGCATTATGGATTTTTGAATGTCATACTGTTTGGGTAAAAAAAATTTAGTTGCTAATATAAATCCATAGGGATCAATTTGGGTCAGGTTCCCTAACAGGCCGGCTTGCACGTCCTGCTGTAAACAAAAATTTCAACAGTATACTAGATAAATATCCAACAAAAGCTGATTGTATTGACATGATAAGAAATACATATAACAGTGATATACTAACACAAATCTCATCATAACAATTAATGTTACCATATCATAAGATTGCATGTAATTTCAATTAACGTTTTCTGTAAGGTTGATTAATTTACTATTGACCCATATAGTCTGTCCCTTCCCCAGACTCTGCATACACGGGCGCGTTGTTCGCTGGAGCTGCCCATTGTGTTTTCTGCAAGGGAGAGTTAGCAGAGGTGCTGCTATTTTAGAAAAAATCTTAAGAATCGAGTCACAAATCATGGCTTTTGGAACTAATCCAGTTCGGCAATCTGTACTTGACTTCCTGAGATCATAGAAGAGAGCTTTTGCCATATTTTTCCATTGGCTTCGTTATCTACCACGAGTGGGATAGCATCGAGACCGACTGCAGCAGGTCTTTTGTTGGGTAGCCCTGGCGCTACCCATATAGTCTGCCCCTTCCGCTAACATGTTTTTTACCCTGACACATTTCCGGTCAAATTTTTTTCAGCCCTAACTTATTCAAGGCTTATAATCGAACAAACAGTAGATAATTTCTATATACCTCTTAACCAGATCACACCCAACCAGAGGAATGGTTGGGATCATTGAAAGAGTTAGTCCCACTTGTATTTTAGCCCGCTAATATTTTCTAGCTGAAAATATGGGCAGGAGCACACGAGAACCCGTACTAATGTGTACTTATTACATTCACAAACATATCAACGGATAATAAAGCCTTCGTAGCTGAAAACGTAACAGACACATCACAGGGAAGAACTCAGTGGCCTACCATCATTTTAGCAATTTCCTTCAAACTATACTCATACATGGTTTGTACAAAAGAAAATAGGATAGTGGTATACGGGCTCTAGGTTTTCCTTATGAGCCCCGTACCAACGACTATAACCCAAGTGGATAGATGAGTTATGCTTCAAAATATTTATCAATTAGATGGCCCAACGGTAGAGTTGTCATCTTGTGACCTAGAGGTAAGACTGCATACTATACCCTTGTGATCCTCCCCTTCCCTAAACCTCGCATATATGAGAGCTTTGCGCACCAGGGCTGCCCCTTTTATGATGCTAACTACTGTTTTTGGGTAAAAAGTTTATCCTCTACGTTAGAAAAACAGTGGCTAGAGTCATTCAAATCATGAGAGCTTTGAAGCAACAATAGGACATCTTAGTCAAGGACAACATTATGAACAATAAGGATCTTTAAAAACTTGGGCCAACTATACATATAGCCGACATCATACCACTTCTACGATTAAGATTATTACAATGCTATTTATTTTATTTGCACCATTAAAATATACAAATTACTTAAGAACAAACAGTTTTGGCCTATTTTATCTTTGAGTAATCTGTTCCTTGTTTTAGGGCTGTGCAGATAGCAGAGGATGAGATTTTGTTCCTTTTTGGAGAAGACAATATCCAAGAGCAAGATCAGTACTCCAAGAAAGGGAATGCATAAGATAGCCATCATAGATAAATGTATCCATAGTTTATGCCCGTATAGCTCTTGGTGCTCCAGGAGTCTAGAATAGTACAGTACAACAGAAAAACAAAAGCCCTCACAAGCTCTACGACCACCATGGCCCCCATTGAGGCAGCCAACGGCAAGAAAAATGAAAAACATGCTCTGGTTTGTGCAATCTACATCCAACTTTTGCTTGGTGACTTTGCAAATGCAACATTAACAACAGCAAGAGTGCTCTAAGAACAACTAGTCAACGTTGCGTTTCAACTAACCATCTGTTTGTTAACTACGACAGGGGGCTGGCAGAAAGAAGGCAGTAGCATCCTCATTGAGGTCTCTGATACTTTCGTCGTTGGCTTAATCCACCACACGACAACGTCCTCATCAAAGAAAGCAAAGTACCCTTATAACTAGTAATGATATTAGAAGTCATAAATACTTGTATATCTAGAACGTGCCCCCCAATTCAAGTATACCTGCATGTCCATGTAAAGATAGTAGAACATAAGAAAAGGACAGCCCAGTGCATAAAGCTCCCGCCTATGCAGGGTCCGAAAGGAGCGGACTACAAAGGTCTATAGTACACAGCCTTACTTTGCATCTTTGCAAGAGGCTGTTTCTACACCTTGAACCCATAACCCGAAGGTCACGAGGACAACTTTACTGTTGCCCAAAGATCCCCGTCAGATAAGTAGAATATAAGGCTTTCTTAAAACGCGTATTCCGGCAATAGAAAATGCCTTGACAGTCTTACCGAGAAAGTTGCGAGTCAGCAAGTCTTAAAATATAATCAGAAGATCGTCCTAGGAACTCAATAAAATTAGTTCATTACATCAACCTAAAATCTTGGAATATGATTGCAGTGGGAACGAGATGAAAGAAAGCCAACCTTCACCCGAATCATAATTGAAACAAACATCTCTCTCTCTCTCTTAAACCACCAGAGAATACAAATCATGGTTGCAGAGATATAAGGAAAAAGCAGCCGGGCATTAACACTACTGCGTTTTGACTGGTTCAAGAGCTTCAATCATAACCACACTGTTACCCCTGATAACCTGCACAGACAAATGTACGATGAGGAAACCGTTTAAAAAAAAATGTAATGATCCGAGACCTGGAGAAATACAATGAGGACATAAAACAGAAAGTGACAAACAAAGAAACCTACCACCATTCCTATTTCATTTTTCTCATTGCCGTTGAGTTCCACAGTGTTGTCAATCACAAGATTCATAAACTGGTCAAACCCACGAAGGGTTCCAACCACAACCCTGTTTGCATTCAGCTTAACTGCGAGATGGAGTTTCAGTTTTGGTGCATTTATCAGTAATGATTAGTAACAGCAATAGTTCGGTTAAGTTTTGAGTACACTAACATAGCTTAAAAGCAATTTTAAGCTAATTACTGATAATTAATAGCAGCTGCTGCATATAACAAAGATTGAAACTTTTCTGGAGGTCAGGAGATACAAACCAAATCAAAGGCAAAAATGAGAACCACATGCCATTACAAAACTTCAATCAATTTTATTTATTTATTTTCTATTCTAATTTAGACATCCAATGAAACCACAAATCGGAAGGATGAATCTCTAATATATCCAGCTAACAGTGTTGGCTGTTGAGCTCCAACATTCCACAGCAAACTGGAAAAACAAACTCATACTCTATGCTCTATGCTCTATGAAAGAGTTGGCTCCAGGAAAGAGTTGGACAGTTTCCAGGTGTTTCCCAAACATTAGCCTTCTATCAATCCAGATATACCAGATATTCTGAAACCGACATGAGAAGGTATGGATGCCATTCCCAATGAAATAGTAATTTCTTCAAGAGGATGAAATGAAAACAGACCTAGCACAATCCCAACTGATACAACCGCAACCATTGGAGGAAGATCAAACTAATAGGCAAAAGACAAGGACATGGTTCCATGGCAGCCTGTACTCTTGTTTCTGAAAGGAGCCTACCCATGTCAAAGATTTCCAAGGTGAAGCATTTTGGACTCGGATGATTACCAGTGAGATTTATAACCCCCCTAGGAAATGCAAGTAACATAGCCTGCAAGATTTCATATAAGGGTTCTGTTAAGTGTAGTTGTTATTTTCTCATCTTGGATATCCTCAGTGTTTATTGTAGTGATTCAACATTGCCTCTGGAGAAATGCTTTCCAAGGATGGCCACTTCATCTCATGCAAAGACAGTTGATGCTTCCAACATAGATGAAGTTTGACTGGAGAAAGTTGATGCATTTTGATCAACATCCTAGTTTTTTATTTCACAGCATATCAATTATCTGTCCAGTACTTTGGCAATGGTGGGGAACAAACAATTTTCGGTCTCAAGTCAGATGGATAAATAGAAGTTCAATTGAAGATTGTTCAACACCCTAGTGTGTGAATGGGAAGTCAGAAAGGATTGTACATTCTAGTACCATCCCATGTTTGCCTATTAACGTAGTTCTAAAAACTGTGCCATGAAATACTTCATTCGCGTCACCTATGGCTATATAACCTAACAGAAGCCGAATTGGCACCATTACCTAAAAACAAATGACAGTGAAACATAAATCAAGCACGTTAATGCATCCATTGCAGTAGAATTTAAGTGTATTATTTTAAGTAATGAGAGTTACAAGTATGATTCATGAAGAGGAGCCTTGGTGCAACGGTAGAGTTGTCGTCGTGTGAGCTAGAGGTCACTGGTTCGAGGCATGGAACAGCCTCTTGCAAAAAATATAAGGTAAGGCTGTGTACTATAGGCCCTCCTCTGTGGTCCACCCCTTCCCTGGACTCTGCATATGAGGGTGCTTCATGCACCGGGTTGCCTTTTTTAGTTACAAGCATGGTTCATGTTGCCTTTGTTAGAGCCAAAGCTTTTTCAAAGGTAAATATGTTAGCATGTATACTGCTAGAAGTTTTCGATGGAGATAACCAACAGAATTTTGAAAGAAGAGGCCATCCAACACTCTCAAGAAAGTGGATTCAACCTCTCATCCTAACCACCAGTTTGTCTGTGCGCATTTGACATGAAGCTACAACCAGGCTTAGAAGACGAGGCATTTCTTGAATAACTCCCAAACAAAGCTATCAAGTGATGCATTCATGCAAGACACACAGATCAATGGCACAGAAAACCAGCATGTTCACCTAACCTTTATCAATGAGAAAAGAAGACTCAGAAAGAGTACCGGATTCAAACAAAAGGACAGTGAAAAGATTGATGCAACCATTTAATGATGCTGAAAGGAAGAAATCTGTTGGAATAAGATTATTCCCAACCAAAGGAGGATGGGTTCAGCCACAAACCCCTTACCAAAAAAAAGGGCAGCCCGGTGCATGAAGCTCCTATGAATGCGGGGTTTGGGGAGCCTTACCTTGCATTTTTTTTGTAAGAGGCTGTTTCCATGCCTCGAACCCATGACCTCAAAGTCACATGATGACAACTCTACTGTTGGCCAAGGCTCCCCTTCTCCACAAATCCTTTACCAACAAACCAAAAAATGGTCTGACATCCACTTTTACAAAGAATAATAAAGAAAAAGAAGAACAAATGGCCCTATGTTCTGCTAACAATATGATATGATTTTGGCATGTACAGATAGACATTGCTGAAATAAAAAGGCCCATGGACTCATCTGGACTTGGATAAGAAAACTTCATGGGAGTAGATGAGGACTGAGAATTAGTAATTTACTAGAAATGATAAGGAATCACTTATTCTCTTAGGCAGAACATGACTCACTTGGAATGGTACGGAAATGGTTACAGTAATAGAAGAGGTTGTTTCTCTAAACAAAATGAGATATCTAAATTTCGTTATGAATATGATGCTAGAAATGCTGCTAGTTGAAGAAATCTAGTAAATTGTTCCATGATTGTTTGCTCAATTAGTCTCTTATCTCTCTATTTTGTGACTCAAAACATGATCCATAGTGGCTTCATTGCATTTAAGCTTGGATTTCCTTTATTGTATGGACTATGGAGTCTATAACATCATTTCACTTCCATCCAAGTATGAAGTAATTAAGCCAATAAATGAGAAAATTCAGCATCTGAAGCAAAAATTGTCAATTTTTACTTCTTTTAGAATGAATCCTCCAAGAAAAACTTACGATGAGCAGGAGAAATTGGAGCTCACTACAATATCCAGGAATCATGTAATTTGAACTGTTCAAAAGTGCTGAGCTCAGTTACAAAGATTCTATAGTTAGTCAAGCGAAGAACAGGTGGTGTTGATGTCAAGGCCTTCAGAACGAATCCAAATCAACTGCAATACTTTGACATGGATCATTGCAAAAAACTGGGATTCACAACAGGGAAAACACTTGGAGATAGAAACTTCAATATTATAAAACTAAAAAAGAAAAGAAATTATTGATGTAATCATTAACTGAAACCTTTAACTTAAAATACTTTTCACAAATAAAGACACAACCAAATGATAGTAATTCCCTCCCTCATGCTCACATGCCAACATAGGAGTAAAGTTTACTTCTGAGTTGACCTGAAAGAAACCAAGTATATCCCTTTCATATACCTGGCTGTGAACAATGATCTAGTATAGTCCATTAAACAATCTAGCTAGAGGTCAATCTCTTCAAAATGCAGACTTCTAATCAGAAAAGAAATCAACAACCTTTGGTTATCTTCTCCAAGATACTTGCCAACCTCTTCACTTGTACAAAATGCTTGACTTGACAATTTCTGAGAACACCTGTCCGGTCCCATCTTCTTCAAATTCCTTCAAACACTCTAACATTGTTGCCAGTCTATCTAAAACCTATTGCATATCATACACTTTTGCCCATCCTATCAAAGATCACTGCTCTAGAACATTATCACCGAGTGCCCATGTGTGCATCAATACTCGTTCAATTGCTCTTCTCAAGGACTCACCCTAATTCACCCAAACCAGTCGAGCTGGTTCACCAAAAAGGTGAAAGCAACCAAGGAAAAGTTTGGAGCTAAAATACCCATTCTTAAACAACTTTATGAAATCATGCAAAAGCAATTCAATCACAATCAACTTGGATGGATTGTCTGGTTGTTTAAGGCTTCCAACAGATTCTTTTAGGACCAGAACAGGCAAGACATTGGATGAAACAAAAAAGGAAGCTGGTAATATGGGATGAGAAGTTTATTGCAGTAACAAGGAAAACCATGGTTTTGCACTATATTAAAGAGGAGAAAAATGGAAAACAGTTAAAAGAAAAGAAGAAGGTTTTTCTGTAGCTATCAGGGAAGCTATGAACATGGGGGAAAACCACACATCTAATTATCTGGTACGGCAGAACGTATTTGTCATACTATCATGGAGAAAAGGAAAAAGGGAAAGTAACAATTTGGATGTAGACATCTGAGAGAATATAAAAGTTTCAATTCCAGCGTTTAAACGACACAGATACATAGAGCAAGGCAACGCATGATTCTTGCGGGGAGAATAAAGCATACAAAAACCCTAACAACATCCGTAGACAGATCCATGAGAAAGCGAAAGCGCTAGACGGTTGTGATAAAGAAAATTTATAAGGTAGTAAGCGAAGAAAAACTTACTCTGGAGCTTCTTGTCCATGTACCTGTTGCAAGTAACAGAAGGAAAGTCAATATAAAAAAAGAGACAAAAGAAATCAGTAATTGACATGGAAGGGGGGAAAAGTTGCAAATAGTGAGAAGCGAAAATCTTACTTCTTCAGATCCGGAGGTTGACCCGACCTGCTCATGGCTAACAGATAAACAAAAGCAAAAATCAACTCTGAGAGAGAGAGAGAGAGAGAGCTGCTGGTCGGGGCTGTTTAAACTTTAAACACTAAGGCCCTGAGGATGCTATGTACTAGTGACACATGATTTGTAGTTGAAAGTATTATGGGCAAAGAGTTGGTCCGATGCTACAATCACTGGCTGCCCGGATGGAAGGAAAAGAAGCCGTGGTATGGGATACTTGCAAAGGGTGATCTCTTTAATGGATGTGGATTGCTTCTCCTTGCGCACTTCTCTCACATTTTACGCACATACGAACTTTTGGCTCTGTGCGGGTGAAAGCTTTGTTACACTGAAAACAGAAGGGTGGGCTTTAAAACCCATTGTTTTAGTTGGAAAGGAAGAAAATGACCAATTGATATCGGAAATTCAGCACCTGCAATTTTAAGATTGCTTTTCTTTCTCTCCATCACAACTTCATCATGCCAATTCTGCAGGAGCGTTTATTTAGGGGCCATGGACTATCCACTATGGACCATGGTGGAACCACATAATGAAACTAATTTCTTGTGGTCAACTTGAAGATTAGAGGCAATACCTACACGTAAGTACACTGATATATATACATATAGATTGCTAACTTGCTATTGTCTAAGTTCAAACGATCTGAACTTTCTTTGATGGTCTGTTGATAGCATTTAGAATTGGTGACAACTAACAACAGCTTATTCAACTGAGAGTATGGTTATAAGAAACAATGAGTGTAAGCTTTCTCTTTGCACAGATATCATTTCCTCGAAATGTGATGAAGATGGGTTGATAGTAGGCTCCATCTGAAATGATCGAGGTCCATGGGACTGAATTAGTATTTTCACGATCTAAACTTCCAGCTAAACGTGTTTAAGTATGGTCGTCGAACATGATTTATTCTTTGTACTTGTGTCTGGTTGTTGAAGGGGAGCCTTAGCACAATAGTAAAGTTGTTGTCATGTAACCTTAAGATCACGGGTTCAAGGCATTGAAATAGCCTGTTACAAAAATAAAAGGTAAAGCAGTGTACTATAGGCTCTTGTGGTCAGTTTCTTCCCCAGACCCTGCATAAGTGGGAGCTTTGTGCGCTAGAACTGCCCTTTATTTGTGTCTGTTTGTTCATATTGAAAACCAAAATCCCTCTTTATTTTATTCTTGTGATTGTATAAACAACAGCCTAAGTTGAACGATAAAAATACAGTTCTTAGGATGCTGGATAGTGCAATCTGGTGATTTTGTTTTCCAAAGATGACTAATCAAATGATAAAGTTGGATCATTCAAAGGTAAGCCCTTTTCCATGCAAAAGTGGCTGCTACTCCGCAATAGCATTCCTCGTAATCTTTTTGGCCGAGTCGACCTCGACGGCAACACTCCGTTCAAGCGATAATCTGACCCACTGCCTTCTTTTCCAATTATTCCATTCATGCGTGACTCTAATAATGCAATGAGCGCTTATAATATTTACTTGATCTAGTATGACAAATGCGCTTATTTCATTTGGAAAAAACTAGTTGTGGGCAAGAGTACCAGAGGGTCCAGTTTTTCTCATCATCCAAACCGCTTATCTAGTAAAGCTTGCTTAGGACGAGCTGTGCATAAAAGTTCATCAAGTGGGATGACTGAAAGCCCACACATCTTTGAAATTGATTCTCTTAGCACTCGTTTAAAGGGCAGATAATAGAGACCTACCTCTAAATGAGATGGATTCAATGTAAGGTGATTGTCATGACATAGGAATAGACGGTTTGGATTAAGATGAAAGCCTCAACCAATTAGAACTCCTTCAATACCTCCCTACAAATTCGCCCCCTGCCAATCCCTTGCTTCCTAGACCCCATTTTCTCCCCACGTTTCTTTTTTGTTTTTCAAAAGTATGATGTTTCGCAGATGGGTTCGGTTTCTTTGCCAGATTGGATCCTTGAGCCATGAATCATGGTCATTGACGAAGCTGGAAGAGGCCCTGTTTTAGGTATACTTGTCTCGCCCTTCCCCCTGTTTGCCTCCAAAAGCTTTGCCTACCTGTATAAATTATTTGATTCTAATAGGTCCAATGATCTATGGGTGCTAAAGACGCTGGCTTCCTTGAATTTTGTAGGTCTGGGGTCAGGATCGTAGATCTGCAATAGGACATTCACATACACAAATAGTACAAAGAGTGAAACAAGAAATATGTGGGTCGCCTCTAATGTCTACATCCAGGGGGGAGAAAAGAAAATGCATTATCTGATCAAAGCCTCTTCAACTCTCTTCTGCACCTATCCGTCTTAATCACTTGCTCACATTTACAATGACCTAACATCACACTTGTGCACACACACATACACATGTTTCAGATGCCTATTGTCACGGACTGTTCTTGCACAGCCCATGACCAAAGCCTACAAGTTCTAAAAGAGGCCATTCTGGTTCGTGGACTTGATCCAAGTGACTATGGTCTACAATAGAAGATCTGTGGAGGAAGTTCCATAATCTAGAAGGCCCGAATTCTAGAATTGTCATTAGAAATATCTAGAATCTTGAATATGGTAGGCTTTAAATATTTCGTAAGAATGTTCCAAAGGGCAATATGGACAATACATGTGCAATTATTTTAGCCCTCAATTGAGGAGGTGGAATGGGGGTTAGCTCCTATAAATAGAGAAGCTTCCTCATTTGTAAGACATCTCATATGTAACCAATCAATAAATCAGAGTATAAGTTGATGGCAATCATATATATATGTGTGTGTGTGTGTGTGTGTTCTTTTATTGTTTCTCGCTTTCTTCCCATATTTTCTTGTAAGCTTTCGCAATTCAGGCTGAACTTAGCTTTGGTGTCTTAAGTGCATTTCAAGACTAAGTGCCGCACGGGAGTCTGAAAGTCTGAGCCTGTGACAAATGGTATTAGAGCAGGTTCAACAGGGTTGGTAGCTAAGCAAAATTGAGCGAAGTTGGTTTCAAAGCAAGGTTAGTAGTGAAGGTTTACGAAGATAGAGGCAATTGTATATGACATCTCCACTTGGCTAGAGAAAGTGCACCCAAGGTTTGGGTCCCTTGAAGCTGTGACAAAAGAGCTTAAGGGCGAGAGAGAGGATGAGTTGTGCTCCATGAGGGAGGTAAGCCTTCGTGAAACAACTATGGTTAGCATTTCTAAACCAAAGAACTATGGTAGAAGATAGAAGGTTACTACTCCAATAAGGCCATGCTACTTCTGTGATGGATCATACCTTATGTTGTCCAACAAGAAAGGCTCTACACAATATGGCAATGCAAAAGGAGGAAGAGGAAGAACGTGAACTAGAGAATCTAGCACAATTAGGTGCCACTTAATTGTACAACAATAGTTGAAACAACCATGGACAATGATAGTGTTGTCACACACGAGAGTGTGGAAGGAAACGTGCAACCACTAGAAGAAGTTGCATCAAGCGAGGAGACGATACAACTAGGTTCCATGAGTAAGTCGATGTCTAGAAAACCCTAGAGAAGTTGGAAGGTAGAAAGGATGTCACCACACATGAAGACACGAGGAGACACGTGATGCGACATGAGAACTCTATTGGAAACATGGAGACAGTACATGTAGGTACGTCACCATACCTAACTGCCATAAGGGAGTTAATAACTAAAGAACCCCAGGGAAAAATGGTTAGTAGGAGTGTTACCACAATTGATGGTACGAGGAAGAGTGTGACACAACAACAACACTCCAAGAGGAAAATAACCAAGCTTGGATGTGTTAGAGACATGAAGGCTTGTAGTGGCCACACATATGTGCAAGAGCCACCATGGAAAAAGATAATCATACAAACGCCAAGGACACACTACAACAGGTGGTTGTGCAAAAGTTTACAAGCATGCAAGAAGGCTCACTACATGCAAAGTGTTACAAAGCAACTAGGACCAAACAAAACAAGTTAGATTTTGAAGTGCAAGGACCACTAGACAACTAAGGAGATGCAAGTCGCACAAATATAATGCATGTGATCCAACGATTTCTTGAAACTAGGAAGGATATGCCGACATGGGCATTGATGTTATTAGGTGGGGAGAATGTCATGGACTATTCTTGCATAGCCCATGACCAAAGCCTACAAGTTCTAAAAGAGGCCATTCTAGTTCGTGGACTCAATATAAGTGACTATGGTCTACGATAGAAGATCTGTAAAGGAAGATCCATAATCTAGAAGGCTCCAATTCTAGAATTGTCATTAGAAATATCTAGAATCTAGAATATGGTAGACTTTAGATATTTTGTAAGAATGTTCTAGAGGGCAATATGGACAGTACATGTATAATGATCTTAGCCCTCCATTGAGGAGGTGGAAATGAGGTGAGCTCCTATAAATAGAGGAGCTCTCTCATTTGTAAGACATCTCATATAGAACCAATCAAAGAATCAGAGTATAAGTTGATGACAATTATATATATAGTGTTCTTTTTTGGTTTCTTGCTCTCATCCCATATTTTCTTGTAAGCTTCTGCAATTCAAGCTGAACTTAGCCTTGGTGCCTTAAGTGCATTTCAAGACTAAGTGTCGCACAGAAGTCTGAAAGTTTGAGCCCGTGAACAGGGCACGACATCTCATAAGGGTTACAAGGCAACATAGGACGTGACAAAGGTCAAAGCTCTTGACATTGAGGGAGATGTGTCGACAAAGGCGTCGACATTATCAGGTGGGGGAGAATGTCACGAACATGCGCTGCAAGGCCCGTGACCAAGGTCTGCTGACTCCAAAGGAGGCTTGGTTAGCTCATGGACATGATCTAAGGGGACATGATCTAAGGGACTTAGGCCCGTTGTTGAAGATCCATGTTGCACGGCCTAATTCTAGAAGGCCTGGTTTCTGGAAGAGTCCTTGAAAATATCTAGAAAGAGAAAAACCTAGACATTTGTAGAAACTTCTAAGGAAAGTTCTAGAGTAGTCATCAACTATTAGATGGTTGACATGTGTAATAATTCGGACCATCTATTGAGGAGGTGGATGGAGGGGAACAACTATAAATAGGTGTTAGCTCCTCATTTGTAATCATCTCAGTTTAGTTAAGCTCAATACATTTAGAGAGTTTCCTTTCTGAGTTCCTCTAATTGCTTTTGTAGGTGAGTAATTGTAGCCCTAACAAGTAAGAGTAGGGGTTGAAGGTTGACTTGTGCCTAGCAAGGGAGTTCAACACAAATGTCATACGGGTTTACCGAAGGAGAAATTGTGGCTCTGTGACACTACGAATGAGTGCCTACCTTTATGGGGGTGAACTTGTCCTTCTGAATGTCCCAAGATGAATGTTTGTTGGGTTTGCCTCTGTTGTAAGAATAAAGAGTATAGATGAATTAGAATGCTTTTAAAAACTAGATTATTACCATAATGGGAGGTAATTTTCTCATTACATAGATTTGAGCCTCCTCAAAATACAAGGTAAAGCTGCATACTATTGACCACTGTGGTCTGCCCCTTCCTCGGACCTCATATATGGGGAAGCATATTGGGGCTGTCCTTTTATAGATTTAAGCCCCCTGAATCCTGATAGCTGGCAAACTTGGGAGCCACATTCAGTTACCTACTAGTTTCTACCTTTCTAGACCTCAACGTGACAAAGCCATGATTCACTCACAAATGAGAAGAATTTAAAGTCACTAAACATAAGGATGTTACTCTTAGTTTCGTTACGTCTATGAAATATTTTTTCTGAAGGGCCTAGACTGTACGACCCAGTTGTATTAGCTTTACTTATTCCTAGTTTTACACCTTTGATTGTGGACTACTCAAATAAAAGGCTACATTTTTCTCCCGCTTGGAATCCTCCCTCAATTGAAATTGAGCTCTAAGGGTCTTTGACTTTGGTGCATGCAAAGAGTTGGTGGTGACTCTTGTTGGTTTTACCGCTTCTAATTATCAAGCAGGGTTTTCATTTTTCTTTTAAAGTCATTGCTTTAGGTTTTCTTCCAGTTACATATTTTGCATTTGGCTTCATCTTCCACAATGATTGTCAGAGTGGTGGTTGAAATTTGAATTGCAACTCTTGTAAATCTTGTTGGTTCGACTGTTGCAACTCTCTGTATCATGGACTTCTTCATCGAATATCAAAATTTCTTCAGTTCCTTTGGTCTTCCAAAGGTTTCTACGTTCTAGTCTTCATAGTTACATCTTGTAGCTGCAGGCATTCATTTCTTGATTCATCTTTTGAAGATGACAGGTTCAATGGACTTCCTAACTCAAACTGTCTCATGACGAACTCCAGCATGGATGTCTTATAGTAGAATCACTAATTTTCAGCTGGTGCTGCAACATCCTTTCCAGTTCACTGAGCTTTTTTGAACTCTCTATGGCAGAGCTTCTATTGGCGAAGGATCTAAACACCTATATCATTTTTTACTTGTCATTGCCCATGAACTATTCTCATTTTGGTTTCTTCTCAATTTTTTCCTGTATGCTTCCGTTCTGTCATGTGAGATGCAAAAAACAAACTAAAATTTTCAACTGTTGCAACTGTTATCTTAAGGTTTTTGATATGGTTATCCATAGTGCGATGCTAATCCATTCTAAGAAATCAACTAAATTGGAAATTATTAAGAACAATTTTAGGTGCTCCAACGCTATCCTCTAAGGTGGAAGCTGTGTAAAGAAAATCCACTGGAAGCTGTACTGTAAATTTAAACACATGTAGAAAATGATTTTCCAATAGTTTTTTTCTGAATTTTCTTTTATGAGTCATCTATATAGATTTCTGTTCTCATAAAATGGTTATAGCTCACACTGCAAAGGCAATCACCAGAGGGTTGATAACTCAATGTCCAGTAAACTCTTCTGCACATAGAATCACAGTCACATGTAGGGGGCAAGCAGCGCAGTAACTCATGGCTTACCCAAGGGTAATAGAAGAATGAATAAGATTAGCTCAAGTTGTTCTCATGGAACAAATGATGTTTGTTGCTGTAATATCTCCTGCAGATTCAAAGACTCTAAAGGAGGAAAAGAGGGAAGAATTATTTGAAAGTTGAAGGCTGATGATTCTATTGGATGGTCTGTTGATGTCATTGATCCAAAGGATTTCTCAGCCAAGATGCTTAAAAGGTTAGTATAGGATGACCAATATCCCCAATCAATAAGATATACAGCACTTGCACCACTTAACATATGATTCCTTTTTCTATTTGTTTCGACAGAACAAAAAATCAATTTGCATGAAATCTCACATGAGTTTGCTAGTGGCCTTGTTGCTAAGGCTATTGACTTGGGAGCCCCACTAAGTACTAACCCAGGTAAAACTCCTCTAATTTACTGAATGGTTTTTGTGCTTCTTAGTTTCATAGTGACTTTCTGCATTTCAAGGTTTCCATCTTTTGTCTTTGATTCACATTTTAAACTATGCTGTTTTTCTCTTTTGGGGATGTTGAACACAAGCACACACGCAGCTCTGATCACCCAGGAGAAGTGCTCCTTCTTGCTCCACTTCCCTAGAAGGCCTTCGCTTCACATTTTAGATTATGCTACATACTATCTTCCATGTTTCCCTCCAAATTTCCGCAGGTTTATGTGGATACGGTTGGAGAACCAGAGAAAAACAGAAATAAGTTGTCTGAAAGATTTCCAGGTGTCAAATTTGTAGTTGCCAAGAAAGCTGACAGTCTCTACCCAGTCGTTAGAGGAGCAAGCATAGTAGCAAAGGTTGATACTTCCTTCTTCTGAGGCGGTCAGGAGACATTGTTATCTTGATTATCAGCTTGTTTATCGAAACTCTGAAGTGCGTATGTATCTTTTCGAAATTGTCAAATATCTTTGTTATCTAGGTGACCAGAGGCAGAGCCTTGTGCGATTGGGTGCTTGATGAGACAGCAGAGGACATGCATAGGAACTTTGGATCCGGATTTCCAGGAGGTTACTTCGAACCAGAACATTGTATTCCTTATCTCCCTCTTAAAATCAACGTGACTGGTGTTTGTTTGGTAAATTTTTAACATCCTGAACCTAAAGCATGATTGGATCATCACAAAAACTCGGTGTTTGGATTTCCAACATTGGTGCGCTTCAGTTGGGGTACACGCACGTCCTACTTAAGGACATTGTCGAAGTCCTATGGTAGGTCTAGACTGTGTCAGTGTTCAACTTGCTCCTCATCTTATGCTTTCCATATCCATCTTCAACTTGTCGCTATCTTACTTTTTGTCCATGAACAGTTTATATTTTAATAATATCCTATTTATACTTTGTGTTACCGGCTTGGCATTTCTCATGGCTGGTGATATTGTCTAGGGAATCTCATGAACTGGATGGGGATGGTTCGACTGAAAGAAATGGGAAACGCCAACTGAAACTGGGTTGTCTTGGTTTCAATGGCTACAAGAGGAAGACTGAGGAAATTGAATCGAGTGGCAAAGGTTGCTGTAAGTTTTTTCCAAGTGCGTAAACTTGAGCAAATCACTCATTTCCAATGACATGATCTGGTCCTTGCTCTGTGGCTTCTGATCTCTCCTTGCATGTATTAATCTCTAATCCATTTGTATGCTCAGAATTCATTAAAGAAAGATCCTGCTAATGAGAAATAAAAGATTGGTGTTGGTGAACTTTGTCTCTCTTTAAGAATGAAAGCATCTGTGGATCAGTTGTTGCAAACGCCATTATGTCACCAATATCCTTTACAAGAACAAGACCCATTTACAAAATGATGAAACCTAAAGCAATCTCTAATGATCACTTCTCGGTCGAAAACTTTTGATACAAGCTTCATTACACTGTGACAATCACTGCACATTCTTATGTTATTCACTACCCTGATCACCGACCTTTGGCTTGTGCTAATGAGCCCATAAGCAACCGCCAATTTCTCACTATGAAAAAGTAGAGATTGTTCTTTTTCCAACTCTTTCAAATGAAGCAGCACATCTGATGTCTGTGGTATATATCCAACCTCTTTTAACCGACTGACCATGTTTCCCAATGATTCATAGATCTCATCATGTTGTGGGTGTGCTTTGTCTGCCACAACAAATTCGTGAATGGAACCATTTACCTCAATCAAGCTACTTCCTGGATTTTTGTCGATTCCCCTTTCTTTCATCATAAGTCTCACCCTTGCAACGTCATTCCATCTACCATGCATTGCATACAAGTTAGACAATAAGAGATAATTTGCATCATATTGAGGCTCCAATTCAAAGAGCACGTTTGCAGCCTTTTCTCCAAGTTCAATATTCCCATGGACCCGGCAAGAAGCCAACAAGGACCGCCACATGACTGCATTGGGTTCAATAGGCATTTCTTGAATGAAGCTATGAGCCTCTTCTAACAGCCCCTGACGACCAAACAGATCCACCACACAGCCATAATGCTCACTAATAGGGATGATACCATGCTCCTTCTTCATGCTATTGAAACACTCAATTCCCTCTTCCACCAATCCTGTATGACTACATGCGCATAACACTCCGATGAAGGTTAAAGCATCGGGTTTCACTCTTTCCTTTGTCATGTTACTGAAAACTTCAAGTGCTTCTGCACCAAGACCATGCATGGCTAACCCAGCAATCATCACAGACCAAACATGTACATTTTTCTCTTCAGTTTTATAAAACACTTGACGTGCTAGCTGGATTGACCCACACTTAGAATACATATCTATTAGAGCTGTAGCAACCTTGATGTTCATTTCCAGCCCGGTTTTTGCAATGTAAGCATGAACCCACATACCAGTCTCCAGAGCCCCAGTGTTCGCGCAAGCTGTGAGTGCACTCACAGCTGAAACCTCATTAGGATTCATACCTTCAACTTGCATTCTATGGAATAATCTTAAGGAATCAAGAGGCTTCTCTTGACAGCATGCTGAGATCATGGTGGTCCACAAGACAACATCCCTTTGAGGCATTTTCTCAAATAGCTGACGAGAGACGTCCAGATGATTGCACTTGGCATACATGTGGATGAGAGCAGCGCAGATATAAGCATCTGAGTGGACCCCGTGAACAATTATCTGCGCGTGGAGGGCCCGTCCATATTCTGCCACTGCCATAGACGTACAAGCTTTGAGTAAGGCAGGGAAGGTGAATTTGTTAGGGCGGAAGTCTTGATTGAGGAGTTGCAAGTAAAGCAGGACAGGTTTGTTGGGGTGGCGGGCGGTGGTGCTCATGGAAGCACTGCATGCTCTAATCATGTTATTGCATAGGAAAACAGATGGCTCTTGGATTTGAGAGAAGACGGAAAGGGCGTAGCTAATGCCATCATTATCTTGATGGGTGTTATTTGCACATGAAAGAAAGAAGGCGGTGAGTGCAGGGTCGCTCTCTAGAAGATTGGTTTTGATTATATGAGCATGGAGTTGTGTGAGTGAGGCGGCAGAGCTGCATCTGTGTAGTACGGAGATGGTTTGCTGTTCTAAGATTATTGAACTTGGAAGTGAGTTGAAGTAATGATGAATTGATGGGATTTTGGCAGGTGCGAATTGAACAAGGGAAGTTGGATTGTGGAGGGTCGTTGGCGTGGTCATTCCGTCAACCAAATACAACACATTGGCGCCTTTGTTTGTCTTTGAAAGAGAACGTGAAGCCTACTGTGTAGGAGATTGGAGAAATTGGGGGAAGAGCAAGTTCACGCTAACTGCGCTCTCTTGCCGTCACTGCGTGTTGCTTGATTGGAAAAAAGCCTAAATCATAGGAAGGAAGATATAGCATTTCCTAGTAAGTTCTCAAATGTAATGTCCTCGTCCTTCTGAATATACTATACTACACAGTTGCACTGGAATCAAGACTTAAATTTGTGGACTTTAAACTGCAATCACATGGTTCCTGTCTCATGCTGAACAGACATGAATGTTTCCTTTATTGATGTGGGCTTGAATTATTTGTTGGAGCGTTGGCCAAAGTATATGCAAGACTTAAATTTATAGACTTTTAACGTCAATCATATGGTTTCTGTTTTATGCTGTGCAAACATGTATGTTTTCTTTGCTGATCTTGAATTGTTTGTTTGCATTAAGTGTTAGTAATTCGTACTTTACTTCTGTGTTGATCAGCCAAAGTTTTAGCACATGAAAGTCGAAGTATATATTTAACTTGGTACAAACTGGTTTTTTTAAGATCTCCTGTGATAATGAAAAATACTTCTATATTCCATCTGTGTAAGGTGAGTCCAACAAAATTAATAATACATTTCTCTTGAGGCCCACAAAAGAGGCTTAATGATCAAGGAGCTAGAATCATCTATAAGCCTGAAATCGGAGGTTATGTGGTGATCAAGGAGGTCGATCTTAGGCTAGTTTGTTAGTGCCGAATCGGGGAAAGCTAAACCATTGATTATTGAGGCCTTACTCTGAGAGATGGATGAGACATCTTGTGAGCATGGGACGAAGCCTCTATGTTCTCAGGTAATTGTAGGGGCTGACTGATTCATGGATAAACAAATTATCCACATAATTATCTAACCAATAGTTGCTTAAGTGGCTTATTTGGAGTGTATATCTATCTCTGTGTTAGTGCTGACATTAGACTTGACTTCCTGTGCCGAGAGCTGCTCTAACCATGACGAATTGTCTTGCGTGCCATCTGTTTGACGGTGCTCGTAGAAAAATTGTAAGCCAAGCTTCGTGCGGAGCAAGTTGTGAATCTTCTATTTGTTGGCCAAAGCCTAAGGCAGGTCGGAACTTGATCAGCGGTTTGGACCATGTTTTTCAACTATTTCGGCAAATTCTTAAAAATAACTTCAGCTACAAATTCAAACAAGATGAATGGGTTTGATCATTTAAGATGGACTCGTCCATGAAATAAATGTGGAGCGCTTCTAAAGAAGTGCCCCTTAGGGCCTTGGGCATTCCATTGCTCCTGTGATTATGCTCATTTTGGCATGAGGTGCACCTATTTGAGCCTGTTTAGGACACTCGGATTTCTCCAATCTCCACCGTAGGATCTTAGACTGGTATAGATTTTTCATCACGGCCACTCATTGGGTAAACATAAAATGTCATGGCAAACGTTAGAAGAGAAACAACCTAGGGTGTAAGTTATCATGTTCCAGATCATACAATTCAGAATTTTGGATCAATCATGTCTGAGTGTTGTCTCATTGGCAAGGATTGGGTGCTGGCGGGGGCCCACTTTTTTTCTAGAAGCATGATTTCGATTCCTCCATCTGTTTGCATAAAATCATTTCTCAATTGAAAATTGAGGCTTCCTTATCAGAATGAGAGGTCTGCATTTCCAGTATTTAATTCTTTAAGGGAAGCCTTTCACGTCCTTGTTAGGTACTTACCTTGGTACGTTTATATAAAATTGTTAGCTAATTATATAGGGACAGCACCTTTCTCATTCAACCCTGTACCACGGACGCTGAGCCGAACAATAATTTAAGGATTTGGACGGACTTAAAGAGAAGAGGAGCTTTTGTGCAGTAGAGTTGTTATCATCTGACTTTGAGATCATAGGTTCAAAGTGTAAAAATAAGTTCTTGTAAAATACAAGATAAGTCTACCCTTTGGACAGACTTAAAGAACTAAAATTACAAGAAGGCCCCATGTTTTAAGATCTAATCGTTCATTTTCATGACCTGGTCATAGATGGGTAACCTACCAAAAATCACATCCTTCGGACTTTGCTGAGTGTTCTCCATCTTAGCACCGTCCAAAAGCGCATCAGTCTCAGTGCTAGGATCGCCCAATTGTCACCGTTTGTGAGCTACAAAACATCCGCATACGGAGAAATGAAATGGATGACCTGATCAGTCCCCTTCATATATAGCAAAAGCTGGGCTTTGCAAGTGTGGTCTGACTCCATGATAGTATTCCTCTTATACTAATGTTTGTCCTAGAAACTCTGTAATAGGGAGAGTTACTACATCCACCCATGTCTTGTGGGTGGTGCCTGACACCTCCTTGGACAATAATAGAAGAAAGACCTCTTACAATGAAAGATCCAGGCTACTGTTTGGGTTAACCTTCATTAGCCCCATTGATGCAAACTGTACTTGATCATTACAGCTCTGTTTTGTTTCCTTTAGTTCGTTTCAAGACCACTTGATCCTTTGCTTTTAAACAGAACATCACCATGAAGCATCTTTGTAACTCCTTATGCTTTTTAATCATATTTTATCAGTGGCTTAGAACCATTTAGTCAGGACTGGATCAAATGCAATGAGTTAGAAGCGGACTAATCCAATAGATAAACGGTTGTAATCACACAATAATATACATAAACGAGTCCCCGGTTCAAATTGTCCAGGCTATGGACCAATGGAGTGGGGATCTCCTTCACAACTTAGTTGCCCATGATAGGAGAATGGAAGCAATGAGAGATCAACAATACCGGCAGAAGTTCCTCCTCCCACGTTCTATTGCTCCTAGGTGTTGACTTCGTTTTCAATTTTCTAATGAATTCAAAACCACCACTAACGTTTGAGGATTTCTCCACTTCGGCAAAATCCCACTAAGTTCAGACACCACTGCCACTACCCAAATCCCTTTTCTTCGTTCCCGTCTTTCACCATTAGTTGGTGAGAGAAGTTACAAGTTTGGCTAAAGAAAACAAATATGTTACTTGATATTGTTTCTCTCTTGTTCCTTCTTTGTTGGGTGTGTGGATGCATTTGATACTCACCCTGTGTAAAGACTGACATGGAATATTTATTCATTGATAAATTGCAGAAAAGTTATTCTCTACTTCTATTTGAACTATTTCTATACAACGGTGTGAGAAAGTCAAGAGGATTGCAAGGAAATCACCCAGGAGTCATAGGAATTGAATGAATCGACTTGCTCAAGCGGGTGATTTCCTGTTATAAGTCGACCATTTCTCTCCTTATTGCCTTTTCTTCTTTTACACATCCATGTGGGTGTCATAGATGGTTAATAGAATGTGGATCACACTAGGTTATGGAGCGGCAAATGGTCCAACTTCTAGCCAGTGTAGCTAGCACTAGTAGCGTTATGTACAAAAAAGTTTTTTCTCTTTTATAACAGGAACTCACACTACGTTCCTCACGCCTACACAAATGCAATGAACAAAAATAGGTAATCGAGGGCTTTCCGATTATGTCTTACCCAAGAAAGTGGTCCAAATTCAAGGACTGTAATCAGTTTACACATGACCCACGTTGGAGAAATTGGTCTGGAATTAATATATATATATATATATATATATATATATATATATTAAGAAACTCTTTCACCAAATATTTGAATCAAAACTACAAGCCAAAGATTGAATCCCAAAAACAAAAGTATAGTTATTTGGAAAAATAATAAGGATGCAGTTTAGATGCCTTGGAGACCCCTGCCCGAAAAAGAATGTTTTTTGAAAAATCAAAGTAAAACAAGTGCAGACAAAGGCCATTTGATTAAGCCGAGATTCCATATTTGCGGTCAAAGCACGGACTGATAATAACTACCAAACCCTATGTACACCCATGATAGATAGAGACATTCCGCTTGACACACAATACAAATTCCAACTCCTTGATCATCTCTCCCACAACAGTAGCTATAGGACCACAATCCTTCTCTAGCTCTTCCCATGCCTCAAAGCCTTCCTCTCCTCATGTATCTCTAACAGCTCTCTCTTCTTTCTCAACCCAACAGAAAAATGCTTGTGAAGAAGAAGCTGGAATCAGTCTTGAAACTGGCAAAGAAGTTGAAAGTGCTTGGCAGTCGGGAACAATTGGAATATGAATCTCTAGTAAGGTGTTCTGATGAGTCACCTTCAGCCACTACACCGACCGGATTCTTGGCCGTCTATGTTGGAGATGAACAACAGAGATTCCTCGTGCCGATGGCTTTTCTCTCTCATCCTCTCTTCAAGATGCTGCTAGACAAGGCCTACAAGGAGTACGGATTTGAGCAGAGAAACGGGTTGGTTGTTCCATGTAGTGTATCTACTTTTCAAAAGGTGCTGGATGCCATGGATTGCAGCCATGGGCAATTTGATCTTGAGAAATTAGTGGAGGAGTTCATTTAGTGCGAGAAATGGGTTCTCGACCCTTTGTTAGACTGGTGGATTAGAACCCAGCAACAGGCTTTCATCCCTCTCTGATACATAGATAAGAATCCATCGAATGGGTTTTAGGCCCTTGTAAGATTCATCGGTTGACATTCAGGAAAAGTGATTTAGTCCATTTGTAAGATCCATTCAATGGATCTGTATAGCAGATTTCATGAAATTGGTTTTCGGTGCCATATATGTTTCAAGGATTAGAATTGTCGAATGTGTTTATGATGCAGATAATTGACTTGCACCACCAGAACATGAAATATGTTCATTTTTGTCATTTGATAGTTCAGATTCTTCTGGATTTATGGATCCTCTAAATAGTCTGATTTTAACTCTATTTGTGATGCTTTCATTTGTTTTTATCCACTTTATTAGGTCTCATGGGCCAGCTAAAGAAATTTAGAGATTAACCTCGAGCCATTTGAACTGGATACTATGGTTTGCTTTTGGAGGAGTTATGTGATGATGCAGATTCCCACTACTACGTCGGAGTATACTGTACGGATCTCTATGAAGTACTGGGGACCTAGATTGGGTTGACACTAACCAATTTATTTTAAGTTACGATCCATTACTTCAGAAAACCAAATGCTAGGATCGTCCAATGCATGAGTTTCTTTTACTTGCATATGGAAGATCTAAGATACTTATAGAAGATAAATGGTTAAGATTGCAAAATTCTGCAACGCTTTTACATTTTGTTATTTGATGGGCAAAATTTCTTTCCTGTTTCTATTCCTTGGAACATGGAACTTCGCACTAAAACTGTAGGGCCTGTTTGCTTAGCAGAAATGCATGGAGCCATGGAAATGAAAATTAGATTCTAGCTTTTCAAGATATATATCCACCCTTTAGCTCAAGCTGGAAATTCAATTCTAAAACTATTTACTATTTCACCACTTTTGAAATGTCACCCGGTGTCAAGAGAGCTCCTTATGGTTGCACAGCTGCCGAGTCTTTAAATTTTAGAGAAGGTTATCTGGACTGAGCTCTGGGATTGACTACAAGACACAGCCTAGCAAAGCCTCAACTTTGGATGATCTAATCAAATCATCTTATTCATCGTCTCCTATTGAGACTCATTATCATCATCAAGACCTTATCCCAACATCTCCTATTTAGAGTATTTGCAAAAAATATCCCATTTGGATCTTATAGCTATTTTTTTTATTTATAATCTAATGGTTATGATTTAAACACTGAAAATATAGAGATAAAATTATCCAATGGACATATATATATATATATATATATATCGATGTGTAGACAATTTGAGGGAGGCTAAACAAAAGGATTAGGTCAAATCATTCAAAGGTGGAGCTTAGCGAGGTGGGATTTCAAAATTAGTTGTGAAGCTTAGTCTAAATAGCATTTCTCTTAGTTTTATGGTTAATTACCTACAAACAAGTGTAAATTTTGCTAGTATGGAAGTTGCTAAATATGAAGAGACTATTTCTAAGAACCAAGTAGATATTCAACTCCCTTTCTTTACGAATATTTGCTAATGGAAGTAGAGCGAAAATTGCATTTCATGCCACTTCTGCATTCTTTTCTATGTTTTTATTCCTTGCATATAAGGTTGATTTGAATCTTAGAGAGAAGCATATTGTGGGGATGCATTGATATTCAAACATAGAAACTAGAAGCCTACATAGTCTTAATTATAAACATGGATGACAATGTAAATGCCAAATTTTGGACCACTTTAATGATTTTCGAGGGCCCATACTTTATTTTCATATAGTGAATGGTCCTCACTTGGTTTTGCAAAAGAACATCGCCCATACTTTCTTTTCATATAGCGAATGGTCCTCACTTGGTTTTGCAAGAGAACATCTCGAGAAGAACTCAAAATGGCCCAAAAACAACCAAAGCAATCGCTGAAATCACCAAAAATCAAGTTCTCAAAAAAATTGCTAGTTGACTTCACAATTATAAAATGGGACTTTACAATCGTAAAGTCACCATTCGGATCAATCTAAGTCTTTCATTTCATATCAACTATAGTATGTTAATCGCTTTTCTTTAGAATGCTTCCATAAATAGAACACCTAGACTATACGATTGTAAACTCAAGAGCCAAAATGTTTACAATCGTGAAGTGGAAAGCCCTTGCATAGTAGGTATGCTAGGCTACTTCACAACCATAAATTTGGGTCATGTATACTTCACAATCATAAGTCTAGAGAAACAAAACCTAAAAATCAAGTTTTGACATTGCCTTTGCTTGTACTTAAAAATTACCATCTAAAACCACCCCCGATCTCTATAAATAAGAGGTCACTTGCCTCATTGGAGCATATAAATAAAGGACTACAGAAGAAAATTTCATCTTTATATATCTTTCTTACATTCTTTATATCATTTACTCCTCATTGGAGCATATAAATAGAAGGACTATAGTAGAAAATTTCATCTTTATATATCTTTCTTACATTCTTTATATCATTCTCTCTCTCTCTCTCTCTCTCTCTCTCTCTCTCTCTCTCTCTCTCTCTCTCTCTCTCTCTCTCTCTCTCTCTCTCTCTCTCTCTGTTAGCTTTGGATTTGCTCTTCTATTGGAAAAAACTCTAATGAAAATTTTAGAGGTTATCAGAAAGTAAGAATAATAATCGCTAAACTGCATTAGACACAATAATTGAATTCCATAGGAAATAGTGAAATCTCCATCCTTAGAAATTTAATTCCTACTCCTAGAAGAGGAAACTCCACTTTACTCTATTTTTTATTCTCTTTCTTGCATTTAGAAGATTAAATAGTTTTTTAGTTAGAAATTTCCTCTAATGGAATTCCTAGAGGAGTTTTCTAATAGAAATTTTATGTTATTTTTTAAAATTGTGCACAAATTTGTTGTCTTTCTTTCAAAGCTTTGAAGATTAATAGAATTTTTAATCCCTCTTTAATTAGAAAGAACCAAACTAAATCCTAGAAGATAGACTTAGTTTTCTCAAGAATAGATGAAATCTTAAGTATCTTAGTGAAGAAATTTGAGTTTCTAGGTATTTAGCTTACTAAGTCTATTTTTATGAAAGTTAAAGTTCAACGATGAAAAATCTTGAATTCTTAAGTAGATCCTTTAGAACCTATGACAACTTTCTTTGATTTGCATGAATTCACATTTTCTAAGAGTGTAGCACCAAGGAAAAGCCTCTTTTTATGGTTTTCTTTATGAAAAAGGTGCTTTAAGATCAAAGAACTTCTAAGAAAAAATAATTCAGCATGATGTATGTGATGATTTTTCCTAAACTAGAAGATTATTTGATTTTTACAAGTTCTTTTTTTTTATAATTTCTTTTTTAAATAAAATTCAAGGAAGAAAGAATTTGTTTCCATTATATTTGATGGGAAACATTTTCTTTTGAGAGCAAACATAAAAAAGAATCCTTCTCTTTCTTCTTAACCATCTTATATTAATACTTTAACTAGTTAAAAAACGCATATTTCAGTTCTCAGGCTTATTTTAACTCCTTTGCATGTTTTAATTATATATCACTATTTATGTTTTTTTGTTCTCAATTATCTTGTTCCTTGTTAGCACTATTTACTAGCTAACAAAGCATTTTCATGTTTCCATCACATTTGATTTACTGCATGTTTAATTCATGTTTTTAATTCATTTGTATTAAGTCACTTGGTTCTTTGCTTATGTATAATTCATTCCTATACTATGTTTGTTCTATGTGCTAGCTTAGAATATGTCTCTAATTCAAGTAATTGTTTACATTCCTTGCTTTATCTTTATGATTCTAGCCTCTAAAAGCCTCTTTCATTCTATATAGCCTTACTTTCTTGTTTGAATTTATTCTCTATTCTCATGCTTGGACATAGACCATATCAAAGTTTCTAGTTTCTTTCATTAATGCAATATTTAGTTCATATATACTTTATGTTTCTCACTTTCATATACATATCATTTGAATCCATCATTAACCTAGAATAGTCAATGTTTCTTTCTTATGTTCATTATGCTGATGCAAATGTGTGTGTTCTCTATTGAAATGACTTACTTTGAATGTTATTATTTATCTTTTGTGCACTTATTCTAAGTTAGTGAAAAGCAAAATTGAACTAACTAGGTTTTTAACCTAGAAGAACAAAGAGGGCTGGTTTCCTTATGCTCCTTAACCCTGTAGTTCTTGGAGATATCTAGACTTAGGTCTCTAGTTTAGTAGACTCATTTGAGTCATTAGATACTCCTAAGAATTAAAAATGTGTAAATTATTTTTAGTGTTTCTCCGTCTATTTCACAGCCCCAAAGGTCTAATAAGCATGGTCTTAGGGGTATAATAGATGATATTTTCTTTTTTCTTTTCTATCTAGGGCGTCTAAGATAGCCAAATCCGCTGAACAATTTAGATCATTGAAAATTCTAAGTTATGGTCTATAGAAATCCTATAGAGAGTCACAAAATGTCATGCACATATCAGTTAGCTCAGGTTGATGTTTACTAGTTTTTGTAGTTATAATCGTTACAAAAACATTATGACCACTTTTCTAAGTGATACACTTGCATTTTTTCTTTATCATGCTCAAACATTGTATTGAGGTTAGAAGATAACATTATGTATTGGCTGTTACATAACTGTTGGTACACCATTATTTTTCTTCTATGCTTAGAATAAGGTAATAGAAAGAGTCACTATTTCACTACTCCAAGTTGCCTAAATGGGTGCTTTATCTATGCTTGAATTAACTCCCTATTCTTATTGTAAAAAAACAACTCCCTCTATATGAGTTCAAAACATCTGTGCAAAATCACTCAAAGTTGCTAACAAATGTTTAGTGTAGTTGGTTGCAGACAACTTGACATCTCTCTTAGAATATGCTTGATTATAAGTTTAAGCCACTGCTTTCTCCTTTAGTTGAGGAGTATATTTGGGGGGGAGGGGTGTGATTTGCTCTATAATTCTTCACTTGTAAACAAATAAAGACAAAAATCTCAAAGCTTCATTTTTTGTAAGTTTCACCAAAAACGAATGATTCCTTGTATGGAAGAGAATCCTAAATGCAAGACAATTGCTTAAGTGAAGGCTTGTAGAAGATTTTAGGGGATGGTACAAAAATTTGAGCATGGTGGTATCCTTGGATTTATAGGTCTGCCAAGTGTGCATGACCAATCAAGTGGGATCACTCACTTATCTACATGTGAGGCATTGTGTGTGACAGGAGAGATTAAAGAAAAAATTATATGAGGATTGAGTTTGGGGATTGACTCTTAACCCCTCCTTCTAGGCCTTATGTCTTGATGATTGACCCATTCATTTCTTTAACCTCTCTAATCATACCCATTTGATTCTTCTAAGTACTACTTTTCCTAAGTGAAAAAAGTATTTTAATCCTAATCATTGGACCTTCAATTGAGGAAACTACAGAACAATAGTAGCTAGAAGCAATTAATGGACATGAGTTTTTGCTCATAGCCTATCCACAGGAGGATTAAGAAGATGAATCGCTTAAATCATTCAAATGTGGAGTTTTGATCGAGAGTTAAAGAAGTTCAATCGTGGAATCTTAGTTTGGATAATATTTCTCAAAAAGGAAAAAGAAAGAAAAGAGATTTACCCAACCCAATTAAATGAACTAGTGTGGAGAAAGGAGAAATCATAGTAATTCCCCTCCCTTGCTACTTGTACAACTATAACATGTACCAACTGACAATGTTCTAAAGAGGGTTTGGCAATCCAACTATATTCCTAAGATGAAATGATAAGCCCTCCACCTAAAATAAGACAAATAGAATGGGTGACAAAATTATATATCCATGGATGTTGAAATAGTTGGACTCATGTTGTTTCCATGAGAGGAAAAAGCAACCAATTGGAAGGAAGAGTATGATAGGATAGCCACTTCATGTGGCCTAGAATGCCAATTTAGCTTAATGGTTTTGATCTACAAACTTAAAAATAGATGAACTGTCCCAACACAAATAGGTCTTTCTTCCCAAGCTTGGTGGCCTTGGCAATCTAGGAATGAGTACATCCACCAATAGAAGAAACTAAGTGCGAAGTTGCTCCTTGCAAGGTGGAAGGTAATGGTAATTGAAACTACAAACACAATTTAGCTATTGAGCAGTTCTAGTTGCTAACAAATACAAACCAAAAGACTAGAATTTAATGGATTATTAGAAACAGACTAACATTACCTAGTTCAAAAATAATGGTAAGGTAGTAAAACTATATTGTAGTGCTAAACTTTTAGGGGGCATCCCAATGAAACCCTGGAAAGGCAGGCGAAGGGGCAACCATTCTGTTATGAATGTAAAATCTGATTGGCTTAAACTTGTTATGCCTGTATCAAATTATGTACCACTACGAATTAGGGGTCTAAGAGTTGGAGCCACCGGCTAAGGATGTAGGGGGAGCATGGCTGCATCGGTGTCATGTTGGCATAGACCCTAGATGAAAAAAAATGTAAATGATTTTTTTCTCTCTATTTTTATAATATGGGGCTCAATTGCATCTTTTTCCAGTATATACCATACGATTTTATAAGGGTGGAGAAATCTTTTGTACCTTATGACGACTATTTTCTAACTATGTGAAACTGGTGTGTGCTAGTGACGTACCTCAATTCAATGGAAACCATGTAAATATATGTGTTTTTATTTATTTATTTTTCTTTTCATAGCATATTCGAGTACATGAAAGAAGTTTCGTGGCCCCTGCATGTAGAGAGCTTAAACACATAACCAACAATTGCTCAGAATGGGCAGCATTGAAACTTGGTATTGAAATGATAACTAACTTGCATTACTCATTGATGCAGATATCAAATGACTCCAAGTGTTATCCAGCCAATTCATATTTGGCAACATACTCGTGAGAGTATTGTACAGTTGAACCGACTATTATGATCTTCATATCATGAGGGAATCAGAGCAGCTAACTTGCAGCAACTAAAGCTACATCTCTACAGAAAGATGGTAGTTGGTATGGACACCTAGACATATTATGTATGTAGTTTTTAAATACTTGGCAATGGGACTTGTCTTTCCATTAAAGAAATGAAGAATTAATGTTTCTATGGTTTTATCATCGCCAATACTATGGGCTAATATCAGGCCCATGAATAACTAAAAAGGGGCAACCCTAGTGTACCCCCACTTATGCAAAGTCCAAGAAAGGGGTGGACCATAAGGGTCAGTAATTCTCAACCTTACCTTGCATTTTACAAAAAGACTATTTCCATGCCTTGAACCTGTGACCTTAAAGTCACACAAGACAACTCTACCCTTATACCAAGTGTCACGGGCTTAGCTTTTCAGACTCATGTGTGGCACTTAGTTTTGCTTCTCACTCTGCACTAAGTAAACCTGATTAGAATCTTAGAGGAGAAGAACAAATGAAAAGGGGACTTGGAAGGAACTCTTGCTTTGTTACTTTAAAGATGCTTACAACTCTTGGTGCCTTGCAAATAAGGAAGCTCCCCTATTTATAGGTGCTTTCTCCCTTCCACCTCCTCAATGGATGGTGGAGATCTTTACATGTATTAGCCATCCAATGGCTGGAGACCATTCTAGAATCCTCTCTAAAAGTCTCTACACAAATATCTAGTTCCGCCACATTCTAGGATATTCCTAGAGAATTTTATAGACAAGATATTTACATGATGTATATGGGCCTTCTAGATTGTCGTAGGCCTTTAGTTAAGGTCCATGAAGTAAACATGGACTAGATCCATAGGCTTGGGCCAAGTTGGGTCGGCCAGTGTGAATCTCCCCCACCAGATGTAGCGACATACTCGGCGCATCGCTTATGAAATCTCTCAATGTGATTCTTAAATTGCCATAAGAACTCTTCTCTCTCCCAACTTGCTTCAATTTCTAGTAGACCCTTCCATTTGACAAAACACTTGATGTGTGGGGGCCTACATTTTCGGCATATCTCTCAATCACGAAGTATTTCTTCCACATTCTTGTTACAGGATCAATTCGGATTGTCTTTGGTTTGTTTAAAAAATGCGATTCGAGGAACTATATGTAGAGCAATCAGGCATAAATTGATACTAACTCCTCAGAATTTGATAACTTCAACTCCATTAACAACTACTTATGAATCGTTTTTCGACCTACACCCTTTATCTTAAGTTTTGGATCGAACGAATCCATTGACACAAAGAGTTCATAAGCAAAAATCGAGTTATTTGGGTCCTGGAGGATTGACAGGGCGAACTGCTAGTTTTCGGATACGAGATATCCATCCTAGTCATTATGGACGTATTTGTCCAATTGACACGTCTGAAGGAATCAATGTTGGACTTATTGGGTCTTTAGTGATTCATGCGAGGATTGGTCATTTGGGGTCTATAGAGAAGGAAGTGGTGCTCAATGGGATTGGTTCCTACTAGGATCCTCCTCATCTACTTGATATGGTTTCAAGTTGCTCACATGGAAGACTGGATGTATGACACTCCGGGTTTTCTAAAACCATTTTTTCCATATAATAATAATAGTGAGGAAAGCTAATATTTAATATAATTACGATAATCATTTCAAAGAAAATTCCAAAAGAAAATCTTGAGGGTCATCCAATCCATAGCGACAAATAAAACCGATGCGGTACAATATGTAGTATGCTCAAATCAAAGCCAAAGCCTGATGGAATACCAATCATGAGAAGAGATAACAATAATGACAAATATAAATAAACCCCAGGGTTCCATCCATCAAACACCACATCCCACTCTAGCTATGAGTCTATGTACATAATATAATAAGAGTCAGGTCCATCCCTGTCATCATAATACAAGTGCATTTGTACAGCCCAAAAAGAAGTTCAATGCCAAGTAAATGGAAGCATACATCTAATTAGTCTCTGGTGTAGTAGATGGTCCTCATGGTCCTCTCTCTCTACTACTGCTCCACCTACTTGCCCTTAGCACTATCGTGCTCCAAATTTGAGGCATTGCAAGCTAAAGCAATACCTCAGCAAGCTATTGCTTGTATAGGTGATCACATTTAATATTGAATGAAATAAATGGTATTGTGTAAAAGTATTAAAGTCATGATAGATCTCATAGAGTAAAATATTTATATAGTACATCAAATCATTAGGCATCTGGAATTAAATAGAGTATAAAAGATAATGAGTTTGAATAAAATAATGGCAATCAAAGTATCATTTATGCCTGAACATAATGATATCATATCCAATTACCATGGCATGCAAGGCATGAGTAATGCATGCTTATGCATCTATCAGAATCAAGTGAAATCAGTTTTATCATTTAAAAATATGGATGCATGTCATGATAAATAGGGACCTCATACAAAACCATGCCCTAAGAGTGTCCCACTACACTCTCATCAATAAAAACGAGTACTCATTCCAAAACCTTGGGTCCCTCACCTATAGCTAGCACACTAAGTAGCTCGCTCAGCCCATAGGCCCGCCCACATTTGGCCACCCATATAGGCTTCACCCTAAGGGTGCATTGTGTAACAACTAAGGGTCTCATAGTAATAATATTGTCTGCTTTGGCGGGAGCCGCACATTTTTTTTCCTCCCCAATTTTTCAAGAAAAAGGCCTAGTTGTTGGGAGAGTTCCACCAAACCCAATGTAACAACCCAAATCCCTCTCCTTGAGCGATGTGGGACTAACTCTCAGGATCACCCTATAGCTTGATAGCCTTGGCTAACTGCTGTCCTAGCCCACCCACCAAGGATCCCTCTTCCCCCCTTAGGGAACACACATCCCCCCATGTTGCCACAACATCAATGTGTGGCTAGCCACCACACCACGATGGGAACTAACTCTAATATCATTTGTAACAGCCGAGGTTCCAACAGTCACAATATTGTGCACTTTGGGGCGCCCATACACCCCTCACGGCTTTGTTATTCCTTGATTTTTCAGGAAAAACACATTGTAACTATTAGAGTTCCTGGAACTCTTATAAATTGCCCAATTCCCTCTCTCAGTGACGACATTTAATGTTACATGATGTAATATCCTCAATTTTTATATCCAATTTTTAATAATAAAGTGAGTTTATAAAATTATAAATTTTATAAATTAAATCCAAGATTTAAACATCAAGAATTGAATTGTACTCAAAAGATAGAATCCAACAACACTAAGAAAGCCCAAATCGAAGTTCGTGCAAAAAAATTTACCCAATTATTTCAAGGGCAAAATTATCATTTGGCAAGTTGGTCCACAGTTCACTGATGCATGTCTTAGGTTTTAGACAGATAAAAATATATTAGAAAACATACTAATTACATTAGTAACTGAGATTATCTCACCTTCATCATATTTAAGGTAAATGTTGAAGTAGAGCCAAGAGAGATAAAGATAGAGAGAAACCCTTAGAATGGGTGAATGTGTGTTGGTTATTTTGCACTTCACACTTACCACATATATATACTAAATAAGGATAGTTACATGCTCCTAACTATACAATGTGGGACTAAAAATAAAACAAAACTAAGACTAAGGCTAAGGCTAAGTAAAGCTATACAATACTATGCTATATTCAACACTCCCCCTCAAGGTGGAGCATATAAGTCATATGCACCAAGCTTGCTACAAATGAATTTAATTCGAGGTCCTCAGAGAGATTTTGTGAAGATGTCTGCTAGTTGATCATTTGAATTGACGAAGCTAGTAGCAATACATCCCGACAAGATCTTTTCTCTAATAAAATGACAATCCATTTCTATGTGTTTGGTCCTTTCATGGAAAACTGGATTAGATGCAATATGTAAGGCTGCTTGATTATCACATATGAGCTTCATACTTCCATCCTCTCCGAATTTCATCTCCTTGAGTAGTTGTTTTAGCCAAATAAGTTCACATGTTGCCACAGCCATGGCTCGATACTCAGCTTCTGCACTTGATTTAGCAACTACATTTTGTTTCTTGCTTTTCTAAGATATTAAGTTACCTCCAACAAAAACACA
The DNA here is from genome assembly GCA_035236585.1 of Warburgia ugandensis. NCBI lineage: Eukaryota > Viridiplantae > Streptophyta > Magnoliopsida > Canellales > Canellaceae > Warburgia > Warburgia ugandensis. The sequence goes on from CP141126.1 coordinate 14,680,909, forward strand.
ATATCCGGAGGTAGAACGCCTGTTTGAAGGAGAACCAGCCCAGTAAGCATCTGTGTACCCAACAATTTGAGTGTGGCCTTTATCTTCATATAATACACCTTGACGTGGTGCTCCTTTAATATATCGAAGAATGCGAACCATAGCATCCCAATGACTATCACACGGTGACTGTAGGAATTGACTGACTACACTGACAGCAAAAGAGATATCTGGTCGAGTAATGGTGAGATAATTCAGTTTACCCACAAGTCGCCGATATCTTCCAAAGTCCACTAAAGGCTCCCCCTATCCTGGTACAAGCTTAACATTCGGGTCCATAGGTGTGTCTATGGACTTACAATTTAACATACTAGTCTCTTCCAAGATGTCTAAAGCATATTTTCTTTGTGAAATGGTAATACCTGTACTAGACTGAGCTACCTCAATTCCCAAAAAATACTTTAGTTTTCCCAAGTCTTTAGTTTGAAAGTGATGGAAGAGATGTTGTTTAAGTCTCTGAATGCCATCCTGACGATCGCTCGTGATGACAATGTCATCCACATAGACCACTAGATAGATACACTGACCCGAAGAGTTGTGCTGATAGAAAACAGAATGATCTGCTTCACTCTGAAGCATTCCAAATTCCTGAACAATAGAGCTAAATCTTCCAAACTATGCTCGAGGAGATTGTTTTAAACCATATAGAGAACGACACAATTTGCACACTAAACCAGACTCCCCCTGAGCAACAAAGCTAGGCGGTTGCTCTATATAAACTTCCTCTGCTAAATCACTATGAAGGAAAGCTTTTTTAATATCCAGTTGGTAAAGAGGCCAATGTCGCATAGCAGCCATGGAGAGGAATAATTGAATAGAGGCAACCTTCGCAACTAGGGAAAAGGTGTCACCATAGTCAAGACCATAAATCTGAGTATAGCCCTTGGCAACGAGGCGAGCTTTAAGTCGATCAACTTGTCCATCATGCCCCATCTTAACAGTATCTATCTAATGGCAACCCACTATCGTTTTACCAGGTGGCAAAGGAACCAAGTCCCAAGTTTCATTTGCATGCAAAGTAGTCATTTCATCAACCATGGCCCGTCTCCACCTAGGATGTGAAAGAGCCTTAATGGTGCTTTTGGGAGCATAAATAGAGGACAAGGAGCAAATAAATGCATAATAAGGTGAAGATAATCGATGGTAACTCAAAAAATTATAGATAGGATGAGGATTACGAGTAGATTGATCACCTTTTCAAAGAGCAATAGGCAAGCTGTCAACCGAATGCAGGGCCAAAGTAGGTGAAGCCGGTGGGACAGGGAGATTGTCATCAGGGACTTCAGTGGAACTTGCAATAGCTTCAAGAGGAGGCTGGCTATGATAAACTTGAAGAGGAAGAGAGACATCATCTGCAGGTGTAGAAATATAGGGAAGAGGTAAAATTTCAGAAATGGACAATGGCTCAACAATGGATGAGAAGAATGGTGATTGCTCAAAGAAAGTTACATCTGCTGAGAGAAGATATCGATTAGTGTCAGGAGAATAACAATGATACCCCTTTTGAAGCCTGGAATATCCCAAAAAAATGCATTTGGTGGCTTTAGCAGAAAGCTTATCTTGCCCAGGTGCAAGGTTGTGTACAAAACAAGTACATCCAAAAACACGAGGAGGAAGAAGATAAAGAGGTTGTGTGGGGAAGAGAATGGAATAGGGAATTTGATCATGCAACACAGAAGAAGGCATACGATTAATTAAGTAGCAAGCAGTGAGAACAACATCCCCCCAGAAACGAAAAGGAACATGACTGTGAAGAAGTAAAGTGCGGGCTGTCTCTATGAGATGACGATTTTTGCGTTCAGCTACTCCATTCTGTTGAGGAGTATGGGCACATGATGATTGGTGAAGAATTCCTTATTGAGACATAAAAGAAGAAAAAGGTGCAGAAAAATATTCTCGTGCATTGTCACTACGTAAAACATAGATAGGAACATTAAATTGAGTTTGAATTTCAGCACAAAATTGCTTTAAAATTGAGAATAATTTAGATCAATTCTTCATAAGGAATAACCACGTACATCGAGAATAATCATAAATAAAGGTTACAAAGTACTGAAAACCCAAACTAGAAATAGTATGACTAGGACCCCAAACATCAGTGTGGACAAGTTCAAAGGGGGACATAGCCCGATTATTGATACGCTTTGGAAATGAAACACGAGTATGTTTTCCAAGATGACAAGATTCACACTCAAGAGACGACAAAGTAGAAAAATGAGGGACCATCTTTTGAAATTTGGAGAGACTAGGACTAGGATAGCCCAAACGATAGTGAATAAGAGCAGGAGATGCAAGCGACAGGAGTTGCATGTGATGTGAGATGGTAAAGACCTTGAGACTCACGCCCTGTACCAATCGTCTTCCCCATACCCCGGTCCTGCAAGATTATAGTTTTATCATAAAAAGTGAGAGAGCAATTAAGAGTGCGGGTCATTTTACTTATGGAAATAAGATTAAATGGGCACTCAGGTACATAAAGTACAGAGGTGAGAGGAAGAGTAGGAAGGGGATGAGTCAAACCAATTCCTTTAGCTACAGTTTTGGAACCGTTGGCTAGAGTGACAGTAGGTAAAGTAGAAGGACAAGTAAGAGAGGAGAAAAGGTGTTTGTTACCAGATATGTGATCAAAAGCTCCCGAGTCTAGAATCCACGGGACAATAGAAGAAGACTGAGTAAAGCAAACACTGGGATTACTAGTCTGAGCGACGGAAGCAAGGGAAGATGACTTGGCTACCTGATACTGGAGGTACACATCATAGTCACTACTGGTCAGGGTAATATTTGGAGATGTGGAGCCCTAAGATGAGTCAGGTAACTGGATGTCAGATGATTGGACGATGTTAGCAGTGCGAGGAGGTCACCCGTGTAGTTGGTAACACCGATCCCAAGTGTGTCCAATCTTATTACAATATGTTCACTAAGGACGCTGCCCTCAGTTACAACCACCACCACGGCCACCTCTAGTGTTTGCCTAAGAAGCCAAAACTGAGGAATCTGAAGGGCCATCAAAAGTAATTGCCTGAGTAGAGGAGATACGCAACAAGCGGGCAAATACTTTATCCAATGAGGGCACCGAAGGTCTAGCCAGAATTTGATCTCTAACGAATTCAAGGTCAGGGCGGAGCCCAATGAGAGTCAACACCATGAAAAACTTATCAGTCTGTGTTTGTTGGGCTTCTACACCATCAGTAGGAGGCATTAGAGACAAGAACTCCTCCTTAAGGGACGCAATCTTCCCTATGTAAGTCGAAAGATCCATGTCTTATTGTCTAACATGAACAATGTCAGAAACAACTTTGTAAAAACATTGGATATCATTCGTGTATAAGCCCTTGGCCTGGGTCCAAAATTTGAAACATGTTTTATAGGCGCGAAGATGATGTAAAACTTTGGGATCCACGGATTGCCATAATAGGCTGCATAATTGTGCATCAATCTTTTTCCATTGCAGTTTGTCTGCAACAAAAATATCTTCCTCGTTCTTGACCAAATGATCTTCATAACCTTGACCCATAAACCATAATTCCACAGAGGTAGACCAAGACAGATAATTTGCACTACCAATTAATTTCTCTGATGTAATAACAGGAGATGTAGAAATTACAGAAGTGAAAATACCATTTTTAGAAGCTGTGATTACTTATCTGGGTGGTCTGCGGCGAAGATCGGCAGCAACAACAATCTGGTGGCAGTAGCAGCAATCTTGGAACATTAGAGATGACAGAGGGGTGACCGGTAAAGAAGCACGGTCGCCAAAGGAATTGCCGGAATGGATACACAGCCAAACCAAAAAAAAAAAGGAAAAGAAAAAGAAAAAGAAAAGGAGAAGGTAGATAATTAGGGTTTCTCTTATGGCTCTGATACCATGTTGAAGTAGAGCCAAGAGAGACAGAGACAGAGAGAAACCCTTAGAATGGGTGAATGTGTGTTGGTTATTTTGCACCTCACACTTACCACATATATATACTAAACAAGGATAGTTACATGCTCCTAACTGTACAATGTGGGACTAAAAATAAAACAAAACTAAGGCTAAGGCTAAGTAAAGCTATACAATACTATGCTATATTCAACAGTAAAAATCCCTCTTTTCTAAACATTATTCAAATCCATGTTCACATCCAATTTTTCCCATTTTCCTTGATCAATCATGACCAAATCTAACTAAGTTCAACACCATAGATGGATCTCATCTTCTTCCATAGAATTGCAGTGATGGATTGCCTGAAGAGCGTTGCGTTTGTGCCTTTTCCCTCCATCTCTCATTCTCAGGTAAAACCATCAAGATCGGATTTTCACCGATCTAAGAGGTATGATTCAATTTTCTTCTTATTTTTGCCTTCCATTGGCTTTCCATCACTGCCTTTTCTCATTCCCAACACATAGATCAGAGATTTCATGAGGTTAGGGTTTGAATATAGGGGAAAAGGTAACATAGTAGAAAACTCATCTCAAAGACACCTCAAATGGATGATTTGAACCATCCACTGGATTCAGGGACCCTCAAAACCATAGGAGTGATAAAAATAGATAAAAAAATTGGATCATTTGAGACTCCAATCGAGCAAAAATAGTGTGGACGGTCCGAGCACATTGTCCCTGATGGCCGTTAGTTTAATCCATTGTAAAGGGTTTCTGCCGATGTAGTCTGGTGTAAAGGGCCTGCTGATTTAATCTGGTGTAAAGGGTCTATCGATTTAATCTGGTGTAAAGGATTTTTGCCGGTGTAGTCCAGTGTAAAAGGCATTCGGTCCAGATTTTTTATCCGAACCATCCAAAAATGAACTAAAATGTTCATTTTGCAATTTTGGGAGCTACATAAACCTAATTTTTTACTTGAAACATCCATTGGAATCATCTCAATGACACATACATGATTTTAATATCAGAATCTTAATCTAATCACATCTAGTCAAATCAAATTCACGAAGTGTTAACCAATTACTAAGATCAAGCCAATCAGACGATTATCAGGCCCTAGAACTTGGACAATTAGATGGTCCAAAGGATGAATTGAGAGATCTAAGGATCAAATCAGGTCTATTCACCCTAGAAATTGATTTGACCAGGATTTTAGAATTTGTCGATCAAAGAGTAATCCGACCATCAAATCAAGACATAGATTATGATATACATTAAAATGGGTAGATGAACATGAAATTAGACTGATTTGTTATAATTAAAGTTGGAATTGATGATTCAATCATAAATAGAGGCTTTAAAGAACGATCCAATGGTTAGATCGCCCCAAATTCCATTGAGATGGAATAAATTAAACCTTTTGTGATCAAGAGACATTAAATTGGCAAATTAACACTCTGGTCAATAATCAGATGAAGCAGATGAGTACTGAATGTTATGGAAACTGATTTAATAAAGATAAATTAGACAATCTTGATTGTTAATCTAGATCAAGGGATATTATATAAATTGATATATAAATGGACACAATTTAAGAGAACAACATATAATGGATTTCATTGAGGAAATAAATGACGCAAAATAGTACTATGGAACTGACAGGTACATTAGAGTGCTGGAGCTGAGGGGATTACGCACCATATTTAGTTGTTCCTTTAGTGAGGTAGGTGACGACATTTAATATTGCATATTGTTTTCTAAAATCTCGCATTTTCATAGCATTTGTTGACTGGGATTGTTTACAACATGGTTTCTTATTTGTACTCATGATTTATAATTTATTATGCTATGATTTGATATGAGATTTTGATAGTGCATTAAATGGATTTTTATGATCGATCTATTTAATGGTATGGGTACTTGTGGATTTTATATATGAATTGTAAATATTTCTTCTTAATTGCATCATTGAGATTGGATAATTTTCATAAAATAGATGGTGGAGGCTTGTTGGCTAGTCCTTAAGAGGCTAACCGCTGGATGAGGGGGATGCCTTGAGATGGTGAGCCATAAGTGCTCCTAGTTTTATGAGGAGGTTTGGTGGCTAGTTCTTAATAGGCTAACCCGAGGATGAGGGTGGTGCCTTGGGATGGTGAGCCATAAGTGCTCCTGATTTTACAAGATATGTGATTTCTATGTTTTTTATGATTTATGACGGATGCTCTCACCTGACAGATGTTATTCTAGGAGGGATTAGGGACAGCCACCCACCCTATGAATTTATAGGATGATAGACCCACATATGACATGCGGTAGGGTTTAGTATCATGGGTAATCCACACTGCCGGTCCAGTCCACCCATGTGGATGGACGGAGAATCTCCTGTTACAGTATCAACGGGGAGCGGTAATTGGTAGACCTAGGAGCTTGGCTACCACTACAGCATGACGATCTATACTCTTGTTCTATGTGTATGCATGATGAGAATTAATATATTGTTGTACACATGGGTCTGGTGACACTTAGAAGAGTGGTATGAGTTCTCATGACCTTTGTGCGAGTGTATGGGACACTCACGAGATCCACTTATCTTGGGTGCCCCTCCTATTGACATTGTGTCCATATGAGATTTTACTAGATCATGCTTTACCTCCATGAAAAATATGTTTTATTGCAAATGATGTTTTGCTACCATATTAATATGATTTATGACATTCGCATTTCATGGATATTGTGATCTATACTTATATGGGCATTTGTTTTTCGATTATTCTTTCTATGCCATAATTATCATTATATTAAATATCTATGTACCTACATAAGCAATAGCTTGCAGAGGCATTACTTTGTTTTGTAATGCCTCAAATATTGAGTGTGATAGCAAGAAAGGCAAAAGTGTGGAAGGACGATGATAGCAGTGGGGACCATCTTTATCTTAGTAATAGATTGTTCGACATGAGTGATTAGATAGACTCCATTTCAGATTATCTTTATGGGCTATATATACTCATAATTGAGTTGGTTATGATACTATGGACATGTTATTAAGTATGGTGGAATGTTATGATGAATAGACCCTGGGCCACATTATTATATTTTTTAGATATTTATTGTTTAAAATAAAGGGCCCATTGGTTTTTTACATTGGATTTGATACTGGAATTGGTATAAATTTTTACAACATATGTATATAAATTTTGCAATCGTTTTAGTGATGTTTTGGAAATGGTATAACACCCAGAGGTTTTTAAATGAATCTTTTTACTAGATTAGTAAATATAACCTTTTTATATCAGACATCCAAACTATATTTATTATTATTATAAAAAAATGTTAGAAAAACCCAGGGTGTTACTGTTGGTATCAGAGCCCAGTCTATTCAATCATAATCATTACAAAGGTCCACTTATATGTAGATGACAATCCATGAATCATTGCTAAAGGAGAACTAAGAATGGGAGACTCAACATAATGGCAGAGTTGTCGTCATGTGACTGTTGAGGATAGCAAGCAGCCTCAAATTGAGAATATTGATGTTGTGCGAGAGTTTGCAAATGTCTTTCCTAAGGAGTAACCAAGATTGCTGCCGAATAGAGAGATTGACTTTACCATTGATTTAGTGCCAGGTACATCGCCCATCTTTAAGGCACCGTACAGGATGGCTCCAGCAAAGCTAAGAGAGCATAAGGTGCAGTTGGAGGAGTTACTTAATAAGGGCTTCATCAGGCCAAGTGGGTCTCCTTGGGGAACACCAATCTTCTTTATGAAGAAAAAGGACGGATCATTGAGACTGTGCATTGACTATCGGTTGCTGAATAGTGTCACTGTGAAGAACTAATACCCCTTGCCTCGCATCTATGATTTGTTTGATCAACTCCAACTGCCACAAATATTCTTTAAGATAGATCTAAGATCAAGATACCACCAATTGAGGATCAGAGAGGACGATATCTTGAAGACTACATTTAGGAGTTGCTATGGACACTACGAGTTTTTATGATACCTTTCGGGTTGACCAACACATTAGCAGTGTTCACGGAGATAATGAACTGGGTCTTCCAAGCTTACTTGAATAAGTTTGTGATGGTCTTTGTTGATGACATCCTAGTCTACTCGCCTAGCCATGAGACACAGATGGAGCACCTCTACATAGTGTTAGACACACTTAATTGCATTGCTTGTATGCAAAATTCAGTAAATGTGATTTTTTACTGAAGCATGTGCAGTTTTTAGGCCACATGGTATCAAATGATGGAGTGGTTGTAGACTCGACCAAGGTGGAGGCAATGTTACACTAGGAGAGACCCATGAAGGTGACTAAGATATGTAGTTTTCTCAGTTTGGCAGGGTATTATCATTGGTTCATAGAGAGGTTCTCGAGGATTGCATTACCTTTGACTACCTTGACTAGGAAAGACACCAAATTTGTCTAGACCAATGCCTGTGAGGAGAGCTTCTAGGAGCTCAAGAGGAGGCTTACTACTACAATAGTGTTAGACTTATCCTTAAGTTTGGACGGTTATGTGGTTTATTCTATGCTTCAGGTGAGGGCCTAGGAGTGGTGTTGATGTAGTATGGGAAGGTAATCACCTATGCGTCGAGAAAGCTTAAGACAAAAAAGGGCAACCTCGGTGCACGAAGCTCCCGCCTATGCCGGGTTCGAGGAAGGGGCAGACCACAAGGGCCTAAAGTACACAGCCTTACCTTGCATTTTGTAAGAGGTTGTTTCCACGCCTTGAACCCGTGACCTCAAGGTCACATGACAACAACTTTTATCGTTGTGCCAAGGCTCCCCTTCAAGAAATCTTAAGACATATGAGGTGAATTACCCAACTCATAATCTAGAGCTAGCAGTGATGGTATTTGCACTGAAGTCCTAGAGACACTATTTATATGGCGAGAGGTTTAAGGTATATATTGATCATAAGAGCCTCAAATACTTCTTTACTCAGAGTAATTTGAACATGAGGTAGCCTAGATGGATGGAATATCTTAAGGACTTTAACTTCACCATGCAATACCATACAGGGAAGGCTAACATCGTAGCAAATGCCTTGAACAGGAAGTCGAGAGTGATGCTTGCCAACCTATCAACTCAGTTTAGATTTCTTGATATAATACTACAAGCACAGATCAGGGATAAGGAGACTAAAAACCTGGTAGACAAGGCCGATTTTATTAGAGGACCGGATGGTTGTGTCAGGTTCAATGGCAGGTTGGTAGTATCGACAGATGATGATTTGAGGCACGAGTTACTTCATGAAGCACACTAGTCCTAGTATATGATTCATCCCGGAGGTACGAAGATGTACCAAGACCTTAAGTAACACTTTTGGTGGAACAGGATGAAGAAGGATGTCAGGGAGTGCGTGGCATGATGTTTGACCTGTCAACAAGTCAAGGCAAAGCATCAATGACCATCTGGGTTGCTTCAGACATTGGATCTCCCCAAGTGGAAGTGGGACGACCTTACTATGGATTTCACTATGGGTCTTTTGAGAACTGCTAGCAGACATGACATAATATGGGTTATTGTTGACAGATTGACCAAGTTAGCTCATTTTCTTCCTATTAGATAGAACCAGACCATGAATAGCTTGGCAAAGATGTATGTCAAGGAGATCATGAGCTTACATGGGGTCCCCTTGACGATCATTTCAAATTGAGACACTCGGTTTACCTCAAAGTATTGGCAGAGTGTGCAAAGGCCTTGGGATCAAGGCTAAGATTTAACACATCATTCCACCCCCCAGACAGATGGCCAGACTAAGAGGACCATCCAGATGATCAAGGATATGCTGAGTGCATGTGTCATGGACTAGAAGGGTAGCTGGGAGGATCAATTGCCAGTTATTGAGTTTGCATATAATAACAATTACCACACGAGCAAAGACATGGCTCCATACGAGGCACTTTATGGCAGACCTTGTCAATCACTTTATAGTGGGGTGACGTGGGGAAGAGAGGTATAGTGAAGCCTGAGTTGGTAGAACAATATGCTAAGAAAGTCTGGCTTATTCGAAAATGACTGTTGATAGCCCATAGCCACTAGAAAAGTTATACTGACAAGAGGTGGAAGGACTTAGAATTTGCTCTGTGTGAACATATATTCTTAAAGGTTTCCCCTATGAAAGGAGTGATGAGGTTTGGAAACAAAGGGAAACTTAGTCCCAGGTACATTGGTCCTTTTGAGATCTTACGCAAAACTAGACCGGAGGCATACCAACTAGCCTTACCTCCGCAGTTGGCAAGTGTACACAACGTCTTCCATGTGTCCATGCTAAGGAAGTACATGCTAAACCTATCTCATGTACTTGAGTAGATCTTTGGAGAGTTACAGCCTGTTTGACATTTGAGGAGAGACCTATATGAATCCTAAATAGTAAGGTCTAGGAGTTGAGGACTAAGATCATTCCATTGGTCAAGATCCACTGGTAGCACCACTCAATACAAGAAGTCACATGAGACATGGGGGATGAGATGAGGCGTACTCATCCAGAGCTATTTGCATAGTGGTATGTATGTATAGAAATTTCAAGGACGAAATTTTTATAAGGTGGGAAGGATGCAATATCCTCAATTTTTATATCCAATTTTTAATAATAAAGTGTTTATAAAATTATATTGTACTCAAAAAATAAAATCCAACGACACTAAGAACATTCAAATCGAAGCTTGGCAAAAAATTTACCCAATTATTTCACAAAGGGCAAAATTGTCATTTGACAAGTGTGGCCCACAATACACTAATGCACATCCTAGGGTTTAGACACATAAAAATGGATTAGAAAACCTACTATTTACACTAGTAATTGAGATTATTTCACCTTAATCGTATTTAAGGCAAAAACCCCTCTTTCTTAAACACTATTAGACTTCATCTTCTCCTTCAATTTTTTCCATTTTCCTTGATCAATCATGACCATATTTAACTAAGTTCAACATCATAGATAGATCTCATCTTCTTCCACGAAGTTGCAGTGACGGATCGCCTGAAAAGCATCGCAATCATGCCTTTTCCCTCCATCTCTCATTCTCAGGTAAAACCATCAATATCGGATTTTTCACCAATTTAAGAGGTATGATTCAGTTTTCTTGTTGCTTTTACCTTCAATTGGCTTTCCATCACTACCTTTTATCATTCCCAACACATAGATCAGAGATTTCATGAGGTTATGGTTTGAATCTAGGAAAAATGTAACATATTAGAAAACCCATCTCAAAGACACCTCAAATGGATGATCTGAATCATCCATTGGATTCAGGGACGCTCAAAACCTTAAGTATGGTGAAAACAGATAAAAAATTGGATCATCTGAGACTCCGATCGAGCAAAAATAGTGTGGACGGTCTATGTGCATCATCCTCGATGGCCACCGGTTCAATTCAGTGTAAAGGGTTTTTGCTGGTGTAGTCTGGTGCAATGGGTCCGCTGATTTAATCTAGTGTAAAGGGTTTCTGATGATGTAGTAAGGTGTAAAAAGCATCTAGTCTGGAATTTTTTATCCGAACCATCCAAAAATGAACTAAAATGTTCATTTTGCAATTTTGGGAGCTACATAAGCCTGATTTTTTATCCAAAACATTCATTGGAATTGTCTCAACAACGCGAACATGATTTTAGTATTAGAATCTTGATCTAATCACATTTAGTCCAATCAAATTCATAAAATATTATCCAATTACTTATGTCGGGCGGATCAGAGGATGATCAGGCCCTAAAACTTGGACAAATAGATGGTACAAGGATGAATTGAGGGATCTAAAGACTAGATCATGTCTATTCACCTTAGAAATCAATCTGGACCATTGATCTGACTAGGATTTGGGAATATGTAGATCAAAGAGTAAACTAACTGTCAAATCAAGACATAAATTATGGATATACACTATAATGGGTAGATGAACATGAAATTGGATTGATTGATGATAATTAAAGTTGGAATTAATGATTCAATCATAAATAGAGGCTTTAAAGAACAATCCAACGGTTAGATCACCACAAATTCCATTGGGATGGAATAAATTAAACCTTTTGTGATCAGAAGACATTAAATTGGCAAATTATTGTGGTCAATAATTAGATGAAGCAGATGAGTATTAAATGTTATGGAAACTGATTTAATAAAGATTAATCAGACTATTTAGACTGTTGATCTAGATCAAAAGTTAGATTAGTGGATTATTATACAAATTGATATATAAATGGATGCAACTTCAGAGAAAAACTTATAATGGATTTTATTGAGGAAGATAAATGATCGAAATAGTATTGTGGTACTGATAGGTATATCAGAGCATGAGCTGAGGGGATTACGCGCCTGACGACATTTAATGTTGCATGTTGTTTTCTAAAATCTCGCATTCTTATAACATTTGATTGAATGAGATTATTTGCAACATGGTTTCTTATTTGTACTCGTGTTTTATAATTTATTATGCTATGATTTGATATGAGATTTTGATAACGCATTAAATGAATTTTTATGATCGATCTGTTTTATGGTATGGATACCTATGGATTTTATATATGAATTATAAATATTTCTTCTTCATTGCATCATTGAGATTGGATAATTTTCATAGAATAGATGGTGGAGGCTCAGTGTCTAGTCCTTAAGAGGTTAACCTTAAGATAAGGGGGGTGCCTTGGGATGGTGAGCCACAAATGCTCCTAATTTAATGAGACTTTTGTGGCTCGTCCTTGATAGGCTAATCTCGGGATGAGGTGCCTCTTTAGGATGGTGAGACACAAGTGCTCCTGACTTTACAAGATACGTGATTTCTATTTCTGTGATTTATGATAGGTGCTCTCACCCAATGGATGTCATGCTAAAAGGGATTAGAGCCGACCACCCACCCTTTAAATTTATGGTATGATAGACACCTACCCACAAATGGCACTCAGTAAGGGTTGGTATTACGGGTAATCCATACTACCAGTTTAGTCCCACCCATGGTGTCGATAGGGAGTGATAGTTGGTAGACCTAGGAGCCTGGCTACCACTAAAGACAAAAGAGTTATACAGACAACCGATGAAGAGAGTTTGTAACAACCCCAAAATTTTATATCCTTTTATAGAAGTATAATTTGAAATTAATAAAACCATTAGATAGTGCTCGGAAAACAGAATCCAACAAGCCAAAGAACGTTGAAAACAGAGCCCGTATGATGAAGTTAGGGGTCTTTGAAGTCAAGGGCAATATGGTAAATATAAAAAATAAAAATAAAGCACACAACTTAATGGGAGGGGGCCAAATTGATATTGGCACCCCGCTTGTCACGTTGCAAACCCGACGAAATGTCAAGTCTGCTCTCTCTCTCTCTCTCTCTCTCTCTCTCTCTCTCTCTCTCTCTCTCTCTCTCTCTCTCTCTCTCTCTCTCTCTCTCTCTCTCTCTCTCTCTCTCTCTCTCTCCAGGGCAAAACCTAGGGCTGCCCTGGTCGGATCTTCCATCGGCACAGAGAGCTTCCCCTTGCTCTAATCTCCCACTGGCGAGCTTCCTTGCACCCCTACTTAAGTCTGTTCCCAAAACTCGACGAACAAAGGAAAGAAGCAAAAGAAGAAGAGGAGGAGTAGGGAGATCTGTGAGTGGGTAAAACCCAGTCACGTAGGATCTAAAGAGTAGGGCAAGGGTTTTTGTGCCGCCGAAAAAGATGGAGTTCTCCGGCGACAATGACAGCAAATAGCGTCATTTTCAGACGATTCAAATATAGGTATGCGTTTTTCTGGTTTTGATGATTGATTTCATTCTTTGCCATGAGCAGTCAAATCTTGTTATTACATTCTTAAAAATGGGCATTGATTGATTAGCATATGTTCTACTTTCTGATTGTGGGTTTTTATGCGCTTTTCTTTTGGGAAGGTAGTGTCGAAATCTTGATTTCAGATTTGGCCGACCACTGATAGCACCCTGAAAACCCCTTCTTCCCCTTTCTTTCACTAATGATTTTCCCTCCATTCGACCACATGAAAACCCCCACTATTCTTCCTTCTCTGTACTCATCTCATTTCAAGTCCTAGGAGGCATCAGTGTCAAGGGCCACTGGCCACCACCAAAAACCCCTACCCTATCTCTCATTTTCTCTCCCTCTTGGTCTCTTATTGTTTTTCTCTAACAAACGCAACCTAACACGTAGGTTGCGCTAGTCGCACACCCCCTTGCTCTTCTCCCTCTTGCTTGCCACTTGAGAAGGCCACCTGCAAGCAAAGTGCTCCCTAATGCCATTATACACCAATTACCTCTATCTGGATTCTAATCCATGCAAATTTGCACATATCCGATCGTTGAACACAATCAGAGCCATCGATTGGTGGATTGACAACAAAACCTACAAATTAGTCAATCAATTAAATGGAGCTTGAGGTACACATGTGGGCTGAGGATGAGCACCAGTTGAGATTGAAGTGCGCAGAGTCAATCGTAGAAAAGAGGACAATTAAAGCTAGTGGAATCCGGTGAACGTGTCACATGAGGTAGGTGGAAATTTAAGACAATATGTCTAAATAATAAGATGCATGTTCTAACATAATCTTATTTTTTATTATATGATTGATGTTCGATATGCTTTAAATTGAAATGATGTTAATTAAAAGAATTGCATATTATAATTAATGCTTATGCCTTGTACATCATGTATGTGAATTGTGAAATTATGTTTATGGTACATGGGTACCATGTCAGTATTGATGATGTATAAGTCTAGGTTATAGGATGCATCCTTGGTGGGTTATCACCAAATAAGTGAGGATGTTATTCTTGTTATGAAATATATGAATAGGTGAATTGCCTGCTATTATGATTATTTTACATCCGGGCATGGAGGCCTTAGAGTTTTGTTTTAGAAAGGCATAGGCCTGGGGATGCTATGCTAAGAGAGTTATGAGGGTTTGGCCACCCACTCTCCCAAATTTATTATGTTATGGATACCATGCATTGTATTGCAAAAAGTCGAGTGGGGCAATCATGGGAAGGCCGCCACTATGACAGCCATGGTCCTCCTCATGCCGACATGGATATTGTGATTTCCACCGAGGATGGTATAGGTGGATTATTGAGCAGTTATTTAGGCGCGTTGTACGGATTCAGACTGCATGCATAGTAGTCCTTATATTTGGTGCACTATGGTGCATATCCTTGAGGGTTACCAAAAGACGATGGTTAGGCAGTTGTGAGGGGCCCAAAGAGAAAAATATTGTATTCGTTGTGCATTATGCCCACGGGACATGCATATATGATACGGCATGATGAGATGCTTTATATGATACGGCATGATGATATGCCTTACATCATTTTCCCAGCAATGGTTGGAGGATTGTGGACCCCGTATGGTGAGGGGCATGAGGATTATGTTGATATACCAACAGAGGCTGGATAATTATGAACCCCACATGATGAGGGGTATGATTCTGAAACCCGGTATAGTCTGGGAATGCAAATTTGGTGACGTTGATTATATTCATACTTTTGTATGTCCTTTAACAATTTTCATATGTGTGTATTATTGTTATATTAATATGATTGAAGGAGTAGTTTCATATATGTTTTCATATGGGTTAGTAAATGGGCAGAATTGTATGCAGAGTATGGTTCATGGAATTGAAGTATTTATTTGATTATAAATAATAAGTAAGGATATCTGATTTATCAATGAAATTATTAATAATGATGAAAACATGTAAATATTTGGCTTACAAATGGGTTATTGAGATATGAAACATATTGTAAATTCAATTTAACCTAATTGGTATGGACATGCATATTCAATTACTATTGAATAAGTAATGTATCTTAAGATTTAGCATGCTTCTTAAACTCCCCTACCAAGCATAGCTTGTTGAGATATTGTAAATGTTTTATGTTTACAATATCTTAAATACAGAAAGACAGAAGATGTACACAACAAAAAGGAATCCAGCAACCATACTTCTATGCACAGGTATACATTGTATTTAAAGCTTTTGTATTGTGTAGTTAGTCATTTGAATTGTGATATTGGATATTTAATATAATGTTATGGGGCTATACAAGTGAACCACTAGATGAGTCCTGTTTTCATAAATAAATTTCTATCTTCTAGAAAACTATATATATATATATATATGCATAGTGTGAGCATGAAGGTGACATCTGGGTTTTTGAAAAAATGAATTTCAAAGAAAAACCTTCCGCTGTTTTTGTATTTTAAAATGTAGAGGTACGCACCATCTTTTGAAATAACTGCGAAATAATCCATCAAAATAAATATAAAAAAATTATGACTAAACTTTTCTTTCATTTCAACCTCCAAATTCCTTTCATTATAATGATTCCTAGAACACAAAATTTTTATTTCCAACTCAACCTGTCTATTTCCTTATCCATATAAATCTTTACACTAACTTCAAACATTGAATATATAATTCTCACTTAAAGATAATCCCTTTTTGCATATGCTTAACCAATTCTAACCTTATGAAACTACCTATCTTCAAAATTCCAAGTATCATATTTCTGACAAAATTTCGGCAGAGTCTCCTCTGTTTTTCGGACTTACGCATTTAACGCATGCGATTGCGATATACTTGATAAACAATTTAATCACAATAATACATCTATGAGACTCTGTCTCACCCATTCCATCGTTCACAAAAGTAAAATTAATCATTCATCCACAATTAATATACATCTTAGAGACTCTGTCTCCTTCCATTCTCCACATTACCATAATAGAACAAATCCTAATGCCATGAGAATTACTTACCCATTTCCACAACTTCATGAATAATATCCAAGTTCTTCAATAGTATTGTACCAATCCATTATAAAATCATCAATTGCTAAATATTTAATCACAATTATCATCATCAACCATATATAATTGAAGATTTTCATATTATCCACAATCTTCTATCAAAATCCATCATAAATTTGCATTGATTTAGAAATATGAAATTTTACATTACCAATTTAATTCTATCATCATAGCCTTTGCCCACATAATTTTCCATCATCTAAATCCATATTCCAACAATTGACTCTTTTGTAAACAAGCATGTAATATAGAATATCATTTCATATCATAACATTTCAATCATAATAATGAATAGAATTTTCACAATCATTCATCCATTTCCACAACGGCATGATGATATGCCTTACATCGTTTTCCTAGCAATGGCTGGAGGATTGTGGACCCCGTATGGTGAGGGGCATGAGGATTATATTGATATACCAACAGAGGCTAGATAATTATGAACCCCACATGATGAGGGTATGATTCTGAAACCTGGTATAGTCTGGGAATGCAAATTTGGTGACGTTGATTATATTCATACTTTTGTATGTCCTTTAACAATTTTCATATGTGTGTATTATTGTTATATTAATATGATTGAAGGAGTAGTTTCATATGTGTTTTCATATGGGTTAGTGAATGGGTAGAATTGTATGCAGAGTATGGTTCATGGAATTGAAGTATTTATTTGATGATAAAAAACCTAGGGTGTTACAGAGTTGGAGTTCATGGTTGGTGATCACGTATTTCTTAAGGTGTCACCTACTAAAGGAGTGATTAGGTTTGGAAAGAAAGGAAAATTGAATCCAAGGTTCATCATACCCGTCGAGATTCTGGAAAAGATCGGAGAAGTGGCATACATGATAGCTTTACCTTCAAAGCTATCTACTATCCATAGTGTTTTCCATGTATCAATGCTTAGAAAATACGAACAAGACTCATCTCATGTTCTAAGTGTTGAACCAATAGAAGTAAGAGAAGACTTGACATACATTGAAAACTAATCAGAATTTTGGACCAAAAGGAGCAAGTTTTGAGAACTAAAGTGATTCCATTAGTGAAGGTATTATGGCAACATCATTCAATAGAAGAAGCTATATGGGAAAGAGAAAATTAAATCATGGAAAAATATCCCCAATTGTTTTGATTTGTACCTCAAATTTAGAGGACTAAATATATTTTAAGGGGGGGAAGATATAATGACCCAAAATTTTTTAGGTGTGAGAATGTATTTATTTTCAATTGATGTATTAGTTAAATTAATGAAAGGTTGTCAGAAGAGAAATTTCAAGAGAGTTAAAATTGTTAAAAACATATCTAGGGGCATTTTAGTCATTTCACATACAAGCTTCAAGTTATGATTTTTCTCGCAAAGGGTAATTTTGTAATTTTATAAGTGGACATCGTTTACATGAATCATATATTTATTGTTGAGAGACATTGAAGATCATCATTAGTGGTATGCATCTCTTTGTATGAAAAATATGATGTTTAAAGTAAAGAGAACATCATAATTGAAGGTTTAATATATATATATATTTATATATATAAAGTAAAAAGTAAAAGAAAACATAATCATTACAAAAAGAGGGGGCTATTTTAAAATTGGCACCCCTCCTCTCTTAAAACTAAAACAGATCGAATGATTTGTTACCTGACGCTATGAAGAAACAAAGAAAAAAGAGGCAGGAGGGAGGAGGGAGGAGGGAGGAGGCGAACAGGAAGAAGAAGGAGAAGGAGAGAAAAAGAAGAGAAAAAGGAAAGAAAGAGAGGTTGAATGAGGGTGTGGTTTGCCGATGAGATCAAATTATCGAATTATGGGTATGCACAGTAATAGTGAAAAGACAGCAAATAACACAGAAATTGATAGGAGATTTGAACAATTTGTTCCTCTCAAAGTGTTCTACATTCTTAGATCTACAAAATCCCTCAAAAAACGGACAAAATCGAGCAAGAAACAAGGGATAATCAAAGTTGAAAAGTGGTTGTTGGCAACTATTAAAACTTCGGCAAGTGACACCATGATTTTGATATTTTCTAGCATCAAACAACCTTGGATTATCACCAAACTTCAAGGGATTGTAGGTAAGCTTCTAATCTACCTTTCCCCTAAAGAAATTTTGAATTTTAAAGAAGAAAATGTCATTGGCAATGACCGCGCCAGTTATCTTCTCTGATGACGGTATGTCATCGCCTACGACTTGCTATTTTCCAATGACAATGTCGGTTCTATGGTAAATTCACTCAATCTATGCATCAAAAAAGTCAGATCTGGGATTTGAGATCATCAGAACGTTAAAAGTCAGATCAGATATGAATCCATGATTGGCAATTCATGGTTTGCAAATGCAACCATATAATAGCAAGATCATGATAAATAGAGGATAAAAAAATTAGTAATTAAGGATCTGAACCATTATCCTACATTTGATCTATAGATTAGCAACCTTAAGAACTGATCCGGCCATTGATTTTGGTTGGATCATACATTCAGGACTATGATAACAAATCTAAACTGATATTTTACTATTTTCAGTAATTTATAATAGATCAAACCATTAATCTTTATTAGATTGTTGATCTATAATTACAACAATAAGATTAAATATAATTTTAGCTGTTATTCTTCAGACAGATGAAGATTAGTTATAGATTAGAACTTTTACAACTCTGTTTGAGTTATGATTGTAAAGTCAATGAGTGATAAAGCATTATTAGATGTCAGTTAATCAAATTCTGAAATTATAAAATGTTAAAATGTGATAGAAATTATACGATCGACGTGTTAGATTGGATTTTTGTCAATGGTTAATCTGAATCATCTAATTTTATCGGTAAGTGTACTTCCATTTAAAACTTCTATTTATTATATTAATTAGAATCTTAGTAAGTGTGCTTTCATTGAAATTATGTTTAGTACATGAATTTGAATTTGAGTGAGTGTGTTCTCATCTAAAATCTGTATTTATAATATGAATTTGAAATAGAATAAGTGATTCTCATTGAAATTATGTTTATGATATAAATTTGAATCAGAATCAATGCATTCTCATCTAAAATTCTGTCCATTGCATAAATTTGAATTAGAGCAGGTGCATTTTCATCAGAAATTCTATTATAACATGAATGTGATGCTCTATATTTGGTATGACTAGATTTGTTTTATTATTCAATTTTGTATATTGAATAATTAGAATTGAAATTTTGATACCTTGTATGTTATAAAGAGAAAACTATGCCCTGAGATTGATTTCATAAAGTTGAAATATTTGATATTGTATATTGAAAATCCATCAAGTAAATTGAAATTAGAATTAGTAATTGAAAATTTCTGGTGTTTGAAATACACAAATTTGAATTCGATGTTCAGTTATGAATAGGACTTTTTACTTGGATATCAATTATGAGATTTAATATTGGAATTTATACTTGAAGTATTTGTATCCATATTTAGGTTTGATTATGAATCGGCTTTTGATATTGAGGTAAAATTCCCAATTATTCTATTTGATTATTAGATTTGTAATATTGCATTTTAAAATATGTATTTGATAATCAGCCTATATCTGAAGTATTCAAACTTACTTTTTGATATGAAGTTTAATGATTTGCGATATGGCTATGATTTGGATTTGGATTAATTTGAGGAAAGATTCTTGAATTATCTGTTTTAAAAGATTAGTTTTGTTGTTTGAAATTGTATTTGAATTTGAGATACGTTTCATTGATTTATTTGGCTAGCGATTGATCAACGCTATAATTTAGAATCTTTTGATGAAGAGTATCTGTTTATATCTCTGCGGTTAGGTGATCTGAACCTCATCTAATCAATGGGATAGTGTACTTGTTGAACCATATGTCAACGGTATCACTTCTGAATCAGATCTTTGGATCTTCTAGCCAACGATTGATCAATGTTGGATATCTGATATTTGGACTCTTTGGATAAGAGAATTTGTGTAGCCACCGTAGTTTGGTATTCTGAACCTTATTTGATCAATAAGATGGGTGAACTCGTTTGGATCGTAAGCCAACGGGGATCATTCTATCTGTATTTGTATATACAAATGAAAACATTTCTATATCAGTATTTGAAAGTATCTATATTTGAAAACACCAAGGGTGTTATTGGTATTTGAATATGATTGAACTGTTACTGTGATCTTATATTTGTATTTGAAAACACCAAGGGTGTTATTTTGGTATTTGAATATGAATGAACTGTTAGTGTGATCTTATATTTGTATTTGAAAACACCAAGGGTGTTATTTTGGTATTTGAATATGATTGACCGTTAGTGTGATTTCAATCATTTGTTTAATGTTATCAGTTTTCTATTTGCACTCGAGAAACACTAGATGTGTTATTTCTATATTTGAATTTGACTACAGTTTCGATTCGTATATATGTTATGTGTAACAATTGTATTTGAATGTATTCATTTGGAAGTAACCAAAGGATATTACTATGATAATATGAATTTAAATGATGTATGTATGGTTTTAGTAAATTGAGAGATTTGGGAATATCAAGGTTATATTTTGTTTTAAAGATGATCTATTTGTTTTAGATTTGTGCATGTAGAATGAGAAGAATAAGATTGAGAAAATTTGTTCATGGATTACATTTGGAATGTTATTATATGATTTGGCAATTATTCTTAAATGATTATTTGAATGAATGAAGTTATTTGTACTACATGTATTTTTGTAGGTTATGGAAAGTTATATCCGAAAGATCATAATTATTGAATTGAAATAAGAATTGTTCTAGTGTTTGAAATTCTGAAATTCATATTCAATCCAATTGTATAACATGTGGCTGTGAACATATGATAAATAGTGATTTTAGATGATTGTTCACTTACACAAATGCAAGTTTGCTGAAATATTGTATTTGTTTACAATATCTTAGATTAGGTGAAATGATTGAAAAAGGAGCTACAATGCAATTTAAGAGGAAATCCAAACAGAAGCCTCTAGGATGAAGAATGTTTATTATGGGTGATGATGTTGAATGTGTATGCATGATTAAACTTTCAATAATTAAGGATTGTGTAATATATTTGCATTATTGAAGAATCTGTATGTTAGATTTGATGTTGTGAAGGTGAGAGAGTAAATTTTATTGAAGATTTGTCATATCATGATAACATGTATGTTGAATAAGT
This sequence comes from Warburgia ugandensis, assembly GCA_035236585.1. Lineage (NCBI taxonomy): Eukaryota > Viridiplantae > Streptophyta > Magnoliopsida > Canellales > Canellaceae > Warburgia > Warburgia ugandensis. Next base: position 14,702,755 of record CP141126.1, read on the forward strand.
ACTTTTGGTGCAATGAATGAGATAATGTGATGAGACAAAGTCTCTAAATATATTATTGTATGAATGAATGGTTTATTAGGTGAACCGCATTGTATGCATTAAATGCAAAAGTCCAAAAAATAGAGGAGACTTTGCCGAAATTTTGTTAGAAATGTGGACGCTTAGATTTTTATAAATTAAAAAAAAATAAATTTGGGTCATCACAATAAATCATAAAAACTTCCGTGTGTAGTCAATCTTGATAAGATCAAGTCAAAAGACGTGCTAATACATCACCAGTCATACATTTAAAACAATGTATAAATCATGTGGAGTAAGATGTCATAACGTCAATTATGTACGATGAAAGTAGTCTCAAGAAGACATGATATGACATAAAAGCCATACTTCAAGTTCTAAAGTAGATATGTCATGGTCCATGAAATCAGGAAATTACTAAATGTAATCACCTACCTCAAATGCACAATACTCCTAATCAGGTGCCCAACTACCTCAACTCGTGCGCTCTGAAGTACCTGTTAGACCATAATACCATACTAACTCATTTAGTACTCTAATTGTGTCTTCGTTATTCATTTTAATCTTAATCTTCATCTAATTTGTTTAGTGTTCCTCAAATCCGATGAGTAAGTCAATCTGTGTGATGATTCCTCTAATCTGGTAGTTAATCATAGATTAACGGTTTAAATAATCTAATTTACCCTAAATCAAGCTAATCCTTGTCTAGATGTTGGTTTTTCTAACATCTAGAGGATCATCTGTCAGCTTTGATCATCAATTTAAGTAATGATTTGTCAATTTAGTGTCCCTGATCATTAGGGAACTAATTTCCTCCATCTTATTAAGTTTGGAGATGATCTAACTGTTGAATCATTCTTTATGGCTTGTATTTAACATTAGATAATAGATTCTAGTCTTATCATCACATTTTGTTCAATCTAGGTTCATGTCCATGATCATATGTCAATCTGAAGGCCAGATCATTCCCTGATCATCAATCCTAAGGTCCACAATCAGATAGACGATCAAGATCACTTTTTTTTTTTTATGGATACTTGAAATCTATCCATCAATTTCCCTAAATCATCTCCTCATTGATATATTCATTCAATTTCTAAGGCCTGATCATCAATTGATCGGGCTGATCTAGGTTATTGGATAAGATTTTATGATTTGATTTAATTAAAAGTAGTCAACTCAATGGTTTTGATGTTAAATCTAGGTCCGCATGGTCGAGAGGAATCCAATGGATGTTCAGATTATTATTTAGACCTCTGTAGCCTCCACAATTGTCAAATTAAGGTTTTAGATCTATTTTAACGACCCAAATAAATTTTGGATAAAAATTAATTTTTTTATTCTACATCACAGGGACACTTGCATGCGTGATGTGCACCCGGGATGTGTCGCGTACATCTCCCTCACTAGTACGCACCCCAAATAGTCCATTCTTTCTAGCTTGATCTATGGTCTCGATCATGCCATTTTTTTCTCTGTTTTTCTTCTCCCTAACATTTTGAGGGTCCATGAACACGATGAACGGCTCAGACCATCCATTTGGGTCCTCCATAGGTGTGAAATTTGCCAGAAACAGTGGGCTCTAGATTACCGAAGGTCGTCGCAGAAGACAACTGGATTCCAGTCGTCGCCAACGACGCATACACGGGTAAAATCTCATAAATTTTATGCCATTTTGTTCAGAATTTCAGAATTTTGAGTTTTATGATGTTTTCATCCTCTAAATTCCCCCAAATCTAAGGTTTTTATCTAGATTTATGCAAAATAAGAAAATTTCCCCTTTATTGTTTTTTTTCACTTTTTTGGCATCCATACTTATCTAATTTCTATGACACCAAAGGGGTTTAAATCATGGTTCAATGAGGAATAAGATGAACATCTGAATTTTAAATTTGGCACAATTTCATCAACTGTTTTTTGCAATAATAGTAACCCAATTTTTGTGTCATCAGAAAACAGCGACCCATGGCCGTTTCTAGTGGTAGCAGAATAGAAAACATAAGAAAAGGAAGGGAAAGAGGAGGATGGAGGGCATACCTTGTTGGTTTGGCCCAAAATCAAGTTCCTTTCGCCATAAGAGGGGGAGAGAGGTTGCCGTTATAGCGTGTGGAGGTTGGCCAGCGTCAGTGTCATGGAGAACAAGGAGAAATAAATGAAGGACTGCAGAATTAATTGCAGGGGAGGTACATTTAAAGTGCGCCCCCCACCCCCCCAATAAATGATTTTTTATTTTTAAATTCTGATTTTAAATTTTCATTTAATGCTGTAAGATTGCCAATATTTATTACTAGTAATCACCACCTTACCTTCCTCCCCCACATGATGACTGTCAGCTCAAGGATTTCAATGCCATATATGTGGGCCCCATGCGTGATTTTATGATTTTACCCTTCCTCATATAATTTATTAAATAACTTAATTAAAATAATTAGAAGATTTTCATCTGGTCTTTTAGCGTTCTTAATGTCATTGGACTCTATTTCTCGTGTACTATTGAGTTCTTCACAAGTGCACGGGCTATTATAGTATAGCGTGTGCAAGTATGAGTTAATCCCACAGGGACTCGCTTTAAGAATTTGAAGTTTCAATAAAACTTAATTCTTCAAAAATTAAATGAAATAAATTAACAAAAAGTGCAATCAGACTTTAGATGTAATTGATCAACGAGATTTACAGAAGTTCAACTCAAAAGGACAAAAATTTAACTAAAGAAACAAGAAAAATTCTACTTTCATAGATTGATTATCATCAAATTCTTTATATATGGGCTCATAAACTTTGATCATCCTTCATCAGTATCTTTCTGGTGCTCCTAATTGATGATCCATCGAATGGATTTGGTAGATTCCCAAAAATCTAAGAGGAATGCAGTAGATAAGGATTTTGAGATTTGGATGATTTAGATCACTTTCTGGATTTTAGATTTAAGATTAGAGCTGTGGAATAGAGATGAGTGAAAAGGGGGATTGGCTGGGAGGTGTGATGATCTCTGTAGTGCAGAGATTTTGAGAGGAGAATGAGAGAGGAATGGAGCAGTGCTTGGGTGTTGTGCTGCCAGCAATGGGGTGCTGACCGATGGAGATTGCAAACACCCGATGCCAATGCATGACTAGCATGCTTGGATAGAGGCTGGAAAATGAAGATTGGACAATCTGGCCGGTGCTGGGGTGGCAGAGACAGAGGATAAAGAGTGATAAGGGAGAAGTGGGAAAGGAGAAGAAGAGGGGGTATGATGGGTTGGACTAGGAAACGGGGTGGAACAAGAGAGAGGGAGAGGAACAAGTGAGCAAGTGGAAGACAGGTGCTGCAACGAAAAGGATGATGGGAGGTGGACTAGAGAACTTGACTGGGGAGTGAAGTAGAGGGCCAGTGCAGTGGCTATCGTCGGATGCATCTATTGGTGAAGTCGTCTAGCAGCACTACTCGAAATGGTGAAGAGATGCAGACGAAGAGAGAAGCAAGGGGCAGTGTGGTGTAGTAAACAAAAGAATAGAAACGAGAGGGAGAGCATGGTTGAGAATGTGAAAGAGAAGTGGAAATGGAAAAAGATAGGAAACACAAAATATAAACTAATTGGAAAGATAGAAAACGAAGAAGAGAAAAAAGCAAGCAAAGGAAAAACAAATGAAAAACAACCAGCCCCCCTTGAGCTCCATTGTTCCCTTTTATAGAGTCCTCCTCCTTTTAATTTCTTCCCACCCTCTTTCCTTATCCTTTTGGAGTTAGTTTCCTACTAGGAAACTTCCTCTTCATTCCAAATCTTGTTCATGATCTCCTCTCCTTATTAGAACTGTTTTCTTTTATAAAACTATCCCCTCTTGCCTTATTGATCTTCAAGATGATCTGCACCATTAAAATTTGATCTGATCCATCCATGCCTCTTTTGGTTGATCTGTAAAACAAAAGACTAAATTAGAGTCATATAAGCCATACATTACGCATTTGATAAGCTTTGATGATCATTTAACTATTAATTTTGACAAATTAATGGTTGGATGATCAATTTAAGCTAAAATTTATATTTTATCTAAAAATTATCAAATTGATGAGTTAGATGATCTAATTAAATGCTAAATTAAGAGTATTTTGGGAAAATTAAACACTTAACATGTATATTCTAAATATTGAGGTTTTAGTCCATGATTCTATTTCTAAAAATTTTCAAATTCTTGGAAGTTCAATTTTCACAAAATTTTTAAAATTCACTTAATTAGGCATTTATATAATTTTTTAAATGGCGTGTATTATAGGATGGTTCTGCATTCTTATTTGTGGCTCTAATTGATAGGAAGCTTTTCCTATCCTCCTCAAGATGGGGAATGGCCCTTCATACTTTCTTAACAGTCCTTTGTGTAAGGGTCTCGCAACCTTGTGCCGTGTTGGTAGGAGTTTGAGTATGAGTAGATCTCTTTCTTGGAACTCTAGTGTGCATTGTCTCTTATCAACCCACTTTTTCACTTTCTTGGAGGCTTTTTGTAATAACTTGCATTTTTATAATATATATTCTCTTTACATGGAATTGACAACAAAAAGCTAAATGCCCTAATGGCTATAGAATGAATAGGTAAAACTCTAAAACCAGAGTTCAAGTCTCCAAAGATATCTTTTTTGGAGAAATTTCCTACCCAAAGCCAAAAAGTTTCCATATTCCTATGTAGTTGGGAAAGGATGAGGATACATAGCTAATTAGAAATTGAGATGGGATAAAATAGGAAGGAGATATGAATGAATCTAGAGAATTAGGAAAAGATGAAGATACATAACAAATTAGAATATGGAATAGAATAGGAAGGAGATATGATAGGAAAGAAAAGAGTCAAATAAAATTGGAATAAAAAGGAGAAGGAGAGATGCGTGAAACATAAGAGAGAGAGAGAGAGAGAGAGAGAGAAGTAGAGGAGAATCAGGCTACGTTATCCATTTTGCATTCTGGAAAAGAAGACTGTAGAAGAGCGATCTCATCTACGAGGTAGGAGAATCAGGATCATTCCTAAGCTAGTTAGGTTTTTCATAAAGTATATTTGAAAGGCATATTATTTTGTAATATTGAATGTGGCGCATAATGTCTAGGATTGAATATGATTTATAATTAGTTTTGTTTAATCTTATCTTATCAGAAAGCACGTGCATTAGGAAGGCCTAGTACTCTTCCTAAAACATCATTTGTATGCGCATCAAATTGGGTTTCCAAGGAGGCCTAGATGCTGCCACATCGAATAAGTAGATTGAGCCACTCCATTCTTTTAAGATTTTACCAAGATGCATGAAGTCTTGTCGTGATTTCATGACTAGTTTGGCTAAGATCTACACATGGGTTTTGATGCCTCAAAGATTGTGACTTTGTTCTAAATAGTAGATGTGTCATGCACATGATTATAAGTCTTGATTTGATTGATTTCTATACGAGCATTCTTATGATTGCATATTCGTATGAGATATGTATATTGGTTGATTGATTAATTTTTCCTTGAGTAGTTCACTCATGCAAGATTTTAACTTCTAATTGCTTAGATGTAAACCCATAATAGTCATATGTCTTGCACATTCTATAGGACTCATAGAGGTCAAGTGGATATTCTTGAAATGCCATGTGGAATGTGCACATTACAAGACCCCCTAAGAAACTACACTTTCTCATAAGCTCTTGAGTGTCGAGGTGATAAAGGCTTGACTGCTTAAAGTATAGTGTTTACGCATGGAACATGGAAACCTAAGAGAGATGGATCTATGCATTCTATCTGTGAGAAATAGAAATATATGTTTTTAAGTAGAGAGAGAGAGATCCACAATATTTATGCTAAAGGTGTCTATATGTTCCACGCTAATTAGATCCATGTGTTAAGGCCACACCCATAAGCCATGTTTTTAAAATTGACATGTGGTAATCTATGCCAATGAAAATGTTAAGGCTTGATAGATAGCAACTTGTTGGACCCTTCTAATGTAGTTTACAAATATTAAGAAACAATGAGAGACGATAACCAAGAAATTATTCCAAAACAAGTGACGTTGAAAACTTGCATGGTTATCATTGATATAATAAAAAGGAAAAAAAAGAAGAAGGGAATAGATTGCATGATTCTTAATGGCTTGATCGAATTATTGCATAAGGTGTCATGCTCATGATATGAATGTGCTCGCATGATGAAGTTGGTAGAAGGATTGTGACATGTGTATGATAAAGTATGGTTGCATGATAAACATACATATGATGAAGGCATTTCACCATAAGGAATGTCGCATTGTCACATGGTCTTGTTAGAAGAGTGTGCATAAGATTAGGCACTCATAGGATATCATCATAGTGGTTGCGTGACATAATACTTTTGTGGTTTAGATTGATTCATGTTATCATATTCGAACGATGAAATGTTTTCCGTGCATGGATATGTCTTGTTATTGTACATATGAATACATGCATAGTTTTTTTTTTATAGTAAGTGTGATTTGTGATTGAGACATTTGTTAATTGATAAATATTTGAAATAAAGTAATTACTTTCAGCATGCTCTGTAGTATGGTGTAAACATAAGATTTGAAAATGCCAAGTTACAAATGTACAAGCATTCGTGTTAAGCTAGAATAAGATAGTTGATAATTTATGCCAATTGAAATATGGCTTGTGAATAGAAAAGTTTATGAATGCTTATTATGATGTATTGAGCAATGTAAAACGATTTGATAAATGAAAATTAGGCGACTCTGGAGAGTTGTGCCTAGCCTAAAATTAGGTGACTCATAAGAGTTGAGCCCAGCCTGGGGCAAATTCTAAGACCCCTCTGGTTGCTATGTTAGGAAGATCAGTTGGCCACTGAGTTTTGAAAGTTAATACCTGCCCTAAGAGGCATATTGTAGAGAGTATTATATCATAGGGAGATTGCTTTCTTGTGATCCAGTGCCCCCATGAGGACTAGTGTAGCCCATGTGGTATCCATGACAAAACGTAGTTGGATGTGAGTCCTCTACGTGTATAGTATACCATATAGTTATCAGACATGAACTGACATGTCGGTAAATATCGAGAATATTTGACCATTGCCCAGATGGGTTGGTGGTAGGACACTACCACACAATGATATAGTAGATTTTGATACATCATTCTTTGATAAAAGTCCAAATGGGCATGTATGTGTGAGATTTGAAGGATATATTAGAATTTATTTGAAACACTAGATTTTTATGAAGGCATAAATGTTGTATAATATTCATATCATACTTATGATCGAACATTTAGTTGTTTGCACTACGTAATTTATGCCAATACTTTTGCCGTAGTTTTCAAACGGCTAGTTTAGGCATTTTCCTATTAAGTCGTCGTACTCACCCTTACCAAACATTTCAAGTGAAATGCGAGAAGACCAAGCAATTGGCTAGAAGAATTTAAATAAGGAAAATAAAGAGAATAGAAGTATGGATAAGTATTTAGTTAGACTTTTCAATTATTATTTTGAAACAATGAACATTTGAGATAAATGTAATAAGACAGGTTACATTGATATATTATATTTGAACTTATATTCCTTATTGTTTGGGCTGTGACTAGGGAGATCTTGTAATAGTATGTTTTAATTCTGCTATTATATGTAAAGGTTTTAATGTGACACCGGGTTGAAGGTGGAATTAAGAAAAAATAAATACGAAATATATATTTCAAATGTTTTTTTTTAAAAATCCTACAGGAAAGTTTTATTTTCAAATTTTATTTCAAAAAATTCTTTTCTAACACCCGGATCGCCACACTTTCTCTAGGGAAGCACGAGCTAGGTCCTATTGCTCATACCATCCTTTTACGAACTTATAAGCTATTGGACTGCTTCCTGTATAGCCTTTTGCTAGAGTGTTCGGTGTTAAAGGTTGTTGTCTAGTTGCAAGTTCGAAAGGACTTCGTCCTATGGATTCAAAACACTACAAATTATAAGAGAATTGGGTGATGTCTAACAGTTTAGCTCAATCTCATTGGTTAGCACTCACATAGTGTCTTAAATATAACTCCAATAAGGCATTCACCCTCTCTGTCTAACCATCAGTTTATGGTTGAAAGCTAGTGAAGAAGTGTAACCATGTGTCGTCCACTCCCAAGCTTTATTCTTCTTCAATAGGTCTATTAGTGGTGATGTTATTGAAGAATATCCTCTCATAAAGCTTTGATAGTAGTTGACTAACCCTAGAAATGATCGTAGTTTTGGTACCTTTGTGGGTGGATTCCAGCCTTGAATAGCCTTAACTTTGGCTTCATCCATCATGAATCTTCCATCTTTAATCTTATTTCCTAAGAAGGAGACTTCTTCTTGTGCGTACAAACATTTTTCCTTCTTAACATATAACTCATTTTCTCCCAAAAGTTGGAAGACCTTTCTTAGATGATGCACATGATCTTCCATTGTCTTACTATAGACCATGATGCTGTTAAGATAGACCCCCACAAACTTATCCAAGTAGGGGTGAAATATCTTGTTCATTAGTATGCTTAATGTTGTCAGTGCATTTGTGAGACCAAAAGGCATAACCAAAAATTCATATGAACCATACCTAGTTATGCAAGTAGTCTTGGGTTCATCTCCTTTTGCTATCTGAACCTCTGAACCTGATAGTAACTCGAATGAAGATCAAGTTTGGCGAAGACTTTAGCTCCCCTAAGTTGATCAAATAAGTTAGCTATAAGAGGGTTGGATGAATCATCCATCCAATAGTTCCTTGAGCTGCTTCTCACTTGACAGCATTTAGACATTGTAAAGAAGATAGTTTATTTATAATCTTCCTTAGCACTCTCCCCTTCTTGGTGTATGATCATGAAGTTTAAGGACTTCCTCTTTAGACAGTCACACATGAGGTGTCGTCCTTCACAAAAGTAGCAAGCTCTCGATAGAGTACCTTGTTCTTTATTCCTTCCCTTCTAACTTGGTGGTTTGGCTAACTCAGCCTTGCTCCTATGATTGCCTTTGTCTCCCCCACCTTTGACTTGACTACTCTTTTGAATTTTTTATTTTGCTTCATCTTTCCTTAATTCAACCAATCAACTACAGTGATTGCGGTGGACAAAGTAGAGACGTTACTACAATGTTAATAGTGAATGTACCTCTTTCGATTTCCATGCTCCTTCAATGCCATCATAGCAAGACATTGTCTGTGAGGTAGAGCAAAGCTGTAGCAATCTTTTGCTTGTCTTCCTCCATTTGTAAGTGTCAGAAGTACCCTCTCAATATTTTATAGAAATGTATCAATTTCTTTTGCATCTTGTTTTCTACCATAACTCTTTGGCCTTGGGGTATCCATCTTAGGGGCCTCGCGAACTATGTGGTTCCTATTAGCCACTAGCTCTTTGCATAAGGATACATCCTTACACATCACCTTCATCTTATCGTGAAGTGTAGCTAACTCTGCAAATAGCTTATCGAATTGAATTTTGAACTTCGTATGACTTGCATTCCTCATGGAGTTTAGACCATCCTCCCACTCACCCTTAAGCTCTTTCGCCATAGCTTCAAAGACACAAACAATGGGTGCTCTAACTCTAGTTGAGCGGAGATGTTCGCAATGGTTGTCTCCATCTTAAGAAGTTTGGATTTCAAGGATGAAACTAAGTCTTTGGACTTAGTTCTCTTGTTCTTTTGAGCATACATGAGAACTGTCTGCTATCATTTTCTCCTTGCTAGGATACAAATCTTCGCTCCTAATTTGCTAAACCTAGCTCTAATATCATTTGTGCTGGGCTCAAACTTTTAGACTCTCGTGTGATACTTAGTCTTGAAATGCACTCAAGACACCAAGGCTAAGTTCAACTTAAATTGTGGAAGCTTATAATAAAATATGAGAAGATTGTAAGGAAGTAAATGAAGAGAACTAGAGATTGGAAAACAACTTACTCTATTACTTACAATAGATAACACCAAAATAGCATTAGCTTCTAAGCTTGATGATTCCTTATGAGATGTCTTACAAATGAGGGGGTTCTTCTATTTACAGAAGCTCACCCCTTTTCTACTTTCTCAATGGAGAGCTAAGATCATTATACATGTACAGTCCAAATTGTCCTCTGAAACATTCTTACAAAATATCTTAAGTTTATAATATTCTAGGTTCTAGATATTTATAAGAATAATTTTAGAAAACGAGCATTCTAGATTATGGATCTTTCTCCGAGTCTTCAATAGTCGGACCAAAATCTCTTGAATCGAATCCACCAACTACAATAAGCCTCTTTTAGAACTTGTATGCTTTGGTCACGAACTATGAAACAATAGTGCGGGACACAGCTAACCCAAAATTCTCAGCGACAACGATTTTCTTCCTTTATACCGCCTCATGTCGTTTGGAAATCAAATAAAAGTACGGTAACGGGTTTGACAGTGATCTCTTTCCTCGAAAGCTTTCTGGAAAAGGAAACACGACGACCAGAAGAAGCCTTCCCTCTCTTCCTTCGAGATCTCTCGCTCGCTCGCACAACTTCTCCGCCTCCATTTTTCTTCCCATAACGCAACGCTGCAGTATTTCCCCGAAATTGAATCTTGCCTCGTCAGGTTTGTAGGCTTCTCCTTTCCCCATTCTTTTCTAGGTTTTCAGCGTTTAGTCGATTACTCAAATCATTTGGAAATTTAGGGTTTCACGTCATTTGTTCAATCATTGTTTGCTCTTTTGGATAATCTTGCGCTGCTTTTTTTTCGAAATCTTCCAGAGATTTTGGAATCTAGATTTGAATTTCGTGTGGAGAGCTCGGGATTTCTGCTCTAATTATTGGTTCTTTCGCAGATTGTTTTGAGTGACATGTTCATTTTTGTTTTTTTCTGCTCGGAAATTTCGGAGCTTCATAAGAAAGAATTTGTTATTCCAGTCACTCCCAGATGAATTTTGAATGGAGAAATGACTCCTGCGTTTTGGAACCCTCCAGCTGATTGTTTTTTATTAAATGCCGTCGAATTTTCAACTACTCATTTGGTCTAAGTTTTCCTTCTTTCTTGTTTAGCAGTCTTCGGATGTTAGTTCCGGTGGAATGAAATACTATGGCAACAGCAACCATGGCCACTGCAGCGGGTGCTGCCGCACTTCTTTATTATACATTGAATCGTAAATTACAATCTAGTATAGCTGGGGAGGGTGGAGAGGAGAGTGGCGATGATGGGCAAAGGCCTGCTCGGTCCAGAATGAGTCGGCTGTCAAGTAGACCTGCCCAAGCCCCTGCGACATGGTTGGAGACAATATCGACTTTGTCGGAGACATTAAAGTTTACTTACTCTGAAACTCTGGGGAAGTGGCCTATTGGGGATTTGGCATTTGGCATCAACTTTCTTCTAAAGAGGCAGGTAATTCACTAGTTTTTGCTTTTAAAGTTTAGCCTAGCATTCAACAGACAGGGCACTGGATTCTCTCCATCGCATTTGTAATGTGAACATAAGTTGAGGATGCCTGTATATGCCAGAAAGATTTAAATTATGAATCAAAATTGACTCTAAATGTCAAAAAAGTGGTCATTTTTACTGAAGAGATGCAAAAGAAAATTTTTCTGGGTATTAGATTGTTTCAGTGTATAATATGTGAAGTTGCTTATGTCACTTTGCAGGGAAATTTGCATGTTGCCAGTGTATATGCTGGCAAAGATAGTGTACAGCTTAGAGGAGCTGAGATAACTGCTGAGCTAAGATATCTCTTGAACTTGTTGACACTTTGCTTACATTTCTCAAAAAAAACATTTCCTTTGTTTTTGGAGGAGACTGGCTATTCTGAAGAAGATGTCCTCCTTCAGGAGCCTAAAGCAGGGGTGAGTTCATGTAGCTTCATTGAATTTGAAAACTGCCAATGTTGTGTGATTTTATTTTGAATATTTAACATTGGACATATTGTTTCAGTTATTTCTGCTTTGAGTATATCCTATCGTTCTAATATTTTTTTTTGTTTACTTTTGTTCTGTTTTGTGCAGCTTCTTAAGCCAGCTTTTACAATTTTGGCTGATAAAAAGACAAAAAGTTTTCTTCTCTTGATCCGAGGAACACATAGCATCAGAGATACTCTGACAGCTGCAACTGGTGCAGTTGTACCATTCCATCATACTGTTTTGCATGAAGGTGGTGTCAGCAATCTAGTTCTAGGCTATGCTCATTGTGGAATGGTTGCAGCTGCTCGTTGGATTTCTAAGCTTGCAACTCCACGTCTTATCAAGGCACTTGGTGAATATCCGGATTACAGAATCAAGGTAAATCATATCCTGGAAGTCCTTTTCATTTGTAAGTCCATGACAATATGTTGTTTGACATACTTCTTGCTGCTGCATTGTGTCTTATCAATAGACCAAATCATCATCATCAAAGCCTTAGACCAAAAATGAGAAGAGGAAATAAACAAGTTCAAGGTCTTGATTCTGTTTGCCTGTTTCTGAGTTTTATGAAACCTGCAGACTGCAGGTTTTGAGATATTACATTCCTCACAGATTCACCTGCACCATGCTCTTCCTAGTGCTCTGAAGCTTGTCTGATGATATAAATGTTGTGTGATCTTCTTCTAATTTTCATAGTCCATTGTCCAATTTATGTCATGGTTCATAATCATCATCATCAAGACCTTATCCCAATTAGGGGCCGGCCACATGAATCTTGTTTCTCCATTGCCCTTTATTAAGTACCATAGCTTCATTTAGTCCTAAAATTTTAAAATCTTTTCTCACCACTTTTATCCACGTTCTTTTGGGCCTTCTTCTTGCCCTTTTAGAACCTTCTACTTGCATTGCCTCTCTCCTTCTAACAGGTTTCATTTTTGGTCTTCGTTGGACATGTCCAAACCATTTAAGTTTAATCTTTCTCATCTTATTACCTATTGGTGCTATCCCTAAGTTTCCTTTAACGTTTTCATTCCTAATTCTATTTTTTCTTGTCTTGCCACTCATCCATCTCAACATCCTCATTTATGCTATGCTCATCTTATGAACATGACATTCTTTAACTGCTCAATACTTTGATCCATAGAGCATGACCGGCCTTATAGCCATTCTATAGAATTTTTCTTCTAGTTTTAGTGGCACCCACCAATCATACAAAACTCAAATGCACATTTCCATTTGTTCCAACTCGCTTGAATTCTCTGGATAACCTTCCTCTCAATTTCTCAATCTCTCCACTCTCATGAATCATCGATCCTAAGTACTAAAAGTGGTCTTTTACGGGGACTTCTTGGTTATCAATTTTTATTGGTGCTCCTCTCTTGTTAAAATTGCATTCCTTATACTCTTTCTTAGTTTGACTGATTTTAAATCCTTTAGGTTCTAATGCTTTTCTCCGTAACTCTAGCTTTGTGTTTACACTCTCGTTGGTCTCATAAATTAAAACTATATCATCTGCAAATGGCATGCACCATGGAATCTCCTCGTGTAGATATTTTGTTAACTCATCCATGACCAACGTGAAGAGTTATGGGCTCAATGTCGATCATTGGTGCAATCCTACAGTGATAGGAAAATCATCGGTCTCTCCGTTAGTGATCTTAACATTTGTTACTACTCTCTCATACATATATTTAATTATGTCTACATATCCCCCAAAAACCACTTTTTTACCCAACACCCTTCATATTAACTCTCTATGGATTCTATCATAAGTTTTCTCTAAGTTAATAAAGACCATGTGGAGGTCCTTCCTCCTCTCTCTATGTTTCTCTATTAATTATCTTAGTAAGAAAATAGCTTCCATGGTAGATCTCCCAGGTATGAAATCAAACTGATTTTCTGATACACTTGTCTCATGCTGTAGCCTCTTCTCAATCACTCTTTCAAAGAGTTTCATAGTATGGCTCATAAGTTTGACCCCTTAATAATTAGTATAGCATTGTATGTCTCTTTTATTCTTATAAATTGGTACAATAATGCTCTTCCTCCATTCATCTGGTATTTTCTTTGATTTTATAATCTTGTTAAACAACTTGATCAACCAAACTACTTTAGTACCTCCCATATGCTTGTAGACCTCTATTGGTATACCATCAGGCCTAGGGCCTCTCCTAATTTCATCTTTTTCAAGGCATCTTTCACTTCAGGTATTCTAATCCTATAATCGTATCTATATTGTCGTGGTTATGCTTGCAAAATCTTCTTCACTAATCACTGTTAATTATTGAAGATACACATGGATCAACTTAGTAACACACACACATTTGCAAATATAAGCATGCAATAGTTTCACTTTTTGCCGGCACTTTGGTTCTTGATCCTTCTAACAACTGGTTTTCTGTGTTTTATCATTTGTCTTGCCTTTACTCTGAGGCCTCACAAAACAAACAATATCTACATACTGAAATGGAAAACTTAAATGGAACTTCACTCTTGAGATTGGTTGTAATCTCTTGCCTTGGAATTTCTCAGATTGTTGGACATTCTTTGGGGGGAGGCACTGCAGCACTTTTAACATATGTTTTGCGGGAGCAGCAGGAGTTTTCTTCTTGTACTTGTGTTACATTTGCTCCAGGTTGGTTGCCACTGCTTACTATGGAAGCTAAGCTTATCATTTTACCTTTCTAGAGTGATTTCTTTTAAGATAAGGATGTTATTTGTTGGAAAATCATGTTTCTTTGTAAAGCAGAGAAGGGATCACCAATTGGAGTGTCTTCTCGTGTACTTGAGAAATTGTCATTAGTTGTGGCTATGAATGGTATGGCGGCTTCAAGTTGGATGAAAACTCTGTAACTCCACAAACCTTAGCTAGGGTATAGGATCCAGACTCCAATCACTCTAGTGAGCTTTCTAGATATCAGTTTTTGGTATATCCCATGATTGGGTCAGAGTTGAGAATTAGATAGTGTCTACATGTCAATGAATACACAGGCTTTCAGGTTTCATAATAGCTTCTAGATAGCAGAGGCATCAAACAAGCGCTGATGGCAGCACTCTCAGAGCTCCATTGAAGGATTTATATATATATTTTTTAGCCACAGAGGAAAAGTCTATAAGCTGGGAATTCCATTTCCTTAGGAATTTTCCTTTTCTTTACCATTGATTTTGGTGGATTAATATAGTGTGCAATGGTTGATGTTGAACCACCGCCACTGCTTGTTTTGGTGATCACTGGTGGTCCTGCTGCAAGAACTTTGATATTTAAAGGATAGGTCATGTATTATGTAGTGAACTAAGTTGTTAACTGCATCAGTAATGACTTAGAATCTGAAGCATTCGATTACTTGTTTGACTTAGGATCCAGAGCCATTTTATTTACCGAAAGACGACAGTAAGTGATTTACTAACAAGTTGAGGTTACCCATCCCAGGAGTTACAACTTAGAAGACAACATAGTGGAAAAACAAAAGTAGTAGTCACCTAGTGAGGCCAGTAATCTGTTGTTTGGTGACACCTTCCCCTTGCTAAACTATGCGAGTTGTCTGCATCCAGATATTTGTAGAAGCCTTTCTTCTGAGGTCAGTGATCTCCAAAGGTTAGATAATTCTGCTGCTTAAAAACCCTCCTCAATGCGAAGTTCCAGGTTTTGCTCCATCTCCCCTTGGCAGCCAAAATGGTAGAGCAACTAACCTCTCCAAGCTCAGAAAGGTGTCCAAAAAGAAGACACTTCACCTCTCTCTCTCTCTCTCTCTCTCTCTCTCTCTCTCTCTCTCTCTCTCTCTCTCTCTCTCTCTCACGTGCATTTCAGTCATGCATGCACAGATACAAGTGTCGCCCTGCAAAAGATCTACTTGAGATAAATAAAAAGGGTATATGTCCACCATACTGTTACCCTTCTTAACAACACATGAAGTCCATCCCATCCTGTTGTTATCCCAAGTAGCCAAATGCCAGAGGCTGTTTTATTTTCTTCAGATCCCTACAACTACATCCACGATTCCTAAGTGTATGTTTTTTACTGAAAGGAGCTTGCTTCTTCATCTGCACCACCATCTGTCTATCAATAAGATATTTCATCTTTCTTATCTGCTCCCTTTTTCCTTCCTGTTAAGCAACCATTTTACAGGTTTCCAACAGTTTTACAAATTGAATCAGGTATTCCTAATAATACATTTATGAGATAAATCTTAGATGAGAATAGCCTGGTTTAATTAGTGCAATTCTCTGCCAGAGGAGAAGTATATGTTTCTCCAAACTTTCCAACCGAGCAGAACATTTTAGCATGATATCTGCCCCCCCATTTATCTGACAATTAACCTCTTACTCAAGTTCATCTTAACGCTCACAACCACTCCAAAGTATCTTAAGAAACTAATGCACCATTCCTATAGAAGACATTTGAAAATGAGAGGTATTTTAGATTTAGTTGACTACTTCTAGTATGCAACTCTTGCTTCTAATTTTCTGGTTCCTGTAGTCAGGTTCTCAAACTACCTTATTTGCTACATTTAGCTCAGGTCTAATGTAGCTCAGTGCTAATTAAGATGTTTTGCTGATTAGAGGAGTTTTTTAATAGACTGACGAATTGAAACATTGTATCATACATTTCTTGTTTCGGCCAGGCTGGTTGTTGATTTTGCAGGCTTTTTTTCTAGTGATACTGTTAGGTTTTTGCTTCATGCAGTTTCTTCCTTTTATTTGGTTGTATTGAATGTGCTAGTACTTTTTCCTCCTTTACCATAGTTTTGCAAATATTGTGTAATAGTTTATTTCTTTGTGGAGACTAAAGCACATCAATATACAGGGCCTTGTGTACATCTATTTTGGTGTTTATACATCCTGGAGCTTATCCGTCCATTGTGATTATAGACTGCTA
Source organism: Warburgia ugandensis (assembly GCA_035236585.1). NCBI lineage: Eukaryota > Viridiplantae > Streptophyta > Magnoliopsida > Canellales > Canellaceae > Warburgia > Warburgia ugandensis. The sequence goes on from CP141126.1 coordinate 14,719,455, forward strand.
CAGTGGTGCTTATAACATTTGCATGTGCAGCTGCATGTATGACTTGGGAGTTGGCCGAATCAGGCAAGGACTTCATCACTTCAGTTATCAATGGAGCTGATTTGGTACCTACATTTTCTGCTGCGTCAGTGGATGACCTGCGATCAGAGGTCATATCCAGACCCTATTCAGTTTTACATTTTACCTTCCTTTGTTCAGCTATTTTTAGTTGATGGAATATCTGTTTGTTTTTTGAATTTATTGTTTTTTCTTGAATTCAGGGAAGATCTTGATCTCTTCCATTGAGGACTAATTGCGTCTCACCTGCAATTCTTGTCCTGATTCTGTAATTATGTGCTTATCAATGATGCTAACTCACACCTTCACAATCTTATGCAGATAACTTATTTATATTATTCTCAAATCTCTTCTTTTCCCACAGTTTTAAGTGCTTTGCAAAAATTAATTGGTTTTAGAAAATAATTTGTTCTGCATAAAGGAAGAATGAGACTTGACTTTGACTAGAGCACCCATCTTAGTTCGAAGGTACATTTTCTGCCACCACTTTGTTGTGGATTGAATCCCCTCAGCATTCAGAAACAAACAGACAAGACGTAACTTTCAAAGCCGTGGCCAAATGCAATGGAACTTCGAGTTGTGCTTTACCATGAATCCGGTATTTATACATTCATAACACATTTAGTGAGCATCAGGAGAAGCTTTTGCAACAATTTTTTTTTTTCTCTCTAGAGAGCCAGATAGTCAATCTGCAACTCGAATGCTGTAGCTGAGACCTCACATGAGTTTTTTCCGCAGATTGAGACTCCAAGGTGTAAACAGTATGGTTTGGAGGAAGTTCAATGAAACTTAACTCTCAATTCTCTTGAGTTTTCCTGCAAAAATTTACAGTTGTAGGTTATTTTGTCGAACTGATATTAGAAGTTTCTAACTGGATCAAATTTAACTCTCAAACCTCTCAAGTTTTCCAACAAAAATTTACCGTTGGAGGTTATTTCATAGAAATGATATTAGAAGTTTCTAAAAGGAATCGGTTGGATTGACAATTGATTGTTGAAATATATAATTGAGTCCAGTTAGCCAGAAGGTCATGATTGGGAATGATCCTAACAATCAATATTGGGTCTTACATGAAGCATGTCGTCCTATTCTAGACTGTTTATCCGGTGGATTATCATGAAGTGATCTGAACAGTCCTCCCATCGTCAAGAGATTTCCTTCTGTAAAATGTTACCCCTGATAGAGTCAATTTCTTAGCTTCAAATGAGGCATAGTAATCAGAGGGTTAGGATAATCTGATCAAGGTGGTGCTAGAAGCACCAGGTTGATCTGTGCTTGCTGATCGGATTATGGACCTGTTCATGTCCACTGTCCCGTGATTGAAATAAGCGACTGTTCAACCTTTTTTTCTGATAATTTTTCATATAAATTTTAGCTGATTCATATATTTTAAAGGCTGTACAATTTAGGTCACTGAAAATAACTGTTACATCATTTGTATAATAATTATTGAATTTAATTTTTAATGTATTCCTATACAGGTGACAGCCTCTGCTTGGCTGAATGACCTGAGGAACCAGATTGAGCAGACCCGAATCTTGAGCACAGTCTATCGCTCTGCATCTGCCTTGGGGTCTCGTCTTCCGTCCATTGCCAGTGCCAGGGCAACAGTTGCTGGGGCTGGTGCAATTCTTCGCCCAGTCTCCAACGGTACACAGGTAACCCAGGCTACTCCTGAAGCAGCAAGACAGTGTTACATAATCTATCTCTTGCGGCCACAATAATTTGTATATGCTTATACAATATATGCATCTCTTGCTCTTACGCTGTTCTTCTATATGCATCAGATGAAAATGCAAACCCTAATTGATAAAACGGGTTCCTGTAAGATTGCTTTTAGCTGTTCATTGCTCATTGACTGTCCTCTACATAGTGCCTGAGCAGAATGCAGTAGCAGGAAGGGAGCGACTCTTGGAGGGTGAGAAGCAAGAAGCGCGAAGTGCAAAAAAAAGAATGACAAGAAACTGAAGAAAAAATATAGAAATATCAAGAAACAAGCCAAAACAAGTGTTCTATGCATTGAGGTTGCAAGTTTTAGTCTTGCTGGGTGCATTTTGCCTTTAGAGAAAAACTAGTTAACAAAATAAACCAAAAAGGATGCATGTTTCCAAATTTTTCCCACTTCGAAAGCATGTTTGAGAAGCAAGCTTCTGGGGAAATCAGTTTCCCTAGTTTTCCAGGAGCTTCCAGCAACTATGATTCTGTACCATGTTGAATCCTTCAGTTTGGAGATTTTGAATGTCAAATGCCCATCACTTTTGTAGTCGTCTTGCAGTATGCACACCCATTGAGTTCTTGTTTAAGTTGGGCTAATCATTTTTGTGTAAAGCTGTGAATCTGATACCAGGTTTTCTATCTTTTGGTGTCACTCTATTTTGTATTCATGTTAGGCTTTGCAACTCCTGTTTACTAAAGACTATTTCAGGAGTAAAGCTTAAGAGACAGAGAAGGGAGGAAAAAACGGGAGAATGATGACTGTCTACTCTTTCCACCATCATTTGGTGCAGTGTTTCCTAATCCATTGACAAGTGTCTATTCTTTCCACCATCATTTGATGCAGTGTTTCCTAATCCAATTTGGTTTTGAAGTTTATCAACTTTAGCTGAAGAGGAGCCTTGGCTCAACAGTAGAGTTGTTGTCATGTAACCTTGGGGTCACGGGTTCAAGGCATGAAAGCAGCCTCTTGCAAAATGCATGGTAAGGCTGCATACTATTGACCCTTGTGGTGCGCCCCTTCTCTGGAACGCACATACCCGGGAGCTTTGTGCACGGTGGCTGCCCTTTTAGTTTATCAACTTTGTCTCCCATTCCTAGCATAAAGTGTTTATGTTATTTGTTTACTGAAAAACCATTATAAACATTTTATACTTTTCTTGTAGAACATGAACAGAACAGAGCATTTGGACTAAAGGGTTTTTCATTTTTCTTTCCGATGTTACAGAGAAACCCTGACTGTCTGGTCCAGATATATCAGACATGATTATCGTAACAGTTACCCTGTACTGTTTGAGCTCCTCAAGGTTACTGCAGGTTCTACCCACTTACTGCTGGCAAGATACACGTCTGCGAGAGGTGCTCAACCAGTATTAACATGATTATCCGTGAAAACCATAATGTTTGGCTTTTCTTATTTTTAATTATTTATTCACTAATGTAGTTTCATGAACTAGTATTGGTACATCCAATGTCTCTCAACAGTAGCATGTGAACTGTGTAGATCTCTTGACTGGAGAGATCTGAGCTCATAACTTTTGCTTTGTCTCATGCAATTATATGTTCCCATGATAAATACATGAGATTGGAAGATGTCTAGTATTTGTCCTGTTTCTGCCCAGCCTTTAGCTACACTGAATTGGTTCCCACTTGTAAGAGTTTGTGATTCATGACCCATATTTTTCTGTATTCAGTCTTTTTCCATATTTGGCAAGTCAATATCCCACTAATAATAATAAAAATCTGATGAAATGAGTGATAGGCTGTTGACTCTATACAAATGGTGATGATGCTGAGATATTGACACGTTACTATTTGCCTGTTCAGTTTTCCTTGGCATGTTATGATGTTGCTGTTGGTTTCATTTCTGTAACCTATATTTAGCTGTTCAATATGGTGACTATAAAAGTCTGCAGGTTGTTGTGAAGAGAGCTACAAATGTGGCTAAGGCAGCACTGACAGGTCCATCCCTGCGGCTGTCTTCATGGTCATGTATGGGTCCCCGTCGTCGCACAACAGCTGCATCACCCTCAACAGCAGATGAAAACCATGAAGACCCACCCACCATTGTAACAGAAACTATTGAACCTCTTCTAATGTCCCATGAATCTACAACAATAATAGAAACTGAAGAACTGCCAATATCTACAGCTGAAGGTGTGGTGTGGACTTCTGAACAAGAATACTGTTCAGAGGAAACAGGTCTCGACACGGACATAGACTATAATAGTGATAATGGCAAGGGTGAGGATCTTGGTGGCCCCGCCAGAAATGAAGATTGCATGACAGAAACAGAGCTCTGGCAGCAACTTGAGCATGAGATTCACAGGCACACACAGGGCGAGGAAGCTGATGTAGCAAGACAAATTAGGGAAGAGACCAAGGCAGCTGCTGCTGAGGTGGGAGAGAGCTCTTCAGGTTGCTCCTCGCCTGAAGTACCAGAGGTGCACCGTTTTTTTCCACCAGGAAAGGTCATGCACATTGTCCCTGTCCTTGAGGAACCTACAAGCGGCCATGATGCTATTGAACGGAGTGGCTGTGATGAGAACCCGTCAGCAGACATGAAGGTTAGAATTTATCTGACTCAGAGGTCTCTGTATGGTAAGTTGAGGCTATCACAGACCATGATCAGTGATCACTTCATGCCGGTTTATAAGAGACAAATTGAGAAGCTCATTAGTGAACTTGAGAAGGAAGCTTGAATCGACGGCTATCCTTGTGAGGAAGTTTCTTCATGAGGAAAAGTTTTGTGAAGCTACGGGATTTGTAATGTTAATATGTTGTAAACCTAAAGTACCTCAAATTTTATTTTATTTTTATTTTTTAAACTGGTAACTTACATTCCCGATACGTCTTGACACATAAATCCTTCCCATATGCATTCTCAATATATCCCTTCAATGTATACCCTTGACAAATGAATTCTCAGACACCCCTTTCAACTTGTAACCACTCTACATCTTCTAAAGGAGTGTGATGCACTATCTCGAACTTATGACCTACTTGCATGAGAAGCACTTCAATTTAACTATTGGATTATATTGGCTTATGTGTAAAAGTATTTTAAATTGTTGAAATGAATTTCTTAATTTCTCATTCTACATGTTGTATTTATCGTCTTTAAACTGTCATACTGAGAAATTTTGCACTTCTGTCCATCCCTCTCTCTCTCTCTCTCTCTCTCTCTCTCTCTCTCTCTCTCTGGACCTTCAGGATGCCTTTCTTTATGGAGTCCCGTAGACGCTAAGGGCGTGTGAAGAATTACGCCCAGTTGCTTTTCGTGCCTACTAAATTTTTCCAGGAGATGTGATCTAAGAAATCGGGACCCACAAGAAATCAATGTATTTTATTTAGTGATCCATATTACTTGTTCAATCTTTGAAAATGAGAATAAAAAATCAGTTGCTGTGATTTTCAACTGAGAAACAGTAGTTAAAAGTATATAAGGGGCATGAAATTTAGTCTCAGCTGCATGATATCCGACATAAAAATTATATGGTGTTGCTTGAACGTGAATCAAAGAGTTTATACTGGTTAAAGTTGCGTCTATAAATTTGTGACATAGCAATGCATGTTGTTTGTAACTTCAAGCAAGCAATACAGAAGGAGACATCCGCTGCGAGATTGATCTTGGCTGTACTCTTGGAAGATTGTCAATGAATATATCCGTCCTCCCCGTCGATTCTCCCTTAAGCCAATACCTCAAACACCGGAATCTACACAGCCAACAAAAGTAAGTAGAACATTAAATGTTAACGAGTACCATAAAAAGAGGATCATCAATTCTTGATTTGGACTCCCCTACCGGAACCCGTCTGAATTGGAAGTCATTCTAATCATCCGATCATGGGCAAAGTTGACTAGAAATTGCAAATTGACTTGCTACCATGTCTCGCAGATGACCAGAAAGTCTTGGTTACGGGAGAGAGGAACTCCGTTGGCGAAGCCCAGATCAGTTAAAAGAATAGAAGTTTTCTTTGTGGAGGGATCGTACTTGAGAAGGCGAACATGAGGTTTTGCCTCGAGAACGTCTAGAAACCACTCATGGAACCCAAATTTTGTGCTGCCTTCGCTTAATATACACTTCCATCCGAAACTTCGCATCGTCTGCAGATCTGTTAAATACAAAATGCACTACTGTCTGTGAGAATGTTTGAGTTCTTTTGGGACAAGCAAGCTAATACTGGACTCACGTAGATTTCAGTTATCGTTCTTCGTGCCTCTCTTGGTTGATCTAAAGGGCAACCGGGCCCCTTACAAGAGTCTATAGTACTTAAGTTTTATCTTCCATACTATATATAATGGGAATAACCCAAATAAGATGAACCAGACAAGTGACCAAATCAGGAGTAGTATGTTTTAAATGATTGCATAGGAAGCCCACGACACACGGGTTTGAGTCCCTTTCTTTTTAGAAAATGGAAAGGGTTCTTTTTACAGTGGTATACCTAGGGATGATAGAGGGTAGTTCATTGTTGACTCTAACATCTAGTTTGGACATTAATAAAATAATGGTGATAATGATGGTCCCTATTATTTTGCCTTGATTTAGCATCTAAACTTGACATTCCATATTTACATCTCATTGGGGATTCTAAATTACTAGTGAAAACAATGCCAAAGAAAAGGATGTGGTCGAAGGTCCAAGAGTCATATCTTCCATAAGTTTCATAAAGCTGATATTAATCATGTGTTTAGAAAGGACAATTGTCATACTGACTATCTTGCTAAGAAGGTTTATGTCTCAAAGGTTAGTGAGTCCTGAATACCTCAGTATGTTATTTATTTATTTTATGATGATAGTATAGGCTTAGGTTTGGTTAGAAAAGTTAATTAGTTTTTTTTCTAGTATGTTGATGCATTGCTTATTTAATAAATGAATTATCGAATTCAAAAAAAAAGAAAGAAAGAAAAAGGTTTTTATACTTAGAAAGTAACAAAAAAAGTTATTTGGACAATAAAAAGTAAGCATTAATGAGAGAGGCACCTATTTTTTTTTCTCCTTTCTAACCTTACTCTCTCTCTCTCCAACTTATACTTGCATGTGGACGTGTCTCTACTAGTTTAAGTGTATAGAGTTGCTGGCCTCAATACGGGCTTTCATCAGATGGAGGGATCTGATAATAGTAAACATGCCACGTTGTGTCGTCTCTTAGTGGAGCATTTCCCTCACAGAATGGTCAACAATGTAAATTTAACTACAGTAAATATGTTAAGAAAGTCATTAGACATGGGCTTGATTTTTGCACGAAGGACCCACCTTTAGATGATCAACCCGCTCATCTGATTCTCCTCGGCTTTTTAGATCTCTAGCAGTTGAAAACGCACACGTATTGGATAAATCTAGTATCCGAAAAAATGTACTTCTGATCGTAGAAAAGAGATGGTTTAAGAACTTTGTACAAGCAGCTGCTTTTTAGGAATTATGGGGATTTTAGCTTATGAGATATTCAAAGCCAAAACAATCAGATGAACCGATCTGATCATCCAAAGCAGAGCCCCTTGATACAAAAAGTGTAGCACTTGCCCTCAAGTGCCTTATCTATATAGCGCTTTGGGGAGGTTGTAGCATATGTGGAGAGCGAAGGAATACTTGCTTTCAAGTTTCAATAATTTCACTCCTCGCTTGCTCAAAATATGGAGAGTGAATATGACTTACCCAAGCACTAGAGAGTAACTCTTAACTAATGAAAAGAAACATGACGGAAGGACGAAACATTCATTCTGTAAAGATGGCTGCCAAGAAAGTGATCACCATCCCGATCTAGGGATTAGCATAACTACTGGGCTAATGTTGAAACATGTGTGCTGATTCACACCATTAAACAGTTGTCGTCAAAAGCGGCCTACAAGGTTTAGGTGCCTGCCATTGCAAAATGGCCGGGTGGCATCAGCAAATAGTCCAAACACATCTAAAGGTTTATTTATTGCTAGCGGAACCCTAAACAAGGCTTTTTGGATCAAGGGTCCATGAGTATTCCATTAAGACCAGATCGGAGGCATCAGAATGTATTTGTGGCCATTTAGCAGATCACGGGATTCAGTATGATCCACATGGAACATGTAAGCCCCAAAATGAAATGAACTTGATCTATAATTTCAACAGAACCGAATCTAGCAGATCATATCTGCGTTCATTCTGAGAAAAGCTCCTACCGGTTCACCAATTTCTGGGTCATTATATCAACATTCACATTCACCAGCGACATATTTCGTTCGCTGTAATAGTAACGAAATTCTCCAGGAAAACGCTACAACATTTCTCATACAAAACCCTAATAATGAACACAAATTCATTTTATACGTCGTAATGTGCCGCAGCCCGAAGGTCATGATTAGTGTCCCCGTCTTAGCTTTTAGTGTGGCTTCTCACTTTGTACAAATTAAGTAAGCCCAATTAAAATTTCGAAGGAGAAGAACAACTGAAGAAAACTTTTTTCGATGCTTACAACTCTTGGATGAATTATGAAATTGTTGGTTAATGTCTTACAAACAAGGGGTCTCCTCTATTTATAGTTGCTCAACACCTTTCCGCCTCTTCAATGAATGGTGGAGATTGTTACATGCGTATGGTCCATATTATTTTCTAAAACAGATTTTAAACATTTACAAGGATAGTTCTAGAATATGAGCTTTCTAAAAACGGGCCTTTATCCACAGATCTTCAATTATAGACCCAAGTCTTTCAGGTCAAGTCTACGAACCAAAAGAGCCTCTCTTAAAGCCTGTAGGCCTTGGTCATGGACTCTGCAATAACAGTCCATGACACTAGTCAGCCGAACGTCATAATCGTTTCATTACGGAAGTTTTGACCTTTATAACTTTCCACTGTACAATATCTTCATCCCTCAAAAAGATCTTCGTCTGGATTGTTTACCACCTAGAAGCTATCAAATGAACTGTTTAGATCAATCAAAATAGTGGGATCAATCTATGTAGGAAGTCTCCTCATAGTTTTACTTTGGAAATGTATGAAAAAACATAAATAAGTATCAAGATTGCTGAACCGTCTCTTGCGAACGAAACGTGTACTTTAAGTATGCAATATTTTTTCCTTGTTTTGCCTTCCAAAAGAAAGACAATTTTGGATGAAAACCTATAAACTTACATGTTGTCAGGTTCATAGAAGAGATAAGGCATGTTTTCGAAGCAGTCTTCTTGAGTCTAAATCAAGTTGCTAGTAACTAAATTAGGCTGGCAACTTATAAAGTACCTTCTTGGAGCTCCCCACACTTCTTTCGTCTATGTAATGGTCTTTGTTCTCTTAAATTGAGTTTTCTTACTGGAGGATTTTATACATATTTATCTCCAAATTAGAGATGTCTGGAGTTGGATATCCATCACTCTCTAATAATGATCTTCCCCTTACGATGATGCCCACCTTCACTAACATTAGTGGAGAGTACTCTCCGCTGTTTCGTACCTTCATTAATTGTGAAAATGAGGATTCCACAGCGTCAATTTCTCTTCACAAGAAATAAATTAGGTCCTATTCTAGTGGGTCTAGGGAAGACATTTCTACAATGATGTAGAGAAACAAAGCCCAAAATGTGGTCCTCTCACTTGTCAGTGATAATGACAACAAAAGAATAGACCATTAGACCAAGTCTCCTACTATGGTGCAGGTCTTCTACAAATAAAACTATCACTAACATATGTGAGAAACTCCTTTTCAAGATTCGAATTTTTGATATTCTGGTGTCCCTCTCTATCAACAATCAACTAAATCAAGTGGCCGACCTTTTGGTTGGACATTGACCGAAGGACGCTTAGTACATGCCGTGGGAGTGTTCTTCATGGTAGGTATGAGATGTTGAGGCATGGAGAATCAATGGGTTCTGCAATTGGAGAACGGAAAGCTTTTCATTTGAGGACAAAGAATGCTTATTCATCTAAGAAGGACACTAGGGGAAGATTGGACAGTACCTAGAAAATAAGATAAAAGGCAGAATGTCGTTAACATAGAAATGTTCGGTGGGATGATCCCTTCTTTTCTTCCTTTAATAATAGCAAGCTTCTTCAAGTGCATGGGGGGTCAAGATTAGAATCAAATTGTATCTTTTGCGGGTTTTAGTCAAATCAGAATTCCAAGGGATAAGAGATGCTTCTTGGATTCTACTGTTGCAAGTTGACAACTTGGGATAGCTATCTCTACTTTTCTCATATCCATGTAAATTATTCTCATTTATGGCAAGAAAATTAATCTAGTTCAGATGTTTAGTAGTGGGGTTATTGTGAGGACAATGTTGTTGGGGCTTTAATGAACGAATTGAGCTAGCATGCAGAAATGTTTATTCAAATAAGAACATCCATAAAAAGTGATTATATACTGTGTAGAAAAACTAATTTCAATTCTCATGAATGAAGCTCTTCCTGTATAAAGTTATATTTTTTCCGGAGGATAACATATTTATATGTATACATATAGATACACGTATAGTATCATTATCCACAGCTCATTGATGCTGATTGCTGGGGTAGTCTTTGTTTAAGCAGAGATTTTCCATCCTTGGAAGAGATGTTGAGTGAAAGTTTCAAAGCAAAGCTGAGTAAAGGGATGAGTACAAGGTGTGCCAATAATGTGGATGTGTGTCCAAGCAAAGAATGTTTAGCAGCACTTCTTCTAAAGTGCCCTCTGAAAGGCTTCAGCCCAAGTTTTCCTATGTCTCTTTTACAAGGCCTTTTCTAGTAAGCAATCAAGATTCGATTTGAAACATCAACAGACAACTGTCCAAGCAGTAAGCACAGTTTGGTTACTTATCTTCTTCTGCTACGATCAAGTTCTTTTCAACCCTATATACTTCTTTGGGGAGAGCTAATTTCAGTTAAGAGTTACAGGTGCAAAGTGCAGGTGATACTTGATTGGTTGAGAAAAAGTTTGCAACTGTCATCTCTTCTAACTTTTTCTGCTTTTTAATTTTTTTCAGCCAATTAAATATCAGCTGCTCATTGCACCTGCATTTAATAGCTGAAATTAACAAATCCCTACTTCTTCATGGTTGAGAAAACTAAGTGCCCACTTGGTTAGAAGGAATTCGTGGAAATTGATTTCCATGGGAAAGGCATTCTATGCGAAAAGTGCTTTATAGCTTGGAATTGATTATACCAAACACCATGGCATGAAGAATTCCTTTTCCCATGGAAATCATTTACCACTCGTTTCCTACCAATCAAACTGGAGGTTTGAGATTGCATTATAATGCATATACACTTTAGAAACTACATACCAATGCCATAACTAATTTGATCAACTATTCTTTTAGCTTGAACTGCACTAAGAATAAGCTTTACATAGACGTAGACAAGAAGATGAACTTAAAGTGCAGTTCAAGCTAAAAGAATTGTTGATCAGATTAGTACAATGACATACATAAGCAAACTCATGGAAATTCCTGGGCCAAACAACCCGTGAGTGATACAGTCCCCTTGCAGTGTGCTGTATAACTCGAGTAGTATCAAGTATTGAAACAGAGTATTTGACTTCTACTGACTTGGTACAAAACACATTAGTCATTTAAGTAAAAAGAGATCAAGGCCAAGAAAAGAAGGATCGTTCAATTGCAGCAAACAGTAAAGTATGTTCACTTTCAACCAGTGCACTTGCTCGTGCAGTAGCTGAAGGAACTAGACAAGCCTACTTCTAACAGTGCGCAGCATAAAACAGGGCATGTGTACTTTCCTCTTGAGAAAGCTTTAGGGATGTTATGTATGATTGTTACCGTATTTGAGATTCCACGTTTAGTGACTGGAACCATTACCCAATTGTCTGAACAACCCTCTGGTATCAAAGTTGTATATATTCAGTTGCATCCTTCATATGAATGGAAACATCTGATTAACTGCTTGAGGATCCCACTGCTAGTGGAGCAATGGAGTAACTTTTTCAATTCAATGATAGCTTGACATGAGCGAAGGATTGTTTGTCGGATCTCTCAGCTTACGAGACCCCAGATAAGTGTCATCAGAATCTGAATTCCAGGTAACATTATTTTAGAAAGAGAATTGAGCATTATCCTTAGTTGGGAGAGACACATCTAATAATCGCATAATTTGCAACAGTCAACTGTCATTGGTGACATTTTCTAATAAAGGTTTAGAGTCATTGTATATTGCATGGACCACCGCCCTATTCGCTTGCTTTGTACTACAGATGTGGATTCCGAAGTTGAACTTTCTCTAGCTAGCTGTAGCACATGTTAGTCACTGTTGCAACCCATCAGTCCATTTCAAGGAGGCCGTCGATGATGGGGTTTTTAGTCCCGCCTAGGATAATACTCCTACTTAAACACACGCACAAGAACGCCGTCGCCTCACGATTTTGCTCCACCCAGTGTGGGCGCGCAACTGCCCAAAACCACTGGTGCTCGTATTGCTATCCAGAGTACCAGCGAGCAATATTATCCTCTTTGGTAGACTGCCCCATGGATGAACTATCGTCCGAAAGGCCTCAAGGTTTTGTTCCACGTAGTGTGATCACGCAACTGCCTAGAACCACTGACAAACCAGTCACTCTATGTTATGAACAAAAAAATGGACTAGAACATCACAATGTACAGCATGCACTGGCACACGAGCAATTTAACCATGATTCAATCTCCGCATGCACATTCATCTTATCTTTCGTATAAACTGTAAAGACATGTTTCAATACTTGAAATTCACATACAAATGCATATATATAGTAAAAATCTCAACAATCTTAATTTCACATACCTCAACTGGTACTTTTCTAGTTCACTGACACAAATACTTTACTCACTTCACATGCGCACTCCCAATAATCACGCATCTGTAAAATACAAAAACACATTCAGATATATAATTCTAGGACTTTCCCTAGCTTTTCAAATATGAAAGCTTCCACTAAGTTTGTTCCTGACACTGGTCATTACAAGGCGAGTTGGCAATGCTTATTACTGTAAGGGTGTTTCATTAGTTATTAATTAATAGCTAGTTGAGTGACCAATAGTTATTGGATTGCCAATCCATACCATTGGTCCTATACTGGCTATTCACTACTCTTCTTGAGTGACTGCCAATTATTTTCACCGTTCATTGGCCTTAAACTCTTGATCTCTAACATGATCAAATCTTGGTTTGAAGTTAGATAATATTTCCATAATATAGTTTTCACTACATTTCATAACCATATTCTTTGATCTGATTGGTATTAGAAACATAATGAATAATTCATGTTACCCATTCTTTTTGAGTTTTTTTTATAAATTTGAGGGTTGGAAAACATATTGGTAGCGCTTGATCATTGACTAGGCATTTAACTTTACTGTTTACACAATAACCGATTGGACGGTTATAATTGTCCAATCAAGTTAAGCCATCATCATCCATTTATCTTAAGTAAATGTAGGTTGTTTTCCTTGTCCAGTAGTCTCATCTTGAATTTTTTTCAAGTGTCTTAACTTATTAAATGTTAGGGTACACCATGGTAGCATCTGATCACAAATTAGAAGTGTCAAGTCCTTTTTACTTTACTGTCCCATCGGACGGTTTATATTTCTCTATCAATTTCAGTCTAGATTCTTCAATTTGTGTCATGTACTACCAATTCAATACTCTAGGACTCATTTGTGACGTCTTATTGTAATTCAAGTATTGCAAAATTACTGTGTGAACAGTACCTGATCAGACGGCTAAGATTGTCTGGTTGATTTTTAGCTTAGATCTGCAAATGTAATGTGATTTAAGCTACATCAGGTCATTAATTGCCTATTTCTAAGCTTGGATTAAGATTTGTATGGTTGGATTGTCCATAAATCTAAATCTAAGATAAAAACACAACACACGGTTTCAGCAAAACATCACAAGGCATGTCATTTCCAAAGTTATATGTGTGAAATATGCAACAGATATAGAGTGGCTCAGGTGTAGAGTTTGAAATTGGACTAATGCAGGTCTACAGCTGGCCTCAATCATGGACGTTTCCCCAACCATTCTTGTACAGGTGTCTTTCGATTAGTCTTACCCGCAGAGGCCCAACTCCATGCTTATTCCTGATCAATAGTTAACCATTTCAATTAAACCCCATTTGTATTATATTTGGGCTAATCGATGAAGAAATTTTTTGTTAAGTCCAATATTTGAGGCCCTATCTGTTAGCCCATCAAATTGGATTTCTTATCAGGATCAATTGTGGGCCCTTTACTGATTCGCCCATTGTTCCCATCCCAACCTTGATTTGAGTATGACTCTCCCTCAAACATGAAGTTCCAGACTTCTTTACTACCAAAAGTGATGTGTAATGACTAAGTTTTTGAGTCAAGAAGACAAGGTGAGCAAAAAAAATAATAACTCTTGGTCATAAAGAACTTCTTATCCCAAGACGTAATAATTATCTTGTTCACACCCTTCAGCCTCTCTAAACTTTGTAGTTACTTCAATACTCATGCCTGGATCAGTTCTTAAAGAGCAATTATGGAAGAACTGGAAACAACAAGTTTTCTATTGATTAATTTTACGCACAATTAATTAGGTAGATTGTTACAGATAACTTGGCTTCTCCACTAGCATATGGCTTGGTGGTAGGTTTGAGTAGCCACTCTCTTCTTTTGTTGGGAATTAAATTTAGGAGCTTGTGTGAATGATATACTTTGTAATTATTTTGCTTGTCAGAGAAAATGAAAAAAAAAAAAAAAAAAAAATTCTGCATGGAAAAAGGGTGAGCATAAAAAAGTTGTGTGGGGCTTTAGCAGACGAGAGCTTTGGCTAGACTCTCGTTAACTTTGACTTTTTCTGCTAGAACTTATTATATCTGCCAGTCTAGACAATTCGCAAAGAGGAATGCTACCATTCCTCTATTTTATTTGACTTCAGATATCGTAGTCCGAAAGGCGAGTGGCTTGGATAATTCTAGCAGCTGGAGAAGATGAACGGTTTAGATCTTTACATCATCAATCATCAATCTGAGCCCACATGTACATTTTAAATCCCGAGAAAAACATAAAAACTTGATTTGAAGAGGAAAATTTGTGTTAGTACTACTTTCCAGTAGCCCATCTAGGGGTGGCAACGGTCTTGATTTAAACAGTAAAAATCTTGTTAAGTAGAACCATTCTATAGTAGCCCATCTAGGGTTCCCGACGGTCTTGACTGGGCTTATCGGTCTCAATATGCAATCTATAATTACGCTGCCCCGGGCTGGATAGCACTCATGGTGTGGTCGAAAGAAATGTTTGAACATTGACAGGCATCCTTAAGTACGACCGGCCAAATTTACAGTATAAATGTGGCCTACTTTTACATGAACGGATCAGGCCCTCAAGGGTTCCTGTCTTTATACGCTTTGATATGTTAAGTTGAATGGCAAAGGGGTAGCAAAAGAGAAGGGAAAAGCAAATGTAAAGAGGCCAAAACAAAGGGGAGAGTCTCCATTAATCTGAGAGCTAGATACTTGATGAAGTAGAGTTTAAGGCATCTTCCTAGATAGTGAGACGCGTAGTTAATTTGGCGAGTGGGTTCCATCTATTCTTTGTTCTACTCCATGTAAAGAATGATGATAAAAATTCAAGCGGACGATTCTAGCCTCAGAAAAAATGAAGAAAAAAGGTGCTTTTGATGATCAGAAACGGATGGTTACAGATATTGAAAGACAAAAACATAATTTCAGATGGTAGAATCATCCAATTCAAGAGATTTTTGGGCTCGTAGATTGACAAAATCATCAGAAGAATCAGATGAATGTGATAGATTGACCAAAGGCGGGGCCCATTTGACAAATTAGGGTTCCTCACAGTTGCTGGCTGTGAGGTCAAACTACAGTAGACAACCCTCAAAATTGTTATTTCTACAACATTTCCAAACTTTCAGGTTATTATATTCCAAAAAGGGATAAGAACATTGGTCATCATTTGTTTGTATGATGCATATCTCATTTCATTGAACATCTTCTGATTGGATAAGGTTATGGAGTTGTAGTCAACTTCAATGGCTAATAGAAACAGGTGTAAAGTGAAGAAAGATAATCAATTAATAGAACATGGGGATTTGGGATATGATTCATATATAATATATTCAATTTTCCTTGAAGTTCTCTAACAAATTAGCAATGACATGATAGATTAATATTAAAAGGCAGAAACCCTTCATGTGACCCTCTCAATTCTTCATAAAGTAAAAGATCATAGTGTCTATATGCCTAATGTTCTTTATCCATCACTTTAAAGCATTTCGATCAATTGGTCTTCAATGCGTTGACAGCTACAGTATGGATCGAGTTGATCCCTTCTTGTCATTGCACGTCTGTTCTTATCTTATCATCGAAATAACTCTTTAAATACTGAATTTATTCATAAAGTAGAATACATAATATTTTATTATGTTTGAATTTACGATCACAAATACAATGTTTACGAGTCGGTAGCATCCTTGCTATGAAAGCTGTTTTATTGGAATCGGAATCCAGGGACGTTCAGGACAGAGGTGATCAAGATAAGCTTAGTCTAAGCTCTGTTAGAACAACGAGGGCATGGTCTAGGAGCTATTTCATCAATTTGTCTATGTTCTAAATAAGTTTATCCATATTTAAGGGCTGAGAATGAGGTCAGTAGTCATGGATAATGTTGTTCATTGCTTGTTATCCCGATACCATGCAGATAAGTACCAATCATCCCTTTCCCGTTATCTTTAATTGATATAAAAGCTTGGATAAAGCCCCAAATGATATGGACGTTGACACCTTCCAATTGAGTTATGAGCTTCAAATGCAATGTCTACTAGTATAATCAAGTTATTGACTAACATGCTTTTAAGTGATCTCACGATTTGTCTTAAAATAAATATGATTACTCGTGGTGTCACACCGATATGTCTGGGATTTGTCCCAGCCAGAAGACTAACAATTTAAATGACTAACCATATAGTATCCCCGTCTGTACCAAAGCCACATTCACTACACTAGTCACCCCACTGTAGATGTTTTGTTGACAAAAGGGAGGATCAGTTTATATGATCAGAAGACTGATATCAGAGGATCACAAAGTAGGAATTATAATAGAAGAGATATCAAATACAAGAATAATAAGTTGTAGTAAGAGAAGGCTGAAGAACAGTACCGCTCTTCGCTAATTCATCTACTTCTGCATTAGCTGACATTATAACATGCATGAGAGATACCTCTCCTTTGAAAGAGGAATAGTAATCTCCTCCATGACATCGACGAATCTCCGAAGAATTAATGTCCAAGCTTCCACAAGACACAATGCTGCTGTTTCTGGTCCATGTGGATAGGAGAAGAGAGGGACCAGTGGAACATTATTGGTGCTGGTAGTTGAAATGCTATAATCCACTTTCAAACCAACTCCTTTTATTTCTTATGATAGCCAGCCAGCAGACTTGCCTATCTAGTGGCCCAATCTTAAAAGTCTTTCAAGTTCGTCAATGACATAATCTGCGGGCCACTAGCCACAATGTAGCTCATTATGCTTTAGCTTTTCCTCTTCCAATTACTTCAGCCTTTGACTTGTCATGAACACAAATGCATGTCCTTCCTTTTCTCTCTATGTAACTCCCATTTCCTAGTCCTTTCATCTCTCTTTCATGAGGTAGACTTCTTATATATTACCCACCTGCTTGGCTCTTCTAATCAAGCTTTAGAAGATTTGACCTGTAGAGCTTCTGTGACAAGGCTATAACAATCATCTCAAAATCAGTTAAAAGGCTACTTAGAATAGTCAAACCACTCTAATGGGTTGTTTGGTTCGAGGATGACAATCATGGTTTGATAGCGAGTTTTCCTGCTATTAGCTTTCATAAAACATGGATAAAACTAAATAAGAACAAACAGCCCAAGCTTTTAGGGTTCCTTTTTCTATGTTTCACTTAATTACATTGGTAATAAGCCTGAAAATGCCAGGGAGAAAACGATTGCTCAAGGATAATTTAATTAATGGTTAGGCGTGCCCATGCCAAACAGCACTCGTTGTGTAATGAAATTCTATATATGTCAAACAGTTTAGAGACCCTTCAATTTATTATGTCGCTGTAAAGAGAAATCTTTTGACCACAACCCATAAACCATTACTGCATTGGCCCTCAGTCATTGGTCGGGTCTGATGAACGAAACGGGTCTCGGCGTGCCAACTAATAGGTTGAGCAATAGTTTTAAATTTGAATTATTGTAAATATAAAATACTGTAATTTAAGGTGAGGAAGTTAACGGTTCTCTGGGCAAGTTCTTCACAAAAGCACTTAGGTTAACAGGCTTAGATCTAAATTAGGATGAGTTTAACTTTGATCAACCGAGTTTTCGAACTATGAATCGATAAGACCAGAGATGAAATTATTGCAACCTTGATTTGGAAAGAATTTATTCATTAGGTGGAGTTTAACTTTGATCAACCGAGTTTTCGAACTATGAATCGATAAGACCAGAGAAGAAATTATTGCAACCTTGATTTGGAAAGAATTTATTCATTAAGTGGTTAATTCAGCTTCCTTGAAAATTCTCTCTCTCTCTCTCTCTCTCTCTCTCTCTCTCTCTCTCTCTCTCTCTCTCTCTCTCAGAGTAGTTCACTATTGTATATGTGTTTACTGGGAGGAGCTCTGTTTTTGGACTCTGGTTTGGGAGGGTTTCTTGCAATTTTCTGTTTTCGACTTCTCATTGGGCTTCTATTCTATTCTACTTTACCAAATCTTTTCAACATCAAATAAAACATATTCATTTACGTTTCCTGGAAGAAGAAGAGATACAAAAGGAGTATATTTTTTCATTATGAAATTCTTGACCATTCCTATATAATAGAGTTTTTATATAACGATATCAAACATGCAAATAGTTGTAATTTATACATTCTGACCGTTTCGGTCTTATGATCAATAGATTCCCATTCCCCACATTCTCATAAAAAAAAAAAAAAAGAAGAGCCTTATAACTACCTTAATTACACATAGAATTGAGCCGAATCTCTCAACTTAGTCCGGATTTAAAAGTCACTCCAGTCGAAGGCAACCATGAACTTCCGTCAATGAAATTGTTCACCGTAAATTTCATAGCCTCATTTAGCCCAAGAACGTGATAGCCAGGCCATTTAACCCTGCCCGAAGTTCCAGCCCCCGGCCCTTCATTAAGGTATTCCCCAAAATAAAGCGTTTTTAAAGCAAAATTACCATCCCATTCAGCCCATCCACTAGAAGCAATTGCATCGTCGATGAATGATTGCATGATCACTGATCTCGAGTACTCTTTATATGGTCTTCCCAAATATGACTCGACCGAGTGTTTGACAGGAGAAAGTTCGGAGCTAGCCATTATTTTACAATTTTGAATGGAGAAGCCTGTGTTTTGCCCAGGATCCGACCGGCCATTCGCTAGGATAAAATTTTGCGCCTTTGCTCGACGTAGCATGATATTGCAATTCTGAAAGACAGCAGCTGCATTTCCAAAGATGAAATCGACGGTACCCCCTATATCACATTCCCTAAAGAATTGGCGATTTGCAGATGCATAGAGTGTATCTTGGTAACCCATAACGCTGCACCTGTAGAGAACTGAACGATCCGAAGAGACAGTAAGAGCAAGGGCCTGCCCAGCGTAAGGTCCGGCTGTGTTACGGAATCCAATGTCCCGAGCGATGAATCCATCACCAGTAATTGCTGCAAAATTGTATAAAATCATTAAAATTTAGACTCTATCTAGTGCAACCTCCGCCCTTATGTGTGATTGATGTTTATTTTCTTTAATCCAACCCGTTCATCTTCCATGCCACATCTCAAGTACTTGACGACTTCCTCTTGTGAACTTACATTAACTGCTCAATTTCCATCGTTGAGCAATAGTAGTTAAGATCACCTGATGAACATTTTTTTGGTGTATGATCTGTCTAAGATGTGGCCCTGAAGATGAGTGGTTTTGACACTATACTCCGGACCCCGATTGAACATTTTGTACGTCTACTGATTTCCATGCGCAAACACCGTGAAGAGAATATAAACTCCAAGAAGAAACAAAGTTCCATGGCCAGAATTACTTACTGAATGTTGCTGAACCAGGCGTACTTGACCCGCTTCCGACACTATCGTCACCGGTAATAATCGTCGAGTATTTTCCGTCGCCGATCAACGTGATACCATCTTTGTTCGTGTGGATCTTCTCCTCGTATACTCCTGCTTTCACGTAGATCACAAACCTTCCCCCAGAAGCTGCATTGATTGCTTCCGATATCGTCCTGTAATTTCCTGACCCATCTTTTGCCACAATCGCATTAGCCTTTATTGCGGGAACCTGGACGAGTTCCTTGGTTCTTGCATACAACCATGCCGGGTAATTGTCGTCCGACATGAGACGTCGTCCTATAGTAGCTTTCGGCCCACCAGTAATGCGATTTGCAAGAGCTAGAGCATTACTAGCCAGCTTAGATAGGTAGCTCATTTTGCCGGCTATTTGGCTGACGAGGTCGCCGGAGAGACCTTGGACCGAGTCTTTGCAGGCTAATTGAAATGTCAAGCTAGCACTTAGCCATGTTTGGATATCTGGCTTACTTTTCCGACGAGAGTGTTTGAGAGCTAAGAGAGATTGATTGAGATGTTTTACGGAGAGTTCCATGAGCTCTGAACAATAGCCTGCACGCAAACAAAAGGCCCACTAGTGATAAATAGCGAAGGCATAGGGTAAAGGGATAAATGCATAAAAAGCTTGGTATTTCCTTTCTCTTTCTTATGTATCTAACAAGGGAAATTCCCACGCCCCTTTAGGACTAATGCCACATCTTCATTTACGGGGCCTGCATCCTCATTATGGCAAGACCGTTAAGATGATGGTTTATATCATTCGAAAAGGCAGCCTCCACTTGACCTTAAGGCAACTTTTGTCATTGTACGATATGGTGGCTATAGTAATAATAAACAGATTTGATATTTCCGCCCCCTTAATCAGCATTTCGAAGCACTTTTGTTTATTTTTTTCAATTTGGAAACATTTTTATTTTTGAGAAATAGATATACACATCATCATCATCATTATCATCATCAAGACCTTATCCCAATTAGGGGAGAAATAGATATACAAATAAAATGGTGTAAATACAGAAAAAGGTTGGAAATATCATTTAAGCACTTAGAAAGTGAAGGGAATAGATTTTCATTTCCGCTCTATAGGAATGGTGTTTTCTATGCCTTTTTAGCTCTCGTCAAAAGCAAGATTGGATTTGAAAGTTTCAACTAAGAACTTCAAAAAGAACAGCAGAAAAAATGTGAAAAATCTTACAGAGCACACATTTTCCTAAATCCAAACAAGCAAACAGTGTGATAAATCTTAAGTCATGGCATCTAACCAATTCAACCATAAAGGCACTAGCTAAACATTGAAATAGCAAATAAGCTACACTAGCTTCTACCTGTAGCATCAAGGCTACGTTTGCTATCTAATCCAAGATCTTCATAACTTAGATGTGGAAGATTCGAAGTGGGCATCCTTGTTTCATTTCTAGTCCTTTCGACTAAAGCAGACACAAAATCACGTCGATACGATGAACCTGACCCTAACAAGGAGCCAATGCACAGACTTGGGTATCTAGTAAAGTTGCAAACTCTATCTACATGCTCCCCAAAAGGGGCTTCTTGGGTTTCATCACCACCGATTGACATTTGCAGAGTTGATATTAACAGCCAAAACAGAAGCCATTTAGCAGTAATAGAAGGGTAAATGGAGCTCAGAGACTTCCTCATTTTCATGAAAGAGAACTAGCTAACACAGAGGTTGTGGGAGACTTCACGGATAGATGAGATGGTGGGAAAGGTCCAATTTATAAGGAGAGGCCTCTTGGAGGTTAAAGCCTATGAAGTGATTCAAGTTAGGTTGGTGGTCTATTTTCTAAGCCAAGACAAACGAGTGGTGCACTGATGTCCTTTTCTTGGTGAGACTTGGTTAATCACAGTAGAAAAAGGGGCAGCCCAGTTGCATGAAGGTTCTGCCTATGTGGTGTCCAGAGAAGGGCCAGATCATAAGAGCCTAAAGTATGCCTGAAAAAGTAGCATATCATTAATATTCTTAAGTCATTAAGCAATAGGACAAGATTGAGTTGAGTAACTGGAATGAGTTTCACAAGTGGATCGCTAGTTTTAGAAAGTAACCGGACAAGATTAACTCTACTGTATCCACAACAGACCTATTTATTGTATAAATGGCATTTGTACCTCGTTTTCAGATAGATGCTACTTCAGTGTATTTCAATGTGTGTATTCACCTTAACCACAGAAACAGAAACAATCAAATCTATAGATTAGTTCAATTTGACCGCTTGGATGTGTTGGGATCGATGGATACAACCATATTTCGTAACCTAGGAGTCAAGGGTTTTATTGACTTGTTAGGAAAAAAATGTGGCTTGGGTGAAACTAGATGACTAGGCAACTCAAGGATTGACTTGGAGGAAGTGTTGTTAGCGCAAAACAGTTAAGACCTGTTGCCTCTCTGGCCCATGTACAAATGTGTCTATTGACATATAAAGAATGATGGTGTACAACATTTACTTGTATGTATAAATATGATATCGGCTGTATTCATATGTACTAAGGAGAAATAAATTTAAAGGCTTATTTAAATGTGTGAATAAAATTCAAAGTCCTACACAAGTGCCCTTGGGTATGCATGAAAAAGTTATATATAATTAATGCTTTGCATTAGGAATCAATGCGTGTAGCTGGTGGCATCAGGCTTTGGCATAAACA
Source organism: Warburgia ugandensis (assembly GCA_035236585.1). NCBI lineage: Eukaryota > Viridiplantae > Streptophyta > Magnoliopsida > Canellales > Canellaceae > Warburgia > Warburgia ugandensis. Next base: position 14,741,904 of record CP141126.1, read on the forward strand.
AAGAGTTTGACGTCACAGTTGCGTGATGGAGTATTAAATATCGATTCTCTGAGGGAGTATATTTGCATAGACACACAAACGGACTAGGGTAAAATAAGGAAAAAATAGGATAAATTAGAGAGAGAAAATAGGAATAGTAGGATACGGAATGGGAAGAATTATGTGGAGGGCAAGAATATCCAATACACGTCTGAAACGTAGGTCAAGATTTGTAATTTGGAAGAGGAAAGTTACTGATCACAATATAAAAGGTGAACTATACGACAAGAAGGCAATGGAAGCTTGATCCAGGCCCTTTCGACATGACATTAGTTTAATCCGGATTGAACATGTGGGAGCTCTATCGTGAAAATATGCACTTACTAGATGACCCGATATCTAATCGCTAGGAAAAAAAATGGGTCATAGGAGACTAGGCGTAACAAGCAAATATACGCAGTTGAGATTGAAAATGTGAATAAACACCCGACTGAGGCCAAGTTGGGTGGATTCATGAGTTTGGTCCCATCGATCCAAGTTCGATTTACCATACCCAGACTTCACGAGGGGAGCAGATTCAGTTGAACAAACATATCAGCTTGTTTTGTGTAAGCTAAAATGCACCCGCTCCTGTGGCTGCAATTTTTTCTAATGTCTTGCATCTTCATGGTAGCACTTACCTCTTTATGCATTTGTTCTCGTTTATAGAATTTGATTCATATTCATGAAGGGAATGACACTTCTATGCTGAAACTTGGTAATAAAATCTTCACTTTATTAAGCACTTCTCAGCTCTCTGTGAGACAGTAATGCAGATAAAATCTCCCTTTCAACTCTAATATGGAGAAGTCCATAGAGAGTTCTAGCCTCTTTTCCTCGGGTACGTTACAACTATTTGATGAGAAGTGGAGACAACAACATATCTTTGCAGGCCCTAATAGACTATGCCACGTCTAACATGGACACAAAGGATACGTGGTACTCAATGCCGAACCCATCAAGTATCGGAAATTAAATGAGAGGCCACATATCTACTTTTGTCCTTGAACATGTGAAGATGTCTGTAGGTGGCACAGAAAAGATCGGCCATTAGTAAATGGCTCTATGCTGTTGCTGGAAAGAGCTAGAGACAGGAAGCATGTGCAAGTTGTAGTGCCTTAATAGGAAATGAATCGTGTAGAGCAGAATTTGACCGCTTGGATGTGTAAGTTATACTATTAAATATAGGAAAAGAGTTATGAAAAGAGGCTACAACATGAGACAAGTGTATCAGAAAATCAATTTGATTTCATGCCTAAAGATCTACCACTAAAGCTATTTTTCTACTTAGACAATTGAAAGAGAAATATGGGAAAAGGAGGAAGAACCTTCACATGGTCTTTATTAACTTAAAAAAGCTCATGATAAGGTACTTAGAAAGTTAATATGGTGGGTGCTTGGAGGTATATAAACATAATTAAATTTATGTATGAGGAAATGGTAATAAATGTTAATATTACTAGCGAAGACGCTTGATGATTTTTCTATCACTATGGGATTTGGGCCAAGGATCGGCAATGAACTCGTATCTTTTCACATTAGTTATAGATGAGTTACCAAAATATCCGCACGAGAAGAATCCATGTTGCTTATTGTTTGCAAAGAACATAGTTTTGATTGATAACAAAAGAGAGGACGTAAAGGCAAAGCTAGAGCTGTGGATACATGCTATAGAGTCTAAAGGATTTAAAATTAGCCAAACTAAGACAATATATAGAAGAGTAGCCCCGATATACGAAGTTCCTGAGCATGCAGGGTCCGAGTATAATAACTTGCATTTTTATAATATATATTCTTTGTATGGAATTGACAACAAAAAGCTAATTGCCCTAATAACTATAGAATGAATAGGCAAAACTACAGAACCCAGAGTTCAAGTCTCCAAAGATAACCTTTTTAGAGAAATTCTCTATCCAAAGCCAAGAAGTGTGGGATAAAATAGGAAGGGGATAGGAATGAATCTAGAGAATTTAAGGTAGTTAGGGAAAGATGAAGATACCTAACAGATTAGAATCTGAAATAAGATAGGAAAGATATATGATAGAAAAGAAGTGACTCTAAAAAAAAATTGGAATAAAAAGGGGAGAAGGAGAGATACGTGGAACACAAGAGAAAGAGAGAGAAAAAGAGAAGAAGTAGTGGAGAATCAAGCTACACGAAGGATCACTACCCATTTTGCGCTTTAGATAAGAAAATTGTAGAAGAACGATCTTGTCTACGAGGTAAGAGAATAGGAAATCATCTAATCCGGTTGGTTTTTTTATGATGATTTATCACTGTACATTTGATCCCATGTTTTCCTTTTGCATAATCGAACTTGTTGATATAGGTGCATGACTTTGCATGTGAATTTGATTTGAACATTTAATTGATGATATTTTGTGCATCTTATGTTTTGATTTTGTTGTGTTGAAAATATAAGCATGCGGATTTTGTTTTACTCAGAACAAAGCATGTATGAACTACTATTTCACTATGGACCTATGCATGACTCTTGAATGAGTTGATTTTTTTCTCCTATGTTTAGATAGCAAATCTCATTTTGAGTTCTTAGGTATACATGGTCTTCTTTGGAATAAGCACACACCCATAATGGACACACCCATATTGGGAAGAATTATGTGGAGGGCAAGAATATCCAATACACGTCTGAAACGTAGGTCAAGATTTGTAATTTGGAAGAGGAAAGTTACTGATCACAATATAAAAGGTGAACTATACGACAAGAAGGCAATGGAAGCTTGATCCAGGCCCTTTCGACATGACATTAGTTTAATCCGGATTGAACATGTGGGAGCTCTATCGTGAAAATATGCACTTACTAGATGACCCGATATCTAATCGCTAGGAAAAAAAATGGGTCATAGGAGACTAGGCGTAACAAGCAAATATACGCAGTTGAGATTGAAAATGTGAATAAACACCCGACTGAGGCCAAGTTGGGTGGATTCATGAGTTTGGTCCCATCGATCCAAGTTCGATTTACCATACCCAGACTTCACGAGGGGAGCAGATTCAGTTGAACAAACATATCAGCTTGTTTTGTGTAAGCTAAAATGCACCCGCTCCTGTGGCTGCAATTTTTTCTAATGTCTTGCATCTTCATGGTAGCACTTACCTCTTTATGCATTTGTTCTCGTTTATAGAATTTGATTCATATTCATGAAGGGAATGACACTTCTATGCTGAAACTTGGTAATAAAATCTTCACTTTATTAAGCACTTCTCAGCTCTCTGTGAGACGGTAATGCAGATAAAATCTCCCTTTCAACTCTAATATGGAGAAGTCCATAGAGAGTTCTAGCCTCTTTTCCTCGGGTACGTTACAACTATTTGATGAGAAGTGGAGACAACAACATATCTTTGCAGGCCCTAATAGACTATGCCACGTCTAACATGGACACAAAGGATACGTGGTACTCAATGCCGAACCCATCAAGTATCGGAAATTAAATGAGAGGCCACATATCTACTTTTGTCCTTGAACATGTGAAGATGTCTGTAGGTGGCACAGAAAAGATCGGCCATTAGTAAATGGCTCTATGCTGTTGCTGGAAAGAGCTAGAGACAGGAAGCATGTGCAAGTTGTAGTGCCTTAATAGGAAATGAATCGTGTAGAGCAGAATTTGACCGCTTGGATGTGTAAGTTATACTATTAAATATAGGAAAAGAGTTATGAAAAGAGGCTACAACATGAGACAAGTGTATCAGAAAATCAATTTGATTTCATGCCTAAAGATCTACCACTAAAGCTATTTTTCTACTTAGACAATTGAAAGAGAAATATGGGAAAAGGAGGAAGAACCTTCACATGGTCTTTATTAACTTAAAAAAGCTCATGATAAGGTACTTAGAAAGTTAATATGGTGGGTGCTTGGAGGTATATAAACATAATTAAATTTATGTATGAGGAAATGGTAATAAATGTTAATATTACTAGCGAAGACGCAGTGATTTTTCTATCACTATGGGATTTGGGCCAAGGATCGGCAATGAACTCGTATCTTTTCACATTAGTTATAGATGAGTTACCAAAATATCCGCACGAGAAGAATCCATGTTGCTTATTGTTTGCAAAGAACATAGTTTTGATTGATAACAAAAGAGAGGACGTAAAGGCAAAGCTAGAGCTGTGGATACATGCTATAGAGTCTAAAGGATTTAAAATTAGCCAAACTAAGACAATATATAGAAGAGTAGCCCCGATATACGAAGTTCCTGAGCATGCAGGGTCCGAGTATAATAACTTGCATTTTTATAATATATATTCTTTGTATGGAATTGACAACAAAAAGCTAATTGCCCTAATAACTATAGAATGAATAGGCAAAACTCTAGAACTAGAGTTCAAGTCTCCAAAGATAACCTTTTTAGAGAAATTCTCTATCCAAAGCCAAGAAGTGTGGGATAAAATAGGAAGGGGATAGGAATGAATCTAGAGAATTTAAGGTAGTTAGGGAAAGATGAAGATACCTAACAGATTAGAATCTGAAATAAGATAGGAAAGATATATGATAGAAAAGAAGAGACTCTAAAAAAAAAAAATTGGAATAAAAAGGGGAGAAGGAGAGATACGTGGAACACAAGAGAAAGAGAGAGAAAAAGAGAAGAAGTAGTGGAGAATCAAGCTACACGAAGGATCACTACCCATTTTGCGCTTTAGATAAGAAAATTGTAGAAGAACGATCTTGTCTACGAGGTAAGAGAATAGGAAATCATCTAATCCGGTTGGTTTTTTTATGATGATTTATCACTGTACATTTGATCCCATGTTTTCCTTTTGCATAATCGAACTTGTTGATATAGGTGCATGACTTTGCATGTGAATTTGATTTGAACATTTAATTGATGATATTTTGTGCATCTTATGTTTTGATTTTGTTGTGTTGAAAATATAAGCATGCGGATTTTGTTTTACTCAGAACAAAGCATGTATGAACTACTATTTCACTATGGACCTATGCATGACTCTTGAATGAGTTGATTTTTTTCTCCTATGTTTAGATAGCAAATCTCATTTTGAGTTCTTAGGTATACATGGTCTTCTTTGGAATAAGCACACACCCATAATGGACAAATAAATAAATAAAATAAAAATAATCTAATACATTCCTCTATGATTTCTACATGAACCGTTGATGGGTGATACGACTTTTAAGTCTCATGACTTGTTTTCAATGACTACATGGTATTAGCATGTTGTATCTTGCATTTTGACTATCATATCGCAAATTTATTTTCGTTGCTTGAACTTACTTGATTTATAAGAGCAGCCTTAGATACATCCGATAGAATAATACATGTATTTAGAACAAGAATTTTGTCCTTGACACTCCACATTTCATGCGGCTTGATGACTCCACATACTATGATCTACGTTCATGAATGCTTGAAATGAGATGCAATCTGACCTGGGTAGTCATAGTCTTTTGAATCATGGGATTGATGCGTAAAATTCCACACCATACTAAGCATTAGTCTCGAATCATGGATCATGTAGAATTGCAAATATAAATATTAAGGACCAAATCAAGTCTTGCCGTTATTTAGATAATTGGTTGTTTCATGTAAGTTGATTGATATTTGGAATTGATATGGGATTGTACACGCCAAGCCTTGCAGCACACCTTGAATTTGGGCGACACACCTAACTTTATTGTGAGAAGCGCATATTAATGTCTCATGCATAGCTCTTTTGCTTTCTTGAAGGTCTTACTTGAACAACATAAAATATAATATGCATTTGGTTGCGGCATACAACACTCAGTGCATAAGATAGTTTACATGGAAAGCGTCTTAGGCACATGGATTATATAATACAGTTAACCATCTATCATTTAGTATTTTATGTCCTGCATGACTTTTAATTTGTATGCATGTATGAAACTTAATCGTGGGTCACATGAATTACACTTAGAATGTGGATATGTTTGTATGATTCTTATACTTGCTAACTTGCGTGGAAACATAACACTAAAGATGAGGGGGCTAGCAGCTGGCGCCTAGTGTGGCATCTAAACCATCAATACTCACGCATATTATAACTGGTGCTTGGATCATGTGCTTAGCAGATGGTGCATGGACAATAAGCAGGGCGCCCAGCACTTGGGCATGGTGCTCGGCAAGTAGCCCATGAATGGTCGCACTAGCTATTTGGATAATGAGTTTGCTACTTAGCATCATTTTAAATTATGTGATTTTAGAAGGGTGATCCACCAATAATTTATTTATGTAAGTACTATTTACAACTTAGATAATTACCAATTGATGATCGTGATATTTGAAACAAAATAATTGTTTTCTTCCTGATACATGGTATGGTATAATGTATGAGTTTGAAAATATTGAGCAACAGATATTCCAATACTTTACAAGAATAAGCTAGTAGATGATTTATGCCTATTGATTGCGAATTGAAAAGTTATGAATACTTTCATAAGATCTATTAAGAAATGTGGAAGGACTTAATGAAAATTAGGCGACTTAAAAGAGTTGTGCCTAGCCTAAAATTAGACAACTTATAAGAGTTGAGCTTGGCCTAGGATAAATTATAAGACTCCTCTGGTTGTTATGCTAGGAAGACCAGTTGGCCACTGGCTTCTAAAATAAGATACCTGCCCTAAGAGGCCTATTGATGAGAGTATTGTGTCATGGGGAGATTACTCTCTTGTGATCCAATACCCCCATGGGACTAGTGCAGCCCATATAGTATTCACGGCCAAACGTAGTTGGATGTGAGTCCTCTACATGCATAGTATACTGTACAGTTATTGGACATGGATGGACATGTCGGTCATCCTCAAGGATATTAACCATTACCTAGATGGGTTTGTGGTAGGACGCTACCACACAGTGATATAATAGATTGTGATATGTCATTCTTTGATAAAAGTCCTAATGGGCTTGTATGTATGAGATTTGAAGGATATATTAGAATTTATTGGAAACACTAGATTTTTATAAAAGCATAAATGTTGTATAATATTTATATCATACTTATGATCGAACATTTAATTGTTTGCACTACTTAATTTATACTAACACTTTTGTTGTGGTTTTCAAACTAGTGGCTTAGGCATTTTCCTATTGAGTTTGTATACTCACCCCTACAAAATATTTCAGGAGAAGTGCAAGAGGATTGAGCGATCAGCTAGAAGAAGTTAAATAAGGAGGAAAGAAATATGGATAGGTAGTTGGTTAGACATTTCAATTATTATTTTGAAATACTGAACATTTGAAGTGAATGTAATAGAACAGGTAATCATGATAAACTTAATTTGAATTATGGCTTAAATTTATGTTCCTTATTGTTTGGGCTGTGACCAGGGAAATATGGTAAATGTATGTTTTTATTCTGCTATCATATGTGAAGGTTTTAATGTGACACCAAGTTGAAGGTGGAATTGAGAAAAATAAATGTATTATATATTTCAAAAAAAAATCCTGCAGAAGAGTTTCATTTCTAAATTATACTTTGAAAATCCTTTTGTAAAACCCGAGTCGCCACATCAAGGAATGGGCGGACCACAAGGGTCTATAGTACGAGCCTTATCTTGCATTTTTGCACGAGGCTATTTTCATCCCTTGAACCCGTGACCTCAAGGTCACACCACGACAACTTTTACCATTGTGCCAAGGCTCCCCTTCAAACTAAGACAATATATATGGAATGTAATTTTAGTAAGGAGAGGGAGTGGGCTTGAAGCACTATCAAAGATTGATAACTAAGAAGTCCTCCAAAAAGGCCAATTTTTTATACTTGGGATCAATAATTTATAAGAGCAAAGAGATTAAGAGGAATGTTACTCGAAGAATCCAAATAGGTTGGAACAAATAGAGATATGCCTCTAGAGTTTTGTATGACTAGAAGTGACACTAAAACTAAAAGAAAATTTCTCTATTATAATTGTAAGGTTGGCTATGCTCTGCAGATGGGAGGTGTTAGACAATTAGGGAACAACATGTACATAGGATGTGTGGTTGATATGAGGAGGTTGAGGTGATTGAGTAGCAAAATAAGAAAGGTTAGAATTAAAAATGAAAACATTAGAAAAAACTTAGAAGTATCACCAATATGTAATAAGATGAGGGTAGACTAAATGGTTTGAACATTGTCCATTATAGACCGAAAACGGCACAAGTTAGGAGTGAATCGATCCAAATTGAAGACTCTATAAGGGCAAAAAGGTCTAAAGGAAATCGATGAAGTGTTGAAAACAAATTTAAAAACTTATAGTCTAAACGCGACCACATCCCTTGATAGAGAGGAATGGAGTCATGTTGCAGACCCCTATTCAAAATAAGGCTTTGATAATAATGATGATGATGAAAAAAGATACCATTATTGCTTGTAGGGAACCAACGGGCAACAATTTAGTAACCGGTACTCTATGACATAAGGGAGTGGCCCGGGTAAGAATTTGTAAATATATTGGCACCCAAGAAAGGAACTAGGCCTGGCAATTCGGGTTGGTGGGTCATGTTTGTGTCGACACGAACATGACCCACTTAATAAATATGTCAAGAATTCGTGACATAAACACGGTACGATTATTAAACGAGTCAACACGACTCGTGTAACACAATTAAGTAAATATAAAATAAATAATATAGAACAATTTCAGAAGAGCTGTCCTATATTACTCTTGTAATATAAGACGGTTCCAGATGAACCATCTTATATTACATTTAGAATTGTAATATAGGACGGTTCATCTTGAACCGTCCAATATTAGTCCTGTAATATAAGATGGTTCATCTGGAGCAGTCTTATATTACATTTACAGTTGTAATATAAGACGATCCCAGATGGACCGTCCTATATTTTAATATAAGATGGTTTTTGAAGAAATGTCCTATATTTTCAACCACAGTTAGATGGGTCAACGAGATGAATAAATAGGTCGCGTATCAAATAGGTTGACACGATGGGTCACATTGATTGACCCGAACACAACATGATTTTTGGCGTGTCATTCGGGTCAACACAAAAATGACACGAACACGATAAGACTCAACCCAAACCCGCTAAATTCGTGTTGGGTTTAGGTCTTGTTATCATATCGTGTCATATTTTGCCACCCCTAAAAGGAACTCTATTATCTCCTTGATAAAAGCTGGAACGAGGAATTACCAGATAAGGTGATAAGAAAATCAGGACTCTCATTTGTCATCGAGTGGACGAAGATGCATTTGTGTACATGTGGGAATATTCTAACTTCACGGTAGGATCCTCAATAATGGATGTGAGAGTCACAAGACTGGCTAACCTGATCAATAATAGCCTGCAGATAACTACAAAGATATGAATTACGACAAGTCCTGCTTTTGGGGATAAACGTATGCAAATCGGCCGATGCTTGACTAATTCACATATTTCGACCTCTTCATTTTCGACAACTCATAGATCCAACTCGGCGTGGGCAGAAAACAGACCACAGCTGGGGAGGCCGTTGCTGTTGGCTCAGAGAGGTTGGCTTCGCAAATGGCTACACGGTTGAAGGCCATGATTCTGAAGCATCTGCCTTACAACTACTTGACCTTGCCAAATACGTGCAATAATACAAGGCTCGTACGCATCCGATTAAGCGATGGTCTCGCAGTAGAAATTCCTCCATCACTTGTATCCTTTAGCAAGTGATGCCACAGAAATCGTCGGGTCATGGGTGATGCCACAGAACACAAACAGCTGAGACCATTCAAAGATGAAGACTGAGTAATTACCACTGGTACAAATTCGATCAGAAAATAGGAAGATGATCAACTGATTCCACCGGCAAAAGCTCCATTTCAAATCCTCAGGAGGAGACAAAATTGCGCCTTTAACTTTCAGCATTCGAAAAGCATCTTCTCGAGTCAACAAGCCATTTCCCAGATAGCAGCCCAAGATGCGAGCCATCATATTATAGGACTTGCACCGCCCGCACAGATCATTTCACTTGTTGAATCGCACAACCATTCGCTTGGTCTTCGCATGCCAAATTGGTATGATTCACATTGCGTAACTATAATCCGTTGGAAACCTTTATTTCTTTGACATGTGAGTACGCTGAGAAATAATAGTTGCGCGGTGTGGTGAAATGCTGCATGTGTTTGTAAGTATTATGTAGTAGCTCCCACAAAAAGACCAACTCGAGAGTCGTGATAATTGAGATGCAAAATTCAGCGAAAATAGTCAAAACAAGGGAAAGAAAAAGAAGGGCCAGCGCAGCCCGCCGGAAAAACTTCTAAATCTGACGTGATACACTGCATTGTTAAACTCGTACCTTAATAATACAATTTTCCTTTTCGCCAGGCATCTTTTCTATTTTTCTCTTTCCCCACATATACACATACAAGAATGGACAGTGGAATTTTGTACCTTGGTGTCAATATATCACAATACGCAGCATTCCTGGCTGCGGCTCAGTGTACTCGAGGCCCTCTTCTTCCAGCAGGTATCGCTGGATGGCAACCGGCAGCCTTGCTGGAGTACGCGAGCCCTTGGTATGGTGACCAGTCCCAACACATATCAGGACTTGTAAGCGCTGGGCAGCAGACCTTGCCGTGCTCCTCAATATGATAAGCTCATGCTTCAGCATGTGTATGGCTTCACTCACATGTAAACCATGCAGGTCAATAATCCTCTCTTGTCCCCTGCCATAGCTCAGTTCTTGTCCAGCCGGATTCCTGAATTGTTACAAAAAACACCTGGATTAGGTTCCTGATTTAGATAGTCATGTACCATATCCCAACGCGTCTCCTGTATAAAGAAACAGCCCATGCACAGGAACCTTGGATAAGACTTTAATCATGGATGGTACTCACCTATTGCTATTGGCAGCATTAAAACTCAGAAAACATCCCTAAAATCTTACTGGTTGTTCTTAAATAATATATTTTAAGGTTAAGAATAGCAAAGGAAATAATGAAATACACATGGATAACTCAATCCAGGAAATCATTACCCTCATACAGAAAACATCCTCAAAATCTTGCCGGTTGTTCTTAAATAATGTATTTTAAGCTTAAGAATGGCAAAGGAAAGTAATTAAATACACATGGATAAATCAATCCAGGGAATCATTACCCTCATGCAGAACAGCTCCTCAGACGTACTCGCACCTGTAATTTCATATCTGAATACCCTATTATTTAAAGAAAGTCTGGATTGAAAGCAATAGAAAATAAGGCAGGACAATGAAACAGCAGTAATCGCAAACCTTAGGATGACACCGAACATGAATAAGAACCTAGCGGTAACATTAGAGACTTGGAAAATGACAATAACCATCAATGGTAAAATTATGCTCAAGATAGAGACATGGTATTTAATAGAGTGGAATGGAGGAATAAGATTCATGTGGCCGACCCCTAATTGGGATAAGGTCTTGATGATGATGACGATGACAGAGACAGCACCGCTTCGATAGCAACTAAGGGCCCGTGTACATCAAGTGCATGTCAGCAAGTTACATATCTTAGTTTACATTTTTTGTTTTTGTGACATAGATAAATGCTCACACACCCTTCAGCAAACTCACAACCCAAAGGATTGAGACACACTCTTGTGCCAATGCACTGCAAAGCTTATTAGTTAATTAATTGGCCAGAAACAACATTAGTTTACAAGAGATCAGACCAAACTCAGAGGCAAATCAATGCATGTAGACTTAAGCATGCATTCCCACTTAGATGCATGTAATTGTAGCATGTGCAGATACCGATGCTTGATGGATGCATAAAATAAATGAAGCATGAACAAAGTGACCAATTCTTGCAGGGAATTTTACAGAAGATGATTGTGAGTGATGTAATGAACAGGAACACTTCCCTCATTCAGTAGTGAATGCGTGCACATTGCATGTAGGATATTTTTTTAAACTAAATGCAATTATCTATTGAGAATCAGTTTGTGCAACATACAAAGGGCAAGTGAAAAAGACCAACCTCTGCCGGTATATGGAGTCTCTAGCCTTCTCATGAGCAGCCTTCATCTGGATGTTATGCAACTGTCCCTTTACACTTAATTCCTTTGCAAGGGCCTTATTTCCAATAAGATATGCCTGTCTCGCCTGTGACAGAGCATTTATCAGAATCATTGTGATGAATAGAACCAATATCATTCAGTAAGACAGAAAACTTGCAAAAATAAGATAGAAAGCACAACATTTCAATGGTAATTCATGCTTCCTGCATCTTTCAACTTCTTGATATTTCGCCACGAGCACATTTCCACACCTCATAATGGAGATACTCTTGAACACATAATGACTAAGAGTTACATATTGCAAGTATAAAAGGCTAACATGGGTTTAGTCCAGCAAGAGTTCAGTCGACTTGGGAAGAGTTTGACTGATTTTCTCCTTATCTTGCTAAATCTTGTTAGTCCAGTAAGAGTTTAATTGATTTACATGAAGCTCCCAACTCTGTGTTCATTGACTACTTAGCCTAGCTAGATTTTGGTCATGTGAGGACCAATTCTAATGTAAAATGAACCACAAACTTAGATCAATCAACAAAAGGGAGGATTGTTTTTCTGTGAAGTTTGCTTTCAGTTGAAAAAAATGGTGGTGAACTTATTATCATTCATTTTGCACTAAAAAGAAGAGTGCGTATAATGATTCAATGGATGAGATTTTAAGTGCCCATAACTAAAAATTATGAATGGTCTTGATCTTCCAAATCACATATCCATTTAGAGAAATCTCTCTCTCTCTCTCTCTCTCTCACACACACACACACAAAACACCCAGTTGTGTGGTGGTTGTATCAAACAATTAATGAAAAATTCAATTTGGCCCCACTTGCTTAATTGTATAAAAAATTAAAGAAAAGCATAAGTTGGCACCAGTTGCTGGATTCTTTTCAATGATCCAAATTGTTCATCTAATTCACAATGCATCACATGGTCTAATACCAAAAACTCTCATTTAGACATCAGGTCTTCCTCTCTAGGACTTTCAAGGCCATAAAATAAATGATGTAACACAAAACAATACAGAGACACAGTAACTGTTTATTTTACAATTGGAAAAAGCCCACAAAAGCAGTTTATGGGATGCCTCTCTCTCTATGTACGTGTGTTGCCACCATATACATGCTGCTTTCATTTTTCATTTTTTCCCATTTTTCATTTAGAAACTAATACTGAAACAACCCTTTGCCCTTGAGCTTCTTGCATTTGTAGTTATAATTCCAAAGTAGTTCTTAACATGACAAAAGAAATTAAAAATAAAGAATATACAATATTGCCACCTTTTGCATTCCATTGATACATGCTTTCTCATCTTAATTTTTTCAATGGTTGAGTTGTTGTCGTGTGACATGGAGGTCACAAGTTAGAAGCGTGGAAACAGCCTCCTGCAAAAATGCAAGGTAAGGCTGCATACTATAGACACTTCATGCACCGAGTTGCCCATTTTTATTTTTTCCCATCATCCATTTAGAAATTGATATCCAAACACCCTTTGTTCTTGAGCTTCTTTCATTTATTGTTATGATTTCAAAGTAGTTCTTCCACACAATTATAAAAAAAAGAAAAATAGAGAGCTAAAAATAAAGAATGGAGTATAAAGGGTTCTCTATGACCAACCTGAAGTTTTCTAAACATTGTTAGCAAGGAGGCACAATTTCTTGAGAATGGAGTATAAAGGGTTCTCTATGCTTGTTGCCTGATGTTCTGACTTCATGTGGGCTACAATTTCTTGAGATGGTTTATATAACATTCCTTGCTCATTGCAACAGATTATTGGTTTAGATTTCCACACAAGGAGAAGTAAATAAGAAATGAAGAGATATTTTCTCCTTTCCACTCATATTATCCATTATCCTCAATTAATTTAGCTTCCATTTTCCATTTCGTGAAGCATCCCATGTCATAGGTCATGAAGGTCAACACACCAACACTATGGACACCTATCTGCATATCCAGGTAAACCTAGCAATATGGTATGTGAACTGAACACAATCCAGCAAAAAGATATGGCGAAACAAAAGAACAGCAAACCATAACAATAGAAACAAGCAGCTTAGTAAAGTAACTTGGAAATTTGATATAAAGAACATTCAAGGCTTCTGATGAGTTGTAACATAACAGGACTTACAAAATACAGCTTTATGAAATCAGTGTAACAATTAGTAGAAGACAGGGCAACAGGAACATGCTTTTGTGAAGGCATCATGATTTTTCAATAGGATGGCAATACTATAAGAGCTTATTATGAGAAAACAGGAGAACCTGAGCAGTTCCCCACAGAGTTCTGGCAGTATGACTAGTGCCTTCTTATCCCAGGGCTTCAATGTCAAGATGACATAGGCTGAAAATTTCCACTGAAAGACTTGAAAAGCAGTTCGTTCTTTTTTCTTTTTCTCATTTAAACATTCATTTTCGAGTCAACCAAGTCAAATGCCTGCAAATGGCTAAAAAGAATTTCATGTCATGTCATCTCTGCAGCAGAGGCCTTCACATAGAAGGTTTGGATCGCATTGACATCCTCGGTGGGGATAGCTCATGTACTTCCCAAAAGAGTTATGTCTTACTTATGACATTTTTAAAATAAATGGGGGAAACAAGAATAACAATAGTGAATAACAGCATGGAGGAAACAAGTATGACAAATACATAAAATATAAAAGCTATACACAAAAAAATAATATCATCACTTAAAATAACAAAAGCCACACACGAAATCTATTGCCATGCTTTGATATAGGACGTATTCACTTGTTGTCAAATATGGTGCACAGAAAAAATAATGGAAAATTAGAAGGCCCCGTGGTGAAAAATAAACATGGCAACTCTTTTTCTTATAGTACCTGTTCAAAGTAAGCATTCCTAAGTCGTGCATGATCACGAGCTTCATCCCTCAATTCTGAATACATATTTCCTGCCATGTCAACATTGGAAGAACAAATACGTATGCATGAGGAGATAAACAGAGTACAGAAGCATGAATTTTAAAGCATAGAAAAGGCTGCTCCATGCAAATATTACCCAATGCTTCTCCCGTTTCAAGCCAAACTGGAGCTGCCCGAGATGCACTGTAACTTTGGGACCTATCTCCAGAAACAGGTTTCCCATATGAGCTGGCTAGAAGTTCTGAACTTCTACTGGTACCACTGTGGTGATGTGCAGAACCATTTCTCTCATATTTCCATTGAGAATCCTGAGGTGCAATTTTTCGGACAGCTGAAGCAAAATCAGTAGCCCCTCTAAAATCACTAGCAGAATTGGAATTGAAGAGAAGAAAATTATCCTTGTCAACACATCGGTATGTATTGGCAGTCTGTTGGTCATCCCCACTATATTTTGGCGGACCATTTTGTGAGTCAGGCACTGGAAGTGCAGGAAAATCCAATGAGCTCAGGTTTGGAGCTGACAGGGCCTTTGAGTTCAGATTCTGATTAAAACCACCATCAACCTGAAGCTGCAATTGCAGTAAAATGAATTGGAAAAATTTTCCATTCCCAGACGAGCAGTAAGTTAAGATGAAATATGCTGACAATGTTATGCACCCAAGAATGTGCAGGTACTACAACAGTTCCTTCCCTTTTCATAAATGTAAAGAGAAATACGTGCTTGAAAAGTTGCAGTATTGCATTATCAAAACTTCCCAATTTGCAATTGAACATATAATCAAATTCAGAAACCATAAATGTGGTTTCCAACCATGATAACAATTAAATACCAAAAGTGGCTTGACCTCTTAAAGCTGTTACTAATAAGTAATAAGTGGAGTTGATTAAGACAAAGTTAATTATGAATTTCTGGAAATGGATTTATTTGCCATAACAAAATTCTAAAGAATTCCTTTTAGTTGTTGCTTGAACTAAAAGAAAACATCAATAGCTAAATTAAGAAAAAGAATAACAAAGTAAAATGAAAAACACATAAGATAAAAAAACAAAATGGCAGCCTGGCACACGAAGCTCCTGCATATGCAGGGTCCAAGGAAGGGGTGGACCACAAAGAGTCTATAGTACAAGCCTTAACTTGCATTTTTGCAAGAAGCTGTTTCCACACCTTGATCCCATAACCTCTAGATCACACGACGATAACTCTACCATCGCACCAAAGCTACCCTTCTAAGTTGATATTTTCATTCAAAAAGAAAAAGATCAACTGCGTGTTAGACATGAGAACAGTGCAGCATAAGAATGACCCAGCCGGGATTGTGGAGAACTGTTTCCCAGGTCAGATGTAAACATCCAGCTCCCATCTACTCAGACCTGCTTTCACCCTCAGAATCCATTCTCCTCATGAATCAGGTGATCTGATGTCATGAACAATCTGAATTGCCAATAAAACTAGAATGGCGTCTCAAGATAAGCTAGCCCACCATGAGGGAGCAGATTTTTCCTGCATAAGAGAATTGTGCTCCACCACAAGTCCCCAAACAAATTTGGGATGAAAGATAAGTGTTGCTTAGTTATATAATATACTGCCTTTTATTTATTATATATTCTCTAGTGAAATTTATATTACTTTTCTCATATTGAATACAATTGACTTACAAGGTTGCAAATTTATTACTCTCAAATAAACGAACTAAAATGGACAATAATACAATATTTATCTACTTAATTAGAGAAAATAACGATATTCTGAACTGTTACAAGTGAAAAGCCTGAAGTGGCAAAGAATTATAATTTTTCTAATAGACAATGGCTACCTATGTAGTTAAAGGCGCGAGGTGCAAAGGGGTGTGCCTGGAGCCTGAGGAGCAAAATTATATTTTTCATAATTAAAAATTAGCTAAAAATACAAAAAAAAGCATGCAAAATACAGCATACATGATGACACAAGCATGGGAAAGCTATATATGTGTATAAGAATAGGTATTAACTAATAAATATAAATAAAACATATTTTTTCTAATTTTCGTTAGTTTTATTTTAGGAAAAATTGAAGAAAATAACACTACAATACAAAAAAAAAGCATGAAAAGTACATCATACATGAAGATACAAGCATGAGTAAGCTATATATGTGGATAAGATTAGGTATTAACAAATAAATATAAAAAAGAACAATTTTTTCCTAATTTTCGTAACTTTTTTTTTGGAAAAATTTAAAAAAAAAACCCTAAATTACAAAAAAGAAGATGAAAAAATTATCATACACGAAGACACAAGCATGGGAAAGCTATATATGTGAATAGAAATACGTTTCAATGAAGAAATACGAAAAAACGACGACTTTTTTTTATTTCCATAACTGATTTTTTTGGAAAAACAGTAAAAAACCTAAAAACAAACTCAAATCTAGAGCAAAGAAATATAAAACTCAAATGGAATGTTTTCTTATACATATAGAACTAAAACACATCAAGATCTATGGAAAATAGTTAACAAAAAACAAAAATTTTGAAAAAACGGTACAGGTTTTTACGTTTTTTACAGAAACTGTATACACATGGTAAAATTCATAAATCCATACCTTTTTTTGCTTAGATTTGTGAAAGATCGAAAAGGAGTTGTCGTTTTCACCTTCTCAGCAGGTTGGAAGATTGAAATTAGGGTTGGAAGGTGAAAAAAAAAAAAAAAAAAAACGAGGTGTATACGTTACCGGGTTAAGTGGTTTGCGCCTGGGTGACCACGCCTCATTTCCTCTGCGCCTGGCCCCCTCCCAGGCGCTTACCTGTTGACTAGCACCTAGGCGCGCCTTTAACTACATAGATGGCTACCAATTTTCTAAAATAAACAGTCATGCCCCCTTAATTTAAATAGAGTAAATAAAGTAACTTTCATTTAACGAAGTTGTGCACAATAAATTTTCTAAACCTAGAATTGTTTCACTTAAATTTACAAGTTGCAATCCTCAAAAGATCTAACCTGAAAGGTGTAAGGAAATAGATACGCCCCCTTGTCAACAAGAATATTATAGTTTCTAGAATGGAACACACCTCAAGTTGTGTGAGCATCTCAATAGTCAAGTTCAGATCACATCCATTTGCATAGTAGACATCGGCCAGGCTTTCAGCAGCAAAACCAGGGAACTGTGAAGCAAGAAACTCAACAGGGTTGATTTCAGTGCCATCTAAACCAGCATGTTCGCTTAATAGTTCACTTAAGAAACCAGCATTTGGATCCCCATTGTACTGATTCCCCTCCCTTCCATTGGCAAGTTGTTGGTCACCATTCACAAAAATTTTATCCCACGGACTAGTTGGCAAATTCAAGTATGAAGCAGATTGATCTTCAACGTGCATAGGAAACGAATATCTCATCTTCTCACTCGAGCTTATATCATCTCCTAGATGAGAAGGTATTTCCTGCCACTTGCTCATTAACTGGCCACCACTTGTGGATGCAGAGAACCTTGGATTTTCTTGTCCATCATACATGGACAAGCCTGCAACTGAGAGGCTCCCAGGTTCTTGCAACTCATCCTCACTTGTTAACTTGAAGTCAGGCGTAATATCATCAGGAAGCTGGTGGCGCCAGTGCTGGTGAACCTTGTCATCAGAATTATTTGAAATAGATGATTCTGACTGACCTAAGAATGCTTTTCCAGATGTTCCAGTAACATCAAGCCTCTTTACATCTGTATTCTTGGTCTCGGCAGATGAAGATCTAAGAGCAACAGGAACAAACTCTGCTGCATTCGGATTTAGTGCCGTTATCTTATTTGACGCACTCAATTTTGAATCTTTGTTGGTTGGAACACCTTTAACGGACAAGTTCATATTTATTTGAGATGTAAATAAATGTACTGTACATACAAAAGCATTCGACAAGGAAAAGGCGTCTTCCAAATTGTATCACCCCAATCCTGCAAGATAAATCCATGTTAGCAATTCATGAACATCAAAAAGGAAAATCTCTATGTCAATTCATATACTTCAAAATTCAGACACACAAAACCAATTCTCCAAGAATCAAGAATCAAGAATGAAGAATGAAGAGGCCAGGCGGTTGCATAAATAGTCAGAGGCAAGCAGAAAGGCCACAGAACCAAGGCAATGGAGATGGAGATGGAAGGTGTGATTAATAAGCTAATTAAAAAGGTTGAACAGATCACTTCAATGGTTGGATTTCCAATCATCAACAAGCCATAATATGTTAGAACATATAATATGATGCATCACGCTTCCAGGAATTCATCTGCTACTTATGAAGCTACAGCACTCAATGAGGATTATACACAGCAAATCAATACAATAATTTGCAGTAATCAGGTCAACCAACATAACTTGTGGTCATGTCCATCTAGGAAACATGGAGGCTACTAAGTCATAGCATTAACAGCTGAACTGATCCTCCTGTGAAACTAGAAGTCGCTTACTCACACTTTCAAAATCAGTACCTTTGTATTATAAACAGAAAATATTAAAGCACGGGCCAGAAAATGTTTAATGGTAAGACCATATCCATTATTATTATATAATTGGCCACTGTAAAGTAGTCTGTAAGGTCAAAGAAGAAGCACAAGGAACAGAAAAAAGAGGAACCAGAACTTAGAAGACAAATCCAGTCAATGGGAAGCATACTGACAGGAAAAATGCAGTGGATAGGAAAGGGCAGCACAACTAATCCTGGGAGACATACACAGAAGAAGCTACTTCTTAACACATGAAAAACTGGACCCAAACAAATAAACTTGAGAAGGCACCACAACGCCTTCAAACTGCATCAAGTATCAACAAAGAGCACCTGGTTATTTCCACAACAACAATGCATGCTTCCTTGACAAAGGAAAAAAAAAAAAAAAAAAGACACTTTCAATATGTTCTCTCTTTTTTTCTTTTTAACATAACTTATAGGGATACAAAAGCACCAGCGGTTCCTTATCATAGAGTGTAGTGCATACTCACGTTGAAATGAACAGTCTATGCATGTACATACGTGGCTCACAATCTCATACAATGGCTCATATTTATCATTTTATAATATCTTCATCACAATGTGCCACTTGAAGGGGAGCCTTGGCGCAACGGTAAAAGTTGTCGTCGTGTGACCTTGAGGTCACAGGTTCAAGACGTGGCAACAGCCTCTTGCAAAATGCAAGGTAAGGCTGTGTACTTTAGGCCTTTGTGGTCCGCCCCTTCCCCGGACCCCACATAGGCGGGAGCTTCGTGCACTGGGGCTGCCCTTTTTACAATGTTCCACTTCATCTTCCCTTTTTAATTTCTCATTAATTCTTCTGATTTTCACTTGGATTACTTTTCTCAATACTATATTTCATGTCCTTACTAGATCCAACTAGCCAAGTCTCCAAATTGAGTTTACTTATCCTTTCAGTTGTAGGGCATGACAATGCATTCTGAAACAATGATAGGAATGAATGCAAATCACCTTCTAAGTTCAATCAACTCGTTTACATTCCAGATTGCCTTAGAAACCGGATCTCAAACTTTCCAGCATAGTATAAGGAGTTCATGTGGCAACATAGTGTAAGTTGCGCTCGAGTAGGCCCATCATCATCATATCCACAATAAGGAGGTAGAATTGAATTTTGGCTGGCAAGTGCGAAATGCTAATAAGTTCACCTGATAAGAACTGAAAGGCTAAATCAGAATTAGATCATGAACTCAAAAATCATCAAGAATCCATTTGAAGATCTTTCATGAGACTGCACAAATCACAAGGTATAATTCATTTCAGAGTCATAGAAGAAGTAGTCATTTTCAGATAATGCTTAATGTTTGCTTTCCCGCATCTTTTCTCGTAGAGTGGATGATGGTCCAGCATGTCCATCTACATTAGTACGGGTTCTCAAACTGCCACATCTAAAGCAGAGCCAGTACATATCCTTGAACCACAGATAAGGTGTTTGATCTACAGATAACATTCGCCAGTGGTAAAACATCAAGAAACCTTAAATTTCCAAATTATCCCTAGACTTTACCCAAAAAATTAGTCCACCAATTCTACTCATTTTCCACTTTGCAGAAAGCTAGTATGGTACCCAGCATCAATGAAATGGTCATCAACTTTGACACGTTCCAGATATCCTGAAAAGAACATAACAGATTGGTATTACCTAATGATCGAGGAGAATAAACATGAAACCTTCTCGCTTTCCTTAAGTCCAACATAGGTCATTCTAAAACGACTCCCACCAGATTATATACATTCTAACAACAAAGCATTATTGCCCCTTTCTTGTTACGTTCTTCCTTTCTTTCATCACGTCTTCTGTGCTTTTGAGAGACTCATTACAAAATTCTACGACTAAAATCAGCAAAAGCAACGGAGGAAAGATCATCAGACCGGGAAAAAGGATCCAAGAAAAAAGATAAAACTCAATTCCAAGTAGACAAACAAATAACTATCTGAACCACGAGATGCGCGAGTAAAGGGAAGAGAATCCCTGTCGGAAACAGAAAACAAGCAAGAAGAAGGTAATAAAAGCATCAAGACACGACATGTACTCGTGAAAAGTCAGCCACACAACTGCAGTCTTAGGCAATTCTAATCGAGCTACGTCAGCAAAAACTCAAAAGAATCCCCATGGACCTCATCTTGACCACAAAATCGAAACCCTAGCCGAAATATGAATCCGAGACAGAAAAACAAACGAAAGAAAGCACTTTGCATCCACAAAAAACCGGCACAAAACCTCCCAAATCGGATCGATTAATGAAAATGGAATGCAGAAAATAAGATTCGAACATCAGATAATTCCGAGCGACAGATCTCGTAGATAAGAAGCCCATGTCCAACCAAGATTATCGAAAATGAGAAAAATTAGGGATCCAGACAAGAGGAACATATTTTACCTTTGCGGAGTTCGATAAGAGAAGAAATCGAAGAGAATCGATCCATTGATGAATGGAATAGAGAGAAAACAGAGAGCTGATTTCCTTCCTTTTCCTCGTCCTGCTCGCTCCTATTTCTCTATTCTTCTTCCTTCTCGTTGGTTGGTTGTTTGTTCCAAAGCTGTGCTGCAGCTTGAGCTTGGTGTTTCAAACCCTCATCGCGATGGCCACCACAAAAAGAAGCCTCATATGAAGCCCAGCCCTTCACCACACACACACTCTCTCTCTCTACCCTCTCTTTGTTAACCAGTATAATTAAAGAGATTACAAAGGAAAATCTAAAGATACGGCAGGGCCCTCTGACTTGCGGACGCACAAGCCATGGCGTTTGGGCGTGGAGTACTCGCCACGAGCAAATCGAAGCCGTTGTTTGACTCTTCGACGATACACGAAAACTAATAAAAGAATTTGTACTCAAAATTTTCCCTTTTTTCTGAGCCGTCCATTTTCCAGTCCAAAACAGTAGCGGTTAGGATGACGACATGCAGGAGATCTTTTGCCCAGCATGTGGCCTAGAAAGTTGAGCAATATTTCCTAGGTCGCAGTGTCAAGGACGACACCTTGACAATCCAAAACGTGCAATTGGTGGTGCCCACCACAAAGGCCTAGAAAGATCTCTTCTATTGACCATCATATCATTTTATAGTTTTTTTTAACATTCGGCATTCTGTCATGCCCCCACCTGAGTCCCAACCTTCATTTTCTTTCCATTGCTTGGACTATAAGGGAAATACCAAGTTTAAAAGCCAGGTCAAGGACAAATAGTAAAGACTACCATTCCGCCCCATTATTTGATTGAGAGCCAAGATAAGTTCCGTAACCAGCAATACATTTTCCTCGTTCATCTCTAGTGATTCCACCTCCCCTCATTTCACCTACATTTTCTAAAGCCGATCCATGAAACACAGAAATTAGCCATAAGGGGGAGGTTTCTGGATCATATTAGTCTCCTTGGCGATGCTTTCATAAGATTTCTTTGCTTTCACCTAACCGAAAGATCATTCTGAGAGTCAAAATGCCAAGGCCAGTCTATGAATGAATTAGCAAATTCAGCGACTCTAGCAGACTACAAGTTTAGGAATCGCATTGTCCCATTGCTCCTGCTGATGAACGATGCGGTTCCAAGCATTCCATATCTCCTTCACCATAAAAGCATAAGCCGCTAGTAGAAGAATAGATGCGCAATTTTTAGGTTTGTCTCGGCTTGATCTAAGCCATAATTGCCTCCTCAAGAGTAGCATAATCGTCGTAGGAAGGACCATATCAGGCTGCAAGAACTATCCACAGTGGTCTAGCCTTCGAATAGGGCCATATGAGGTGACATTCAGATTCCTCTGCATCTTCACGTAGAGGACATGATGTATTTGTTGTATATAAAAGACTACAGAGCATTATTCAGGTTGGAATTCTATGATGAGCCAAGAGCAAAAAGAACATCTTCAATCTAGAGATGCAATGGAGCCACGAGATTTGCTTCCAATAAATATCTTGATTAGTCGGAGAAGTGCAAGTACTCGTATAAGAACAAGATTTGATGCAAAATTATCCATCATTAGTCAACCTCCAAACTAGCTCATTAGCTTGTCTTGTAAGAAGGCTATGAGTCTGAACCTCGTGTGAGGTCTCATGGGGAAGAAACTCAAGGAAAGCATCTTTCCATATAACATTCT
This sequence comes from Warburgia ugandensis, assembly GCA_035236585.1. Lineage (NCBI taxonomy): Eukaryota > Viridiplantae > Streptophyta > Magnoliopsida > Canellales > Canellaceae > Warburgia > Warburgia ugandensis. Next base: position 14,765,335 of record CP141126.1, read on the forward strand.
ATACTTCAGGGCATAGACTTCTACGGGTTGAGTTAAGAAACAACAAAAAAATTTCTACACATTGTTGGATGCTACACATGTAGGAGATATTTTCAACGTGGCAAACCTGTTTTTGTTTTTCGGGGCTGACAAATTAATGGGATCACCACAACTTTAGAGACCACTTGTACTTTTACAATATAAACAAGTGAGAGGTAAGATCCATCTCTAGTTGATATATTTCAATATATGCCTATTATTTTCGATAAAACCACCCAATGTGGCCGATTTAAAATTTTTTTGTTATATCAGGTGACCTCACGCTACTAAGAATTCTGCATTTTATTTCAAGTGAATAATTACAAAGCAAATGACTCACTCTCCTAAATCTAATCCCTAACCAAAGGGAAAAGCAGCAGCTCAAACCTACAACCATTCATATTCCTAGGAGATGCCGAGATATCTACAACCAACTATGGTACACAAATATTGGCTACGAAGAATTTTACAAGGTTCCAAGGTTAATTGACAATCTATAATAAGTAATTCAATTAAGAATCTCAAATATGGACATTATGATACATGTACATTACATTGGACCTCTTCTTCTTTTTTGAATTTTGTACACTAAATTATACACAGGGACGAAGCTAGGACTCAATTTGGGAAGGGCCAAAAGCAATAGATATATGTAATTTTTCATATTTTGGAGTGTGTGGTGCAAAATTTATATATACATGTAACTTTGTTGTGAAGGGGGGGTGTGGCATGCACAAAATATACATATAGGAGTTCTGTTTACAAAATTTGGAGGGGGCCAAGGCTTACTTTGGCTCCATCAAAGTACAAACTTTTTTATTTCTCCAAGATGGGATCAACCCTCCATTGTAAGGCATATTGTGCTAATCTATTGAAGGTTGCAATGGATGATAAGCGGTACTTGGTGAAATATTTTTTAAAGAGTCTCAAGGGTGCCACCACCCAATGGTTTAACACATTAAGTTAAGAGATAGTTGCATCATGGACCTCTCTAACCAAGGCTTTCATAAATCAATACTTGCATAACTATGATGGGTTGCCAAAATGCATTGAGCTTGAGGTTCTAACTTAAGCGGATGGGAAAACTTTTGCAACATATGCACAAAAGTGATGATACATGGCCGATCAAGTTAAAGTTAGATCTTCAAAGCAAGATCAAGTCGAACTGGTTATCTATTCCTCCCATCCGTCCATTAAAGGATATTTCATGCCCCAAAGTCACGCAAAAATTTGAAATTTGACTGACACTAGAACTCACGAAGAAGCTGTCGCTAAGTCCAAATAGCTTCCTTCATGGGCGCTTACTAGGAGGACATATTATGGTATTGGTAGAGGAAAGAGAGCAAAAACTGGCAATATGAGTGTCATATATCATCGATACAAGAACCAACAACCAAGCAGCTAGAGGTAATACCACATGCAAAAAGCAATAGTAATACCAATATCAGTAGTTGTACCAACAGTAGTCTCAAAACTTGTAGTAACAATAGCTACAATACCAAACAGTGATACAGTCACCTACCCACTTGCGCAACAAGGACAACTCTCAATAGCATTATGCGGGATTGACTACTGTTCAAAGCCAAAACCATGGTGCCAACTCCCACAACTAGTATACATGCTCATTCACATCATTGGGACAAACATTAGGCAATATATTGTGGATACTAGAACCAGCAACCAAGCGACTAGAGGTATTACCCTACACAAACACCAAATTGCAATACTAACATCAGTAGTTGTACCAGCAGTAATCTTAAAACTTGCTGCAACCATAGTATCAGTCAGTGATATAGACACCCATTAGCCAGCTTATGCAACAAAGACGAACTCTCAATAGCAATACGTGAAATCGACTACGGATCAAGGATAAAATCAGGGTACCAACTCCCAGAACTGATACTACATGCCCATTCACATCATTGGGGCAGACATACATGGAGGCACTAGACTTTCTTTTAAGTATATTAGTATGCTTAGTCAACTAGATTCAAGGCTTCCATTGAACCCCTTACCAAGAAAGTATGATCCAATGCCCATTGCAAATATCATCAAGGGCCAATACATACTACAAAAATTGCACTATGCTCGAGAACATTATTCAAAACCTTATTGATGTAGGATTGTAATAGACGAGGCTCCAACAATCATAATATTATTAACTTTGAGTGCCCATACACCCTCACGGCTTTGCTCTTCTCCAAAGAGAAAATGCATTGTGATCGTTAAAATTCCCTGACCCTTAAAACTAGCTCAGCTCCCTCTCTCTAGGCAATGAGAGACTAACTCTCAATCCCTCACTTGTAGCTCGCCACCAATTCATCGGGCCACCCACCAAGCTTCACCTCTTCTCCCTTAGGGAACACGCGTCCTCGCATGACCTTTTCTGGGTCAGGCGAGCACCCATGTGAGGCTATCCACCATACTAAGAGGGGAAACTAGCTCTGATACTAATTATAAAGTATAGATCTCTACGCCTCCTGTCCGCGTAACTCTTTTACCTCCTATGAGCAACCAATAACTGCTTCTTGATAACTCATACCTTCTTTGCACACTAATTGACCAATTCTGACTTCACAAATTGTCATTCACCAATATCGCTCCAACAAATCGGTGTTCGACAAGGTCTATTAGATGATGTCTCATACGGTGCCATGCTAATGGTAGAGTGGTAACTATTATTATATGCAAACTCTATCAAAGAAAGATGTTCATATCAATTACGTTTCCACTCTAAAGTATAATCCTTGTTCGCTCGGACAATCCATTAGTCTGTGGGTGGAAAGCAGTACTAAATCTTTGCATGGTACCAAGTCCTTCCTATACCCTCTGCCAGAAATGTGATGTGAATCTGCTATCCCTGTCAAATATGATGGTAAAAGGCAAACTCCATGTAAACTCAAAGCTCCTTTATATATAACTTTGCCAAACTCTCCAATGATTGTCTCTATCAAATGGTAAGAAAATGTGAAGACTTAATTAGTCTATCCATTATTACCCAAAGCATGTTATACCTACTGGAAGTTCGAGGTAATCCTACTACAAAGTCCATAGTAATGTGGTTCCACTTCTATTATAGGAGTTTTAATGTCTGTAATAGTCCTACTAGTATCTCATGCTCTGCCTTCACCCTCTGACAAGTTGGACGTCTTGCCACACACTCACTAATATCTCATTTCATGCCCTGCACCCAGAAATTCTTTTTCAAATCTTGATACATTTTTGTACCCTTAGGGTAAATGGAAAACTTTGAGTTATGTGCCTTTCGTAATAATTCTTGTCTTAACCCTGCTGCTGCTGGCACCACAAGTCTATTCTGAAAGTGCACTCCTCCATCATTACCCACAGAGAATCTAGCCTTGCTACTCATACCTTGAGTCTCCCCGCACTCTTTCTAAGCTAGCAGAATTCAGTCTATAAAGGTTGATCTTACTGACACATTTGCTATCATCTCCTTCATCTTTCTACTTAGAGCATCCACCACAACATTTGCCTTATTCGGATGATATTAGATGGTGAAATCATAGCCCTTTAAATACTCCATCCATCGCCTTTGTCTCATGTTTAAGTCACTTTGAGAAAATAAGTACTTAAGACTTTTATGATCTGTAAAGACTTCAAATTTTATACCATATAAATAATGTCTCAAGATCTTCAAAGCAAAAATCACAGCAACCAACTCCTAATCTAATAGAGTATGCAAAATTTCCTCACAAATTAGAGTTATATTCACTCAAATATTGGATAGGAGATTAGGCTTACGTTAGAAGTCTCTTCCAATATAAATAATGCATCCAACAACCATGTTGGACTCATAACCTATGCATGTGATTGGACCCTTGTTTAAAATAAAATAAAAACTTTACACATGTCACCATTTATGATTCCAACACAAAGTGTACATTCAACATAGCGTGGACCATCTAGATCATGCATCTATGGTTCAGATGATGCACACACGGTGCAATGCCATTATACATACCATACACATTCATCCACTTTGATCTATTGATGAGACTCTAATGCGCATACTACCTTAGTTGATCATAGTTAATTGTTAGTGGATTTTTATACTTATTACATAATTGTTGACTACCATATCATCAAGCGCACCCCCTTACCCTTAATTTCATTGCATGTGTATGAGTCATTCACACCCTTGAAGTCAAGTGCATGCAAGCATCATTACATATATAGATACCTTTATGCATCATATCATGCACACCATGCTCTTATGACTAAACACTTATGTGACATCTCGTTAAATCTCTTGGAGGGGTGCATGAGCATTTCGTTTTATTTTTAGATAACATAATGCTCACTTATAACTAATGTCATTGAATGAACTCATGTGCCCAAGTATTTCCTTGATCCAAATCACGTACAACTTTGAATTTGTGTTTTAGACCCATGCAGGCAAGTTTAGTTTGACCAAACCATGTATACACTATTTCTTACTTGATTAGAACATTGCACTCATGTTTAAAACTCACCTTAGTTTATTTGTAATCCTTACATACTAGTAATCTTGCAATTGCACGTCATTGATTTCCTACCATGAATCTAAGTGCATGCTCGATTTTATCCCTTAGTAATCTCATACTATTGATTTACAATTGATAAAATTCAAAATCAATGCACACTTGTCATATTGTGATCTAAGCTTATGTACAAGGTTGATTTTTTTTTTAGTATCATAGACCGCTTGAATCTATGTCTTGATCAGTGCACATAAATACTTTATAATATGTTGATCTCTATGTAGACGTATGAGCACATCATCACTAAACTGATTTAAAACACGCATAAAAGTTTGATCTAAAACACAATCACTATAGATCCTTATTTTTCAACCATATGCAAGATTTGATGCTTGTTTTGATGTGATCATAACACTCATCTATAATGAGTCCATATGCAATATATCAAATTATTTGATAATTCTAATCTTTTTCACCTTGCATATGTAGTTGGATCGTACTATTGACTTTATTTTGATGTATGTAGATTAATGCTTGGCTGTATGTTAAATCTCATTGTTGATGGTATTGAAGAAAGAAGAAGAAGAGATGACCTAGTTTTGGATGTTTATATGTGTGTGTGTGTGTGTGTGTGTGTGTGTGTGTGTGTGTGTGCATATATAGAAAGAGAAAGTTATGATGGGTGCATACTAGAATTGAATACGAGATCAGAAATATGATGAGACTCTTTGGAGTCATGGGTGAGAGGTAATAAATGAGATCCTAGTAGTTTGCTATGCTAGGAGTCCAGTTGGCCATTGATACTATGAAAAGAAAAAAAAAAAAATGATACCCGCCTAAGGTAAAGGCTTTAGTGCATTTGGAAGGGTCATGGGACCTTCCATTCAGTGTGATCCGTTCTCCCCCAGGAGGACAAGTGTAGGTTGTGCGGTATCCACGATCGAACGTAAGCATGAGACATTGGTTCTCTCTACGTGCATAGCAGACGAGATTTGATATGGACATATATGTATATGTCAATCAACCTCGAGGAATTTAGACCATTTGCCTTTATAGCCTTAGCAGGATGTTGTTGTCTGATTTATTTGATATTGTATGACATGTTTCAGATATTTGGTACAACCTTTAATGCTATGTACTTTTGATTGAGATTTGCAATACTCAACGTGATTTACTATGGACTTTGAGATTTAATCGTTACCAAGGTTTGATATTAATTGCATTTAATCGTTTGAATCCTAATATCTTTATGCCTTCATGTGTTTTCTGCATATTTTTGTCTAACTTAGAATTTCCCACTGAGTGGTCATACTCACCCCCACCAACAATTTCAGGTCAATCTTCTAAGCAAAACTAGAGAATTGAGGCAAAGTAGGAACTTTGGAGCAGATGAGTGAAAGTATTATAACGAAATTAGTACTTATTTCTTTTAGAATAAGAGCATTGAACATTTAGAACAAGTATATGATGAGACAAGTTGTAATGACCCAAAATTTGGAGACATTTTGTATAAAAACCAACCATGATGTTGGCTCGTTGCCAACGATATTGTAACTTGGTCTATTTTGGGAATGAATATATTTTTAATATATGTTTAAGGGTCTTATTAGGTGGTTGAATGTTTGATCTAAATTCACATAGGAAACTTAGGAATTTGTGAATAAAATTAGTGCCACTAGATACTACATGCAAAATGGAATCCAACGCCTCAAAGAACGCCGAAAACGGAGCTCGTATGAAGTTATAGGCGTTAAAAGATTGAGGGCATTTTTGTAAAATGCACCTAAAAAACGAAAAAGGTCAAAAACTGTAAGGGGCCGTTTTGATAACGGCACCCAGGCGGTGCCAGGGGGAAAAGGCAGCACCGCCATAGGGCGAGCACCGCCTTAGCACGGCTATAAAGCCTGCTCTTCCCCTCTCCCCTACCCATCTGATTTTCCTCTCCGGCCAAGCTAGGGCTTCAAATCTGAAACACCCTCCTTGTTCCCTACAAAAATCCGGCACAACCCAAGTTCTCCCATCGGGCCAGCCATCTTTCTCTCTTCTCCTTTTCATTTTTCCTCCCTTGGCCGTTGCCATTTCATTGGATTTTTGCAGTTATCGGGTTTTTCTGGGTTTTCCGGCAAACGACGAAGGAGCTGCTTCAACAGAGGAAGGGCACGACTCGGACTGCCCAGGTAAGGCTCCTCTATTTCCCTCTCTCCTCTTTCCCGTTTTCCCCCAGATTTCGGCCAAATTTGGGCAATGTTTCGGCCAAAAAACACAAGTTCTCCATGAACAAAGCGAACCAGGCGGGTGGAAACCCGTCCAAGGTCCTTGTGCACGAGCGTCCCAGGGGTGCAGACGTCCCCAGGTGCACCGTGTGGTCCAGGGGCGCCTGGCTTGATGCACACCCGTTCCAAGCTCCCTGGGGGCTGTCCTCACGCATGCATCACGTGCGAATAGTTGTCTTAGCTTGACCAAGACGTCCTGGGAGCTGAGGCACACTGTGGCCGCACCTAAGACATGTTCGCTCAACAGTGCACAACCTGGCACACTATTTCGGACGTACGCACATGAGCCTGGTTGCGATGCAACTAGGGCGCACACGTATCCTAGAAACCATAGTACGCATTTAGAACCGTGGCGCGCAAGACCCTAGGCACTACAATTGGGTCGTCCATTAAGGAGCGCCCTTGTAAAATTCAATTTCGGAGCCTATGTAACTCCGATTGACAAGCCAAAAGGACCGTTACATCCGTAATTTTGACACGTACACAATTATACAATAAAATGCAGAACATTCTTAGATAAAGAGCAACTTAAAAATATCATAGAATAACCCCTAGAAACGAACATCATATGACTTGTACCCTGTGAGCTTAAAAATAACGCTTAGATCTTATGTTTAAACATCATTCAAGACCTTACCAAGATATTCTCGGACTCGAAGTAAAGACAGGCACGAGCTAAGTAACAATGCATGAGGTAGGTCGTTTGATCCTACTCTGTTTTCAAAATACATTCCAAACTTTCATATGCTTTTATTACTATATTGAGCATGTGTTTTAAACCATTTTGTTCTCATACAAGTATGCGGGACTTGCTTTCATGACTTATATATATATATATATATATATATATATATATATTTGAAAAATCTTGCATTGAATGAAGAATGATGTTGAGAAGTAATGTTTTTATATGCAAACATGTCTTCATACTAGCATAAAGTGATTTTTATGCATTGCTCGCATGTCTTGAAAAGAAATGCATAAATTACCTGATTTACAAAGATTGAGATTGGATCATTTGGATAACTGCATATCCCCGAGGGTTGCCAAAAGACACTGGAGTGCCCAAAAGACGCTGGTTAGGCAGTTGTGAGGGCCAGGCAATGTGAGGTACCCAAAGAGGATATTAAAAATGATTGCATAAATTGCATGATTTACTATGAATGAGTGCATAAATTGCATGATTTGCAATGATTGAGCTTTGGCTTTATCTATAGATGCTTTTGGGCTATTGAGCCTGATGGGCACTATGCTAAGTAGGTAGATCACCGAATGAGGCAACCTGCGTAGGGATAGATCGCCAAATGAGGCAACCTGCATAGGGAATAAAACCCTGAGTTCCAAGTGGGCAGATCGCCGAAGGAGGCAACCTGCGGTAGGAATAAAACCTTGAGTTCCAAGTGGGCAAATCGCCGAAAGAGGCAGCCTGCAGTAGCAACAAAACCTCGAGTCCCAAGTGGACAGATTGCTGAAAGAGGCAGCCTGCGGAGGAGCATAGTGACCTTATGATTTCAGTTGTACTAATATGCATATAACATTAAGATGGTCATAAACGAGTACTCGTGACCAATTGTCTTGAGACCCGGTGCATGTTACTTTGTGATGCTAACATTTGCCTTACCCGAAGACTATTTTAAGTATTTCTTGATCGTTTTATACGATGCATTCATTTGACGTAGTGAATCTATTTATTTCGATGTTCTGAAACTAGGCATACTGTTAGTGTTGCATACTGAAATTTGATAAAGAATTTCTATAGATGACATAACTTACATTTTATTCATACAAATGCACACCTATCACAAATTTAGCATTCCCAATGTCTTTCATGCCACCATTTTGAACTCTGTATGATGCATTGTTGTGTTTTCAAAAAGGGTAGTGTCAGGTTACCTACTGAGTATGATAAATACTCAACCCAATCCATTATTTTTCAGATCAAACAAAGTACAAATAGAAGGAGGATCAGGAGGCGTTAGAAATCAAGTCAAGTAGTCAAAGGTAAGACTTAATTAGTAATTTCTTTTGGTAGCTACTATAATCTTGATTGTAAGTATTTGTTATAGCTGTGGCTGTGACTAACAATCCTGGAAGTAATTACTTGTTTTGATTTGGTTTATAAATTGTCATGACATTATGCATTGAGCATTCATTTTGACACTCAGGCTCTTTCTACAATGTTTTTTGAAAAAGAAGAAATTTTTCTTGCATTCTTCTGCATAAATTGTTTTAAAACTAGAGATCGATCTTGCTGTGTTTTTCCAAAAAATGGCATTGAAAAACCCAGGTCGTCACACAAGTAACTTTGTTATGAATGTGGGGAGTCGATTTCATTTAAGTTATGATTTCATTTAAGATTGTTTAGGCTGTGACCAGTAGGTCATAGTAGTGCTTATTCTTGTAAAATTATTTTGATTATATGTGAAATTTTAATGAGACACTTGGGCATGGAAGGGTAGTTTTGAAAACTACTATATATGATAGTTTTAAAATGTTGTTGATGTTTAACTGCAAGTGCACGGGTTATTGTAGTGTAGCTTATGCAAGTACGGGTCGATCCCACGAGGACTTGATTTAAAAAATAGGAATTTCAATAAAATTTAATCATCTAAAATTAAAAATAAATTACTCAAAAATACTGGAATTATTGAAATGATAATCAAAGTTCAGATATAATCAACTTTTCAAAAGTACAGAATTTCCAGTTCCTAAAGAAAGCAAATAAAATCAAATAATGAGAAAAAACTACTTCCCTAGATCAAACACTATCAAAATCTTCAACTTTGATGTCCTAAGAGATGATCAACCTTCATATATGTCTTCATCACGTCATTGATTAGAGATCCACTAGTCGTTGTCAGATTCATCAAAATCAAAGAGATCTAAGCTAAATTGTAATTTCAAGATTTGGACGATTCAAATTGCTTTTTGGATTTCAGATCTAAGATTAGAAACGTTAATTATGTCTAGGAATGTCCTAATAATGAACCTGTAAAATTAATTTGAAATATGAGAATAAGCGAAGGAGAAATGGTGGTTTTTATTGTGATTAAGGCTAACCCGTTGATGGGTTAGTCCTTAATTGATTTGTCTGGAATTGGTTTGTTCCTGGATAAGAAAAATGTAGATAGAACAAAACTGAAATACCACAGGATACAGATGGAATTAAACTGGGTACACAGATGGAATTAAACTGGGGACACAGATGGAATTAACAAGAAAGAACATATTTGTAATTGCTTTTAAAGAGAGAGGGCAAAATCAGAATTTCGTGGAAATCTGGTTTTTAAGAAAAAAACCAAACGAAGGAAGAGAGAAACAGATGAGGGAGAAGAGGGAAAAGGAAGAGAAGAGGAAGAGAGAAGAAGAGAGGAGGAAGGAGAAGATGGACGCCGGAACTTGGAAACCCAATTTGGGTTTCTATCTCCAGACTATCCCACGACAACGCCTGAGCCGATGGTGGTTTATGCGAAGCAGAGGAACGAGAGAAAGAAAGAGCAGAGTGGCTTGGCCGGTGTTGGGCAGGCGATGAGGAAGAGAATGGAGAAGGCGTGGTGGGTTCTGCCTCACACTGAGATCTGGCCGAAGACACTGAGGCAGAACCAGTGATCTAGGCAGAAGAACGAGCACCAAAGAGAGAGAGAGAGAGAGAGAGAGAAGAAGAAGAAGAAGAAGAAGAAGAAGAAGAAGAGGCGTGAGAGGGAGCAAAGTCATGAGAGAGAGAAGAGGCTGTTTGTGGGTGGTGCGGTTGAACAAGAGGGAGTTCGAGAGAGGGAGAGAAGGGAGAAGGAGAGAGATGGGAAGAGAATAGAAGAAGTGAGAGGGAAGGGAACCATGGAAAGAGAGTAGAGAAGAAGAGGAGAAAGAATAGAGTAGATGATAGAGAGAAGAGGAGAGGGGGGGAAAGAAGGAGAAGGATTAAGAGGAGAGAAGAAGAGGAGAGAATGGAGGGAGGAGAAAAGGAGAAGAAGGGGAAGAGGAGAAGGGAAGAAAAGACGTGAGAGAGAAGATGGACATGAGGAAGTTGTAAGAGAATAAGGGAGAGAGATGTGGGTATGTGAGAATGAGGAAGGGAAAAAGAGAGAAGAAATAAGGAAGGAAAAAGGAGAAAAATAAAGAGGGAAAGAGAAAAGAAAGGAAAAAGGGAGTGGGAAGGAAAGAAAAATAAAAAGGAAAAGAGAGTGGGGGAAGGGTTTCCTTTTTGTCTATAATTTCCAATTGAGCTCCTTTATTGTTTAGGAAATTATTCTATCCATTTTCATAAGTGATCTGATCCATCCAGTGCACTTTAAGATAATCTGTATCATTAACTTTTAATCGTATACATCAATGTGTATTTTGGTTGATTTGCAAAAGAAAAGACTAAATTAGAATCATCTGAATCATACATTAATCATCTAATGAGCTCTAACGATCATCTGACCGTTGATTTTGAAAAGTTAAAGTTTGAACGATCAATTGGAGCTAAATTCAAAATCAAGATAAATTTTACAAATATGAACGGTTAGATGATCTAATTGAACGCTAAATTAGGGGTATTTTGACCAAAATTGAACACTTAACAAATGTTTAAAAAGAAAATTTACTCAAGAACCTAACCATTTTCAAATGAATTTGGCAAAGTTCGTTTTAAAAAAAACCCGCATTGTCACAGGGACTCTTTCAATCAATCAGCTAATGTTATGTTAATTCGCTTTTCCAACTAGGTAGTGAAATATTGTAATAGCCCGAAGGCCCCACACACAATAATATTGATCGCTTTGGAGAATGGGGTTCATATCACCCAGCCCCCTCACGGCTTTGTTCTTCCCTTATGGGAAAAGGCCTTATTGCATGTAAGTCCTCCTAACTCTTATCAATAGCCTAGTCACTTTCTCCTTAGTGATGTAGGACTAACTCTCAATGCTACCAGTTGCCCGCTTAAAAGTGCCCTACCTACCTTAAGGAACATGCGTCCCTGTGTGTTGGCGACCACATGTAACCTGGGAACCACGTGCCAGCCAGCCACACACTGGGTCAAGGGTTGGCTCTGATACCACTATAACAGCCTGAAGGCCCCACATACAATAATATTGTCCAATTTGGAGACTGAGGTCCATATCACCCAACCCTTGTACAACTTTGTTCTTCCTTTGCGGGAAAAAGGCCTTGTTGTATGTGAAGTCCTATTAACTCTTATCAACATCCTAATAACTTTTCCCTTAGCGATGTGAGACTAACTCTCAGACCTGCTAGGCCCCGCTTAACAACAGTCCTACCCTCCTTAACATGCATCCCCACATGTTGTGCTCACACGTACCTTGGAACCACGTGCTGGCCAGCCCACACTAGGTCAAGGGTTGGCTCTAATACCATTGTAATAGCCCGAGGGCCCCACACACAATAATATTGTCCGCTTTGGAGACTGGGGCATATATCATCAAGCTCCCGCATGACTTTGTTCTTCTCTTATAGGAAAAAGCCTTGTTGCATGTGAAGTCCTCTTAACTCTTATCAACAACCCAGTCACTTTTCCCTTAGTGATGTAAGACTAACTCTCAGCGCTACCAATTGCCTTCTTAACAGTACCTTACCCACCTTAGGGAACAAGCGTCCTTGCGTGTTGGTGGCCACACGTAACTTGGGAACCACGTGTCGCCCAACCACACACCGAGTCAAGGTTTGGAGCTCTGATACCACTGTAATAGCTCGAGAGCCCCACACACAATAATATTGTCTGCTTTGGAGACTATGACCCATATCATGCAGCCCCTACACAGCTTTATTCTTCCCCATAGGAAAAGGCCTTGTGGCACCGTTAAGTGGGTGGCTGGTAGCGCTGAGAGTTAGTCTTACATAGCTAAGGGGAAAGTGACTAGACTGTTGATAAGAGTTAGGAGGACTTCACATGTAACAAGGCATTTTCTCGCAAAGGAAGAACAATGCCGTGCGGGGGTTGGGTGATATGGGACATAGTCTCCAAAGCAGACATTATTGTTGTGTGTGGGGCTCTCGGGCTGTTACAGTGGCATCAAAGCCAACTCCTGACCTAGTGTGAGCTAGCCAGCACGTGGTTCTCATGTACATGTGGGGCGCAACACGCGGGGATGTGTGTTCCCTAAGGGTTGTAGGACTGCTGTTAAGTGGCGCTTGATAGATTTGAGAGTTAATCCCACATCGCTAAGGGGAAAGTTACTGGACTGTTGATAAGAGTTAGGAGGACTTTACATGCAACAAGGCCTTTTCCCCCGAGGGAAGAACATAGCCATGAGGGGGTTGGGTCATATATGCCCTAGTCTCCAAAGTGGACAATATTGTTGCGTGTGGGGCCCTCGGGCTATTACAGTATTATTGAACTCGGTGCATTACTGTTGGTGTGGTCGCACCCTGACTGCTGTTAAGTGGACGATTAGTAGCGCTAAGAGTTAGTCCCACATCGCTAAGCGAAAAGTTATTGGGTTGTTGATAAGAGGGGCTAGGTGATATGAGCCATAGTCTCCAAAGCGGACAATATTGTTGTGTGGGGCCCCCGAGCTGTTACAGTGGTATCAGAGCCAACCCCTGACCTAGTGTGGGCTAGCCAGCACGTAGTTCCAAGGTACATATGAGTGTAACACGCGGGGACACGTGTTTCCTATAGGGGGTAGGACTGCCGTTAAGTGGCGGCTGGGAGCGCTGAGAGTTAATCCCACATCGTTAAGGGAAAAATTACTAGGTTGTTGATAAGAGTTAGAAGGATTTCACATGCAACAAGGTCTTTTCTCACAAGGGAAGAACAAAGCCGTGCGGGGACTAGGTGATATAGGCCCCAATCTCCAAAGAGACAATATTGTTGTGTGTGGGGTCTTCGGGCTGTTACAAATATCGAGTCACTTGTCAATGGCACCTAGTTACAGGGAACTTCCTATGTAAGTTCCAAGTGCGATAGGACAGGATCCACCTCCGCCTGAGCCGATGATCGTTTGGACCCATGCATATCATGCCATCATGTTCTAGAATCTGGGTTCGCCCCACCATGGAGCTGGCTGTCCAAGCAGTGGCAAAAAATGAACCAACGGGAGAGTATTTTTTATGTTCTGTTATAACGCATAGTGCGGCTATTCTTATTATTTGAGAAGAATAATGCTGCTCTTTTCGATTTGCCGAACCCTCAAATGTTTATGATTAATCGTACGGTTAGGATAGTCTGATATATGTAGCTCTAACTCAAGGCTAAAGCACGTGCACCATCATTCAATCCTTGCAAGTTGGACATGATACTTGGCTTAGAAATTGTGCTTGTCATGAATGAGACTTTAGTTTCATTTAGCTCATTGCACTTGTACATCCAAATCCCTTAAGTGAGAAGCTGAATCGCAGGATTAGGTGTTTGTGCCATAGAAAAAGAAAATCCAAGGGCTATGCATATAACTACTTAATTGATTGTGTTTATAACTAGATTAAGCATTCTCCATAGTAGAAAATTTGATTCTTCTCATATACAATTGTAGAGTTCACTTTCCCTTGAGAATAGAAGTTCAAATGCACAACCCCTCAAGGGTTGGGTACAAAATAACTGTTTATTATATACGCCCTCCAATACTATTAATCTAGCTCACCACGAATGGGCAAAACGTATGTATGGAGCAAGAATAGTCCTACAGAGTGTTATTACGAATGCGAAAAGGGCATTTGTATAGGTAATTTAGCTCGTCTTCCGTATGTTGTCTTGCACATAAGAGGGGGGGAGTTGGATACATTTGTAACATTATAACAAACGTTCAGAAGCATTAGTGTGAATATTGAATATGGGCTAGTAACTGCCATGAAATCATCAGGTAATTTTGAGTAAAAGCTGTCGATTGCATGGATTATGTGTCAGTTTTGAAAGGGTCCCCACCCAACTATCAGGCGAGCTTTCATAAGGAGATACAAGCAAAGAAAAGTACATGTATGTATCATATGTTCACATATCCAAACCATTCACTTGAATAAAATGCAGAAAAATGTTCTAAGAACCCAAAAGTCCACCAATCAAATGATTCCAGATCCTTCTGTATGTGCCTTCTAATGCTATTGTAAGGGAAAAGCCAAGGATCCACAATGACTTAGAAAGCCTATACAAATTGTAGTCTGAATGGGAGAGCCTCACTAGGCATGATTCAACCTATGGGGGGTGCAAGGTCGCTAGTAAAAGGTTCGGATCATCTTATAAGTTGTTTTGCATGTGCCTTTGTCTACTAAGGTATTGGGCTAGATAAGCATTGGGCAACGACAGGAGAAAGACAGACTGGCTCATTAACAGCATATATACCTTGTTGCTCGATTTCTTATAGTCGATGGGAATCACATGAAGAACACTTCATCAATGTTGTAAACCATCTTATGTGCATAAACAGGCTAAAAGGTTGGAGAGAGAGAGAGAGAGAGAGAGAGAGAGAGAGAGCATAAATGGTGCCCTTGAAGATGTATGGTGCATAAACAGGCTAAAAGGTTCGTGTTGGGCCAAGATTTTGGTTATCTAAATCATTCATCCTGGCATCTTAGATGGGCTACGCTCCAAAATCTGATCCGAGTTATCCTAGCCTGTACTCTTCCAAGTTGCCGTGCCCCAAAATCTCATCCAAATTATCCTGCCTTTACCGTTCTGAGTCACAACATGTACTGCAAACACTTGTAGCACGAGAAGGCCAGGATTAACCCCTGAAGATCTTTGGGTGTCGCCAAGAAGATGAACAGTTGGGATTACTGAAGATGGATCCTAAATCTAGTCTTTAATCTAAAATACTACAAACACACATTTAGATAGAGAATGATCCGACAAGGAAAGATAACTGGTTTAGCCAGCAGGGACATGCCGAAATTATAGTCCAAGAGGGTAATCGCACACCCCAGAAACGTTCACATGTTAAAGCAGGTGGCATCACTTCTCTCTTTGAAAGCGAAAGTGACGGCAATAAAAGATTGGGAAACAACATGTGCAGGGACCATAACTTACCACAGGAGGGACACCAGAGTTTTCACGAGCGCCGTAGCCCAGAAGAAGCCATAAGCTGGAGCTTTCCATCCCCCAACTGACTACAGACCAAAAGCGCCCTTCAACTTCCAAGAATAAATAGCCCAAGTGAAAGAATAATCTCTTTTCACATCATAAAAGCTTTTGCCATCCTTTTCCTGCTTTGCCTCTAAACAAGCTGTCCTTTTCGCCTTTGATTGACATCTCATAAACTGGAAGATTATAAGGCCATAAAGCTCACATGAAGATGCCAGCTATCTAAATTGTTTAAGCCTGTAAAATATACACCACCAGTTTAGCTACTTCGTATCTGTTTTGCTGGGAGCACTTCATGCTGAAAATAGTACCTAATAAAGAGGAAATTGATCAATGGAAAATGCTTGTGGGATACCAAAAAGCAGGACAGATCAGGACTGCGAATAGCAAACTCTTCTTTAATGGCGAGAGTGAATGCTTTAATGGGGCCAGCCCCATTGAACGACGAACCGCATTAAAGCGGGACTGCCATTTGCCATCCTGGTTGGGGTCAACGGATGTCGCATCTAGCTAGCTGGTCTGATGACAAATCCGTTTCTTTTCATTGCCGCAATGTGCATTCATTTATTTGTAAGTTGTAGCACCAACTGGAAGGGGGCCTGGTTGAATAGAGGTCCTGTTCATGCTTCTTCTGCGGTCATTCGAAGACATTTACCAGAAAGACAAGTATATCTTGCTGAGCGAAAATTGGGACCGTTAATTTTGTGGCCATTGCAGTAGAGCAACTCTGTCCTCTCTGTGTGTACCTTGCATATTTATGCTGATCGTAGATGACTTTGTTACAGCATCTTAAAGATACCTGGAAAGACGCATCTATAGGTGGATTTCTTAGGGTACTAATTCCAGAAAAGAGAATTGCAAAAGGGTGCTGTTATGTGCTTGGTGTAATGTGTAGAAATAATTGATTGGTGTAACGTGTAGAAATAATGGGAGGTTTGGTTCGGTTTGAGAGATAGAGATAGATAAGGTGGCCCGGGAAAGGAGAGAAATGAGGAACTTGGCCGGTGCTATGCGGTTTGGTGGTATCGCCTAGTGTGATGCGAGCAGAGAAAAAAAAACAACCGGGACTTGGTCTGGAATGGTGATGAAAGGAAGATGGGGTGAGCAATAAATGGAGATGTGCGATAAAAAAAACTGAAATAGGAGATGGAGAGATAAGTGTGATGGAGTGAGAAAATAAAATAAAATGACGCCTTTGGTTAGGGCGTTGTCTGGAACAGAGAAGCAAGGCAAGGACGCCTGGCTTGTGCAATGAAGAGGAAGAAAACAATGGATGGAAAGCAGGAAAAGAACGCACTCTCAAAAGACTGAAACGCAACCCAAGAAAGACAACCAAAACAAAAAAAAAACTAAAACTCCCCCTTCCCCCTACGGTTACCCTCTTTATAAGGTTTACCCTTTCCTAATTTTCCTCCAACTTCCTTTTAGAGGTAGATTCTTATTAGGACTTTTCTCTACCAAATTATGACTCCTCTTACACTAGTAAACCTCTTCCATTGGGAAACCTCTTCCTTTAGGAAACCTCTTCTTTTGCCTTCTTGAACTTCAACTAATCTGCACCATTGAGATTAAATCCGAGCCATCCAATGTCTCCTTTAGTTGATCTCCAAAATCAAAGACTAGATTAGAGTCATCTAAACCTTATATTAATCATCTAATAAGCCATAATGATCATTTGAACGTTGATTTTAAAAAATTAAAGTTTGGATGGTCAATTTGAGCTAAATTTAAAATCAAACTAAAATTTGCAAATTTGAATAGTTAGATGATCTAATGGAATGCTAAACTAGGGGTCTTTTTTTCAAAATTAAACTTTAACAAATGGTGCAGTTAATTTGATTTAGTTACTCTGTAATGGATAGTGTATGTAGTTACTTTGATTTAGTTACTCTGTAATGGGTAGTGCGAGTAGTTATTCTATTTTAATAGTAGGTACAGTGAGTAGTGGGTGTAGTTATCTTGATTTAGCTATTCTATTTGTGTAGTAGGTGTAATGGCTAATTTTGGCTAACCCATTGTAACAAATTCCTGCTATAAATATACATAAAAAATCATTTACCTTAACTTTGCGTTGATTTAAAGGTTTTTGGGCTACTTATAATAAACCAAACTTTTCACATTTCCTTACTCTAATTCCCTATTACTACAAAATAGGTAGAAAGAAGAATTACTGTTGCCTTTCAATCTTCCAATTGGACCACATACTCCTTCTCAAAACCAGATATACAGCAGGTGCAATGTCTCATTGTAGTATGAGGAAGCAAGCCCTACTATCCGTTACCCAATTGTACTTAGATAAACCCTTAACATCCATTGAATGTCTTCTTTTTTTTTCTTTTTTTTTCTTTTTTTTCTGTTAGAGGTGCGCGTTACGACACGAGATGCAAGTAACAGGTCACATTTACTAAGAGAAGACGCATTATTGTTGGAGATTAGATGTCTGATTGCATGAGTTTTGAGCTAATTGAGACCGAAGTGGGTCATATCGACTAGATTGTCTGGATCAATCATACCGGGTCCGATGATAATGATAATTAATTTGTGCCACCGTAACATACCAGGATGTCCCTGCTAGATGCATTTCTCAGCCAACAATTACGTAGTCCGTATAATCAATGCATTTTGGCTGTAGCCCTGGATGACAGGATCCGCCACATGAAAAATCATAAATCCGCCCAGTTTTGGTACGATGAGACAGCCGTCGTGGCGCTTTCCCTTTTCTGGTAGTGGTACTGCGACCGAGCATTGTCCCTAATGGAGTCTAACCAAATGGCTAAGTCGTCAGTATCTGGCCCTCTCACGGAAAAGACTTTGCCCGAACAGCTACCCGAACCAGGCTCTCCAACCTGCTCAAGCCTCGCCCGCCATTGTCAATCTCCCCTCACCTAATTCATTGCGGTCAGCCCGGCAGCGCATTAAGAATTGTTGGCCTTCCACCCCTCACCTAGTTTGAGAGAGAGAGTAATATTGCCTGACGCGCCCAGTGCGACATTGATCCATTTCATGAACTAATAGATAATACTACCTTAATTGACATTTTATTAATAAATGAGAACAACAAATCTTGCTCCGTTATATTTAATAAAAAAAATACTATGAAATAAATTTTTAAATGTTGTAACATCGCTGACATGACAATGATTCGGGTGTCAAACATTAGAATTTTTCAGTAAAATTTTAAAAGTAGTTTCTAAACCTGTTTAGTATGTCTTTGCTAAATTTGATGCAATTTCAGTGAGAATTGATGTAAAAATGGGTCGATATGTAAGTAGGTTACTGACTGTCTGACACAGTTTTCAAGTGAGAGTTAACTAAAAAGATTGTGCAGGATGTGATGGACTTGTATCCCAGTGCCACTTTCATTTCTAGCAAGTAGTCCATCTTCAACTCACACAAGGACTCTAATAGTGTACTTGACACAGCTGCAAGGTGCTGGTGTAAGGGCCCATGACATGTGCATTTCGTCTTTAGAGGCTCCTACATCATGTGGTCATAATCTCGCGTTCTTTGTGATCAAGATTGTTGCATGTGGTTACTGGTGGCATCCATTTCAGAGTGGCAACCAAACTGGAGTAGTGTCTGCAAGTAGTAAATTATGTCCTTGGCCTTGTGAATTGGTCTGTTGGTCCCTGGTTAATGAAGCGAATTGGTGTTGGTCCCTCGTTTGCATGTCTAGTTGATCACTTAACCCAGTCGTAAGACCATTAAATAAGGCTTGGATAAATAAAACTAGTTGGCCAGTCGTAAGGCCATTGGTAAGAACGACGATTCAAAAAATAGCTAAGAAAAAGGGGAACATATAGTTACTGAGAAACAAACATAAAATCCTTTTCAATTGGCCGTTGGGATGCTTGCTCATCGCAGTGTTTGGCATGCAAGATGAAGCTGGAATTTACCTATTAACCTGAGCAAAACATTTGTTACAACGTCCAACAAACGATGTACCAGGATTTGTGGGACCATAAGATTTGACTAGGTCCGTTAGATGGATGTGCCGTCTACCTGAACCGTAGATTCGGATTCCCGTAAGAAGTGTTTGGAAACGGGATAATGGCAATTCTTGTATAAGCCATTCATGATTTCTCTGGAGGTAATTTGGGTAACAATTAAGGGTAGTTTCGGTATCTTGCCAGAACGCAAGGATTACGGCCGACCGCCATCATCCGTCTCGAGTCGTGTGGGAGTGGAGTTTTGACACCTCGTGCATTGCATCAAGCGACGGCCGTGGAATTAGTGGCGTACACCTCCGAATGATGACGTGGTACAAAATAATTGGTTGGAGGTTCTTGGCGTGGTCGACCTGCAAAATAGCGTTAGTAAAGACAGCTGGCATGGGCAAATCTGTCGAAAATGCCAATAGAATTGATGACGTGGCACCGCGGAGGCGGCCAATGATTAGGAGTTTCTCACGGCTGCGTCCCGAGAGGGAGATAAATCTTTCCCACCCACCGCCCCCCCCCTCTCCATAAAAACATAAAAGCCACAGAGAGAGAGAGAGAGAGTTTATGTAAAAGATGGCGATTTTCTGAAGCGTTCTTCTTCGGATTTGAATCTCGGTCTGTAGATTTAGAGAAAGATCGCAACTGAAATGTCTTTGATCCGTGAGCGGAAGCTTCTTGCAGAGAAAGTGGAGGCGGAGGAAGACACTGCTATCTTGTGGGAGAAGGAGAGGTGAGAAGAGGGAAGAGAAAAAGATCGTAGTTCATTGAATCGCCTTCGATTAGTTTCCTAGGAAAGAGATTCCGAGCGTCGGAGGCGGAGAAAACAGATCGAATAGGAAGGGAATCCGTTATAAGAATCGGTTCGGATAGAGCAGAGTTATTTCGTCTCAAACAGGAAAGCAAGTAATAGTAAGTTGAAACATCGGTAAGCATCATCGGAAAGAAAGATCTGTTCCATATTAAGTTTCCGTCTTGGAGGATTTTCAGATCGATCAATTTGAAAATCTGCTGGAAAGTAGAAGATTTTGATTTTTCGTTTTTGGGTTTATGATTTCGTTTTTCTGGTTTTGTTTCTGTAGACCGGTTGTCGGGAAGTAGAGAGTGAAGCTCTTAGGGTTCTGTCAATGTCGGCAACAGTTACGAGCGAAAAAATCGCGGTTTCTGCAGCGGAATCTCAATCCCCTGCTTTGAAAACGAGCAACCAGATTGAAGTGGAGTTCGCGAAATGCGATTGCTGTGGATTAACGGAGGAATGCACGCCGGCCTACATTAGTAGAGTTCGCGAGCGATATCACGGGCGTTGGATATGCGGCCTCTGTTCCGAAGCCGTGAAAGATGAGATTTACAGATCGGAGAGGCTTATAGGCATGGAAGAAGCTCTGAATCTCCACATGAACTTCTGCAAGAAGTTCAACTCCGAAGCTCCGGTCAATCCAACTGAACATCTGATTTCCGCCATGAGACAGCTGCTTAGAAGAAGCTTGGATTCTCCGAGAGTTCTGCGATCGACTCCCAGCAGCCCTCGCAGAGAGGAAGACAACGTTCGCGGTCCGCTTGCTCGTTCCGGAAGCTGCTTTTCTAGCTTGGCTGGTTGGAAGACAAAAAACCTGGCCAAAAAATAAGAAAAAGGAAAAGAAAATTTTCCTTGGAAAAGAAAAAAAAAAACTTCGTCTTTCTAGATCTCAATTTACCTCAATAGTTCTTTTTCCGTGGTTAGTTTGGTTCAAATGTTTTTCTTCTTTCTTATTAATTAATCATTTTGGTTTACTGTAAAGACTTTGATTGAATGAATGAAGATTGAAGGAGATTAATCTCTCTCCCGACTTCAATCTCTGTGTAACCCGTACTGCTTGTCATGGTACTTGCCCCCCATTTCCACATTAATTTTTCCGAACAAAAAGTAAAGAACAACAGTTTTCATCCCTTCTTAATCTCTGCCCATTGTTGCAGCTGCTTCAGATTGCTTCCATTTACGCTATTGATGATGATGTTTATTGGCCGATATTTTCGATTTATGGGCTGATTTTAAGCACTTTTGTTGGGTTTATCTTCCCTCAACGGAAAAGACTCCGGGTCTCAATTATAACTAGAAAGCAGATGTTTGGAAAGCCTGGAATGGAGCCAAACAGGGTATTGAAACCGCTCTGCATTTCAAATTTAGCTGTCGCATGTTCTCCCCTGCTATTTTGGCTCCCTCCACACTTTTCTCCTGTTGTTTAAGACATTTCCTTAAATTGATTTCTTAGGATCTCTCTGGATAAAACCAGCTGGCTATTCTTCTGTGATTTACTTACTCCAGACGCTGGTGGATATTCATTAATGGTGTTGACAAGAAGAACCCAAAGCAGAAAGTTCTAAACAAAATGTTAAGTGGAAGTAACTAATACAGACTGTATGGAAGAAGGGAGAGGGAGGTGTAGGAATGGATATTTGGAGATAAGGGTTTGCAGTTCTCGCAACGATTCCTATGGATTCCCTCGGATTTCCTCCTGACAAATGACAACGAGGAGATGAGGACGGGAAGCTCGGGAAGGGAACTGCCTGTACCCTGCAGATGGAGCACTTTCTACGCCTCTCTATGCGGGCCTACCCAGTGATATGCACTTACGTCCTCGATATAAGGACGGTTGATCCATTTATGATAGATGTTTGGACCTACTAGATCGGATGCATTATGGACCCACTTACAGGATTTTAGGGGATGAGATTGCTAGGTACATCGATCTAAACACATACAGCCTCCTCCATTCTAAATGGCGTTGGCATAAATCAGTACCTAGGTCATGTATTAGGGATTCAAGGCCACAAAACGTTGCCCATTAATTGTAGAGATCATAGCCCTTAATTCAACAAAAGTCAACTGTCAGCAAGAAGGCTTCCCTGAAATGAGTGGTTTGGACTGCCAAACTATATGTTGTGTAGTACTGATTGCCAATCCCAAAAGTGAAAAAGGATTTGCGTAATTCCTGAGGCGAGGTCACTGGAGAGTCCTACTCGCTGAACGGTACAGATTAAGCTGGGTTAACATGGATACGGCCGCCAAGACCACCTGGGTCGGGCCCCTGATCTTTGTTAGGTGCCGGGCTTAATTAATATCATATTTTTTCATTTTTTTCACTGTTTTTTGTATCTTTGGAACTGATTTCACCAAGTAATTAAGATCGACATTTTACAATACAGATATTATATGTGCACTACCTGCTGTCCTGTAGGGCCCCCTTTCTCATTCTACACTTACTATTTGCTGCTATTCCCAAAAGATGTTACCAACAACCCATGGAATGAGTATTTGGAAAGCACCTCCTGTCAAAACAAGGGAGGGCAGTCATCATATGTCCCTTTCTCTATGCACTTAAGCTTCAAACATCATGACCATGTTTCTTAATTTTAAATTATTTTTAGTGATTATTACCTCAATTATTGCCTATAATTTAGCATTGTCAGGCGTAACTTACTGTAACCCTGTTTTGTCCTTCATCGGGTAGCTTTTCCAAGTACTTTTTCAGTTTTCTATTCTTGTTTTCCGCCCTTGATGATCTCATGACTTTAGCCAGCCTTCCTGCTGCTCTCTGCAGAGCCATGGACCAAACCCGAGTTTTATATAAAATGGCCAAGTGACGGGAGCAACTTGTCTAATGAACTCTACCATTCCAAACATGTGCAAGATGATTGTCTTAGGGAGGGGCCAACCGAGGTTCAACACGGCACGTTAACGATACTAGATATCAATTTGGACTGTTCCCCGATCAGGTTCCCTGGTCTAGCTGTTCAATCATTGCATCCCTCCGTTCCATCCATCTGATCAAATGGTCCTGGTCGTCTGAGCAAATTCAAGCTCCGTAGTTATTAAAGATTAAGTCCTGAAAATGAACCTTCCCATTTCAAGATAACCACGCATCTCCAAGAATTTTCCAATTGCAAATCTTGTGGTTGTTTTCTGAGATTACGGATGTGATAAGTGTAAATAAATGTTCCCTCTCAAATCTTAGTTTGGTAAATTGGATGGGTTAGATGGGGCTGTCAAACAGTAAGACAATGAGGAAACATAGGGAGGAGTCGTCTTTCAGCTCCCCTTCAGATAAAGCTCTCAATGGAGCTTTTAAGACTCGGGTTGTTCCTTTCTACTTTTAGGCCACAAGCTTACATCTTCACAACAATACGACAATCGAACAGACATGGCTCCACCACCCAATTTGTACATGAAAAAGATAGCCGCACATTCTTTCTTGTTGAAATAATTGCACTGCTCCCTTTATTCCGCAGTTTCTCATTAGCTTTAGAACCGTTACAATTCCCATAACCAGCTGTAGAACTCTTGGTTAGCCAATATAGAATTGGTTAAGTGTAGAGGTTCACCAAAACCCTTCCTTTCTTCACGATTTAAGCCTTTGACTGCAATCAATGCCAGAAACTAGCTGCTTGCAATCGTCCATCGGATGAGGTTGAAATTTGACGCCGACTCCTACAATATGTAGTTCCCACTTGTACTTGAGCAGTTGCGTAATTGACTAATGGAGAATATGCGCATCCATCGTATGAGATCTCTCTCTAGATGCGGGTAGGGATTGTGAGCAATGTATGCTGTCATTACGGGACCTACAATAGCCGAAGCACAATTATGGATTGCAACCTTTTAATTAACTATGTTGACAAACAAATACTTCCAATCCTATGCTTTGCAGCATCTTTCTTTACAGTATAATACTACATTCAGTGAAGGAAAATGATATCTAGACCCCATTTTGACAATGGTAAAAAAAAAGCAGCTCTGGCGCACAAAGCTCCAGCCTATGCGGAGTCCGGGAAAGGGGCAGATTACAAAGGCCTATAATATACAGCCTTATCTTGTATTTTTACAAGAGACTATTTCTACACCTTGTATTTACCGTTGCGCCAAAACTCTCCTTTGATAATGGCACTCTTCACTTAATTAAATATCAACTTAATGGCCGCTGATTGTATTTTGAGATTGTAATAAACTTTACTAACTGATCAACAAAGCACAAGCTAGACAACGGGAAAGGTACAGTATCTGTGTTTTGTATTAAACAAGAATAGGAATTACGAAGAGAAGTCACAACCTCAGAAGTTGCCTGATAAACGTTGCCTCGCAATTTACTTCTTGGTTGGCTATGCAATCTGCAAATGGATTAACAGATCCATAAGTATGTTTGAAGGGCAAAACATGAAATAGAGGAGCGCCGTTATCAATAAATAAACAAACAATACTGCGAATATGATTTCCCATTAATGATGTTATAAGTTAGTGCTCCATATGTATGTTGCCAATACTTCAATGGTCAGCCCCAGTGCACAAACCTCCTACCTATGCAGGGTTCATGGAAGAAGTGGACCACAAGGGTCTATAGTACGCAGCCTTACCTTACATTTTTTCAAGAGGCTGTTTTCACATCTTGAACCCGTAACCTCGAGGTCACATGATGACAACTTTACCATTGTGCCAAAGCTCCCCTTCATTGCCGATACTTCGATGAGAGACTAAAATAATTTTGAATTCGAGAGTGGAATGGATGGGCCGCTGCCTCAAAAATATTTACTGATTAATTAGTTCTACCCATTCGGTCTGTAAGTGTGGTTGGCAAATTATCACCTTTTTCTTATTATAAGAATTTCAAGGACATTCAGTCCCATAAATTAGAGGGTATATTTTTTCTGGTCCGGAACTCTCCTAAATCTAATTCCCGGCCAAAGGAAAAGGCAGCCACTTTAACCTGTAACCAAGTGTATTATATTCCAGAAAGATGTTAAGTAGTCCCCAACCAGCTGCACCAGTAGACCTTGTTGGCCCTACTAATTCAACTGTTGGGGATCATCAAATGGATGGGATTTTGGTCACAGCCCATCTATTGTAAACCCAGTTACAATAGTCTAGCAGACTAATAATTTGGATCATGAAGTAGCATAACCCACCGTATAATTTGCCTACTATGCTCTGCACAGAGCACATTTGCATTACGTACATGATACGCCCACTGCCGTCATATGCATTACGTGTATGAAACTCTAGGCAGCTATATTACATGGGAACCATGAAATGCTGAAATACGTAGAGGTTTGCTAGCTATTGGGAGGTTTATAATAGTTTAGCAAATGGATCGTGTAGTTAGGGCAGTTGAAGTCCAAATCTCTCTGGCTGCCTAGTTTTTCTTTGAAAAGTAGTTTACCTAATCAAACAATGAAATGATATCATTTTCATGTCTACTGTGACAAGAGCCACAATAAAGCACGCTTACTTATATCCTTGCTTTTCACACTCTTTGTCAATGCCTTCAAGTGTGTCAGTTTCTAGATTACTTATATTAAGTTGCCATTAATTTATAGAGTAGCATGTCCTACATTTTTGAGTTTTTCTCTGTGGGAAGCTATTATACATAAAACTGTTGGATCGTAGACTAGGTGGGAGAAGTGAAAGCCATGATCTTTCAGTCAGCTATATGCAGTCCGCTTATGGGCCCTAACAGTTTGTTCACATTTCTATGAATGGAATCATTCAGATTACTCGTTTCGTTGTCTCGTTTGCTTGTTGACAAAGCAGCAAAAGAAATGGAAAGAATGAACGAAGAAGAAGAATGGCCGAGCCAAGACTATCGCTAGTAACTAAGCCTTAGATTGTTTATGTATGTCTTGAACGGCAGCCTTAGATTACTATAAGTTAGTAGTTTATTTGTTAGTGATCTTGTCTTCATTAGAATAATGGGTCATCAAATTAGTGATGAGGCAACAAATACTGTTCCAACGTGGAATGAAAGAGAGTTTGCAATTTGACAAGTTGGCTACGTTTCTGTCATTCGACTGGCAAGGAAGATATTTACAACCTTCATCCTCAAATGATCGAGCTTAATAAAAACGCGTAACCAAAAATAATAAATTTATCTTTGTTTATACCTAATCGTGAGGCATGAGGAATAATTAAACATATTTATATTGGCGATTTGGCCGACAACATCTTAGGGTTTAGACCTACAGCGACCAACAGGTGGCAGGGTTTTTGGGCAACTGAAGCCTCCATTCTTTTAAATCCTTTTAGACAATGCTCCAACATCTCAGGCATTAGACGATCCCAAGCATCTGATTTCTCGCGATTATTCTACCTAAAAGCAGTAAAGATGATAACTATCCAACAGAGAATTTTTCTGCAATGGCAGAATTGTCGTAACGTGACCTTGAGGTCATGGGTTCAAGGCATGGAAATAGTTTCTTGCAAAATGCAAGATAAAACTGCATACTATTTATCTTTGTAGTCGGCCCTTTCTTCGGACCCTGCATATACAGAAGCTTCGTATATTAGGGCTATCCTTTTTTTATGACCTTCTAAATATGAATGGTATGAAATCACTGGGAAAGTTGGATCCCGCATGTACCTTTAGGACTGGTGTAAACACTTTGATTAAGATGTAAACTCTTGGAATGATCTATGGCTTGGTCACGCGAGGAGAGGCGTCAAACCTACTTCGGTCGTTTGAGATATATATTATTATACCAATAAGAATGGTGGGAAGAATTACCTGGTTTACCTTCGTAACTGGTTAACTGGTCATGGTGATCAACACCATTGACCGATAAGCGGACATCCTGTATGTCAATGAAATCTTAATAAAAAACACATCGATTTTCAGAAATTTAAGAATCCACTGCCATTACTTCGTGATCAAGATTGCTGGTAGTGGTAGATGGCTAATGGTCGGTAGACTATGTTCAGAAGAAGTGACCTGGACCAGTTGATCCATGTCAATTATGATGTTTGTTTTCATTCAGTGGCAGGTCGTAAGTCGAAGACATTAGTTTTTCATAAAACCATGGAGCTGCCTTTTTAATCACTTTCAAAGGTCAACTAATCGTTGGCTGCTTGGGAGAGTTCTTTTGGTCATTATTACGTATGGCCTGTGAAAGTCTTTCTTGTTTATTGAACCCAGAATGATACAGAAGTTCAAGCAAAAAATCATGGTGTTTGTGTGAGTTTGACGTGCAGCTGGAAGTATATCTGCCAACAGATTTGATGATCCAACAAATGATCTGCTAGGCACCATCCTGGTGGACCACGTCCCTGAAGTAACATCAGTCGAAACTAACCCTACTGTTAAAGACTTTATTCCCACTTTTTCTCTAATTTTTTGAGTTGTCCACATGGGTCATCGAAGAGAAGAGACTGATAAGCATGGTTATTGTCAGGTGGGTTCATCAGATGAGCAGATGGGTTACCAAAACCTGGAGTAAAATAATACTTTAGCAGCTGGGTTGAATTATTGCATGCGTTTTACATACGCAGAGACCATGAAAACCCTCTCTCTCTCTCTCTCTCTCTCTCTCTCTCTCTCTCTCTCTCTCTCTCTCTCTCTCTCTCGTGTGCCTGAGTGTGTTGTGTATTATACTTGGTCCCTATGAAACACTTGTGGCCTTTCTGTCTTCTTTCTTTTCGTGGATATCCATAACTCTTTCTGGTCGCCACAGGTGCAAAAATTTCTTGACTAAATTACCCACTTCAATTCTATGCAGACCGCATGTCTTCTAAATAAAGATCAGGTGCCTTCAAAACATTATAAAAAGAAATTTCCGAAATTCAGCTTTTATTTCATCCGAAAAACTCAGTCAGAATGGTCTCCTTGAAAGACATGGGCCTCCCCTTATAGAGACCACGCGAGCAACTTAAATATATCTAAAAGAGCCGTGTCAACGTCTAGACAGTTCTCCAATAGAAACACGTGCTCGAAAATATGGAAAGGCAGATTTCCAAATCAAAGGCCTATTTCTTATCTTTTCCAAGTACGAGAGAGAGAGAGAGAGAGAGAGAGAGAGAGAGAGAGAGAGAGAGAGAGTAGAAGTTTCCAAGGAAGGTGTCACGACTTCATCCCTTATAGTTATGACAATCAAACTTTAGGTTTTGAAAATTTGATTTCCCAAGTCTGAAGTCCCGGTCTCACAAAGCCCCCACTTATGTAGGATCCAAAAATGGGGCAGACTACAAGGACTTATAGCAGGCAGCCTTATTATGCATTTTGCAAGTGGCTGATTTCATGCCTTGAACCCATGACCTTAAGGTCACATGACAATAACTTTTACCGTTATGCCAAGGTCATATTGGGGATGCACATATTAAAAAGGACAGTCCGATGCATGAAGCTCTTGCATATGTAGGGTCCGAGAAAGGAGTAGACCACGAGGGTCAATAGTATGGAGCCTTACCCTGCATTTTGCAAGAGATTGTTTTCACGCCTTGAACCCATGACCTCAAGGTCATATGACGACAACTCTACTGTTACGTCATGGCTTCCCTTCATGCGCATATTGCTTGAAGAAAAAAAGTAGAAATACCCTTTACGCACAACAAAAATGGAATATCCTCACTTTGTCATTTCTCCAAATGTGAAACCAAAACCCTAGGGGATTGTATTAGCTAGGCATCTTTCTGCTTCAAACGTCCTTCCACTACAAGTTAATCCTAAAACAAGGACAGCTTCCAAACAGTTCATGTTTTTGCTTAATCGGAGAAGGCTAGCCACCTGCCTAGCTATGGCCCTTCCTGAATGTGCGGCTTAAGGTTGTCATCCGAGGTCCTTGCTTTAAGACAAGGATGACTTGTACGACTTTCTTCTCAATTGTCAACCTTTTAGTTAATGACGCCCAATTACAGCGAACGACCATCGGATCCCCTTCCTTCGATCTGCAAAGACGAATGGTATAACTAGCGACCCAACTCTAGCCCACACTGGCGCATCAGCCTTACCTCGTTACCATCATTGTTGCAGGGTTTGGGTTTCGAAATAAGTAGACAAGGCATAATTGGAGAAAGAACAGGAAAAAGTCAGAGAAGAAGAATTACAAGGTTTAACCTTGCATTTTGTAAGAGGCTGTTTCTACGTCTTGAACCCGTGACTTCAAGGTCACATGACGACAATTTTTACCATTGCACCAAGGCTCCCTTTCTTATTGGCAGCTGAATCTGCAAGCAGAAAATACAAACACCAATCAAAAGAGGTTTCCTTGGACCCTTCTACTCATGAAGAATCCCAATAGCCAAGTGTACGTATATAACAGACAGGACGTAGACTTAAACATGAGCTTAATTCTTCGTAAATCAGCCTAATTCCAATAGACAAGAGAGATGAAAACCAGGCGCAAGATGCGCCAAACATGAAAGAGGAGAGTGGCCAACAATCGCTTTGAACACACAAGTAGCTTCATGTGCCTCCACAGATGATAAGCAGCATTAACCAATCCCAGTAGGTACCCAAATAGCTCTCTATCGACCATCTAAATGCTGAAAATTAATCTCATATTGGCAATGACTTACTTGAAGTCCTGAATTGAGTGCACAATTTGTGTGGGTGTCTTCAGTTCTGACGTTGATTCTGTCATCTTCAACTCTTTTCTCGTCCAACCTATCCGTATCTTCATTTGCGTCTCTTACAAGGTCGGAAAGCTTCAAGTGTTTTTCCTCAATGATTTCTTATGCACTTTGTGTTTTAAATGTCTCTATGGTGCTTGGGCATAGCTTTTCAACGAAGCAATTGCCACTTTTAAATCTCCTTCAATGTTATGGTGTAAATTTTCCAACTGCAAAGAAAAACTCCAAAGGTCACTGCATTAATCTCTGCATCATTGGAAAAACAAGATCAGAGACAACTGGAGTAGGAAATAATTGTGTTGCCGCCATTATCTTTAATCAATCCACCCATTCCAGCCAAACCTGGGGTTCCTCTTGCTGAATCGTCAAAGTTCAATTTAAGGCCATCTGTTGTTGGAGGAATCGAGGGATCATTTTTCTTATTTATAGTGTCCGAAATTTCAACAGATGGATTCCAAGATATGCAGATTTCCTTGCTCGAATACCCTACAAACACAGGTTTCTTAGCTGCCCAAAAACTTGGCGTGTTTCTGATTATAGATGTAACTGTGAAATAAGGAGATGATTTGTTGATAAAAATTATGTTGTTAAGCTCCTTTCAAATTTCTGAGGGAACATCATAGAGCAGGACTCTCCCAAAGCCTTCAACTTCTTTGATTTACATTTAATCTCCCAAGCAGCAATCACATCTAAAATCTCATATGGCATAACCGAATTAATGTTGAACCAAGAAAAAACTGTTCCCAAAATTTTCACGCAAATGAACAACATAAGAAGATATGATTGATATCCTCTTCACTTGCACAGCAAAAAGCGAATCGATTTGGGAGTTGCCATGCTCTTTTCCTTGGGTTTTTTGCACCGTTAGTATTTTATTTCCAATTACTAAATAAGCGAACGCTGTGATACTTAATGGAGGTGTGTGTTTCCATATCTTCATGAGCTGAAATTGTGGCAAATCCTCCTCAATCAAGAGGTTGTAGAAGGTTTTGAAAGAAAATTTTCTGGATTTGTCGCCCTTCCACACAAGTTGATCCTCTTTGTTGTAGTGTTTGTAGCCTTCTTAAGCACTTCCATCATCTATTGTAAATATTCTTCTTCATGGTAATAGAGAAATGATCTCAACTTGAGGTTCCAACTGAAGCCATGAGGAGACTGCTTTTTTAATTCCTCGATTGAGTAATTCTTTCAGATAGCAATTCGAAACAAGTAATGAGATTGAAGATTAGTATCCCCTGACTATCTATCTTTCCAGAACCACACCAAGTACTCTTTTTAAGCAATGAAACAGCAATTTTCAATGAAATGCATTGTGAAGTTGGAAATCTTAAACCAAATTGATTTTCGGTCAACACCATTATGTCGGTTAGGAACCCAACCGATGGAGCTAGCTCCATATTTTCTTTTCACCCACCCATAAACTTTCTTTTGACCAAAGCGCCAATTCCACTTTGCAATAAGAGCCGAGTTCATACCTGTAAGTCGCTTAAAGCCAAGCCAAGTACTCTTTTTAAGCAATGAAACAGCAATTTTCAATGAAATGCATTGTGAAGTTGGAAATCTTAAACCAAACCCTCACTTGTTTATCGATTTACAAACTTCTTCCCACTTAGCCAAGTGAATTTTTTCTTGTTAACTTCATCTCCCCACACAAAGTCCCGCTGAATTTTCTCCATCCTTTTGATGATTGTTGTGGGGCATCTAAAACGAGAAAACATAGAAAGCAGCATGCTATTTAATTGCCTTATTGTGATATGTCCGCTAAGGGAAAGAGTTTTTCTCTTCCAAAATGGAAGCTTTCTAATCATTTTTGCAACA
This sequence comes from Warburgia ugandensis, assembly GCA_035236585.1. Classification (NCBI taxonomy): domain Eukaryota; kingdom Viridiplantae; phylum Streptophyta; class Magnoliopsida; order Canellales; family Canellaceae; genus Warburgia; species Warburgia ugandensis. The sequence continues at coordinate 14,797,239 of CP141126.1, forward strand.
GTTGCTTTCCCAACAGCTCAATCTTGGTTTGCCAAGGCAAAGAGGCAATCCTAAATATGTAACGGGAAGCTCCACCTTTTGGCATAATAGAATATTAGCAATTGACGTAGCCAGCTGATCATCAACACCCACTGAGGCTAGGATTAATTTCCTTGATTTAATTTTCTGTCTAGAAATCACTTGGAAAAACAAGAGAAGCACTTGAATGTTTCTAGCATGATTGTTGTCTACTTCCAGAAGGATAATAATGTCATCTGCGGGCTGCAGATGGAAAAGTCTAAATTCTGAGTTATCCACCGAACACCTTTGAAAAGCTTTAAACTTGTAGCTTTGGACCAAAGTTTGCTGAAACTCTCAATAAGAATAGCGTATAAAGTGGAGAGATCGGTCACCTTGTCAAATACCTCATGTCGGAAAGAATCCTTTTGGTCCTCTATTAATCATAATTGAAAAGTCCACTGCGTTAAAAAGCTCAAGATCCAGTCTTCAGTAAAATTCATTCTTCTCATATTATATATCAAAGTTTCCCTGCCAACTTTGTCATATGCCTTTTCAAGGTCAAACTTCAGGATGGAATCCTTATTTTTTTACTTAGCCACAAATGCCAAACATTCATTCGCAATCAACGGTGCATCAAGGATTTGACGTAAAGCAAATTGCTCATGAGAAATAATCAAACTAAGTCCTTTCCTCAATCTAGCTGCATGCACAGTAGAGATGATTTTTTTTTAGGCTACAAACGAGGCTTATGGGTAGGCAGACTCCTTGTTCTTCTATATAAGAGCTAGAAAAGTAGCGAGCACTTCTTTCCTAACCAGCCCCTTGTTGAAGTTGCATGGAAATCTTGCACTCAATCTTCCTCGATGTGCTCCCAATATGCCTTGAAAAATTGAATACAATCCATCCAACTCAGGAAAGCCATTGGATCTCATAGTGAAAACTGTCTTCTCTTCTTTTCTTTTTCTTTTTAAAATTTAATATTTCCTCCATGGTGAAAGAGGTTTTCATGCTTTGACTTTCTTCTTCTTTGAAACACTTAAAAAGTAGATATTTTCAAGTCTCAAGATAAGAGAGTTCTCTTGGGTATATAATTATTGGAAATACTGTAGGAATCCATCTTGAATCACCTCCTTATTCTCCAACCACTCCTTTCCAGTCTTAATTCTATCAATTATGTTTCTATTTCTACGTGCCAAGGCAAGAGCGTGAAAACATTTCGTATTTCTGTCCCTTTATTTCACCAATTATATAGGATCTCGATTTCCAAATAATTTCTCATTAAGAGCCAAGTCGTTGAGCTCTCCAAGTATCTGCAGCTATCTGTGGTACTCAATTCTCAGTTAATCCACCCTTTTGTTCTCTCATTTTTAAATGCCTCAAGCTCAGATTCAAGACTGTCTTTGTTATTGTGCATAACTTCGAAAGGAATCTGTTCATAGGACCTCCATTACCCGTGCTTAATTCCACCTTCTTGGAACATTTTCAAGAATATCTTGTCATTGAAACATTCAATCACGAATCTAAACGGACATGGCAACAATTTGCAACATCATCATCAAGGAAAATAGGCCAGGATTCAGAGGTGTTTTAAGCAGCCTGATCTGAATAGTATTCTGAAATTTAGAGAACCACCAAAGACAGAACAGGGTTGGATCATGATGGAAATTGGTGGACTAGCATCACTTTATTATGAATCTTCGTTTTCTTTCTGCTTCGCCCCCCCCATGTAGTATGCACGACAAGAATGGAAATTCAGGTTGTAACAATATCAAGCGCATCTCCAAATGCCTGCATTTAACAGCACATTCCTCTAGCAGAACGTAAACGAAGGTTGTTTTCCTCCCATCTGCGCTAAAACCAACACGTTATATTGAGGCCCAAGTTTTTTCTGCTGGGATGGACCCACATAAAGGTCCATGCCCATGTATGTGAAGAAGACCACCGACGTTCTAGAAAATAGGCACCATGACTCAAGGATTTCAACACTGATGGCCGACTGCCGTAAAACAATAACTGTAAGAACCTCCAACTTTAATGATCAGACGTTTGTTACTCCTGTAAATAGGAAATGAAGATCAAAGAAACGAGTGAGAAGAAACAAAATGTAATCTAATAAGAAATTAGTATCTCCTGTGAACGTAGGCCAAGATGGCTGAACCATGTAAATGCACGTCTTTCTTTGTGTGTAATGTTGGGTATGATTCTATGATCTAGATCCTAGTGGTCAGATTTGTGCTGATCTGCAGATCTAACCTTATCAAAGTGGCATTAGAACGAGGTTCTAAGCAGATCATCTGTAAGAGCGATGTTAGATCTGTCATCACCTGAAGATGAAGAGGCTGCGGCTAATTTAGTGGAGCTCCCAGTGAAGCTGCCTTGGGAAGAAGAAGAACATACAAAAGAAAAGAGATCTATCATTGGCAAAGGCATAAACTGGAGGGTTTGTAGCATATCTGCAATATGCTAGGCCCGGCGTCTCTTCCCACTCCATGATCAGCATGGAGGATTCGCGGCCATCGAAGAGGTGCTTGCCCTCCTCTCTCCTGGATCCTACTTCACTAACAGTGGAGCTAGGACTCGTATTGGACATTGTCAACTCTCCCTAGTTTTCAATATGTCAACTAGCAAGGGAGACCAGATTAGGTTCCTGTCCTTTTTTGTGAAGAGGATTTCTACCAGGCTAAATCCAATAGATTGTTCAAGTGCCTCGAAGTCTGAAACGTGTAAAGCATGGATGCGGTTGCCCTTTGTGCCAATCAAATGAGCGGTCAACGATGGAGGAGCAAAGCCGCAGCTTCCTTATCATCTCTTGCTACGTCACTGAAAAGTAAAAACACCGAAGCAGTCGTGTGCTGTTTTTTATTTTTTGAAACCTGGCGCCGCAACCATATCTTTTGAAACTGGAGCCGCAACCATATCTAAGGTCCAGAAAGAAAGAGAGCTCCCAATCTCACCAGATCTAGCGGCTGGAAGAGCTTCAATGACAAAGGAAGATGTATGGCAGTGGAGGAGGCAGATTTGCTTCGAATCCGCATGGGTTCTAGACTTTTTCACCTGAGTCGAATGTAAAGGGTATTGGTCTTGCCGTCTCTGACGGAGCTGCAGCCTAAGGAGGGGTTTATGCTTCATAGTGGAGAAGATCGGCGGCGCTGCAGCAACGGGAATTGCAGGCGCAGATGCGGGTGACGTGTCAAAGGGAGCTTTGGCTGTGGGCTAGAGCGGAGATGATAGTGGCAGTATATTGGTAAACAGCGGTGGAGCAACGAAGATTAAAGTTGGGCTGCTACGCCCATTAATCAGCAACTGAGCCGATGAGCATCCGTGACATACTGTGACATGTGGGGAAGAAAAAACAGCCGAGAGGAGCAGAGATGTTGGACGGAGACCAACAGAGATTTCATTATTCTGTCGGGAGAAATATAGAGCTTTGGAGGGCTGCGACACCCTCGACAGCCCAAAACAACCATCGATCTGGGACGTCGTGAGCAAGTAGCTGACTCGGGAGAAAACCCAGATCAACCCACTACGGTGAGATGGAAGGAGAATTAGCAGAGGTGAAAGCGGCATCTGGGAGAAGTAGATCGCTTGTCATGCATCGGGGGAGTGACGAAGATGAAAAGCCAATTCGTGACATATGAAGTAGAGAGCAAGACAGAAGGTACTAGAGAGATGGTGAGGGAAGAGAAAGGAAAAAGGCCTGTCAGTGGAAAACAACACAAAAAGTAAAGACAATAATTTTTTTTTAAAAATCATCATTATGTCGGTCGGTACCTGTTACAGGTACTGAGTTACTACAATGACTGAGACACATATTGAGTCGATACAGTAACAAGTTGCTATGGTGATGATGACATCATGAAGTTGTAGCAGTAGACAAGTTGAGTTACAACAATAGTGAGTTATACTTAAGAAATTAATCATAATACCCTTGTTCAGAAAAATTCAGCTAAATTCAGCTGATAAGTAAACTCAATGATTGATGATAAGTAGAGTCTATGACATTTGATGAGTAGACCTCGTGAATAAGTGCAGAAGGTGGACACGTTAACTGCTACAAATGGACTCAATAACTGCGAGTGTGGCCGACTTGAAAATGGTGATGAGATAACTTGAGAACAGTAGTAAGATGATTCGATAAACAGTGGTGAAATGACTTTGTAGAAAGTGTGCATAATTTCTAGTGGACTCGGTGACTATTCTGAGCAGATCTTTTGACCATTCCGAATAGATATGACCATTCCGAGTAATATCTTTGAGCAGCCGACGAGAGCGGCCAATGAGGGTAGGTACAAGAGTCACTGGTAGGCTCCTAAGTGGTAGGCTTCTAAGTGTTTGTAGTATAATCGATGATTGATTAACACTTAAAGTCTATAGGGACTGTTAAGTAGGGGGAATAACAACTCTTTCAAGAGAAGTCGCAAATACGTGCAGATAATTAGTGAAGTCACTAAAAAGTGTAAACAACTACTGGAGAGTAAGCTAGATCGAAGCTATACAAGAAATTTAAGGGAGAAGAACAAAGTAGCAATGTGTAGTGTATTCTCCACCTATGAGCATGGAGAGAAAAATTGTTGGGATGGACCCACATAAGGCCCATGCTCATGTGAGTGAAGAAGACCAGCCAATGTCGGCACCACGACTGAAGGATTTCAACACTGACGGCCGACAGTCCGTAAAACAATGATTGTAACAACCAGCAACTTTAACGATCAGACATTTGTAACTCCTATAAATAGGAGATGAAAATCCGAGAAAAGAGTAAAAAGAAACAAAATGTAATCTGATAAGAAATTAGTATTTCTTCTATGAATATAGGCCAAGATGGCTGAACCACTTAAATATGTGTCTCTCTTTGTGTGTAATGTTGGGTATGATCCTATCACCTATGATCTAGATCTGTCAGATTTGTGCCAATCTGCAGATTTGACCCTATCATCTTCAATGGCATTGAAACAACAGCCAGAGCAGCTGCTATACGAAGCATGGGAAGAGATCACAATTTGCATGCAAACCCAAGCATGACCATCCACGTGCAAATGCAAGTCCAGACTCCAAATGATTACACATCTTCGTTCGTGCAAGGACCCCCATCGTTTGTGCTTCCATCGAGAATGTCCTGGAATACGGCCCAAGAAATAATTCTCATCATAGCCCCTGCTTTTTTCTTTGTTTATTTCCCCTCTGAACAGGCGATCAATGATCATCCGAAAGGGATGATACTGGATAAGGCAATTCTGTAGAATACAGAGAACAGCCATTGTTAATTAGAAGAACAAGACAGAGTACTGGCAGCCATATTTGTGAAGATGCATAAAAGATCATAACTACCTCCATATAACTGTAAAAGAACTAGATCATCCAGGGAAGTTCAATTAGCATTAAATGTTCTCATCAGCCACAATTTATTCCCTGTGCCAGTGGTAGTTCGTTTCCATTGTTGATCGTGGTGTGAAACAGCATCAGTAAGAATCATGAGATCTGGACTGCCCAGTAGGTAAAAAAAATACAAATTTAACATGGAAATAAGAAAGCAAACTATAACCACCGACTGAATAAGCAACCAAACATCAAAATAAACAAGAACCTAGAGCAACATGAATCTCACTGTAAATGTTATAAAAGCTGACTGACTTGACACTTTAGTTCAGGTCCAGGCATTGGGTCCAAAGTCCACCACTGAACTGTCATTTATATCAGTCAAGATACAACTCTAAAAATTGAAGGTCATCCACCTTGATGCCTTCAGAATTAGGAGATTCCTGAGTCATTCAGGGTACATCAGCAGCTTTTGTGAAATCTACGAGGTTTCTACTGAGTAAAGACCAAATTGTGATAGCTTAACAATTTCAGTTCAAAAATATTATATTCAATTGAAACTTCCCTAGTGGTTAGCCCTCAACTCTTTAGGTTCTGAAATATTATTTGCACACCCTGCTAGGGAATTAGACTGGAGTGATGTAAATTTTAGAACTATACAAAAAGCTTCACACCTAGACAATTCTGTGTATAGAAACTGTGAAAATAAGGAGAACGTGCTTTAATTAAGCAAGTATTGTAACTTTCTAATGGATTGGGCAGGCTCGGTGCATGAAGCTCCCGTGTATGCGGGGCAGATCACAAGGGTCAATAGTACACAGCCTTACCTTGCATTTTGCAAGGGGCTGTTTTCACGTCTTGAACCTGTGACCTTAAGGTCACACGACCACAGCTCTACCATTGCACCAAACTTCCTTCAACTTCCTAATGGATTGACAAGTATGAAGTTTAGTATGTAGAACGGCTCATGTATTGCTTCCACGGATCGCTTCCTGCTTCACGACCACCTCCTGTCGCCTTCTCAACGCCAAAAGCACCACCAATCTCCGCATCATTTGTGGGTATATTAGCATTCACAATACCACAATCGCTTCCCTGTGGACTGCACAGGGTTCAAGCATATGAATTACATGAGACATACAGGAGAAAATTTGTGCAAGTAGATGGATCCATAGGGCAATAGCTACTTCGTTACTCAAAAGTAAAAAATCATTACTTAAAAGCATCAAGTATGTTTTGGAAAAGATAAAGAAGAATACATCAAGACCACAGAAAGACAGTATAAAGTGCAGCTGGACAGACCATTAAATTTAATTTCTCAAATTACCGTATAAGAACGACATTTGGATGCGAAAAGCTAAGGCAGAAAACTGCAGAATCTACTGACAAGAGTTCAGGAAGGTGTATTTAAGAAATAGTTTTCCTTTTCTTTTGGAAAAATCAGATCAGATAGATATGTTGTCTCTGACAAGACTCAGTAGAAGAATACATTCCGAGAAGAAGATGCTGACAGAAGGGAAAGACGACTTACATATTTAGTGAGACATGTATTAACAAGAGATAGAAAAGGGTTTGTACATAATATTAAAGTTAGATTCCCTTCAGTTTACACATTTCTCTTCTGAGGTTTACAGTTCCCAATCAGCTAAAGGCGCCCCCGTGCAGAAGCTTCCGCCTATGTGGGGTCCGGGGAAGGGGCAGACCACAAGGGCCTATAATATGCAATCTTACCTTGTATTTTTACAAGAGGCTATTTCCACATCTTGAACCTGTGACCTCAAAGTCACATGATGACAACTTTTACCGTTGCACTAAGGCTCCCCTTCTAAACAGTTCCCAATCAGCTATACTAGTTAATTGCAAAATGTTAAAACAAAGAGACATGTCAATATGGAAAAAAGAAGAAGAAGAAGAAAAAACCCTAATTTACGGAAGTGAAATAGTTACTTACCTCCAGCCGTAGCAGATTATCCTAAGTGTTTAAGAAATCTTTCAATCCTTTGCAATTTACAGTGACGGAGAAACAAAAACAACAGTAAGATTGAATTGCAGGATTAGGGACCCTTAAAATATAGATCATAGTAATAGTTATCCTTCCATAAAAAATAGTAACTGTCTAAACTAGTTATAATAAACTGCCACTACTAATAGCATTTAGACTAGTAATAAGATACTTGTCATTACAATAATACCCACGTTCATTTTGAATTTAAATGTTTAGGACCACAGAAAATACAAAAATTCTAACAACTCTTTCTTTGCAAAACCCATGATGGATTAACTACAAATTCAAAGAATTATAGGTGGAAACCAGGCAAGAGGAGATTTTGTTTCACGATCGAGTATAAGAAGTGAAGAAAGGATGGAGCTCGAAGTAAGATTGGTTGATGTGCGGTAAGATGAGCATCAGCACCACCTAATATTGACCCCCATGCAATTAAAAGACGGGTAAGAAGATGTTAAGTGCAGGAATTAGTGTTGTTATTGAAAGTGTGAAACAATCTGGTAATGAATAGGCTTCTCCCATAAATATTTGGAAGCATGAAAGGAAATAAAATGCCAAATCAGAGGGTGCAAATACCAACTTCTCTTTTGCCTCGTATTGATGATTGCATTATTTAGAAGATCGGTGAAATTATGCTAATTCATGAATTTCATCAGACCAAGATTGGATGGTGACGGGATGTAGCATGTAATTGGAAAGATCCGGCTGCCTATTTGGAATCCAATCATGCATATGTAGAAGACTTGCCAACAAACATCTCTACTGCTACTGGTCGAGTTAGAGTCTCCCTTTCCACTTTGCCGATGATTCCATTTAGGAGACTGTGAGAGTCATCACTTTGTAATTCTTTGCATGTACCGTAAAATGATCTTCCCACACAGTGACACTCTCAAGTGATTTGCAGACTATCATTCGCTGTTAAGGATGAGAATAGGAGCCTTGGTGTAACGGTAGAGTTGTTGTCGTGTGACCTTGAGGTCACGGGTTAAAGGTATAGAAATAGCTTATTGCAAAATGCAAAGTAAGGCTGCATACTATTGACTCTTGTGGTCCGTTCCTTCCCTAGACCCTGCATATGGGGGAACTTCGTGCACCGAGACTGCCTTTATTCTCAGAGGCAGCATAGGAATTGATATGGTATGCATGATTTGAACTTGGCACCATCTAAATAATTATTTAACTTGAGTGCCAATGGTGTAAAGAGAGAAATGTAGTTGGATACTTTACCAATGCCTCCAATAGATACATGTTGGTGCAAGCATATAACAATTAAGATAAGCTTTCTTTTTTTGTTCTAATTCTTAAATAAATATTGTTACAACTTCTAACTCCTTTAAAGTAGAAGAATTGTCACGTTAAATTCCTTGACAACTAGGAAGATTTCAACAACATACTAGAAAATAGGGGCCGCTAACAATTGCTTTGTTCAACCTAAGTCTCCTACACCAATGGGACTCTTAACAAAATAACTTATTCAACTTAAGCACTATTGCATGAGTGCACTAGGGAGGTGTCAGCAAAATATTAGAAAATAGAGATTGCTAACTACTATTTTATTCAACTTAAGTGTCATAATATGAATTCATGCACGTGCAACAGTTTTTCTCTCACTATAAACTCCAAATAGCTTCCATGAATGATAGTCTCCAATGGATTTGACCCCTTTTGTTAAGATTTTTATGAACAACTGAGAAAGGTGCTTCTCAATGGATGATATTGTTTAATATTTTTAGTGTTACTTAATATATTTGATCTTAAGAATTATCAAATTTAAAATTTCTAAACTAACGGGTGTGTCTTAAATTCCAAGGAATGAAATCATTTATTGCATAGAGAGTCTAGTGTGCAATGTAAAGTTCAACATGACATGCTTGTTTGTGTGTATTCTCTTTTCTATCTTTACATATATGCAAGTGCGTAATGCAGGAATCATCTCTTCATTGAATACTCTCTCTCTCTCTCTCTCTCTCTCTCTCTCTCTCTCTCTCTCTCTCTCTCTCTCTCTCTCTCTCTCTCTCTTCTTTTTCTTCTTTTCAATTTTTTCGTTTGGCTTATGAGTAATGATAGTAGTCACTTAACACATGGTTTCACTTATGTCTTAGATGAGCAATAGAGACAAATTTGATTTCACACACTCCATCTAAGTTAAAATCTCCACAATATAATATTTTTTAGTGTTAATTCAATAAATTATAATGTTGAAATTATTTTATCAAATTTGAAAATTTCAAACTAAGGGTTGTGTCTTAAAATTCAAATGAAAGGACATATTTAATTGGAGAAATTAACTATAAGTGTAAAGACTTATTTTGCTAAGAAAATAACTACCTTAAATTTCCACAAAATAGACATTTCCTCACTTTTGATACAAACTTTTTCAAAATGATCTTGAGTTTCATCCTAATGTTCATCTGCCATACCAGAACCTACTAAAAGAATTTGAGGTAGGTCTTCGAAATTTGTTTACACCGGCACACACAAGGTTTGTAGCATTAGTAAAGTGATTTGTCAGTGATCCTATAAGCATTCTCTTCTTTAGAGAATTAGGACATATAAAAATTTAAAAAAAGTGTGTTTATACACACTCAGGCCATAATACTATTCAATATTTCTACTCTTTCTCCCAAAAAATTTCAATAGATGGAAAGACCCACAAGATACCGAGCTTTATTAAAACTTCTAGCCTTTAGTCAGGTGATATAAGACGACATTTTCTTTAGATGCTAGAATAATCAAATCTCATGTTCATGGGCTGAGGCAATTCCCAATAAATAGCTTAGTCGCGATCTACATTGTTACTTGTTGTCTTTGAAAGTATATGTGAGGATTTATAGATATATACTGTTAGTCCTAGTGCTCCCCGGACCCTGCTTAGGTGGGAGCTTCATGCATGGGGGCTGCCATTTTATTTTGTTAGTCCTAGTTTTTCAAATAATAAAGAGAAATGTTAAGCTGTATGCACTACGAAGTGTGGTCTAGTGACCACATTTTTTTAGTCCAATTTTGCAGATATCATTCCTCCTACTAAACATTTTCTAAGAATGAAATCTAACTAATATGGTATTGATGATTCTAACTTCTAAGATAAACTTGTTTATAAAGTTTCTAGACTGACTCTTTTTAAGCAGAGTTAGAGAAATGCTCTCTAGATGCTAAAATCATTCCACTCTAAGTACCTTTTAACTTACAAGACATCGCTAGACCGCATCCATACTAGTCAAAACAGCATTCCCCACGGGTGGTTTGGTGCAAGCTTCTAATCCCTTTATCGAGAAGTGTGTATCTATCCGAGACACAAGGGCGTCTTCCTAGCAATCCTTCCCGCGGATAACACCGGGTGAGAATAACGAAACGAATCAAACACGTTCACAATCCCTCAGAGAGAGAGAGAGAGAGAGAGAGCGGGAGTTTCCTGCGAGCTTCCTTTGTCCGTCAGGTACCTTCGCAGACCCCCAATTTCACAAAAGCTCTTCCACTCATCAAAAATTTTCTCTTTGAATTCGTATTTTGAGCAAAACCCTTCTTTTTGATCTTGAATACTGGAAGCAACGATCTGTCTCTCTTACCCCCGCACAATTGTTCAACCAAAACTAGGGTTTGCTTTCCCCCGCAATTGATGAGCTTCAATCCAAAACCCTAGTTCTTGGGATACGATATTTGAGTTGAGGGGCTAGGTCTTCGAGTTCTAGGGGAACGATTTCCTCTTGTACCTCGAAGAACCCTACACTTTTTTTGTTCGCTAGGTATTTGAATTCGGAGAACGATTTGCTCAATCGAGACGGTTTGAATTCACGTGTTATATCAACTGCTGAGGATTTTAGGGCTAGAAATGGGAGATAATGTTTGTTACCGTGCAAAACGCAGCAAGTTTCGTGCGGTTTTCAATACCTTGTCTGCTGCAGTAGTGTTTTTCTTCTTCTACAACCGAGAAGATGTTCTGCGGAATCCGTTTCTGGGGCAAAGGCCTATGGTCGTTTCTCCTAGATGGAATTCAAGAGGTGCGTTCTATGATAAAGCAACTCATCTCGGTATGGTGCATAGGCGAGCCATTGAAATTGGAGTAAATTCGACACAGTTGGTCGGAACTGGTTCCAAGATTGAGAACAACATAACAGTTCAGAATCCTGTGGCTTGCATTGGAATAGCAGAACACCATGGTTTCGCAAGTCAATGTGACTTCGTAAAAGCTAACCCGCAATGCACATCCGGAGGGTTTCTTGAGTATATAACATTTTTCTACTGCAATTGTGAAAACATACCTGTTTTTGGATATGCTGTTCTTGCAATCTGGTTAATTGCTCTATTCTATATGTTGGGCAACACGGCTGCAGATTACTTTTGTTGTAGTTTGGAAAAACTTTCTGTTCTCTTAAAGCTTCCGCCAACAGTCGCTGGGGTCACACTTCTTCCTCTAGGAAATGGAGCACCGGATGTGTTTGCGAGCATTGCGGCTTTCGTGGGTAAAGATGCAGGGGAGGTTGGGTTAAACAGTGTGTTGGGCGGTGCTGTTTTTGTTACTTGTATTGTTGTTGGTACTGTTTCGCTGTGCGTTGCCAATAAAGGGTTTCAGATTGATCGCAGATGCTTCATTAGAGATATTAGTTTCTTCCTCTTCACCATTGCATCACTGTCTGTGATGTTATTAGTTGGTAAGGTTGATGTTTGGGGAGCAATGGCATTTGTTTCAATCTATGTTGTTTATGCATTTTCCGTGGCTGCTAATGAACTTCTGAGGAAACATGCCCGAAGATTGAGGTTGGATGCTGTTACACCATTACTTCCGGTTAGAGGAAGTATCTTTTCTTCTGGAAGTGAGGAAGACGGATCTATCTACAGCCCATTACTTGATGTGGACTTTCATCCTGATGCTGCACATTTGCATGCATCATTGCCACAGTGGATGTGGGCTTCAAATGTGGCCATTTATTCAAATCAATCCTTGAAAGGTAGTATGACAGAGAACGTGAGGCCGTTATGGGGTTGGAGTGATGAAGGGGAGATTGATAACTCATCATTCTCCTGTTCTAAGTTCTTTTTGCTTATGGAATTTCCATTGACACTTCCGCGGCGGTTGACAATTCCAATTGTTGAGAGGGAAAGATGGTCAAAGGGTTATGCAGTTGCCAGTGCTTCTTTAGCACCAGTTCTTCTGGCATTTTTATGGAATGCAGACAATGAATGTTCACAATGTGGGAAAGCTGTCTATGTTGTAAGCGCTCTGATTGGTGTGGTCCTAGGAGCTCTTGCTTTTGTCTTCACCAGAACAGATAGGCCGCCACACAAGTTCTTATTGCCGTGGGTTTTAGGAGGATTTGTAATGAGTATCATATGGTTCTATATGGTTGCTAATGAACTCGTGGCTCTCTTAGTTGCATTGGGCGTGATTCTAGGGATTAACCCATCAATCCTTGGATTGACTGTATTGGCTTGGGGCAATTCAATGGGTGATTTAATGTCAAATGTTGCACTGGCTATGAATGGTGGGGATGGTGTGCAGATTGCCTTATCTGGATGCTATGCCGGGCCCATGTTCAATACACTTGCTGGTTTAGGGATTTCAATGTTGTTTAGAGCTTGGTCAGAGAGCCCTGCACCTTACATTATTCCAAGTGATAGTAGCCTCTTCTGTACTATCGGCTTTCTTATATCTGGAATTACTTGGGCTCTTGTTGTTTTACTCCGGAATGACTTGCGCCCTAGCAGGATGCTAGGAGTTGGCCTTATAGGCCTTTATTTGATATTTCTTTTTGTGAGGGTCAGTTCTTCAATGGGGCTTCTATCATTAGATGGATAGCACCAACCTGTGGTTGTTATTAAAAGAAACAAGTGAGGGCTGATGGTGCCTATGTAGAAGGCGTCATTTCCTTGGACCATGCTATGTGGTTCTATTTCTTTTTAAAAATCAGGAAAGATGGACTTATGCAACTTACGCATATCCTTAGGTCAATCCCAGGTCTGTAAAATAAGCATTGGTTGGACGGGACTATGTATGCAATTTTTTTAAATTTTTTTGAAAGATGACTATGTCTATATTTAACAAATGAGAATTTCTTCCTTTTTTCTGTTAATGTGAATTTTCATGTGATTTGCAAGAGATTTGTTAAAACTAGTTCTGCTCCATGTTATCCTTCTTGAATTTCGTATTTCATTTGCACTCATTTATGCTATCTTCTGTATCATATTTCCATGTGCGTTAACCTAGCTCTGTTTGTAGGTACTCTCTCGGTATTTCTTACTGAGATTGGTCCTCTGGGCTCAAGATGTACTCAATGATTTAGTCATGAAAAATGCTGTAATTTAGGGGACATTGCTTTAGAGAGGTCTCAAAGTGTCAAAGTTGGTTCTTTTCATTTCGCTTTTTTATCTTTTCTCAAGTTTCTGAGCAACACTTCTCTTTGTTTACTTTGAGTTGCTGGGGAAGTTTATTGTCTGTCTGCTTTCTATCAGTTGTGTCTTGGATTGCATGCAAAGTTGAGCATGTTTAATAAAGAAAACTGCTGCTCATATTGTAGTTCCACTAGTTTAGCATGCTTTAGTTGCCTTTTGTATGAGTTCTTGCACGACTTCCTCTTCACTTGAAATATTCATGAGATAAGTAATGTCTGATTGGCTACCTCTCTTTCTTTTGAGCAGTAAACTTTACGAAGTTCATCTGAAGGACATAAGAATTCCACTCTCTGTTTGTGGTCATGGATCTTATTTAAAGAGATTGTTGATTTATGAAGTTATGAACAAAGTTTATCAATAGACTGCCTGTTGACTGATCTTCTATTCATGTCAAATCTGCTAAATGACCGTACTCTTTTAATTAAAAAAGAATTTAACTTAGTTCTTGATTCTTTAATTTTCTTGGAGTTAATTGCTTATGTATCAACCCAGTCCATCTTTTTGGACCCAAGAGGAACACATGATTCAATAATACCAAAGAATGAAATCAAAATGAAATCTTTTGCTGATGTGATCTTCTGCAGATGGTCAAACAGTAAACCTCTTAGGATCTAGGTACTGTATAACGGTGCCATGCAAAAGTCCTATGCAGACTCAGGATATAGCATGAGCCTCTACCATTGTATGTTTGCCACCAACTCTTGTAGCAACTATGTATTCCTCCAAGTACCTGAAGCTCAACCTCAGATGTCATGTATTCAACCCATAGCAAGGTACAAACATAGTGTATGATTCTAGCAAAATGTAGGTAAAACTTAGGATATTCTCTTTTAATGGGACCTAGGATCATACTTTTTTCATGTAAATAACTAGATTTGTTTTGCAGGTAGAGGTTAGGCATTTAACTTGCATCCTTCATTTTTACTTTTAACTGGTTAATTGGAACAAAGTAATGAAGAGTTTGACCCTTAATTATGTTAATCTGTTGGTGTTTCTAGTAAAATGAGGCAAACATTCAGGGGAAGATGGAACTCAACCACCACCAGTGGACTACTGATTATGGACAAAGAAAAAGGCAATCCAGTGGACAAGCATGTTGCTTGCAAACCTGGCACTTAAAATCAATATGGTAAGTTCAAACTTTTCCTAAGGATCATTGTATCTCAGCCATCAAATTGCTAACCCTAGTGTAAAGTTTCTCTCTTACTCTCTTACTGCTTTAAGTCGAAACCATCTCAGGCCCTTACATCAGTTTTGTTTGTTAACACTGTCACTAGTTCAAGGAAGAAAGTGCTCTGTCAGATTCATTAAGAACCATGAGACTTGCTTGTAGATGGATGGGCAGCTTCTGTTAAAAGAGTTCAGATCTTACAGTGCAGGGTACATCGACAGAAGCCTTTAGGAAATGCTGTCTAGGAGGGATAGATTAGAAGTCGCCAAACATAAGTGGAGCCTTCCACGTGTTGGATCATACGAGCTTAATGGTGCTTGTTATGGCAACCTAGGGGCCTTGAGTATTGGACGTCTTCTAAGAGACTCAATTATTGATGTGCTGATGAACTTTGCAGGGGTTTCTTTAACTCCCTGGAAGCTGAAATCTTTAGTCTTCGGATCTGGTATTAGAATCTAGAAGGACTTCTTGTTTCAACTCTTGATTGTTGGAGGGTATTAAGCTAATATTATTAGATGGATTGTTTCCAGTGCTAGTGGGCCTTGACGCAATTGGGATGCTTAGATGAGATAAAAAAGACAGTCTGGTTCTTTGGTGTCTTTCAAACCTGTAAAAAGATCAGCTAATTCAGAAGCTGATGGCCTAGCTCGAGTAGTCCCTGAAGAATACTGTGGGATTGTTTGATCTGGGCTGTAAAGCTCTGCTACTGTAGGGCTAATCAGCTCTGTTTTGTAGTTCACTGATCTGCCCCTTCCCTGGACCCTGCATATGCAGAAGCGTCATGCACCGGGCTGTCTAAGCTGAGATGGGGGATTGTGCTTCTGTTTCATTACCATTCGAAAAAAGTAAATAAATAAATGAGGAAAAAACACCTCCATCAGTTACTGTCACGATTCTTTCATCAAGGCTACCTTTAACTTCTACGTCATACTATAAAGTGGCGAGCATGCTAATAATAGTCTACCTTGACTATCTTACATGCATTAAAAGCAGTTTGATGAGAAAAGAACCCCACTTCTCAGTTTTTCTGGTCAGTAGCATCAACCCTTCAAACCATTTCTTAAGTAAAATTTCCTAGCCTGATACATCATCTTATACTGTAAATAAGAGAGGTAGTATTACTTGATTCCTTTTCCTGCTATTTTCATGTAATTCATATGCATATCAGTCATTTCTCTGAAAGTGAGTTGAGTCTGCTGTTTTCTTTCTCATCTACTTGGATGTAACCTTCTTTAAGGTTAGTTCGGTGCACATTAATTTATAGAGTGAAACCTAACTCTGGATAGTTAGTGGAGCAATAACACTAAACATCACTGGAGTTGTGGTGAATCATGTTGAAAAATCTTTGTCTAGTTTTAGCAGGGATGGTGACTCCAGCTGTTGCCATTCAATACTTGTGGTAAGGATTCACTACCTGTAGATTGTTTGCTGCTTCTCAGACGTGTTAGTCTCAAAAGTGCAGTTTCTACACCAGTTGGAAGGTATCAGGGTCTATTAAGGTCACAATTGATTCATCCTTTTTTGCTTTTGATTGTATTTGGCTGTTTATTGTTTTAGTTTCAAAGAAGCTTGAATTATGGTTTTTCTACTCATCTACAAAACAAGCGCATGGAGGATCTCATTGTTGAAAATGCACGGAACAGATTAGAGGTCAAGTTTCATTGAATAATAGGTAACATATTTCTTTCCTTATTTTGAGTTATCTTCATCTTTTTCAGCCACAAAAAAGAAGAAGGTTGCACTGTCTTTAAATATAGGATGAAACTGATCACTTTCTTCAATTCAATAAAACAATGTTCTAAGTTGATTACAATTTGGAGGGGATGGATATAATCCTATTTTTGTTGGAATGACGTTGGTGAAGCTGGGTTCCTTCTGGTTCTGCTATTGGTTGAGCTCCTTGGGATGTGATACTATGAGTATGAGCATTTTAAGATTTGGCTATACCGTTCAATAGTCTTGGTCACACTTAAAAAGTTTGGAAGGAGTCGCCCCGGCCACACCCCGTGATTCTTTTGAGTGATTTAACCCCTTCATCAGGTTTGCTGCCCCTAAAGATGTGCGGCTACCGAAAATCTCTTGTAATATATGCTTCTCTGGTGGGTTCTTTCTCTTGAAATATGGATGGTATTGTGTTTTCTTCTTAATATCAGCTATATTTCAATAGGGAAGGCTCACTGGAGAGGTTTTCATTTGATAGATACTTTGTACCCAACCATCTTAAGGGCCTGCAAATCCGATGAACAGGTTGAATCACTCAAAAAAATTGAGGCATCAAAGCCCAACTGGTGTTTCCTTCCTAACTTTTCAAACGTGGACTCCTGCCAGGACTCGTTTATATATGATGGGGTCCTTGGTTAGATCATAGCTAGAGAGGCCCCAAAGTTGTTCCGGACAGCGTCTCTCTTGTTGTAAAATCGTTCAGGGGTTAGTATCTTCATAGGCTATAATACAAATGTACAGTGTTAATGGCTTTGATTAATGTTTGTTTGGAAAATAGTAGGGCCCGCCAGGGCCAGGCTCTTCTTAGATGCACACATGGAACAATATATCAGCCCATATATTGGGTTGGTGAATCCCTTATATTCCCCATATGGGTCGATTTAAAAAATGCTGCTCCATCGGGTGGCCCCGATATTGTGTTGTATGATTGCAGATGAAGCTTCTTCTGGCCTTTCTTTTAAGTCACACCTTCTATTGTTTAGGATTTATTTCTGCGTCTGGAAGGAATGCAAGGGGGCGCTGACACGTTGTCAGGTAAAGATTTCGAATTTGTCCCAGGTATTTGCGAAAATAGCATAACATGCCATTCTACTACTGCAATGAGGTAAACAACTGCCTGTGCAGTACGATCAGGGGGATCTAGGAGTTGTACTGCAAATATCTAGTACAGCAGCCCTCTAAATTCTCATAGGCTATGTGTGCGATTTGGTAAATGCACCTATATTTAGATGATATAACTAAAATACCCCTTACGACATCATCGATGGTTTTGCCTTTGTAGTAGGGTGCCCGAGATGAAGCAGCCTTGAATGAGGGCGTCCCTGTTGGAGCTTTGATGTGAGTTGTCTCGTGATCCAAACCATTCATCAGCTGAATCCCACATAGGACATATACATAAAAGAGTTCTAAACCAGCGGCTCTGCTTTGGATTATTGCCCTTGTTTTTGAATTCTTTGAGCAGCCCATTAAGTGTTAATGGCTTTACCGAACCCTGCATACAGGGGAGTTTCGTGCATTGGGCTGCTTTTTTTTTTTTTTTTTTGTGACCGACAAAACCAAAGCATTTGATGATTGAATAAGTAGCCTTTGGATGCAAAACATGACCGTGGACATTGCATGATATATTACTATCCACTAACAAGTATTTTGGACATGTATCAGATTGCCCGTCCAAACAACATCTAAAGAATGTTTGTACATGTCAGGGAAAAAGCCTTGCAAAGATGTAAATTTCATCTTTTGATAAATTATTTCTTAAATTTAGGGACCTCTTGTTCATAGGTCCTCCAAAGTGGATCAAGATCTATTTCTCAATAAATCTATCTATTGATAGAAAGATATAGATCTCTATCTGGATCTATCTCCATATCTAAATATGGAAGAACCTTAACTTATAGGGCATATTCAATGGAGGGTTTTCCTCCTGTCTTAAATTTGAATTTTTCATAAAATAAAAAAAAAATCATGTCAATTTGTTAAATTACAAATTCTTTAGAAGACAAAAAGGAAATTCACGTTTGATTTGTTAAATTACAAACTCTTTAGAAGATCAAAAAGAACTATTGAATTATTCAAAGGTCAAAATGTTGGGACTTCCCCGCCCCCCCCACAAAAAAAAAAGGATATTCAGAGACTTTTGTAACTGTATATTTTGTAATGTAATGTTCTGACTCAAAAATCTAGACGCATTCAAAAGCAAAATATAACTCAAAGAGAAATGTTAAACCAAAGTGCTCAAGCAAAACGCTGATACCAAATATGTACATTTACATGCAAGGGACTCACCTTTAGATTATTTGAGTTGTTCATCTTGTTTCTTCTACTTTGAATGTGTAACAGTTCATCAAGCATGCCGATTAAATGACATTCGAATCTAAAATGGCTTAAATGTTGAGCATGCTAATTGAAACTCTTGTCAAACAATGGTCTAAACTCAATGACCTAAAAAGCATTTATATGATACAGAATGTTTCAAACATCACAAATTTTTTCTTGGGAGATATCCAAAGTAGAAGAAAAAGGAAGGGTCCCATGCCTGCAAAAATTCAGCTCTTTGGTTTTGCATTCCGGCATCTCAAACATGTTTTAGGGCCATCAATGGCAGGAACAGAGGAAGAGTCGGAATGGGTCCTTCAGAAGGCTCCCAAAGCTAGGTAGTGGCATAATTGTAGTTACAAGACTTGTTAAGGTCCCTTTCACTTTTCCAGGAAAGATCCGTTCCCCTGTCTCTTTTCTAACGTTTTTCCCGTTTCTTTTCCGCCTGCAAAACCAGAACGGAGAATTCTTTTCCTTTCTCTCTGCTCTGCTCTCTCTCTCTCTCTAAACGAGACGAAGCGAAGGCGCAAAAATGATGCACATGACGTTCTACTGGGGCAAAAAGGTTGTCCTCCTCTTCGATTCGTGGAAAACAGATTCATGGCTATCCTACTTCCTCACCCTCCTAGCAGTCTTCCTCCTCTCCGCCTTCTACCAGTACATGGAAGATCGCCGCCTCCGATTCAAGATCCTTGCCAGTAGCAAGCCTTCGCAACCGATCACAACTCCTCTCCTTCTCCCCAGGCTCTACCACAACAAGAATTGGGTCCAATTCTCTGTGGCCCTACTATTCGGCATAAATTCAGCAATTGGGTACCTTCTGATGCTAGCTGTTATGTCTTATAATGGTGGCGTTTTCGTGGCCGTGGTAGTAGGACTTGCCGTTGGTTATCTGCTTTTCAGGAGTACAGATGAAGTAGTCGTTCTTGACAATCCGTGTGCTTGTGCCTGACTGATTGTTTCATTCCTGTTAATACGACGTTTCCCATCTCTTTGTTTGTTTGGTGCTGTCTGCCTGTTGTTTCTGTATTTTGTATCTGATTTCAGTATCCTGTAAAATTATTAATTACATATATCTAGTTTTTATGGGTGACAAGTGTTTGCTGGAGTGGTTTGGTTTTATTCGCTTTTCCTAGTTTTAGCTGAAAGATAGTGAAGGTATTGGAATTGCAAGCAATGGATAAATGGGAAAGTAGGCTATGAAGACGAACAAAAGCTAAAACCAGAGGAATCATCTGAAATTTTCTTTAGGGAGATCTATGGAAGACAAAACTCCTGTAGGAAGATAGATTTATTGTAATTTTGCTTAAACAGGGGAAAGAATTGGACAAACTGTAATTTGCAGGTTTGAGTGCCTCTGAATTAGTGCCAAGTGCATTCTCAAGACTTAGATTTTGAACTGTGATCGTTCCCCACCAAGGCCGCGGGCCACCCCCCCCCCCCACACCACACACACACACACACACCGGAGGACTGCTAATCAGAGGAACAAACCATTTGTGGTGCTTTTCAACTCTGAAATTCTATCTTTAGCCTATATATCGTCATTCTATGTAGTACAACCATGATGGTTATCCTCAGAAGAAAGATCCGAATCCAGCTAATTGGTTAGATGCAGAATGAATTGTTTGCTTTGTAAGAGAAAACCCAAACTAACAGTAACTAATGGGACTGTAAGCAGTACTGTCTATCATTAGATACAGATAAAGCAAATAAACCAAAGTTACATTCTGTCTTGAGCGGGTCTCATGTGAGAGGTGACTTCTTGTGGAGTCCATATTCCTCATTCTCAGTATCCTGTATTTCCTCACCAAGAACTGCCAGTCCACTCACTAACCCTAAATTGCCTATTTGTTAGCCACTAGATCGACTCCCATTTCCCAATTGGTTGTGTTATTTTCCAGGAGGAAGATCTTTATCTGTCATTGACGTAGTGCATCCATCTCTTCAGGCACTGTCATCTTTGATTCCTGTAGTTACAATCTCATCTTCCCTGCAAGAAGTCAGATGCACATAATTGATTATTATAATGCAATAATGAGTACGCAAAAAAAAGAAAAGAAAAAGAAAAAGGGCAGCCCCGGTGTATGAAGCTTCCGCCTATGTGGGGTCTGGGGAAGGACTGGACCACAAGGGCCTATAGTAGGCAGCCTTACCTTGCATTTTACAAGAGGCTGATTCCGCGCCTTGAATCCGTGACCTCAAGGTCACATGACGACAACTTTTACCGTTGCGCCAAGGCTCCCCTTCATGTGAAAAAAAAAATAAAAAATAAAAAATTATCTCGGACTTTGTAAACGC
Source organism: Warburgia ugandensis (assembly GCA_035236585.1). Taxonomy (NCBI): domain Eukaryota; kingdom Viridiplantae; phylum Streptophyta; class Magnoliopsida; order Canellales; family Canellaceae; genus Warburgia; species Warburgia ugandensis. The sequence continues at coordinate 14,818,457 of CP141126.1, forward strand.
ATACTTCAAGTGCAGGGTGAGCTATTAAAAAAGGCCTAGCTGGTGTGCAATTTGCTTTACTAGACTTATAAATAAGTATGTAGAGCTCCAACTGGGGTATTTTCTCTGCTTCATATTTTGACCAGAATCTAGCATTTCTTGGATCCGAGCAATGATCAAAATCTTATCACGAGGATATGACCTTAAACTTGCCAAGGCAATAGTGTATCGGGAGCTACACTTGCATCACCTTGCCTGTACGATGCATGGCTCAAGTCAAGCAGTTCATATTTTGAAAAGGCCAATTGCTAAATTAAAAATGAAGGAAGTGGATAGAAAAACAAGAAAGTAATTATATTTATAGTTATTTTCCGTTATGAGGCGCTGTATTTCAATTTCAAAGTGGAGGGGCAATTGGCAGAGTTTGGGGAGGGAGGGTGGAGGGGTTGACATGTGAAGTGTTTGCTTATAACAGAAGAAGAGGGGTAACTGGATGCTCCACATAACCAAAAATAAATAAATAAAATTAAATGGCATCAGCGAAGAGGAAATACTGTCACATGCAACAAAGATCAACATGAAGCTTGATCCTTTTATCTTGTTTGTTAGTTTAACGCTAATTGTTTGGTCCATGTTATGAGTCACCCTGTAGCAGGTTGGACACTTAGAGCAATGTTTTGACCTATTGCTGGTGTGTTGATTCTTGAATATTTCAGTTATCAGATATACAGATAAATTGCTGGAGAGTTTGGTTAATATTCATTAGAAAGCATGACGGGGACGTCAAAACACTTGGAAATGCAGTGTTAGCTTGTTTATTCCTTGTACTGGAAAAGATCTGGATCTCCTTTACTGATATTATAGATCATTATCAAGCTCCTCAAATTGCAAATTGGTTTCATGGAAGTCTGCCTCTTAATTCTATCAGTAATACAACAGAAACTAACATGCCATGACTTCCATGCTAATCGAACCTGGTTGTTATGGCTACTTGCTTGCTTCTTCTCTGTAAACCTGAACAGATTGCGTTGAAGGGACCTGTGGGTTGTATAACTCCCTCAATCAGGGTTTTTCATAAAAGCTTTGTGATGTCATGAATTTTCCAGAGTATGATCACTGTTGAGACACTGAAGCATCTACTTCAAGATTTTTCTTATCAAATGGCCAATCTTTATTCCTAAGGCACTTCTCATGTTCTATTTGTTGCTGAAGTGTTGGCTATATCCGATCACTAGTGGGAGGTGAGGGAACCAGAACAAGCTCGTGCATTTGTGAAGAGATGGGCGATACCGTACTAGATGTTTTAATGGCTTCAACTCAAACTCCATGAGTAACATAGAAACTTTTACAGCTTTCATTGGTTGGGCGTGAAAGCAGTATCTTGCAAAAAATGCAAGGCTGTGCCATAAACCCTTTGTGGTCTGCCCCTTCCTCAGACCCCGCATATGGGGAACTTCATTCGCTGGGCTGCCCTTTAATTGCCGACCTAGCCTCCTTTGCTGCTTTCTTTCCAAACTCACCAGGACATCTTGTTAGATCATCTGGTAAACAATTATTTATTTATTTGTTTATTCATTTTGTGATTGGTCAAGAGATTACTACGAAAAAGAAAGGCAGCAACCTTAGGTGCTAAAACTGAGTGTAGTACCCAAGCAAGCCGCAAGATCAAAAAGGTTAAAAGACCACTAAGTCTGATCCATAAGCACCCGCCTTCCCTCGTCCTCATTAGCTGAGAACTGAACTCAAGTAGAAGTAGCTGACCAGCTGTGTCTCCGTTTCCTCCTCAATTGGGTTTGTAAAGCGGCAAGGAACTTATTGGGCGGAGTGGATTGCATTTGTATTGCTCACAAGAACCCGAGGAGACCAAATTAAGAATATAACAGGGGATCACAGTGGTCTCTCGTCACAAATTAACTAACCAATTTGCTTATACAGTAGTATGACGAGGTTGCAGTGCTTGGTTAGCACAAGAGGCCCAAAAGCAGGAGCATTGCAGTCAAGACACGCCTTCAGCCACTGTTATGTTCCGTGACAGGTATTTCCAGTGATGGTAATATCCTGTCATGGTAATATCCTGTCATGGCAACTCCTGGATTTTGTTGCGTTGTAACTTGGAAAACACTGCTTATGCCAATGTGTTTATGTGGGAAAGCACTTTTGGCAGATGCTGCGAGCTAAATTGAAGCCATAAACCTCTTCTAAGGAATGCTAGGCCGCAGGCCATAGGCACTTCACGACAAGAATTCCTTAGCTTCTTCATTAAAGAGTCTACTTTTGAATGATCAGACCCACTCATCTGATTCTTATAGCCCTGGATATAACAAAAAAAAATGGGTGCATGAGCTTAGCATCCTAGAAACCATGTTTTTGGGACTTGAATTGAATCATTATTTGTATAAAGTTTCTAACTGTATTTACTTGTGATAAAAAGCTACACTTCTTAGGATGATATAATTATCCTATCAATGCCAGGCCAAAGGCTCTGAATGGATCTTAGCTAGAAGTGCCCAACATTTGGCATTAAAGAAGCCTACCTTTTAATGATCTGACCTGCTTATCTTATTGATCTAGATTTGGACAACAATTAAACCACAAGCTATGATGATTGGATGATTATAGCATCACAAAATTTCTGACATTATATTATTTGTGATAAATAGTACTGTGTTTTTCAAGTCTTAGAATTATTTGATCCACACCCTGCTAGAACTGCTTGTTGTCCCTAGGGCAACAAGATAAAAGGGTCAAATCATTCACAGTCCATCAAGGGCCGTTGGCCTAGCGTTCCTCTTACTCCCTGCTCTATGAAGTAATAGATATCCTGATAGGAGAAGTCCGGGTTGAGCGTTTTGCGTGCTCGGTTTTTTGTTTTCCTTCGCGGTGTTACCATCTTTTATCTGGCAAATGTAACATTCGATATATTGACGATTCACATGGTGAGCATCATTGTGGGTGTGGCCATGCGCTAATAACCAGGAATACACATCATTTAGATGCTCCTGACTATTTGTTCCAATGACTTCTGACGCAACCATAAAGGTTCCAGGGACCCTATATGGAGGTACTATTCTCGGATTGAATGCATTCACAGTAGGTTGAATCAAAGATTACGAATACGACTGGTGACTAACTCCTTATCATTTTTCGAAATGAAATGTGCAACCTCTGAAGGTCTGAAAATGCCGAGGGTGATGCTTTAGAGGGGGTGTTCGGTTGCCACAGATCAGGAGGAGAATTTACAATTATGCTTTGTTTTCTCCAATGTGAAGAAGTTTTGGTTTCTACTAGTTCTCTCTTATTTGTGTCCTTGATCTCTTGCTGGAGTGTCTTATCAAGTTAGAAGATGGTTTGTCATTCCCAAGGAGTGTCTTAATTCTCTGAATTGTTTGTTTTTGGATCACCTTGATCTAATTCATCAATAGAGGTTTTCATTTACCATTTAAAGAAAAAATATGGTTAGGATAGTTTACCTTCTGTTAGTACTGGTTTATGGCCCACCTCGAATGATGATCTTGTTTAGTTGAGCGTCTCAAATTTGGGCTGTTGTATGATGTACATGCTTTTCTTTTGAAGAACAAATTGGCAGTCAGAAATCCAGGAGGAGCCACTTGCTCAGTAATCCCAAACATTCATTTGCTAGGTCTTGCTATGGATGGGCCACACGCCAAAGTTCTCCCTCATTACACTACTTAAGTGGTTGCTTTGTTCTTGCCGGCAGTGTCAAATTAGAGGTTAAAATTATCGGCAGAGATTGGCATTTGACATGCCTCATCGATTACACGGCGTAGCAGACAAATGATTTGGATCGTTAAAAAACTAAAGCCCCACTAAAATTTCTCTTTTACTTTTCTGGTGAACCTCATGGCCTCAAACTAAGTTGTATTTTCATTTAAATAGGAACATACGTATAATGTTAAAAGGGGCATCCAGAAAAGTAACTTTTATCTAAGCTAAAATGGTGTTGCTAAAAAACATGTGAAGTGTCACCCACAGTTTCTTGTTTAGAAGGCAACCCGTAGTTAGCTTTGGCTCCTCCCCAAAATATTGCCTCCCATTTGGCTCCACTTTTGACACAATGAATCATTTCGCTTTCAAGAATATAAGCTGGAGTTATCATCGCAATTTCCATGACCTAAAAAGAGAAAATGCTGGTCCATCTTATCATAGGCTTTTCCAATCGTTAGACCCTCCATCCTTTGATGTGGTTTGCCTCTTCCATAGAACGAAAAACTTTTGTGCTGCAAAAATCTTCAAAAATAATGTCCATTTTAACAAAGGCCTATTGACATTATTGACTATCCTCCTATGGTAATTAGCCAGCTCGCTAGAAGTAACTAAGAATCATCAACTTCCTCAAAGAGAAACTTGGATATTTTTCCATCAATGTCTCAATCAGATTAAGACTAGACGTTTCCTTATACATTAGGGAAATGGGAAAGCACGGGCTGCTTTTTTTGTTAACCAAGTTCACCTGTGAGCCGTTTCATGTCATCCTCCAATATATCTTCTAAAGCAGAGCCATTTATAGTAAGACCATCCGTAATGTGTAACTTCCACATTTTTTTCACTATTAATTTGCAACAAAACTTTCATGCAGTGGAAAGAGACTGATTTCGACGAAGATTACTAAATAAAATGAGCTGTTATATGGTTGACGCGCATATTTTCCTCGACAAATACTAGTGGGCTAAGGGGGATCCTCTATTTCAATGATCAACCACTCATCTGGTCGGCCACAAAATAGATTACTAACATAGAAAAAGTTATCTACCTTTTGCTAATTATAAGCCTTTAATATGTGAAGGTTTTCTTGATGAATATTAGAAAACTTTGCATTTTTCTCTACTCAAAAGAGTGAAGATGTGCGTGTGATTTGCTTTGTAATTCTTCGCTTGTAAGTGAAAGAAAAAATTATGAAAATATAGTTCTTACAGTTTCGGACTATATTTCACATGATAGTAACTTAAGCCTGTTGGTAATTGGGAGTTTCCTGTTTCAAATGCCTCATGAACTTGTTTCTTAGGAAACAGCACGACTGTGCTCCCTCTTTTTTCTGAACTACCGAAAAATCCTAAAAGAACTGTCTAATACATCTAAAAGCCGAGTGTGACTCTCCAGTGGATTTGTCTAAAGCAAACTATTGGTAAGCCTTGATGCATAGCGAATCGTCTACATTGAGCTTATACTTTGAGATAGCAAGGAGCTAATATCTCAAGCCTCTGAACCCAAAGCGAACTCTTTCCGTGAGGCTTCGGAAGATGGTTTGGGAAAATATATATTAGGGGCCAAAAGAAGGCTAGGGAACCATTTTCAGGTGGTATGCGGATGAGTAATACACTAGATTCTCTAGGAGGATCCTATATTTATTTTGGAACGATGCCGATGTCCTTAATCAATTATTTGTTTTTCTTCTAAATCTGCTGATACAGTTTAAGGGCCCAAAATCAGAGGCCTGGAATCATATCTAAGTAAAAATGACTGAATAATATCCATATTGCTTGAAATCTCATTAATATAAAAGACCCTGAGCAAAGGCCCCAGCTGAAACAATAGTTCAACCTAGGAAGGGTTTAAAATGTGTATATGGGACAAATGTTGACGCACCCACTCATAACATATTAACCTCTTAATTATATAATCTCAAATGTTAAGAAACTAAGAAAGGGCCACGTTGTCCCACCAAAGAAATAAGAATTAAGATGATACGTATATATTTCCTTTGAACTTCTTTTTTAATTTTTCGTTATTTGTTTGTTCCTGTTGTCTCTTTTTTCCCTTTTCCACTTTTGAACAGGATTCTGAAGTATAGTCCTCAGCAGATGGGCAAGGAAAAGTGTAGAAGGTACAAGCAATAATCGACAAACACGCCCTGCCTCACCCCCTCGTCTATGGTTTCAGTACTGTTCTGACTGCTGAATTGATGGGTATTTCTAATTCAAAGATATGCATTCCATACTGGTTTCTAATGATGTCTTCCAATCTCCTTCAGGTAGCTGGTTGGTATCGTTTGACATATTTTGTTCAGAGGAAAGAGCAGTTATTAGATAGATATCGAAATTGGGGACCATTTAAAGAATGTCTTGAGACAAGCCTTGGAGATTCTAGGATAAGTGGTTTCGCCCGTATTCTTTTTCTTCACAAAAACTATTCTCTGACTTAAAGTGTTATCAGTTTCATGCTGTAGGTAACCTTTTAAGAAGGCAATTTTTTAAAGCTAAAGTTTAATGCTTATGACATGATCAATCACTTGACATGCATCGTCGTCATCAAGACCTTATCCCAATTAGGGGTCGGCCACATCAATCTTATTCCTCCATTCCACTCTATCGAATGCCATGTCTTCATTTAGTCCCAAAGTTTTTAAATCTTTCCTTCCCACTTCTATCCATGTTCTTTTGGGCCTTCCCCTTGCCCTTTTAAAACTTTATACTTGTATTGCCTTGCTTCTTCACACCGGTGCCGTTGTTGGTCTCCTTTGAACATGTCCAAACCATCTAAGTCTAGTCTCCCTCATCTTATTACCTACTGGTGCTATCCCTAAATTTCCTCAAATATTTTCATTTCAAATTCTATCTTTTCTTATCTTATCACTCATCCATCTCAACATCCTCATTTTCGCGATGCTCATCCCATGAGTATGATGTTCCTTAACTGCCCAACATTCTGATCCATAAAGCATGGCCAGCCTTATGGCTATCCTATAGAATTTTCCTTTTAGTTTGAGCGGCACCCGTCGATCATACAAAACTCCAGATGCACATCTCTATTTGTTCCAACCCGCTTGAATTCTCTGGATAACCTCCCTCTCAATCTCTCCACTCTCATGAATTATTGATCCTAAGTACCGAAAGTGGTCTTTGACGGGGACTTCTTGGTTATCAATCTTGACTGGTATTCTACTCTTACTCTCCTTGCTAAAATTACATTCCATATATTCTGTCTTAGTTTGACTAATTTTAAATCTTTCAGATTCTAATGCTTCTCTCCATCATTCTAGCTTTATGTTTACACCCTCCCTTGTCTCATCAAGTAAGACTATATCATCTGCAAATAACATGCACCAAGGAATTTCTTCGTGCAGATGTTTTGTTAGCTCATCCATAACCAATGTGAAAAGGTATGGACTCAATGCCGATCCTTGGTGCAATCCTATAGTGACAGGAAAATCACTAATTACACCACTAATGGTCTTAACATTTGTTATCGCTCCCTCATACATATCTTTAATTATGTCTATATATCCTTGCGAAACCCCTTTACCACCCAACACTCTCCATATTAATTCTCTACGGACTCTATCATAAGCTTTCTCTAAATCGATAAAGACCATGTGGAGGTCTTTCCTCCTCTCCCTATATTTCTCTACTAATTGTCTTAGTAAGAAAATAACCTCCATGGTAGACCTCCCAGGCATAAAACCAAACTGATTCTCCGATACACTTGTTTCATGGCACAGCCTCTTCTCAATCACCCTTTCAAAAAGTTGCATAGTGTGGTTCATAAGTTTGATCCCTCTATAATTAGTGCAGCTCTGTATGTCTCCTTTATTCTTATAAATTGGTACAATAGAGTTATTCCTCCACTCATCATGTATTTTCTTTGATTTTATAATCTTGTTAAACAACTTGGTCAACCAAATTACCCCAATGTCTCCCATATACTTTCAAACCTCTATTGGTATACCATCAGGCCCCATGGCCTTTCTTAATTTCATCTTTTTCAATGCCTCTTTTACTTCAGGTATTCTAATCCTACGTTCATACCTATAATATCCAATGTTATTTTGATTTATAGTATTTTCAATCCCTATATTCTCAGGGCCATTGTCATTTAACAATTTTTGAAAGTATGTTTTCCACCTTTATTTGATCTCATCATCTTTGACTAATACCCTTTGATCATCACTTCTAATACACCTAACATGATTTAAGTCCTTACCCTTCTGTTCTCTTACTTTTGCAAGTTTAAACACATCTTTCTCACCTTCTCTTGTTCCTAGTTGTTGATTGTTTAACCGCAAGTGCACGGGCTATTGTAGTATAGCTATGCAAATACGGGTCGATCTCACGAGGACTTGATTTGAAGTGATGGAGTTTTAAATAAAATTCAACTAAAATAATAAAAACAAAGATTATACTAGAAATAAACTAAAATCCAGATGTATGCAATTGTTCCAATGTTCCCAAATATTTATTCCAAGGAAAACAGAAAATAAAACTAAAATGCGTCCTGGATAAGCTTGTCCTTAGATTGCACTGTCTCTAGATTAGTCTGTCCTTGAATAGTCTGTCCTGGATTGCACTGTCCCTGAATAGTCAGAATGAAGATAAGTTAAAACCAGAATAGCACAGGGATACAGTTGTAATTAAACAGGGGACCTAATTGGTATTTCTAAAATCTGTTAAGGGACACAGATGGAATTCTTTTAGGGACACAGATGGAATTTTCAAAATCTGCCAGGGGACACAAATGTAATTCTTTTGAGGACACAGATGGAATTTCCTGAAATCTGCCAGGGGACACAGATGTAATTCTGGGTTTTAACAGGGGCAGACTTGGAATTTCTTCAGGGGTTCTGGTTTTTCACGAAAAAACCAGGAAAACACGTTTTGGGAGAAATCTGGAAGAGGGAGAAGAGGAAGAAGAATAGAGGAAGGAGGAGAAGAAGGAAGGAGAGGAAGAGGAAGGAGATAAGAAGGAGGATTGCGGGAGTGCGTTGGGAGAAAACCCAGATCCTGTGGCCATCCGGCGGAGGAGATGGAGGAGGAAGAAGAGGGCAAATCAAGGGAGAGAAGAAGGTAGAGATGCAAACGGATGGAGGTTTCCAACGTCGCCTGCTACTCTGCATCAATCAGGCGATGAAAAGGATGGTGGGTTCTGGGGGTGAGTGGTACAACCCGGCTGTAGAGAGATAAGATTCACTTGCCAATGCTGGGATTTTCGGCCAGTGATGGAGAGGGGGATGCGGGAGAAGAAGAAGATGCTCTGAAACTGGGCTGCATGGAAGACAAAGACCATGGAACACCTTGTTTGTGGAGATGGTGATCAGGGTGGCAGTGAAGCAGTGAAGGGCTTGCTAGAGGTGAGTGGAAAAAGGAAACAAGAAGGCTTGGGCAGATAGTCCAGTGGAGGGGTACCCAGTTTGCCTTGGGTGAACAGGGAAGCCAGGTTTGTGCCTGGCTAGGAAATTAATGGAGCTTGAGTGCGACAAGGAAGAAGAAGAGAAAACAAAAATTGGTGAGGAGAAGAGAAAGGAAAAAGAAAATTCAGCTGGTGAATGCATGACGGACTGGAGTGAAGGGAGAAGCCTGGTGTAAGGGGTTGGTGAAAAGATGGAGAATGTAGGAGGTGGGCTTGGCAGAGCAAGAGAGGGAGATAGAGAAGCTAGGTAGAGGTGAAGCAGCCGGCTAGGTGTGTCACGCACCAATGGCCGGCTAGCCCAACCGAAGAAGAAGAAAAAACAATTATAGAGGATAGAGTGGAAAGGAGAAGGGAAGAGAAAGTGAGGGAGAAAGAGGAGGGAGAGAGTGAAACGGAGAAGGGAGCATGGAGAGAATGAGAGAACGAGAAAGAGAGGGAGAGGGAGAATGTGCCAGCCCAGCCTGCACCTTCCTAAAAGGGAAAAACCTCCTTTTTGGAGAAGAAAGAAGGGTCTTTTAAAAGAGAGATAGGGAGAGACGTATAGGAGAGAGGGATAAGAGAGAGAAAAAGAGAAAAGAGAGGAGAAAGATAAGAGGAAAAGAAAGGAGAAAGATAAGGAAGATAAGAGAGAGAGAGAGAGAGAGAGAGAGAGAGAGAGAGAGAGAGAGAGAGAGAGAGAGAGAGAGAGAGAGAGAGAGATATAAGAAAGAGAGTGGGTCCACTGGAATTCTAGTCTTACTAGAACTCTGCAAGTCTTTAATCTTGTTTTGTACTATGACTCTTCAAATTCCATCTGATTTCCATGATTCAATCTGAAGCGTCTATGCCTGAGTTGACCGATCTGCAATGCACAGGACTCAATTAGCGAAATCTAAATCGTCCATTAGCTTTAATAGTCATTTAACCACTAAATTTTACAATTCAACAGTTGGATGGCCAATTAAAGCTAAAATGAAATATTTGATGTAAAATCTTAAAATTAATGGTCTAGATGCTCTAATCAAATACTAAATTAGGGGTATTTTGACCAAAATTGAACACTTAACACTAGTCTATCGTAGAGCTCATCATATACTTTAAATTTAGCCTCACTTACTATTCTCTTAGCAACATTTTTAGCATTCTTATACTGCTCATAGTTTTTATTATTTATAATCTTCTACCATGCTTTAAAACGCATCCATTTTTCTTTAATAACTTTTTGAACTGTTTCACTCCACTACCATGTTTCCTTTGTTAATATCCTTTTATCTTTAGATACTCCTAAGACATCTTTTGCCACTTTCTTAATGCACTCAGCCATATTAGTCCACATAGTATTTACTTCTGTTTCATAGTTCCACTTTCCTTCTACCATCAACTTATTTTTGAAGGAGGTTATTTTCTCTTTTTTAAGTTCCACCACTTAGTTTTTGGGTGTGTATTAAGTTTAGTTCTTTTACTCCATCTTTTGATATGGATATCCATAACCATTAACCCATATTGTGAGGTCAAACTCTCACCAGGTATCACCTTACAATCCTTACATGTAGATTGCTCATTATTCCTAAGTAGAAAAAAGTCTATTTGGCTTTTATGAAGTCTACTTTTAAAGGTTATTAAACGTTCATCCCTCTTCTTAAAGAGTGTATTTGCAATGGATAGGTTATATGACAAAGCAAAATCGAGGATATTCTCCCCCATCTCATTTCGTTCACCTATACCATATCCACCTTGTATTCTATCATATCCTTCCTTATCTTTTCCTACATGGCCGTTTAAGTTTGCACCTATAAATATCCGCTAAGTGTTGGGAATTTCTTGCATGACTCCCTCCATATCTTTCCAAAACTGTTTCTTAATTATCTCTTGTAACCTTACTTGTGGTGCGTATGCACTTATAACATTTATAATCTGCTTTCCTAGAACAATTATTATTATTATTATTATTATTATATCGCTGATTCTTTTAACATCCATAACTTTATCCTTTAATTTCTTATCCACTATTATTCCTACGCCATTTCTGTTATTTTTCTTTCCTACGTACCATAATTTATACCCATCTATTTCTCTTACTTTAGCCCCTTTCCACTTGGTTTCTTGGATACAAGCAATGTTGACTCTTCTACATTTCATCACGTCTACTAACTACAAACTCTTGCCAGTTAGTGTCCCTATATTCCATGTGGCGATACGAATCTTATGTTCTGGTGATACCCTATTTACTATTGCCTTTCTTGACCTCCATGGTATGAACCCATGTCCACTTTTCACTACACCTGGGTTTTGATTCAGCGCGTCGCTTCAGAGGGGACGCTCTAGCAGTCCTTGCCCAATTTTCACTACACCCGGGATCTGATGTGGCGCGTCGCTTCTGGGAGAATGCCCTAGCAGCCCTTGCCTATTTTTCACCGCACTCGGGATCCGATGTAGCGCGTCGCTTTTGAGAGAACGCCCTAGTAGCCCCTTTCTATTTTTCACCGCACCCAAGATCCGATGCGGCTCGTCACTTATGGGGAACACCCTAGCTTGAGGGAATGTCTATTTTCGATTCATGTCATATTTGGGTTGTCATATTTCTTAAAAGCTGAAGATGATTTTCATTTCTTCCTTGCAAACTAATATACATTCATTTGCAAGCAAAAAAGAAATAGCAAAACCATCTTCAGTTTCACCCTTGCCGGCTGGCTACTTGACACAAGGGTTACCATATTTAAGAAGAGGGAGATGATTTTCATTTCTTCCTCACAAACTAATATACAAATGTATATTCATTTGTAAGAAAGAAATAACAAAATCATCTTCAACTTCTCCCCTGCCGGCTGGCACCGACGCATGACCCTCCTCCTTTTTCATCCGGGCTTGAGACCGTCATTGGCATGCATGTTATGTTATACTTGCTACTAAGAAGAACTACTATTGTACATATGCCCTAGAAGAAGGTAAATAGCAAAAGGTACATATTTCAAGCCATAGGCAGCAATGTCTTGAACTACGTACTTCATATTATATTAGCCCTTATGGGATATTCTCCTCTATACATGTTATATCAACATTTACAGTATAAATAAATAAAATTTTGGTGGGTCCATAAGCACTAACTGGTCCCACCAAACGCATCCATCCATCTTAGATAAAGCGGTGGTGGGCCCTTCTCTCTTTCCCTTCAAATAGATACGCTGTTGGGCACCCCTTTCCCCGTAACTCCAGGCTCTGAGCTGGGCATGAGCAACTCGTAGGGCAGTACACCGGCTCCACACCGATTCCTCAGACCAGGATCCGAATTTCTCCTCTTAATCGTCTCTTCAATACTCCTTATCTCAGCTGAAAATTCATGGAAAGCCTCTACAATCTCTGCATCTCCCGACCAGATCGACGGCTGTTGGCGTTCCCCAATATACTCTTCATCAGGTGAGTGCGTCGACAATGTATCAACAACCGCCATGAACTTGGTAGCCTGTTGCAAACTCGGAAGGGCCGAGAAGAAGTACCGCTGCGGATCAGCTAGAAAATTCACGTACTCGGGATCGTTCTCCTCAGGAAGTAATCGCCGCATTAGGGGTGGTCGGTTTGGCACGTAACCACCCAGGGGATATTGGCCGAAGTTGAGCGCAGCGTGTTGGGCCGATGCAAGCCAGATGAGTGTGGTGAGTATCGAGACTAGGTTTGCTGGCTCAGCAAGGCGAGGCCACCATTTAGCGTGGCGTTTATCGGCGTGGCCAACATGGATGGACTCCCAATACCAGGTTTGTAGCTCGGTATCGTTCTGGACCCGATTCGAGTCCGGGTAATAGGCATGGACGTAAGTGCGGACCCACTTCTCGATGGCTGACCAGATTAACAGGCCATCTTGGGCGTACGGGTAGTCTTCTATTAGGAGCTTTAAGCCATGGGGTTGTGAGGGGTCCTCAACCGCCATGCCCCTGAATGGAAAAGAATGGTAAATTAGGCTATTTGTCAAGGAGGGGAGGGTGTCTCCGTCAATACAGGTTAGCTAGAATTGACCGAGATGCACACACTTAAGAAGAAAAGTGGCACCAAGAATACAAACCTTCGAATGAGATCTGCTGGTAGGCCCTCCAAATCGAAGCGCCAAAAATCACGATAAGCGGTGGCACTAATCTCCATGACGTATTGACCAGGTGTGAAGCAAGATTCGATGACTCCATCGGCGCTGATTAAGCTCTGGCGAGCAAGGGCATTTATCTCTAAGGTGTAGCGCATGTGGGGATCCAGCAGCTTGAAGATTGGGTGCATTGCGCTTAGATGCCTGTGTGCTGCCAATATAAATGGCTCCACGCTTGCGTGTGTGCGCAACCAGTGATTGACGAGCTGATGAACGCCAGCATCATTAGAGCAAACATGAGCCTTGGCGAGCTGCCACATCCAAGAAGTGGTGGCGTCGTTTGGTGGGGTCACGACCCGCTTGGATTGTGATGGGAGGCTAAGTTCAATTGCGATTGGTTTTAGAGTTCCATGTGGCGTCAAGAAGAAGAGGCTTCGCGTGGCATAAGCCTTTCGGCCTTCCAGAGCGTTGATCCGGTCTAGGACGGGGAGGTAGATATCATGGAAATCTAACATAAACAGCTTGTTCTCGTCCAAAGCCTGCAGGAAGAGAAGCTTGCCAATTTAGAAACTCCAATAAATCAATTTTACCATGCAAAGAAGAGTGGTTCTGATTATTTTTTATCTGTTTTCAAGTAATGAATTACCTGCTGCACAGACATCCCATTTAGATGTCCAATGATGTGTTCTTCTCTGATGGCTGATTCTGGTGGGCCATAGATAGCTGGATCGAGCTTGCTTGCGGGTGGGAAAATCTGAGAAAGAAAATTGAGTTAACATATATAACATTTTCCTCAATTGAAGTTGAAAAGTGAGAAAGGCAGACATGATACTTGAGAGGCATCAAAAGGCACTAGTATTCGGTGGCCACCTACTATTGGATGTTTTTTGTTCACTACCATTCTTCTTTTCAGTTTAAGGTCCCCAAGGAGTGACGGGCCTGGTTTGGTCTATTTTGAAACGACAAATCTTGCCCCTACGAAATGAAAATATCAACATTAGGTTTGCATTACCTGAAGCTTCTCGATGCTGACAGGGTTAATCCCAGCCAAAGTTTGTCGTGCGAACTCATCGTCCCGCAGCCAAGCATACTTGTCCTCTGCATGATTGGAAAATTGACAATCAGAATCAAGAATCAAACCCCTTCTTACTTCGGTAAAGACAGCCCCATCCAAAGTGCAAATACAAAAATGCTATATGCATACATGATGAGAAATACCATCCAACATAGTTGGCTCGTCGGAAACTAAGCATAAAGTTCATCTTTATGTGTTATGATATTATCACCACCTTCTGCGCTCTTGTTTCCTCATGTCTACGTATTTTTGTTATTTGCCTCTAAATGTCCCTGCCCAATTTCATATGTCCGCAAAATGTCCCTTCTCCACCTGTGATCACCCCAACCACAACATATCCACTAAATAAAAGACTACGGCCTTATAAATTTCCAGAATCTAAGATGGCTTTGGTAGGTCCCAGGGAAAAAGCTTCCACAGGCACATGGATTCAAAGATGCCTAAGAGGTGCAATGGACTTTAAGGCCGATAGTGACGTGTGACAAGATGCCCACAAAAACATGTTTAACCAGGCATGGCAAAGAATCTGCTCTTGCAGCATGTTTTTCACATCACTGAACAAAGATGGGTGTCTCCATCTTGGGTTGGTCCCAGACTTGCTGCCAATTACAGGGATATTTTCGCTTGCTCTACCTCTTAGCTACTGTTTCCTAAAGTATCACTGTGCGACCGTCCTTGGGTCAGAGTGGGGACCCGTAATTGCAGGTAAGCATTTGAGCTGTCATACGATGGATATTATGGGTAGAAAAGGGTACAGGAGATGCACAATTGCATACTTTCTCCACCATCAGGCGATTTTCAGCCCCTGATTCGTTGACGGCCTGTTGATGACCCTGTTATTTCTGTTGTAACCGTCTCTTTAAGGCCACATAATAGAGGCTTAGAATCCTCATTTACTCCAATGTTTGATGCATGGCTTATCCATGACACGATCCAGCATACAGACTGTTTGACTCAGTGAAAAGAGTAGGCTCAAGAGAAAGAGTGAAAGTGGTTACTTACTGGATATGATGCTGGGAGTATCGTATTTTAGTAAGTTCTGGCTGGACTCTTGAAGCTTGGTCACGATTTTAGGCAAGGGGAGCTTCTTCATTAGCTCATCCTGTAAACCCATCTTGAGGAGGAGGCCTTCTTTGTAGAGTCGATCGATGTCAGCGAAACCCTTGAAATCATGATTGTCGGTCGACAGAGAGGCCATGAGAGAGGGTATGAGGTTGTGAAGCACAGCTTTAAGCCTCCCCATGGAGAATGTATCTTGCTTTGATTCCTCGAATGCTTCGTCTCTTGGAACATACATTGGCAATGGCTTTTCCACCCTGCTCTCTGCTCTCATATCTGTCATGCAAATACAAATAAAGAAATGGAGAACTCAGTCATTGTCTATGAGTTGGAATGGTTAGATATGTAAACTCAACTTTGATCATGGAACTACATCTGTAGGGTCAGCACCAACTTTGCAATACGATACCGTAACCATGTCTTTATATAACCCCACCCATTAGATTGTCACATTGCTGTCTTGTACATCTAATGTGTCGAATTCGGATTCTTCTTTTGCTTTGAAGAAACCAAGATTGTCTTCTCCGATCAGTTCGATCAAGCAAAGTAGGCCTTCTCAGACTAGTTCATGCTTAAACTGAATCACAACGCCCTAGGTTCATTTTGGAGTATAACCAAACGGGCTGCTTGGAGGGATTAACAGACCATTTATAAAATGATCCGTGGATAATGCCCTTATTCCCTGCCATTCCCTAACCAATGGATAATGGTGCTGTTTATCCATGTTTAGATAATCTTTTATGTTTTAAGATTATATAGATAGCAGTAGACAGCATAACTATCAACAAATGACTCCAGAAAGAAACTCTGGCGTTTTGTGGCATGAAAACAGACCTGTATCAGTGGGATCACGTCCCGTTCTGCAGCGTCTGGGATAGGGGATTTCTTCACCTCCTAGTATTGGCCTAACAAAGTCAATTCCGTTATCAGGATTCCCCAAATCGTTATAAGTATCGTAATCGTAAATTCGATCAGAAAGCTTCCGAACACCCATTCCATCGCCCCTCAAATCTTTCAGCTCCTTCTCCCTGAGCTCTTTTAAACCAGCAGGAGTCTCTGATGGTAGATATGGCTGCTCAAGTCAAAGCCCAAAAAGTCATTATTACCGGAAAATCCTCATATAATTTAGTCTTATCTTCTTAATTTTGTAGTAAAATTCTTAAATAATATTCTTTGATCGGTTATTAGAATAAGAATTATACTTTCTGATGCATTCTTTAGAAGCAGGCGACTATGATTGACACTAAATCGTTGAACATAACAAGCATTATGACTTTTTCATTTCGTGTGATACTTTCTGAAGTAGAAAATCCCGGCAAATAACAAGAAGTTTGCAGTTGAAATTGCCTGGAAACAACCATTCCAGGGTTCAACATAAGGAACCTTGGTGGGTTTGACTTGAATTGTTGAATTAAGAAAGAACAACGAACGCTTGACGAAAATCAGGGATAGAGACCGGCCCATATAAAAGTGAAAAATCAGACTTACCACGGCAATTCTTGTACTAAAATGTTTCATTTTTTTAATACAAATATGATAATTCGTTAGAAATTTAAGAACATGGTGCACATATTTTTTCTTACCTGGTTAATGTTGAGTGTTGAACTGAATCAGAAATAAGAAATTGATTGCCCTTATATTGGTTTTAATTCCTTTTTAGAATGCAAAATTATTTTTAGAAGAACAGAGACGCAGTCAACTACCTTATTGCTGAAGAAAATCCTCTTTCCTGGGTAATCTTTCGTGGATTGAACCCAGGAATTGCAAGCGAAATGAACAGGACCACATGCAAACCCTTCCACAACGATACTGTCCAAGTAGAATTCCTTCTGGTGCTTATTGGCAACAGTAATGGCTCCTGGAACTCCAAAGCTCGAATCAACCAGGAATTCTGCCGTGTATACAACTCTCTCCGCTTTAATATTTATCTTCTTTAGCCAATCTTTAAGCACCGCTGCGTTGCTTTTCTTCGGGGTGTTTGTTCCTTCAAAAAGGAAAAAGAAATCTCATTAATCAAACGTTTGACAGAGAAAATCAGAAACCAAATGCCCTCAGCAATCACCTAGTCCTAGCAAAGAAACACCCAGAAAGAACAAATTACAGGAAACCAATGAGAAAGAAGAATAACGAGAAAGAAAAAATGTCTCGCTTCCTTCTGATTCTCTCAAAGTTCTAGAGGACCCAGAAGGGAAAAACAAAAGAACACATAAAGGAGAATAACTTACTTGGATTAATCTCGGTACTGATAAGCTCTAGAACAACATTCCTCCCAATTGGATCTGACAAAGCATCCAAATGCTTAACGATAGTTTCTCTAAGATCTTCCTTGTTCTTCCTCTTAATGGTTACCACAGCTCTGACCTTGAATTTCACAGGCTTCTCTACAATGGGTTTGACCACCACTTTCTCGCTGATTGCTGCCACAGGATTGCTCACGACTCTCCTCAAACGAAAGCTTCTCTTATCCAAAGGGATCCAGACAGGGGAGAAAGAAAACTTGTTCTGTTGAAGCAAAAGAGGCGTTGAAGAAGGAATAAAGGTCGACCTTTCTAGCAGAAAAGAACTCACGATCTCTTTAGCACCTGCCATTCTTTGTTTTTAGATTTGGATTGTTAGATTGTTGCTCTAGAGAAATGGAAGAAACAGAGACTTCTTCTTCTTCTTTTTCTCTGTTTTTGGTTCTATAGATGGATCGGTGTGGAGTTGGAATATGAGGAGAACACTCGCAAATTTATAGGGAAGAGAAATGGTGAAAAGGATGGGGACAGGGAAGTCGCTACTGGTATCCACCGTCCACACGTTTTTTTAGTTGGTGTGTAGAGACAGTCTGTGGTCGTTTAGCCAGGATGCGAGTCAAATGAGCAAAAAGCAGCCGGCCGCGGTTGGAGCAGCAACAGTGGAATGTGGGAAGGAGCTTCCATTTTAGTTTTGAACGTCCTTAATTGTCCTCGTAGTCTCTCTATATGACAAGTATGTCTGCATACATGGCTACTTCGTTTAATGCACGTAACCGTTTCCCAAGTACATGGCTAACATTGCCATACCACTGCGCAAAAAACGTGAAATAAGTTCTGTAATTAATTTTGAGCTTTTCCTAGTTTCATTCCATTGCTTGTTTGGTTCAGCAGCCTTGAAGATAAGATAGGAGTATCGGAATTTAGCTTCACAAAAGCAGCTGAATAGTTATTATGGATGCTAACTCTTTCTTAGAAACTATGACCAGCCACAATACAAATTGGGCCTACTAAGTTTTATGATCCAGACCATTTGTCTGTCTAATTTTGAACCCATTCTAACCGTTCTAAGGTCAGGATTTGCAGATTGCAATCTTAAACTGGTGCTCAGAGAAGAAAAGTAATTATCATCAAGAAACCATCTGCAAATCAAGGCTTAGGATCATCCAAGAGGGAATAATTCTTTCTGTGCTAGTCATCCACAGTATGTATGCCATTTTGGATAGAGCATTTGTCACTACAAGAGTATCTCGCACTTGCACCTTTGCTGCTCATCTTTTCCAGGTGAAAATGTGAGCACCCATCACATAACTGCCCAAAAAAGCCGCAGGTGAGTCATACTTTTTCTCAACCGGCGTCGTTTTATAATGGTAGAAAGGTGATTAGGCTTACTCATAGCAGAGCTTTTCATCATCGATGGTTCATGCAATGGATTATTGCTCAGTAGGGCAATCCGGCTAGCTATTCAAGTTTGACACGGAAAGCTTCTTATGGAGGTGAACCACATCAACTTTGCTTCACTTGTTCCAGAAGAAATTGATATATACATATAGCTAAATGCCTACTTGTGACGCATTACAAAGTTTCACGGGGCATATAAATGAATGCAAGTTCTTATTAGATCTTGATTTAATCACCTTAATTTCTTAACCACGATCTCATCTTAGGGTGAGAATTAAGTTGGATGGCTTACCAAAAAAATGGACGCAGTCATTGTCGAGACCTCAAAAGACAGATGGATTTGGTTGGATTGGCTAAAACTTTGCACATGAAAAATATTCAAGTTGAAGGTTGGGCAGTAGTCCTCAATCATTGGTGCCAACTAGCAGTGTGGCTATTACTTTGGGGATGAACGCCATTTCTTGAGGCAAAGCAAGCGCCTGCGGCAACAGTGGGTTGATCCTTCGCCCCTCGTTTCGAATCCTTTAAAAAAACAACATTGGGGTTGGTTCTCGCTGTATATATATTGCACATTACTTTTGTATTCTGTTAATACCAACTGCAAGAAAAATATAGAGTTTATTTATTATTTTATAGGAAGCTAATGGGGAGCGTGACAATGTAGTGGCCACTTAAACAAGGTCTATATCGATGCAATTGTGATGTTTTTGCTTAAGAGATATCCACAGCCAAAGCGACGAGATGAATCGTTTGGGATCATTCTGAAAGGGGCCCCTCAAGTGATTAGCTAAACGGCAACTTCAGGTATGCTAGCACATGTGCGATGCATATTCATGTGCTCTATCAATAGTTCGAAAAGCTATACCTGTGAATTTTACAGACTATGGATGAGCATCCATCTTGCACGAAGTTGAGGTAATTTAAGTCGCATAATGATGGCTCACCAAATCAAGCTTCCCGATCACACACAGATGTGAATTCGGAACCTGAAGAACGATATGGTAAAGTGCCATGACATGGTACAAATCAAGCTTCCTGATTACACACAAATGTGCATTTAGAAGCTGAATAACTCTACGATAGAGTGCGATAACATGGTACAACACTTGTGCAATGGCCCACCTTAACATGATCGGCCACACATTTTGTTATTCCAACCCATTCTGTCAGAACACTAGTACATTGAGTACAAAGAAAAAAAGAAACAATTAAACACAGAAACACAATAGACTCGTGAGGTTTGGTAGTGTGTTTACTCCATAAAATCTATATTCTTCTCTCTAAACCCTTACAAAAGAACCCTAGAAACCTAACTCAAGAGAAAACCACTTTCCACTTTTTTACTGAGTCTCTGTCTATTCTCCAATCCCTTGAAAAAGGTCGTAGGTTACAAGTAGGTAGTAAGAGAAAAGGAGTGGTAAATAATTCAAGGTAAAGTTAGTGATAAAGGGGTATTTACAAAAAAAAATGTGGGGTAAAATCAAGCTTTTGTTGCGTTCTCTGTTTTTGATAATGAAGAAGATCATATTAGGCCTCTTAAATGTAAAGGTCTTGCCAAACCAAGTACATGGATGAGTTGTACTTGTATTTAATTTATTGGGTATACTGATTGAGTGACTGAATTACTGAAAAAAGTGGTACCAAAGCTCACGCGTTTAGAAAGGACTTGAAGCAAGAATGGCACAAGAAGTTGTTTGAGTTTCTCTCTCTCCACTGCAATTTCTGACGCCACATATATATACAACATCTAACCAAGGAAACCATCTATTATAATTCATATGTTTGGGAAAATCGCGACTTGAACCTGCAACTAGAAGTACTTTGTGCCAATACCAAATTGTCTAGGACTAGTTACACTAGACATTTGTTGGCTCTACAATATTACAGTTCCTTGCCGGCAAGTCTCCTTAAGAGAAATTAGGATATGAAGTGGGTTCCCTCCCTTAAAGTAGCGGTGAATATGAGACATTCATTTTCTAGAACAACATATATCTTGTAGCCGAAACTCATTCCATAAACTACGTTTTTTTGTTGTTGATGTGCACTGTTGTGCAAACGCAGTTGCGTAGTATCCACTTCCAGTGATCAAAAGTAGATCTTTCCCGTCTCTAGAAGTAGATCTTTCTGGTGTCTAAAATCATGTAATCATCTTAATTTCTAGGCTACAAAATATCTAAGTTCACGAAAATCTGATGAGCAGGTCAGAGTCTGATCAACAAAGGTGAGGCCCACCAAATTGTTACGCTTTATAGTAGCATTAACCATGGTATATTTGTCCTCTTATTAAAATTCTGCGGTTTAATTTCACAGTTGCAACTTGCAGGCCCCAACCATTTAAATTGATCAAATATGGGCTCTTTCCCCGGAAAAGCAGGTGGTGACTTGTCGCTTCACATGTTCGAACTCATCATTAAGGTGTAACTAAAATTTGTTAAGATCGCTTTTCCGGGTAAATCCTAGTGCTAGTAATCCCATTGAATATTCCTCCCAATGCAATAGAAAAGGGCTTCCAAGGTTGAAGGTTTGTCCGCTTATTCACCAACTTCAAAGAATCATATAAATTTGATTAAATCTAGGGGCACAATGTGGTTTCTTCACGTGGCATCTCCATGAAAGACATTTTTAATCCTCCCATTGGCAAACCTATCAATTAATTTAATAAAAAAGAACATGTGATTAATTAGCATTTCTTTGTATTATACTTGAGCCATTGAGATGTATAGCTCAAAACTAGCTTAACGTTGGAAGACCTTGAGCTCAAGGTCATAGGTATAAAAGCTAAGGTAACAAGAGGTAACCCCGATGCACAAAGCTCTCATGGATACGAGGTTCAGAAAATGAGTGGATCACAAGGGTCAATTGTATACAGCTTTATCTTGCATTTTTTCAAGAGGCTGTTTCCACACCTTGAACCTGCGACTTCAAAGTCACACGACAACAACTCTACTATTGCACCAAGGCTCCCCTTCGCATCACAGCTAAGGTCCAATCTTAAATCTAGCTAAATTATATAATCTGGCCTCTTGCATATGTGATCAAGTGGAGGCTCATGCTCTAATATTATAATGAATTACCATTCAAGTTGAAAACTCAAGCCAATAGAAAGTGGACTAACAATATTTATATTTCTAGTAATAGTTATATGTGATTGAAGTTGATCACTCCGATGCATGATATCAAGGCATCAAAAGTTTGCATCTTGGACGATGGTGCTTCTCAGTTTTGCACTTGCATTGAGGCTTATCTGATCTAGCCTTAACTTCCCACAGAACATACATTCATCGTATGCAAACTGTACTGCCGACATGGAAGGCATCGCTCCTCGACAGAGGCAGACTCGTAAAATCGACTGGGATGAATTTGGCATTATAAGAGAAGATGAGGACAGGCGAATGTTCTCTCTCTCTCTCCTGGCCCGAATTTGTTAGTCACTTTCTGGCATGCGAGAATTCTCCAGAGGAAAAGTCAGAAGCTTGACTGAGAATCACGTTTCGTGTATTGACCCCGCGGCTGGTTCGCGACTTGCTGAGTTACTGAACTTGTCAGCCAAAATTTTGCTCCTTTTGGCGAGCAGCAACGGAACGTCTCGGTAAATCAAAATCTTCGGCCGCTTCTTCGATGGGACGGGGATTAAACCCATCCACTGAGGAAGAAATATCCCAAGATATAAATAGCGTTCAATCCTTGGATCTGGACTGGAAATGGACGGTTTGAGAAATTAAACAAAGAAGAAAGTCAATCAGCAATCGATTTCAGTGCAAGGAGACTGTTTGTGCCTAGCTCATTGGCCTATGAGACCAATGATTTGTTTATGCAGCACACTCTTATTAGCCCGACTAGTGCACGCTCAAGGAAGAGGAAGATGGACACGCTCGTTATTACATATTAGCAGACTTTTTTTTTAAGATCTAAGCTGTTCAGAATTCATTAAACAGCAACTCATGAGAAATGAATGCATGAGGAGGATCCTAATCACTTGGTTTGGAGTCTTTAAAAAAATCGATAAGAATAAAGGTCATAACTTTTACCTTAAAAACATAGTCTCCAGTCATTCTTCTGGCATGAAATTTGAGTTCCAGCGTATCTATATCAGTCCTATTATTATAAACCAATCTGCAATCAAAGTTTTACTTTGCCGGAGAAAATGGACGTGACACCTTTCTCTGCTCTTGAGCGTGTACATTTAACAGGAATCCTACCTTATATCTAAAAACTCTTAGAAACAAATATATTTGTGTGTGACCTGAAGTTCACATGTTCAAAGTGTGAAAACAGCTTCTTACAAAATACAAATTAAGACTGCATACCATAGATCCTTTATGGTCCACCCCTTCCTAAAGATTGCATATGCAAGAGTTTCATGTACCAGGCTACCTCCTTTAATCTTTTAGTATTAGTAATGTTACTGTGTATATCAAATTAATTTGGATGTCAACAATTCTTTTTACTCCGTGTACATGTTCCGTGACCTTGATTTGGTAGGCTACATGTGAGAAGCATTGTGTTTAAGTTCCACTTGATATGTTAGATGTATAATTATTATATTGTCCAATTTCTATTAGCTTAAGTTTTTGGTTGAATGGCAATCAAATATAGATCATAGCCTAAATGACCATGAAACTCTAAGTTTGAATCCTCAGACTTCTCATTTATCAAATTCTCGTGTAAAAGCCTAAAAGCCCCCCCCCCCCCCCACCCTACGGGAAGGAATGTATTGAACATACAATCTTTATTGGTAGAACCGCATGATTATACTTAGACATGCCGATTAGCAAATGCCAGCAAAATTTAATCTGGCTAGTCCACCTTAGGGCCCTTTAGATGGAAGAAATGCTTTAATAGGGCACATTTTTGTTATTATACATTGTCTAATGTGTTGTAATGCTTTAATAGAGAAACAAAGCCCATTACAATCTTGGAACGGTCTAGACTGTCCATCTAGCAGCCACATGTTGGATCTAAACCATCAATTATTTTATCGTTTCCCACATGATTATAAAGTGCTGCATAGAGAAAATTTAGTTTAATATAATGTTTTCTTGTTTCAATGATTTCGAATGGAAATATTCACTCTATTTTTTCCGTATAATATGCTTCTATTTGAAAGTAAATGCAATAAAATAATATATATCCCAGTAAAAGGTTTTATTGAGCATGAAAAAGGCGTTCCACTACTTCCATTGATGAGGGTCTTACTATACCTTGGAAGTGACACCATTGTTAAAGGAATAAGTACTTCTGGAAGCAATCATCACAAATGTGAGCCTTTTCCATTTGTCACATGATAATAACCATCACTCCCTCACTGTCACTGATTTCGGATCCTACTATTTCTGTAGTGTTAGCTGACCTACAAACCCATCTGCTCCACATTTACAGGTGTTTTAGCTGTTGAGATCTACCAGTAGGAAATGTGGAATGCATTAAGAATATCCACAAACGCGTGCACCCAATTTTACCTCCTCATTTCTTAATGTTATCATTCAAAAATAGAAAACATTTGTTCGTAAAGTGACCACTTAAAAACAAAGAAGGTGGAGAAAAATAAATTAATTGCCAAAAAGCCTGGTAGCTCAGTAGTCCTCTCAGGTTGATACTAGGTTACATGTTCAAGGAGGTACATCCATCTCATTAGGGGATGGAAAATCTAGGAAACTATGTGAGTAGTTTTCTTGCTTGTATCATAAAAACTGAAAAGAGAAAAAGAAATTAATACCACTTTCATGCTGACTGTAGGAGAGTTTTTTTTCCTGCTGCACCAATTCCAAATAGGAAAATGATAGTTTAGTTCCTTCTTTGCTACTATGTGATTGGTCACAGAAAAACCATATGAGGGAGAATATGGTTAAGCAGGGAGAAATTTATCTCTCTCCCAATTCCATAAGCCAACAAATGTCCATCTTCTCTTCCACAGATAAAAGTGAATGCGGGAGCGTAGACGTTAGCCACTCAAATCAGTAATCTCCTCGCACATCTGAGACAAGCATGCCTAAGATCCTTCTCCTTTGGAACCTTCGAGAGTCCAACCTAACCAATAGTATTGTACAATAGAAAATTAGACCGGTGTGAAAATTTCGAGAACAATGGCGGATGAGGAGGGTTGACACCGACCGGTTGGGAAAATGTT
The DNA here is from genome assembly GCA_035236585.1 of Warburgia ugandensis. Lineage (NCBI taxonomy): Eukaryota > Viridiplantae > Streptophyta > Magnoliopsida > Canellales > Canellaceae > Warburgia > Warburgia ugandensis. Next base: position 14,843,521 of record CP141126.1, read on the forward strand.
TGCCTCATCTGGTATCTATGAAATGCAAAATGTATGGATGGATCGCAAACGCTCAGGCCCCACATGCAGTACACCCACAAACCCATGTAATCTCTCTTCTTATATATAATCTATCAATCAAACCCATGGTTCAGAATCATTAGATTATTATTATAAGATTACCATTCAATCTATAAAAGTTTGAGCGGATAGAAAACGTGCCTCTAATACCATATTGAATTACCGTTTGAGCCAAAAGCTTTAGCTTATAGAGTGAGCGAACAGTATTTATATGTCCAACAATATTATCAGTTAAAAATGGCGAGAAGAAGAATTGAATGAGGTCTCTACTTAAGCAGTTTATATATAGGATAGTAGAAACTAATCACATTGAACTCACAGAGGCTTTCCGTCCATTGCCTGATATTCAGGATTATAATAACTAGTTTTCAGGCAATGACTTGGACCTTTTTCATTCTTTGAATGAAAATATTATGGTTTTCTATTTCTAAACATTAGTAATGAAAAATAAAAAAGTGTGTCATACCAAGAAGTAAATAAATAAAATAAAAGGTGTTTCACGATTAGCTATTCAAATTGCTGAATTTAAAATGTCAGTAACTTGGTACAGAAGAAATAGTTTAAATAATGTATTTTGCTGACTCACTAAACAGACCTGATCAATTCAGTAGTAGGTTTTTGAATTATATTGGAAACAAGAGGTCTATTATTACACATAAGCTGAGATAATCCAGTGGCTAGCTAACCCGACATAGGTAGCGAGTTTGAGGTCGTCCACCCCCATCTAATTAGGGGATTGGTTTCGAAAGAGGGGTGCACCTTCATCCTATTAGAGGATGGCTGTGATCAATGGACCCCAAGAAAATGCAAACAGCGGTCAATATTTTTTTTCCCTGGGGTGGTAGGTGCATTAAGATTGAAGAAATCTTAAACCCATCCAGAAGCAAACATAATAGAGGATCAGTTCTCCAGACCAAACAAACCTGCCCCGGACAAAGAACAACAAGTCACCAGACGCAACAACAAATCATGATAACAAACCAAAGACTAGCCTGGATTAAACAAGGAAACCCTTGGCTCGTTGAGATCCATACCCTGGTCGGCCCAATCGTCGTAGCTTTGTTGGCTGATCTCTTAACGTGAATGAACTGGTGAGAGACTCAACGAAGCAACAACTTGCGATCTTATCCACGATTATCAAATGATTAACAATTTAAGAAACTGATCTTTGGATTAATCGGAGCAGTGAGTGGGAACCCACAGATTTAGTAATTGTTATCCTCCCCACCAAGCAACAACTTAGGATCTTATCCACATATGGAAAATGCTTAACAATTCAAAAACTAAGATGTTTAGATCAATCGGAGGAATTAGTTGGACCCACAGATTTATTATGGTCATCCATCACGTGAGATGGATAGATGCCTACTGCATGACGAAAGCATCTATAATTCTTTCAACGTGCAAGAGGTGGTCAGCATGAAATTACATGGTTTTAGCAAAATCATGTTTGACCAGTACACATATTTGAATGAAACTTCCGTTAGACATCGTGGACCAATAAACAATAACCATACGGTCTAGAAAAAGAGTAATGTGGTCATCAAATACAAGTGGGTCTGCATTTAGAGGGTTTAGTCAGTTTTCTCCGCATAGAGGAGGCAGCTATCTTTTACAAACAAAGCTTTCTTTATCTTGACTTTATTGTTACTGAAATTAGGTGAGCTTCTCGTTGAACTGGTTCTAATTCTTTGTTTGACGGTGGATTTAGTTCTAATTCAACTGTTTATGATGCCTAATGTCATGGACTTGCATAGCAAGACTCATGACCAATGCTTGCAGATTCCAAAGGAGGCCTACTTAGCTCATGGACTTAACTTAAGAGACTTAGGTTCCTCAATTTGTGGAGGAAGATCCATAATCTAGAAGGCCCGAATTCTAGAAATGTCCTTAGAAATATTTAGAATCTAGAATGTTGTAGACTTAAGATATTTTAAGAGAATGTTCTAGAGAATAATCTCATTCATACATATGTAATAATCTTCACCATTTATTGAGGAGATTGAAAGGGGGTGAACTCCTATAAATAGAGGAGCTCACTCATTCGTAAGACATCTTGTGATAAAGCATTAAGCTTAGAAGCTAATGCTATTAAGGTGTAAGTTATTTTGAGTCATGAGAGTAAGTTGTTATCAGCCTTTAGTTCTCTTCCTTTATTTCCTCATAATCTTCTCATATTTTCTTGTGAGCTTCTGCAATTCAAGCTAAACTTAGCCTTGATGTGTGCATTTCAAGACTAAGTACTGCACGGGAGTCTGAAACTCTTAGCCCGTGACACTAAGGTCTCTTAGACATGACTTACGCTCACTTTATCGGTCACCTCATCTGATCAGGTAGCTAGGGAAACAAGGAACTAGCATGTCTAGGTTATATAGATTCCTTTAATGAATGTCGGGGGTGTCAAACCTGCTATTATAATGCATCTACATCACAGTACTCTATTGTTGAGTTTCTACCAGACCAATATTTTTCCATGAAAGAATATGCCAGGCTAGAAGTAGGAGCATATCGTACTTGTTTCCTGATTAAACCACTCGTCAATTAAATAGACAATTAGGAAATAAAAACAGTGACCTCATTATCCAAACTGAGATCAATTAGTGGTTTTATGAAGTGGATCTTGGAGTTCTGGGTGCTCATATATTTTTCCTTAAAAATTTGCACTTCCATTGTATAACCGTCCATGGTAGATAACTCTCGTTGTCAAGCAAGCTGTAACATCCAACTTAGGGAAACGGCACCAGCGCGCACTCGCAGGGCAAAAAGGATGACAGCAAGGAAATTCAATGCTGGAGAGAGAGAGAATAAAATTGTTTCGTGGAGAATGAGACTGCCTTGGTAGTTAAAAGAGGACTAGAATGGGATATTAAAGAAGAGAAAAGATAGTCAATGAGACACAACGCAGGGAAGGACGGAGGAAGGTCATCGGTTTTATGAAATTCAAATCTTAGCTTTTGATATTAGAGAGAACAAATTAAGAAGAGATGTGAGACAATTGGTTTTTTTTAATTAAATTATTTGGTGCATCCGAAGAATTACAGAAGAAACCGCTCACAGACTCCTAAATCTATCCATTCCCTATTGGGATGAAGGGTGCCAAGCGTCAACAGTAGAGATGCAGGATGCCTATACCGGATTTGGGATTGTAGTTAGAGAAAACGTAGAAGAGTAGAGATGCGGGTTCGCCAAGAACATGATTAATAAGATTTCTTTTATCCCGAATGATGGGTGAATTTTATTAGAAGACAGCAAACTTACATAGGAGCAAGGAGATCTTACAAAGCCCTCCAACCCAAACATTTATAGGAAGGGTTAGCTTGAGGGGGCCCAAAAGCGTAGAGCCACCACAAACTAAAAAAGGCAGCCTATGCACAAAGCTCCTACATATGCGGGCTTTGAGAAAGGAGCAAACTACAAGGGTCAATAGTATGCAGCTTTACATTGCATTTTACTAAAGGCTGTTTTTAGGCCTTGAAACCATGACCTCAAGGTCACACGACGACAACTCTACGGTTGTGCCAAGGCTTCCCTTCACCCACCACCTACCACTAGCCAAAAATATAACAACTAACGAAAAGGTGCCAAGATGGCAGCAAGTTCACACGCAAGGTTGGCAAAATGACACCAGCAGGAGAGGGAAGAAAATCCCAGGATGATGGGCGAATGATCATAGTAACATACCACCTTCCTCCACAAGGTTCCAATCTATCATCCAATGCGTTGCTGGTTGAAAGTTGTCAAAGTTCTACACGAGTAATGCCTTCCTTGTTCTCCCACATTCCGTGGCACTACGGAAATGTGAAAATGAAATACAACAACTACTAGAAATAGGTTTCGAAAGCCAACGAGAAGTAGAACTTAGGTTTTTGAATTTTAATGAGACCGTAGGGTAGGAGGAAGACTTCTCTTCATTTAATCTAACATGCACTGCATATCATAACTTTCAATCTCAAGTGGATCAACTGCAACTAAATTAATAGGGGACTCGTTAAGCTTGGGGATCCGATAATCTATCTTCCCGTCCACACTCTGGATAGGTAGCACTTCAAAATTTTATCCATTTATTATCTTAACTGGTTAAGTTTATTAAGGTTTTAATTACTAACTGTTCATTGAAAACTTTTTGAACCATCCACTTTTCACCAGAGAACAATAGTGGTCGGGTTTTCCAATGAAGAAGATTTATTATACGTACCTATCGCCCAGAAGAAGAGCGGTTTAGATATCACTAAATGTCCATTCCTGCATGTACTTAGCTGTTTCTAAATCCTTTTAATTTGTTTATACGATCTCTAAATTAAAACTCGTGATTGAAACCATCCATTTCATGATGAAAATCTGCCTATTCGGATTCAGAAGTTCATTCAGGTTGCAGTGTTTATGAAGACCCGTTAAGAGATCTTCCAAATGTAGCAACTCTTTGCAAGACTGGGAGTTCGCGGGTCTTGGTGGGGAAAACATTAGAATTAATTGAATTTTGCTTTCTTTGTTGGTCTCCCACTATTTTGTTTCATTTTTTGAATGGTTTTCTCTTTTGTTTAGACATTGTTGGTCTCCACTCACTGTAAGTGTTTCTCTCGTCTTAATAAATCAATCATTTAAAAAAAATAAGAAAAAAATATTATATATCATCTTACAGGTAGCCTCAATACACAAAGCTCTTGCATATGAGAGGTCCAATGAAGAAGTTGAGCACAAGAATTTATAGCATGTAGCTTTACCTTACATTTTTGCAAAAGACTACTTCCCAAACTTTAACCTATGACCTCAAAGGTCCATATAACATGTTGCATTGCTGTGAACTATCGGGTTGTTGATACTTGACAGTGCCCAAATATTGAATTATCCGCATCCTCGTATCTCCCGAGTCCCGGCCAAACAAAACGCGTTTCGGAAATGAAGGGCTGCTTGGGTCAAACTTTGACAAAATAAGAACAGAATCCACGGTACAAGCAACCATCAGTTCGGTATACTCTCCTTCCTGCGTGTGACAAAGTTTATGTTAATGACCGAACTACCCTATCTACTAAATTTATGAAATTGTGCACAACGAATAGGAACTAATGACTCATGGAAAGACATCACAATCACTTCGGGAAAAAAAATATGATTTGCATACAGAATGAGCAGGGTTTCAATCGATCCTAACAGGATGATTATGAATTACTTCTATTTAATGTTTTACAAGGTGAAGAAGACAAAATCTCAAATCATAGCTCATTCGAATTTGAAATGACATTGCAGATTTATGCAAAATCTTCGATATTTTTGACAGTAATAATATCAACAATGCCATGAGTTTGTACTTCTGTTGCTGACATAAAAACATTCCTTTCTATATCTTTCGAAATAGCCCATGTATGGTTGCTTGGTCTTTATACATAAACCCTTGTGAGGGTTTCATGGAATTATAATAGTTCTTCCACTTTCAGGACAAATTCCCCCGTTGGTGCCTCATAAAAAGAGCCCTCATTGGCAAAATGAACACCATTTTATCTGCGGTCCTGAGTCCGTTGATCATAAACTAGCAGAAAAAGGCAAAAAAGAACTTTCAAAAAACTTCATGGAGCCTGGATGTCATTCCTCAACTGAAATGTTGCAATTGCACAGAATGAAAAAGAAGGACAAAAATGAAATTGTGTGCAGGATTCATCAGTGCAAGTGGCCTATAAGATCATGGCCCTTCTTATATGCAAGTCAATAAAGGAACTCCGCCAATGCATCAAGCTGAAGACATTGTGCCCCTTGTTGATAGCTTAATTATTTTACTTATCGTTGAGTACTCCGCAGGTTTATCTATTGTTTTTATTAAACTTATCAGCCTATTTTTCACTAAAATAATTCCAGAAAATATGACTTTATGTTAAAGGAAATGAGTCACGACCCCTACATTGTACGTACTTGATGCGCTCTACAAGCTGCACGCCTCGAATCGTGATTGGTCCAGATGGTTGGAGCATGAAGAGAATATTTCTCCAAAAATAAAAATTGGTGGTTTAGGGGGATTTTAAATCAGTCCTGTAACCCCTTTCAATTTGTGAGAGATGGAAAAAAATTAGTAAGTAGTAAATCACATGGGTAGGCTTTTGTAAAACGAGTAAAATGTAGTTAATCTTATGAGAAAGTTTCATATTGCATTGAGAGAGAGAGAGAGAGTGTGTGTGTGTGTGTGTGTGTGTGTGTGTAATACCTGGGGTTCCAACAATCACAATATTGTCTGCTTTGGGGCACCCATACACCCTTCACGGTTTTGTTCTTCCCCAGTTTCCTAGGAAAAATGCATTGTGACTCTTAGAGTTTCCCGAACTCTTTTAAACAACCTAGTTTTCTCTTTCCAGGCAATGTGGGACTAACTCTCTGTCCCTCACCCCAGCATAGAAACTTGCCAGCCTTCTCTTGGCCTGCCCTCATCGGCCCAGAGCTTCACATCTTCCCCCCTTAGGGAACACCCGTCGCCGCGTGATAGCCACGACCAAGCGCCTGCGTGCAGCTAGCTACCACACCACGAGGGGAACTGGCTTTGATACCATTTGTAACACCCCGGGGTTTCAACAGTCACAATATTGTCTGCTTTGGAGCGCCCATATACCTCTCACGGTTTTGTTCTTCCCCAATTTCCTAGAAAAAACGCGTTGTGACCATTAGAGTTTCCTGAACTCTTTTAAACAGCCCAGTTTCCTCTCCCCAGGTAATGTGGGATTAACTTTCTGTCCCTCACCCCAGCCTTCTCTTGGCCCGCTCTCATCGGCTCAGGACTTCTTAGAGAGACAAACACAGAGAGAGATCTGTCTAGGCCTATACATGACCTGAGGAAGCCTCACAAGAAACACAGCTGCGGAATACTCAGATTGATTCCTAATCAAGCCATTCTTCACGCAGCCGTACATTTGGCTCTATGCGGGGTAAAGGCTATGAATGGAAATTGGTCCTATGCCATTCACAGGGCATTGTGACGTTGATATCTTCTCAGAATTACCTCTCAGAAATTGTTGTCATCTGTGTTTGATAAGACCAACGATAGCTAGCTAATTCATGGGTTCTTGACATTCTACCCTATGTCCTTCATTTTCTCTAGAAATAAGTTGCCGTGCTTTACTTCCGGGAAGAACTGAGGCCATGTTTCATGGTCATCTTCCAGGATTACCAGTGGGTCGCTGTTGATTCTTTTAGAAAGGAACAATATCCCCAAACTCAAGCCAGTGTGTACTTGCCACGAGGAAAACGTGTGAACCTACACATTGAGTGAGTTCCCTTTTTCTCTTAATGCTTGAAGGAGAGTCTATACATCTATTGACCTTGCAAATTGCCTTGGTGGGCTGCGTTACTAACATCTTAGGCATTTCAACCCAAGAATCAAGTTCAAACCGTGAAACCTAAGTAGAGCATGGCCCAAGCCAATGATGGGAATTTATAGAATGTGGGACGCCCGTAACATTAATATTCTACCGAAGTTTGTTCATTGTTTTCGCCCTTCAAATCAGGGAATAAGAATCACCAAATCAAAATTTATCCTAGGAAACCGATTTTAATCTAAACTCGCTGATCTCGTCAGAATTTTCGATCACTGCTCTAAACACCCGATAGACCTGTATTTTATTGCCCAATTGGACACTTGCTCCGTTTGTCATTGTAACTATAAGCCTCTGAGAACCAAGCTTATAATCGACCTACCCATAAAACCAAGAAATTACAAATTCACTAATCTCAGATATTATTACCAGAGGAGAAATTTGAAAAAACAGAAACCAGAAAATAAAGCAGGAAAAATCATTGCAAAGAGAGACTATTCTCTCCTGTCCGTTTCCTCTCATCTTCTTCACGCGGGATATTTTTCTAGCCGCTTAACGTTGTCGTTGTGCACAACTAAACATAGGTTGGCCTACCACTAGATTCGCTTATTCATTAGTATAGAACAGAAATATCAAGCTTTCTCAACCTTTCCCCTTAGCAGTATAGGAAAAGCTCATGCAGATGACCAAAAAGATATTTTCATGGAAAGATACTGGCATGAAGTTAGTGGATAGCTTTTCTTTCAAATTGGCATGTAATGTTTGCAGTAGTGGCTACTAAATGGGCTAATTGATGTTTCAACTTTCCAAACCTAGCTGACTTGTGCCTTCAGCTTGTGTCTTGCTCAGTGGGTCTGATCTGTTTGCTTTAGAAAAGAATATAGTCTTTCCTTTTGCAACATAAGCAGGCTTGCTGCAGGTTCATATGTGGCCAGGTCTTTGGCCAAGTAATTGTAATGGTTGATTTCAATGTTTACAAAGTGTGACCCATAATGCATGGGCTATAGCTTAACATGCCACAGCCTTAATATGCTATGGGAGATATTTGATAATTACTGTAGATTATTGGCCTATTCGCCAACTTTCTTTGGCTTTGCTGCACAATTTTCAATTTCAGATGCTAGCTGTACGCACCGTCATTTTTGTCGCTTGTGCCTTTGCATGTCCGAGGACAACAACATTTGGTTTTTCTTTGGTGGATTTTATTGAGAGAAATCTAGCATGAGAAATTCTAGCGCGAAGGGCCGAGGGCAGCAACGTTGCCGAAGGACTAGGTTACTTTGCCTGCTGCTCAGAGGGGGAAATGTTTTACATGTCGAAATCGTCAAGAGTAAAGAGGATGGCTGTCTATCTTCTACTAAATAGTGAAAAGAAACCTAGTGGAAAGACCATAAAGATACATTAATTTGTAAAGAGTGCTACGGTACAATATATGTAGATTATAGTGGTTTGACCGATGATTTACAAGAATAACAAGATCATGGGTGGAGATAACGTGGGTCAACGGGGCAATTGCATCCCCTAAACCTCCTAAAATTTCACAACTCAAATGAATCCTTATATGTGTAGACGCCCTTAAGCGTTGAATACACTCTACCCTGAGAGTAGTTTTTTCAAAGATCTAAATTAAGTAACCACAATAAGTCATTGCATTTGAATAATCCTAGCTACTTGTTTTTGGTCTTTGAATAATAAAGTAGAAATGAAAGGTCTTGATTTCTGACCAAAAGAACGTGGCTAAAAGCATTCAATGGCTATGAGATTGGATTAAGAAAAAACAGTCTCTACTCCACAAGATGCTTAAGAGTGTCTATACCTACCGGGAGTCAATCCAAATAACTTCTACAAGCTTTGTTTTCAATAATCCAGGTAGGCATATGCTCAATGAGAAGAAATCCTAACTCTCATTTTTTTATACATGATTTTAATTTTATTTTTTGGTAGATCTAAGGCATTCATCATGTTCTCCATACCACAATAGGTAACCCAACATAAATCAATGCATTTGAATGGTGTTAAGTAATTGTTTTGGGCCACTGAAAAAATTAATAAAAATAGATTGTCACTTGCTAATCCAACATAGGTTAAAAGCATCCAATAAATATGAAATTTGATCTCTAACCTATTAAGAAATTGTAAGCAAGATGAATGATTTACATCTAATTTTCACTGCACATGAAAAATTGGATGTGGACTTCTTCTTATGCTTGTGAGCATGTACACGTTTACTAGGACTCTTCTGTTTACTGTTAAGGTCAAAAATGTTAAATTGATGTTAACGTGGTCTAAAACTTTGAACAATGAAGCATTATATGTATTTTTTGCTTTTTTGCTTTTGAACAAAAAGCATTATCTACTTATAACTGTGGCATCTAAAAGAAATCCATTACTAAGATTTGTAGATTGCTTTCTCTACCTTAGGTACAAGGACATCGGGTGGGTTCTTGTATTTTTTTGTCTTGGTTTAGGCATATGGGAGTCCATGTTATGAACTACACAGATTTGCTATTGGAGATAGTCGAAAGGAAACTCTTGTTAGGAAGCAATGTCTTTTGGAAGAAAGTTTACAACCCTTCCATGATCTTAGATCCACCCCTAGCCGAGATTGACCTGCTTTTCTACTTCCCTTCTCTGTGCTTATCCTTCCCTTGAAAAGCAGGCCAATCTTGGACATTCTTGCAAATCGATCACCAAAACACCATGTTGCACTGAAGTATAGTACATACATGGTGTATTCTAGCACTGCTCATTTGTAAATTCAGGCTCTACTTAACTCTTTTTTCTCTTCTAGTCTCTGTTTTGTCTTATATTTCTTGTAGGGGACGATATTTACATTTTACTTCTGTTCTTCTTGCTGGTGGCCTCCGGTCAATTTCATTGTTGCTTGTAATTTTAATTCCTATTAAAGAAATGATAAAAGGGTACCTGTGCCCATGCTGTGACAACATGACAATAATGGAAATTTACAGCTCAAGCTGCTTGTTAGACGACCCACGACCAAATTTAGAGCTCAAGCTGCTTGAAGTTCAGATGAGATGAAGTAATATCTCCTCACCTCGTTGTTAGTGATGCTTGATATAAGATTAGATGAAAGTCATTTCATCCTTATTCATACTCACTCTTAGTTGGGTTAAGATTAGATTAGTAAATATCATTCTCATCTCAACTTATTATTAGTGGTTTGCTTATCACATCCATCTCAAGCAATCTCATCTCATCTATCTCATGTTATTCCTAGCATAAAAAAAGGTCATTTTCTCTCATCTCAAATTTTAGTCCTTGTAATTTGCTTGTGATAAAAATGAACCATATCATGCCATCTCAACCATCTCGTCCAACTCATCTTAACCATCTCTACTCAGCTTAAGGGATATTTTAGTCTTCTCACTTTAATCTCATGCCAAATTTAGGTCATCTTAAACCTAGCTCAGATCATCTCAAGCCAGATCTTGTCTCATGTCATCTCAGGTTAGCTTAGCTCATCTTAAGCATCACTAACACTACACACAATATTTCCTGCCGAAGGCGATTGCTACACACGAAAAAGGAAAAAACCTCTATGGCCTGCAATTGGCTGAGCTCAATCACAAGTTTGCAAAAAATAGATGCTTGAATCCAATAAATATAGTGTATAACTACGACTGAACAACAGTTGCTAAAAACTCAAATTCAATACAATGTTCAAACTCAAAATCCCATGGCTCGCTCCTGCTAGCCCTTAGCTCTTGCATCTGCAAAATCATTAGCAAACCTGAGGATTGTGTTGGATGGTAATATGTTTTCCTCGAGTGAGGCCATCAATCTCATCTAAAATGTGCAAATGCTTTCACAGCCCCTCATTTTTGTTAGAAATTTTGCACAAAATTAAATTCAATGAACCTTTGCTTATAAGCACATATCAAAATGTGCTTCTTGAAATTAATTAAAGTCTCCAAAAAATTGTGCAAAGGATATGACAAATCTATCTGCAGGAATTTTACTAGACAACACAATCTGTACCTCAACTGATTTACATAATTAGTCCATGCTTTAGCCTCTAAATGAATGCTTCAAAATAGTTACTTAAAACAACTTATGGAAATATTATATATATATATATATATCATTTAAATAGTAAAAAATAGAGATATTACAAGTAGACTAGGAAAGAGATCCTGACAACAAGAGAAATCTCACTCAATTAGTTAGGACAATAATAAAGGTCTTAAAAGATGATAATAAGAGCGAAACCTCAATGTGTTTGGAATGGCCTAGATGCTCCCTTTATGTAAGGAAACCTTGCTTGGCCATCAGGCAGGCTTGCTTGATTCTCAATCATCTTTAGGATTTCCTTGGTTATCAAGATTTTGAATCTGACCAGAAATAAGTTCATGCGAGAAAATTCATAATATCTAATTTCTTTTCTTTGTATGACACTAATTCTAGTTTCTCATTTACATATATCTTGTTTCCTTATCTATGTAGGATAATGTGAGTTTTCCATTCACATAACTCTACTTTCTTTTTCATGTAAGATGTCAGTTCTAGTTTTTCATTTACACAGATCTAGTTTCCTTTTGGGTTAAAATGAGTCCCACCATTGCTTTTAACTTAAAATAAATTCTAACAATTTTGACCAGTCATGCACACTACTATCATTCAAAGAGATCATCCTTCACAATGAAATGGAGATTGAATCTTTGAACTATGATTCTAATACCCTGTCTAGCAGCCAAGATCTTACCTGCAGGTCTTCAACGAAAAAATGCTTCCTTCCTCGTCTCTGGTAACACCTTTGATGACAGCCGGTTCTTAAGGCCCCAACTCAAACCATCATAATTCAACGTAATCCATCGATGTTGCTGTGGGCACCATGATGGGGCTTTCTTTGTGGAAATTTACTATGTTCTCTCGAAAACGCCCCCGGAATAATGTATTTGCAGAGATAAGTGATCGGTGAATAATTAAAGGATCAAGGGACGCCCCGTAAGCAAACCGACAAGACTTCCACCAGGATAAATCCGAACCTGAACACACGAATCGAGCCCTTTGCCACATCTAATGGGATCCACATCGGTGTCGAGAGGTGACTTTTAATCTTTTCAAAATACAATAAATAAATGTCATAAAGTAAGGAAAAAATAAATATGTGCTGTTGTTAAAACTTTAACTATTGCAAAGTTCTAGTTTAAAGCATAGTCTCACTTTTTTTACTGGCTAAAATATATAATATAAATTACCCTAAGCTGGTCATTGGTTGATCAATGGAGTTGAGTTGGCTCTATAAAGAGTTTTTTTTTTTTTTTTTTACTAGTGGAATACTCGAGTTCTGTGGACAGCACAAAATTAAGGATGTTGTGCCCCCACTTCAGCATGTTGGGCCTTACCTCTGGTTGATCGGATCGTTCGTCTGATTTATCTTGTTGAGGATTACTACTAATCCTAAAACAGTGTTGTATCAAGAAGACTAATTACTTGGTCTGAAACAATAATATTTTAATTTACCAACGGAACGATGGTTCAGTACGTGACACTGCACGGCTTACCGTAGTGTATCAACCTACCTTTAGTTGATCAGACCGTCCATCTGATTTTTCCAGCTCCTGATATCTTGTAACCCAAATATCAAGTCAATTGGATGATTTTAACATCTGAGCACTACGCTTCTTACTCATTGATTATAGTGTTCTTCAAACATTGTTTTTTACCATTCATATGCAGTGATCAGATGTACATTATTTGCATGTTCTAGCCTAGTTCATTCCTCACTGCTTCTCAAGCAGCAGCTATCCAAAGTAGAAGAATTCAGATGGACGGGTTCGATTAACCGAAGGTGAGAGCCATCAAGCGTGCACTGGACTGTCATTCCTCTTTAATCATTGTTACTTCTTTTGGGTGAAAGCCAAGAAGCTTCAGTCAATGTCTCTACACTGGAGCAGTCCAACAATAACATGATTTTTTTTTTAATGGTACAGTAACAAATTAATGAATTTAATTTAGAACATCAAAGAAGGCAAGTTTTGGTGCAACAGTAGAATTGTTATGACCTTAAATTCACAGGTTTAAGACTTGAAAACAGTCTCTTGTAAAATGCAAAGTAAACCAGCATGCTATTAACTCTTGTGGTCTGGCCCCTCTCCAAACCCCAAATGAGGAAACTTCGTGCACCGAAATATCAACAGCACACTACAGATTTTGGGATTCTCCTCAACCTAGTTTATCCCCGTCGCCACTGAAAGCGGAGAAGGAAAGCTGCAAAACGGCGGCAGTTGTCAAACAATGGCTCTATCTCAAAGACGTGAGATGGGTCCATAGTTGTCACGAGGCATTTACACTTCTTCCTTTGGCTGGATCAATTTCCAATGGCAACCCGGGGAAGTTTGTTAGTTAAAGAAATGGAAAACGAGATCCACATTTTCCTGCTTTGATAATGGCAATTATACTTGTCTTTCTTTTCCTAACTCTGTAAGTATCACTAGAGGAGCCGAAAGCCATCTGGTGGCAAACTGCTAGCTCCTCTCTTCGTAGCAGAAGTTCAAAGCAACACTTTTTTATTTGTTCAAAAAATTTTAAGCAGATTTAAGAATTGTAATAATAAATTTGAGGTAATTTATTTTATAAGTCTTTATTAATGTAGAAGTAATTTAAACAATTAATATAATATATTATTAAATTATTCAAAGATTAGTAATATGTTAACAATGCGAAGAGAGCTAATATAAAAGAAAGGAAAAAATTATTTATAATATTTTAGATACAAGTGAAGAATTATAAAACCAATCACCGACACACTCCTAATCCGAAATCTAGCTTGCAGCCAAAGTGAAAAGCAAGGACTCAACCTTGAAGGTTGAAGCTTATTTCAAGAGGATACAATGTTGTCTACCACTAACTATGTTAGAAATTAATAAACATATTACTTACGATTAAATGACCAAAACTAGGAAGAAATTAAACATTACTTTCCACTCAAATAGAATGTTCATACATAGCCCAAAGTGTTAAGGGTGCAATTCTTGAAAATATAAAAATTTGCATAAAATAGAAATTCTATGAACTTTAGCTTAAAAGCGCGCTATACCAGCTTGTTAAAGATATTTGAAGCTTCCCAATAAGTACATGAGATATGGCATCTAGCTCTATCTTTAGGATTTAATCAAGCCAAACTCTGTACCTCAACTATTTTGCAAGATCAAAATTAGTCAATACTTTAATCCTTTGAATTTGAATGTCTTAAATAATCTTGTAAATCAAAACTTATTGTAAAACTCCTTGGATATGAAATATAGGCAAACAGTCAAGAGAGATTATAGATATGGGTTGTAAATGCACACCCAATAAATATCCAATATCTTTCAAATAAGCTAAAGAGGTATCAAACTTAAATTACAAAAATGTGCATCCAATAAACTTCTAAAACCTAACATCTAGAAAAAATTGTAGATATGGACTGCAAAATGGAGACCAACAAATATTCAATGACCTTTAATTAAGCTAAAAAGAGGTTAAACTTGTGTTATAAAATGCACGCCGATAAACATCTAAAGTCTATTACCAAAAAAAGAACTAAAAACATTAAATTTGGGCTACAAAATGTACATCCAATAAGCCTCTAAAGCCTAACGACCAGAAGAGAATAGAGAAATATGCAAATACGGCAAACTCTAGAAGAGTGAGAGTGAATAGAGAATGGCTCTGATTTAATCCCTCTTCCATACGCAATCTGTGCGTCCTTTAACTTAAACAACAAAACCGAAGGGAGAAAATTAACCACCGTCCACGGGTAATGTAAAACACAGATTTTATCTTGTGCCAAACATATGAAGGAAATATTGTGGGCTCAAAAGCCTTGTAGCCAAGCAGTTGGCACAAAAGAGGTAGTGGGTTCAAGGTCGGCGTGTGTATAAAATCTTGGAGAGTGACTGTACGTGCTGTTAACTTCTGTGCGCTCTACCAAGTGAAGGAAAGGCTCATCTAAACTCCAAAGTTGATCCAACCAGTAAAAATAAAATGAAATGCAAAATACATAATAAAGGGAGAAAAATGTCCAAGGTATATATAGTTAGTTAATTAAGGTGCATGCACTACCTCTCAAGTTTAATTAGATTCCACTGGTCTGTAGAGTTACCAGGGGCACTAGATAAACTGCAACAAAACATTTAAACAAGGGTTATATGATACGGATAGAAATGGCAGCAAATTTGAGCTTCCTTTAAACTAATATGTTTGGTCCCATGTACTCAATTATTCCTTTGGAACTATTTATTAGACAGAATTATCTACCAATGAAGAAACATGTGCTGACGGGTGAGCATCTACACACATATTCAAGCATATGATCAATATATTAGCCACCTAAAATCAGTAAAAATAGTTTCAAATCTTTAAGTAAACATCACTGTTTGAAGAAGAAACCAGGCTAATTTGATTTCAAGGATATGTAACTCAATATGGCTCAAGTATGCATGGTACTTGGAGGCACTGATCTGGTGGTCCGTTCATGTAGTTGCAAGACTCCACCAATCCTAGATCAAATGGGTGATTCTGACCCGTGTTTGGAAGCGAATTTTAGGATTATCCCAACAGAAATGTTATAAATAAGGTGCCTGATATCTGCATGCCCTTTTTAACAGGCACAAGCCCATCCCTCTCTTAGGCAAGTTGTAACTCCAATTAAGCTCGACTTTTGAAAGAATATCCTAGCTGTGCACTGAAATCTCATCCATTGGATTATTCTAAGTTGCTAAAGTTTGCTTCTTTTAAGTTGAAAACTCGACAATGAAACTGTTTACTGTCTATTTTAAAGCTCTAGGAAAGAGTGCAGAGCGAAACTTCCCAAATGTTCACATTGAATAATTACGTCCAGTGTATGAACAGTAGAACCAATCACGTGCAAATTTGTACCCTGCCTCATCCATGTTCTCATCCTTGAACGGTCCTGATCTTCCACCATTTGAAAAGTCAACCTAAAGGTACAAAGTAACAACCATTTGTTACAAAAAATTGATAGGATGCCATCACTCTTTAATTAGTATTATAACAAACTGATAGAAATAGCCAACCTAAACTACTTATAATAAACTGGCAGCCCAGTGTACGAAGTTCTCTCATATGTAAGGGTCCAGGGAAGGAGCTGACTACAAAGGTTCTTGTATTTTATAAGAAGTTGTTTTCACGCCTGTACCCATAATCTCATGGACACACAACAAAAACTCTATTGTTAAGATGGGGCTCCCGTTCCGAAACTACTTATAATGCTCCCACTAATTAAATAACTGTTGCCTTTATCTCTTTATGTAGTTATGTCGGCCATCCTCCTGTAAACCCCATTGAGTAGAGCATTTTTCCTTTCTTTTCATATTCTCTTAAAGAGAGAAGCAGAAACACCTACTATGTATTAATATGAAATGAACCTTATTATATATATATATATATATAAGTTTAGCATGGGCTCACATCCCTTCCTTAGTAGCGGTAGTTGAGTTACGACGTGCTGCATCCTTATTAACTTGATAAGATCAACCATTTTGATCCTCAATACATTGATTGCTTGCATGCCTCATTCTTGTCATCGCTTTCCATAGGCGATAGTTCAGCATGGGCTTACATCACGCCTTTGGTAGTGGTAACTGACGGCATGCTGCATCCTTAATAATTTGATTAATTAACCACTTTGATCCTCAATTCATTGATTCCTTGCATGTCTTACTCTTTCCGTGGGTCACTATTTGCAAGAGGCTAAACCAATTGGTTAAAAACTTTAAACAAGTAGTTATGGAAGCTCCAAACGGGTGTAGATGTTTACAATGAATTTGGTCAGTTTCATTAATAAGTACGCGATACTGCCAGGTTTCGATCTTTATGAGCATTTAAGAGGAATTCGATCTACAGTTCAACACCACCGGAAGTTGTTGTGCATCACTGCAATTTTACATAAAGGGCCTATGTTTGGATGGTCTAATCCGTTCATCTGCTTTGCATATCTGACAGTCCAAAAAACTTACGTATTGGATTACCTTAAAATCTAAAATTTAGTGCATTTTGATCAAATGAAAAAAACGTGACAAACTTTCTATCAACGACGGTCTACAACTGTGCATTCAACAACTGAAACACATTTCTAGTGAGCAAGAATCGGGCACCAATGCCCCGTACCACATTGGTGTAAGGATGGGTGCATGTCTACTATTCAAAATAAAAAGGAAAATTCATCTACTCCTCATGATTTTGCATTTTCAATATTTCAAAGCTGAAGCAATCAGATCATCCAATGGTTAGCCCATTCATGCAAAAGCAGGGCACTTCGGAGGCAACTTGCCCAGGTGTTTCTAACTACAATTGCATTCCCCCCCTGGTTCATTAACTTCATGCCGGAAGAGCATTACCTCTCTACTTCTTTTCTCTGCTTGTTAATTGAAGTCACACGATTGAGCAAAGATTGCAGAGGAAAATGACAGAAAGAACATCAAAGGGGACTGTTTAACTTGGGAGAGGAGAATGTCTCAAGAAAGAATTTCTACCTAGAGAATAAGAATAGTTCAAACTCGGACTCTCCTTGGCACAACCAAAAATGGAAAATCTCACTGCAACTAAACAACCATGGGCACGCCAGATCATCCAAGAAACACAAACAGATCCGTAATCCCAGTGCTTAAAGCCTTCAAGCCCACCTTGTTCTCGTTTTCTCCGAATCCGTCACATTCCCCCTAGGAATTCTCGAATTTTTGCAGAGCAGTCACATGGAGAAGAGAAACATTCATTTTCATATAAAATTGAGCAACAAGAAAGAAATAGCCAAACGAAGAGAGCAGATGCTTACATCCTTAGTTTTAGAAGAGAGAGGCCTCCATCTCTCTCTCTCTCACCCAACTAGTTAATATGCCGAGCATTAAAAACAACAACAGGCCATACAGAAGACAAATATGATCTACATCCATCTAAAACATCAACTCCTAGAAACGAAAAAGGAAGAAAAGGATTCTACTTTTAATTTCTGAGGCGAGCGAGAGGAGAGGTCTCATGATATGGCATAGTTGTGACGGACATGGGAAGAACTGGAACTGAAAAATACGTTTCCATCATAATCCTCGATTGGATCGATTCAAGTGTATCGCCACTGCCCAACAGATCCTTCACCAACGACGAATAGGACTCTTTGAGCCTCTTCAACATGCATGAGTACCGCAATCTCAGCCAACGAAGCCGAAATCTTCTGAAAACTCGTACAGAAAAGAACCCGCCATTCCGACGCTTCCCGAGACGTACTGACGGAAGCCTCCGGCGCTTTATTCTCATCTTAAGTCCCGACGGCATGGAGATTCTCCGTCCTGAAGGCCACCGGCATATGACATTCCGTCTGTTGTGGGTAAGAAGTTGCTGGTCTTCGTCAGAAGCCATGGAGGGAGGAAGAGACGGAGACGGGGAAGAATTTCGGTTTGTTAATTGTAGCTGGAAGAAAGAGCGTGAGAGAGAAGAGGAGATATAGAGAGAGGTTGAATGGGAGAAGAGGCCACGTTGCAGGTGTGAGCACCTTTCCTGAGATGTGGGAGCCCACAAGATGGCTTCTCGAATTGCAGAGGCACTGCCTTTCCCTGGACAACAGGGCAAGCGTAAAAGGTTAGAGATGAGAGAACAAACATGGAAGAAAAGCTATTTCTCGGGATATGTTGGATTCTGATTTTCGGACGTCCGGTAATTAATTAATCCAGAAGTTACAGAATTCTTCATCTAATTCCTATAATTAATTCATCTCATTTTTTGTAATAAAAGTTAAAAAAATCATGAATAAAGTAAAACCTTTCAAGTTAAACGTGAATCGTCAAATTCTCTTCCATTCATCTGTGAATCTTGTTATGAAACCCTTTCAAAAAAAAAAGGGAAAAAATCTTGTTAAAAATCCAAATATAAGATATTGAATTTACATCCATTCCTGCCTTGAGTTATTTTCTCAAGTAGGTGTAAGTCTGTAATTATCAAGGGGATAGGTGACTGATTTTTTAATGACCGAATTTATTCATTTCTTGAATCTGTAACCGGGCAATCTCAAAGATCACATAGCTGCAATTTTTAGAAGTTCTTATTTTTAGTAGTTCTCATGTGCCAATAATCCGCACCACTTACCTACTAGAGCTTCCTGCAGATGACTGCTTCACCGTTGGATTATGGGACCACCAAGAATGTGGCCCACTCCTATTGCACGTCTTTAATGACTGCCCACGGGTGACTCTATAGTTCCACTTGTCAAATTTGTTGTAAACAGCAGGCTACAAATAAAAATGCAGACCGGTGCATGAAGCTCCTGCTAATGAGGGTCTAGGAAAGATGTGAATAAGTCTACAGCTCAAACGTTAGTTTTTAGGAGAAGCCAATAAAAGATGCCACTTCAAGAGATTGGCCCGAGGGATGGTAAATTAGATAAACATTTAGGATGACCAAATTGCCTGGCCTTAAGTACCTTTACGAACTGATGCTCGACATATATCTTCAGTTGCAACTGGTGAAAAGACTTTTACCTTGATGAATTACTTGAACTAACTCATATGCACGCTGCTGCTTCTTGAAGATAGTTGCAACCTCTCGTTATGTGACAGGAATTAACAGCAATATACTATTTTTTAATTTAACCAACCACACTTAATCTCCTCCTATCCAATAGCATGGCAATAGAACTAAGAAATCAAGTGCATATCTTCTCGTTAGAGACTGGTCGTAGATTTGAAATCTCGTTTTCTTTCTCTGCAGAGAGGAGATGATTGATCTCTCTCTCTCTCTCTGAAGCTATAAATCTCCCCAGAAAGCATCGAGAACTTCTGCCATGCATCAAAAGTACAATAAGAACACAAAGTATGAGTTGTGTTTTTCTGAAATGAGCCTGCAGCTCTCCCTTTTATAAGCTGTTAGTCACTCCTCTCCCTCTTAATTAAACTAGAATAAGTTTAATGTTTTAAGAGTTAACTTTAACAAAGAAAAGACATGTTTTTATTTGTCCCTTTTTCATTAATGGGTTTGCAACACATGTAAAATGTATTCTTTTAACATTAAAACAATTCCAACACCTGGAGGCACGGTAGTCTTACTTGTACAGACACCAAATAACTTCTTGTAAATAGACTCTTTTAAATTTAACAATGCAAAAATCCTAACAAATTGGAACTTGGAAGCTAGAACTCCTCATATGTTTGCTTCATTGATGTTCACAATCTTGTTTGTCCATCTTTGTAATGATTCCAAAAAATTGGAGGCACTGTTTTGGCGAAGTCTTTAGAAATTCTTCCCCATTTCATGATCTTTAAAGAGATATTTAGAAGAAACTATGTAATATCTTCAATTTCTTTCAAAAAAAAAAGAAAGGGACCTAAATCAGGGGGAGTCGTTTTGATAATGACACCCGCTTAGACTCCGTGAGAAAGGCTGTGATCACGCCTTTGCCATGAAAGTGGATCATCGGTGTTAAAAGCCCACCTCTCTCTCTCTCTCTCTCTCTCTCTCTCTCTCTCTCTCTCTCTCTCTCTCTCTCTCTCTCTCTCTCTCTCTCTCTCTCTCTCTCTCCTTCCACCATGATCATCTGTGACACCGGCAACTAGGGTTCCAACAAGCATAGACGGAGCTGCAACCACCAAAAAAGCCATAGAAAACCCCTCTCCTGGGGACCTAGGTAAAACCCCTCCCCCTTCCTTGTGTTTCCTCTCTATTTTCGGCAAGAATAACCCAAATCCAATGGACTTGATTGGGTACACAGTCAAGGACAGATCTGAGCCATCCGATGACTTTTTGGGACCCCAAAACCCCAAAAAGTGTCAAAATAGAACAAAAATCAGGTCATCTGGGACCCCAATCTAATCAAAACAGAATGAACACCTCTAGTTCATTGTCCCCAATGGATGAATGTAACTAAGATGCCGAGTGCGGGATGCACGGACAAAGACGACATGCGCAGTGCAAGGGTGCAGAAGAGCATTGCGGTATTGCCAACACGCGTGACGCAAAGCATCCTAGAAACTCGGACACACACAAGAGCGTCCTGGCAACCAGGATGCACGTGGCGCATCCGCAATGTGCATTCCGATTGCGTGCATCTTAGTGACGCTGATTGGAATTCACTGTTTCAGCCCGGATTTTGATCCGAACCATTGAATAGTGACCTGAAATAGTTTTTTTTTTTTTTAGATTCTGGAGGCTATAGAACCCCAATCTTCGATCCAAAAGGTCCATTGAAATCATCTCAATGACGCAGACATGATTTTAACCTCTGAATCTTAATATGAACACGTTTAGTTAAATCAAATATATGAAATAGTACCCAATCACTTAAATCTAGCCGATCAGATGATGATCAAGCTTAAAACTTAAACAATTGGATAACCTAAGGGATGAATTGATGGATCTAATGAATAAATCAAGGTATTCATCGATTAAGAACAATCCAACAGTTGAATCATCTCCAATTCCATCAAGATGGAATAAATTGATCCTTTGGTGATTAGGAGATCTTAAAATACCAAATCTCAACTTGATTGATGATCAAATCAAGTAGATGAGTGTTAGATGTCAAAAAAATTAAATAATAAAGATAATTCAAGCAATCTAGACCATTGATCTAGTTCACAAGCTAGATAAGAGAATCATTAGACAAATAAAGAGTAAAATAGATAAAGGGGTATATAGATGAAATTGAATAACATGAAAAAGTACTGTGGTACTGACAGGTGTATCAAAGTGTGTAGTTTGAGAGGAGTACCGGTCTGATTTAGTTGTTCCTTTATTGAGGTAGGTGATGACATTTAATGTTGCATTTTGTTTCTCAAAATCTCGCATTACCATAGCATCTTGATTGACTGGCATTGTTTGTAACATGGGTTCTATATTATGTGCACTTGTGATTTATAAATCCCTAAGCTATGATTTGATATGAGATTCCGATAGCACATTAAATGGATTTTATCATCAATCTGTTTTATGGAATTGATATAGTGGATCTTATAGCTGAATTGTAAATATCTCTTCTTTATTGCATCACTGAGATTTGATGATTTCCAAATAATTAATGGTGGAGGCTTAGTGGCTAGTCCTTGACAGGCTAACCCGGGGATAAGGAGTGTGCCTTGGGATGGTGAGCCATAAGTACTATTGGTTTTATGAGATGCATGATTTTTATGTTTTTGTGATTTATGACGGGTGCTCTCACCCAGTGGATGTCATGCTAGGAGGGATTAGGGTCAACCAGCCACCCACCTTCTAAATTTATGAGATGATAGATACCTGCCCATAGATGGCATTCGATAGGGGTTGGTATCATGGGTAGTTACTATCAGTCCGAGCCCACCCATGAGGATAGATGGCAAGTCTCCCATTACAGTGTCGATGGAGAGCAGCAGGCAGTAGACCAAACATATACAGTTACCACTGTAGCATGACAATCCATATTCTTCTTCTATATGTGTGCATGATGAGCATTGAGATATTATTATGTGCCTAGGTGTGACGACACTTAGAGAGTTGGTATGAGTACTCATGACCTGTTGTGCAAGTGTATGGAACACTCATGGGACCTACTTATTTTGAGTGCCCACCTATTGACATTGTGTTTATATGAGATTGTACCATATCATGCTTTACATCCATGAAATCCATGTTTTATCACACATGATATTTTGCTACCATATTGACATGATTTATGATATTTGTATTTCATGATATTATGACTTACACTTGTATCAGCATATGTTATTCAATTATTCTTTTTATGCCACATTTATTATTACATTAAATGTTTATGTACCTACACAAGCAATAGCATGCTGGGGCATTGCTTTGGTTTGCAATGCTTTAAAATTGAGTGTAACAGTAGAAAAGGCAAAAGCATGGAAGGACAGTGATAGTAGTGGGGATCATCTTTATCTTACTGATAAATAGTTTGACATGAGTGATTAGATAGACTCCATTTTAGATTTATCTTATGGACTGCATACACTCATAATTGAGTTTGATTATGACATTTATACACTATAGACATGTTATTACATATGGTGGAATGTTATGATGGATAGACCTTGGGCCACATTATTATATTTTCTGAATATTTATTGTAATATCCTTAATTTTCAGTACAAATTAAGAAATTACTAAATAAATTAAATTAAAAATTTATAGATGAAATTTTTTCCTGAAAACTTAAAAATTTCAAAATGCTCGTCGATAGGATTCCAATGCCACAAAGAACGCAGAAAACGGAGCTCAAATGAGGGAGTTAGGAGCCGTTGAAGTTATAGGAGTATTTTAGTCATTTGGCAGAGACGTATAACACAGGGGCCCAAATTGATAATGGCACCCCCGTCTTCCACACGCCTCTACCAGATCCGCAAAATTGCCGAAGAAACAAAGGAAAGAGGCGTGAAGGGAAGAGTTTCTCTTCCCCTAGGATGCTAAGGCCTATATCTACCCCTCCCTAGGTGTCAAAACACTCCACCTTGACATTTTCACTGAGTTTCACTTAGTAACCCTAGCTCTGTAAAGTTGAATTTTTCTGGCAAGTGGAACTCCGGCAACGTCCATCAACGGCTAACAAGGCGAGGTAAGCTTTAAACCCTAATTTCTGTATTTATTAAATAGGAAATATAAATTAGAATTACATTTAAATCAGAAAAAATCAAATTTTCCTAGGAACTCTATGCACGCTACAGTTGGAGCGTGATTTCACGGATGAAACCACGTCTGTTTGAAAATTGCACCATCCAACTAGTGCACAAGAGACCCAAGATCAAACCCTTTAAATTTGAGAGAGATCTAACAGTGGGTTTCTCCAAAAAACATGAAAACCAGTACCTATGGACGTTTTTAGGAACTTGGGAAAAATCATTTAAAAAACATAGTTTTTGGCAAAATCAATGCAAAAGGAGGGCATAAATGAATTCTAGAGGAAATTCTGAGAAAAACGGCATAAAAATTGCTTAAAACGGACGCCTGTAGGCTTGCCGGAGACAACTAGAATTCGGTCGTCTTCTCCTACGACGGCGACCGCGTCGGTGCCCTGGTGCTAACGTCGGGACGCCCAGCAGGACGCCCCAATGGAAACGTTGAACGAAGTTGATGTCGCACACGTACGCGACATTGCGCGAGTGCGGGAGAGACGGCATTCGCTATCTCAGTGGGGTCGGGATGCGCTGCGTCCTGACGACCGTGACGCACGTGGTGATGTGTCACAGTGCCGAAGACACACGCAGCGCGTCTCGGCTGGGCATCTTGGCTGCGGGCGTCTTCGTGACGCCGGTTTACGTAGGTATAAACCGGCGTAAACTAGCGCTGCCGGTATAGACCACCTTATGGTAGTCGGTCGGTCCCATTTTGTGTATGTTTTCACTAAAACTTATTTTTTGAGAGCTAAAGGAGTCCAAATCACAATCCGAAAGAGGCGTTGTGACTTATTTCTTATTATATATTGGAAATGCATGGATTTACATGGAAATAAGAATAGAGGCTTATTAGCTGGTCCTTTTATAGGCTAACCCTAGGATGAGGGGCATGTCTTGCGGATTTTGAGCTATGAGTACTCTTAAGTTTTAGCATATACATATGATTTCCGTATTTTATATGTGATGACGGGTGCTCTCGCCCAGTGGGCGTCATGCTAGGAGGGATAGGAGGGATATGGCCGGCCACCCACCATCCGAGATTGTGATGTGATGATATTGAGATATGATAGACACTTGCCCATAGATGGCATTTGGTAGGGGTTTGGTAACATGGATAGTCCACACTACCAGTCTAAGCCTTTCCATGGGGATAGACGCTAAGTCTCCCGTTATGGTGTCGACGGAGAGTGGCGGTGATTGATACCTATGAGGGTTGCTACTACGGCATGATGACCCATATTCTTATTATGTGTGCGTGTATGATGAGCATAGTTATGGATGGTATGCCTGGGTGTGACGACACTTAGATGTTGGCTATAAGTACTCATGATCAGTGATATTAGTGCGATGTCATGAGACCCATTACCTTATGGTGCCCTTATTCTTGTTGTATGCTCATTTACATTTATTCATGTCATGTTTTAACTCCGTGAAATGCATGTTTTAGCATATGGAATAAATTGGCATTTATTCGGATATGACTTATGATACTGCTATTTTCATAAATGATAGACTTTTCATCAGTACTGTTAATTATTTATTTCATTTATTACATTAATTGTCTATGTACCTACACAAGCGATAGCTTGTTGAGGCATTGCTTTGTTTTGCAATGCCTTAGATCTCGAACGCGATATCAAAAAAGGCAAAGCTATTGAGAAACTGTGAGAGCTGCTGAAGATCCTTTTCCTAGAATTTTAGACAGTGATGTAAGTCAATAAACAGGATTATCATTTGAATTTAATTATGGACTGTATACTTTATATTTGGATTTGATCGAGATGTTTAGACATATGTTGGACATTTATATGGGATGTTATGATAGATAGACCCTGGGCCATATTATTATTGTGTTTTGGATAATTATTTGATTTAAAATAAAGGTACCGATTTATTTGACGTTGATTGATACGCGTATTGTTTTAAACCTATTTATGTTTTAATTTATGTGTATGCCATTTTGAGAAAGGAAAACTAACACCCGGAGTTTTTAAGATATGTTTTAGTAAAATGTTAAATAAAACTTTTCTCATGGGATCCCAGATGCTATTATTAAAAATGCTATTATTATAAAAAATAAAAAAATATATCTTAAAAATCCGGGGTGTTACATTTATTGTTTAAAATAAAGGTGCCTTTAGTTTTGTACATTGGATTTGAAATTAGTATTGATTTAAATTTAATGCAACATACTTATATTAATTTTGTAATCATTTTGGTGATGTTTTTGGAAGTGGTATAACACCCCTGGGGGGGTTTAAATGAAAGTTTTTAATATATCAGTAAATAGAACTTTTTGACTCAAGGATCCCTACCATATTTATTTATTATTATATAAAAATATTATAAAAACTCGAGGTGTTACATACTCTTCACGTAGTAGGTTAAGAAACGAGTATTGTGCCTGTCATGGATTGTCTTTGTATGATGACAAATGACAATCGATTAAATTAAACAAGCTAACTCCAATATGTCTGGTATTTAGAGGTAGGGAGGGCAGCGAGTGGGTCTTCATAGGGTTGCAAGGCAAAAAGAAACTCTACTCGGGCGGGGTGGGGCGGTTGTGATCGCATGCAAATAGCATGATATTGAACTTCAACTTAATTGATATTGGTCATAAATAGTAAGATTCAAGTAGTATTCATTTCGCATTTTCACTTTTAACAGTGGTGCATCTGCGCGTAGGTTTAAAACATTCTGAATGTTTAGCAATTGTTTTCCGTCGGTAAAATAAATTTTTTCATATGCTCCCCAATTTCCCAACTATCCTTCCACCAGTCCCAAGATCCCCTTATGCTAGCCTACTGTCTTCCAAAATATACTTCATATATATTTCACTTCTTTCATATAAATATGTATAAAAACATATAATATATATTGTTATATTTAAATAAATTGGTCATTTTGTCGTGAGGTTGCAATTTACCTTTGTTAAACCCGTGCGTCACTTGTGTGCAACTCCTCTGCAAAATACAAGTCAATCTTCAACTCCCCTACTCTTACATGCTAAGGCTACACTTGATTACCCACTAGAGCAACAAGAGAAACTCAGAAAGAAACTTGCTCAAAGAGAACTTGTTAATCCTTTGCTTGAGTTATAAATGGATTTTTGAGTTGGTTACAAATGAGGAGCTACACCTTATTTATACTTGCTCTCCCTCCTCCACCTCCTCAATGGATGGTTGAAAGTATTCCAAGTATCAATACATTAATGGTCAATATTATATTCGGAAACCCTCCTACTCTTTCTAGAGAAATTTACCAGTCTCCTAGAATATTCTAGATTACTATAGAAGTTCTAGATATTTATAAGGAATTCTCTAGAAACTAGGCCTTTTGAAATCAGACCTTGTTCCACAGATCCAAGAACACGGGCCTAAATCTCACAGGCCACATCAATGTGCTAAGCAGACTTTGCTCAAAGCTCGTGGGTCTTGGTTATAGGCCTTGTAATGCAAGTCCGTGATAAGTTGGTCGTGCCTTTGTATTCAATTTATATATAATATAGATAGATTTTGATTAAGTGATTTAACCAATCTTTTCCTTCTTGATGGTAAAGTGTAGGCTCGAGCCCTTATGTTTCCTTTTCTTCTTTCAGTTTGTCATATTTTAAAACCTTAGATAAAGAGCTCAAAATCCTAAGAGAAAGTTGCCGATTTGATGTGTTCGACGTGGGGTACAGGACAAAATGGGAATTTCATATTCTATCACACCTTGCAAGCTTAAAATCAATGATCATGCATTGGGAGAGATAAACATAGGTAACCCAAGGCAAAGGCAGCCAAGAATCCTCCTCATCTACCCCATTGCCATTCCTATTATGAGACAATGCTCTAATAAGCCACAATATTTTTCAAAGGAACCCGAAACTTACATTATCAGCATCATGTTTGGTTGATTCAGTCTAATTTCTACAAGTTTGGACAGTAAAAGTCCAAAAATCATGAAAAATATGTCTTTGATGTAAAGGTTACTAAAATATATGATAATTAGGCTTTTCTCAGTTGAAAGCCAGCAAGGTAAGTTGGTGGCAAACAGCAAGTCATTCTCCTCCTTATGCTTGATTAGAGGTTCAAGGTCACATTTTCTCCCTTATTAGAGAGTTTTCTGCTAGATTTAGGAATTATGATGCAATATGATCTATGTAATTTGCTTCATAATTCTTTGTTGTAACAAAAACAATTTAGGCTCTTCTCAAACCATCTTTTTCAACTCTTAATTATATAGAGGATGGCACATTCTAATAATGCAATCTTTAAATGATGATATTAGACAACTGATCCATAGGTTTTTATCATAAAACTAATCACTTTTGTCTTACAATGGCATGTTTGGTGTATTTTGCACCATGGCAATATGAGTTGTCGCACGATGATAGGATAAAATAATAGTATTGATGGGCATAAAGTCCGGAGGCTAGATGTGAACGTTAAAGTATCATCACATCACAAGGTCACATCTCTCATAATGACCATATCAACGTGAATTTTTTTATTATAAAATGACATGGTTTTATACTGGAGCTTTATTTGATATTTTAACCATATATTTCTATTTAAATCATTTTTTCACTATTTTTCATTATTTATGTCAATCTAAAAGTGTATATTTCTATTTTTAGTGTTAATTATTAGTTTCCAGCATTCTCTTGAGCATATTGATTAGGTGATTGTTTGCCTTCTATTATTATTTTTTGCTACTAATTTAAAGAAATTATAGAAACAAATAAAAGACATAACAAACAAAGGAGTGAGATAGCTAAAAGTTAGAATAAGATAAATAAGAAAGCTTAGATAGAAAAAGTTTTTAAGGGTTGGTGTTAGAGGGAGCATTCAATTAGAAGTAAAAGTTAAATAAATTGAAATAAAATTGACATGCTGCTAAAAAAGAGAGGACATATAATGCAAATTATTTGGGCCTCCATTCAATCTTTATTAACTCTCTTCATATCCACACCAGAAATGATAAATTGAAGTCAGCGAGAGACTCCTCCCTAGGGCATGTTTCTTGAAAGATTTATGTCATTCATCTTGCTCCCCAACACTTGCATAAGATACCTCCAAAATCCCATGCCAATTGGATGATCTTAGCCTACGTAGTTTGAGTGAAAAATAATGATATTTTATTTTAAAAACTTAGAAAAAATAGTTACACTTTAAGAAAAAGGGTCCGTAGAGGCTATAAAAGTGGCAGCTACAAGATTGCCATAGTAGCTACACGACCCACAGAGGTTACAATTCTATAACCACTAGTATAGCCACTTTAGAACTCCTGTCAATGTATATTAGGAGCTACAGAGGCCATATAATTGTCATGATCGTAGCCACTGTAACAATGAACCCATTGGAGCAGTTCTTTTTTAGCCCCTAAGGTTGCTAGTTTGCAAAAGAAAATAAGAAATACGGAACAACCAATGGCATATGGTGCCCCACTTTTGCACAAAGTACCGTGCCTTTTGATGATACCAATCTATTCATATGATTGCCCCTATTTTTAGAGATCTCATACACCAAGAATCACAATGACTAGAAAGTTCTAAAACGTCCAATCACATAGTTTGTCCAAGCAAAATTGCTTGAAACAAATCTTTTGCACAAGTAGAAAAAGTACGTGCACGGGGATATGCACACATGAATAACAATTCTTTACATGAATACATAAGGAATGGAGACAATACCAAGTCTACATACCCTCGAATAAATTAGTGGTCAAGAGTGCATAAGCATATGTTGTGAACTCATGAAAATGAGGACCATTAATCTGGTGTGCTGTGGAGCTCTTACTTAAATCCATCATCAATAGCAGAATAAATGTCTAACATTTTCATAATACTAAAGGATTTGATGCTCTAAGTATGGATATGCTACCATCATTATCGAAATATAACCCACATACAAGTTTATATAAATCCATATATACCAGCAACACCACAAAAATGAGGCCCCTCAAATTGTTGCTTCAAAAAAAAACAAAGCTTATACTCCCTAATTGCTTGCTACTTGGGACTACTTGGAACTCGTTTGGTGTATAAAGCAAGCATCTTATAACTAGGATGATGACCAGTTGGCTGTATAAGTTCAATAAGGAAAAACAAATCTTACAAGCAGTTTGTAGCTAATAGAAGATTCCTCTGATAGTATAACGAAGCCGAGAATGATAAACGATAACCTAGAGAATGACAGTAACAGATAACAGACTTGCATGAGCAAGACAGAAGAATATGGACAAAGTAGTTCAAAAATATAAATGATCATTTATAAGAAGGAAATATGGAATAAAAAATAGCGTAAAATCCATTAAAGAAAATAATGTAGATCAGGGTGAAACTTGGAAGTGAATGCATACTTTGAATGCACATAGATGCAGTAAAAGATGATATTGTTTCTTTACTGATACAGATTCACATAAACCCTCCAAATATGCACATCATCTACACATGTGATAAAAGATGATGGTGTTTCTTTAGGGCTTGTTAAAATGCAAAATGTAGGCAGATTTTCTTCAATATCATGCAAACACACTATATCTAGAAATAATTATGAGAAAGGATTGTTTCTAAGTTTTTATAGCTACTGGGTCTATGTCACAAGAGTCACCTTTCAATGTCTTGTGGACGTAGTGCTAAATTTGAATTATTTGCATAATATTAGCAGTGCTTATCAAATCCATCCAAAATAGCATTTAAAAGAGAGAAAAGAAGGAAAAAAAAACAACAACAAGAATGATGGGTAAGAGTTCTGTTCTTCTGTTCATCCCCTTTTGATCTCATTGTTGAATTGAGTGGCTATCAATACTGAAGTAAAAGTAAATGTTATCAAAAAGATTACTGAGATTAGATCCTTGAACGAGCTTGCTGTACCTTACACAGGGTTTATCTCTTCATCTACCATAAGAAGTCGCAAGGATCAATAGGCAAGCACAACTTCATTAGGGTTTGACAACTCAAATGAGATTTTTCTAAATTTGGTTTTGGTATCTTGATGGATTTGAATCATCATCTCCTTGAGAATTCTCAAGGTCTCTTCCCAATTAGAGACAAAGAATAGTAAAACAAGCAGAATTTCAACACGAAGACAAACTCACCCACCAAGCAGATTCTGGAGGCCCACTCCATGATGAAGACAATAAGCTTTTATACTAGCTGCAAGTTAAAAAGTAGAACATTCCTCTTCCCTGCAACCAAAAACCTCCATGATTTTTTTACCATTCCTTTTCCAATTAAACCATTCAAGATAACTAATAGAACTAAGATCTAGAGAATAAGCCAAGCCACTAACACTTTTCTCGGATAACTAGCAATTTTACTAAACAATATTACAGTAGCACATGAGACGGACCTAATACAGCAGAATAATACCACGAGTTTAGCATTCAACAATCACAAAGTAAGGGGTGCAAAGTAGCAATAACGCAATTGTGTTATCTCCCATGCCTCCAACCTTGAACATGAGTGGCACAAAAATTATTTCAATTCTATTTTTTAAATCCAGTAAGTGGGGAACAAGTACTTCACAACTTCATATAGATGAAGCAAGTGCCACCCATTGAGGTACTAGTATAATTAGTACAAGAATCATTCAACTTAATGGGCATGATCTCTCATATTTTTAACCCCAATGACTCAGGCTTCAATTTCTTGCCTTCAAAATAAATACAGACAATTGCATAATCTATAGATAATATAAGAAGTTTTAGAGGATAAGAGTTCTAATTATATGCAACAGATTAGAGAAGTCTTAGAAGGTTAGCAATAATGATAATTAACTTCTCAGTTAGAATCCCCAAATATTATGTCAACAGTAGGTAATTGTACTTCAAAACCAGTATGCTTGGCGAGAAAAATGGTACAGAGAAGGGTAGAACAATCAATGGTCAAGGATATCAAATTGATGTCGGATGTCTGTTGTGATTGAAACTAACACTTTAAGATATTAAGCCAATACAAGATTTAATAGAGCAGATGACAAAAGATATCAAATTGACCATAATGCAGTGCATAATCATCCTTTAATGTAGATGATCTCTCTCTCTCTCTCTCTCTCTCTCTCTCTCTCTCTCTCTCTCTCTCTCTCTCTCTCTCTCTCTCTCTCTCTCTCTCTCTCTCTCTCTCTCTCTCTCTCTCAATTCAAATAAAATATTCAACAACATAAGCATGTATACCAATTTCATTCTATTATGATGTACCTAAATTAATCGTATAAGACACTTTTCAATATATGGTATTCTAGAAGTGGCATCTAATTAGGCAAGAGCCACGTAGTAGAAGTTTACTGGTATAGCAAAAGAGTCAGAACATCTACCAACCATAACAACAATGAGTTAGAACATCTAACCTTCAGAGATACAATGTGCAATCGTTTCATACATGTGGTTGCTGCATCCAAACTAAAATGCGTGAGTCACATGGCATCCTTAAATTTATAAAAAGAGTATAATTTTTAACCATATATAAATAAAAACCTAAGAAGTATTCAACTTTGCATCAGTTATGGCTACATCCCTATCATAAATGAAAGAACATCCATTTTAGAGCATTTACATAAAGAGACTTCAATATTCCTGTCAAATACTAACATAGTTGGAAAAAACACTACCTTTTTTTCATCAAAACAATATCAATAGTTGAGAGCATTTGAAACTAAGTTCCATAATGCACTCTATGGTAATGCCAAAGGTTGGGTTAGGAGATCCTTTTCCTTCCTAGATTCATATATTCCTGGTATTATGAATCGTCATGCAAAAGTTGTTCAACAGTGGAACAAATTTTTCGTCATTTCTTGCTTGGTGGCCATTTTCATAGACCCACTATTTTTCTTTGTGCTGTCTGTTATAAAGGTATTTCTTCCACTGCTGAGAGCATACAATTTGAATTTCTGTTAAGAGATTTACACCTTTTCCCCTTATCTTCTTGTTTAAGTATGGAAGATCACATGTTGTTGCTTTTTATTTCAATTAGTAGGAGAATGAACACTTTTATTTATTGCTCCTGCAATCATAATTTTTTTGTTCTTCTATTGGATCCCGTACTTTTGCATTAGTCAGAATTAATATCCTTCCAGCCTTTGGATGTGATGTCCTATAACTCTTTATATCTGTCCTTGGTCCTAATATTCTTGGTAGGCTTTGAATTAGGATTTCAAGTAATACGTGCCTTTTCATTTTGTACACGTCTTATCTTTGAACCAAGTACCATTCACGATCTATGGAATCTTAAGTCTTTTACATGTCAAATGTAAATGAAATGGATCAAGTTCGATTATGTTAGCTATTCTTGGGCACTCATAGTGTCTTAAAATTTTCTGATAGTTAGTAGCTGGGGTGGGGAAATTAGATCAATGATGGATTGCTACAGGAAGATGTTCCTAAGGGAAACTGGTACAAAGTTTTGCCAGTGAGCAATACGTTATGGATGAAATAACATGTTCAAAGTGATAC
The DNA here is from genome assembly GCA_035236585.1 of Warburgia ugandensis. Lineage (NCBI taxonomy): Eukaryota > Viridiplantae > Streptophyta > Magnoliopsida > Canellales > Canellaceae > Warburgia > Warburgia ugandensis. The sequence goes on from CP141126.1 coordinate 14,876,912, forward strand.
CACAAGGTGAAAGGTTATGTGCGAATTTGGAAGTTTTCCTGCTTAATATATGTTTATTTCTTTTTATGCATGTATTTACTTTGAGCTGTGCGATGCCATTTGACTTCCGTGAACTTTCTTATTTTGATAGGGAGCTTTGGCGCAATGTTAGAGTTATAGATATGTGACCTTGAGGTCACGGGTTCAAAGCGTGGAAACAGCCTCTTGCAAAATGCAAGGTAAGACTGCGTACTACTGACCCTTGTGCCCCCCTCCCCCCTTTCCCAAACCCTACATACCCAGGAGCTTCGTGCACCGTAACTTGATGTCTTTTAACTTACAACCCCCACTGAATGCACACTACAGTGAAATAAAAGTGAAAATAGTAGGTCAACATCCCACTAGCAAACAAATTCAAGAATTGGGCTATAATAGAGACAATGTGTCATCATAGCAAGTTAAAAGAATTTAAGGAAAAAATGAACCATCAAAGTAACAAGTGAATGAAAAAGGAAAAAATTGGGATGAATACACTATAGGGAGAAATGGAAGTAGCTACCGAAACAATCAGAAGTAGACTCACAATTACTTCACAAAAACTAATGCAGAGTTACTTTACACTAATACAGTCTTGAGCTTCGTAAAGATGCACCTAGTAGTGGAAAGAAGTCAAGAACTGTTACAAGCTCAAATATCAATGACAGACTCCACGTAAAGAATAATATATCAAAGCAAATACTTTGTCTAACTGAAGTGATGTAGGAAATAGGCAAGAGAATTAAACGACTAACTAGATAGAATACAAAATATAAAGGATAAGAGTAATTTGTTGGAAGATACACACCACATGAATGAAACTGACATGCGTTGATGGTAGATCTACAACTTTTGCCGCCACCTGGGCATATTTCTCCATCCCCATAATAAATGGTTTCATCATCCTTGAAGATGAATCTATGATATATTGATAAGGGTAGGATGACATTTGTATTTCCTAGCATATATAAAAAAGAACTTGTGGGAACAAGAAAAAAGGATGTTTAAAGGAAATGAAAAGCTCTCATCTAAGGGTAGTCCTGGTGTGCGAAGCTTCCACATATACGGGTTGCGAGGAATGGGCAGACTACAAGGGTCTATAGTACGCAACCTTACCTTGTATTTTTGTAAAAGCCCATTTCCACACCTTAAACCCATGATCTCAAGGTCACACGACGATAACTTTGCAGTTGTGTCAAGACTCCCCTTCTATGAAAAGCTCTCATCTAAATTGTTAAGTTGTGTCTGAGTCAACAAAACAGCAGGTACACAAGCTTCTAGTGGTTCAAGCTTTTTGCTAGCACAGAACAATTAGTGAGATAAATATGTCATAAGTTCACTTACATTTATCCATCCAAGTGTTATATGTCCATACAAAACAAAAGAGATTGCACTTAGAGTCAACATATCATTTATGCAGGAAACAATGAATTTATTTCAAGAACTAGAACTAGAAGTGACACATAATTGATGCGAGAAATAAATTACAGAGGTAAGGCTTGAAAGAGAGAGTTTAGAAGCAAGAAACTTTTGAGCAACTAAAAAGACCGTAGAATGTGATCTGTGCCTTTTTACTTAATCCTCCCATATATTAATTGGACACATTCAGCACCAGCTACACACAATCAACACAAAGTTCAAACATATTGGACAAAGGAAACAAAAGAAAGTTGCATTAATCTGTAAACACTAAAGCACTCATTGTAAAAGAAATAGAAACTCCTTTTCTAACTCCAAACATTTCCTTCAAACTCATAGGGAAATATACTTCTTTTCTATATTATTTCAATCAACTTCCACACATGACCATATCATTGTATGGATGGAAAATCTTTTACATAGTTTGAGTTCCTGCTAAAGACATAATTGTTTCACTAGTACTTGAAAAAGACACTAAGGTAAGGAGAAGAGCAAAACTTCAATTAATCAATATTAGTTTACTTTCAGTAGCAACTCAATCAGATTTACACATATATTGAGGACACCTAAATTTTAAAATATTGTGTGATCAGCTGAAAGCTGGAATATAAAAAGGGAAGGAAAAAAACCATTTTCCGCAAACATGGTATCACCTGAGTTTGGTGAGAAGGTAAATTAACTGTTGCCTCTTGGTGCAACAGTAAAAGTTGTCGCCATGTGACCTTAAGGTCACGGGTTCAAGGCGTGGAATCAACCTCTTGCAAAATGCAAGGTAAAGCTGCCTACTCTAGGCTCTTATAGTCCGCCCCTTCTCTGGACCCCGCATAGGTGGGAGCTTAGTGCACCGAGGCTGCCCTTTTCTCTTTGTTTCATGGGTGGGACTAATCCATTAATGGATGAATGAGAAAAAAGCTGGACTTTAATAGCCGCATAATATTAGTCACATATTAGTAGGCATTAATTGTAGCAGTGTGGAGTAAAGCATCTAAATAGATGACTCTGTGAAGATAAGTTCTAGAAGACCAAGCAATATTATCTCTTTAACATTTGCTTCTACCTAGACAATTAATCAACCTAGACAACCTTGTCTAACATTCCACTTGTTTGAACTCCATAAAAGTCTAAAGTTGATTTGAATTTAGCATCTAAAGACCATAGCATTCAAATTGTAGAAGTTCCTCCATAATAATAATGGTTTTTTTGTTTGAGGAATGATATTACAGTTTGCGCACCACAGTACTCATTGCAGAGCACTACACTTTCGCATGGGGAACCTTCCTCCCAATATGTATCAAGGATTAAGGTGGGGGCAGTCCCGGTGCATGAAGCTTCTGCTTATGCAAGGTTTGCGGAAAAGGCAAACCATAAGAACCTATAGGCTATAGTATGACACCCCAGGTTTTTACAAATTGTTTCCCATATTTATATGAAAATAATAATAGTTTATTGATAGAAAATAGATGGGATTCCAGAACTTAAAACTCATGATTTAAAACTTTTCGCAGCATCAAGCAAATACTATTTAAGAAAATCCCGAGGGTCATTTCACCTCAAAACCACACGGAAGAACAGAACCAAAAGTAAACATTTTGAGCATGCTCACAAATTAAAACCACGGTGATATTTTTGCAACTGCAAAGATACGTAATAATGAAAGTTCCAAAGTTCTAGGGTCTGTCCAAGATCACCACGTCATCCATGTATAAACATATAACCACTATACAGTGATATGGGTCTAATCTATCAATATATACAACGACTAAGGAGAATGCCAAAAAGTCAATACCAGTCTAACAAAAGTACACCACTCTGTCTCTGTATCTGACAGTATCTGTCCTCAAGCCCTCGTCTAGCTCCACTCTAGTCCACCTTCTTCCCTTTTCTGACTGTCGCGCTCTGATTCTGAGGCATTGCAAAACAAAGCAATGCCTCAGCAAGCCATGCTTGTGCAAGTGATACATTCAAAGTAATCTCAATAAAAACAAATCACATGGTGCAAGGCATAAAGATCGAAAGATGATCAACAATATATATAAAAGCCTTAAATCACACGATGAAGGACATACCATGTCCATGCAATAAATAAGATATCATTAACCATGATATCAGGACATGTACAATCCGAGAAAATCTAGAAACATATGAATGCATGTCAAAAGTATCAACATCATACACAGTCACGCCCTGTGAGTGTCCCACATACACTCACGGCAATGTGGGGTTAGCTTTATGTGCCATCCGCTTTCACCTTTTCACCCTCACAGGCACTCAGGCACTCACGGGAACGACGCGTACCACTTTCGCTTTTACCCTTTCACCCTCACAGGCACTGAGGCACTTACGAAAAGTCGCGTTGCAGACCCTCTTTCACCCTTTCACCCTCACAGGTACTCAGGCACTCACGGGGTAAAAATTGCATCCTACCACAAGATCAATAGTATCAAATATCAAGTCAGAGCGACTCCCACGTGTCATAAAAACCAACAATCAAGTGAATATCACGAAAGATATTAAAAACAGTGATGCAATAACCACCAGAAAGATAGCACGCATATGAGAAGCTACATGCTGAAATCAATCTCATGCAGATTGTAAGGTATAAATCACATGCCTCAAAAACTCAAATCACCGTTTGAGAATCACAGAAAAATTGTGAATAAAATCACCTACCTCGGTATCGCACTATCCCAACAACGTGTAAACAATGTCAAGGTGTCTGCCTTGATGTACCTGTCATGCCATAAGTCATGTCATGGTTAATGCATATAGCCAAAATCTAAAGCTTGATCATCTATTGATTAGTTAGATCTGAATAATCTAATAGCATTTAGTAGTTTTGCTATTAAAAAGTTACTTCAAACTAGATTTTTATCTTAAATCTAGGTTCGCCTTGTTGATACGATCACAGCTCCTCTTTTGGATCATGATTTATACCTCTGTAGCTCAAAAAATCAAGGTTTAAAGGAATAAAGGGTCAAAAAAGACCAAAATCCAAAAATGTGGCCCGCTGCACGGGCGCGCACTGCGCGTGGCGGGCTTGTTTGTGGACGTGCTTCGCGTTAGAACCCGCGCAGGGGTAGCGAGTGCGTCTATGGACGCGCTCTACGTGTGGGGAACGGAACAGCGCTCGTGGCGCGCATTCGAAGCGCCGCGTGTCCCGTGCGTGGCACGTTCTAGCCGCACCGCATGGCGTGCTAGTCACACCGCATGGCACTCCCCTTGTCCTTGCATTTTCCCCCCCGTTCCGGTCATCGTTGTCGAAGACGACAACTGGACTGGTTCACTGTTGCCGATGACCTTAGGTGCTCCATTTTTTGTGATTTTTATACCTTTGAGTCCGGTTTTTCACTTACATTCCATTTCTAGCTTCTATTTTCACAAATTCCTGCTAAATTTATCGTTTTTTTCATGATTTTTGTCTTGTTTTCAAAAACTCCTATACTACGGTATTTTGGATTTTCCGGCGTCTCTAGCCGTCCGATCATTACGAAATTTCGTGGGTCCTTTCCTCTCCTCATCATTTCAATATTAACGGTCCAGATCTAAATCTAACACCGTCTCATCAATTTTTTTTAGTGAAAACAGTAAGCACGAATATTTGGTAAATACTACATGTTCATGTCATTTTTTTTTTTCCGTTTACACGTGACTAAACCTTAAAATTTAACGCAAAGAGGAGGGTGGAGTGATCCTACCTCATTCCCGGCTGTTCCAAGGTACAGAAATCCGTCACCGGGGTGCGTGACTATTCACATGAAAGAGGGTGAGCATGAAGAGGGAAGAGAGTGCGTTTTGAGCACTCTCTCTCTTCCTTACCTTATATGTATTTATTTATATATATATATATATATATATATTTATAAAAAGTGTTATATATAATAAGTAGTCCTGAATTTTGGAAGAGTCTGATTCACACCGTGAACCGTAACTTCGAAGTCAACGATTGAGCTTATTCGACGAATATAAAATCAGTCAATCGCGCGGTTGACGGCAGCGCCACTTGCTTTCTTATTCTTACCCAGTGAAAGCCGGAGGAAAACCCTCGCTGGAAGCTCTCGCGCTCTCTCCCCTACGGCAATGGCTTCCCTGGACACCGACGTCAACATGATCCCGGCCGGCGAAGGTTCGAGTGGTGCGGGGCCCTCTTCTTCTTCCTCCTCGAAGAAACCCAAGCGTTTCGAGATCAAGAAGTGGAATGCGGTTGCACTTTGGGCTTGGGGTATGTCATCAGAAAGCTTCTACCTTTTTCTCTGTGTCTTTTTCCCCTTTCCATTATTTTTTTCACTGTGTTGCTTTTCCTTCTAAACCCTAGATTGGGGTTAGGATTTCTTCGTTTCTATTTCCGGATTTCGATTAGTCTGATATGGTTTTTGTAATTGATGTATGCAGATATCGTCGTCGACAACTGTGCTATTTGCAGGAACCATATCATGGATCTCTGTGAGTTTTTCTTTTCAGATGTCTGCCTCTTTCTCCGTTGTTTGCCTCTTTCGTCTTCTTATCGTTGTTTTTCTGTCTTTCTCTTATTCTTGATGCTATAGGCATCGAATGCCAAGCTAACCAAGCCAGTGCCACCAGCGAAGAGTGTACGGTCGCATGGGGTGAGCGTCTGATCTTATAAATTGTAGGAATTTGTTTACAGTCTTGTTTTTCCTTTGGAAACCCTAGAATAAAAGAACTCTTAGCTTGCTCTGTGTAATTATTAATCTGTTTAGGTCGTGTTATAAACTTATAACCATGTTTTGCTTTTCTGAAAGCATAGATTATCTAGTCTGGAAATATATTACTAATCTTGAAGGGAGTCATCTGGGCATGTTATCTATGAGTTCTTTTGGCTGACTCTTTTTATCATTTCATGATATACCGAACAATGAATCTAGTGGGTTTCATGTGTTGATGCTGAAGAAGACATGGCTTAGAAGAAGTTGCTTCCTTGACTCTTTATGTTTTCAATCTATAACAAATTTGAATTGCTTATTTTAACTAGTTTCTTGCATTCCGGGTTTACCAGTGGGTATAGTACTGTCATTGGCGTAGAGAAGGAAAAGTGATTCATTATCACCACAGTCACGACATGAAGAATATATTTTAGAATTTCATCACAGAAAAAGTTATGGAATGATTATAGAGTAATAGACTTTTTGTAACGCCCTGGGTCTGGGCTCCTTAGTAATGATATTATCCCAGTTACACTGGATTTTGTTCTCATCCATGACGGGGTAAAACGCGTCATTACTGGTAAAGCCCACCCATACCCTTATCAATGCCCAGGAACCTTTTCCTTAGCCGATGTGGGACTAACTCTCAAGCCTTGCCTTACGTAGAAGCCTGCTAGCCCTCTAGGCCTGCCCTCGTCAGCCCCCCTCATCGGCCAAGGCTAGCCCTCTCCCCTCCTTAGGGGCCACGCGACCTCGCATGGGGTTAGCCTGCCACCCTCGGGGTCGGGGTCCCGCTCTGATACCATTGTAACGACCTGAGGGTCCCACATACAACCATATTGTTCGCTCTGGAGATTAGGGCCCATATCACCCAGCCCCCGCACGGTTTTATTCTTCCCCTGTGGGGAAAAAGGCCTGGGTGTATGGAAAGTCCTCCGAACCTTTATCAATAGCCTAGAAACTCTTTCCTTAGCGATGTAGGACTAACTCTCAAGCCTCACATTGCTAAGAAGCCTGCTAGCCCTCCAAGCCCGCCCTCATCAGCCAGCCCTCATCGGCCAAGGCTAGCCCTCTCCCCTCCTTAGGGGCCACGCGACTTCGTGTGGGGTTAACCTGTCACCTTCGGGGTCGGTGTCCCGCTCTGATACCACTGTAACGCCCCGGGTCTAGGCTCCTCAGTAACGATATTGCCCCAATTACATTGGGTTTTGTTCTCACCCACAACGGGGTAAAACGTGCCATTGCTGGTAAAGCCCATCCAGACCCTTATCAATGCCCAGGAATTTTTTCCCTAACCGATGTGGGACTAACTCTCAAGCCTCACCTTGCCTAGAAGCCTGCCAGCTCTCTAGGCTCGCCCACATTGGCCAAGGCTAACCCTCTTCCCTCCTTAGGGGCCACGCGACCTCGCGTGGGGTTAGCCTGCCACCCTCAGGGTCGGGGTCCTTCTCTAATACCACTGGTACCCTTTCAAGATACTTCATTGCCTCTATTGCCTCCCCTATCGGCATCAATACATCTAACTCAAATGCTAATTCGTGTGTGCATAAATCGAGGCATGAGGCAAACGAATATGAAATAAATGAATGTGTAGACCCTGAATCGAAAAGAACTCTAGCATGTCTATCAGCTACTAAGAAAGTACCTTCCACCACCTAGTTCGATGCTTGTGCCTGCCCCGAAGTAATGGCGAAGACACGTCCCTGACTACGTGGCACTGCCTCTGTAGCAGCATCTATCTTCATTGGCTTGTCTCTTTGACCTCTCGAACAATCTTTGATCCATGCCCTACCTCGCCACATCCGTAACATTTGAATGGCTGTCCTGGTTGGTACAGCTGTCGCTGTTGATGCTGGTAGAACTGCTGTGGACCCTGATGCTGACGGCCCATTCCTGGGCATGGTCACCCCATATGTCGACCCTTACAACGAGGGCACACTCTCCTACTCTGGTCTCTCTTCTGTCTAGGAGGGTACTGCTGATCTGGACCCCCTTGGGGCTGTGTGGACATGAAGGGTCTCTTGCCCTTAAAGAGCTGACTCATCTCTCCTCTGTTTCGTGCTGAGTCTTTTTAGAGCATAGAACCTACGTCTGCAGTTTGTGTCACCGTGGTCGAACGAGCAATGAGTACCTCATGCCTCAACTGTGGTAGTAGCCCATTAACGAATCTATATGTAGCCTCTTTGTCTGAGGCAAAAGATGTAGACGCAAATCTCCGCAGTGTAGTAAAACGGTTAAGATACTGCAGAACCTTCATACTTCCCTGAGCTAATGTGGCAAATTCCCTCTTCATGGCATGTAGGGCATGAGGAGGGAAGTATTGCTCGTCAAAGATCTTCCAGAAGTTCTCCCATAATAGTGGTGGTGAGGATAGGAAGCAGGTCTGTTGCTGGGTCTTCCACCAAAACCCAGCCTCATCGATCAACAAGAAAGTCGCCAATCTCACTTTATACTCTAGTTGGATCTTCATTCCCTCAAAGGCCTTCTCGACCTGAAATAACCATATTTCTGCTATTGCTGGGTCTTCTTGCCCATGGAAGGAGGGTACCATTTTCTGGAACCTCTCGAGCTGTTTTGCTGATGGATCGGGCTGTTACAAGTGGTATCAGAGCCAGACCCCGACCCAGTGTGGGTGGCTAGCCGCACGTGGGCACTCTCGTGTGGTAAGACACGCAAGGATGCGTGTCCCCTAAGGGGGAGAGGTTGTGAAGCCTTGGCTGATGAGGGCGGGCCAAGAGGCCTGGCAGGCTTCTAGGCAAGGTGAGAGACTGAGAGTTAGTCCCACATCGCTAGGGAAAAAGTTACTGGGCTCTTGATAAGAGTGATGAGGACTTCCCTTGCAACGAAGCCTCTTGATGGGTGAAGCCCAAGAGGGGTGAGGGACCTAAGGGAACAAAACCTTAAGGGGTGAAGCCCGGAGCGGCAAGGGACCCAAAGAGGACAATATCATATCCGCTGTGCACTCTGATACACGGAACGAGGACTTTTCTCTGGGCAACTGTATCAAAAACTATACCAAAATGCTCAAATATACTCAATCATCGGTGATGTGTACCCATACTAACTTTGGTCCCTCCCCTGCAGCCCGCATCAGCCCCGGAGTCTCTCATGGCCTAGGCCCGACTTGTAAGCTGTATGTTAGGGAGATCGTGAGCTTGCATGGAGTACCATTGACGATTATTTCGGATCGAGACACATGATTCACCTCGAAGTACTGGCAGAGTGTACAGGAGGCTTTGGGGTCGACGTTGAGATTCAGTACGGCCTTCCACCCCCAGATGGATGGCCAGTCGGAGAGGACCATTCAGACTATTGAGGACATGTTGAGGGCCTGTGTCATGGACTGGAGGGGCAGCTGGGATGAGCATTTGCCACTAGTGGAGATATCAGGCATTAAGATGGATGCTATCCTTTTATATATGGTGGATTATGATATCATCTTGGGGATGGATTAGTTAGCTACATTTTGGGTTACGATAGATTGTCTTAAGAAGCAAATAAGATGTTGTGTACCAGACCGACCAGTGGTTGTAGTCCAGGGCGGGAGTGTTAGTGGCCTTTGTGTTATCTCAGCCATGAGAGCAGCTCGATGTTATGCTCGAGGTTATCGAGTGTTTTTGGCTTGCATCACGACGACTGACAGTGAGCAGCCACGGATTGAGGAGATAGATGTGGTACGAGATTTTGCCGATGTGTTTCCAGACGAGTTGCCAGGACCCCCCATGCAGGGAGATTGATTTCACTATAGATTTAGTGCCGGGCACAACACCTATTTCTAAGGCGCCCTACAGGATGGCCCCTGCAGAGTTGAGAGAGCTCCAGGTACAGTTGCAGGAGCTTTTTGATAAGGGTTTTATCAGACCGAGTAGGTCTCCTTGGGGAGCACCAGTCCTCTTCGTTAAGAAGAAGGATGGATCTTTGAGGCTGTGCATCAACTACTGGTTGCTGAACAATGTTACTATAAAGAATAAGTACCCCTTGCCTCGTATTGACGACTTTTTTGATCGGTTGCAGTCGGCAAAGGTATTGTCTAAAATTGACTTGAGATTAGGCTACCACCAGTTGAGGATCAAAGAAGAGGATATTCTTAAGACCGCTTTTAGGAGTCGGTATGGCCATTATGAATTTGTGGTGATGCCCTTTGGTTTAACGAATGCACCTGTAGTGTTCATGGACTTGATGAACAGAGTATTTTGCGCTTATTTCGATCCGTTTGTAATCGTTTTCGTGGATGATATCCTGATCTACTCTCCTAGTCATGAGGCCCATCGGGAGCATCTTCACACTGTGTTGGACGCGCTTCACTATCATCGCTTGTACGCAAAGCTCAGTAAGTGCGATTTCTGGTTAGAACAGGTGCAGTTTTTGGGACATGTGGTATCCAAGGATGGTGTGGCCGTGGACCCAGCCAAGGTGGACGCAGTTTTACATTGGGAGAGGCCTACGATCGTAACAGAGATTCGTAGTTTTTTCGGTTTGGCTGGTTATTACCGACGATTCATTGAGGGGTTCTCGAGGATCGCTTTGCCTTTGACCACCTTGACTAGGAAGGATACTAGGTTCATTCCATTATCACCACTTTAAGGGTCCAATTTGAGTTACAACAAAGGAATGTTTGGATTGGGAAGGAGATGGGAGAATTACTTACATAATATTATATTGAAACATTGGCAGATGGCTCCTCTACGGAAGATAAGATCCACCCCTATTCCACCAGTCGCTACTCCTATTGCAACACCTGAGCAAGGGGATTCAGAGTTTGATATAGTAGCCCGTGTGGTTCAAGAGCTTGTGCCACAGTTCGCTCAACAGATGACACAGCAGGTGCAGGCGGCAGTACGGGTTATTCACTCTGCCCGCCCATCGATGACTGCAGCAGCACAGGGAGACACTTCAGCACAGTCATCCCACTAGGCACAGACAGCTCCTATGTCAGGAGATACAGAGAGAGGACCCTCGAAGCAGCCCGATCCATCAGCAAAACAGCTCGAGAGGTTCCAGAAAATGGTACCCTCCTTCCGTGGGCAACGAGACCCATCAATAGCAGAAAGACGGTTATTTCAGGTCGAGAAGGCCTTTGAGGGAATGAAGATTCAACCAGAGGATAAAGTGAGAGTGACGACTTTCTTGTTGATCAATGAGACTGGGTTTTGGTGGAAGACCCAGCAACAGACCTGCTTCTTGTCCTCACCACCACTATTATGGGAGGACTTCCGGAAGATTTTTGACGAGCAGTACTTCCCTCCTCATGCCCTACATGCCATGAAGAGGGAATTCGCCACATTAGCTCAGGGGAGTATGACGGTTCTGCAGTATCTGAACCGTTTTACTACACTGCGGAAATTTGCGTCTACATCTTTTGCCTCAAACAAGGAGGTTACAGATAGATTCGTTGATGGGCTACTACCACAGTTGAGGCATGAGGTACTTATTGCTCGTCCGACCACGATGACGCAAGCTGCAGACGTAGCTTCTATGCTTGAAAAAGACTTAGCATGGAACAGAGGAGAGATGAGTTAGCCCTTTAAGGGCAAGAGACCCTTCATGTCCACACAGCTCCAAGGGGGTCCAGATCAGCAGTACCCTCCTAGACAGAGGAGAGACCAGAGTAGGAGAGTGTGCCCTCGTTGTAAGGGTCGACATATGGGGAGATCATGCCCAAGAATGAGCTGTCAGCATCAGGGCCCATAGCAGTTTTACCAGCATCAACAGCGACAGCCAGGACAGCCATTCAGATGTTACGGATGTGGCGAGGTAGGACATGCGATCAGAGATTGTTCGAGAGGACAAAGAGACAAGTCAGTGAAGACAGATGCTGCTACAGAGGCAGTGCCACGTAGTCAGGGACGTGCCTTCGCCATTACGTCGGGGTAGGCACAGGCCTCGAACCAGGTGGTGGAAGGTACTTTCTTAGTAGCTGATAGACATGATAGAGTTCTTTTCGATTCAGGGTCTACACATTCGTTTATTTCATATGTGTTTGCCTCATGCCTCGATTTATACACACACGAATTAGCAATTGGGTTAGATGTATTGATGCGGACAGGGGAGGCAGTAGAGGCAATGAAGTATCTTGAAAGGGTACCAGTGGTATCAGAGCGGGACCCCAACCCCGAGGGTGGCAGGCTAACTCCACGTGAGGTCGCGTGGCCCCTAAGGAGGGGAGAGGGCTAGCCTTGGCCGATGAGGGTGGGCCTGGAGGGTTGGCAGGCTTCTAGGCAAGGTGAGGCTTGAGAGTTAGTCCCACATCGGCTAGGGAAAAGATTTCTGGGCATTGATAAGGGTTTGGGTGGGCTTTACCAGTAATGACGCATTTTACCCTGTCGTGGGTGAGAACAAAACCCAGTGTAACTGGGACAATATCGTTACTGAGGAGCCCAGACCTGGGGCGTTACACTTTTTAAGTCACGAATCTGGTTACTTCATTGTGGCTCTTATTTTTCATTTGTTTCTTTTTGTTATTGTTTCCTAGCTTCATCATCATCGTTTCCTATAAAGGGCAGCCTGGTCATGAAGCTCCCTTTGTATTTGGGGTCCACGAAAGTGGTGGACCACAAAGGGTCTATAGTACACAGCCTTATCTTGCATTTTTGCAAGAGGCTGTTTCTATATTTGTGCATATGTATATCTTTTATTAAAGTTTGTCTTACTGTAGGGTTGCTGCTCGACATATGCAGTTTTGAACTTTCTAATAGTGTGGAATTAGGATGACTGGCTGTCTGCTTTGACAGCCCCTGATAAGAGAACTGTCTGCAGAGTTAACTGATTTTGCCTGCAGAGCTCAGCTGATCTTTAGTTTGGATCTTAGACATATGTTCCACATTATAATTGTTAGGTTGAGCTGACAATCTTAACTTTAGAAGAGGAGAATGCATGGGGTTCAGTTTTTAGTAAGAAACTTGGGTTGTCATTGAAAGGAAGCTGAATTATCTGCACTGGCTTATACAGTTTGGAAAGATGATCACATTAGCTACTACCGGGCTCTTAGCCATCACAGTTCTCTATCAAAGTGACCAGAACACCAAGAAATCTGCTGGAATTATTTTATGGCTTTGGGAAATGCAAATCTTGCATTCTGCAGCTATAAATTGATCTTAATATGCTTGTTGTTTGAATGTTGAGAAGACTCGGGGATAAGATATGCATTCAGGTTTGGCTCTGCTTGGCCATTAACTGCATTTTGAGGTGCTTTAACTTTCATGGTGTCATGTGGACACGCTTGTTTGATTTGAACCCCAGAGTTAGAGGTACTGCATATGTCTCCTATTAATAGGCATAGTGTTTAATATTTCAGTCAAATCTTTGGACTAGAAAATCAGATCCATAGACCGAATGACAAGTGATCATAGGATGCCTGGTTCACATTTTGAATTAGCTCTGTCAAAACAATCTTGGCAGATTACATTAGCTAGGCATCCTAACTAAGTGCCAAATTATTATTAAAATAAAAGTCAGGATGTGAATGTTGTGCAAGAAAGCTCCCATTTTTTTTCACGGCTAAGGCATGTAACAATAATTCTGACAATAATTGCAATGTTGATTTGTGTTATTTAGAGCATTCAATTATCTATAAACTGTAACACCTCGAGGTTCCAACTGTCACAATATTGTCCGCTTTGAGGCGCCCATACACTTCTCACGGTTTTGTTCTTCCCATGTTTTTCAGGAAAAACACGTTGTGGCCGTTAGAGTTCTCTGAACTCTTATAAACAGTCCAATTTCTTCTCCCCAGGCAATGTGGGACTAACTCTCTATCCTTCACCCCAGCTTAGAAGCCAGCCAGCCTTCTTTTGGCTTGCCCTCATCGGTCCAAGGCTTCACATATTTCAATAGTCACAATATTGTCCGCTTTGGGGTGCCCATACACCTCTCATGGTTTTGTTCTTTACCAGTTTCCCAGGGAAAATGTATTGTGACTGTTAGAGTTTTCCGAACTCTTATAAACAGCCCAGTTTCCTCTCTCTAGGCGATGTGGGATTAACTTTCTGTTCTTCACCTCAACTTAGAAGCCTGTTAGCCTTCTCTTGGCCTGCCTTCATTGGCCTAGGGCTTCACATCTTCCTCCCTTAGGGAACATGCGTCTCCACACGATAGCTACAACCAGGCACCCGTGTGCGGCTAGCCACCACACCATGAGGGGAACTGGCTCTGATACCATTTGCAACACCTCGAGGTTCCAACAGTCATAATATTATCCGATTTGGGGTGCTCATACACCCCTCACAGTTTTGTTCTTCTTTGATTTCCCAGGGAAAACGCATTGTGACCGTTAGAGTTTCCCAAACTCTTATAAATAGTCCAATTTCCTCTTCCCAAGCGATGTGGGACTAACTCTCTGTCCTTCACCCCAGCTTAAAAGTTTGTCAACCTTCTGTTGGTTCGCCCTCATCAACTTAGGACGTCACATAAACTGAGGGCCAGTGAGGTTGTTCTGGCAGATCTGAATTAGCCAACTAACTTTAAGGAAAGCTGTTTCTCTTATCCAACAATCTCTTGGGCTATGCATAGAAAGAGAAGGAAAAAAAATTGCTGGCTCAATGTAAGCATGTTATATGTTTTGGAACCATTATGGTAGACCAGCAGACCTGCAGGAAGAATTCACCATTTAGATAATTCTGATGGATAAGTTGATGAATTGATTCCATGGACGTAATTTGTAGGGAAACAAGCTTTGTCTTATCCCTCTAGTCTGACTTACAAGAATTTAATGAGTGTGCTAGCTGAAGAGACTTCTAACTTCCATGGATTACCATCTTTATTGATATGTCTAAATGAATGAGTGAGCTGTGCTAGGATGTAGATAGTCTTAATGTCCCAAATATCTCCATGACTTAAGATGCTGATTTTGTCATTTAAGGACAAAATTGTTAGGCTTGTAAAATTTGTGCAGGCCACTGACAGAAGCCTTTATAATGTTTATTCACTTGTGCCCGTCTCCAGGAGAGATATTCCTGTCACTTTTGGCATTTACTGCTATATGAAGCGTTGTTCTAGGGCAATCTTGACATATTGTTTGTCAGATTAATTTTGTCAAATTGATCTAAGATGGTTTCATGTTTGTGTGCAATATTGTGTGTGTTTTATGTCAGGATTCCACTATTGACTTAATCCATGAGACAATGTGTTGCAATGTTTATGGAGGTACTCTGACTAATTAGAAATATCTTCACATCCATGCATTATTATTGGCCAAGTTCGACGATCAATCTGATGAGTTTTGTTAATTGACTTCATGCTTAGGACGAGCTCACCTAGTACATTTCAAACTTTCTCAGTTGCCTGAGGTGGTTGAAATCACTAAAGTAAATTGGATTTTCTTCTTGTACTTGGGTCCCAACATGGAGGCTTAGGATACAATTGTTGAGTAGTTTGAATCATTATCATGCTTTCCAGTGAAAGAGTTGCTAGGTTTTCTTACTTGGGAGGATTATTTCATCTACTAATGAATGTTTACTTCTAAATAGAAATAAATTCATCATATGTCCATCTGTTAGGTTTCGTGTTTTCTTTTAGTAAGAAACTTGCTTGGAAGTATAGAGTCTTCCTCTGTAGTGATGTTGAATTGAACATGAAGGTACCCCAAGTTGATGCAATGATCATCAGTAAATGACTTGAGAAAGCATGCATTATTGGGAAGTTGTGACATTAGAGGTTTGTAGGTTTATGCTCTTGGAAGTTGTGGTGGATGATTGCAGACAAGCCACACAGGGATACCCTTTGTTTGTGGTTGGGCACATGGTTCAACATGCACCCTGGCACTGTCCTGGTAATCAGTAAGGCCATGACTCCTGGTGTGTTGATGATTCGGTGGTGATTTTCTGTGGGCCTATGGAAGGTCTCAATAGCAAAGATTTTATATGAATACTTGATTATCCAACAGATCTTGAATGGGCTTTATCCGTTTGACTGTAATTAGGGTTTCTACTTTCTACTGATTATTTGTTGATTGATAATAGGCTTTTCAGGACCTATGCCTTCCACTTGTGCAGTCTTAGAAGATTCTGTGCCTTATTTCTTTGATATTGTTGGTTTTGATGAATGAGCTTTTCAAAGAGGTCAATCCAATCTGAAATGAATATCATCAAATGTATTGCTTCTTGTTACTTTTTGGCTTGCATCTTGATATATAGTTTAGCTATGTTTTCTGTATAGAGTTTGATGCCGATCAGGAATCAGATAATGAGGCCAATTTAGAGAAAATCTTGGTCCTTGCTGTTTCCAGGAGCAGTTGAAGGAAAAGGAATGCCCTTTTTGTGTTTTTTGTTCATCTTGAGCAAGTCACTGTGGTTTGGAATATATTATGGAGGTTTTATGATGAGATGTACTTGATCTGTGTTTGTCTTTTAGATATGATGACACAATTAAACTTTCATCAAATGCATATTCTGATTGAGTGAGGAGTCCAATATGTGTTTGGAGAATGCCTCTTAGTAGTGTCTATGAGACCAAGGATACACTGATTGAATGTTTGGGGAATTCAGTTTGGGTATGTATCATGTGTAATGGAGACAACTTTTGCATGCTGCTACTTATATTAAGGCACTTAAAAATGTCTGAGCATTGGTGATATTACAATATGTGTGAGCATCCATTTCTGTTTTTTGAAAGGACCATGGCTTCATTCACTTCCAATGAGAAATGCCTTTTCTAGAAAGCACTTGTCAAATGAATTTCCAAATCTAGATGTTCGTTTCCTATTTCTCAAGCACCCTTTTGCGAACTTCTAGAAATCTGGTTCATATTTCTGTTTTCCTATTTGTCTTTTGGCCTGTTACTTTCTGCTTCATCTTTTCAGTATAAATTCTTTAGAATTTTGTCAGTTAATAATTTACGAGATAAGAAAATTATTTTAGTGAAATTATGTTGAGAAAAGCATCTAATGATGGTGCAAGAGTAGATATCCAATTCTCATTACCAAAAAAGGCAAGAAAATTCTGGACTCTTTTTTATCTCTTTTTAGTTTTATTATTATTGATAACTAAATTTGTAGAGGTCCTGCGTAGGAAGTTGAAGGATGCCAATTGAGCTGCAAATTAATGTGTTTCTTCTCTTCAAACAAGTAGCGCATAAACTCACAAATGGATTGGTGACAAATCTAGTAATATCCTCTGCCCATAGTATTAATATTTGTGATTTATAGGTGATTGTGTACTAGAAGGGGAGCCTTGGTGCAAAGGTAGAGTTGTTGTTGCGCGACCTTGAGGTCACGGGTTCATGGAGTGGAAACAGCCTCTTGCAAAATGCAAGGTAAGGCTGCGTACCATTGACCCTTCCCCAGACCCTGCATACACTGGAGCTTTGTGCACCGAGGCTGCCCTTTTAGGTGATTGTGTACTAGAGTACTGGTATATACCCAATTTAACAAAAGCTGTAGAGTGAGCTACACTAAAGGGAATTCAACAAGAAAGGTGAATGAGGAGACTGTGTTGAATGAGATTAAAATAAGTAATGTTATCAATTTCAAGCTATTGATAGTTGCTTGAAACATTTCAATTATGTTAGTGTATTTGCTTGTATTTGCTACCATTAAACTTCTTATAACCTTTTGAGACTTTGACTATGTTTCTATGAGTGTCCTGATCTTCTAAAAGTTGAAGAATTCTTTTGAGTAATAAATCTCAGCTATTAGTTTGCATAAAGAATTAGGAATTCATAATTGAGGACTTAGCACTCTTGATTCTCAATGCAGAGGATGTAGCAGTAGCAAATGATAGATACACATATGTCAACTTAGAAGTCATCATTTTGTATTATCCTATGCAGGTTATAGTAGATAACAGTACGCATATAATTGCGATATTTTTGAATGTTAAATATATGCTTATGCTTCTTTCTTAAAAAATGACTGCAATAAAATGGTACCAGGACCCTTTTCTGAGTCCTGTCCCCATTGCACTTGCCTCTTCTTGTTACTAGCAGGTATGCTGGGCAACAAATATTATTCTCCTTTCGTTGAATAGAATGTGGCAATGTCAGACCTTATCCCAATTAGGGGTCAGCCACAGGAATCTTATTCCTCTATTCTACTTTATTAAATACCATGACTTCATTTAGTCCCAAAGTTTTTAAATCTTTCCTCACCACTTCTATCCACGTTCTTTTGGGCCTTCCCCTTGCCCTTTTAGAACCTTCAACTTGTATTGCCTCACTCCTTCTAACTGGTGCCATTGTTGGCCTCTTTTGAACATGTCCAAACCATCTAAGTCTAATCTCTCTCATCTTGTTACCTATTGGTGCTATCGCTAAATTTCCTCTAATATTTTTATTTCTAATTCTATCCTTTCTTGTCTTACCACTCATCTATCTCAACATCCTCATTTCTGCGACACTTAGCCTATGAGTATGATGTTCCTTAACTGCCCAACACTCTGATCCATAGAGCATGGCCGGCCTTATAGCCATCCTATAGAATTTTTCCTTTAGTTTGAGTGGCATCCGTTGATCACATAAAACACCTGATGCACATCTCCATTTGTTCCAACCTGCTTGGATTCTCTGGGTAACCTCCCTCTCAATCTCTCCACTCTCATGGATCAATGATCCTAAGTATCGGAAGTGGTCTCTCATGGGGACCTCTTGGTTATCAATCTTGACTCGTGCTCCACTTCTACTTTCCTTGCTAAAATTACATTCTATATATTCTGTCTTAGTTTGGCTAATTTTAAATCCTTCTGATTCTAATGTTTCTCTCCATAACTCTAGCTTTATGTTTACACCCTCCCTTGTCTCACTAAGTAGGACTATATCGTCTGCAAATAGCATGCACCAGGAAATCTCCTCATGCAGATGTTTTGTTAACTCATCCATAACTAATGTGAAAAGGTATGGACTTAATGCCAATCCTTGGTGCAATCCGATAGTGACAAGAAAATCATCAGTCACGCCACTAGTGGTCTTAATATTTGTTACTGCTCCCTCATACATATCTTTAATTATGTTTATATACCTCTGAGAAACTCCTTTAACACCCAACACCCTCCATATTAACTCTCTAGGGACTATTATAAGCTTTCTCTAAGTCAATAAAGACCATGTGTAGGTCTTTTCTCCTCTTCCTATATTTCTCTACTAATTGTCTTAGTAAGAAAATAGCTTCCATGGTAGACTTCCCAAGCATGAAACCAAACTGATTCTCCGATACACTTGTTTCATGTCGCAGCCTCTTCTCAATCACTCTTTCAAAAAGTTTCATAGTGTGGCTCATAAGTTTGATCCCTCGATAATTAGTGCAGCTCTGAATGTCTCCTTTATTCTTATAGATTGGTAGAATAGAGCTTTTCCTCCACTCATCAGGCATTTTCTTTGATTTTATGATCTTGTTAAACAACTTGGTCAACCAAACTACCCCAATATCTCCCATATGCTTCCAAACCTCTATTGGTATACCATCAAGCCCCATGGCCTTTCCTGATTTCATCTTTCTCAAGGCCTCTTTTACTTCAAGCATTCTAATCCTACGTTCATATTTATAATATCTAGTGTTATTTAGATTTATAGTATTTTCAATCTCTATATTTTTAGGGCCATTGTCATTTAACAATTTTTGAAAGTATATTTCCCACCTTTGTTTGATCTCATCATCTTTGACTAATACCCTTTGATCATCGCTTCTAATGCACCTAACATACTCTAAGTCCTTACCCTTCTGTTCTCTTACTTTTGCAAGTTTAAACACATCTTTCTCACCTTCTTTTGTTCCTAGTCTATTATAAAGCTCATCATATGCTTTAAGTTTAGCCTCACTTACTATTCTCTTAGCAACGTTTTTAGCGTTCTTATATTGTTCATAGTTTTCACTATTTCTAATCTTCTGCCATGTTTTAAAATGCATTCGTTTTTCTTTAATAGCTTTTTGCACTGTTTCATTCCACCACCATGTTTCCTTTGTTAATAGCCTTTTACCTTTAGATACTCGTAAGACATCTTTTGCCACTTTCTTAATAGACTCAGCCATATTAGTCCACATGGTATTTATTTATGTTTCATAGTTCCAATTTCCTTCTACCATCAACTTATTTTTGAATGAGGTTATTTTCTCTCCTTTTACGTTCCACCACTTAGTTTTTGGATGTGTATTAAGTTCAGTTCTTTTACTCCATCTTTTGATATGAATATCCATAATTATTAACCTATGTTGTGAGGTTAAACTCTCACCGGGTATCACCTTACAATCCTTACATATAGATTGTTCATTATTCCTAAGTAGAAAAAAGTCTATTTGGCTTTTATGAAGTCCACTTTTAAAGGTTATTAAGTGTTCATCCCTTTTCTTAAAGAGTGTATTTGCAATGGATAGGTTATATGACAAAACAAAATTGAGGATATTCTCCCCCATCTCGCTTCATTCACCCATACCATATCCTCCGTGTATTCTATCATATCCTTCCTTATCTTTTCCTACATAGCCATTTAATTCTGCAACTATAAATATCCCCTCAGTGTTGGGAATTTCTTGCATGACTCTCTCCATATCTTCCCAAAATTGTCTCTTAATTATATTTTGTAACCCTACTTGTGGTGCATATGTACTTATAATATTTATAATCTGCTCTCCTAGAATCATTATTATTATTATTATTATTATTATTATTATTATTATAATTCTATCACTGATTCTTTTAACGTCAACAACTTTATCCTTTAATTCCTTATCCACTATTATTCTTACGTCATTTCTATTATTCTCCTTTCCTACGTACCATAATTTATACCCATCTATTTCTCTAACTTTAGCCCCTTTCCACTTGGTTTCTTGGATACAAGCGATGTTGACTCTCCTACGTTTCATCGTGTCTACTAACTTCAAACTCTTACCTGTCAGTGTCCCCATATTCCATGTAGTGATGCGAATCTTATGTTTTGGAAATACCCTATTTACTCTCTCCTTTCTCGACTTCCATGGTATGAACCATGTCCACTTTTCATTGCACCTGGGTTCTGGTGCAGCGCGTCGCTTCCGAGCGGACGCTCTAGCAGCCCTTGCCCATTTTTCACTACACCCGGGATCCAATGTAGCGCGTCACTTCTGGCAGAACGCCCTAGCAACCCTTGCCTATTTTTCACCGCATCCGGGATCTGATGCAGCGCGTCGCTTATGAGGAATGCCCTAGCTTGAGTGAATTTCAGTTTTCGATTCATGTCATGTTGGGGTTGCCATAGTTTTTAAAACAGTTGAAGATGATTGTCAAAAATCATCTTCAGCTTCACCCTTGCCGGCTGGCTACCTGACGCAAGGGTTGCCATCTTTTAAGAAGCTGGAGATGATTCTCATTTCTTTCTCACAAACTAATATACAAATGCATATTCATTTGTAAGAAAAAAATAATCGATTCATCTTCAACTTCCCCCTTGCCGGCTGGCACCTGACGCAAGACCTTCCTCCTTTTTTATCTGGGCTTGGGACCGGCATTGGTGGAGTTCAATGTCAGAAATATCTTGTAAAATATTTCCTTTTTGCCATCTTCTTGCATCTCAGAACGGTCATGTCACATTTATCTTGCCGTCCAAGTGAGGATCTCTTGCATATCACAGAGGAGATTATCAATTTGGTGGAATCCTTTTTTTCTTTTAACCGGTAATGTGGTGGAATTATAGTTCAGGATGCTTCCAAGTATGTACCCCTTGCTTCCGAAACTAAATTCTTCTCCATCCCCGAATCCTTCAGAAGCATGCTACCATTAATTAAGAATACAGTTCCTTTTTTGTTTATTATTTATTGAAAGGAACTTCTCTTTAGGGCAATGTCAAAGGGGTACATTTGGAGCGTATATACTGCTAAATATACTGAAATGTGTGCATATAAAATTTTGATTGCTCAGATTAGTTTTTAATAGAATTTAGTGAGCTTTCTGTCAAAAATTTGTTATGATTGGTCTTCCATGATGTTGTAACACATATATTGTTGACACTAAATATCTGAACTGGCCTGATGCCAAGCATCATTCTCATTGTACTTTATTGCCTAGTCTTATGAGTGTATTTGCCTTTAAATGTGCTTAGTTCACTACTAGTGATGCCTTATGTATCTTACTTCCACATTGTTTCCAGCTTCCTTATTTGTCCTCTTTACTATTATGGCTTTACTCTTTTTGCTTGCTTCAATTGCTTCCAACTCTGCTGTCTATGGTTGTGTCTACCACTACATCCAGACTCTTAATTTGATTTGAAACACAACTTCCCAAGAATGAAATTAGGACTAGCAAATTTATGCAGAGTATATACTGATCTTGTAGGGAGAAATACTGGAAAACAACATTTGTGCTCAATATGGGTGCTTTATAGGTAGAGCTGCATGTGAAATTTGCATTTCTGCAAATTATGCTGTGTGCTTCACTGGTTAATTGGGTAGGTTCTCTAAAACCTTTCATGGTTTTGCAACACTTCCCCAACTGTGCTGTTGCCCTTTTGATCTTCCCAACCTTTCAGTTTTCTTGTGGCACACCTTTGAGGGTTACTGGAAACAGATTTCTTGAGTACATGAAAAGAAATATATTTCCCTTTATCGTAGCCTTCTCAATCTGTTTCTAGAACGTGCATGGAGTATCGGATAATTGCTAGTTTCTAGACTGTTCACTTATGAAGGCCAAAGATCAAGCTTGTTGGTTTGAAGTTTGAACATGTATGTGCAGTTCATAATTATTCGACGGAGCAAGTGTTTCTTTAGCATGGAGATTTGTGCAAATGTGCTTAGAGGGAACTGGATTGAAATGTCAGTTACTTGATCAGTAGAAAAAATCATGTGAACCAGTGGTTACTGTTGGATATAAATATTGCTTATTCACTTCTTCTGCATCTTCATCTGAGGTTTGGCAATTCCTCTTTTGACCTCATAGTCTTTAGGTGTTGTTTAGTTTAAATTGACTGATTTCTGCTGTTCCCGCATTTTGCCGAGTTATTTGATTCTGCCACAGTTGTCTATCCACAAGAAAACTATGGTTGTGAGTCATTGCTGCTGTAACTGGCTGGAGTGGCACTCTGTGGCTGCAGCACATTGTTCTAGAGTAGTTTCAGGTCTTGTTCTATACTCAAACTTATACAAATAAGAAACGAGAGTGAGTTAATTAAACCAGTTGAACAGCGTATGCTGTTATTTTTCATATTTGTGGTAGTCTGTCCTTCTAAAACTTATAGTAGGCAACGTGTAGGTAGGTGTCCCAATTCAAAGATATAAATGATATACTAGCCCTGCGCAAATGTGCACATTAAGAACCACACCCCCACCCTGGCAAACCCCAACGAGCCCAAGCCAAGTTGGTGAATACTTCTTTTGGATCTTGGTTTTAAGTCACACGTACTCGCTGAAAATCAATTTGTTGGGGTTGTCTGATTTGTTATAGGCCATCTGTTGGGTGTGTGGCTGGCCCATCAATATTAAGGCAAATTGATGAGTGTTGGGATTGTACAAAAAGGGTACAACGTACCATTTACATCACTGCTGCTAAAATACACGTATAATATGAGACTTGCACAATGCTGTGGTGAGACTTGTACAATGCTGTGGTGATGCAATATCAAAACCGCATGTTTAGACTCTTTGCAAAACCACTAATTATGCTTTCTGGTGCTTTTTTCCCTTGCTTTCTACTAGCCCTCTTACATCCCAGGATAAAATGGCTGCCCAGTGCACGAAGCTCTCACGTATGCAGGGTCCTGGGAAGGGGCAGATCACATGGGTCTACAGTATGCAGCCTTGCATTTCTTCAAGAGGCTGTTTCCATGCCTCAGAACCCATGACCTCAAGGTCACACGACGACAGCTCTTCCATCTCAGTACGCCAGTTCATATATCTTGCCTGGGAATTTATTTATGATGTATGAGAAACTGTAGAGGGGTTGTATCATGTTGTGCCCAATGTAGAGACAGATCTTGCTGCAACGTAGTCATATTGGCGAGAGAGAGAGAGCACTAAAATTGCTCCATTTTTATGCTGACTATAAACTCAATGCTTCCAGAGTAACAGTTTTAGTTGCCAGATATCTTTGTGATTACCTGTCAATAAATTTTAGCAACTCTTTCCTCCCTGATTTCTTGGCTGGTTCAGGCTGTGGAGAAAGATGGTAGCTTTGATGATATCTTGTCTGGGAGACTTGTGAATGGGACAAAAATGTCTACTATAATGTTTAAATGTTATCCTTTTTTTTTAATCATATTACTCTACTGGATTTATTGGTTAGATTTTGAAAGTTTGGTGCTATGCTCTGGTCTGGTCCCTCTTGTTTTTGTTCGTTTATTTGCTGTTTCTGTGGAGACTAATTTCCTTTCGTACTTGAATCCCTTCATGTTGTTGTAATTCTCTTTACGGCTCTATTTCATCAGGCGTGTGCAATCATGCATTTCACTTCCACTGCATCAGTAGGTGGCTCAAGACTCGTCAAGTCTGTCCTTTAGGTATGCATGAGCTCAACTCATTACTCGCAGCCTTGTATGTAGATTACAGTACTCATGGATTTGAATCCTTTATTGTTTCTGACCTGTGGTGTTGTGGTGTTATGTACAGATAATAGTGAATGGGAGTTTCAGAAATATGGCCACTAGAGGTTGGGGGGAGATGCTGAGCTGTTATGTTCAGTTGTGGAGCTTCCTCTTTTCTTTGGAGGTTAAATCCTGAAGCAAATTAGAGAGGACTTGATTTTCAATTTTCTGTTACAGATATAGATCATGATAAGTTATGTATATTCTGTTGAAATCAATGAACGGTGCGGGAACATGGGCTTTAATCGTCTCTGGCATTTGATTTTAGGGTAACGGTTGACTTCCGCATGCGTAAATTGGTTGATTGCGTCATGCTAGGCGAAGGTTTTCAACTGTTGCCATTTATGGCAACTTGAAGTTGCCTCGCTGCATTGGATGTTGATCTTCAAACCTCTGTTTCATGCATAATTTGAATTTCGGTGATTCTTGATCTCATTCCCCTACGAGTTATAATTTATTGATATCGCCTGTGGAGGGTTGACCAGGTAAAGCAAAAGACGAGGGTACAATGCTCTGTATGAATGATTAGTTCGATAGCAGGATTCTGTGCGTGAAAATGGCTAGGCAGGGATTACCATTGTATTTGGGCACGTAGGATTATAATTTGTGGCCCATTTGAATGGGAATGACAGATACACTTTCTACTATTTAATGTGATCATCAAGACCTTATTCCAATTAGGGGTCAGCTATATAAATCTTGTTTTTTCATTTTTCTCTATTAAGTACCATGGCTTCATTTAGTCTTAAAATTTTTAAATCTTTTCTCACCACTTTTATTCATGTCCTTTTAGCCTTTTTTCTTGTTCTTTTAGAACTTTTCACTTGTATTGCCTCATTCTTTACTATTGCTATTTTAGGTATTCTTTAGACATGTCCTATGCATGCTCATTCAATAGCTATTTGAAATGATGTTTGCTATTCTATCTTCAGCCTTTACTTGTTGTTTATCTTCATATTTGTTTTTATTAGTGAAAATGAAAAGAAAAATAGTACATGCTGAAGACAGAACAGTGAAGAAGATCTCATGGTTTTACATCCAACGCTTCGTTACTATTGTGTCTCCAACATTTACTGTTGTACATGTTCCTTTGGCGCCTAATCTGCTGGAATTATTTAGGATGCATCCCTAAAAATTGCATGGCTTAGATCACCAATATAAGGACCAACACGTATTATAGTAGTTGAATGAGGATATGAGCATTTGCAACAACGTTGGCTTTACCAGGGTGGTATTGGATGGTAAAATCATAGTCCTTCAAATACTCCATCCACTGCCTTTGTCTCATGTTTAGGTCACTTTGAAAAAATATGTACTTCAGACTTTTATGATTTGTAAAGACTTCAAAATTTTCACTATATAAATAATGTCTCCAGATCTTTAAGGGAAAAACCACAGCAGCCAACTCCAGATCATGAGTGGGATAATTTACTTCATGAGTCTTTAACTGTCTTGAGGCATAAGCGATTACCTTTCCATATTGAATTAATACACACCCGAGTCCCTTGCCTAAGGCATCGCTATAAACTACAAATCCTCTGCTACCCACTGGTAAGGTAAGAATAGGTGCTATAGTAAGCCTCCTCTTCAATTCCTGAAAACTCCATTTACATTCCTTTGTCCACTAGAACTTCTTTTCTTTCTTGGTCAACTGAGTCATAGGTTGTGCAATGCGAGAAAAACCTTCTATAAATCTCCTATAATACCCAGCTAATTCGAGAAAATTGCTAACCTCTGTTACCGTCTTAGGCCTTTCCCAATTGGTGATTGCTTCTATCTTCATGGGATCAACCAAAATACCATATGCAGAAATAACATGACCAAGGAATTGGACTCAGTCAAGCCAAAACTTGCACTTAGAGAATTTTGTGTGTAGCTGGTGAGTCTGGAGAGTGTGTAACATGATTCTCAAGTGTTCCTGATGTTCTTCATGACTACTAGAGTATACTAAAATATCATCAACAAACACAATTACAAATTTGTCCAGATACTCCTTGAATACTCTGTTCATTAAATCCATAAAAGCAGTAGGTGCATTTGTCAGTCCGAATGGCATCATTAGGAACTCATAATGGCCATATCGAGTTCTGAACGCTATCTTTGGGATATCTTCGTCTCGTATCTGTAACTAATAGTATCCCGATCTCAAATCAATCTTTGAGAATACCCTTGCAGACTGTAGTTGAAAAAAAAGGTCATCAATGTGTGGTTGTGGGTACTTATTCTTGATAGTGACCCAATTCAGCAATCGATAATCGATACATAGCCTTATAGATCCATCCCTTTTCTTGATGAATAACACAGGGGCTCCCCAAGGTGAAACACTTGGGCAAATAAACTCCTGATCTATTATAGAGATAATTATATGCCTTGAATTTACCCACCAAACATTGAATGTGTGAAATTAATCGACTAATGCATGGAAACCTAAACTAAACAAGTAAAATAAATTATTAAGAGCCAACTAATATATATGCGAAGGGGGATGTAAATGATTCATTACATTGATAATGCATGAATTACTAATAAGAATGGAAATCATGATGCACATGATTATGAAATCTAAAAGCATGGAATAAGCTGAAAACTTACCTAGATAGAATACATGAATGGAATGCATAGACAACTAAGCAAAACAAACTAACCAAGATGTAAACTACCCTAACTATGAAATGCATGGAAACCTAAACTAAACAAGTAAAATAAAGTATTAAGAGCCAACTAATATGCACTAATCCGAATTGGAATGTGAACGATTCATTACATTGATAATGCATGAATTACAAGTAAGAATGGAAAGCACGGTGCACGTGATTATGAGATGAACCTAAGATAAGACACAAGTATATAAGCATGAATGGAACAACTAACAGCCATGAAAAACTAATTACAAAGGTGATGCATCCAAGGGGAGTGCGCACCCTACTTAGAACCAATTACAATCCCCAAAATCAACTTCTAATCTATCTTCAATCATCCAAATATCAAACAACAATGAACATGCATGTGAAATGGACAGGGAAACACTTGAGGGCTTTCCTTTTGCTTGTCCTGGTTGTAGCTATCATGCAGGGAAGATGTGAAGCCCTGGGCCGATGAGGGCGGGCCAAGAGAAGGTTGGCAAGCTTTTAGGTTGGGATGAGAGATAGAGAGTTAGTCCCACATTGCTTAGGGAGAGGAAACTGTGATGTTTATAAGAGTTTGGGAAATTCTAATGGTCACAACATGTTTTTTTTAGGAAACTTGGGAAGAACAAAACCGTGAGGGGTGTATGAGTTCCCAAAAGCAGACAATATTGTGACTGTTGGAACCCCAGGGTGTTACACTCACACCAAATGAAGTACACTACTTCAGCATCATGTTCGTACGCTAGAAATAGACTACATTTGTAACGAAGTCTCTATCTTTGTCGCCCTTTTTGACAGTATGCATCTGAAACATGGTCTGTTGGCTGATAAGAAAAGAAAAGAACTCCTGAAGAGGGTTCTGGGACTAAGAACCGTAAGTCATTCTGCTTGTACTCCCGAATGGCCCCTACAATGATCTGAGTAAGTAAATAAATAGAGTGCAATGCCAATCTCCACCTTTGATCAGTGTAGAATCTCTATCAAGTAAGTCTTTGGCTCCTAACTTCATGTTTGTTTTCTGATGTAAAATAGAAAAAGTTCAATATCATAAACGTTATGCACGACCAAAAGGGAATTCCATAACAGGGAAGGAAAATTAAAAAAACAGGTTAAAACGCGCGAGCTGGGAGATTCGAGCTCTGACAGAGAAAACACCAAATACTTGGCGGGCTTACGCCTTAAGCACTGTACCAAAGAGACATTCTCCGTGCGAACATACGTATTTATTTATTTGTATAAAATTATATCTGACATGAGCACGGCAATCCCTCGGTTATCTCTCCCTCTGGCTTCCTTTTCCTGTGATTATCTTCTGTAATGGTCCTCCGAAATCTGCTCTCTATGGCTGCAGTTCAGGCCACCGGCAACCTGAGCGGAGAAGAACGCCGGACTTTGGCGAATGTCAATGCGTGGGCCTCTGCGCTATCCTTATGCGGTTCCAGTTTCATCGTACTCTGCTACCTCCTCTTCAAGGAGCTCCGCAAGTTCTCCTTCAAGCTCGTCTTCTTCCTCGCCCTCTCTGTCAGTACTTCACCATTATCTTTTCCATTTTTCTAACTTTTAAATGATTGCGTTTTCTAGTTTGAATTCTAGCCAACTCGATTCCAGAAAACGAGCCATTTTTTCTCTTAGATTTAGGGTTTGATATTTGTGGAAACAAACTCCTTCCTCTCCGCTTTCCATTGCGAATCCTGTTATTTAGGTCTGTCTCACTGAAGCGGTTCTAATTGTATAGGTTGTGGATCTCACTTTTATGCTTTATGTTTTGATATTGTTCTCTATTTTTTTCATTTCTAACCTTCTGAAACGGAATTCAATTAATACTTGTATTTTACTCTCCTTAATTTATAGATGACAATTAAAATGGAAGAGTCTAAGACTAAAATGAGAAATTTAATGATATTAATACCTGGATCATTGATAATATCCTGTAAGAACATACAATCTAATTAAACGAAACGTATTACCGTTCAAGGTCGAATCCTAGTCTTGAGAAACGAAATTCTTACTTCAGTTTTGCCGACAGCTGGTTCAAACTGTTGACCGAACATTTCATCAATTGGAGGAGGTAGAATACGTATTTCGTTTCTTAGTGTCTTGCTGGAATTTGTTTTTGCTGAAATTGTAACGCTGCTATATAGATGAAAGACGTGTAATCATATAATCTTCCTGGAATTTTGTATGTAAAACGATTTCTTTCCCTTAAAGATCTGACTTTTGGCTTTTGTGACCAGCATTCTGCTGTTAAGTTCTAATGCAGTTGCATTTATGATGCAGGATATGTTCTGCAGTTTGTTCAGCATCCTCGGGTATACTTCTTTTGATCTTAGTGGTGGAGTAGCATGGCAGATATAGTTTTGATTTGAGTACTTAAATTTTGCACTTAGAGATGTTTTGCGATTGTCAAATGTTGAGGATGAAATTTACTCATGGTTTAAAGATTACGCCTAAGGCACTACCTTCTTAAAGCATATATTGGCAATAAGAAAAATGGAACAACCAACTAATTAAGAGGGTATTCTTGTTTGCTTGGCTATAATATCATGAACTAGCTAACTTCGTGGAGCCATGTCTCTCAGTTGCAAAAACATAGATGGGTCTCTGTGGCATGACTTACATGATGTGGGATTCTGATTCCAAATTCTTTGACCTGTATTGATACTCCTGAGCTATTTAACTGATGCAATCTCTTAAGTTAGATGCCGTTGATGGGAACACGACACAGTACATCTATGTTAATGCTCTGCAAGAAATACAGAAAACTTTTGTTATAGAGTAACTAGGGAGGTGTTAAGTAACACCCTATCAGATAGCATCTTGTGGTCACGCTTGCTGGTTCACTACTTTTTACATAGTATTTTGGTTGCTTTTGTGTTGCTTGTGGCTTCTTTTACTATTTCTTAGAAAGTGCTCATCCAGTGAGATAGCCGAATGAGATGAACTGCATTGATGTATTCTTCTGTTCTTGGATTTTAGTGTTTATCATTAATATCTTCATGTAGTAGATTAGCTGACCCCTAATTGAGACAAGGCTTTTTGATGTAAATGACTGTTCTTTTGTTTTGCAAGTTTTTTCAGTCGGTTGGGATTTCTGTATATGAATTGGTTAATGAACAGAACCAACTGTAGACTCCCATCAAGGATTAACACCTTTTCTTATGCGTGTTTCTTTAGCAGATTGGTTACTTTGTCTAATATGCTTGTTTGAAGTATGAACTTCGAACACATAGAGCACAATAAACAACAAGTATTCGGAAATTCTTAGTCTTCTGGACAGGGAAAGCATAGAATAAAAAGGAATGAGTAATTTTATTTGCAATGACCAGAAATTGCTTCTTGATCAGTTAAGACACCCATTAAAGAAAGAAAATAGAAGTCAAGTCTCCTCTCGAGCCAAAGATTAGTAACATTCACTTCCAACTTCACTGGAAGAACTCAAAACCAATCCCTTCTCCTTCACTTGGATTAGTGTGCCAACTGCTCCTCACCATGTAATCAGTGTGATCTTCTGCCAAGTCACCTTGTTTCTACTTTCTCATGAGTGAAACTCACTTAGATGTGCTTAGTTCCATTTGGAAGACATGATTGGCGGCAGCAAGCGTGGCACTCAAGTAGCACACAACCTCAAGAAGTTTTGTTGGATTCTTTGCTTGTTTTTCTTTTTGTATAATGAATGGTAGCGTTGATTCTCTCATTGATTTTCCCTTGAATACTGTGTTGATATTGATAATGACCAGTACTTTGAAAATGCTTACTTGAAAGAGCTAATTAAACTTTCTGAAGAACTTGTCCTCTGTGCAGAATATTTCATTTAATTAACACATAAATATTGGAAGGAAGGCCAATGAAATTCTTTCCTCTGTTAATCAAAAGCTGGCAGTTACTTGGATGAAGTATTGTATGTGAAATATTTTCTGTGAGAGGCAATTTCCCTATTTTATTTGAAGCTACTGTTACAATGAAATTTCAAGGATCCTAAGATCTTATCTTTAATAATCAGGTTTCTTCACTACTTAGGCAGGCCTATTTATGGCTTGAAAAAGGCATTAGCATTGAATTAGTTTAATACTTGGTCTAAAATCTTCTCTTTGTAAGTGGTTTTGACACATATGTACTGATAAATTCTTTTCTTTTGATGTCACAGGGATCCATCAAAAGGGTTTTTTTGCTATGCTCAGGGTTATACCACTCATTTCTTCTGTGTGGCATCCTTTTTATGGACTACAACAATTGCATTCACTCTTCATCGCACAGTTGTTAGACATAAAACAGATGTTGAAGATCTGGGTCCCATGTTTCACTTGTATGTTTGGGGTATGCATTACTTTCATTTGTGAAAATGTTGTGGCAAGTTTAGTTAGCTTCCATGAATGTTTGTGACCTGTCAGATTGCTTCAAGAGCTTCTGCGGGGCAAGCTTCCATCTCCTGGACTACACAGCTACATTACATGAAAACCATAAATTGGAGTTCTTACTCTTCATTCTTTATGCTTTAGGACTAATGTGAAAATAGGTTTGTGAACGTTGAACCCTTAGCTAAAGAAAATGAGTGTTTGTGCTTGTATTCCTTTGCTTAGATAAGTTACTGCTATTAGATATGGTTCTGCTGTGAAGTTAATTATTTAAAAAAAAATTTATGCAGGAACTTCACTTGCCATGACAGTCATGCGCTCTATTGGTAATGATCATGACCGCTTAGTTGCTTGGTGTTGGACAGAATCTGGACGCAGAGGAGAGGCATGTGTAGAGTTTGTAGATTCAAACATACTTGCCATCTAACTAATAGTTTTTTACTGATGAAAAGAATAAGGTTTCTCTTATTACATTAAATGTCAAAATTATCCTGTGAAACTTAACTGTCCTGCTTATGCTTTCTGAAAAAATTGAGTCAATTTTAATTTAGTTTTGTGTAATGTATTGAGCATGTAAACATTAGGAGTTTCTCTGATAAACTTGATAAGAATCATACATAGCTATAGAGATACAAAGTAAAACAGCTACACACAAAACTTGAAAGAAGTGGAATAACAGAAAATTTTATTAGGAAACACTCCAAATGATTAGAATAGTACTGTAGGAAAAACACCTTTAAGATGCCTAGAAGCACATTAAAGTCACATCAATATCTGGAAGACCACCATTGGGGTTTCTTATTGGAATCATTCCAAAGGACAGGCATCATGCCTTTATTGTGGCTGCAAAATCTCTCATTTTTTAATTGATTTCAAAAAGACTTCTACATCAAATTAGAGCTTACAATCAGTACTTGCCAGATATACTGGTTATTACCTTTTTAGTATGCACAAACAGTTATGATAGCAAAAGCTAATAAAATCTGATCGACTTTGGTTATCCAATAAGGCATAGGCATTTGTGGAAACTAAAGCCAATTTGTTATCAACTTTTCTACTGCTGTTGTCCATAAGCCATAAATACTTATTATAGAAAGTAAGCCAATCAAGTCTGGTCAACTTTTGTTATCCAATAATGCATAAGCATTTGTGGAAACTAAAGACAATTGATGGTCAACTTTTCAGCTGTTGTTGTACATAAGCACCTGTAAAAACTAAAGCTAATCAACTGGTCAATAAGTTATATAAATCTTGGAGGAGATAATTGTACCTTAGTCCACTGTCTTCTAGAGTGGGCTTGTTGGAGTGGAACACTCTTATGGTTTTTAAGTATGATGCTGTAAGCCAACTTGGCACATTCATGTAGCTCTGATCTCTATCAAGAACAGAATATAGCATTAGAAAACAAAAATATCTCCTCTATGACAAAATGATAGAAGGGGCACCAAAAAAAAAAGGGTATAACATATGCTGGCTCACTTTGTCTCTTTCAAAATAGATGGAAAAGATGGCTGCTAATTGGTGTGTGTGTCTGTCCACATAAATAAATAAATAGAAGGAAGACGAAAGAGTGACATACAGTTGGAGGGAGGAGATAAAGTATGGTTAGTAATTTGAAGTGGAAGGGTGCAGGAGTAGCTGGTAGTTTGAGAATAAATAGTTAAGAAGATAGTAGTTTCTCGGAGAAGTGGGAAGTTATGGACGTGGAATGTTATAATTGGTGGGGAAGAGTCCTTGAATTTGAAGGATAATCATATTAGTGCATGAAATGTGGTAGAGCTGGTTCCTGTAGCTGAATCCCTAGAGTGAAATAGGAAGTATCCAAACTGTAATATGTTTGAGCGGAAAATGAAACAAAGATCTTTAGGTTTCTAACTCTGTTAAAAGTGGAGTTGGTGGGTACAGTGTAGATAGACATTGAAAAGGTGAAAATAAAGGGTAACATTTTTATCTGGAAGATTTGCTGTCTTTTGTAACTGAGAACCAATGTTTCCTATTTTCTTTTGGAACTATTAGCTCCCTAAAAGTAAGACGAGACCAAACTTTTTATAGAAATTATAGTCATTTCATTTATGCAATTCCCCTAGAAAAAGTAGGACAGTAAGTTCCCTCGTATAATAGTACAGATTGTTATTAGCTTTACAGACCAACCTTGACTACCCACCTGGTAAAGCAAGAGGAACCAACTTAGGATGTTGTCCTCATGGATTTGCTTTTAGGTGTTTATGAATTGCTCATCTTTGAATCCTGTGTCGTGGGTATCAGCTGTCCAATAGAGACCAGCAGCTTTCTGAAGCCCTCTACTTCCTGATAGATCTCAAGGTCAGGTGAATTATCAAACATGACATTGGTGGGTAGCTCTAAGTGAAACCAGGGCAATACCTGTTCCATGTAACTGCGACTCCTTCATCCTGAGGAATAGAGGGAAATATGGTGCCATGCAGTGAAGGTTTTCTAATGCTTCTAACTATGCCAAGGAAAAGGGAGAAAAAAAACATCAATGGCAATGCCATACGCTAATCTAATATATACTCTGAGTACATAAACAGCAATCTGATTTCACTTCCCCATTTTTTTGATAATGCATACATCTTCTTGTTTACCACTTCTTATTACAATTTCCAAATCCAAACAGCTAGTAAGAACAATTTTGGGCAATGAGAGGGTTACAAATATTGGGTCCTTTAGTTTTAGCCTTTATACTTTTAGTTATTCCACAATTATTTCATTGGAGCTGAAGCCTCATGTTGTGCCTATCCTTAACTAGATCTAATGGTGTACTGCTGCCCTATGTGTTGGAATATGATTGTATCAATTCCAGTTTAAAATTCTGGGCCAAGTCTAATGTTTTAGTTTTACTTGTCTGCCGTCAAATCCCAGGGCTCAACCCTGGACAAGCAGTGGAAACTACCAAGCTGGAGTACGGTAGGGGCAGAGGGAATTTCCGGTGGAGCGGTGAAATGGTAGAGATCGGAAAGAACACCAACGGCAAAAGCACTCTGCTGGGCCAACACTGACACTGAGAGACGAAAGCTAGGGGAGCGAATGGGATTAGATATCCCAGCAGTCCTAGCCGTAAACGATGGATACTGGGCGCTGTGCGTATCAACTCGTGCAGTGCTGTAGCTAACGCGTTAAATATAAGTTGTCAAATTACAAGATGATGACTCATGGTTTATTAGTAATTTAAGTTTCATTTCTGTTAACTCATCTTAGATGAGCTGTTCCCTATATCGAGTAACTAGCTTATATTCTACTGATGTTGGAGATAACTTGTAATCCTTCCATTCTTTAGAGTTAATTCCCATCTAACATTTTAGCTTCATACTTCATAATTGGAGTAATAATAAACTATTTCATTTTACAAATTGAGTACTATTTTCATATGGTCTAAAAACAGTGAGAACAGGCTAATACATTTATGGATACTGTTGTTCTTTAGAAGTATTACTTTTTAACCTTTCCTGTATAAAATTCTGTTCTTCTGAAGTATTACCTTTTAGCCTTTGGCAATGGTTGAGTTGTCACCATGTAAACTGGAGGTCACAGGCTCGAAGCATGGAAACAGCCTCTTGTAAAAGTGCAAGGAAAGGCTGCATACTATAGGCCCAATGTGGTCCATCTCTTCCCAGACCCTGCATACGTGGGAGCTTCGTGCACCGGGCTGGCTTTTTTTTATTTTCCTTTTTAAAATTTGTCCGAAATTAGGTAAAAGTGTCATGCTTGTTTCTTGGGTTCTTTCTATGATAGTTGTCTTGATACAGTTCCTTATCTGAATCATGGATGTTAAATATTTTAGTATGGAATTGGTTGGGGATTCTGAATTTATTAGAGAGTTTGCTGCAGTTCCTTAGCTTCATTTTTGTTCATGTACTTACTCTCGACATAACTGAAATCTGTTTCTGTCACTGCAGGTAGTTCACTTTATAACATTCTATGCTCCACTGTGGGGTGCAATCCTTTTCAATGGATTTACATACTTCCAAGTCATTCGCATGCTAAACAATGCAACCCGTGTATGTTACACTGATCTGAGTGAAAATATGTCATTATTTTTCAGCAATATGAGTACCTCTGCAGACAACTTGCTAGGCACTTGGTCCCAATTTGCTGCTTTATGAAACCTGCTAATTTCTCATTTGAAAAATCTCAGATGGCAGTGGGCATGTCAGACCGACCGCACCAATTTGATGCAAGGGCAGACATGAAGGTAAATCTGGTAGCTGTTAGTTGTAAACTTCTTGGATGCTCGAGTTGAAATTACATTTATACAATAGACGTTCCTTTGTATAGGTGATTGCCCCCAGTTTCTTGTCTAGATGGTCTAGTCGAGGACTTGTACTGAGTTCTAGCTATGTCCAACTACTTTCTCCTCAATATTAGTTTTCCTCGATATTCAGATTCATATTTGCTTAATCCTTTAATGCTGCAATTAACCTTCAAAGAGTGATAATTTTCAATTCCTTTCTTTTCCTACATTCTGGAGGTTTGCTGCTATGTGCTAAGAATCTTGGATGAGTCTTCTATCTAGTGTTGTTAACTGCTTTACGTTCAAGTACTGCCTGGAGATTGCTACAGTTTATTCGGTCTAGCATTACAGTTGATTGCTTTTTAAGGATGTTTTCCTTTGGTCTCTCTTATAGCTCGCAACTTGCGTTCCACTTGAATTTGCATTGCGAATAAGTGCCAAATATTATCTTCAATCTTCAATCTTCTGATATTTGAATTTATTTTTTATCCAGGCATTAAACAGATGGGGCTACTATCCTTTGATTTTAATAGGATCATGGGCGTTTGGCACAATAAATCGTATCCATGATTTTATTGAACCAGGACACAAGATCTTTTGGCTGTCTTTTCTTGATGTTGGAATGGCTGCGCTTATGGTACGATTTACCATCCACAATATTTTTCTTAATTTGTATCTGAAGCAATATTGGACTTAAAACTGCCTCTGTGAAGTCTACATTCAGTCTTAATTAGATTCAGATATAGGATCACAATAGACACCCCTACCTGAGATTGTTGTTCAGTGTTTTCTCTTGGTTACATTTTGGAACTTGTGATTTGAAAAATATTTTTTCAAGCATATACTGGTGTTCGATTCTTGCGTCATGAATCTGTTACATTTTACCTCAGAAGCTAACTTAGTTGCTGCTGCATTCAGGGTTTGTTCAATTCAATTGCTTATGGGCTTAACTCTTCGGTGCGACGGGCAATCTGCGAAAGACTTGATCTGTAAGTCATAGGTTTATCTTAAATAATTGGGCAAATGGTTACTGATGCAGGATACTCCAATTGCCGTTGTTCTCTTTGTTGAAGATTTTTCTAGCTAGAAAAGATATGGATTGTTTTGCCCTTGAATTTTACATTTTCAGGGAATAATTGATCTCGTCTGTTAATCAGGTGGTGGCCTGAGAGACTCGGAAGGTGGTTACCAACTAATGTGAGGCTCAGAGGCCAACAACAAGAAAGTGAACTCATTTCACTGAAAGTCCAAGATCAGCAATAGCAACAGTGCAATTTTTCATTGTCTCCCCCTATTGCTTACCACATCAAAACTAAGCAAATAGAAAGAGCTGAAAGAAACTTGTGTTTTGAGTTGGCAGAGGTATTATCCATGTCTTTGGCCATCATGTTGCAAGTTGCATCATTTAATGCATCGTGGCCGATCATCTCTTTCAGCTTTCAAATTCTTTTGGGGCCCATCTTAACTCCAATACCTTTCTGTTCCACCAGTCACCATATATCAGTAAAACTCCTGAAAAGACTGGTCTAAACTGTATTTAAGACAGGATGAAGTGCGATCACTAGGACTGCGCAGGAAGCGCTGGGCCCATGCTGATTTTTATTTGGGATTATAAATGCATTTTCTGTTGTGTGTGAGGGATTGAAGGGTTTGTATAGATATACCTTATGGTGTTAATGGATGATTATGATGCTTGCACAATTGTAACTGCTTCATTTTTTCAATCTTTATACAAACTTGTTTTAATGAGATTTCATGTTTTGTGCTTGCACTAGAATCTTGCCTCATGGCTGTGCTTGAACAAAGCGCTGTTGTAGTGATGTGTGAGCTATTGACTGAGTGGCCAAACCTTGCTTTCAGTGAACTGATGGACGGTCCTCCTAGCTAGGAGTTATTATGTGGTGTTTGCATGTAGTTCATACGGACTGTCCTTCTAGCCAGGAGTTTTTATCTGGTGCTTTGCATGCGTAAATCGGTGCCCAAGTGATACCAACTGTTTTGTGGTCCAAACCGGCTCATCTTTGGGCCGTATCCCGGACAAGCCATGCGCCAGAATATGCATGGGATGATTCTAAATCCCATTACCTGTGGAAATCATGGCTCGAAAAGAAAAGTAAAACACTAGAAAAGTTACTCTTTTTTACGAAAGATAAAAAATGTATTCTTATTAACTGAGGGATCGAGATAGATTCCAAAACAGTACAAAATACCAACACAACCTGAGCAAGCTCGAACGAGAGAAGATCAGAGCCAGAAAGCGGTTCAATGCTGCTAGATCAATCTAAACATATGAGCTACCCGAATTTGACGGTGGAAAGATATACAGCCCTTCTAAAAAGAACAAGAATCCATCTCAGTACAAACCAAGAACAATAGAGTTTCAACTTCAAACAAGACCTTGGTCTTCCAAAAGCATCCTATCTTCTTTGGCTAACGAGTCCGCCGAAGAGTTGTGTGCCGATTGATATCTTCATCCTGAATCTCCTAGTTTACTCGATCAATCAAAGACCAGAAGCACCATGGAGGCTTACTAGATCTTAAACATCCAATTACTACCTGGGAGTCAGTTTCAACAATGAGAGCTAGAATTTTTGCTTCTCTCCAAATTCTCAAGCCAGTAATGAGTGAAAGGAGTTCCGCTTCATTTGAATTGCCCCAACCTAACGGCCAACATAATTAACGATGCTTCTATGTGAGAGTTGCGAAGGATACTTCCGAATCCCGATAATTCTAGATTTCCGAAGGAAACACCAGTTAAAAGATCCTGAAAGAGGTGAGTTCCACGTGGGTTTGGGTTTGCTTGAATGCCACTGAAACAGAGATCTCATTCCATTTGCGAAGGATGTCGGAGACACAGAATTCTTCCAAATCTTTTGATAACCTAGACCAGGAAGCAGCTGAATAGAAAGTTCTGTGCTCAATTCGATCGATGGGTGTTTGGGAGTTGTTGAAACACCAATTATTTCTTTCATCTGTAACTCCCATGTGATCGCCATAAGACATGATAACCATAGATGTTTACCTCTTTTCTTGAGTTCTAAGCTCCCATTAGATCATAAATACATGAAAAGAACGTGTGAAGACCCAGTAAACCTGAATGCTGCCATAATTTCTTTCCAAATGGATTGTGCCAGTGTGCATGAATATAGTAGATAATCTCTATCTTCAGCTTCTGCTTTGGATAAATAACTAATAGAAGGGCCATAAAATCCAAGGATTTGCAGTCTGTCCTGTGCAAAGATTCTGTTATGGGCCATTGTCCATGAGAAGAAAGATGTCTTAGGAGAAGGAATTGGGAGTTAGAAGCCCGCACTATCTGGGCTAGGCCCCACGTATTGTGATCATGTTGTAGGATCAAATATGCTGACTTAGCAGAAAAAACTCCCGATGAGTCCAGTTACCAAATTAACGAGTCCTGTTCCTTCGGCTGAACAAAAACTTGATTAAGAAGCCTCAACAGCTCCTCCTCTTGATTGTCCTTGAGACCTCGAAGACTCTTCTAAAAGAGATTGCCCAACGAATTTCACGACTAGAAATTGAGTAACAGTCCTCAACAAGAGCTTCTCGATTGCTGGCCGCCCTGAAGAGTCTGGAAAGATGCCTTCGAGACGCTCCAATGTGTGCCACAAATCTGACCAAAATTGCATAGCAAGGCCGTCCGGGAGATATATCTGAGACTCCAGCTGTCTGTGATGTGTCTCCACAAAATCGATCCATTCTTACATTTGTCCGGTTCAATCCACAAATTGTCCAAGGTTTATATCTCTTTGAGAAGAGCTTGCCACAGACCTTCCTTGCTTGAGGAATATCTCCAGTGGCATATCAACAATAATGCTTCATTTGTCAATTTGATATTCCTAGCTCCAATACCTCCTGCAAATTTTGGTTTACAAATCGTTACACAAGAAAGCAATCGTTGCTAGAACTTTGGATTCGTCATTTTCACCCAAAAGAAATCGATCCATACTGGTTGCCACTGTTGCGCCTTAGTTTTGCCTATCATCAGTTGAAGTCCTTCATGCATACACGGTAACTTTCCCTTCTTGCATTCAAGATCATCGGCCACTTTTTTGATGCACTCAATTGTCGTAATGCCATAAATCTCAGATTCTGAGATGTTAATTCGCTGGCCAGTAATCAACTCATACTTAATATAGCTTTGATGTGCATTCCTTGATCTTGGTCATTGGCCGATATGAACAGCGTGTCATCCGCGGGATGGAGGTGAGAGATAGAAAGCTTAGAGCATGGCACCTTCCGACCAGACTGTTTGATATCGCTTTTACCACTATGTTGTTAAAAATTTCACAGGTAGCAGTCTCCTTGTCGAATACCTCTAGAGCCCTTAAAATGGCCTTCTGGGAATCCTTTCACTAAAAAAAAGGCACACTAATGTAGGCACACTCATTAGCTGTAAAAGCGTAGTCAATAATATCGCGACCAGCAGCAAAGCTCCATGTGGATTGGATATTGTAAATTATTGGCTAGTACCTTGGCAAGAATCAATGGGCATGAAGTTCTTGATGTTATCATCACCTGCAATTTTTGGTATTAAGGTGATGAAAGATGAATTGTTTAATATATCGATCGCCATTGCAAAACCCTCACAAATTTCGGACATTCTTGAAAAAATTTATGCAGAAACCGTCCGGAACAGGCCGTCTAAATTCATCACATACAGATACTGCTATTTCTTCAATAAAAAATGGCCTACCCCTCATTGATTTGGTGCCTTCATCTAATTTGACAAAGTCGAGATCCTCCTAAAATGGCACATCTCTGAGTTCTATGGTGTAGAGCTCCTCGTGTAGCTCGCATTCACGGATTTTCGATTCGAAGTCACTTCTTCTTAATACACAATTTTCCTCGACAATGGCACAGTTTCTTCTTTTGGTTGTGCGATAATAAGGTTTCTTGGAGAGATTTAAGCCTTTTGATTTTAGTCCATTGTTTTAAGTTTTTCTTTTAGAAACTTTAGCTTTAGCGCTAGGACTGTACCTGCCAACCCTGAAAAAGATCTTTCATTCCATCAAGATCCCATTAGTAACATAAGCTCCTGAATCCCCAATCATCCAATCTCAATTCGAAATGGAATGGATACCCAAGAAGGCATATCTGATTTATTACAAATGGCTGATGATCTGAATATAATTTATGGATCATTGAAGAACAAGATGGAAGGGGACCCTTAGTGCAATGGTAAAGTTGTCGTCATGTGACCTTGAGGTCATAAGTTCAAGGCGTAGAAATAAGCCTTTTGCAAAGATATAAAGTAAGACTGCATACTATAGACATTTGTGGTCTGCCCCTTCCCCGGACCCTACATAGGTGAGAGCTTCATGAACTGTGGCTACCCTTTAGAAGAACAAGATTCGGGGAAGATAGAGAGCTATTGGAAATTAACAAGAAACCTGTCTAATTTGCTGGGGATTGGTGGATGTTGCCTATTACTCCAGGTAAATTTGCCTTCCTCAAGAGGAATATCTGTGAGATTATGCTCCTCTAAGAATTGATTAAAGAATAGAAAGAACTTAGGGAATTGGAAGAAGACTGAGGCAAGTTGTTGCTCTACTTGAGACAAATTTGGCCCCCCACTTTCTACACTAGCTTGCTTGGAGGAATGCCTCCAAGATACAAATGTCTAACATCACCATTTGAGGGCAATCCAGTAGTGGCTTACCTACATAATAGCAAGATATTGCCGGAAAATATTTTTAAAAAAAAGGGAAAAAAAGCCCAATTCTTTCGCATAAGAAAAGAGAGAATTGATTTCTGATGTATCTTAGAAATCCTGGAAATTTATAGACTTATTGACATTCCAGAACATCTCTCTGATTAAATGAAGTTACTGTTCATTGATGTTACGAACTGGTGGTAACTAAAGGGTAAAAGAAATTAGACCATAATAACTATATTAAAATACTAAAGTAATAGTCAACAGAATTTTATTGCTCGAGTCTTTAGGAATACGTTCTTTATATCTTGCCTGCAACCTATTGGGAAAGCGCCTATTTTCTGTCCACCACTGTACTAGAAGGCTCTTGGCAATCTTCTACATAGACCTACACGAACTTTGGAGCCACATCTTAGGTACTTTTCTTCACGGCATGATCTTAACCTTCCCATCGTTAAGACTGACTTTTCTTCCAACAGGGTCTAGAAGTCAAGAAAATCATTTCAAGGAAGCAGGTTTGGAGTCAATTTGGAAAAACAGCCTGGTCAAGAAACCCGAATATGGAGATGGACTTGAAAGAAACCTCTGCGATTAACACTTCAAGAAGAACAGAAGACTTTCTGCAAATCGAGAAAAGGTTTAGAAGGCGGAGAGTCATTCTGGAAGGTGATAACTAAAGTGGGCGAGCACCTATAAATAGAAGAGCTCTCTCATTTGTAACTTGTAAGACATAAACCAATCATCTTAGATCCAAGAGTTGTAAACATCTTTAAAGCAACAAAGCTAAAGTTTTCTCCAAATCCCCTTCAATTGTTCTTCTTTTTAGCGATTCTAGTCAAGTTTACTAATTGGTGCAGAGTCCGAAGTCAAGGTAAGTGCTGCACGTGAATTTGAGAAGCTAAGCTTGTGACACTTAACATGATTCAATGGTGATGAACCCAACCACAGGCACTGATTTTTTCATGAATGGATATTCCTGGATCCTTCGTCCGAAATGCATATTTAGGGTCTTATCACAAAAATGTATACATTTGGTTTTAGGTGCACTATATGGCATGCGACGAAACATCCATCGAATTTTTCGATGGGACTAAAGCAATGTGGTTGAGCTGATCTACACAGAGATTTTTTTTTTTATGTGGGCCAGAGTTTTGCAGTTCTTCCTTCGTAGGACCTTGGTAGATAGATCGACTCCAACACTCTAATTATAAAGATGGGACAAACTAAAGGACAAGGCCAACCAATATAGGGGCTATTGGCCCGAACCAACTTTGATCTTTTCTCCCCGAAGGCCCTACCTTTGCTTCTTCACGCGATTTGTCGGATATCCTTTTGCCCAAAAACCGTGAGGATTGGATTGGACGATATATGTAGGAATCTAATCTAGTTTGGCCAACTACGGGAACTTCGTATTAGAAATGGTCCGCCATTGAAGGGCCAGAAGGTGTTGAAATCTATTTTTTATGATCCGATGGCCGACGGTCAGAGCAAAGGTCCTCGTTCGGCCAGAAACTCTTTATGGGGATGCCAGAATCGGCCAATCCTCACAGTTTTGGGGCTTCGCCACGCTGCATGCCTCATCATTCCTCTTTCTTAGTTAGAGATCACTTATGTGCCGGGACCTACTATACAATGGTTTAAAGTAACAACCATTTATATCGCTGCTACATCGATGCCATGCCCAAAAAGGCAGAAATCATTGGACTATTCCACTTTCAGTATTTCACCCTGCTACTCCACGAAAACAAATTGGAGAGCTATATGAGCAGGACCCATCACCCAAATTTAAAACAGCCCACCTTAGTGCAAGCAAATAAGCGATTGGATCCTCGGGGGCCTGCACTAATGAGGCACGCTAACTTAATTCTATAGGGCCAACTGATCCTCTCCATGCAAAATAATGTATATTCCAGTGAAATAATATTTTTTCTGGGCTCTGTTTGATGAGGAATGCTAAAATTGATCACACTACAACTGGAGTCTAGAGATGGGCTCAGATTGTTGATCTCATTCCTCGAGATTTAGGTTTTTTTATAAATATAAAAGCATGTGATTTGGACGATTCTAGCATCTTAAAAATATCTGAAAAATTATACTTGGAAATGAAAATTTTAATAACTTTATAAATAATCTACAGTTTCTTAGAAGTTAGAATCATCCATGTGATATTTTTTGAACTGTAAAATGTCTGAATTAAGAGAAATGAGATAAACGATTCAGATAATG
Organism: Warburgia ugandensis; assembly: GCA_035236585.1. Lineage (NCBI taxonomy): Eukaryota > Viridiplantae > Streptophyta > Magnoliopsida > Canellales > Canellaceae > Warburgia > Warburgia ugandensis. Next base: position 14,920,603 of record CP141126.1, read on the forward strand.
CCAAAGTGGACTCCAAAAATTATAGTCTCTCGTGTGGTCAGTGTAGAATTCCTCCTGCTTGATTTTGGATTGACTAAAGCAGTCAAGGGCTTTACTTTGGCAAGTTGGCCGTTGATTTAAGCCAAGCCAATTGACAGTGGACGCGGCGGTTGTTCTGAAAGTCAGTATCCTGTGATTGTGGGCTCATATTTGAACTCAGGTAAGATGGAATGGATTATTGCCTCCCAAAAATTTATTCATTAAATATCATCAAACGTTATCCCCCAAAAATTTATTCATTAATTATCATGCAAAATAATGTATAGTCCGGTGATGGTGTTCTAAGCATATGATTTCCTTAGTCGCAGGAGTACATACTTTAAGAGGGTGGTTCTAGCAAGAATAGGAATATATGAGTTCGCTATTAAAACCAATATTATTTGACCTTTAAATAGAAAATAATATTAGAATGAACTTTTCTAAGAAAAGAATCCTGTCCAAATGTATCAGCTCAGTCTGTAACCTCGTAAGTCAATTCATTCCACACCTATGGCAGAACTAATGTAAGAGAATGATCACATGTTTCAGACTGAAACCTACTCTCTACACAGTCTAAATGGTTGGCCATCCCTTACGTGTCAAACTATGTCTTCGATCAAATGATCCTTAATCATATGACATAGAGATATCTGCAGACTGTTGTTTATCACTTATTCCCTTTTGGCAAGCAATCTATCGATTGAACTGGATTTCATAGGTAATGCAAATCTTAGCACACTAAACATGAAGTGTATCATCGATTTGATGGTCACGATCTGTTGTTTTCTTAGATCTCAATTGGATGCCGTAAGTTATAGCCAATTCTTGTTCACCCCAAGATGACCCTATTGGGTGGACTGCAACCGTGTACCATCCCATCAGGTGCGCAACAGCAGCTTCGAGACCGTACTTGTGGGATACTAAACGCCTTAGCTACAGCACTTCACGGGTTGATACCTACAACATCTGTTTACAGCTAGGACTGCTCGATTATCTAACCTCTTCCCTCTGCTCACTGTGGTTTCTATATCACTTGGGGAAGGTTCATCCACCGCCAAGTAAAACAGCAAAAATGTCTCTCTCAGTGATGCTAGAATAAGAGAAATGACAAGAAATGTTTACGCACATGGCACTACTAGATATGCTGGACAGTTTCGGATACCAAAGCTTTGTTGGAACAAAATAAGGCATTCCATGTGCAAGGAGAAGCAGCAGGGAACTTTCGGATTCTGTACATAATTAAGCCCCAATATCTGTACATGATACCAAAAGATCATATAGAAAATGAAATGCCTTGCACTTTCCAGCTTCAGCTTTTGATCTTTTGGGTATATTAAAAACGAATAGATTGGATTGAGCATCCATCCAAGTGTTGGAAGTAAACCACAAGCATATATATGGGCCTAGTTATATGAGTGGGCTCAGCAACATGAGTGCCCAACTACATGGGTGGGTCCATCTTATCCCTTTTTCTTTCGATTATGGGCTTGACCCTAAGTTTTACACAAAAGCCCATAATCTAGAAGGCCTATGTTCTAAAAAGTGTATAAAACTCAACAAATCTATATTAATCTTTACAAATATTTAAGGTAAATATTTATGGAGTTGTATGAAAGATTAAAGTTGTAATTTCTAGAAAAGTATTAACCATTAGATTAAAGACACTTGGAACAATCTCCACTACACATTATGACAAGTATAAATAGAGGTGCACTCTTCATTTGTAAGCAAGTGAGAAAGAAGAGAGAAAGATGTGAGTGAGAGTGTGAGTGTGAGTCTTGTAAAGGTAGCAACTTTATATTTGTAATTGTTCTTAAATGAATTTGAGAGAAAATTTTCTTCTTTCATTAGTGTTTTATCTTCTTATTTTCCTCACACATCATAGTTGTAGGTGAAGGCTTAGCAAAGCCAATATCCAACACCAAGTTTTTCCATGTTTACAGTGTGACAATCTTAACATATATTACAATCTCCAAGACATATTAACTACATCTTCTCGTGCTCTAAGGCCAGATGGTCAATTGGATCAAAATTCTCATTAACACCCCTAATTTTAGCACTTTACTTTACAGTGTTTCTACGTGTTTAATTGTAATATCCTTAATTTTAAAGATAAAAATAGAAAATTATTAAATAAATTAAAATAAAAAATTTATGGATGAAATTATTTCCTGAAAACATAATAATTAGAAAGTGCTCGTCGATACGAATCCAACGCCACCAAGAACGCGAAAAACGGAGCTCAAACGAGGGAGTTATGAGCCGTCAAAGTTGTAAGGGCAAAATGGTCTTTTGACAGAAACGTGTTACACAGGGGTCCAAATTGATAACGGCACCCCTGTCTACACACGTCTCTACCAGTCCGGCGAAATCGCCCGAGAGACGTGGAAGAGCCGTGTGGGGAAGAGTTTCTCTTCCCAGACTCTAAAACCTATGCTCATGCTCCTCAGGTGGCCAAAACGCTCCACTTTGAGCGTTTTCCATGAATGATACGCAAAACCCTAGACTGCAAAAATGCGAAGTTTCCGGCGAGTGGAGCCCGGCAACCACGAGCAACTCACGGCAGTGCGAGGTAAGCCTCAAATCCATGTTTTTACGTATTTATTAATTAGAAAATTAATTAGAAAACCATTTAAAAATTAGGAAAAAATCGGATTTTGGGGCTTTGTGCCTCTTTGTTGGAGCGTGATTTCATAGACCAAACGTTGTCCGTTTGGAAATCGCACCGATCAAGCTAGTGCAAAGACACAGAGAAAACCCTTTAAATTTGGGAGTGATCCAACGGTGGAATTGTCCGAGAAAACTCAAAAACCAGGTACCTAGGGAGGTTTTTAGGAACTTGGGAAAAATCGTTTAAAAACCATGGTTTTTGAGAAAATTAGTGAAAAGGAGGGCATAAATGGATTAGAGAGAATTGAAGAAAATGGCGCAAAAATCACATGGCAAGGCTCTATGTAGCTCGCCGGGCAGCAGGAATCGGTCGTCTTCTCCGGCGTCGTCAACGGCATCGGCGCCTGCGTTGGCCGCCGGGACGCACTCCACGGCCTTAGGGACGGACGTCATGTGGCAGTCGTCGTCGCACATGCGTGCGCGCGGCCGCCGCGCGCGTGCGAGACGGCCTCGGTGGGCATCGCGGTGGGGCCGGGACGCGGACGCGCATCCCGTGCGGCGTACGCGACGCCCGTGCGTCTTCGTGCGCCATAGTACGCCGGTGTAAACCGGCGGAGAAAGAAGCGCCGCCGGTTTAAACCACCTTATGGTGGGCCGTGAGGAGCCATGTTGAGGTAGTTTTCACTAAAACTTGATTTTGGGAATTTAGAGGTCCAAATCACGTCCAGAAAGAGGCGTTGTGGCCAGTATTGACAACGCGGACCTAGTTTTAACTTAAAAACTTAGAAATGACCACTTTTTATTTAGAAAAATTTTAAAATAGTGATGTGACATATGTACGGGTGCACTTGAATATACCAATTAAAGGGAGTTATTGGCAAGCTAGTGATCTCCTGCTTGAGGTAAGGTGTGACAACTAATGTTTTGCCTTGATTTTTAAACCATGTTTAAACATAGCATCATGTGTGATTGTGTTTTAAAATGCAATTATTATTTAGTGGATTTCATGCTACATTGCGTCTGGGATGGTTATTCCAAATTGAAATCTTTTCTTGAATAAACTTATTTCAAATGCTTTTACAAGTATGAGCGTTAATTTGTTATGCTTACTTAGAGACTTATTTCTTATTATATATATAGAAAATGCATGGATTTACATGGAAATGAGAATAGAGGCTTATTAGGCTGGTCCTTTGATAGGCTAACCCGGGATGAGGGGCATGTCTTGGGGATTGCAAGCTATAAGTGCTCTTGAGTTTTAACATATACATATGATTTCGTGTTTATATTTGATGTGGTGCTCTCGCCGGTGGGCGTCATCTTTAGGAGGGATAGAGTAGGCCACCCACCTTAGAGATTATGATGTGATGAGTTTGTGATATGATAGACACTGCCCATAGATGGCATTCGGTAGGGGTTTGGTAACATGGATAGTCCACACTACGGTCGAGCCTTTCCATGGGGACGGACCTTAAGTCTCCGTTATGGTGTCGACGGGAGCGGCGGTGGTTGATACCCATGGAGGGTTGCCACTGCAGCATGATGGCCCATATTCTTGTTATGTGTGCATGTATGATGAGCATTGTTATAGATGGTATGCCTGGGTGTGACGACACTCAGAGGTTGACATGTGTACTCTACGATCAGGGATGTTCGTGCGATGTGGTGGGACCCATTACCTTAGGGTGCCCTTATTCTTGTTGTATGCTCCATTTATTGATTCATGTCATGTTTTAACTCCGTGAATTTCATGTTTTAGCATATGGAATAAATTGGCATTTATTTGAACATGGCATTATGATATCACTTATTTCCATAAATGTTAGACTTTTCATCAATCTTTGTTCATTTATTTACACATTTATTACATTAATTGTCTATGTACCTACACAAGCGATAGCTTCTTTGAGGCATTGTACTTTGTTTTGCAATGCCTTAGATCTCAGCGCGACACCCGGGAAAGGAAAAGCGGTTGATAAACCTTGAGAGCTTCTTGGTAGTTTTCCTATAGTTTTAGAAAGTAATGTGAGTCATTAGAGTGGATTATTATTTGAATTTTATTATAGATGCATACTTTATATTTGGATGTGATTTAGATCTTTGGACATATATTGGACATTTATATGGGATGTTATGATGGATAGACTGGAGCCATATTATTCTTGTCTTTTGGACGTTTATTTGATTTAAAATAAAGCGCTATTTATTTGGCGTTGATTTATACGCGGATCATTTATTTGTGTTTAAATTACATGTATGCCATTTTGAGAAAGGAAAAATTAACACCGGAGTTTTAAGATAGGTTTAGTAAAATGTTAAATAAATCTTTTCTCATGGGATCCCAAATGCTCTTATTTAAATTGTCAAAAAAAAAAAAAAATTGTCTTAAAAATCAGGTGTTACAAAGTTGGTATCAGGGCCCGGTCTAGGCCATCATAATCCTTGTGAATGAGCATTTATATGTGAATAACATTCCATAATAGTTGGAGAGAGAAACGATGAGAGAGGAACTTACACTTAGTGACATGTAAAATTTTGTGAGATGGCTCCTCGGAGAAGGACAAGGTCTACCTGCTACACCGTGGCTCCACTGTTGAGTCCTCGATCAAGGGGATCGAGATGCGATTTATTGAATCGGTTAATGTCGGGACTCGTACCACTTATACGACTGACGGAGTTAGGGCAATTTGTTGACGCGGCTAACCACAGCCCTATTCCACCACCTAAAGTGGCACCCATGGTTTCGTCGGTTCGGTCCTCACAACGATACGGGAACCATCGATTACTAGAGCCACGGAGGGGCGATGCTACAGTGACTCTAAGAAGGCGACAAATTATTGGAAAGGTTTCAAAAGATGGTGAAACCCTTTTATGGCGATGGTAACACGAGGGAGGCGGCGATGGTTATTTGAGGCGGAGAGGACATTCGACGCTATGAAGTCTCACCTGAGATGATCAAGTTAGAGTAGCCTCCTACTCGAAAGGTGAGGCAGAAGCTACGGTGGCGGACTTTCACACTCACTCGACCGGATCCGGCGAGACGATGACATGGGCAGCCTTTAAACGGGCTTTTGACACTCGGTATTTTCCACCTCATGCATTGCGGTCCATGAAGAAGGAGTTTGCCACCTGGAGCGAGAGAGATATGACGGTTCGGCGGTGATGAACCCGATTTACATATTTGAGGAGATTTGCACCTCACACAGCAGCCTCGAGACACGAGCTAGCGGCAGATTTGTGGATGGGTTGACTCCTTGGTGAGAGATCGAGTGATTTCTTCTCAACCCCGCCACGTGCGAGATGCTGGCGATATGGCGTCCATGCATGAGAAGAACTCTCTCAGGAATAGAGGAAGTGCGTTCTAGCCCTTTAAGGGCAAGCGGCCATTTGGTGCTATGCAGACACATGGGGCATCAGGTCATCCACCACAGGCAAAATTTAAGAGAGACGCGAGAGGAAGAGATGTGATAGGTGTAAGGGTTGGCACCTGGGCGGGGGTGCGATAGATTCGGCCAGGCCACGGCGGCGAGGCGGCCCCAACCACGAGACAGCCTATACACCTTGCCGAGAGACGACCATACGAGGTGTTTCAAGCGTAGAACGTTGGCCATTTCGTGGGGACTGCCACAAGGGGCGAGAGGCGAACGAGATGGGAGCGAGAGGCAACTAACGCGCCACGTAGCCAAGGGCGAGTATTTGCCATCTCATCGGGACGAGCACGAGGCATCACCCCGGGTCGTGAAGGTACTCTTCTAGTCTCGAGATAGACATGCCAAAGTTCTTTTGACAGGGAGTCTACACACTCTTTTATATCATGTATTTTTGCATCTTGCCTTGATGTATGTGTACACAAACTAGCATTTGGATTAGATATTATGACACTGTGGGAGAAATGATAGAGACTACGAAATATATTAGAGATATACTGTAGAGATATCGGGGCGTGAGTATGGACACGGAGACTTCATCTTATTAGACATGGTAGACTATGATGTTATTCTTGGGATGGATTGGTTAGCCAACTATGGTGCTATGGTAGGCTAGAAAGAAGCGAGTCACTTTTCTTATACACAGGCAACCGAGAAATAGTGTTCAGGGTAGGAAAAGATCGGGCGAGGTACATGCATCATTTACTGTATGAAGAGCGGCACGATTTTATGCACGAGGGTGTAACGCATTCCTCGCATATGTATTGTTGAGGAAAAGGAGCAGCCACCAGCTTGACGAGATTGATGTTGTCGTGATTTCTTCGACGTATTTCACGAGGAATTACCGGGATTGCCGCCAAGTAGGGAGATTGACTTCACCATTGACTTGGTCTCTGCATACGCTATCTCTAAGGCACCATATAGGATGGCTCAACGAGTTGAGAGAACTTTCGGTACAATTGCAAGAGTTATTGGATAAGGGCTTTATCGGTAAGTGGATCACCATGGGAGCACAGTCACATTCGTGAAGAAAAAGGATGGATCACTAGTATGCATTGGTATCGGTTGTTGAATGGTGTTACTTATAAAGAACCGATACCCCTTTACGCATAGATGATTTATTTGATCAGGCTCCAATCGACACGAAGTGTTCTCAAAGATTGATTTGGTCGAGGGTATCATCGGTGAGGGTTAGAGAAGAGGATATCTCGAGGCTGCCTTTAGGAGTCGTTATGGTCATTATGAGTTCCTAGTGATGCCGTTTGGATTGACCGCACTGCGGTGTTCATGGATCTAATGAACCGTGTTTTCGAGCTTATTTGGATAAGTTCGTGATTGTATTTGTGGATGACATCTTGATTTATTCGCCTAGTCATGAGACACACGAGAGAGCATCTCCACACGGTATTAGACACACTTCGTCGACATCGGTTGTATGCGAGATTCGGTAAGTGTGATTTTTGGCTAGACCCGAGGTGCATTTCTTAGGCCACGTCATATCTAAAGATGGAGTGGCCGTGGATTCAACAAAGGTAGAGCGGTACTAGCAGGGAGAGGCCCAGACGGTGGTAAGATACGCGGTTTTCTCGGTTTGGCGGGGGTATTATCGTCGATTTATAGAGGGATTCTCTAAGATCGCATTACCATTGACCACCACGACTAGGAAAGACACTCAATTTGTATGGACCGAGGCTTGAGGAGAGAGCTTCCAAGAGCTCAGAGGAGACTTACTCTTGCTCGGTATTGACCTTACCATCGGTGCGGCGGTTATGTAGTTTATTGCGACGCCTCGACGAGGGATTAGGAAGCGGTGTTGATGCAACATGGGAAGGTAATTGCTTATGCGTACTAGGCAGTTGAAGACACATGAGGTAAATTACCCAACACATGACTTGGAATTAGGCTGCCGTGGTATTTGCGTTGAAGTCACGGAGACATTATCTTTATGGTGAGAGATTTGAGGTATTCACGATCATAAGAGCCTCAAGTACTTCTTTACTCGAGTGAATTGAATATGAGGCGGCGCGAGATGGATGGAGTATCTCAAGGACTTCGACTTCACCATACGGTACCATCCTGGGAAGGCTAACGTCGTTGCGGATGCCACTGAGCGAGGAAGGCGGGTGTGATGATTGCCAATTTGGGTGACTCGGTCTAAGTTCTTTGACGGGATCTTAGAGGCACGGGGCAAAGACAAGGAAACACGGGATCGGCGATAAGATGATTTTCGAGGACGAGATGGAGGAGTTAGATTTAAGGGAGGTTGGTAGTACCGGATGGCCAATTGAAGCGCGAGTTACTTCAAGAAGCACACCAATCCTTATACAATTCATCACGGAGTGCGAAAATGTATCGGGATCTCAAGAGGCATTTACGGTGGAATGGTATGAAAAAGGATGTTGGAGAGTGCGTAGCACGATGTTTGACTTGTCGGCGGGTCGTGAGCATCGGCGTCCATCGGGACTACGGTCTTGGACCTTCCAGTGGAAGTGGGACCATATTACCATGGACTTCGTTCTAGGTCTTAGAGGGCCGAAGCGTGCACGACATGATATGGAGTCGTTGTGGACGGGTTGACCAAGTACGCTCATTTCCTTCCTATCAGACAAAATCGAGGAGTGGATAGCTTAACGAAATTATATGTTAAGGAGATCGTCGATCTACATGGCATTCCCTTGACAATTATATCGGATCGAGATACGTGATTTACCTCAAAAATGCTTTGGAAGAGCGTGCAAGAGGCATTAGGGTCGGGCGAAAATTAGCCTGACATTTCATCCTCGAATGAGACGGACGGAGCGAGAGGACCATCCGGGACTATTGAGGATATGCTACGAGCTGTGTTATGGATTGGAAGGGTAGGGCGGGAAGATCATTTACCTTTGGTGGAATTTGCTTATAATAATAGTCATCACGCTAGTATTGGGATGGCTCCATGAGGCACTTTATGGCGGACCTTGTCGGTCACCTTTATGTTGGAGTGATGTAGGAGAGAAAGACGCGTGGTGAAATGCGAGTTAGTGGAAGAATGTGCGAGAGAAAGTTCAACTCATTCGGAAGAGGTTGCGACTTGAGCTCACGGTCGGCAGAGAAAGTTATGCGAGACAAGAGGCGAAAAGGACTTAGAGTTCTTTGAGGGCAAGCATGTATTCTTGAAAGTTTCTCCTATGAAAGGGGGTGTTGAGGTTTGGAAATAAAGGAAAGCTTAGTCCCGGGTATATTGGACCTTTCGAGATCTTACGACGAGTTGGGTCGGTGGCATACCGGTAGCCTTACCACCACGGTAGCAAATGTGCATGACGTCTTTCACGTGTATCTTTGAGGAAATACGTGCCGGATCCCTCACATGTATTGGAGCGGATCGGAGAGCTACAGGTTGACATGACATTTGAGGAGAGACCAGTGCGCGTCTTAGATACAAGAGTCAAGGAGGTAAGGAATAAGACCATTGCCTTGGTCAAAGTCCTTTAGCGGCATCATTCACTACGAGGTACACAGGGAGGCGAGGAGGAGATGCGAAAGATCCATCGAGTTATTTACATAGAGGTATGTAGCTAAATTTCGAGTCGAAATTTTTATAAGGAGGGAAGAATGTAAAATCCTTAATTTTAAAGATAAAAATAGAAAATTATTAAATAAATTAAAATAAAAAATTTATGGATGAAATTATTTCCTGAAAACATAATAATTAGAAAGTGCTCGTCGATACTGAATCAACGCCACCAAGAACGCGAAAAACGGAGCTCAAACGAGGGAGTTATGAGCCGTCAAAGTTGTAAGGGCAAAATGGTCTTTTGACGGAAACGTGTTACACGGGGTCCAAATTGATAACGGCACCCTGTCTACACACGTCTCTACCAGTCCGTGAAATCGCAGGAGGAGCGATGGGAAGAGCCGTGTGAGGAAGAGTTCTCTTCCCCCGAGGGCCTAAAACCCTATATCTATGCTCTCTACAAAGCAACGCTCCACTTTGAGCGTTTTCCATGAATGATACGCAAAACCCTAGACTGCAAAAATCTGAAGTTTTCGGCGAGTGGAGCCCGGCAACACGAGCAACTCAGCAGTGCAAGGTAAGCCTCAAATCCATGTTTTTACGTATTTATTAATTAGAAAATTAATTAGAAAACCATTTAAAAATTAGGAAAAAATCGGATTTTGGGGGCTTTGTGCCTTCTGTTGGAGGCGTGATTTCATAGACCAAACGTTGTCCGTTTGGAAATCGCACACCGTCCAACTAGGTGCAAAAGACACCCACGAGAAAACCCTTTAAATTTGGGAGTGATCCAACGGTGGAATTGCACAGAAAACTCAAAAACCGATTACCTGGGAGGTTTTAGGAACTTGGGAAAAATCATTTAAAAACCATGGTTTTGAGAAAATTAGTGAAAAAGGAGGGCATAAATGGATTCTAGAGAGTGAAGAAAATGGGCGCAAAAATCACGCAAAGCGGGCTCTATAGCTCATGGGAGAAACGGCCGGAATCCGGTCGTCTTCTCGGCGTCGTCAACGGCGGCATCGGCGCCTGCGTTGACGCGGGACGCACTCCACGGCCGAGGGACGACGTCATGTGGACGTCGTCGTCGCATGCGTGCGCGGCGCGCCGCGCGCGTGCGGGACGGCCTCGGTGGGGCTCGCGGTGGGGCCGGGACGCGGCGCGCGCATCCGTGCGGCGTCTGCTGACGCCGTGCGTCTTCGTGCTCATAGTACGCCGGTGTAAACCGGTGGAAAAGAGCGCCGCGGTTTAAACCACCTTATGGTGGTCGTGAAGCCCCATTTGAGGTAGTTTCGCACTAAAACTTGATTTTGGGAGCTAGAGAGGTCCAAATCACGATCCGAAAGGCGTTGTGGCCGTATTGACAACATGGACCTAGTTTTAACTTAAAAACTTAGAAATGACCACTTTTATTTAGAAAAATTTTAAAATAGTGATGTGACATGTACGGGTGCACTTGAATATACCTGCGATTAAAGGGAGTTATTGGCAAGTAGTGATCTCACTTGAGGTAGGTGACTGACAGCTAATGTTTTGCCTTGATTTTTAAACCATGTTTAAACATAGCATCATGTGTGATTGTGTTTTAAAATGCAATTATTATTCTGAGTGGATTTCATGCTACATTGCGTACGGGATGGTTATTCCAAATTGAAATCTTTTCTTGAATAAACCTATTTCAAATGCTTTTACAAGTATGACGTTAATTTGTTATGCTTACTTAGAGACTAATTTCTTATTATATATATAGAAAATGCATGGACTTACATGGAAATGAGAATAGAGGCTTATTAATTTGGTCCTTTGATAAAGTAAGCTTGGGATGAGGGGCATGTCTTGGGGATTGCAAGCTATAAGTGCTCTTGAGTTTTAGCATATACATATGATTTCCGTGTTTTATATTTGATGACGGGTGCTCGCCGGTGCGTCATCTTGAGGAGGGATGGTAGGCCACCCACCTTAGAGATTATGATGTGATGAGTTTGTGATATGATAGACACACACGCCCATAGATGGCATTCGGTAGGGGTTTGGTAACATGGATAGTCCACACTCTGGGTCGAGCCTTTCCATGGGGACGGTGGCCAAGTCTCGATTATGGTGTGTCGACGGGGAGCGGCAGTGGTTGATACCCATGGAGGGTTGCCCCCTTATGCCGGCATGATGGCCCATATTCTTGTTATGTGTGCATGTATGATGAGCATTGTTATAGATGGTATGCACAGGTGTGTGACACTCGGGAGGTTATTATGTGTACTACGATCGGGGATGTTCGTGCGATGTGGTGGGACCCATTACCTTAGGGTGCCCTTATTCTTGTTGTATGCTCCATTTATTGATTCATGTCATGTTTTTAACTCTAGTGAATTTCATGTTTTAGCATATGGAATAAATTGGCATTTATTTGAACATGGCATTATGATATCACTTATTTCCATAAATGTTAGACTTTTCATAAAATCTTTGTTCATTATTGCATTTATTACATTGGTCTCTATGTACACTGGCGATAGCTTCTTGAGGCACGTGCTTTGTTTCTGCAATGCCTTAGATCTCGGCGACAGGGGAAAGGAAAAAGCGGTTGATAAACCTTGAGCTATTGAAGACTAGTTTTCTATAGTTTTAGAAAGTAATGTGAGTCATTAGAGTGGATTATTATTTGAATTTTATTATGGACTGCATACTTTATATTTGGATGTGATTTAGCTCTTTGTACATATATAGGACATTTATATGGGATGTAATGATGGATAGACCTGGGCCGTATATTATTCTTGTCTTTTGGACGTTTATTTGATTTAAAATAAAGGCGCCTATTTATTTGACGTTGATTTATACGCGGATCATTTATTTGTGTTTAAATTACATGTACGCCATTTTGAGAAAGGAAAAATTAACACCCGGAGTTTTAAGATAGGTTTAGTAAAATGTTAAATAAATCTTTTCTCATGGGATCCCAAATGCTCTTATTTAAATTGTCAAAAAAAAAAAAAATTGTCTTAAAAATCCGGGGTGTTACATTAATTCTTCACGTAGAATCAATTTTTGTCCTCTAATTTGTTGCCTCCTTAGTTATATATACTATATCATACTGTCATGTTCCCATGCAAAACTCTTGAATTATATTGGAAGTCTGATATAATTTTAAGTCATCAAAACCAGTCATTTCATCAAACCTAATAGTACACACTTAAGAGGAGAAGAAGGAGTACATGCCTCAATTTTCATGCATGTTAAACCTATTTTTATTAAAGGTAACATATTCATCATGTTAGGAATGGACGAGATAGGCCATATACCTTTTTAGCCCATGTTTGTTTAGGTTAAAAGTCATGACCAACCATTTTTCTTAATTTTTTCAAAGATCCAAAACAGTAGGTGCGATTGTTCAAATGCATTGATCTTTCATGCATTGCCTATTTTTGATATTTTAAGCACAGTGAATGACATAGATTTGAAAAAGAAAAGAAAAGAAAAGAAAAGAAAAAATATTGTAGCTTGTATGAAAAAAGGGCATGTATTTCTTCCTCTCCTTAGATGGGTACATGTACTAGGACTCAACTTCATAACATGGTGCTACTGATACTTGAGATGAGATGAGATGTGGCTAGTGACGATTTGAGCTTACCTAAGATGACCCAAATTTGGCATTAAATGAAGTGAGATAATTGAAAATATCATTTAAGTTATGTTGAGATGAGTTGGAGGAGATTGTTTTTTAGATGATTTAGACATAGATGTATTTCCATCTCAAGCAAAATATATAGCTAGGGCTGAATTTTGGGATGAGAAGAAATGACCGTTTTACTGGAGGAATGAGATGAGATGGCTCAAGATAGAAGCGATAAGCAAACTACTAACATTGAGCTGGGTTGAGATTAGGATTTTTCATCTCATCCCAAGCAATAAAATGCTAAGATGAGATGGTTTTCATCTCAGCTTAGCTCAAGCACATTTGACAGTGATATTGCCTATCTCACGTCATCTGACTCGTCTCAAGCACACTGACACCATCTCAAGCATTAAAAGGCTGAGATGAGATGGCTTTCATCTCAGCTTGGCTCAAGCACCACTGATGGTAAAATTGCCTATCTCACATTATCTGACTCATCTCAAGCACCACAGACACTTGTGCTATGGACAGGAAACTAGACTAGAAACTATGTCGGAACTTTAAAGTATTTTGTTTGTTTAATTGGATGAGCTTCGAAATTTCAAATGCCTAATCTGAATTGAATAGGTAAAAAATATTTGCTAGATGACTCTCTCTCTCTCTATTGCGATCTTTACAAGTTATATACTGACTGAAACACCGATTTCCAACTACTCTCTTCGGCATCCATCATACTTTTTCTGTGTTTATGAAACGCAACCTTTGACCGTCTTTTTACTTTTATGTTTTCTTTGAAGCCAAAGACATTTTAGACTCGCTTCTTTGACTTTGAATGCTTTGCACATTTCACTACTAATGGTCAGAATTAAGAACACTCATCGAGTATTTACAGCACTTTGGGTATGAGCACCTACTTTTTGCTGGTAATTGTTGTTCCCTCGACGAAGGATTGCGGATCAAAATGAGTGTATTATACAAAGAGTTTGAGTAGGCAGACATGCTCAAGGGTGCATGAAGAAATTTACACTCTTTTTTTATGTATGGTGAAATTTTTGTAAGTAAATTTAATCTGCTCATTATGTTGGGAATGGGTTAGTCAGGTTAGAGATCAAGTTTTATGTCCATTGAATGCTTTTAACTTATGTCTTATTGAATCAGAAGTCAAGACCATTGATTTTTCTTAATTTTTCTAAAGATCCAATATAAGTATTTAGGATCGTCCAAATAAATTGATATCTATTGTTGGTGTGCAGAACATGATGAAAAGCTTAAACTTAGAAATAAAAAATTTCATATATGAAAAGAAAGAACGGGAACTTCTTCCCACGCTCTTGAGACTTACACATACCAAATTATCCAACATTAAGTTGATGCACCTAGTTTATTACATGGGGTTTTTACATGATACCCACTTTTGAATCTCCTAATTTACACTGCAACCAATCTCAAAAGGCGCCATTCATACGATCTCAAAACATGCATGCAAATTCTATATGGCCTATATAATCTTCACAGAACCGGTGTCCACGGATCGCGAGTAATGGCACCCGAAATGTTGGTGTTTATAGCCCATTCAGCTGATAATGTTGTACGTGTATGGTCAGCATATGACTATATTTGTCAGCTGTGACAAGATAGATTTTTTACAAGATGTTTAGTGTATATTATTAAGTTGCTGTTCTCAGAGAATACGAGTTTAATAAGAGATCCATCAACAAAAGGATCATCCTAAGATGATCATCTTATGCCTATTAAAAACGAATTGAATCAGATAGTTCTATTTCTAAAACCTAGTTGAAAAGGTTGAAAAAGAAGTTATTCACAGCCGCTCGAAGGATTCCTCGAAAAGTTAAGGATTAGTAATCCTTGTTAGAAATCGAATGAATTCAGTCTTATACATATGCGAGGAAAGTAATCAAAAATGAAAGAAGAGGAGTTCTTCTTTCTTTTTTCACTTAGGAGTAAGGCGAGATAGAAGTCTCATACGTAATTTTGAACGAGAGAAAGAAGTGAGGAATCATCTTCCAAATAAAAAGAAAAAGGTGAAATTTGTCGCAATTGATAAAACTATTTCAATCAGTTTATTGTAGGAGAATCTATCGTTTGTCAAAGATATGATATCATCTTGAGAATGAATGAAATATACGGGTATATATTATGAGCTATGAATCAATGGGTTGGTAGGTAGGTGCAGAGAGATCATAGAATCAAGCCACTAAAGAATAATGGAGAAGAAAGGTAGTGGCAAGGGAAGGATAAAAACATGTGGGTGCCAAAGCGCCTGCCTCTGTATCTATAAATAAAGAGGCCTAACAAAATGTGCACATTCCCACTACCAAGCGCACTCACTCTTTAGACGAGTCAGAGCTGCTCTCTATTTTAAGTGGAGGAGATTCAATTCCATGTAAATTTTATAGATACGAAGCTGACAATGGATGTCTAGAAGTCTTCTTATAAAATCAAAAGAATCATCCATGTTCCACAAAACTAATTGAAGTGACGGACGCATGATTTTGGAGGGTGACGCAAAGTGAATTCTAGAACTCAAGAGTGCAACACATTGTACCGTCCAGTTTAGGTCTCAGATCAAGGAACACTTGGATCATCAGTGGATGAGATTTTTGGGGCACTGCCTATCTGATGTACATCATAGAAGAGCAATAGCTTGGTTCACCCAAAATATAAGCCGCAACTAGTAGTTTTTGGCTGCATACAATGACCTACATATCAGTATTTCAGTCATGTGAGGCTCATTGATTGGTGATCCAAGCCGTAGATCTTTTTCGTGTGCATTATATAGGCTATGCCCAAAAATCTCATCCATCTTGTTATGTTCAATGTAACCACGATCCCCCTTTTAAAAAGTAGGATTACTACTTTAAATTAGTATCGATGACCAGAGGCACCTTTGCTACCAAAGTGCTTAAAAAGAAAATGTATAAAGAAGAATGATACTTGCTATCATTATATGGACCACACTGTATCGTTAACACGATTTGGACCTAATATGATCCCTCTATAGATGGTATAATATCGCGCATTTCCTGCTACAAGTGGTTCACGCTATTTCATCTAGTGAGCATGGGAATGGATGAGTCATAGTGCAAAAGTTGTAACATGTCAAATCTTCTCCACCATTCAACAGCATGTGCTTTCTTTCTGACACATTGAAAATGAACGCCATCCATCACCCCTTCTCTTTTAGCGGACGTTACGGATCCTTCACAGTTGAGATCAATGGCTCAAATACTGGCACCCAAAAGGCCAAAGAATAACCATTTAAACCAATCGCTTTCCCAAAACACTAGACAAGAAAAAGCCCACCATGCTTCAATAAAGCTTTGCCAACAAAGTATCTTTTTTTCTTCAAATAATTAGTCTGCTGACAAAGGAAAGTTTTGGACCCTACAGGTAAAGATGTATACTATTTGACTCTCATCTGTCCCTTCAAATTGGTCCGCTGATATTAAATTGTCTGCAAGAAGGGCGCCACTGAAGCCAACCTGTGAATTGTCCACTAAAGGAGAAAATAGCAAGATAGCCCGAGGGCAAAAGGGAAATTGGAAAAGGCTGGAGGAAGAAAACTGGGCATGGTATGGGTGAATAATTCGAGTTTGCTGTTTGTTGGCTCGGAAGACGCCATCATCAGCGGCGCTGGCCCCCATGTGAGCAGGTACCCACGAAGTAATCCAACCGTTGTCAATTAGCAGAAAAAGGTTACACGTCGCGTGCACCCTCCCAGCCACACAAATTTATCCACCCTATAACCGCTGGAAACGCGGTCTCGGGAGAACCGCGACTACTTGAGACCCTTACTTGTCTGAACTTTTACGTAAGTACCACCCAGACCCTCGCAGACTTGAGAAACGCCACACGAGAGCCTCCATAGAGCCTTCCTCTGCTCATTCGCGTTACAGCTCCAGGTTACGGTCTTTTTGGCGTCTAAAAAGTTATATTGAAAAGGGACGAATCCGAAAGTTTCACAAATGAAAGAGCGGTGGACAAAAGAAGGTGAAACTGTAAATATTTGGTTTCTAGAGAGAGCGACTCTAAAGTAGGGTGAGATTCAGTATCTGCGCCAAGAAACATTCGGAAAAAGTAAAATTATCTTATTTTAATGGCCGGCGTGCTAGGTTGAAGCGTATGGACACAAAATATATGTGATCCATTGATTGAGGATTACTTCACACTATTGACTGAGACACAAGTATATATATATTCTTAGCACACAAAGCTCGTGCATATGCAAGGTGCAACTTTATCTTATATTTTACAAGAGTCAGTTTTCATGTCTTAAGCCTGTAACTTTTTCAAGGTCACACAATGAAAATTCTATTGTTAGGCCAAGATTTTCCTTCAGACACAAATAATATATATATATATATATATGTGTGTGTGTGCTTAGTTACTTGAAGATAGTTGATATGGTACTAATTATCAAGAGGCTTAGTGTTTCTTGGGAAAAGAAATATCCATGTCTTCCGGTTACTGTTCGTCACACTCATCCATTAGTAAGATTGATAGGCAGAGATTTTATCTGGTATATGTGCATATATTTCAATTAGGTGGATCAAATGGTCTCTAAGGTGTTAAGACGTGATCTCGTTGTGATACAATGAAGCACTGGCTGCCCACTTTTGAGCGATCATCTCCGTCTGTGTTTGGCGTAAATAATCCACTTGATGCTTGCTCTCAAGTGTCTAGTAACTCAAATACACATATCTACTATCCAAGCAAATGTCTTCTTGTCATTGAACATGGATTAGAAAAGAAACTACGCAGCCAAATGGTAGTCCAAGATGCGTCTTAGGCCAAACATCTCCTTAGAGGTCCTTTCTCTTTTATATTTCTTTTCTTTTTTCCAGATTTAAGCCATGCATTATGTTAATAAGAATCACACCAATTGGATGACTCTAACCACTATCTTTTCAACATAAACAAACACATGGGCTAAGATCATACTATCATTATGATCTTCGGTGTCAATCCGAGGAAGGGCAAACATGGTGAATTGCTTAAATCTTCTAAAAATCACATCGCTCACCATGAAAAAGGCGCATCTCCGCTCAAATGCTATTCAAGCGTCTGGCATTTCTGGGGCCGAACTATGTATAGTTATAGATTCATATTTGACATGTCCACTTTGAGTTAAGATAGTCCACCTTAAGTCTACTGCCAGAGATGAAATGTCGACAGCTTCGAGTAAACGATTCAGATCGATGATAGAATGGACCCCGTTACATAAAGAGGTACCTTTACATCAATGAATTTTTGGGTTAGCGTTCATCTTGGGCCCATTGAATAGTTCCACCCATGACCGGTCCAATCCCAGTCCAACTGCCAGAAAGTCCAACCTTAGCCGTTGAAGGGTACGGATCGAACGTGGTGGTTGCAGAGTTTGGTGTAGGGCACCGTCCGTTCCATAATAGTTGCCTAGAGAAGATGCGTAACTCCAGGACACACTGGAGGTATGGTGGCATTCCGGCAATTAACTGTCACAAGAGGCCCTTTTCTTTAAATCTGCAAATGCAAAACCGACAACGGTCCATTTCTCTCCGCTTATTTTATCCGTTTATGACAGAGTTAGCTACAGTAACTACCCTTTCTCGGTTTCTTCTATATATACCAGTGAAGAATCCGGTCCCTTCATCGCTTCTTCTTACTCTCTGCCTCCAGAGAGACCATGGCCTCTCTGGTATGGGCTTTCTTCCTACTCCTCCCACTTTCAATACTCTCTGCCAAACAAACCTACATTGTTCATATGAATCATAACCAAAAACCCCAATCTTACTCCAGCCATGAACATTGGTACGCCGCTCAACTCCAATCTCTCTCCGTCGACACCACAGAGAATCTTCTCTACAACTACAACACCGCCTTCCCTGGTTTCGCAGTCTCTCTCGACCCGGAACAAGCCGAAGCACTTAGGCAATCGGAATCCGTGCTGGGTGTTTATACGGATACTGTATACGAACTCCATACCACTCGTAGCCCCCGCTTTCTCGGGCTCGATGCCGGAATTGGATTGTGGGAAGGTCACAGTAGCCAAGATCTCGACGAGGCCACTCAAGACGTCATAATCGGCGTTCTAGATACCGGGGTCTGGCCGGAAAGTGAAAGTTTCCTGGATGTCGGCATGCCGGAGATTCCTTCTCGGTGGAAAGGAGAATGTGAGGCCGCCGCCGATTTCAGCCCCAAGTCTTGTAACCGGAAACTGATTGGAGCGAGAAGCTTCTACAAGGGATTTCGCATGGCAGCGGCTGCCAAAGGCGAGACGACCGAAGAGAAAGATTCGCCGCGTGACGTAGAGGGTCACGGAACCCACACTGCTTCCACGGCCGCTGGATCTGTGGCAGCAAACGCGAGCCTTTTGGGATACGCAACCGGAACGGCCCGTGGGATGGCGTCGCGTGCTAGAGTGGCGACATACAAAGTCTGCTGGACCTCCGGGTGTTTCGGATCGGACATTCTCGCCGGGATAGAGAAGGCCATCACGGACGGTGTCGATGTGTTGTCACTTTCCCTCGGCGGCGGATCCGCACCCTATTACCAAGACACACTAGCGATCGGTGCGTTCGCTGCTGTGGCCCAAGGCATCTTCGTCTCGTGCTCGGCAGGCAACAGTGGGCCCGAAAGGGATACTCTTGCTAACGTGGCTCCGTGGATAGCGACGATTGGGGCTGGGACTCTCGACAGAGACTTTCCGGCGTACACGGTGCTCGGAAACGGACAAAAATATACCGGAGTTTCTTTGTATGGAGGAAAAGAAATGGGTGCGAAGAAGGCGGGGCTAGTGTACGCAACTGCTAATTCCAGTAACATGTGCCTTCCTGGGACGCTTGATCCCAAACTTGTGCGTGGAAAGGTTGTGCTGTGCGACCGTGGAACCAATGCTCGAGTGGAGAAGGGTTTGGTTGTGCGAGAGGCAGGAGGAATTGGAATGATATTGGCGAACACAGCGGAGAGTGGGGAGGAAATGGTGGCGGATAGCCATCTTTTACCCGCGGTTGCTGTGGGGAGGAAGGTGGGTGATGTGATCAGGAATTATGTGCGGTCGGCTCGGAATCCAACGGCCTTGCTGAGTTTTGGTGGGACCGTTTTGAATGTGCACCCATCGCCCGTGGTGGCAGCTTTTAGTTCGAGAGGACCGAACACGGTGACGCCCGAGATATTGAAGCCGGACGTGATCGGACCGGGTGTGAATATCCTTGCTGCTTGGACCGGTGCCGTAGGACCCACCGGATTGGATAAAGATCCCCGGCGAACTGAGTTCAATATTATTTCCGGTAAGCTTTTCATTTTTGCTAATTTTTATCTTCCTCTGTTTGGTTTTTGGCATTTCAGGTTTAGTTATTTCTGGGTAGGCAAATCATGCATCTATATAGAATATGTTAGTCGTCACATGTGCCGTCGGGCTGCTTGTGATAAGTTGCGCTAATTAAAGAATCATAGATGGGAAATCCTAAGTCCAAAGTTATGTTGACCAAAGTGGGAAAACCAAAGTCCAAAAAGTTCTACCACACAATTCCTTTGAACGAGGGTACCCAGCTAAGTTCTTAGCGGCGCAGTAAATTTTAGGCTGGCTAGGCAGAAATACAGTCGCCATAATTAATGGTAATTTCCGCTATCTTATCTGTCAAGTATTTGCTGGACTTGAATCCACACAACTTCTCGGCGAGGACTTTGTTCCCATGTGTGTTGAATGATCCTTTATGACACCTGACTTGTTCAATGATAGTCCAGGGGTCGCTGTTACTTACATTGATCCTTTATGTCACCTGACTTGTTCAATCATAGTCCATGGGTCGTTGTTACTTACATGGAAAGAAGCCCCCATTGAAAGCAATATGCCGTAGCAAGCTCCTGTTGTACTTGCCAAATTGCTTTCACTGGGTTCTTCTTTTCTGTCTGTCAACGATTGCTGCGCGATGTCCTTTCCAATAAGGGATTGGTATTTACAGAATTACAGGTTCTGGATTTGGTTGATACGCCCATCGTTTTAATTTGTCTACCGGCCTTATAATTTCCAAGTGAAATTTGAGGACCCTTGTCTCTTTCAATATCAGCTCCTCTTTTAGTATGATGGTTGAGCATTTTTTCCCGGATTCAAGTGAGTCCATCCTTTTTAATGATCCATAACTCTGATTTCTTGCTTCTAGAAGGACGGCTAGGAAATGAAAAAATAGTAGAATTTTGAGCTGCTAAGGTTGGCTGGTAATGGAGGAGAAATTTGGGTTTAAAGGCCTTTGAACTTCTTATTTTTATTTGATAAAAATGACTTTGGCCAAGTGGAAAATACTTTGTTGCATGCCTAAGCCAGCTTGCGGTTTTTGGGGGAAGGCTCATCACCTCGCAGGCACTCCTCACTTGTTATTTTTATTTGATAAACTGCGAGAGTGAATTCAATGGAGCAGCCAATTAAGGTTTGTCTGTACTGCAGGAACATCGATGTCATGCCCGCACCTCAGCGGAGTAGCGGCCTTGCTCAAGGCCGCACATCCAACCTGGAGCCCAAGTGCCATCAAGTCCGCCCTCATTACCACCGCCTACACAGTCGACAACACCAAATCCCAACTCCGTGATGCGGCCGAGGGTTCACTTTCTACTCCATTGGCCCATGGATCCGGTCATGTGGATCCCCACAAAGCTCTTTCTCCAGGCCTCGTCTACGATATAACAACTGACGACTACATACGTTTCCTATGTTCCATAGGCTACACAGTGGCTCAAGTTCAAGTCATTGCCAAGCGCCAGAATGTAACTTGCCGTCGCAAGTTGTCAAATCCAGGCAACCTCAATTACCCATCGTTCTCCGTCCAATTTAAGAAATCACGTCGATACGTGAAATACACCCGCCAGCTGACAAATGTAGATGCTGCGGGTTCGGTTTATGATGCGACGGTTGAGGCCCCCGCAAGTGTAGCGGTGGTGGTAAGGCCCAAAAGACTTGTTTTCAGGGAGGTGGGAGACAAGCTAAAATATAGTGTGACATTTGTGCCGAGGAAGAAGGCTGGTAAACCAATGGAAGCATTTGGATCCATAACATGGAGCAACAAACAGCACCAAGTGCGGAGTCCTGTTGCTTATGCTTGGGTATAGCAGTTCTCAAATTTGACGTTAATTGTCTTTAGAGTGGCTTCACTATCCTTGCGACAGCCGAAAGGTAACGAGAAGTTGCACAGTTTGAATCGGATTAAGAAACTAGGAATCTGATAAAATAACCATTATAGGATGCCTGGAGCTCAATCAATTACCCTTTCTGTAGCTAAGTTAGAATACTTGGAAGGAAACTCCGCGTCCTTCGTTTCATTTTACTCTCTTGTTTCACTTACAAAATTAGTGGGCGGTTTGGCTCTTTTTTAAGGGGTCAGTGTGGGATTTATGAACTTGTATTTGATGATTACAGTAATCTCATATTCTCATATGGGTATACTTTATGAATTCTAACTGCTTTATACCACATGAATTTTTAGGCTGTGTTTTGAAAGAAATTATATATCCTTCCGTTCATCTTGTAGCCCCCAATTTTTCTTTCAAGGGTAAGACAGAATTTTTAGTAAATATGGGATCGAGTGAATCGCAAATTAAGTACGTCAAATAATTAGGTGAAGTCAAGTGGGGAAAGATCAGAACCAGATAGCGGTGCAATGACGTATCTGGCCGCTAGATCAACTCAACATCAGGTTCACTTAACTAAGAAACAGTACAGCTTACAAAAGCATGGCGGTGAAGAACAACAAAATTAACCCATCAACACGCGGAAATAGCTCAGCCGAACTACGATGAGCGCCTAACTCTTAGATCGTCCAGTAGCATCCCTTGTTTGGCGACCTCGTGGGCCTTGTCGTCTGCCGTTCGGTGATCATGATGAAAGGATATTAGAACAGCCCAAAGGTTCTACGTATAATAATATTGTTCACTTTAAAAATTAGAGCCCATATAAACTAATTCTCTCGTGATTTTGTTTTTTCCTTGAGGGAAAAGATTTTGTTACATGTAAAATCTTCCTAACTTTTATCAACAACCCAGTCACTTTCTCCTTAACGACGTAGAATTAACTCTCAGCGCTATCAATCGCCCGCTTAAGGGTGCTCTACCCACCTTAGTGATGATGTGGGACTAAATCTTAAACAAAGCAAATAGGCACCTAGTTTAGTTGGAAATGCCCCATTTTGTTATTTTGGCTTTTAGGTTAAGTCCACGAGTCCTTATCACTTTAAGGAGTTTTATATTCTTAGGAAACATATTCATTCATTATATCTTGATGGCACCCAATTTAATAAAAAATGGGGCCTATTTGTTTTATTTCTAGGAATCTAAGAATTTTTGGACTTCTTTGGGAGATCACAAACTTAGTAAAGAGAGAATGCCCAGTGCAAATGGAGATGGGGCCTGGGGCCTGAAATGATAGATGCATAAAGGGACCCATCATGGTTATCTCTGGTCTCGTTTTATTGTATCTTTTTAGAAGAGCAAATCAAACCAGTTTATCGAGGCATGTCAAGTGCTAGATCATAAGGGAAAGTTTTTTCTGAACATTAGTCCCTTTGTGGTAGATATAGATCGGACTCATCTTGGCTTTTGACGGGAACCATTTTTGGCATCTTTCCAAAAGGGAACGTTGGACAAACTCTCTGGGGCATGGCGAGCGCTACCTCACCGAAAAAGGTTCAGCTCTCAGGGATGGCGAGCACTACTCCTGAGCGAGTATGGGATCAAAAAAGAGAGGGGAAAGGATGAAAGAAAAATGGATCACTTTTTTTTACTTTGGACCTCTTGGAAGAACAATAATATAATTTCTTCCTCTTCTCAAAAATTGCAAAGCTTAGCTCTACATGTTTTTCTCTATCTCTCTAAGAACCACAAGGAGGTATTTTATAGATTTTTTAGAATATGGAGTTAGGAGTGGCTTGAGAGTAATGGAGTGTGGAGAGTAGTTAAGGGAATCCTAGGAAGAAGTGGGAAAGTGGAACATCAGTTGAGGTGGAGAGAAAGAAAAACGTATAGGGAAGAGGGAGTGGGCTAGAATAATGGGCTCCACTCTTCTCGATAGAGAGAAAGAGAGAGGAAAATGAGTTCCACCTAAGATCACTTGGACACACAATTCGAGATAGTTATTTCAAGGTGGGACCCATTCTTGAGTTTTGTATGCGAAGAAATATTTTTTTTCGTAGAAAATCCTATTTTGAGGACTTTTGAAAGATACGGCTCGTGGCTCCCTAATGGGCCCATTTTTTCATTTTTTATTTATTTTTATTTTTTTCTAAGTTACGTTTTTTATGGCCTCATCAGAGAGTCCTAGACATTGGGCATTTTTTTCCTTCTTTTGGGAGTAATGGAAATGGGTCTCACTTTTTTGTTGATCAAGTGGGTCCTCATTTATGGGCATTTGACACCTTAAGGAAATCCTTTTAGGAAGCTAAATTTATGTGAATTCTTCCCCAAGAAAGTCGTAGACTTTCAAAAATGCCTATTAGCATTTTCTTTTTTCTGTTTATTGGTGAATGAATCCCATATATTTAACTAAGGTGGGCCCCACCTTAAGGGCTCTTAAGATGGGGTATTATAACACCCTGGGTCCTAACATTACATTGGTTTTTGACTGAAGCCCTCTCTTGGCAATACAGGACTAACTCTTGGAGTTTCTTTTTATCCCAATGACTTTGCTTTTTCTTGTAAGAAAAATGAATTGATACTTTGAGATATTACCCATACCCTTATAACTAGCCAAGTTCTCTCTCCTCGAGCAATATGAGATTAACTCTTAGGGTCCTTTCTCATCTCGGATTAGCTTACCCAAGACTGCCTCCAGCACCTGGTCCCATATCCCTTTTAAGGAACAAGCGTCCTCACATGATTACTTTGGCCAGCAGTATGCTACTGGCCCACACTACAAGGAAATTTGACTCTGACACCAATTGTAACATTTTCGGTCCTAATAGTACATATATTGTCTGCTTTAGCCGAAACTTCACAATTTTGCTTTTTTTGCAAGAAAAACACGCATGTACTAAGAGAGATACTTAGCTCTTATAGCTAGCCTAGATCTGTCTTCACGAGCAATGTAGGACCAACTTTCAAGATCTTTTTCATATTATATTTGAAAGATCTTATATCATGGATGCCCAGAGGATAATAGATGGGTAAGACATTCTTGTTTAACGATCGAAGCAGTTATATCTGCAAAGTCATGCTACAACCCAAACATTGTCAAATTTCAACTCGTGAACTTTTTAATCGTTTGATGTATGGACTTTAATACAGAATTAATATTAAACCAAGCATGTAAATCCATCATCTAAAGGCCCCATAAGTCAAAGGTTCAGAATCGTCCCTTACAATAGACCGTCCCATCCATAGATGAGCCCTTACATTGGGCACCCGCATATTTTTATGAGCAAAACATCAGCAGCCTAGGTTATTGGGTTATATTATCCAAAGGTGGGATCTAGATACGGCCCCCCCGAGTGAGTCCGTAGAGCAGAACTGCCAAATACACAAATGCTACAGGAGTTCGTTAGCTGAAAAGAAATCCTGACTACATAGCCACTAATACCTAGTACAATTTAAATGGATGACACTGAGCTCCGGCTCCAGGTAAATGCAATTGGGCTCTTGACAGCATGCACTCCATCGCTCCATGTAATGGAACCGAAGCTTGATCTGGGTTCCGCAGTCACCTGGTTGGCCACTGAAGCAAATGTAACTCCGTAGGATAATGTCTGATTTTGTGAGCTAAATACAAGCCTAATCGGCGACACAGTGATCTCAACCGATGGTGGGGCTGAAACCTGCGCCTCATAAACTGCCTCCGATCCACCAACGTTAGTCACCGCCCTGCTATAATTTACAGTCGCCTTGTCAGATTCGAAAACCACAGAGAAAGATGGGTAATTTAGATCTCCGGGACTAGTAAAGGCTACTTCAGAGCAATCAAAACTCGCCTTGGTAAAGATTTTGATCTGCCAAGCCTCAAACCCAATAGCACAAAGGAATGCTACATAATCACTTGGATGGATATCGTAGATTAGACCCGGATTGAGCGCTTTATTGGGCTCCACATGGCCAGCGCCGTGAACAAACGGTGTGGATTCATTGCCGGTGGCAAGATCTTTGATGTTTTCGCCTGCGTCGTCTAAATTGTATGCGGTTGTCATGAGGGCAGATTTGATGGCAGCAGGGCTCCAATGTGGGTAAGCCTTGCGGAGTAAAGCAGCCAAGCCACTCACATGTGGGCAGGACATTGAGGTGCCGGAAATTATGTTGAATTCTACCCGCCGTGGATCAATTTCCAGATCAGTGGGGGCCGCAAATCCAGTCCATCCGGCTAAGATGTTGACGCCGGGAGCGATCACGTCCGGCTTCAGAATTTCCGGCGTTTGGTAATTTGGCCCACGGCTTGAGAATGCTGCAACCTTGGGAGCGGCAGGGGAGGATCCAATCACGGTGCCGCGGAAGATAATTGTGGCACCGGGTGAATTTGCAGATTTGACGTATTGCTTGATTTGGTCACCGGCCGTCTGACCCACCATGGTCGCCGGGATGAGATGGGAATCGGCGATCAACTCTTCGCCGTTGTCAGCAGTGTTAGCGAGAATCATCCCTATTCCACCTGCTTGCTTCACGGCAGCGCCCTTCTCCACGCGAGCATTACCACCACGGTCACAAATAACTACTTTCCCTGCGACTATCGACGAATTGAGACTGTCCGTGAGACAGAGTCTGCTTCCACAATCTTGTGCATGCACAAGTGCATATTTGGAATCGCCAAGCGGATCACCGGAGTAGAGAGATACTCCACCATAAACGCTACCGTCTCCGAGAACGACATCTGCCGGAAATTCTCTATCGACCGTGGAAGCTCCGACAGTCAAAATCCAAGGGGCAATATTCGTGGCGGTGTACGGATCCGGTCCAGAATTCCCTGCCGAGGCAGAGACAAGAACACCCATCTGTGCAGCTCCAAACGAGCCGATCGCGATCGAATCCCGATCATAACCTCGGGCGTGGCCGCTAGATCCGACAGAGAGAGAAATAACATCTACGCCGTCTGCAACTGCCTCATCCATTGCAGCGAGTATGTCTGAATCAAAGCAGCCCCCGCTCCAACAAATTTTGTAGGCAGCGATTCTG
This sequence comes from Warburgia ugandensis, assembly GCA_035236585.1. Classification (NCBI taxonomy): domain Eukaryota; kingdom Viridiplantae; phylum Streptophyta; class Magnoliopsida; order Canellales; family Canellaceae; genus Warburgia; species Warburgia ugandensis. The sequence goes on from CP141126.1 coordinate 14,947,898, forward strand.
GCCTTAGTGGCCATTCCCCTTGCCTCTCCCACGGCGTACTCGTACAATCCGGCGTTAGCGACGGTAGCCCCACCGGCCGTTGATGCAGTGTGCGTCCCATGGCCTTCAGTATCCCTCGGCGACTTCTTCTCCAATGTTTCATTGATAGGTCTTCTCATCGCCGCTTCGTACCCTTTGTAGAAGAATCTCGCACCGATCAACTTCTTGTTACAGGAAGTCGCCGGGAAATCGGGAGTAGTTTCACAAACACCTTTCCATCGGTCAGGCACCGGCGAAAGGCCGGCGTCGGAGAAGCTCTGCCGTTCAGGCCAGATCCCGGTGTCTAAAACCCCGATGATGACATCGTCGGCGTAATCCGAATTTGGCCAGAGGCCAGAATTATCAGCAAGGCCCAGAAAGTGCGGGGTGTGCGTGGTGTGGATGCGATGAATTCGCTCGACGTTGACTGAGAGGATGCCGGGGAGCTGCCGGAGAACGTCGGCTTGTGATGGAGTGAGACGGGTGGCGAAACCGTGGACGACATGGTCGTAGGTATAGAGGATTCTGCTGGCAGAAGCACTTTCGGAGAGAGAGCGGAGGGTGGAAGAATACCAATGATGGTGGGATGTGAATTTTGCGGGCTTCTGGGACTTCGACACGTGGATGATGTATGTCTCTGCGTTTTGTTCAGAAATCGTGGAGGTGATGGTGGTGGAGAGGAGGAAGACAAGAAAGGTGAATGAATAGGCGTTGGCCATGATTTTCTGCTTCTCGTACAGTTTCTGTTTCTGTCAACGTTTCCTTCCTCTATATTTGTAAATGGAGCAGAAGAAGAGAGGGGGGTGCGGATATCAACATAGAACTGATAGTTAGATATTACTGTTATATTCTGTCGTTGACCAGACCGGATTACGATTACCAGCCATTGTCCGGGAAATTGCAAGGATCGGTCCGTAGGATTAGGAAGGGTTTATTTGTAGCTTGACGCGAGACGTCGATCTTCGGTTCTTCATAGATGGGGCCCATGCACATTCAAAGACTAGAACGTTGAAAATGCCATTCATCTGGGCATAACCCACGATAGACACGGACTTCTGCCCTCATCCCGGTTCCCTCCAACAATAAGTCTGGGGGCATAATCCTCTCGCTAGTTTACACGTGGCAACAGATGGACCGTTCAACGGAGTCATCCTAACGTTCCTCGGAAGAAATCATCACCGGTCATGACCGTTGCACGATGAGGCAGGAGTTAATAGAGGTTAGGTTCCTCCGGATGGAAAGAATTTTGGCTCTTAGCCTGTCAACGACGGGTTAAGATGGATCATCCAAAAGTATGGGTCCCGCTTGTAACTTCAGGCGTACGACGGCCTCTTGTTCATTATGTACAAGCGACAAGCAGAGACGGTTTGAAGTGGGCCCGCTTGTTTCCATGCCTAATTCTAATTGGTTGTTACTTGTAAGGGTTTGTTGTATGCCTAATTCTAGTGAGTCCTTGTTAGTAATTTGGTTTTTGTTGTAAGCCTAATTTTAGTTATCACATTCTTAGTTCTTTTTACTAGGTATTAGGCCGGTGAACTACTGGGTTTGATGAAAAGTGATGGTTGACATAGAATTGTCTAAAGCTACGCTGTCTAAAACATGAAAACAATTGCTTGTTTGCTATTCCTAATGGTTGCTTCATTTGGAGGCGAAAAATGTCATTGTTAGAGTGCCATTTGTTTGATGATGAAGAATATGAGGAAATTGAATTATATGAGGAAGGGGATAGAAACGAGGGTGACAATGGAGTGGATCCTTTAGTATTGGTTGAAGATGACTTATCTTGTGAATCTTTATATGTTTATTTTTAGTTCTATTAAGATTCTACTTATGTTAAAAGGGCAGCCTTCTGCACAAAGCTCCCACATATGTAGAGCTGTGGAGCACAAAAGGTTCCATAGTACATAGCTTTACTTTACAATTTTGAAAAAACCTTTCTACACCTTAAACCTGTGACCTCATGGTGACAATTTTTGTGCCTCAAACCTATAATCTTAAGGTCACACCACGACAACTCTATCGTTGCACCAAAGCTCTCCTTTCTAAGATTCTACTTATGTGCTTTGCTTAAAAAAGAGTGCTTGTATTAGGCTATTTATCATTCTCATTCTTTTATATTTTTTTTTTTTCTTATTTATTAATCAAATTTCAGTATTTTTTGCCTCTTCGTTGCTTTCTAAGAGGAAAAAATGGCTGAATCCCACTTATGCTTCCAAATCTGCTTCCCGAACAGGTGAACTTGCTTCGCACTCTCCAAACCGATGTTACTCAAATCAAACATGGTTCTCATACGATCTTATAACTACCCGACGTTGATATTTTCAAACTATAATGCTGGTTCTAGTAAATATTAAATATACCTAAGTGATTTCATACAATGATGTAGTAGATACATCATGCGGAAAAAATCAGGCAGCAGTAGAATCTTAGTAACACATGCAACAGGGTAGACAACAGTTTCTTGAACATTTTCGGCAATGGCATACTTTTGTACATTTTGGGCCTGTGCAGACACAACTGCAAGAGCAATCAGGGCAAGCAAGAGATGGTGGAGCACAACAAGGACTGCAAGAAGATTTCTCGAAGCAGCTACTGCAGCAAATCCTCCTGAAGCAGTGGCAGCAGTTGGGACAGTGACAACATTGTTGACAACAACAACAGTTCTTCGATGGACCAGCAGCACAACGTGCTTTTTCGAGATGGAAAGCGCACAAGCTGGGGCAGCAACAAATCCATGACATGCAAAACCGTGACTTTGTACTGCTCAATAACAGAAAGTCAAATTATAGAAAAAGTGAAAAATGAAGAGAAAAAGAGTTCGGCATTGCCAAAAAGAAAATGTCAATTATTCAAATATAAGGGAGTAGCTTGCCAGCGCATCTGAAAAGAAAAACAAATAAGCTGCAAATTTCACTCATATCTATAACTAAGGGAAGGGGAGCCTTGGAGCAACGGTAGTGTAACCTGGAGGTCAGGGGTTCAAGGCGTGACAACAGTCTCTTGCAAAAATGCAAGGTAAGGCTGTGTACTATAGACCCTTGTAGTCCACCCCTTTCCCGAAGCCCACATACACAGGAGCTTTGTGCACCAGGGCTTCCCTTTATCTATACCTAACGTACAAAATGGCACCCCATTTGAAACCAAAAAAGGGAACACACAAGCAGAATTGTCACACTGCTAATTGTAATGTGCAAAAGTTCTGTAAAATGATGATGGTTTAGTCATGAAACTAGTTAAAACTTGGTGAATAAGACTGCTCTAAGATCTTGGAATCTCCCAAAGGGGTAATTTGCTTTTTCCAGCCAGTAAGGAATAAGTTGAATGTAGTTACCAGAACCTCAATTTTGTAATATGGGGTCAAACAATTGCTCTTATGGGGTCAAACAATTGCTCCTTTTTGTTGTAATTTCCAACTGAATTCAGATATTTAATTATATATTGTTTCAACATCCTCAAAACAAAGCCATTAATGCCTTCAAAATATTTTGACAGCTCCATGAAAGATCCATCAGTGCAGCTTCCTACTTCAAAATGCACTCTTTATTGATAATCCAATGTGCCATCACATTTTCAAAAGAAACAACTAAATGCCAACCATGGCTGAGTAGAAGGAACTCAATCTGATGTAGAATTCATAATTTCACATTATCACAGCGTATCTAAAATAAACAGCTCTACCCACTGAGACTTTCATCTGAAGGGAAGAATGTCAACAAAGGAAATTAACAACCATGATTCCAGAGGAATAAATTGAACCAAAGCATAGAGATGTTTCCCTTGGTCTAGTCTTTTGGAGAAGCACATAAAGTTGACTAAGTTTTTTGAAGAAAAGGACAATGAGACTTATAAGGGAAAAGGGCCAAATAAGAAATGGAAAGGGCAAAGATTGACCATCTGAAGATCCTCGAAGCTAAATGATAGGCCACCAAGTTTACTCAGTAGTGGGCATCTGACAAATTGCAAGCCACATGTTAGAAAGAAACCCTAGGTGTGTGGTTTCCCCAACTTCTCCAAGTCAAGCTCCTAAATTCTACTGCAGAACACAGATAGGTTGTGTGAAGGGGAGCCTTGGTGTAGAGGTAGAGCTCTTCCCATGTGACCTGGAGGTCAAGGGTTTGAGGCATGGAAACAGCCTCTTGCAAAAATACAAGGTAAGGTTGCATACTGTAGATCCTTCAGGATTCCGCCCCTTCCCTGGACCCCGCATATGCGGGAGCATCATACACCTGGCTGCCCCTTAAGGTAGATAAGTTGGGTCTTTCCAGCTGCTTTTATTAAGTTTCTAAACTCCATCATGGAGGTTTTGATGTTGTGGCCAATCATAAATTCTCTCCAGGTGGTGCACAGAAACTAAAATATTGGGAACAATACCTTGTCATTACAAGCCATTGCCCCGCCCTGGGGAATTTTGTAATTCATCTCACTGTATTCTTCCCAAGAGTGGACACTGTTCAGTAGTAAAGCCAGAAGGATGCCTACAAGATTTGACTGTGCAAGCCCTGTTGAATTAACCATTGCAGTGGGACATGCATCGAGCATCCACAAGAGAAACCTACTACTTTACCGAGAGAGCAAGCAATGAATGGACTATCACATGACAAGTATATCTGTCCTGCCAGTGGTCATACGATATCATAGCTGAAGAATGGTTGATGTGAAGGTCCAATTTCTCTTTATAAGAGAGACAAAAGGTCCACACTAGTCTCATCAGAAATATGATAGGAATAAAAGTTGGGCTAGGGACTGGCTCAGCACAATTGGACGCCTTATGCTCTGCTAATTTCATTCTACATTGTTGAATAACTTCTACTAGGCAAACATAGCCCATGCCAAAATGTGCAAAAGGAGCTCATAATAACTCATTGTTAGAATTTCTCTTTTTCTTTTTTTTTCTAGCAAACCCATCATTAGAATGTTAGTAGATAAAAGAACGTTCTAATTGACTTGGAAAGGCACAATCTGAACTATAATTTGAGCAGCATATCCCAACTGAAGGAGCGTTCCACAAGCAAACCATTTCAGAAACCACCTTAACAGGGTTTCCTCCAACTACGAACCCAATTGGTCTAATAATCAAGCACTTTGAAATAATAATCAACAGCCAACAGAAGGTATTATACAGGTATTAATTTGCTAAAAGGTTACAATTTACCTAACAGAAGGTCAATCTCTAGCAGTAGTACAGGATAGGTCTACTAATTCTGATTGCTTGATACCAAAGATGGGGGTGTATTACATGATGTAAAAGGAAACATTTTACTGGCTAAATAAGTTGTCAGAATAGTAAGTGATTTAAAGTTTATATGATCATATCATTACTAGGGAGAAAATAATGTACAGAATGCCCTGTTTCTCACCAAGCCGATAACACCATGTGGATGACTGCTACGAAGAATAACTAAAAGCACCCTTTGATGCTGATGGTGATTTATAACCATTTTGTTACCGCTGCTGAGTTAATAATTAGCCCCACTTTTTTCCTAGCTTCATGAAAGGTATTGGTTATGTGGTTTTAGAGGAAACTGGTAGCTAGACGTATAATCTATATTGTCATTGCTTTAATTTCCACTAAATTGCCATGATTTTACTTCTTGATTCCAAGGATCAAACAGTACTTTGTTTGAACTTCTTGATTCATTTATAAGATAGAAGGATAAAACCTATACTAAACTAAGACCCATAGGATAAACTACATTAAACTAAGACCTATAGGAAGAAATCATTACTCTTCACTTTTGCTATTATCCAGTGTTTGTTAGAGCTGAAATCCACTTAACTCCAATCATCATCATCAAGACCTTATCCCGATTAGGGATCGGCCACATGAATGTTGTTCCTCCACTCATACAGATATAAAATTTGCTACAGCAAGTAGGTCAATGTTTTTAGCTCACTAGCAACTAGGCAAAAGCATCACAAGAGCATATCAGAAGGCAAGTCAAGTAGTGAGAGAATGGAAATGGACAATCAACAAAATCAAATAGATTCTGTGTCAGATGTAAAAATAATCAATTCCCCCCATCATTTGGAAGGATGGTTGCGAAATTCCTGGGTGGATAATGATATCAATGGATCGAGCCCTCAGATGATGGGAATCCAAGGTTAAAAGGATATCCACAGACCAGTGTTGAAGTTGAAATTCCAACTAAAAGGGCAGCCTGCTGCACGAAGCTCCCCTGTATGTGCGGTCTACGAAAGGGACGGACCACAAGGAATCTATAGTACGCAGCCTTACCTTGCTTTTGCAAGAGGCTGTTTCCATGCCTCAAACCCGTGACCTCCAGGTCACAGTGCAACATCTCAACCATTGTGCCAAGGCTCCCCTTCATTGAATTTCCAGCTGAAGCTCACAAACAGAGAGAAATTCTGTGATTGGTAGGGTAATCGCGAAAATCATTCAACCAGATCATATTTATGCACACATGTTCAAGGCATAGAAGGTGGCCAATGTAAAGATGCTAGTCCTAGGTAACAGCTTCTTCATCTTCTTCTTTGCTTCAGAGGAAAACTTCTTCAAAGTGGTATTTGCATGGTAAGTGGCATAGCTGAGGTCTGGTGATGCTTAAAAGAGCATTGGGCCATAATTTGATCCTAGATGAGATTCCTTATCAACTATCCCTCCATGGTTCTCAGTAGCCTCTAGAGTATTGGTCTGCAACAAACCTCTCTAACATTGCTAAGCAGTTAGGCTAACCAATACATTCTGCTGCATGAACCAGAGGAGTTATAGAAAATTGAGATATGTAAATCTATGTTGAGGTATACAACAAACAAATTCCACAAGGATTAATAAGATGCAATGAATATACAGACTCAAACAGGTGATCATCATTGAAACTCTACTAAGCTTTTGTATTAAATGTTGATCCCCACCCATACCCTCATGTGATTAAAGTCGAAAATAGGAATCTTGGATCTCCAAGACTATGTAAATCAAAGGTCGTATGATAAACCTTGAACACAAAGTCTAAGCTAAATCAGAAAATGATAATCCGAGGGAGGAAGATGAGCAAAACTGATTTTCTGGAAGTGTAACCGTGATTTCCTGAAAGCAAAATTGATTGACTGGTCAAATTTGGTAAAAGAAACTATAGAATATGTTGGCATGCAGTCAGAAGAGGACAGTAAATGGACATCATGGTATCTGATGAAGAGGATATACATGCAGAAAGGACAGAAAAGACTGCACCAAAGGAAAAAAGGTTAAAGGAGGGATTAGCTCCACCACACCTATTGTTTAGCTCTACCAAAGGAGGTAATGATGGAACTATATTTACAAGGTTCTTACCTTTATCAGTTTTCGGTGCTCCCATAAAAAGTATAATCTCTCACCTCTCAAGAATGAAAGGAAATGCTGGCTAAATCCTGAAGTTATGTGCCAACGATTCAGACACATTGCCCCAGCACTATGGGATGCGTATCAAAGCGAAGGTCAATGAGGCTGAACAGAGAGGGCAGACAGAGTAAATTCACACCAATCTCTACTAAAGGATATTGGTTCAGGTGTCAAATTTTACCCCTGAAACTTGCCAGTTCTGAGATTTTCCATCATAACTTGCCTCTCAACTTGGCCATAAAAGGACTACAATTCCATGCATCAGTTGACCAAATCTCTCTTGTAGCCATGTCCCCTATCTTTAGTCTTCCCAAACCTTCAACAGCACTTAGTTGATACCTTTACTATCTTCACATACGCAAGGAGACTTTGTCAAACCACTAATCACCCACTTGGTCAACCAAGTCATATGTTGGCAGATTTGATCTCAAGGACAGTGAAAGGCATTTTCAGACCCCTTCCCCTCCACATTTCTCCTCACAAGACTGAGTTGCACCTGAAGACCCTGTTCCTAATGCAAACGATCAAGAACCTAGGATCACGATTGTAGGCCTCAAAGGAGATGGCACTTCACCTCAGTACCCAGCATGGAAGCTTATGCCATTTACCACCCATATTATGGGAAATGGCCAAAACCTGATTGCCTTTATACTGCTCCAATCAAAGCAGAACCAGATTCATGATCTGCCGGTGCGGCCTACATTCAGAAAGGATGGAGAAGCTGTAAAATAGTACGGAACGCAACATTGACCCCATGAAATGTGGCAATTCACAAGTGGTGCTAGCAGCAGTGAAAGAAAGGAGCAGAGACATGGTGAACAAGGCCGATTGAAAGTGATTGCTATCAGTCACTGGATATTTTTAGGGAGATCAAAAGTTTTCATGTTTTCAGAGAAGCATATAGTTTAGTGACAGACCAGCCACTTATGCATCTAAAAGACGGTGAATCATGGCCTGGGGTACCCGCTATGAATTTGTATGACACTTACCTTTCTGTGCAAGTGGATGCACTACTGCTCGGTTGATGAACAATACGCAATTCTTTATGTTAAAGGAATATGTGATTTAATCGAAAAAGAAACACTAAACTAAGACCAGAGAGGGTATCCAACTGCAATAAGCAAACAGGGACAATAGAAACAAACATTCCAACTAATTGGCGTTACTTACTCTCAGATCCCTTAATATGCATCTCATTATTCAATGAGTGATGACTCTGATTAACTTTAGACATTTGACCAAATTATCATTGAGACCCACCTATTAGTCAGTAAGGTGTCCAAAAAATTTAAGAGCAGTAATCAAGTGCATCAAACTAATCATTGTCACTGCTTGTGCAGATGCACTCCAACACAGTGATTCTGTTACATCCATCACAAGGAAAGATGAAAAATGAATATCCTCTACAAAAAGAGTATGTTTATCACCCTCATCAATCCACAACATCGACGTCTTTTCTGATGACATTATGATGAAGCATTGTTTAAAAACCCCACAAGTTGATGATCAACTCACACAAGTTGACAAGGCTGTAAATAAGCTGATTTTCAATTCACATCCATACTTTGTCCAAGTGAGAGTCAGTCAAGTCACCCAAGAATTATTTAGTCCAACAAAGCCAAGCTGACTCCTTTGCCTGATTGATCTTTGATGTACATCTACTTTTTGAAATTGTGAAGAACTCTAGCATTGGAATTACAGGAACCCTGAACATGAACACCATACCTTCATTATTAAGACAGAAGCCAACGGCCAATTTTCCTGAGAGCCAAAGGACAAGAATATCTTCCTAGCTGATTGCCTGATAAATCCAAAGGCACGAACAGAAGTAGGATTTTTTTATTTTATTTTTTTCTAACAACCTTATCTAGCTAGCTAGTTGAAAGAAGATCTCAAAAGGGAGCAAGCCACCCTGCAAAATGCTTAGGAATCTCGAGAGAACCATGTAGGCAGAGATTCCATCTTAGCCTTCCAAGTTCCAACAGTAACCACACGCCCCCATCCTCACTTGGGAGCACAATTGATTAGTCAGTTAAAGAAACCTTATCAATCCACACATTAATCAAGCGTCTGTACTAGGTTGTAGGTGATTCTCAAAAACAACCTTTGCAGATTGAACAAAAAACCTCAAGTGGCAGCAAGAGCACTAAGTAAATAGTCAGGGATCTTGGAAGAAACATGTCTATGAGAATTTATAATGTGCTCTTAATAGAAACTGCATGTTTGGAGTCCGTACTTGTAAGCATAGTTGATATAAGTTACTGAAACCTTATACATCCACAATGAGGAAAATCTAGTTTTTCCAGAATTTGACTTGCCATGGATAACTTTGACATCAAGACCAGCTACCTTTTCACATTTGAAGAAGAAAAAAATTGCTTTGAATTTACATCCTGGAGTAAGTTAAAAGCATCAATTTGATGACTGCTTAGAAAACAGCTTAACTGGTTCCCAACTCCAGCTATGTCCAGAGAATGAGCTTTACACCCGCTGTATTTTCATTAAAACGGTCATCATCTCCAATTTATAGATCTTTAACATCCAAATGAACTTTTTCTACAATTACAATAACATAGAGTTCTCCATCTTTCCATCCAAACCATCCTTATAAACCGACAAGCCTAAAACTTCATAAATTCCTATAATTTTTTTTGTAAACATCAAACCTCCACAAACATTACCTGGTTTCCTTGATGTTTCATGTTTCTCTTTGCCATGATTCTGCAAACTTTCTTTGTACGGTTTCTTCCCTAAACAAAATTCCTTCATAGAACCCCAATAAAAGCATCTAAACTCTCCAAATCAAATGACACAACCAAACAGCTTCGCTCTCATATCACAATTAGTAACACACTGGTCAGGGTCATCAGACACCCATGCCCACCCTTCCATGTGTATTTTATTCTTTTTATTCTGAATTAGGTATTAATAATTTTAAGAAGTCATTTGACTTCTATAAAAAGCAACCCATCCATAGTGACATATCAACTGGCATCCTGGATGAGAAAAAAGACACGGGCTAACCACTATTGCCGATGAAGTATCCTAAGTAAAAGGCTGCATAAACCTATATGTGGCCAGTAGTAAATAAGCCACCGTTGACCTTCCCTATAAACATGCAACAAGTGTCATACACACAGAGTCACCAGGAACTGGAGAATATGATCATAAACATTTGCAACCTCAGAAGGGACAAAACCTAACCAAAAGGATGACATAGCAACCACTTACAAAGGAAAACAGACAACAAACAACACTCTTGTCAGATTTAAGTCAAGGGCCTGCTTTGCAAGCTGACTTTCTTTTAATTGGAACCACATGTTGTAGTTTTTACACCTGATTTGATTGAAATGGCAAAAATTCCTTCTTCGATCATCATATTTATCTATCTTTTCCTTTATCATCTAGTAGAAACTTAAGCGCCCTCTTTTCCTTCTGATTTCCTTTTGAACATATCATTAAACAGGAACTTCTACGTCTGGGGGCAGCCTTATGCACAAAGCTCCTACATATGCGGGGTCCAGAGAAGTGGCAGACCACAAAGGGTCTAAAGCAATTCAGCCTTACCTTACATTTTTGTAAGAGGCTGTTTCCACGCCTCGAACCTGTGACCTCAAGGTCACACAACGATAACTCAACCATTGTGCCAAGGCTCCCCTTCCACATCTTTGGAAGAAAAGGGCACTGGAAACAGCAGCTACAGCAACAACCGCATGTCTCAAGATCTACCATCTCCATTGACACCAGTAACTAAAGGAACAATAGCATCAGCAATACAGTCTCAGCCCCACATTTGTCTCACGTACAACCAGGCCAATAGCTAGACCCAACATGTGCACTATCATAGGGAATTCTTCTCTCATTCAACTGTCATTCCCAACAATATGATCATCATCATCAAGACCTTATCCCAATTAGGAGTCAGCCACATGAATCTTATTCCTCCATTCCACTCTATTAAATACCATGGTTTCATTTAGTCCCAAAGTTTTTAAATCTTTCCTCACCACTTCTATCCACGTTCTTTTAGGCCTTCCCTTGCCCTTTTAGAGCCTTCTAATTGTAGTGCCTCACTCCTTCAAACTGGTGCCGTTGTTGGTCTCCTTTGGACATGTCCAAACCATCTAAGTCTAATCTCCCTCATCTTATTACCTATTGGTGCTACCCTTAAATTTCTTCTAATATTTTCATTTCTAATTCTGTCCTTTCTTATCTTACCACTCATCCATCTCAACATCCTCATTTCTGCGACGCTCATCCTATGAGTATCATGTTCCTTAACTGGCCAACACTCTGATCCATAGAACATGGCCGGCCTTATAGCCATCCTATAAAATTTTCCTTTTAGTTTGAGTGGCACCCGCCGATCACATAAAACTCCAGATGTACATCTCCATTTGTTCCAACCCGCTTGGATTCTCTGGGTAACCTCCCTCTCAATCTCTCCACTCTCATGGATCAATGATCCTAAGTACCAAAAGAGGTCTTTCACGGGACTTCTTGGTTATCAATCTGGATTGGTGTTCCACTCCTACTCTCCTTGTTAAAATTACATTCCATATATTCTGTCTTAGTTTAGCTAATTTTAAATTCTTCATATTCTAATGCTTCTCTCCATAACTCTAGCTTTATGTTTACACCCTCCCTTGTCTCATCAAGTAAAACTATATCATCTGCAAATAACATGCATCAGGGGATCTCCTCATACAAATGTTTTGTTAACTCATCCATAACTAATGGGAAGAGGTATGGACTCAATGCCGATCCTTGGTGCAATCCTACAGTGACAAGAAAATCACCAATCACGCCACTAGTAGTCTTAACATTTGTTACCGCTCCCTCATACATATCTTTAATTATGTCTATATACCCCTGAGAAACCCCCTTACCACCCAACACCCTCCATATTAACTCTCTAAAGACTCTATCATAAGCTTTCTCTAAATCGATAAAGACCATATGTAGGTCTTTCCTCCTCTCCCTATATTTCTCTATTAATTGTCTTAGCAAGAAAATAGCTTCCATGGTAGACCTCCCAGGCATGAAACCAAACTGATTCTCCGATACACTTGTTTCATGTCGTAGCCTCTTCTCAATCACTCTTTCAAAAAGTTTCATGGTGTGGCTCACAAGTTTGATCCCTCGATAATTAGTGCAGGCTCTGAATGTCACCTTTATTCTTATAGATTGGTACAATAGAGCTTTTCCTCCACTCATCAGGCATTTTCTTTGATTTTATAATCTTGTTAAACAACTTGGTCAACCAAACTACCCCAATATCTCCCATATGCTTACAAACCTTATTGGTACACCATCAGGCCCCATGGCCTTTCCTGATTTCATCTTTTTCAAGGCCTCTTTTACTTCAGGTATTCTAATCCTACGTTCATATCTATAATATCCAATGTTATTTAGATTTATATTATTTTCAATCCCCATATTCTTAGAGCCATTGTCATTTAATAATTTTTGAAAGTATGTTTCCCACCTTTGTTTGATCTCATCTTCTTTGACTAATATCCTTTGATCATCGCTTCTAATACACCTAACATGATCTAAGTCCTTACCCTTCTGTTCTCTTACTTTTGCAAGTTTAAACACATCTTTTTTCCACCTTTTCTTGTTCCTAATTTATTATAGAGCTCATCATATGCTTTGAGTTTAGCCTCAGTTACTACTCTTAGCAGCATTTTTAGCATTCTTATATTGTTCATAGTTTTCATTATTTCTAATCTTCTGCCAAGCTTTAAAACGCATTTGTTTTTCTTTAATAACTTTTTGCACTATTTCACTCCACCACCATGTTTCCTTTGCTAATAGCCTTTTACCTTTAGATGCTCCTAAGACATCTTTTGCCACTTTCTTAATAGACTCAGCCATATTAGTCCACATGGTATTTACTTTTGTTTTATAGTTCCAATTTCCTTCTACCATCAACTTATTCTTGAATGAGGTTATTTTCTCTCCTTTTAAGTTCCACCACTTAGTTTTTGAATGTGTATTAAGTTCAGTTCTTTTACTCCATCTGTTAATATGGATATCCATAACCATTAAACTATGTTGTGAGGTTAAACTCTCACCAGGTATCACCTTACAATCCTTGCATATAGATCGTTCATTATTCCTAAGTAGAAAAAAGTCTATTTGGCTTTTATGAAGTCCACTTTTAAAGGTTATTAAGTGTTCATCCCTCTTCTTAAAGAGTGTATTTGCAATGGACAGGTTATATGACAAAGCAAAATCGAGGATATTCTCCCCCATCTCATTTCGTTCACCTATACCATACCCTCCTTGTATTCTATCATTTCCTTCCTTATCTTTTCCTACATGGCCATTTAAGTCTCCTCCTATAAATATCCCCTCAGTGTTGGGAATTTCTTGTATGACTCCCTCCATATCTTCCCAAAACTGTCTCTTGATTATATCTTGTAACCCTACTTGTAGTGCATACGCACTTATAACATTTATAATCTGCTCTCCTAGAACAATTTTTATTATTATAATTTTATCACTGATTCTTTTAACGTCCACAACTTTATCCTTTAATTCCTTATTTACTATTATTCCTACGTCATTTTTGTTATTTTCCTTTCCTACATACCATAATTTATACCCATCTATTTCTCTAGCTTTAGCCCCTTTCCACTTGGTTTATTGGATACAAGCGATGTTGACTCTCCTACGTTTCATTGTGTCTACTAACTCTAAACTCTTACCTGTCAATGTCCCTATATTCTATGTAACGATGCGAATCTTATGTTCTGAAGATACCCTATTTACTACCGCCTTTCTCAACCTCCATGGTGTGAACCCACGTCCACTTTTCACTGCACTTGGGTTCTGATGCAACGCGTCGCTTCCGAGGGGGCGCTCTAACAGCCCTTGCCCACTTTTCACTACACCCGGGATCCGATGTAGCACATCGCTTCTGGGAGAACGCCCTAGCAACCCTTGCTTATTTTTCACCGCACCCAGGATCCAATGCAGTGCGTCGCTTATGGGGAACGCCCTAGCTTGAGGGAATGTCTGTTTTCGATTCATGTCATTTTTGGGTTACCGTAGTTTTAAAAAGCTGAAGATGATTTTCATTTCTTTCTTACAAACTAGTATACAAATGCATATTCATTTGCAAGCATAAAAGAAATAACAAAAGTTATCTTCAGCTAAACCCTTACCGGTTGGCAACCTGACGCAAGGGTGGTCGTATTTTAAGAAGCTGGAGATGATTTTCATTTCTTCCTCACAAACTAATATACAAATGCATATTCATTTGTAAGAAAGAAATAAAAGAATCATCTTCAACTTCCCCCTTGCCAGTTGGCACCTGACGCAAGACCCTCCTTTTTCATCTGGGCTTGGGACCAGCATTGGCGGAGTTTCCCAACAATATGATATGGAAATTAAAAGATATACTTGGCTCACGAATTTTGATATGAAAAGATGCAGAAAGGTACTTCTTGCTTTTTTTAAGAGTGGGAGAACAGAACTACATGCCAAAGTCAGAGGTACAAGAAAGCTAACTCTGTTTCTCTAATGATGGAGGAAGATGGAGAGGCCCGGAGATTGGCTCTCAATTGTTTTTAGCTAAAGTTGCTGTCTGCAAGATAATGGCTTTAGACGGATCACGTTTTCAGTAATTCCCTAAATATCTAGAAATGGTACTCGCATCATATTCTGGATGGCATAACTAAATTTTGCTTATCAATATGCATAGGATCTTCAACTGAGGAAGGTTGGGGGCTGGTTTGGTAAGAAATAAAGAATTTTGTGGCAAAAAATGGGATTGAAGATAATATTCCACAATGTTGACTAAGATTTCTTTTTGCAGCCCACAAACAAAGATCCAGAGATAGACAATATGAATGGTGTTTCAAAATGAAGAGAACCTGATCAGAGAAGTCAATTTGAGTGGAAAAATACTAAATCTTTTCAAGGAAGTGCACACATGCTTCAATAGTTCATCCATCCAGGACAGATCAGTGGCAGCATAAAGACAAAGGGCATTGCAATTCTAGAATGGATGGTTCTTGAAATCCTTACTCTCTATGTGTTAAAAGTAGATGTCGTAGTTCAAATCCATAATAAGAGAAAGCATTTGGAATAGACTTCTAAGACTCAAAAGGATGTACGTCCATGCATTCAAACAGTTTGGTATCCAGAGGATCCGGAATCAAATGCATCAACAAAATAAAAGAATATTTCTGAGTTTCAGAAAGTACCACAGCCACTTCCAGATGCGACAAGATCTGCGGGTCTTATGGTTCCTGCTTGACAGAGAAAAGAAAAACAATGAAGATTTGAACATGTTGACAAGCTTAAGACAAGGACAGTGTTTTAAGTTGAAGAATAATACAGAGGTATGAAAGGATCTGGAATTGTCCCCACAAATTTATCAACCCTGCAAAGAACATGTTCTATCAATCACATAAGATAACATATAAATGAAGAATTTCTTCACATTTCATGATTAGAGAAATACAGATTTCTCCACTTGCAAGGGAAACGTCCTTTCTCACACCCACATTTGGATGCTGCATGCTACACAAAAATAATGCAATCAGTTTCTCAAGCATACTCTCTGCAGCTTCTGGAAGCAAGTTGAAGTGCTTCAGGTGACCGCAACTCCTCCTGCGTGCAATCATATGAATAAGATTCTGTCATTTTTCTAGGCAATACTAATCAACACAACTGTAAAATCATTGTTTCAGATGTGAGCTTTCTATACCATTCATTCTGCAGTATGCCAAGTTGAATAAGTCAAAAACAGAAAAGTAGTTACTGTCTCACCTCATATGGACATATAAACAGGCCCAACATAAACAGATAAAGAAAATGAACAGGGGCCTACGAAAAAGTAGGCCGAATGCATTAAATAAAGTGAATCTGAGAAAACACGAAAATGGGATAAAAGGAATAGAATGGTCAAGAGACCAGGAAAGGGAGCAAGGAAATACAGTAGGCCTACTGATTCGAAGGTGAATTAGTGAAACAAAGGTGTAAATGATTACTAGCAGGAGCCAAGAGTGAGGAGTGGTCAGCACAGAGTAAATGGTAAAGGCTTAAGTATAACGCAGGTCCACAGTAAGTAGCAGTCTCGAAGTTACTGTGTGCTTATTAGACTAATTGGAAAGACTGGACCTGACTAACAGTGTAAAGAACAGAAAGGCTCAACCTTACAAATTAAATAGTAAGTGAACCCAGTTTAATAACTTAAACAAATATCGGGCGAAGGGCACATGAGAATGGGAGCAATGAGAAGCAAAAAGTTCCTGTAAACTTGGGTGACGAAAACCATTCACACGAGAGCACTTTTTCCCTTTTAAGAATAAGATAATAACATAGTAAGATACTTTACTATGATTTCAGCTAGAATAATTATGTGATCATCAGAAGCAGGGTACTAGGGGATGATTGGTTATGGCCGTTATAAATTAAAATTCACTATGATGTCACATACCTATTAGGCAGCATTGCTCAGTCTTAGCAGTGCTGCGTCTGCAAGGATAATTAATGCCTTTGAAGTATTTGGGCATTAAATCGATACGAATAAGTAGCACACGCACAGTCACATGAAGGAGACGCTAAGTTACTTCATCTTCTAAGATCTAATGCATCCAATGGATAACAAATTGATTTACTTTTCAGAAACGTCAATCTTCTGATAAAATAGCCTTTCCAGGAAACATGTTCAGATGCAATAGCATCATGGGCCAACAAAATGGAGCCAGTTAACCCTGCTTGTGCACGGAGATGGTCAAGAAGTAAGATCCGACAGTGACTGGGCCTGCCAAGAGAAGTACGTAATCCATGTGGAATAGCAAAATATGTGAGAGCAAACGGAGCCGTCACATGCCTGAATCCTCCCAAGAAAATTAAATTGATACCCCACATATCTTAAGCTCCGATAAGTAGCACTGTTGATTGCTTTCCAGATTCAATGGTAGGGTAAACTCCAGGACAGAAATGAAGCACCGGTTCAAACTTCAACCACTCGGGGGAACAGCTTGTCCAGTGAGGATTCAACGGGAAGAGGATCATCGTGGGAAAAATGCAAAACACCTAAATCAGATGCGGAGAGGCGACTCTAATTTAAACCATTACATGACTACTAGTGCAATTTCTCTTATACTCCTTGTATGAGGACTCAGGCAAGAAAGTAAAAAGCCCTCGATCAAACCAGGCGAAAAGTCCTTATCTTTCACCCACTGCGGCAAAGTGGAAATATAAAAATGCACCAATAATACCAGAAAAAGCAAGACAGGGACCGCAGCAACAGTCAAAGTCACTGTTTAACTACTAAAAAGCTAGCACTGAAAAGGAAAACACACAAAGGAATAAACATTACACGAACCAAGTCTACATCCAGAATGCAACAGATAGATCAAAATAAGAAATTGACTCACCTCCAGAAAACCGATCTCTCGGTTCAAGATATGCAACTCAACCTGCCTCCTGTGTTTCCCGCAAAAATCCGGATACTTGGGTGGCGATCTAGGGCTTGGTATCGGCAAAATAGAAGATGAAGTGGAAGTTGTCATTTCGACGAACAAAATGCCGATCGCAGTTTCAACCGCCGGCAAAAATGATGTGGAGAAGAATGGCGGAGAGATGAGAAGGGAGAAGGTTTAAATTAGGGTTTGAAAGGTGGAGAAAGAAGAGGGAAAGGTGGAGGGTGTCCGTGAGGAGGCGCTGCCAAGTGCAGCGAAGGACAGTAGCAGGAGCACAGAAATGGCATGATGATTTAAATGCGGCTGGCGTGCAGAAGAAGAGGCAGCAGCGGCAGTAGGAGAGGAGGAACGTTTCATCTCACAAAGTAAGCGGGAAGTCCAGCGACGCGCCTATAAGACGACGGGATTTTAAAAGCCTGCTCACGCCCGTACAATCCCATGCCAAGAGCCAGAATTTGCAGCACAGGCCGCACGTGACATCTGTAGAGGAAGATTCGGGTTTCAGTAAGACCTCGTTGTTGAGGATATAACCGAAACGCCCTCGTCTGGCCTTCACTTGCTTATATCGGCCGATAACTTTTTTTCCTCGGTTATATCGGACGCAGAAGCAATAATTTAAAGCGGATGAACGATAATCTAAGTGCCTTATCGTAATGCAAGTGCCGTTTACTTTCGTTACTTTATAGCTGAGCCATTTACTATTTCGAAAATGGATTATATATATATAAACAAGTAAGAGATAACTAACAGAACAATATATCAGAGAAACGTGATCTGATTTGATAGGCAACCTGTAGAAATAATTGACTTTTTTTCTGCAGAAAGCACACCTGAATTATGATAAATCCAAGTAAAGCACACTTGATTATCATTCCTTTTTAAAGTTTTAAAAAGATATGCCCTTATATCCAATTCTTCATCCCTTAAGCTACCTTGGTGAAAATTATGAGTGGCTAGAGTATAATTGGAGACCACTAATTCCATGTCAAAGCATTGATTCACAGGGCCTTTACACTGATGAATCATACAAAAAATTCACTCTGTTCAAGAATTCTAATTAGAGGAATTTTACGCGAACAACTTTTTGAGGCACATCTATTCTATCACACATGGTGAACTTCATCATTAGATTGGATAGCAACAAATGTCATTTAGATGTCTAGTCGTTATAAAAGTATGTGTCTAGGATGATTTTAGCATCTAACTTTTTTAGAGGAAACGAAGGGTAAGGAATTTTGATAAATAACTGTCAAAATTCAATGCACGTCCAAAAGCTAGGAGCAATAAGATGAACAGATTGGTTCATAAAAAGAAAATCATGTCATTGTTAATATTCTTGACATATATAATTATTTTGTAATTTATCTTTAGTTTAATATATTTTGATTATCTAGAACCAAACTTTGAGAGTTTGATCGGTTATCAAGATAATTTACCTCAAATTAAAATGCTTAACTTGTCCTTTCAAGTTTTGGCCTTCTGATTTCCTCAAATTAGGAATCATCCTATGATATTGATAAAAGAAAAGGGAAATAATAACAACCTTCATTGCTAAAACTGAACGGAACTGCATGCATTCATGGCTTATCTTTGGAGTGACAGTGAGGAAGGATGAGTTTTGCCATAACATCATTGATCATGACCATTGGATCATCCTTTCAATATGCAACCAACAAATGGCTTCAAACTTGGTGTCCCATAAAATTCTTTGACATGATCAGAACGGATAATCATAGATCAAGATTTGGCGATCATTTAGGTTACTTGTCAACATTTCAATGCCAATCTATGGTTTTGGATCGGCCCATACGAAGATGCAAAAATGACATGAACTAAGATGAATGTAGCTCTTGAGAGATTGGTGTAGTAGATCCAACAAGTGCAGTTCACATATCACATTTTCTAGATTTAGACAAGCAAATCTCAACCTACAATTCTGTTTATTGAATATATATATATATATATATATATATCAAAATTATTGTGACAACCCCGAAAATTTTACTATTACAAGATTGGGGTATGAGTTTTCAAGGAAAATAAAATTTTATGAAGCTAGAATCAAGAATTGAAATATGGATAATTTGATTATACTCGGAAAATGGAATTCAACAACCCAAAGAACATTAAAAATAAAGTTCGTATGGGAAAGTTATAAAACTTTGAAGTTAGGGCTATTTTGATAATTAAAAAATAAAAATATGCTGAAAACATAGGAGGTCGTTTTGATAATGACACCCCCTCATTCATCCCCTTCATCAACCGTGGAAACCTAGGTCGTGCAAATACCTCCGGTCACCATTTGTGGCGCCACCCTCTTTTCCCCACTCCATTAAAAAATAAAAATAAAAACTTCTCAGGCACGTTTCTCCCCCTGATCTTTGGTGTGCAAAGAAAAACCCTCCATCCTTATCTCCGGCAAACCACGTCATCTTCCTCTTCCTCTAGTCGCTCACCAGTGACGCATAGCCTGTTTCTCTAGCAGGCCGGCGTGCCTAACCCTTTTTCCCTCTTCTCTGTTTTCTTTCCCTGATTTATGGTGCCCCAACCTCCTTGTTTCTTTAGATGTCGCAACCACCGGAGCATGGCCCTAGTGCGTAGCCTTCTTTCCAGGTGATCTAGGTTTCCCCTAGCTCCCGCCACCTGTGTTGCTTTTTATTGAGCCGCTCATTCATCTTTCCGAACAAATATGTTCATCGGCAAATACAGAGAGCCAAAAAACCCCTTTCTTCCAATCTCCTCCTCCGTCACCGGCAAGCAGCTCACTTCTTTCCCCAAGGCAAACACCCTCTCCACCAGTAAACCGATTTGTCCTCATTTCGGTTGGGTTTCTCCCTTGCGATTGATTAGAATAGCCTATGTGCACAGATGAGCAATAGGACTATGGATTTTCCTAGTTTCCCTCTTTTGATCAGATTCTTCAAGTAGTGTACCAACGTGCCACGCTTGATCATCACCTTCCCTGGCCTCTCCTTTTTCCTTCGGCACAAGTCATGGCCAGATCTGGGTGCGAGAGAGAAGGGTACTTGAAAACCCCTCTCCTTGGTTTTCTTTCCCGTCACTAGCTTAGCACACCCAAGGGTTGGGATGGCAAGTCCAAATCTGGCTTCCCGTCTTTTTCCTTGAGGCCTGCATCAAGAGGTGATCAGACAAGAAGCAACTGCCGACCACTAGTACCTCCTCTCCCTATTTCCATTGATGCTGACGAGTTGGAGGTGAGTCAACCCAACGAGTTAACTCACCTTTGACTCGCTTGAGGAAGTTGAGTGTCCCAGTAAACTCCTAATAAACAATCAAATTTTGATATGCTATTCTAGGCAATCTAAGATGAATCTCGAAGATCTGAAAGTACTCCCATGATCGTTGTAATGCGAAAAACAAAACCCATCTTCCCATTTCTTGATCAGGGAATATCCAACCATTGATTTGAAGAAACTTTGATCAAAGGTCAG
Source organism: Warburgia ugandensis (assembly GCA_035236585.1). NCBI lineage: Eukaryota > Viridiplantae > Streptophyta > Magnoliopsida > Canellales > Canellaceae > Warburgia > Warburgia ugandensis. The sequence goes on from CP141126.1 coordinate 14,969,152, forward strand.
ATCATCTGATCTGTGATGATCTTACTGTATCCTTTCAATCCGAATAGTCCATTATGATCCTTATAGGGTGTAGATTAAGATCTATACAAGTAATTTCAATTCTGAAGCATGTTGAGATATGAATTTTACCAATATAGATCAAGGAATCAGGTATGGAAATGGATCAAATCCTGTGGTCTATATCATTTGGATTATTTAATTAGATTAATTTGTTAGAATTACTAATTGTTTAATCAATCTACGGTGATCAGGTGAAAAATGAAGACTAGATCAACAAGGATCGAACACGCTTAAGTTAATTGGCTAGTGAACTTGAGGAATTCGTCACAGGAGGTAGGTGGAACTTTAAGAGTATATATTTGTTTATGGATTATGATCAGTATTTCATACCTGATAGTATTCCTTGTTATGAAATTTATAATTTAATCTATCCAACCAATGGAATTATGATGAATTAGTGATTGAGATGCATAAATATGAAATATTGCATTTGAATTTTGTATGAAATATGTTTTTAATATCCACTATTAGTATGTAATTGAATTGTATATAATTACCATGAACATTAAGCGGTTGTTATGGAAAGATGAAACAAGTTTAAACCTTATTCCTGAGATATGATTACTCTTAAAGAAAAGATGTGGATATTATATGATACATACGTAGAAGTATGTATAGGGGTGGGTATATAGATGCATGCATAGCTTGATTTGATTATTATGAGTATTGAAATCTCCCTGAGGCGGGCCTACGTATTGACAGGCTAGTGGAGTACACTCCTTGAGGCAGGTCTGAGAGGCTGACGGGCTAGCGGAGATACTTCCCTGAGGCGGGTCTGATGAGGCTAACGGGTTTGTGGAGGAATGCTCCATGAGGCAGTCCTACAGATTGACGAGCTAGAGGAAGTGGGATATTTATATATAGACATATATAGCTTGCTATTATTATTATTATTATTATTATTATTATTATTATTATTATTATTATTGAATATCTCCATGAGGCATGTCTATGGGCTGACGGGCTAGTGAAGGAAACTCCTTGAGGCGGGCCTGAGAGACTGACGGGCTAATGGAGATACCTCCATGAGGTGAGCCTGATAGGTTGACAAGCTAGTGGAGGACGCTTCCTGAGGCGGGCCTACAGGCTAATGGGCTAGTGGAGGCACTTCCTTGAGGCGGGTTTTGATGAGGCTGACAAGCTAGTGGAGAGACGCTCCCTGAGGCTGGCCTACAGACTGACAGGCTAGTGGAGGTGAGAGATATGTATTAGGACGTTTCCTTGAGGCAAGTCTGAGAGGCTGATGGGCTAATGGAGGTGAGATATATGTATTAGGACGTTTCCCTAAGGTGGGTCTAAGAGGCTGATGAGCTAGTGGAGGTGAGAGATATGTATTATGATGTTTCCTTGAGGCGAGTCTAAGAAGCTGACGGGCTAGTAGAGGACGCTCCCTGAGGCGGACCTACGGACTGATGGGCTAGTGGAAGTAGAATATTATTTCTGTGTATTATTTACTAGCAAAAGGCTAGATTATTAATAGATATGTATTCTAGGATGTATTGTTATGAGACCCTTCTGGTAAAGGGGTATGGATATAAGCCTAGTATAGGACTGGGATTTTATTTTATGACATTATGATATATGAAATTCACATGTTGATAGATTTTGTCAACGTACCCTTGGTTTAGTATGTTATGTATAAATTTCTATGGAAAAATGTTATAAAGATATTAACATGAATAAATGCCCTAATATGCTCATCTTATAAAGTGTGATTTATAATGTTTGGACCATTATATGCAGATGTAAATTTATAATGTTGATCCGTCAAATAATTATGAGAATTTAATTATTGAATTTAAGTTTTAATATGTCTTTTAAATCCCTTACTAAGTATAGCTTGCTGAGATATTGTAAATGTTTTATATTTACAATATCTCAGATACAGATAGATACAAATTTAGATGAACACCAGAAGATAGATACAATAAAGAAAGACCGGCAATCATACCATTGTCAAGTATGTATTATTATTGTTTTATCATGTAGTTAGTATTATTTGGATTGTGAACGTTAGACATTTAATATAATGTTTATAGGGGCTGTGTAAGTAAATCACTGGATGAGTTCTGTTTTCATGAAAAGCATATTTATTTTATAAATAAACTATATAATTATGCATAGTATGAGAATGAAAGTGACATTCGGGATTTTTAAAATGAATTTCAAAGAAAATGTTTTTCATTGTTTTGGATTTCTCAAATTTTGGCGTGCTATCTTTCAAAAATAAATGTGAAAATTTGTTTTAAAAACTCGGGTTGTCACAATTATAATGGTGAAGTTTCACTGCTCTTCTTATCCTTAGTGGCGACACCACTTTTTGCATTATCAAACTATTGTTAGAATCAATTTATTCATTATAAACAAAAGTTAATCATACCAACAAATGTCTAGCATAGTTTATTACAGATAGATAAGGCATCTGTCTTGAATACGCTTAGTGTAAGGTTGAGTTGCCTAAGTTTTGTTTGACCAAAGATTAGATCTAGGAGTGTAAGAGAATGTAAGCGATTTGCTTGGTGATACCACTTTTTGCATTTTCAAACTGTTGTTAGAATCAATTTGTATGTATAAACAAAAGTCAATTATGCCAACAAATGTCTAGTATAGTTTTGCAAATAGATAAGACATCTCTCTTGAATACGCTTAGTGCAGGTTTTGTTTGACCAGAGATTAGATCTAGGAGCATAAGAGTTTTAAATTCTAATTTAGAGATTACGTATTGAAGTTGAGGATCAGCTTATGCGCATATTTGCAAAACACATCAACCCTCCCGAGTTGAGTAATCGTGAAGTTAAATATAAAGAGTGCAGGCCCACGGTACCAAGCTCCAGCATATGTAAATTAGAAGAAACTGCAAACTACAAGAATTTATAATACACAGCCATACCTAGCATTTTTGGAAGAAAATATTTCTACTCCTTAAACACGAGAAGTTAAACATCAGGTTCGTAAATATGGAAGGAGAGGCCAAAAATCACAAGTCCACTTCGAGAGGAAGGAGAGGCCAGGTTCATAGCGGAGCCGTGGTTGGCAACAAGTCTGAGTGGTTCCCTCGTCCGTGCTCTTTCCCAACGTAGCACGGAAATGCAAAGCAGCCGCGTTTGGGGAGGAGTTGTTTTAGCGTTTCTTATGCCATCAACGGGAGAGAGGCAGTCTGTTACCGAACAATCATTGTCGCCGGACCGCTTCGCTTTTTCCTCGTGCTTCGCTCTACCGTGACTGGCACGCCCCGTGCGCTCCGTCAGCGCAGTACGGTTTGCTCCCCATTGGCAAGCCTTTGCACGCTCCCCCAAACAAATTCACCGACTCGGCTGACGCCTCGTTTTACACTTCACCCTTTGCACAGAATGCATCTTCTGCGCACGATTTCGTGGTTCCAGTCCGGCTGGTGATCTCAAGACTAATAGTTAAACGTGGTCCCTTTGGCTTCTATTGTTTGGTGGCAGTGGGACCACGAGGCTACTGAATGGTACAGCAGCACCATGAATGCTTTGTTCATCAATTCGACCAATGCAAGGAAGAGAAATGCTAAACTGACAGTGCTGTAGCGACTTTTTTTTATTCTTCTTGAAATGCTGAAACCGTATTAAAAGAGGGATTAATATGGAGGGGAGATGGATTGATTTCATTCAGGACAGTACAAGAGATTTGGTAAAATGTGAGCGAACAAAAACTCCGGCTTGCATCACAATTCCAGTTTGACACAAAGACAAGAAGCGACAGAACGAAATAGCATGTAACGAAGGAACCACAGCCAAAAGCCCCATTACTTCCATGAGAAATTAAGGATCGATCTGATTCTGTCAAGGGAGACGCCTTCTTTAGCAACTTTATCTGCATCGCCATTTCCCGAGCCGATGACATGATTAAAAGACACTTGTTTACCCTGACTCCATTCTCTGATCCTCAAAATCCTATCCGAAAATCTCCATAGAGGTTCAGAGAGACTTGAAATCCAGTTGGACGAAATCCCCTTCCACAATCAAATGAACCATTTGAACCTCCATCCAAGCCTTTATACACTGGAAACGGCCCCAACTTGTGCCTCCATCCAATCCTTTTCCCACTGTGATTTTATAATAGTTCCAAAATCAGAGGGGCCCAGGTTTCCTAGACTAGACATGACAAAATTAAGTTTGAATGAACCAGGTGAAGGGGGACCATGGTACAGACATAAGGATTTACAGATTTTCTCATTAGTAAAATGAAAATAGGATGAGAAAAACTAGGAGAATACTTTAGGACATAACATTGAGCTATAGTCCAATGAATGATATAAGCTTGGATAGTACGACAAATGGCTTTGACAAAAGACTTGGAATTTGAGAAAATTCTTCTGTTTCTTTCGTTCCAAATATGCCAAAGGATGAGAGGAAGAGCAATTCTCCAAAGGTTCTTTTAATTGCTGACCTGGCATGGAAAAGACTTTTAAGTGAGGCAGGATATACCCAATTAACTCCAAATAAGTAGGACCAAATTTGATAAGCAAAAGCATAAAGAAGAAAGAGATGGATGGAGGTTTTAGAATCAGAATGGCACTTGCAGCACATGCTAGTTAGGTTCCACCCTTTGTGCACCGAGTTTTCAGCAGTCCGAACTCTACAATGTGCCAGTAGCCACAGGAAAGCTTTGACCCGAGATGTTGTGAAAAATGACCAGACCTTCTGAAGAGGAAAAGGACGGTCTAAAGAGTGAGAGATCAGGTTGAGAAAAGATTTGATTGAGAAATTTTTGGAAGATGACGGGATCCAGACCCTCTTGTCACTAACATTAGGAAAAATGTTAATGAAGTAAAGCACGCCCAAAAGGTCTTCCAGCCAATTCTACTTCCAAGAGAAGACAGGTCTTCTCAGGTTGATTTGCCATTGCACTTGCTGCTGACTCCAATCCAAATAATCAAACACCGATGAGTTGTGTTTTTTAGCAGCTCTAAAGATGAAATGAAAAGAATTCTTTAGAGGAGCTCTTCAACACCACTTGTCTTCCCAAAACTTATTTCTTTTACCATTTCTGCCAAGAAACTTAGTGTTGTTCCGAATCTGGTCGAGGCACCTCATTATATGTTCTTCCAGCTTGCTGAGAGAGTCTTAATTTTTGGGTTCTAGGGGAACCATGATTTTTCTCATACCCATACTTAAGAGTCAACCACTTCTCTCCACAAACTATTTAAAATTTCTCCGTATCTCCAACACCGCTTTCCTAATAATGTTGTGTTGAAATCTTCAATTCTTTCAGTGCTCAAAGCTGATAAAATATCAATTTTTTTTTATTTTTATTCGTTGCTTCCATTCCATAGGAATTGGCTTTGAATTCATTTCATTTTCTTGCTCATGGTAGCAGGGACCTTAAAAAGAGACATGAAATTTTTTTTGGAGTTTGTCTAAAGATGCTTTAATAAGAGCGATTCTCCCTCCTCCAAATGAAGGGTAAGATTTCTTCCAGGTAGCAAGTTTCTTTTGCATTTTCTAAATAAACTCATCCCAATGCTTTTTTCCTCAAGCCCCTCTGGTAACAGGAAAGCCTAAGTATTTTAAAGGCATTTCTGATACTTTCTAATTCAAAATCTTAGTAAATGTTTGGAGATTCTGATGATCAAGATTTGAACCAATGATAGCTGATTTTTCCTAGTTCACATTTTGACCCAAAACCCATTGGAAAGCAAGAATAACTAATTTAAGGTTTGTCCCTTGGTTTTGATAGGGTTGGCAAAACAAAATGGTATCATCTACATATAATAAATGTGAAACAACCAATTTTGTCTTACCTACCATTTAACTTGTTGAACATATCACTCTCCACTGCCCTTTGTACCATTCTAGTAGATAGTTCGGCCAAGATAGTAAAAATGCAAGAGGAGAGAGAGGGTCTCTCTACTTAAACCTCTTTCTATTTTGAAATATCTTTTTAGTTGTGCCATTCAAAAGAAGAGAAGTCCAAGATTTTGTAAGATTGCCCTAATCCAATTGATGAATTCTGGTCCAATTCTCATTCTAAAGATGAGATAAAATAGAACTCACCAGTCCACTAGATCATATGCCTTCTGAAAGTCTAATTTAATAAAAATTCCTCCATTATGGTTTCTTTAGAGATCATAAAGGTTTTGCAAGAAAAAAGTTTTTCCCCATTCTTGGGCATCTAGAGCAATGATGGACTTAAAAAATACACTTGCAGATATTGGTCGATTGATGTATTACTTTTTAAAGAAATTTGCATAGTGATGAATCAAAGCCTCTGAAATCTGCTGCAAGTCTTCAATTTTTTTCCTTCCATCTCCAAAGAAGAAAATCTATTTTTCTTGGCTATTTAGCTAGCCTTAAGATGAAAGAATTCTATGTTTGATCTCCTTGTAGCCCTGGATATCTTCTTCTAGGTTATTTCTTAAAAAAAATTTCGTGCTTGAGACTTTTATAGCTTCATCTCAAATTTCTTCAACTTTTGATAGAACTCTTTTTTCTTACATAGTGTTCAGATTAGCAATAGTCTTTTCAAATGACTACTCACGGCCTTTTCTTTGTGAATCTAACTCTCTACGCCATTGATTTAGTTTTTCTTTTAGGAAAGAAAGTTTGTCTAGGAGGACACTCTCTATTCTAGCATTTGCAGGGATGACTTTCCAGCATCTTTTGATCAAACTAAAGAAAATTTTTTCTTTCATCCAAGTGTCTTTCAGACGAAAAGATCTTGGACCCCAAGCAACTAGGTTGAGTTCCAGGCATATTGGTTTATGATCTGATGTATCATTGTGGCTCAAATTCTGTATCATATGTGGGTATATGTCAATCCAATCAATAGATGATGAGAAATCTATCCATCCTGTTAAGGATTGATGGTGTTTGATGATTGGACCAAGTGAATTCACCTCCAAAAAGGGGTAGATCCACCAATTCCCCATCTTGGATAGACTAAGAGAATGCAGCCATGAAAGGAGTAATTCTAGACCTTGTGTTCCTCTCCAATGATTATTTGATAATGTTGAAATCTCCTCCAATGCAACAAGTAGAATTCCACTGACTTCTCTTTGTAGAAATGGTGTTAAACATAGCTTTCCTTGTTTTGTCATCTTCAAATCCATACATTGAGACAATCACAATCCTATAGGGTTTTGATTTGATTTTCATTCTAGACAATTACAATTTCCCCCAAGGCACCAATATATTTACAATGTGCCCATTTTGTGATTCCAATTGAAACCCAGAGAAGCAACGCTCTACGATCCATGTCAACCAACTTTGTTTCTTGGAATAGGGGCAATGGATGGAGCCATTTTACACATAAGAGCCTTAATTTATGCCCTTTTATCACAAGCACTTGTCCCCCTAAGATTCCACGTAATAACCCTCATAAAAACATTTGTTACTCTTGAGAACTCATCCTCCCCAAGAGATGGCATCTATTAGGGGGGAACAAAGGAGCTCTAACTCTAAATGTTTCAAAGAAACAATTTGCCCATTCTTCTCTTCTTTTAAAAGAAAGACACTGTTGTGAGCAAACTTTCTTGATCTTCCACAAGGCAACACTTTTGTTTATGCCTTTTCTCCTTCTCTATTTCTCTAGTCTCTATACTTCTCTCTAACATCTTGTTCTTCAATCCCTTTAAGATAATCTTGTTACAGAGTGAGATTTGGAGATACTATGATGGTGTTTTCAAACCTAGGTGGTCTTATGTCTATGGAAGACTGATTGCAATACGTGCTCTTTTTTGCTACTTTGCTTTCAAGGAATATGATGACCATTGATTTCTAATGGTTTGCTAGCTAAAGTGCCTTTTTGGGTTTTGCTTTCATTGGACTCACCCAACATTCCATGCATTTTTTGTTTACTTTGAAAATATTTTATTTTACCATGGGTAAATTTGACTTTTCTAGTCAATTTTGAATTTGTATTCAAATCAAGTGACTCCATAAAATATGGTTGCAATCTGCGCCTTGTAATGCAGTTAGTTTAGCATTCCTCTACAAGGAAAGCATGGGAAGCTCAGTAAGAACTTTGTCAGTATTCTATTTTTTGTTCTACATTTTCACTAGATAGTTTTTACCTCTAATCTTCTTCTTTGAGATTTATATATCTATAGCTAAAATCTTTGTGGGTGCAGCTTAGTAGGTAATCTTGTCGGGCACACTTTGCATTGTGGAGTCCATCACATGCCCCAAAAAATTTCTTCTTTACTTTTTTGGGGTTCAAAAATATTTTGCAAACAGATATCAAAATTTTGATCCTTGAGAGGATAAAGAGGAAAACCTGAATAACTGTTTGACACAAGAATAACAAATCATGAATTGGGTTGTCCTAATGCAACCATAAAACATGGCAAAAATTGTTAAAGCATGGACGAAAATAACCTGATACCTGAGCAATTGCTTCAGCATAATGACACACGAATGGCCTCTCTTGTGGCACATAGTAGGTTTAAGGATCGAGGTAGGCATGGGCGTGCGCATGTGTTCGTCATGAAAGAAACACAAAAAAAAGAAAAACAACAATCCTAAACCATGACCTGTTTCTTCTTAAATAAATTTACCTCTGTTTTAAGGCTATAAATAAGTGAAAGGTCATAATTGGGAGAAGCAAAGGATGATTATTATTCTCTTTTATAGCAACCATGTTTTGCCAGTTCATATTTGCGACATGCTGATGCTAAGGTAATAAGTGAGAACAAGTCAATATCTTACTATACGAGAGTACACCAATAATGTCTAGCATCTCTGACACTCGGCATCTTCCCTAAAATACTCTTGACCTTAGGTTTGGGTCATTGATTCCCTTTGGCCAGATATTAAATTTAGGATTAGAATACGGAGAATGTGTGAGTGATTTGCTTCGTAACTTTTTTTACTTTGGTTTGCATGAAAAAATATAGTTTAGCATAAAACACGTTTCAAGAGAGGAATAGGTGACGCTCAATGATTTCTACATCTCCCTTCAGCAAGTAATTACATTTTTACTTTAGCCTTCTCCAAATTACCACAACAAATGTGCAAGAGCAAGGAAAACCATATCCACCCAGTTTTGACGCTGGAGTACTTGGCCGATGTGGATAAAAAAGTTGTCACAGAGGAGTTGGAACTTGGCCATGCAAAAGATTCAAAACATAGTTGGTACTGCAAATGCTTAAATTAGCACCTCTGAAAGCAATGGGATGCTTTACACATAGTAAATCTACAAATGGATGGAAATGCGGAGCTTTTGTATTTCCATATTTCCAGCCTTGAACGAGAACTAATGGCACAACTGGATCCGTTCTGCATTCATGTGACGAGAAACATCCCACATGTAGTATTATATTCCCACGGCGTCAAAGCCTCTATTAGAAAGGCATGAGCTGCAAGCAGCTTCAAAGGAAGCACAAAATATCAAGTTCTGTTTGGAATTTGTTTCACGGCAGCAGTGAGAGGCACTTGAATTAGCTTTGGAACTGTAAAACCAGACTTACTAGAAGCTAAACCCAGAAAGATTAAACCAAGCAATCCATCATTAGAGCAGCTAAATCGAATCTCAGGGCCATAAGCATGGAATAAACGTGCGCAACTTCGTTGCTATCGTGGGCAAATGAAATGCTACTTCTTTGCTCTTTGCTTTCCATTATCTCCCTATTTTTGCATAGCTGGAAAGTGCCATTATTTTTCCTGATACCTTCGGGAAAGTGTCCGGGTGGACAAGTAGTCAACTAGTAGTTTGATGATCCAAAAGAGTTAACGTTTGGGCCATGCTCTGGAAGGGCCATAAAGATCTTAACCCTCTAATTGTGACACTCGGTGGTGCTTAATTCAGATCCATCCGGACCATCTCCATCTTCATGAAACTGAGAGTCCTACAAGGCACAACGTATGTATCGATAATGGGGCCTACTAGATGAACGATCAGATCAAGGAATAGCTGGATTCCAGCAGCCTCCTTTACAAGGGCTGATTCGTGTCCTAGCTGGTAGCAGACTACCACTACCCATTATTGCATCAAGTTTCTCTCTTTTTGGAATTCAAACTCCTTATCTGAGAATCATTCACATGCAAGTCAATCTACAAACCCTCTTCCAGTGCGTGCTCTTTCTATATGAAGCGTATGAGAGGTTTCATTAGGCTCCACCAACATGATCGTAGCACGATCCAGGCAGTTCATCACTCGGAGTTCGCCTCGTCGATGGCATATCATGAAATGGAGTTTGATCTGACATTCCTATCTAGCCGATCAATTAACGTGACAATGGTTCTTGCACTCAGCCATTTGTAGTTATCGCTAATCAGACAGTTGGAATTTGGAAACACCAATAATGGTACTTTTAGGCCCCGCATATTAGTGCTGACCAAGTGAAGGGTTTGCTACATGAGACCTTGCTGAGCACAAATCATTTCTAAAATAGTTCCGTACAGCTGAATATCATTTTCCTTAGTCGTCAAGGATCATCAAGATGGTCCTATTTTCAAGTATGAAATCCTTTGGTGGGTCACTATGATAGGATGAATCACGGCTTAGTCAAAGAAGTTGATAATTGCAGAACTGGTAGGCCGCTCGGGAGAGAACTATATCTAAACTAGTTCTTTGTAGATGGATTCTTTTTTCTTATTATCTTTCTTCTTTTCTTTTATGCCACTTTTGGCTGTGGAAAATCTAGGGTTTGGTGAAGTATGTCCAGGAATTGGTAGACCTTACTAGCCAATAATGGAGCAATCTTCCCCCTCAAGAAAAAGAATTGAATAATCTTTTATACGCTTGTAGATGATTAAAACACTAGAAATCTTCCAAACCAAATACCACTCTAATACAACGGGGAATCTAATTTGACACTGTATTTTGATACATGAATATACTGTTTATGCAAGAGATTGCATGTGGACGGGAAATTAAGCATTAATACTTCTTGTTTTACTAGCTCAGTCAAGCACGTTATGCCTAGGGATAATATTAACTGATGTATTAAACCAATTAGGTAGAGAAGGCGATTTCGTACGTAGTTTAGTTGGCTGCTTGCGTGTGCGTGTTTGCGCGGTTGAGAGAGAGAGAGAGAGAGAGAGAGAGAGAGAGAGAGGTGGTAATCTGTAAGTGTAAGAAAGATGGACATGCTAGAAGCCTAGAATATCCCAGGAGCTTTGAACAGCTCTGGCACATGAAAGAAATTCGTTCAAAGATGAAACCATAACCACATGCATCGTCACTCCAAAATATTCCTTCCGAGCAACCAAATTTCAACATGAACAAATACTTTGCGACTTCTGCCCCTAGACCCAACTTTAGTAGCTGAAAAACAATTCACCAGCACCAGAAGGACTCTTTCCAAGCTTACAACAAGCAATCTGAAGTCAAGGTTTCCTTTGCCGACCTTTGAATGAACCGCAAGCGAATCCCATGCATTTTACCTGAATTTTCTCTATATATAGACAGAAAACACCTTACCAAATAACACAGTCTTGGACCCAAACTTTGTGAACTGACTTCCGAAGTTGTAATTTCGTCCTTGTTCTTGTGCATATTTCTGTTAGTTTGTGATAGTCGAGCTTGCTATAGCCATTTCATTAGTGAAGGAAAGAAAGAAAATGTCTGTTAGAACCAATGTCGTGCCCGTCGTTAGCAAGTTATTTTGTTCCCCCTCCCAGGTAGCTTTCATAGTAAGAAATAGGCCTCATGTGGTGAGCGGAGGTGGCTTTGTTGTGACCGATGCTAGCCAAAAGGTAGTTTTCAAGGTAGATGGTTGTGGAGTACTTGGAATCAAGGGACAATTGATGCTCAGAGATGGCAATGGAGAATCTTTGCTCTTTATCAGAAGAAAGGTATTATTGCAGTCCCTAAAGAAAGAGCTCCGTATATGCTATTAATCATGCTAATCCGTTTGTATCATGTGTAATCTCTCTTTGGATATTCAGGGAGGCATGGTTCAAGCATTATGCGTTCACAAGCAGTGGAGAGGATATTCAACTGATTATGAAGGCGCTGAAAAGCTGGTCTTCAGCTTGAATGAGCCAACAATGTGGGCTTTAAAGGGCAAAAGAGTCACAATTTCCATCGAACCTAAAAGGCACATCAATGAGTGGGATTTTGAGATTAAGGGCTCGTTTGTGGATAGAGCTTGCAGCATCAACGACCGCAAAGGGAAAATTGTAGCACAGGTAAGTCAAGTTTTTACTAATATATCGTCCAATATGCATACAATAAAGCCGGGGGGAGAGAGGGAGAGAGAGATTGTATGATGCATAAGGGGCACTGATACTATGAGAAGCTGAGACATAGCCGACCCAATTGACATTGCTACGATCTGGACCTTTGATCTGGCGGTTTGACAAAGAGCAAAAATGCAATCTTGAGATGATCTGAATGATACAGAGAGCTCTAATGTTTTACTGCACTGCTCTCCATAGAACTTCTGGACCATCCTGTCATCGTGTGGCCGGGCCACCCTCATGCATTCTTATGCGTTTCTAATGGTAGTAGCATCTAATGTGTAAAACCCCTGACATTTGAGAGTTCATTAGTCCCAATTTTCAATCCTGTTTCAATTCTGCTTCACATTTTTGTGCAGGTGAAAGCAATGGAAGAGCTGCATGAGTTTATGGGAAGCAAAGATCTCTACTGCGTCGTAGTGCAACCGGGAATTGACCAAGCCTTTATCTTCGGTGTTATAGCTGTTTTAGACAATATAAACGGCGAGTCCACTAAATGTTAATCAAAATAGAGTGAGATTGGGCTTCTATATATAAGCTGGTTAAATTATTTATTTGTCTATGAAGATTCTGTATTCTGTGAAGGGAATTCGTATATATGGTGATCTCAGGATGGCCTCTGGTCGAGTTGCAAGCAGAATACCTTAGGTGGTGCCTTGCTGGTCTGGAAGTTACTACAGTCTCAAGTCTTGTTTTTACGTTGTAAAATTCCTGCTCTTTACTCTGTTTGTAACAAGTTTCTTTCTGTTTTGATCCACTTCAAGACTAAGATAAAATTGTTCCTCTGTCTCCTTCATGGTGTTTGATCATATCATACTTTGTATAGGCCCTGCGTCAAAATGTGAACCAATCTAGATCTTTTGATTTTAAATGTACGGCTAGAAAATGAACAACTAAAGTACAGTTCTAAAACTCTTGATTTACTCGGAAAATTCGCCTGCGTTACGTAGTAAATCGAGTCGAGTCTGAGTCACCTTGATGAGCAGCCTATCAACAATCTATGCATGTAAACGGGAAACATTACATTATAATTATGAACTAAAAGGTTCTTTATTTCAAAATCACGCTCCTGGCGTTTTAAGGTCATCTGTGAGTTGCGTTAACTGACTCGGCAGCCTTTCTAGTCAAGTCGAGTTTTGGAGTTTTTATACTCCGATTTAAAGTCTGAATTGGACAATAATTCCTCACCAATCAAAGACTTTGAATCACCAACGGACGGACAATCTCGTGCAAGACTCATCTACATGAAGCTCCGTCTGATTGATGGTTCGGATCATTAAAGCGTATCAAAGTGCATTTTAATTACAACCGTAGAGCTGTTTGTATCCTTGAATAGCAAGTGGGACCGGAGAAGCTCAGACAAGTGGAGCAAGTCAGACTGGGCTTCATCTGTTTACCATTCCTCCAGCCCCAAGTTCTTAAAGGTAAGCCTGTGTAATTAAATGAGTCATCTTTATCCTCAGTTCATCCTAAATCAAGATGGGCAGGCGACTGGTTCTTGACCCACACCCTGCCACGAGTAAATTATAATTAGCGGGCCTGGCTTTAGGTGGCCCAATCTTGGAAGAACAGTTTACATCCAAATGGCCATATAGAAATAGTGTCAAAATTTAGGCCCAATAGTAATAAGTGAGCCTTCCGTTGTGACAAACTACTGTCAGTAGTAATGGGCTTAAAGTTGGCTTAAATTCTCAACTTTGTCGACATGACAAGGAACCTTGCTAAGTTGTGTGTGCTTCACCATAACTATTCGCTTTTGAAGTGAGACGAAAAAAGGTAGCTCTGGTGCACGAAGCTCTCACATATGCAAAATTCAAAAAGAGGGTGAACCACAAGGGTTAATAATATGTAACCTTACTTTGAAGTGGAACTAAGAACTATGAAAATTCAATCACCATCAAAACGAGGACAAGAAAGGTACGTATTTGGATGGCATTTTGACTTGGGTCTGTGAAGAACAAACCCATCAATCCAATAAGCTTGCCACACTTTATGGTCCATGCGGTAATTTGGTCATACTTTCAAGTCTTTGAGCAAAGGATTGAGCTAAGTCATTGTCAAGAGACTCAATACACAGAGTGCGCGACTTGGTAATGCGGACCGTTGATATAATTATGGACAGATAATCCTGGTGAACATCCCATCCTAGATATCGAAATCTACAAGTGGTATAGAAACCCCATCCTGTTTACCGGTATTTAGTGATAGATCATTCAGTGTCAACCATAGCGACATAGTTCCAAGTCAGGAAAAAAAAAGAAAAAAAGAAATCGGGGAAGAAGTTGGGAAAAAATTGGAGAAAAAAGAAGCAAATTAAAAAATTAAAAAAAAGTAATAACAACATATTCAACAACTTCTTAAGCACAAAGTTATATTATTATACCCAAATGAAACATCTTACCGTAGATAATAATTTTATTTTTATAGACATACTTAAAGCTTAGGAATGAAATGTTAACAATATTCAAAAAATAAGAAGTCATAAAAGCAAAAAAGTCCTAAGAGTCATTTTTTTTAAAAGATAGATTTTAAATTAAAAAATCTTTAAAATGATAGTTTTATTAAAAAAAGGACAAGTCTTGTTAAAGTTTGACACAGGATATGAAAAAGACATTTGTTTAAACACAATTTGAAAAATATGAAAGTTTTGTAAGCACAACTAAGCTAAAGGCCATGGAAGCTGTATTTTCCTATTGTAGAATATGGGGTATACACGAGTCACTAGAATATGACGTATACATGATTCACCGAGTTTCATAGTTGAGGCCGTGTATATTGACCTTTAAGGGAAGGTTGTACGGACACTCATGAAACCACCGCTCTCCTAAACGCTTCTCACTGAGATTTATTCCATCAATGCCATAAATCATTAAGCAGTTCCTCTTTAATTGGATGCCCATGATTTGCGGGGGAAGAAGTACCGGTTGGGGCAGACATTTAATGATCCCCACCACTGATTGCTGGCCATCTTACCAAATGGAAAACGGGTCCTAGCCGAACGCTGAAAAGGATGCCGACCACTCAGAGGGCAGCTCAGGTTCACTAAGCTCTTGCTTATGCGAGGTTTGTGGAAGTGGTTGTAATAACTAAAATAATGACAATAAGAGAGGATAAATTGATAAATATATGTGGGCTTGTAGGGCGTGGGACCCATGATGAGGCTATAAAAGCTTGTTTTGTCTTTATACGGCCAAATTATTCATCTTGGGTTCCATGTTGACAATGTAAGCAACGTCATGGAACGCTCCTATCAGGGGTAGGCAATGACGATCTGACCACGGTAGGCCACCCTCTACCATTTCCTTTTATTTCTTATAGTTTCTATTGGTTTAACGCCAGAAAACGGTGTGGATTGCCGTTTTCAGGTGAAATAGTAGGCGTTATTATTCTTGTTAAAGTAAACAGATGAAATGGGACCATATCGTGATCTGAACCATTCATCTTGTGCATGGTAACAGAAAGAACAAACTCATGAATTTTCATGGTGATCAGACGGCTAGGGATGCTGGAAAGTAGATGGAGAAATTTTAGGGACGCGACAAAAATTGTGTAAAAACACTAAATAATGATAGAGTTAGTTGAAAAGGTGTTTAAAAATGGGATATACGTGAAAAACTAAGCGAAACGGTGCAAAAATTGCACCATTTGGACACCTAAGAGTCGCCGACGGCTACCAACGGTGACACGCATCACCCCTATTGCACGCCACGTAGGCGCCATGCAGACACCACGAGTGTAGATGGCATGTGCGCGACGCACGTCGTCACGCGCACCACAACCGCACGCCGCTTGGCGCCAACGCACATAAGCAACACACGCGCACACGGAAACAAAGGGCGCGCATATGCATGCGTTGACGACATGCGCACACTCGTGCGACACGTGGTTTTTGGGATTTTTGAGATCCTTTGACTCGTCCATTTATAAAAACTTGATTTTTAGGAGAGGTTCAAATCGCAATTCGAAGAGGCGTTGCAACCGTATCGACGACGCGAACCTAGATTTGACTTGAAAATCTAGATCTAAATTTCTTTTTAAGAGTTAAATCACTGAATGTTGTGAGATAATCTCAATCAGGTTGATCAATGGATGATCAGGCCTTATATTTTGATGGTATACATCAAATGTGAGATAACTTAGGAGATTAGATGGATAAACATCATTGAATTGTCAAATGATGGAGGATTTATAATTTAACAGGTACGTCATAGCATGCAACGTGATACATCCACGCGATTGATTTGAGCACTACATTTATTAAGGTAGGTGATTTCATTTAATTACTTCGTGATTTTTGTAACAATGAGTGGATTTTTAAAGTTTTGATACATGTGTTTTATGTCTTCTAATGCTCATAAATAGATCTCTATTTTCGGGTTGCATGACTTTTCAATTTGGTAATAACTATGTGTACGTGGGCTTTGATCGCATTTATTAAGATTATTTATAGCGCCTTTACATGATTTATATCTTGTCGATGATTTATGACAGGTGCTTTCACCTGATGGGTACTATGCTAGGAGGGTTGTAGGGTTGGCCACCTGCCCTCTAACTTTGTGATGATGATGATTAGACACTGCTCTTAAGTGATACGGGGCTAGGTACGTAAGTGGTGGTATCATGGGTAGTCCCCCCTACGGGTCCGTTCCTTTCCATGGGGATGGAGTAAGTCTCTCGTTTGAGTGTCGATGGAGAGCGGCAGTGGTTCAGATCCTGATGGGATTGCCATTGCAGCATAATAACTCATATGGTTATTGTGCATGTTCATATTGCTTTATATGTGGGGTGAACCAGAGCAAGCCGGGCCTAAGCCATGAGGGACTCCGGAGGCTGATGCGGGTTGCACGGGAGGGACCAAAGTTAGTATGCGTACACATCACTAGTGATTGAGCATATTGGAGCAATTTCGTATTGTTTTGATACAGCGTTGTAACACCCCGGATTTTTAAGACAAAATATTTTTATTTTTTTTTTTATATAAGAGCATTTGGGATCCCATGAGAAAAGATTTATTTAACATTTTACTAAACCTATCTTAAAACTCCGCGTTCTTGGTGGCGTTGGACTCGTATCGACGAGCACTTTCAAATTATTATGTTTTCAGGAAAAAATTTCATCCATAAATTTTTATTTTAATTTATTTAATAATTTCCTATTTTATCCTAAAAATTAAGGATATTACAAGTGTTTTGTTATTCATGATTGCATGCATATTATTCTGTGAACATATACTAGCATGGTTTGGATGTACGTACCTTTGTATTTTGATCATGCCTTGCATGTCTTCCTGATTTAACTAGATATCTATTTTGTGAAAGTTTATAATTATGAGCGTTCGTTTATTTAACATGTTTTAGGTATGTTTCCTTTATGAAAATGATATTGTATGTTTTGTTAAACTTTATTTGAGTGTAATCACTTACACAAGCATAACTTGCTAAGGTATTGCTTTGTTTTGTAATGCCTCATATTTTGGACGTGACAACAAAAAGGGAAAGCAGGTGGAGTAGCGGGGATTTGGAAGAAGACTTGAAGACATTCCATTTTATTTCCTTATTTGGACATATATTAGAGTATGTTTCTTGGACTAGACTTTTGAGACTTTCTTAGATGTGGAGATATTTTTATAGATTGGACCCATATTATTGTATGAAGGATGTTAAAGTTTAAATGGAAATATTGTGGTGATTATGGATGGAACTTGGTGACATTTGACTTGATTTATTATCGTCTTTAAAATTAAACCGTGTATTTATTGTGGTTTTAAATCGAGCATGCTCAGAGTATCAAGGTTTAATATTATTTATGATTACCGTTTTGAATGTGATTGACCCCCGAGGTTTTCACTTTCAATCAATTCTTTTAAAGCTGGGCTAAAAGTTCCATAATTTAAAATTTTAATTTATAGGGATCCCGTTTATTTTTCTTAAAATATATTATCATTTTTTTATTTATGAGGAAAAATGTTATAAAAACCCGGGGTGTCATAGGGGCAGACCACAAGAGTCAATAGTACGCAGCCTTATCTTGCATTTTGCAAGAGGCTATTTTCACACCTTGAACCCGTGATTTCAAAGTCACACAACAACAACTCAACTGTTGTGCAAGGCTCATGCCAAGCCTTTAGACTTCAAATAAAAACACACAACATGGATTAAACTGCCAGAAACTGTTGGGAGTATAGTCAAATATAGGAGGGGCTATATTTCGGTTTACAATGTGGAGAAAGGGAGCTATTGAATGACTAAAATGCCCTATTGTAGCACTAAAATTTTATAACCTTACCACCATATTTTATTAGCTTTTTCCTTTCTTTCTCTGAGATGATAAAGATTTATTTATTTAGTCTATATATTTATTTAAACTTATAACTCACACACTTAGTAATGTCTTTATACACCCTTTTCATACGTATTCTTGGGACATACCCTTCCTTATCATAAACCTTTGCCAAACAATATCTTTGGGACACCCTCCTCAATATGTACGCATCCTACATCTAGTTAAGGGATGCAATGCACTACCTCAAATTCAATACCTACATATAGGAGAGGTGCCCAAACCTAATCACTAGACTATATTGGCTTGTGTAACGATTAAGGTTATATTACAAAAGAAAGAAAGAATGGAAACCAAGCAAATCCATTTCATTTTTTATAAAAATCAAAACCCAGATCTTGTTGTTCACAAAAGACTAAAAAATGATAATAAAAAAATTTGTCTTCCATTAAATCAAGACTCTTTATTGGAAATAGCCAAAATAAAAAAACCTTATAAAACCTATTTTAAGTTCTCTCAAGGTAAATAAAAACCATATTAAATCCAAAGCAAAAAATCCTAGAACATCAACGTGAGTCTCAAAGAACCATTCTAGGATATCCATATACAAAATTGAAAAGAAAAAAAATTATATGGAAAACACCTAATTGATATGATAAACTTAATCAAATATATTTAAATGGAAAATAATATTTTCCATAAAATTTATTATTAAATATAAATGTGTTTAATTAATGGGGGGTTATTAGATACTTCTATTGTTAATCAAACATATAAAAGGCATCTCAGTGCACGTAGCTCCCGCATATGCAGGGTTCACAAAAGGGGCAGACCACAAAGGGTCTATAGTACGTAACCTTACCTTGCATTTTTGTAATAAGCTGTTTTCAAGCCTTGAAAGTTGTTTTATCAAATTTCAAAAGTTATTTTATCAAATTTGGTCTCTCAATACCAAGGGTTGTGTCTTTAAATTCAAATGAAGAGACATATTCTTGACGGTGGAATTAACCACCTAGTAAATGGACATTTAGATGAGATACTGGTGTAGAAAATAAATATTTTCAATTTCTATAAAAGAAATATTCCCCTCATTTTGACAATCAAATATTTTCAACTCTCTAACTTTTCCTCCAGTGATATTTGAGCCAAATTGTAAGCTACCTAATTAGAGTTTGAGACAGGTCTTCGAAAGTTGCTTATCTTGGTTCAAATAAGTCTTCTAGATTTTTTCATTCTCTTTCTCTCTCTCTAAAAAATTTTCCAACAATGATAAGTTCATCACCATCATTTACACATGGAGTAGTAGATAGTTAATGAGCTAGGTGAAGAGATATGCATAGAAGCTAATGGTGGATTAGGCTCAGGTGATGTATGGGCTAACCATTCATTTGGCCTCGGATATGTGGAGAATTCTCCTTGTACTTGCATGGACATGTAGAAAATCGCAAGGATAGGAAATGGACAATTTGTTGCATCAAAGACCACATGTCTAGATACTTAGAGACGATTTGATGGCTGATGGAGGCATTTGTATCCCTTGTAAATGGGATTGTATCCAAGGAAAATTCAAGGATAAGATCTTGGGCTTAGTTTATGTGGCATGATCTAAGAGATGCAGAAAGCATTTGCATGCAAAATTCATATTGTAGTATAATCTACTGAGATCTGTACAATTTTGAGTAGGGAGTTTCCATTCCAAGTGGGAAACTAGGAAGCCAATTTAAAAGATAGATGACCGTGATGAATTCATCGACCCAAAATTTTAACAGCATATAAGCATTTGTGGTGATGCAAAAATGCCATTTTGTTCTGGAGTTCTAAGAAAGAAACTTAGTGTTGGATACCACATGAGACAAGATGAGATTAAAAAAAAAACATTTAAATTGAATTCAACTCTTCTATCACTTTGATTAGTTCAATTTTCCAATCAAATATGATTTTCTAATCAAATTAATTATCAATATTTTAAAAGCATACGAGCATTTGTGATGACTTAGAAATGTCATTTTGTTCTGAAGTTTTAGGAAAGAAACTTGATGTTGGATGCCACATGAGGTAAGATGATATTCAAAAACATTTAAACTGAGTTCAACTCTTCTGTCACTTTGATTATTTTGATTTTCTAATCAAATTGATTATCAACAAATCTTTGAAATTGAATAAAGAGGGATTTTCATTTTAATAGATAAAATCTAGGTAAATCGAGTGGTGTCATCTATAAGAATGATATGCTATGCAATGCGTTGAACAAGAGAATGGATGGAGGGCCTCATTAATCACTATGAATCTTTCATAGCATGAACTCAGAGATTGTATTCCTTAGAGAAAATGACAATCTACTGCTTTTCCCCATTTGCCATAGTACGAACAGAGAATTTTTTGATCCCACTATAATTTCAATAGCATGAAGTGTTTAAAATATGTAGTGAATGAGAATCGAGGGGCCCAACCAATGATGACAAATATATTTTGGTGCCCTTCCATGTTTTATTGCCATTAGTGCATTATTAGCTGCATCATTCCAAATATAAAGATCACCTTTGTGCTCCCCCTCGGCTAAAATTCACTATGTGACAGTCCTTAAATACAAAAGAAATTGATACAATTAAAATAAACAAGAGTTATTTGAAGAACTTACTTATTAATAACAAGTTCTTAGAAACCTTAGGAACTAAAACTACTTTGTTGAATTTGAGACTAATAGAATTACCAATGTGTGTAATTCGGGGACTTTCATTGTAGCCAACAAATATAACATCATTGCCGGTGTATGGACTAGCATAATCAAGATTACTGAGATCATTAGTAAATATGAGATGTGGCCACAAAATCAACATAGATGTTAGGATCAACTTGGTCATCAAAATGCATACTTATCAAAGCTTGTGGAGCATCCTTGTTTTAAAGAGGATGATCAAAGCAATGCTAGAATTCAAACACCTCATGACTACTCTTTGCATATCTGACAAAGGGGTATTGAAGGATCTTGTTTGTTGTTCGTTGATGTTGGCATTAGAAGTGCATTAGCCACTGTTGATGGTTGATTGAAGGGAGAAAGATAGCCTTGATATGTTTGATTATTCCTATTACAACTACATGTCAATCCTAAATATAGGGAGTGATATTGATCAAATGAACAAGGATTACCATAACATGGATTCTAGTATCTAGATTTATAAGATCCATGACTAAGTGACCATTATTAGACTGGTTGTGGGTCTAGTTGTAGTACCCTACTAGTGAAAAACGTCACCCTTGAAGTTGAAGTTTGTTTTCCCTCTTGATCTACATCCACCACCATGTGAGCTTTGGTATGCTCGATCTAGTCCAAAACTAGCAGTAAATGCTTGAGCCGATTGGCTATTGATTTTTCTTATTCTTTATTATTCTTGAGATGGAGTTCAAAACTTTCAACAGTTGTGACAAATTGACTAAACATAGGATATGGAGGTTTCATCATCATAATGGTAACACATGTCTTACCTTGAAGGAAGGCCCTGTTAGAGTAAAATCTTTATCTATTTTAGATATAGATTGCTTTATGGCTATAATTTTGCCACAAATGACTTGGCAACTTTTCACATAATCTTCAATTGTATGATCCTTTCACACCTTGTGAGATTTAAGTTGATGTTTCAATTGCAGTTCTGTGTTTTGAAGTGGCCATGAAATGTTTTTCAAGTTTGTTGTTGAACCAGAACCTATACTTGCCTTAGATAGTTCAAGGCATGAGATTCATATGTCAACTCTGTTTAAGGATTTTGTAGATCTAAGTGCCATGAGAGCTTTGATAGTAGAGGAATTACAAGCTTTGATAGTAGAAGATGGTGAACCAAGTTCTTATAAAGAGGCAATTGAATGTGTTGATGTAATATATTAGTTGAAAGCCATGTGAGAAGAGTTGAATGCTCTTAGAGAGAACCAAACTTGACTTATGATTAGTCTTGGGTATGTGTAACGACCTAAATTTCTAAATGCTTTTATTTGTTTTTTTGGAAATTTGGAATGGAATGGAAATTTGAAAATTTGAATTTTAGAAGTAACTTTTTATGAAAATCAAATTAAGTGTTAAAACCTCTATAATTGGATTGTACTCAGAAAAACAATCGCATTGACACTAATTTTGCTAAAATCCGAGTCGTACGAATAAATGGTGATTTTTCTCATGAAGGGCATTTTTGTCAATTCATTAATGGGCCCCACCTATAGAAAACCATGTCTGATGCTAATGATGTGTTTGGGAAACAACATGGGTGGTGATCATGTGTGTTGAATGGAATCAAGTTGGTGTAATGATGGAAAGACCTCATAAAACATTTAATATATAAAAGGAAAAAAATGATTAAAGTAAAAACAAGAGGGGCTAAATTGATATTGGCAACCCCACCTCATTTTGAAACGAAAACAAACTTTACGTTTGTTCCCAAACTCTACCCGACGAGAGAGAGAGAGAGAGAGAGAGAGAGAGAGAGAGAGAGAGAGAGAGAGAGAGAGAGAGAGAGAGAGAGAGAGACCTGAAGCTGAAGCCAGTGAAGGAGAAGGAGAAGGGAGAAAGAGGGAGAGAAGGAGAGGAGAAAGAGGACCAGAGCTAGAAAATTTTGGGTTTTTGTCGGTGCAAGAGGGATCCATTGTCACCGGTGAAAACTGAGTCACCGATGACAACTATGACTCTGATCGGAGATCCAACCCTCCAATCTACTCAATGTGACCCAAGGACCAAAACTCCTTTTGTTCTAGCGACATCGGAGGAGGAATGACGTCGGACCTGAGGGAGAAAGATGGCGTGAGTGGACTATGGCCAAAAAATCCACAAATCCGTCTTCTACGACAATAATTGGAGGTCGTGGAGCATCCTTAAAGGTTAGTCATCACACGATTACTCTGTTTTTTGTGTTCATTTCGTTTATAGAGTAAGAAAACTAGTTTTAGACTGTAATGTAGGGAAATCTAACCCCAATGGCTGGATCAAATGAAAAACCACATCCCTAATCAAAGGACATGATCAAGGGTAATGTTGAATATCCTATTTAAGCTCTGATCTTTCATCTGAAACTCGGACAAGGATGATCCGAGTCTTGAATCAACCCACAAAGGGAATTCATGTATGAATCTCATACCTACTTAGAGGATAGAGAATGTTAGGATCATTGATTGACCCGTCTGTAGTTCTGATCGTCACCCCTAAACCTTGATCCATTGAGAATTCGACGATGAATCTCGTCTGTGATTATGGATAGAGATCGATAGTAGATTAGATCACCCATTTGAGATTAGATAGGGACGATCTGAGCTCTAGATCGATCTTTAAGAGAAATCTAGCTGTTAATCTCATCCATGTTATTGGACAGAGATTGATAAGGACTTAAATAAACCATGTAAGATTAGATGGTGAACATTCAACCATCAAATTGTAACACAATTCCATAGTACACAAGAATAATCTTGGAAAGACCAAAATTAAATAGTTGAATCATGTGAAATATATAGATTCGACGGTTTTTAATTGGTGTTGGCCATAGGATCAACTCTAAAATTCTGATTTGATTATCTAAGTTGATAAAAATTCAACCTAGACAACTAACCAGGAAATCAAACTCAGATTCTATTATTAAAAACCCCAAAGGATAGAGAAAAATCAAAATTAGATCACTTTAGACCCTTAGATTTTTATTAGAGAGGGGGAACAACATGTTAGAAAATGATTTGATATTGTTCTCTATGATTGATTTAGAATTAGTCACATTAGGCTGGATTGGTATGTGAAAAATAGAAGAGCAAAGCTAGACAGATTAGTCAGATGAAACTGAACAGGATGATAATCCATTAATGAATGACTCAAATTTTTAGCTTAGGATCAACGACGGATCTAAAAACTAAGGTTTTTATGATCTTGAGTTGATCTAGACCATTAAACCATGAAATGAATGAGGTATTAAGTTATGTTTATGTGAAATGTATGGAAATGAGAACTAATCTTAAAAATCTCAAAATTAGGCATTGAGTAGAGTGAGGTGTAGTCAATTCTATTGTTGAGAACGACTATGAAAGGTTGGGAAAAAGGAGAATCTTCAAAAGAGGTAGGTGATTGACACTGCTAAGTTTTCAAATGAATTTCAAAGTTGAGATAGTCATTAGTGTGATTTTCGAGTTTAGAATGTATTTATGAGAGAAGGGTTGTGTTTACAATGTCAGCAAGCATGATTCTATTATGAACTGGTATTGGTATGTTTTAAAAACAATTGTGCATAAAGTATTTTGCAACAACATGAAAACTAATCTTCATGACTCATATTACCAATTGAAAATCTTATCATAGCTATATCTCATGTTTTATGGTTATTTTAGGATTGAAAATGACAACTTCATGTATGCCTTCATTTCATGATTTGAGATAGATTTCATAAATAGCATAATTTGGACTATGCTGAATATTACAAAATCGTATGTTGATAGCATTGCAATATTTGTATAAATTTATATTTGTTAGGCTAATAAGCCTAGTAGGCGCCATGCTAAGAGGTTGTACGGGGTGGCCTCCTAGCCTCTAACCACCAAGGGTGGTACGTATCCATGCCCAAAGAGGCATCTATTTTCTCGACTGTTGTGGTAGGAACAACCATTGGAGGTGGTCGCAA
Source organism: Warburgia ugandensis (assembly GCA_035236585.1). NCBI lineage: Eukaryota > Viridiplantae > Streptophyta > Magnoliopsida > Canellales > Canellaceae > Warburgia > Warburgia ugandensis. The sequence goes on from CP141126.1 coordinate 14,994,275, forward strand.
CACCCTTTCGAGATGTACCTATAGTCGCCATGGAGGCTGCAGTAGTTGTTCTCCAGATACTAGAGAGACACGATTTAGTGATCTAGCAGTGAGCATAGTAGTTCATGCGATTTCTATTTTTGTGACCCCACATAGGGGTGAGATTGTGGTCTTTAGACGAGTACTCATGACTAAATTGGCCAATATATGGCCAAGTGCCTATCTGCATGAAGTTTGCAGAAGGAATGAGGATTGTTGACATGAGATTTGATCGATTACTACTTTAAGCATTTGAATTTATTATGTTATGGATATCTTCAATGATTCTTTTTGTTTGGGGATAGATACATGTAAATATGTATTATAATGTTGATGATGCATTGCATGAGACGGCTTATGTAGGATTGCCGTATGTTTTATGTTACATGAAAGACTTGTTTTTAAACTAGCATGTATGCTCTATGTCGTGATTTTGAGTTTTGTGGTGTTTAGATTTCCTACTGAGTATGTTTGAATACTTAACCTACCATTTTCCTTACAAATCCTTGCAAGAAAGACAAGCAGAAGTACTAGACAACTTAAGTATTTTCATTAAACAAGGAAAAGGTGAGAGGTTTGATATAGTTATATTAGAATTAGTGATGAGTTGCGTGGGAATGTAATGTATTTAACTTAAACTGTTTATTTTCCTAACTTGGACTGTGATTGGCAAGTCTTGGGATTTGAGAATGTTAATTTTTTATTTATTTATTTATTAAAATTATCAAATGAGTGTTTATCAAGTACTTCACAATGACATGTGTTAAATGTCTAAGGTCTGAAAAACAAAGGAGATTCTGTTGGATTTTTGGTAGAAATGTAGTACTGATTTCACTGATAATCCTTTTAAGAAAAGAAAAAAATAACACTCGAGGTTTTTTAGAATGAGTTTTAAAACAATAATATATTTTCACTGTCATTTGATTTTCAAAAATGCTTTTAATAGAGATCGATCTCTCACCATAATTGTCTTTTACATTTAAAAAGCATTATAAAAACCCGGGTCATTACAATATGAGAGGAGTATGAAATTCTTAAATGATGACCCTTTTCTATCCATAGTCATGTATGTAAATGACATGCTTCTTGTTTCTAAGGATAAGGCCAAGATAGAAGAACTCGAGATCCTTGAGTGAACATTTGAACTAAAGGATCTTGGACTTTCAAAGCAAATTCTTAGTACGAAGATTCATAGAGATTAGCAAAGTGAGACTTTGATACTTTAACGAAGAAGCTTCATTAAGAAGGTGCTTGATAAGTTCTGAAAGAGTAAGGCTAAATTGGTAATGATTCCTTTTGCTCGTCATTCAAGTTATCTCATATCCAAAGATGGAAAAAGGGAAAAAGTTTATAGCAAAGGTTCCTTATGAAAGTTGTGCAAGGAGAACTGGTTCAAAAAAGTTGTGTAGGGAGTTTGATGTTTGCTATAGTGTGTACTAGGTTAGATATTGCACATTTAGTTGGAATGTGGCATATGTCTAATCCAGTAAGGCTCATTGAGAATTGGCAAATGAGTACTTTGGTACTTGAGAAGCACTAGTAACTATTCAATAACATTTACATATGATGAGCATAGCCAAAATGAGGATACTGAGATTGATGAGTGGCAAGGCAAGAAATGATAAAATTAAAAATGAAAACATTCAAGGAAACATGGGAATAACACCAATAGGTAATAAGATGAGAGAGGGTAGACTTAGATGGTTTGGACATGTAAAATAGAGATTGAAAATTGCACCGGTTAGAAGGGGTGAGTTGACCCAATTTGAAGTCTCTAAAAGGGCAAGGGAAAAGCCTAAAAAGACATGGATAGAAGTGGTGGGAAAAGATTTAAAAACTTTTGGACCAAATAAAGCCATAATGCTTACTAGAGAGGAATGGAGGAATAAGATCAATGTAGCGACCCTAATGGGGATAAGGCCTTGATGATGACGACGATGATGATGTGGATGTTAACTGTGCATGTGATCTTGATAGAATAAGGTCAGCTATGCAGTATGATTTTAAATATGTTAACAACCCATTTAGTTGGATGTCAAAGCTTCAATTCATTGTGGCATTATCTTCTACCTAAGCTGAATACAAAGTAGTAAGAGAGGCTTGCAAAGAAGGGGTTTGGCAAGAAGGATTGATAGGAAATCTATTAACTTGTTTTGTGATAATAAGGACACTATATTTGGCAAAGAACCTTGCGCATCACAGAAGGACAAAGTGCATTTGGGTTTAATATCACCATGTTAGTCAATTTGTAGAATATGGTCATGTGAAACTAGTGAATGTAGGAACCAAACAAAATGTAGTGAATATACCTTCAGAAGTGGTTGAAGTAGAGAAGTTGAAGTAGAACTTGACTTCTCTCGGTTTCAAGATAAGGAGATGTGGTGTTTCATGTCAAGTAGGTAATTTTTTTATCAAGGTGTGTAGATTGCTGGGTTAACTGAGGCTTCTTAAGTGGTGGATAATATGGGAACAACAAGAGAAAAATGTTTATTTCCCTTAAATAGGTTCCTATTGTACTCAATGTAGTAGAACTATAGGTTTCTCCCCAAGGAAAGTTGTCTTTCTCTTTTCTCTTGTTACAACCCTAGAAGCTCAAGGTTTTGGGTGAAGATCATCAAATTGTTATCACAGACTTTACAATAGTATGAAGGTGGTTTGTTGATATGGTTTTTTGCAAAGTTGGGTTGAAGAAAGTGTTGGTGAGTTTTCACCAAGTTGGGGAAAGGTAAGCATAATCTCCATTATTCAATTCTCATCTTGATTAGTGAATATTTACTTATCAGATTATCATAGATGTAACCCTATTATGGGTGAACCACGTAAATCTTGTGTTGTGGTGGCATGTTTCTAATCCCTTTGTTTACCTAATTTCTTTTTTTTCTTCCCACTAGCGACTGACTTTAACCTTTGAATTCTTCCAACCTGTAATGGTGGAGCCTAGATCATCAAAGACGGTCTTTGATTAAGGAAACCACTGTATTATTGGCAATTTATGTTTCATCCTTAATTTCTAATTTGAGTCAAAATAGTAGTCATGAAAAGGTTGGAAGATGCATTTTCTTTGGCTTAATCATATTTGTTGAAGATTTGGTAATCTTATGACTTCTATCTATAGCAACTTTGTGATTTCTTAGTCATATTATACCCTACTTGAGAAAAGGAAAAAGGGAAAAAAAATTCTAGTAAGGATTTTATATGCACTTCTGAGTGAATGAGATATGTCACATATGTGCTTGTGATATCAGGTAAAATGTATCTGCAGGGATTTTATGCATGTGAGAGAAACCTCTACATTATATTTCAATTCTTCAGTTAAACCAACAAGCTAGGTTTCTACACTACGAATGATGTTAGTAATTTTCTTTTCATTAGTTAAAGTTATAATGGATATGATATCTAAAACATCCAAGGGTTATGCATTCATAAATACACCACATAAGAAGTTGTGAATGCTGCTCTTAAAGAAATGAATGACAAGGAATCTACAATACCACTTTCTCAGCCTCCAATACTCAAAATTTTTTAAGATAAAAAGACTAAATTCTATTCAAATGTCTACATATCATAAAAGGATAGATGATAGCTACCTAAGTGATCTAGCAATGGGTTTGACTGTAGGAGATAGAAATTTGCAACTTACTATTTATAAGTGAACTAGCAATAGGGCTTAGGAATTAGAATCTAGCAAAAAATTATGTCGAGAGGAATAAATATCTGGCAACATGTTGCTTTCGTAAACCCAAACATTCAAAATCCCTTTGATCACTTTTCACAGTGACTACTTTGGTTTTTATTCTCTAGCCTTTTGCCATAGTTAAAACAAAGTGACTTTCTTAATTTTTATATCTGATAGGAAGATGTTATAGACCATATTTGGTTATTTGGGTAGCTATTGCTATTTTCTTTCTATTTTTCTAAGAATTAGCAACTATTGTACCTTTTTAGTTTGGGAAATTGCTCATGCAAATAGTTTGATGTATGTTTCCTTGTCTTAACAAAATGCATGTATCTTAAACATGATGTAGAAAATCTGCTTGGCACTTTTGATATTACCTTCTAATGGTTTAGTTATTCTCTAGTTCCTTATATTTGTAAAAAGAAAGTTGTTGGCAATTGATACAGCTAGGACGATAATTGATTGGTTGCTGAATCGTATTTCTTTCTAGTGCTTCTCTCAATCTATTTGGTGAAGAAAGGACTTCTTAAGTGCATATAGGACATGCATTAAGAAGATTCACCTACAACGAAAAATTCATATTTTAGTTAGTAAGTAGATTCACCCACATTCTTTAAACTCAACTTGGGTCATGTTCTTACATACTGGGAACTCAAAATGGGCACCTTTAGGCTATTCTTAAGTAGATATTGATGTTTTTGCACTATATTGACAGTTTGTTGTAGATGAATTGACTTCTCATTTCAAATTCCATGTCTATAGTAGTTGAACCCAAGGTCTTGTTTAGGCACAAAATGAAGCTCTATATCAACTGGGCATATGGTTTTGCATTTTCTAAAAATCATCATGGGTTGTTTGTTTAAAGGAGAAGGGGGTGGTTGAACTATCAAAATTTCCACTCACTCAAACGATCATTTTAACAAAAATTCAAATCAGAGAGAATGCCAAATTGATATTTAAAGTCATAGGTTTACCTATGTACAAAATCATACATTCAGGGTTAATTGTAGAAGAACCTCTAAATTAAGGGGGCCATCACAAATCAGACCCTCCAAGGTTGGGATAAATTAGACAAAGGGATAAGATCAACCAACAGGGCATTTCATGAGAAAGCGGGTTGCCAAAGGACAACCACTAATCCGTGTGGATGCATGCTATTACAACATTTGACTGCAATTACAACATGGTATCTCAATTTATACACGTACAAGAGAGACTAGATTCCTAACCCAAACCTCATCTATGATCTTGTCTTTATAGACCTTGGCCATCAATTAGATGACACTGACCTTCAATTCTCCAATTTAAAAATAGAATAGCTGTGAATGAACATTAGGGGCATGGGATGCCCAAAGTAGGTAAATGAAGGTCAGAAGATATCATGGTTTTGATGACCAAAATTTGGCTCCCTCTTGCCAATTGTACTTTGAGGCATACATATAGTAAAAGTCTAAAAAACTAATGATAGAAAAATTGGCAATCACACTAAGATAATATAATGTCTCCAACCACAACTTGGCTAATGTGGTAAATTAATAATCTATAAAATAATACATTTTCAAACTTTTTGTAAGGGCTTTTTGAATATATAAATTAATGTTTAAGCTCAAACTTTCTAGTATGAGAGAGAGAGAGAGAGAGAGAGAGAGAGAGATATTTGTTTGGCTATTGAGAAAGACTAGGGGCTAAGTGCAAATACATATTGACTAAAGAAAGAAAGAAAGAGAGTGATAGATTTGGTAGTTTAGAGGGGAAAAGGAAAAGATTGAGATTTTTGATAAAATAATACAAATAACAAGGTTTTCATACATATTAATTTCTTAATTTTTTTAATAAAATGAAATTGTTCTAAGTTAATAGAAAATCTTTGGCCCAAAAGGCTATTAATTTATCGAACTTTTAATGGACTCGATGACATAAATAGAAACTATAGGCTGGCCCAAATAAATATCAGTGGTTAAATTGGAACAATTGGCTAAAGAATTTTGTAATGTCCATCTCTCACTCCTCAAAATGTTCTATACCTTTTGAATAAATAAACAAAACAAAACGGATCCTTATCTCAACACTACCTATAGACACTTATCTCAACAATTGGCTTCTAAAAACCTTTAAACTCTGTATATACAGATGATTTTGCATATTATGAACCTACGCCCCCTTGATTGTCTGCCTTGGACTGCTTCTGTACGAACCATTGTCGGAATTCTTGTAAAGTGCAGTTTCCGAGAAACTCGACAATGCTGTACCATTCGAGTATCGTGGTGAATTGGTACGATATCTGTGTCCGTGGTGATTGTTGTAGTGGTGCTGGTGCCCATTATGTTTGGGTGAGTCTTTCTTCGTATCTTTGTTGTTGTTGTGGTGGGGGTGACGGTGCTGACCATTATGTTTGGGCGAGGGCTTCACATCAGCATCCTTGCCTTTTTCGGTGGGTACTACATAGACAAAGTTACCCAAGGGGATATCTTTCAATTCTAGAAGAGGTTCCAAAGTTTCAACTATAGTGCTCATCGTAGGCCGGGATTTTGGATTGTGGCTCAAACATTGATAGGCCAGTGCAGCAGCCTTTTGCGCACCTTTAGCGGAGAACTGGCCTTCAAGGCATGGATCCATTATCCGATTGAGCTTCCGGCTATCATTGAGACTAGACCGAGCCCAGTCCACAAGATTTTGCTCTCTATTTGGACGACTCTTATCCATAGACCGTCGGCCCGTCAATAGCTCCAAGAGGACCACCCCAAAGCTGTAAACATCACTCTTTGCCGTCAAATGGCCTGTTTCAGTTAAAAATCCATCAATTCCGCAACTAAGTGCTCCAGTGTTAGCTGAATATAGATTGTAACAAAAGTTTAATCATCAAACCATACATACCAGTCATTATATATTCTGGGGCAGCATAGCCCTGCGTTCCCATTACCCGTGTCGATACATGAGTTTCATCTCCTTCCGGACCATCTTTGGCCAGCCCGAAATCGGAAAGTTTAGCTGTATAATCCTGGAATTTAAGAAGAAAAAATCATTAATCACTTATCTTACTTATTCAATTATACGGAAGTCCATTTGAACTATCTGAAATTTTCAGCAATCGTGTAGAAAAATCATTGTCAGCATTAGAATTAAGGTACGTGAATCACTATATTATCAGATTAAAAAATATGGTCTGCTATATGCTTACGTATACGATTGAATTAAATGCAAGAGAATATTATTTGATTCAGTCAAAAGATAATTCATGAGGGACACTACCGCGTGTCCCAATGCTTCAAGAAACAGAACAATATGTAGAGGATCAGATAGCTGGACGAGGGAAGTTTACCGAGTCCAACAAGATGTTTGAAGCCTTAAAATCACGGTAAATGACCGGTTTCTCTGCCTCATGAAGGAAGGCCAGGCCCTTAGCGGCTCCAGTCGCAATTTTCAGTCTTGTCAGCCAAGGCAATGAAGCAGAAAATCCTGCACCCATAAACAAACATATTAATCAAAATTACATTATAGTAAAAGAAATTTCTCGATAGGTAATGCATTATAAATGCACAGAAAGCTCTCTAATCATAATTTAGTCATTATAAACGAAAATTCAGTGCCTGTTTGATGGGGAGATAATAATAAACACCGGAGAAAAATATCCCTGTATAGAGCCGTAGAAGAGGCAAAAAACCACCCTAAAAACTGTATTGGCGGTGGCAATAAAACAGGAACCAATGAGATTCCTATCAACGGAAAGTTTCGTCCACAGATTGTTACCAAAGTGCCAAACAGTGACTCTGGCTTTGACTCTTTCCGTTGTAGAACTTAGAAGTTGAAAATGTCCAGCAACGGAACAAAACAATACCGTTCGTTTTCTTGCCATCATGCTACATGGCACGCTACATTTCTCATCTCTCTCCTAAGTCTCCTAAGTCTAAATGAGGAATAACTTCTTAACGAGCTTGCACAACCAGTACCCAATCTAAAAGCACATGTAGGGCCTATACTTTATTATCTGAACCGGTCATCGTTAGGAATCAGCATCCATGCTAAAAGAACATGTAACAGGACACATGGGGCCCATACGGTCGGTGATCCAGCAAATGAACGGTTTGGCTCTCCGACCATCTGGGCTCATCTTTTGTACAGTTCTATGTATTGTTTCACAAGCGCGAACACCTTACAAGATCTCAATCGGAAGAACCAAAAGCAAAATCAAGCAGCAGGTTTGACAATGGCATATACGACGTAGCTAGACCTTATTTTAATGTACTGGCTCAAGAGGTGGGAGTTGTCATTGCCACCTCTCATTGTCTGGTTTTCTCCACTTTCTTTGACTCTCTCAATTGTTTGGGTACAATTTATGGTAAGTTGTATATTATTTCGGACAAGCCAGATGAAACAGATGGGTGACAAGTACAAACTTAGGTGGCAATATAAAAAAATACAGCTCTCAAATGGCCAAATCTAGCGATTCTAAACACAGGAGATCCCGAAACAGCATAGAGGCCGAAAATTAACCAGAGAGCCATTTCATTTTGTGGATTGTGTAGAACGCCAAAAAGAAAGACAAAATTGATCGACGTGGGGAAAATTCGCGTGTGAATAACTTGCTGCCTTGAATTATACTAGTCCTATTAGAGGAAGAGAGATTGCGTACTTTTGAAAAGATGATTCTCCAAGCTGCCCTTGGCCATGAATTCGTACACAAGCACTCGATGTTCGTCCTCGCAGCAATATCCGATCAACTTAACCACATGGGGATGCCTCAATTGCCCAAGAAAGATAACCTCCGCCTGCAGGAAACAGCCCAAAATGCTGTTAGAAACCAAACATTTTGTGATTGACCCCAGACACTTCCTTTTGTTGCTCATACAGATCGTCCTTGGCAACTGCGAGCTAACACAAAGAATGAAACAAGTTCTAATTGAAGGGTGTATTTATCCAACAAAAGGGGGTAGATATATCAGTTCGAGAGGCAAACCCCCACTCATGTTCTAATGGAGAACTCCAGCATGCATAAGGTTATATTGACTAGTGTTTTGTTTGGATAGATACACCCCTTTCATTGTGCTTGATACAACTCATTAGAATTTCAAGCTCGGGTTTGTAACAGCAGATGATGGTAGAAGGCATTACGTCAGAACAATTACATGTGCAAATACCAGTATCTTATCAAAATGGATACTAACCAGCCATTCTCTATGCCCTTGAGCTCCTTCCAAATCCAAAATCTTGACAGCCACGGGCTGAGCCTTCAAACCAGGCCGTAGCTTCTCATCAATGAACCCCTTGTGCACCGGCCCAAACCCACCTTCCCCAAGAAAACCGCTCGAAGAGAAGTTCTGGGTAATCACCTTCAACTCCAACAAGGTAAAAACGTAGAGGTTGGACCCAACTAGAGAAAGAGAAAGATCTTCAGCGACAGAAAGTGGCGATGACGGATTGCTCAGGTCTGAGAAAGAAAATCTCGGCATAGAAACCTGCTTTGGATCAGGCTTTTGACGACATGATGATTTCTTCTCCGTAACCATGAAGCAGTCTGGAACCAGCGATCGCCATGAAACCTTCCAAACAATCTTCTCCCTACCGACAATTTGCATTTTTCCTCTTTAGAAATTGGTTGAGAGAGACAGAGAGAGAGAGAGAGACAAAAGACGGATAAAGGCAGAATTTGTTCTTCTTCTGCGTCTCCCCAGAAACAAGAAGAAGAAGGTGATGGTTGAAATGGCTTGTGCGTGTTGGAGACTTAAAAGGAGCCAAGAGACCCAATAATTCAATCTCTCTCTCACCAACTACTCTCCCCAATACTATTCTCTCCGTATCTCTTCTTTTGAATATTTTTTCCTTCTCTTTTGTTTCCACGCAGCTCAAATTCTTTTCTATTTAATTTATAATAGCATGGGACTGGTTCTCAAGTCTCGACCAATCTACCGAAATGACGGTGTATCCTTTGACTTTCCATCTGACGAATATACCCTGTATGCGTGTTTTCTTTTTCAGGAACAATTATCCAAGAAAATTGAGATGGGGTGGTTTAGTCTGCCTTGTACACCAACAAGAAGAAAACCAGCGACCGACAGGCTTGCTTGGAGGATCATGATCAGGTCCGTTGGATTCGAGCTTACTCTATTATCTGTGAAATGAAAATAAACATTAACAATATATATAAGTATAGTCGGTAGATCTCATGCTTTGGTGAAGAACGATTACGTAGAATGCGTGACATGTTTATCATTATATAAAATGGATCACCCTTAATTACCTAATAAACTTGAGCTGTATAAACCTAGTGGTTTGAAGATGATACTGACAATCTAACCATCCGACTAAGGGCTTCTTGGCTGTTGCTTGTGGATTATTACTTGTTTACAACTTTTACGTTTTGTTTCTCACCAAATTTGATTGCCCACATATTTGTTAGAAATATCTTATTGGGCTACTGGTGGAAATTAAGCTCGTATTGGGCAAAGCTGGGACCAATTATGAGATAAGGGGCATATGTTATTTGTGCATCTGTCATTGTGTTAGAACAAGAATATGACTTGCGAGATTATCCTCTTTACTTGAAAGACTTAAAGCTTCACATGTTTGGCATGCTTTTAAGTTGGTACTTACGCGTAAGAATGGTTCATTAAACAATTTTATGCATATACGACTTCTCATCTCATGATGGCCCCAATCAGATGGAGATAGTTCCTCAAAGACTTCTGACACTAGGACGAGATTTTAGTTAGGGTTCCTACACGAATATACATTTGTTTTAAAGAAGTCTCAGTGCATTGAAGTTTTTCTCTTGTGAATCTATGTATAGAACTGAAATTCTCCTCCATTATTGGAACGAATACGGGAGATATGTATAAGAAAATAGGAGGCTGGCCATATAATCACTGTGATGGGTCCTTCTAAGCATGTAAAGAGTCGAGATGGTGCAACTAATGTACCCATTTCCAACACCGAACCTCCGGACACACTAACATGATCCTGACATTGAGGCAGCATTTCTCTCTATAATTGTACTCCTAAAGGACCCAAACTAGTTTATTGTCCCGGAACAGAAAATAAAAAGCAGAATACACTAACAATGCAAGGGTGGCACTGTCATTTCAACTTCCTCGTGGATTTTATAGTGGCCACCAGCTAAAAGCAAGATGAGGAGAGCTTCTAGAACTTGACCCTGTCTTATGGGTGTTCCATTCTAAGAAAGGAACTTCATGGAAACATGATAAAACTAACCCAAATTATTAAAATGATGTTAGTAGGATCGCAAGAAGCTACCGACCAGATAATTAAAGTATTCCCAAGAAGTTTCTACGCCAAACTTTTGCGCATTCTTCAACCCTTTCTAGCTAGTAGGATATCTTCTTCTTCTTCTTCTGTGCAGCTGCTGCCGCAGTTTCGCGGCGATTTTGTCAATTAACAGGAAAATGGGTTGCGGCGTCAACGACTGTAATACCGTAATTTTCCTCTTTGACGCGTATCTGCCGGAACTCTTCCGGTCTTTTCTACCGTGTCTTGCTAATGTGGCCGCGTAGACAGCTGCCGCGTATCAGTCGCATGTTGGCACCACGCTGGAGTGTCAAAGTGAGCCCTTGATCTATGATGTGCTGTGCCATCTGACGATCTCTATGTTAGAGAAGAAGCTGATAATGGACGGTCAAAACCTGGTCCTCCTGGGACAGTAAGAAGGTCAAATGTGTTAGCGGAGTTTAGGAAATTAGGTCACACTCCATTTCCTTTTGCTCTTATCATCAATTTCTTTCAAGAATGGTTGTCTAATCTCCATCCATGCTCATCATTAGTGGGACAAATTTACTTTAATATAGTCTCTTAATAACCGGTTAAATGTACACCGGCAAGCAGCTATATTTACTTCAATCAGACATTAATAAGAGAATTAAGATCACAGGTGATGAAGAGTACAATTCCTCTCTCTTTTCTCTTTTACTGGCAATTTTCAATGATATCATTCCTATAGCATTTCACTTAACCTACTATTCCTGTGTTTCGAATGCCATCCAAAGCAGATGTTCATCCATGAGATTCACGTCTACAAAATCAAACGGCTAGAAGGTAACAGCTACAACTATCCAATTAATCATTTTGGGACCGATATATCTCACAAGGTTGGACGACGATGATCCTCAGCAGTCCATGTATATCATGTGGTCCATCTTGGGGTGGGATAGCTTTTCTCCTACAACTTTACTTAGCCATGGCATGATGACAAAAGACCCACGGATGGAGATTTTCCAAATTCCTGACCAGCAGCTTTGCCTCTTATTTTCTTTGTTTAAGTAGACCAGAAATGTAACCATCACAATCACCTGGTTATGGAGAAAATAAGTCCATGGGCCGCAAAATACAAGTAGAGAGCCTGCTAATTTGGTTCTTAGGCTGCTTTCCACTGTGAAAAGCATTATTGGATTCCTCCAGTCAAAATAGCCGAAACTAATCACAACCACCTTCACCTTCTCCCATTGGGGAACCACCGAACATGAAGAATTTCAAGCCTCTGAAAAATCTCCAATCTCTATTTATTTCCCTTGCTTACTTTTCAAAATATAAAGATGATAAGTTCGCTAAACCGATCCGTCAATCATGTCGTCGACAGTTTTTAGTGTACTTCCATAATTGTTCAGACATAGGTAATAGTAAAGACTAATCCTAAGACTAGCTTAACATGGATGTTAAAATGATGGGCATATTCCGTTACGTTTGTTTATGCAATAAAGCGTCTTAATATAGTCAGATAGCCAGCGTAATGTCACGTAAAATATACTATGAGATGAAACAACGACATGGGACTGTGGAGATACAATGCCAAAAATTCACATTCACTGGTCTTGGTCGAATATGCGACCCATGAAATGAACTGGTTCACGAAGGAACTGTTATAGATCTAATTGTTCTTCCTAGAGAGGATGCTTAGCTGATAGTGAGTTTTAGATGTCTGTGCCAGGGTCCACTAGATGAACGATCTGGATTGGTGGTGAAGGAGACAAGTGGAAAAGGTCTAACAGTGTGTCATATAATGATACAGGTTGATCCCCTACTACTTTATTCACTGGCTTCTTGAATGTGAATAGTGGAAAGTTGTATAAGAGAGCAGGAATCACGCTGCATTAAAAAATAGTTAGATACAGACCTTTTCTATCTTTATAAGAGAGCAGGAAATAAAGATCCACTCTTTTTAGATGTAAGGCCCCAACTTTCATTAAAGGCCTGATCAGTACTATAACCTAAGATTTATAATCTTTAATATCCGACCTTTTTCTATCTTTATTAGTGAAATAGGTGCGTGCAACATGAGGGCAAGAAAGGAGAAAAAGAGAAAAGAAAGAAAACATGTGCCAAAGAATGAGTGATTAGAGAAAAGAATGAGAGATTAGGAATTCCAGCTTCAAAATTTGTCTTTTGAACAGTGATGTTTTATTAGTAAAGATAAAGAAAGCCGACAAAAGAAGGGGAGCCTTGGCACAATGGTAAAAGTTGTCATCATGTGACCTTAGGGTCATGGGTTCAAGGCATGAAAACAGCCTCTTGCAACAACAAGGTAAGACTGCATACAATAGACCCTTGTGGTCTGCTCTTTCTCCAGACCCTGCACCAGAGCTGCCCTTTAAAGAAGGCCAACAAAAGATCAGTCTGAGACGTCCTGGAAATTAAAGAAAAGCTAACAGACAAAGTTAGCAACAACGGCGATTTCATCTCTGTAAACGCTGGACCGTGCGTCCTATGTAGAATTAGTTGATCATTTTACGTGTTGAAAACTAACTACCGGCCCAAAATTAAATTTGATCTGCAAATTATATTATCTATATTAAAAGATTTTCAGTAGACTACACGCTCTCAAGCATCCTAAGAGGGAGATGCCACTTAAATATAAGAAATCATTGCATTTAAACAATTCTACCCACTTATTTTGAGCATCTAAAAATTAAATAGAAATAAATAATCTTAAATTCTAACACAAAGAAATATAAGCTAAAAAAGGCAGCTAATACATGGAGCTCCTGCGTGTGTAAAGTCTGGAAAAAGAGTAGACCATAAAAGATCAATAATATGCAGCCTTGCCTTCCATTGCAAGAAGCTGTTCCCACCTCGAACCCGTGAGTGAAGAACATAAGCCAAACGTTATAAATGACTTGCATATACAAAATATGAAAAAAGGCAGCCTCAATTCCTTCAGCAGCACACTAAAGGCAAAAAAGAAATTGACAGTTCACATGTATCTCTTCCTCTCAATACTTGTGTGGTACCTAGCCTTGCCTTGCATTGCAAAAAACTATTTCTGCACCTCGAACCCATGAGCGAAGAACATGAGCCAAACGTTATAAACGACTTACGTGTACAAAATATGAAAAAAGGAAGTCTCAATTCCTTCAGCAGCCAACTAAAGGCAAGAAAGAAATCGACAGTTCACGTGTATCTCTTCCTCTCAACACTTGTGCCGTACCTTGAGCAGTAGTACAAAGAAACATGTAGAGACAGGCGGTTGTAAGTTCAAGCGAGGGCCAGATTTCGCCCCTATAGACCCCAAAAGTGTCAGCCACTCAATGTTCCTAGCTTTTGTCGTTTACACACGGTGGTAGAATGAATGGCGAACAGTTTTGTCCTCTAATCCTTATCTCCGACAAAAAAATGCTATATGTAGTGGAGAAGATTATAAGTCGATGTAGGAGGAGGTTAGGCTGGGGAAGTTGCATTCCTCTAGGAATTATAGAAATATCGTGAGTTGCACGTTAGGGGTGTTCTAAAAATACATAAGGGCAAGAGTGTATGCTGACGATGGTGTGTCTCAAGTGTATATATAAAACACTTATTAAGTGTGTAAGTTACTAGTTTAGAAAAAAGATAAATGTAATGGAGAAGATTTGTGGGCAATTATTTATCTTGAATGTATGGTCAAAGATGGACTAATTGGATCACCAAAAATCTATGCGTTGGTTGTACTTTCTACTCATCCATACCATAAACTAGTGCCTAAGGATGAATGGGAGCCTTAACGCAATGGTAGAGTTGTCATCGTGTGACCTTGAAGTCATGAGTTTAAGACGTGGAAACAATTTCTTGTAAAATAAAAGGTAAGACTGCATACTATTAACCTTTGTAATTCATCCCTTCTCTGAACCTTGCATATATGGGAGTTTGGTGTACCTGGACTGCCCTTTTTTACCTCGTGCCTAAGGATGATGGCATGCACTTGATGATCCCCACTATCCAATGTATTGCAAATAAACAGCTACTAAAAAGTAGCAACTGATCTGACCTACTTAAATTCCAGTCTTGATGGTTAGAAAAATATTTGAAAGAACCCATTTTCCTATGACGTACGTCACCAAGAACTCAGGGGCCGTGGATGAATGATCTAGATCATGCTGACATCAAGTGGTAAGCCCTAAGGTTAGCTTCCCATGTACATCTCATACTAAATCTTCTCATATTTACCACCGCACAGACTGTGGTGCCGACGAGTGCTTACACTTTAGTGATGGCAGCAGGACGGTAGCATTCCCAATTATGGATAGGACATTTGAGGGAGAATAGAGAAAAGGCTGCAGTTTGATCTGTTTCTTCGGCAAGAAATTCATTGCTCTAAGCGCAGAAAATGGAATGTTGTATCATTTTTCCTTGTTCTTGAAGGAAAAGCAAGTGATTTTCTGCGTCAACGATTTGCCTTTTTGGAGAAGATCCGAAAGCCTACGGCTGCTTCCCGATGTACGCGTGGATTAGAGGTTTCATAGAAGATTTTTATACCAAAGAGTTAGAAAGACTTGGCCCCTTGACGTTAGATGCATGCATCAGAGATTTCACTGATGATTTTTCTGCTCGTAAGGATAATCTGTCTTTCATGTATATTTTTTTTGGGTTTTTAACAAAAATTCTATTACATATGTTTTCTTAGTTTTCCATTCTCATTTTTTATTAGTTTTTTAATTACAATATTAACCTTCTTTATTTTTCTCTCTTAATATCTTCTAATAGACCTGTTACCTTACGGGTGCAAATGTCATTAAATTGGCGACTTTGGCCACTAAGTTCAATGACTTTTTTATAGAAAGTTTTATTTTTTTTGGGTTTTTAACAAAAATTCTATTACATATGTTTTCTTAGTTTTCCATTCTCATTTTTTATTAGTTTTTTAATTACAATATTAACCTTCTTTATTTTTCTCTCTTAATATCTTCTAATAGACCTGTTACCTTACGGGTGCAGATGTCATTAAATTGGCGACTTTGGCCACTAAGTTCAATGACTTTTTTATAGAAAGTTTTGGTAAAACATGGTATCTAACACAATTTGATAACAAAGAATCTAATGTTATTGTTATATTTCAACAAAAACCAACCAATAGTAAGATATTCAATCACAAACATATAATGTTCACCAACCTACACAATAATACATGTTAAACTTCTTCAATGAAATTCAACAATTTAAACTTTGATTTCCTACTAAAAACTAATATAAAACTCTTCCTAACACAAATTACAATATAAATACATGCTTTGGATCAATAAAAAAATATAATAAACTAAAGAAACAAGTTTAAAATATAAATAAAATACTGTTATTGTTAACATGAATAGTGACGAGTAGCAGATTTTAAGCTTTTCATTTGATGCCTTTTTGAATGAAAATTGAAAATTTAAGTATTGGGTCATTTTTTCTCAATGTCTTTTATCTAGCACGATCAATTTCAAAGATTTTTGTTAATTAACAAAGCCAAAAATCATGTGCAATAATAGGTCTGTTAGAACATACTAACAACGAGAAATAGAGAAAGATAATATTGAAATTTTAAAAAAACTAACAAGGAATGATGTTGGAAAATTTACAAAATAATGGCAAATTTACAAAGCTCAAAAAACGTTGAACTTTTTAATAAAAATGCCAAAATCTAATGGTATCTTTGGAAAAAAAGAAGACTATTCTTTTTTATTTACTTAAGAACCATGGCAGAGAAATGAAGGACGTAAGGGTCACAGAATACACCTTGATTTCTTGTGTGAACCAATGGGCAGCACAAATTTGCTACATTTTAACGAGTAGAGTTGGTGGGTAGGTGGGTTCAAAGTCACAGTCGAATCTCTTGAAAGACTTGTAGATTAATGTACGATGGACCCAAGGAAACTTGTATTCACACGCCACAGCGTACCTGTGAACGGAAATCTGATGTTTCCATGGGAGAGGGAGAGCTCTGAACTTGATAATGACTCCATTATCAAGGTGTCACGGTCTAAACTGTAACACTTGTCAAGACAAGGGTTGGAAAAAGTTTGTTAAGATATATGATCAGCTTTGTCGAAGTTCTATACTTCTATTATACATTTGGCTCTTCACTAGTCAAAAGGCTGACTGGCCGGCCGTTTGAATTGGTACCTCCATCTTGTGGGCGTACTCAACATTGGCCACCTGCACTACATATTCTACGAATCAGGAGTTGGTTTCTTTTCATATGCGCTAGACGAAATGTAACCTCAAGACCTAGGCTGACTCATTATAGAACCCATCGATTAGGCTAACCTCAAGACCTAGGTTGGATGCATCTAGTTCAGCAACCAGATTATTTCGTGCTCAACTTGTAGGGCTTGGCCTGCTTTTTGACTGCTAGACATCCAAAAGCCTGGGTCATCAAATGTTTAGGTGCCTTTGGCAATTGTGTTTTTCATCTCTCTTTTCTAAAGCCTAGAAGCAGAGAAATTAAGAAGCAATTTCGTTTCTCTACATTTGAGGATGATGGACATAAATTATTCTCTTAAAAAGAACATAAACAAAAGAATTTTCATATGATTTCTGGCCTTTCTCCATAAACAAAAAGGTTAGAAACACCAGAAACAGGATTCACAAAAATATCCTAACATCCTTCTAAATTTCTTACACATACAATAAATGATGGGAAGACCGTTTTGAGTAATCCCAAGAAGCATAACATCTTATTTTTGACAGACAACGTCCTCCAAAGGATTAGGATGTAGCATTTTGAGGCTGTTGCAACAGGAACAAGAATCATAAATTAAGCTGTTTTGGAATAGTAAAAATTTTCCCGGCATTTTGCAACCTTAAAACATAGATAGAATTATGCAAACATAAGCAAAATAACTTCAAAAACTTGTGTTGATTCTTGTAGAATAAATTTTCCTATTTGGGAATAGCTTAATCAATGATTCCTATTCCCGTCTCAAACAGCCCCTTCAGGATGAGAGACTCCTCTTTCTATGGGATAGGATAGACATGTCGGAAAGCCATTCATAATGTTTACCTTACTTGCCAGAAATTTTACCAATTGGATGGTTCTATCCTTATGTTTTTACCATTGATTCTTAAAACTGAAAATGGCAGGGAATATGATCAATTGTCTTGAGTTTTCAATATAGCCTAACAAAAGTCGTGCAAACAAGATGAATCGCTAAGATCTATGGAAAAAAAAAAAAAAAAAGATGCTTCCTAAGTAGGGTTCTCCCATGGAGACTTCTTTTGGGCATATCTGAATATACTTCAATATATGGTCCCAGTGGAAAACATTTGCAATTTGTGTGCATGTGAGTCCCAGCAATCTGGAGTCTATTGAGATAACCAACGAGAGTTTCATAAGCAAATAGATATCAATCTTTCATTTCTGCCATAGAAGCCAATCAGTCCCAATCAATTGTGTCCTACGAGTCGTAAAGTGGAAGCTATTGTTCAGCCGCCCTGCAAGGAATCTTCGTTGGATAGTTTCCCATATTTCCCAAAATTTCCACGGAGTTTTTACATGAACATGATGGATCGGTTAGATGTGGAATATCTTACAATTAATAGCCCATGCAAACAATGTCATCGGTTAGGTCTTTGAAGGTCCATGGGACATGGACTTAGGGTCCACAGTACATGCACCTATTTGTGATGGTATAGTTGCTTCACAGAAGATTAAAAGGGGGTTTAGGAGTCGCTACTTATGTCTTTTGATCACAAAAATTTCAAATTAAGCATTAGGTCATATTTTGTTTAGAGGTGCTAAGCAATGCCGCTTAAAACAATTCTTAAGGCCATGGTTGTCTAGCAATACCTCCTATCTATGATAACACAATCCTTGAAATTATTTTTCAATCGTTTAGTGTCTTTAAGAGGATGAATCCTTAATCGGGTGCTTTAGATTGACTAGGCTTAAAGTTATAGAAGTAAAGTGATCGGGCCTTAGGTCCTTAACTAGGTTTTTCTAAAGAAAGATAAAAGCGATAAACATGCGCACTTGATAGTCAAAAAGTTCAGTAGCATATAAGGTTATATTACCATCAAGAACCAAGTATTCATCTAGACAAGGCATGATAAACATAATGGGACTACTGGAATTAAAATAAGAAAGTGAAAAAAGTAGGCAAGTTTAGAGGTCTGACAAGCCATGAGGCCTTTGGTGCTTAACCAGGCCTATCCTAAAGAAAGGAAAAATAATAGAATCTAAATAAAGCACTTAATTAATCGGTTGTTTTAGATTGACTAGTTTAAAGTTATAGAAGTCTAGTGATCGAGCCTTAGGTCCTTAACTAGGCTTTTCTAAAAAAAGATAAAAGCGACAGAATTTAAACATATGCACTTGATAGTCAAAAAGTTTAGTAGCATATAAGGTTATATTATCATCAAGAACCAAATATTCATCTTGACAAGGCATGATAAACATAATGGGACTACTGGAATTGAAATAAGAAACTGAAAAAAGTAGGCAAGTTTAGAGGTTTGACAAGCCATGAGGCCTTTGGTGCTTAACCAGGCCTATCCTAAAGAAAGGAAAAATAATAGAAACTAAATAAAGCACTTAATGGTATACGAAACCTTCAGAAATTAGGGTTTTGTCTCAGTTACTAATTGGAAAAGAACCATAAGGTTACACACCCTAGGTCTACAAAATGGTCTTTGAGTTTTTTAGACAAATTGCTTAAATTAAGGTATTATAGGAGAGATTATTAGTAGGGTAACCAAAAGTTAGATATAGCCTCCTACTTTCCTTACAAAAGTTAAAGTAAAAGCATAAACAAAGTCAAGAAAAGGGAAAATCACATTATAGTGGTCAGATGCACAGATACTCATCATCAAATACAATATATATTAGAGCCCAATAGGCTCAAGGCTGTAAGACCCAACCACTCACATTTTTTCTTTATATAGCTCATGATTCACTAACATCCAATGATTTCAAATATAAGAAAAAAGAGTAGGGGAAATAGAAACTGTAAAGGAGAAAGCTTAATTAATTTTAAGGTATAATGTACATGTGTCAGGTGAAGATATTTGTCATGCTTGGATTTGATTATAGTCAAATGAGCAATTTACAATCCAGAGGTCATATAGCCATGCCACTTATACAAGGCTTCTTAGATAGCTATAAGACGGAACGAGTGTCTTTAAGTCTAGACTTGCTTCCGGCCTTTGATAGAGAATTTTCTGGGTTTCTTTCCTTGATTTCAGTTCTTGTCTCCTTCGAGAAATGCCATCGAGGCATGGTGGTTTTGGTGCCATCACAACGATAGCACCTTTTTCTCTCGTAGTTGTCCTAGCTATAATGATAGTTGTAGCTTGGGTGATGTGGTATAGATGCAAGTAGGCTTTCCTTCTTGCCATTGGTTGAAAGAGATAAAGTGGTGCCCTGGATAATGCATCTATGATTCAGCAAATCTTGGTGATTACATTTCAATGCTAAAGGATATTTTCATTAATTATAGGGTTTTGGCCACTTGTGAGGGCCACGTTCGAATGCCCTTTGTGGCCCAAAGATAGTGTTCTTGTAGGCCATATGTCCCTCTTGGGTTAGTCGAGCCCAATCCTATAGAAGTGGAGCCATCATATCACCATGTTAGTAGCGACTAACATACCACACCACCAACTTGTTCACATTTTAGACACAAGTCAGAAGTGCATTGGAGATGTTCTCTTGATGTTTCCTTAACGGCGAGAGACATTGCTGTGACAAAACAAGAATATCTAGAGAAAACGTTGGAAGATATAGTTCGACTGACACATTAAACAGCAAAGCATCCACTAATCAAAAACTTAGAAAGTCAACTGGTAAAAACTTCGCCTGTTCTTTATTTTCTTTGTACATATCCTTTTTCCCCGCGCAAGGATTGCAGAAAATCCCCTCTTAATACTTATTGAAGGGTGTCAAGATTTGATAGTCACTGGATCAAAAGTTCTAATCGACTTCTAATGAGAAAATTCTAACCGCTCAAGCCTCAATACTTTCAATACTTAAAAAAGTGTTTGGAAACTTATTTTTATCCTTTTTATTTTTTATTTTCATTTTAGAAGTAGAAAGAATACAATAAAAACAAGCTTCTCAAACGATTTTTATTTGATTATTAACTAAATGTTGATTCTCTATAATTGGAAACTAGGGGTTAATATTTCTGTACATTTTTGAAACGTTGATTATCAAGTCTTGGCAGGTAAATTTTCAGGAATCAGGGGGTCATATGGCCATGGGAGAACAAAAATTTTCGGGGCATGGACAGCTGCCGATGCTCGTTATTTATGAACATCTTGGAAATTCAGAGTTCTGAACGATAAAATAGTTGGCTGGAAGTTATTTTCAGCACAGAAGAAAATCTCCCACAACATGCGGCACGTCAATAACGGTCAGGGAAATTATTTTGTTCTTCAATCAAAACCATAAAATCTTATTTCATTTTTTTCTCTCTTTTCATCTACTCCACAAAAAATTGAGCCAGTGTTTAATGTTGCGAAATGGCTTCAAAAAAAGCAACAGATTAAATTATTTTAACTTTTATAAAAACAGTCAAACTGGTAAAAATATTATAACACATCTTATTTGGACCTCAAATTTACACTCGGCAAGGACAGCACAATCAGATGGCTCCCACCATTCGCACTCTCAAAGAAATCGCTGCCGGAAATTTACACCTGCAGTTGCGAGAAACAGCAAAATTTAAGCACAGAATTATTCCGCTGCTTCAAAGGCCCATCCCAATTTTATAATCGGGGTTCTTAAAGAGAGAACCACCACAAGATGGTCTAAAATGCAAAAGCTGACGTACCCACCTCAAAAGTACTTCAAATAACTAGTAAATGTTATGTACAAGAATGAAGTACCCTGCAACCACCATGAAAATAAGCATAATTTTACAAAGAAATACTTGTAAACAAGAGAATTCTTCCGTGACTAAAGAGCAGAATACTTGACGCACCTGCATTTGATCAAAACTGAAGGTTGCAACAGAACAGAACAGGAGACCTGATCTCCAATTTGTATCATTTTTAAACGAAGCCAACTGGATACGTCTCTGCTGCTATCTGAAGAGCAGGTTTCCATTTGCGTTCTGTTGACGTCTCAAATTCTCTATGAGAGACTGGTAGAACGATTTCAGAGCCTTAATATCGCTACCCTGGGGACAAAAAGGTAAGAGTACAAATTAGCATAAAAGGATAAATAACTACTTTTCAAGCACGGACCAATTTTGACTGGTCAGACAGTTTATTAGGTTGACTGAAAGTATAGCCTGAAGCAAAAGAGAAATGAAAGTTGGGACTGATATCCAGCGAAGTAAATGGGGATTGGCAAGGATCAGAAACACATTTATCACATCCTTGAATGAGACCCTTGTGCAATCCCACTTCAACTAATGCTCGAAAATCCCAAATCCATGTGCCCTGATTTGGATTATTGAATGTAGGAGACCCTTAGGATTCTCCACCAGATTCAGACATTTGCTTGCAAAGATCATCAATATGATGTTCTTCTGGTATCTTATCCACTTCTAGACTAGCAAGGTGTTAGAGCCCAACAAAGTGCCAAAAATTGGAAAAAACAGTTAGTAAGAATCCAATCATGGCATTCCCATAACACGTTATGAATTACAAAATTTGTTACAATTTGGACCATGGGTCTGCAACTCTGGAAGCCAGTTTAGTGGCGCAAAAGGAGTCTCTCACCTGCAACTTTTGACAGTATTCCTCTGCCAAGTCTTGTGGGCAGTGCGCAGCAGGGAACCCCCTTGACACAAAATGAATGAGAAAATCATTGCCAAACTTCTCATACATGACTTTCTGAGCTGCCACAATTTCTCCAAAAAGGACATACTGCCAAAAAGAACTAGAATTATAATAATCTCAATCAAAGTCCAGAAGCAATATCAGCATCTGAAGTTCTTTTAAAGGCAAAACCATGAAATTGACATCATGGACCCCAAATTTCTTCACGGAACAGTAGACTTCAAAAAATTGGCTCATGGAACTCGGATAAATTTTCTTTCTTGCAAAATATTATGGACATCAAACAAGTTGTTCGCTAAAGAAAACCACTCGATGTAGCAAACCCACAATTTTCCTTTAAGAAGACTCATAGCAGATGCAAGACCCACCAAGGAAGAAGAAAATATGAGAAACAGCAGTGTTATTCATGTATGACTATTTACGTGAAGCAGGGTTTTATGGGAATTCTGGATTGTCTTGGAGTTGTTAATATTTTGCACAAAAGCCCCAACTTATGCACAAACACCATGCAAGGCATACGTAGCTATGATGAAACAGTGAGTAACATGCCTCCCCTTATCATCTATATGTTCATCATCCTTCTTACTCCTTGTATAAGATGGGATTGGGTGGGAAGTAAGACATCGCTTATTCAGAGTTCAAAAATTAGATTAATGGCATTTTCAAATAGATAAACAGCTAGCAAAAGTTGCAATGTATCCTAATCATTAGTACAAGGGGCAGCCCTGGTGCACGAAGCTCCAGCCTATGCGGGGTCCAGGGAAGGGGTGGACCACAAGTGTCTATAGTACGCAGCCTTACCTTTTATTTTTGCAAGAGGCTGTTTCCACACCTTGAACCCGTGACCTCAAGGTCATACGACGACAACTTTACCATTATGCCAAGGCTCCCCTTTTATCCTAATCATTAGTCTGACACAAAATTTAGCAGTTCTATGTTTCTTCTGATCTTCTCATATTGATTTCTCTTAGCACAAAATAAACTAAACAAATTGAGAAATGAAATGAGCGCTGAGTCAAATCTAATTCTTCAACAGTGCCTCCCCTATTAGACTTAATCAAAACCCAATTTACACTTTGTCAGGAGTTGTTCGAGCTCACAAGTAAAGATTCTCCCATTATCAACAGGAAAAGATGTAGCACCTTGATTCCAG
This sequence comes from Warburgia ugandensis, assembly GCA_035236585.1. Classification (NCBI taxonomy): domain Eukaryota; kingdom Viridiplantae; phylum Streptophyta; class Magnoliopsida; order Canellales; family Canellaceae; genus Warburgia; species Warburgia ugandensis. The sequence continues at coordinate 15,018,079 of CP141126.1, forward strand.
TAACCAGGTGGTTTTGACACAACAATTCAGAAGTAGAATCAGCAATTAACTGAAACTCCAAAAGATAACCACCAAAATCTTCAATTGTATAGCAGTAAAAGTTTCTTCATGAAAATTAATGGAAAAATGAAATTGTGGTTTAACGATGCTAAACTGACAGTTTTGCTGTAACAATAGACAAAATAAATTGGCAGTCCAGAACATGTGGTAATCATCAAAATCTTCAATTAATGGGACCCACTTTGAAATACAATGCATAACTAATTTTCCATTATGCACATATGGTCTTCTATTGCATTCCGATAAAAGCTTCAGCCATGAAAAGATGTGCATTAAAAGAATGAGAGATTAATTCAAGGAATCTGGACTTTCACTATATAGTAAATGTTTGAGCATTAATGACTGCACTCAGAACACTATAAATAAATGAAAAGGTGCAAGTGATATTACAGCTAATGCCATGAGAATGGAGATAGACCAATTTATTGAACATCAAGTTCTATGATTCAGGTATATAACTAAAAGACAAAGATCCGAACTGAGAATACCCTCTATCTTGTGCATTTGCCATAGCCCCTTGAAAATATGGTGCAAAAGCTTCCATCATGTTTGAGGATTAATGTTAACACTTGCAATCATACAATCAGAAAAGCACACAGGGACATTAAGGATTATGTCATGTGTGAGGCAACACTAATTTTTTAATGGTTAATTTGAAGATTGGGATACATATAGCAGAAAGGTTAAGACAGAAACAAAAGCCCACGGGTACACAGATATATAGAACTTTACACACGATGATATATATCATGGGCAAACACAGGAAGGAGCTACAATTTAAAGCTCACAGGAAGAACAACTTACAGTATTTGCATCACAGAACTCAAAAGACTTGTCGAGCACACTGTATAAACAACAGTTGGTTGCAAATGTCTCAATGATAAAGCTCTGGAAACCAGGTACCTGCAGGAATATAAACCATTGTTGAAGTAATAAGCAAACCAGATAAGATAAATAATCAGTAGAGATTTATGAAAGCACATAACCTTTTCTTCACCATTAGGATTGGTGCACCAGTCTTTGATCAACCTGACAAATATCTGTACGCATGCCTGTGATGTACACATGTACAAGAGATTACATTCAATTCCTGGTCCTGTCTATATATGAGGTAACAGTCAAGAAGAGAAATCCAGAAGAGAACCAAAAACTTACCTTTCTTACAAGTATGTCTTTATGATTGCAAGCAGTGTATAAAACCAGCTGCATTATCGGATGCAAATAACTCCTGCTTTTAGGGGCAAGGAAAACTGAAGATAGATCGTGTGTGGTCATAACATGAAGGAAGGTATACAGTGTTTTCTGAAACTCTTGCAGTTCACGTATTTCCTGCAACATTCAATTCACCCAAAAGAACCGGAATATCAGCACCAATGATTAATGTTTGTTCCCAAATCACTAAACATGACTGAGAATGCCACCCTGGCAGTAATTTTCTGCATAAACAGGATCCCCCATTGCACAAGAAATATGTGCAGTTTTGATGTTTCTACTATTTTGGTGGGAAAAGATTGTCTAGATATTAACCGAATGCAAAGTGGCTAAATGAAACAGTAAGTTTAAGTTTTCCTGTTGTAATGATTATCATACAGAAGATCAATTTATCCACAGTTAGACATTCCATCAAGCATCTGAAAGACCCTAAAATGTAGAAGGCAATAAAAGCTAATGAGAAAAGGTCAAGTAACATCAGGAACTACAAAACCATAAATTAGCATTTTGTTCATAGAGTACCTAAAACGAAAAGTATATAAAAATAGAACACCATATGTGGGTGGTTGGGTACAGGGGTTGGGGGGAAAAGAGAGAGGTTATTTTCTAAAGTTACAGCAAATTACTATATGTTCCTCAATCAGGGTAAGGGTCAGGTTAGGGCCAAGATATTTCTGGCCCTAATAGAGTAAGGGTCAGAACATTTGACCTGAACTTGTATTAGGATAGGGCTAGGGCACTCAATAAAAAGTGAGGGGCCCCAAACAGTTTCTATATATTAATATATGACCAAAAATTCCCTTGCATATATTTCCCTGGAACTCTAAGTGCAATGGCATTTTTGGTCATTAAGTGACTAACTTAATGTTTGGATTAGTTCGCATAGCTATTGCATAATTTGTTCACTCTTCATATGGTAGGTAAAGATTTGACTAGTGGACTTGCAGGTGAAATTTTTTATTTGCTTGCATAGATATTGCATAATTTTGCAAAGTGTATTAGCATTGGTAAAAAATACTTGATAATTGTTATTAATCAATTTTTCAAGTGTTGGGGCCAATTAGAGGACCAATCTGAATTGACACTAGAGGTTAGGATTAGGGGCAGCAATTTTTTGACCCTAACAGTGTTAGGGTTGGAAAACTATGTATCCAAAGTTAGTGTCAGGGCTAGGGTCAAAATAAAAACATTTGATTCAGGGTTAGAGTCAGGCAAAATTTTGCGTGGCCGAACCTGTTGCCATCCTAGTTCCAATGTTATCCAATAGCACATAGCAGTTTAGCTTTCTATGCAGGAAAATATAGATAAACATTACGAATGTGCAATTTGAATTTCATATTCAAGCGCAAAAACTTCTGCTCTTATCATATGTTAACATCATGATGGGAATGCAGATAACAAGCCTAAATAAACTGCAAGTTGCTAAAGACAAAAAATAACCCTTTCACATATATGATTGCTAAAAGAAGAAAGTCACAAGGATTAGATTCCAGTATGTGAAAACAGCCTACCATAACAACGTCAATCGGATGATTGTAATGCGTAAAGATAACTACAAAATTGAGACATCGTACCTCAGTATTACTTCCAGGTCCTGAAGGAAATGCATCCCTTGGTAGAATGTGAAATACTCTACTTGCAATAGTTGGAAATATTTCCTCCAATATATCACCCACCAAGGTATTGAATTTGCAAATAAGCTGGTTGATTAGCAGAAGAAAACCCACCATTTCTTTTGGCTACAATAATTAAAATACCAAGAGTCAAATAAGAGTTTTCGAGAGAGTAAGCAGAAGAAATTTCAAAGAAAGCACCAGTTGAGAAGCATGTAGGAGAATATAGTCATGAAAGAAAAATAACCAAAAGCGGCAATTCAGAGATTTCCTAAAATGAGAGCACAGAAAGGGATGCATGACCCTGAATTTTGTTTATCTTTTTAGCATTTTCAAAAAAGCCAAGACTACACTGTGAACCAAAATGGCTCTCACAGCTTTTATAAAATGAGAGCATAGAAAGGGTTACCTTGCATAGAAAGGGTTACCTTGAATTTGTTTACCTTTTCAGCATGTTTAGAAGTCCAAAGCCTACTGTGACCAAAAATAATGATACTCACACTGGCTAATAACAGCAGCTTTACTTTATCAAACACTTCTCTAATTGGCTGATTATGCCTTTTCAGAGACTGCCATTAATATTCAGCAAAAAAGTACAAAATAACACGTTTGGTGCCTTACGAAACAAGGGCTGCTGATATCATATCCATCTTCAATATGATTGAAAATACAAATATTTATCAAATTAATCACAAGATGGCTAGGATATGCAGAAGGATACATCATAGTGCTTACTAACTCACCAGCTTGAGATGGTCAACAGAATAGAAAAGGACAGAGAGAGGAAAACAACTGATACTCAGTACCAATTCAAGGTTTACGGTCTTATGGTGACTTTCTTTTTTATCTGATGAAGTTTCCAGGGGTTGCTGGAATTCCTAGAAGCAAAAGTATGTATCTTGAAGATGGAGATACCGATGCTACTTTAACATAGAAGAACAAAGTTAGTCAAATCTTAGAATCTGGAGAATATCAAACTTGCTGAACGTGAAATTCCCAGCTGGATAAGGTAGGCTACTTTTATAAATTTGAATATTTTATTACAAGGAACATTATATGTTTCTGAGGGAGACCAGAAACACAGGATTTTAATCAACTATGCCTGGAATGTCGTAAATTAGCAAATCTCAGTTTTTGGAGCTGCAAATCACAGTTTGAGTAGTTGGAACTCTGATTTATATTAGAAAGAGTTGGTAGCTATGTGAAGCCAATATAAACAGTATCCAGTCAATGGCTACAGTCACCCTGTTTTACTCAATATAGCTTCTTATTAGCTGTAACTTTAGAACTCACTGTAGTCATTTGGTTACTGAGTTTTAGCAGATTATTTACTCACTCCCTATTGGTTAAGTCAGTTGCATTAGTTTGCATCCTCCAAGAAACAAGCCATCTGATCCTCATGAAAACATTGATCATCTTTAGACAATATCAAGTACTGAACTGACAGGACAGTAAGTGCAAGTTGTGGATTCAACCGTTGGAGGTATTATGAAGAATGAGAATGTACATCATGAGGAAAAAGTTAAACGATTAATAATCAGCATTAGACCATCAATACATCATAATGCAATGAGGATCGAAGCATTCATAAAGATTACAGAGACAGATAAGAGAGAGAAGAATGGAAAAAGAGAATACCCTTAACCATGTAAGAGCTTGTAGAGAAAAGGCAGGTCACAAAAATGTGTACTTTAGTCTAAAAGAGGTGTTCATATACAAGACTTTGTAGAAAAATGAGGACACAGGAATAATGTAAGTTTTTCCTGCAAGAGATTGCTCCATCATATCCTTTACTTTGAATGGTAACATAAAAGTTGTCGTGAAAAAAAAGAAAGAAAAGATTTCTATGTCACCAGAGACTGCTATATTCATTTTGTCATGGCTGACATTGCCCCCAGTAAGCAAGCCTACCAAACCATTTCTGTTCCTAGGAATACATACAAATAAGTAGAAATTACAAATCCTGAGATCCTTAAAGAGTGCAGAATTTTTCTGTTTCTAGAACCTAGTAGGAGAAAGTAAATTAAGAATCAATTCTCGTTTCTCTATATTATAAGGTCATCATCAAAACCTTATCCCAATTAGGGGTCAGCCACATGAATCTTATTCCTCCATTCCACTCTATTAAATACCATGGCTTCATTTAATCCCAACGTTTTTAAATCTTTCCTCACCACTTCTATCCACGTTCTTTTGGGCCTTCCCCTTGCCCTTTTAGAACCTTCTACTTGTATTGCCTCACTTCTTCTAACTAGTGCCGTTGTTGGTCTCCTTTGAACATGTCCAAACCTAAGTCTAGTCTCCCTCATCTTGTTACCTATTGGTACTATCCCTAAATTTCCTCGAATATTTTCATTTCTAATTCTATCATTTCTTGTCTTACCACTCATCCATCTCAACATCCTCATTTCTACAACGCTCATCCTATGAGTATGATGTTCCTTAACTGCCCAACACTTTGATCCATAGAACATGGCCGGCCTTATGGCCATCCTATAGAATTTTCCTTTTAGTTTGAGTGGCAACCATCGATCACACAAAACTCCAGATGCACATCTCCATTTGTTCCAACCCGCTTGGATTCTCTAGGTAACCTCCTCTCAATCTCTCCACTCTCATGAATCATTGATCCTAAGTACCGAAAGTGGTCTTTAACGGGGACTTCTTGGTTATCAATCTTGACTGGTGTTCTACTCCTAATCTCCTTGCTAAAATTACATTCCACATATTCTGTCTTAGTTCGGCTAATTTTAAATCCTTCAGATTCTAATGCTTTACTCCATAACTCTAGCTTTATGTTTACACCCTCCCTTGTCTCATCAAGTAAGACTATATCATCTGCAAATAGCATGCATCAGGAAATCTCCTCGTGCAGATGTTTTGTTAACTCATCCATAACCAATGTGAAAAGGTATGGACTCAATGCCGATCCTTGGTGCAATCCTATAGTGACAGGAAAATCACCAGTCACGCCACTAGTGGTCTTAACATTTGTTACCGCTCCCTCATACATATCCTATAGTGACAGGAAAATCACCAGTCACACCACTAGTGGTCTTAACATTTGTTATCGCTCCCTCATACATATCTTTAATTATGTCTATATATTCTTGAGAAACCCCTTTACCACCCAACACCCTCCATATTAACTCTCTAGGGACTCTATCATAAGCTTTCTCTAAGTCTATAAAGACCATGTTGAGGTCTTTCCTCCTCTCCCTATATTTCTCTACTAATTATTTTAGGAAGAAAATAGCTTCCATAGTAGACCTCCCAAGCATGAAACCAAACTGATTCTATAATACATTTGTTTCACGTCATAGCCTCTTCTCAATCACTCTTTCAAAAAGTTTCATAGTGTGGCTCATAAGTATGATCCCGCAATAATTAGTACAGCTGTGTGTGTCTCCTTTATTCTTATAGATTGGTACAATAAAGCTTTTCCTCCACTCATCAGGCATTTTTTTTTATTTTATAATCTTGTTAAACAACCTGGTCAACCAAACTACCCCAATATCTCCCATATGCTTCCAAACCTCTATTGGTATACCATCAGGCCCCATGGCTTTTCCTGATTTCATCTTTTTCAAGGCCTCTTTTACTTCAGGTATTCTAATCCTACATTCATATGTATAATATCCCATGTTATTTAGATTTATAGTATTTTCAATCCCTATATTCTCAGAGCCATTGTCATTTAACAATTTTTGAAAGTATGTTTCTCACCTTTCTTTGATATCATGATCTTTGACTAATACCCTTTGATCATCGCTTATAATACACCTAACATGATCTAAGTCCTTACCCTTTTGTTCTCTTACTTTTGCAAGTTTAAACACATCTTTCTCACCTTCTTTTGTTCCTAGTCTATTGTAAAGCTCATCATATGCTTTAAGTTTAACCTCACTTACTATTCTCTTAGCAAACTTTTTAGCATTGTTATATTGTTCATAGTTTTCATTATTTCTAATCTTCTACCATGCTTTAAAACGCATCCATTTTTCTTTAATAACTTTTTACACTGTTTCACTCCACCACCATGTTTCCTTTGCTAATAGCCTTTTTACCTTTAGATACTCCTAAGCCATCTTTTGCCACTTTCTTAATGGACTCAGCCATATCAGTCCACATGGTATTTACTTCTGTTTTATAGTTCCAATTTCCTTATACCATCAATTTATTTTTGAATGAGGTTATCTTCTCTCTTTTTAAGTTCCACCACTTAGTTTTTGGATGTGTATTAAGTTCAGTTCTTTTTCTCCATCTTTTTCTCTATATTATAAGGTAAAAAAGGGGCAGCTCCGGTGCACAAAGCTCCTGCCAATGCAAGGTCCGGAGAAGGGGCAGAACACAAGGGCCTATAGTTGGCAGCCTTATACAAAAATGATTCTCCAAAAAAAAATTTGAAAACAAAAAAATTCTACATTTATTTCTGGTGTTTCTCCAAAAACAAGGTCGGTTCCCAAACAATGCAAGTTTGTTAAAGAAAGACAAATGTAAACAAGCAAGCCAACTCATTTTCCAAGAATCTCCATTAGATATAATTCCAACATTCCTTTAAATTCTTCTAAGATAGCATGAAGATACCAAAAGATTCCCCCCAGGAACTCATACCTTGTCATTGAAAAGAGTTGTTCGGAGAAGGTTGATGAATATTTGTCTGTATGAAGTCGGAAGAAATGGTGCAACACACATGACCAACTGCACACATTGATATGGTGTAACAGCCCGAGGGCCCACACCCTGCAACGATATTGTCCGTGCCGGAGTGCCCATACACCCCGCACGGTTTTGTTCTTCCCCAGTTGCCCAAGGAAAAGGCCTCGTTGCAAGGGAAGTTCTCATCACTCTTATCAAGAGCCCAGTAACTTTCCCCCTAGCGATGTGGGACTAACTCTCAGTCTTTCACCTTGCCTAGAAGCCTGCCAGCCCTCTTGACCCGCCCTCATCGGCCAAGGCTTCACAACCTCTCCCCCTTAGGGGACACGCGTCCCCGCGTGTCTTACCACACACGAGCGCCCACGTGCGGCTAGCCACCCACACCGGGTCGGGGTTTGGCTCTGATACCACTTGTAACAGCCCGAGGGCCCACACCCTGCAACGATATTGTCCGTGCCGGAGTGCCCATACACCCCGCACGGTTTTGTTCTTCCCCAGTTGCCCAGGGAAAAGGCCTCGTTGCAAGGGAAGTTCTTATCACTCTTATCAAGAGCCCAGTAACTTTCCCCCTAGCGATGTGGGACTAACTCTCAGTCTTTCACCTTGCCTAGAAGCCTGCCAGCCCTCTTGGCCCGCCCTCATCGGCCAAGGCTTCACATATGGAGAGGAGAAAGGGAGTTGATTACCAGTTATCTCCCTGTATAATGATAGTATGGATACCATTTACAGTCCTTGGAGAAAAAAAATTAACCATGGCAGGTGTCCCAAAACAATCAAATTGTAAGGAAGTTACACAACCATTTTCTTCCAAACTTATTCTGATACATCAACTGCATACTGTTCACTAGATGTTATTAGTTTATGCAAGAATTTCACTTACAACCATCTCTATCATGCTAACAGACTTGGATAAAGAAAAAGTGCACACAATTATGAATTCGGACACTTCTTAGGGAAACTGCATTGTAAAAACATATCAAAAGCACAAGAAAGAGTGCAGTTATTGCACCTCACTCTCCACAAGCAATTGCTCAAGTGCCTTTGGAAGGTAAGGAAATACAGATGTTCCTAAAGTGTCAACCATGCGGTGAAGAAATGAAGTAACCTGCAGTTCAAAATCCAGTATCAGACAATACTCTCTTGAAATGAAACTTTTGAAAAAGAAATGTAACCCGAGTTACCTTATTTCGCAAAGGTTCAATCTTGGGGAACATCACAAGAATTTGCAGGAGAACATCCAGTGTCTGAATTCAGACAAGGAATAAAAGAAAGTCCAGATATGAACCATACATTATGAAAATCCATAGAAAACAATGCTACAACTCAAGCTTCAATGTGTCAGCAGTGCAAGACCCCAATTAATCACCAAAATAAGACATAATAACTAAATTGTACATTGATGGGTTTCACCAGAGGAACATAGTGAAGAATCGTGGTCTTTTCTTAATAACCAAAAAGGAATAAGGGAAGCAGATTATCTGTTTATTGGGTTCCACTTTGCACTCAATCACCTACTAACAACATAGGAATAAGTGGTTTGAATGTGCTCAATTCATAGGATAACCCGCATGCAAGGTTAAAACCCAATTTTTATAGTCACCATACAGTTGAAGCTTGATAACTCTAGTTAGTTATACCATTCAAATGAGTAAAAAGTGGATGGCCTCATCTTACCTGCTTGAACATGATACCAATTGCTGGACGACTACTTGTAACAAGCCGCTCACTGAAGCCCTGAACCATAAACAAAGATGTGGCAAAAAAAGATGAATTACATTTGCTAATACAGACAAGTTACCTAGAAACAAGCTCCTTTTGCAGGACTAGCTGGGAAATTGGCATGCGGCCAAAGTTCAATTGACTGTCTAATGAGAAACTAGACCAATTCAAAAGCAGAAAAGTGGTAGTCATCAACTCAGTTGGATATGCAGATAAACACAAAATACTAATAGTTATAATTGTAACAAAAATGCAGATAAGAATACATGTATTAGCTTAGAGATCAACAGAGAATCATTCCAATCACTGGTGATTTCAAAATATACAGGAATTTGAATAAAAGCAAACAATTCAAGCAAAATTTAAGGCGCAGGAAAGACCTTGCTTAACGCATTAATTGCCATGATTACTTGCTGAATGCTTGAAACTTTTGAAAAAGATTCTTCTTGACTATGTGCTTTGGCATCCAAGAGCTGTAGCTCAACCTGGATTCAAGAACAGAATATAGGCTGAAATTAACATCTTCTGTTCAGCAAACTCTCACAGGTGTTAGTGGTGATTGAGATTGGATAATATGACTCGAGATGAGATGATATGGGCCATATCACGGTTAGTGGTGCTTGAGCTGAGATGAGATGAAATCCATCTTATTCCAGATCACTGTTAGTGGTGCTTGAGATGCGATGAGATGAAAGCCATCTCATCCCAACTCACTGTTAGTGGGGCTTGAGATGAGAAATCCCAATCTCATTTCAGCTCACTGTTAATAGTTTGCATATTACTTCCATATCAAGTCATCTCATCTCATCTCATCTGTCACAGTCCTAACATAAAAGAGAGTCTTTCCACTCACCTCAACCTCGCTTAAGTGATATTTTTAGTCATTTTACTTCATCTCATGAAAAATTTAGGTCATCTTAACCTAGCTCAAATCGTCTCAAGCGAGATCTCATCTCAAATTAGCTTATCTCATCTCCAGCACCACTAACACCACGTAAAATATCCTCTGGCAAACTATGACAAGAAACAAATGCAGATAGGAGAAAAGAAAAAGAAAAAAAAACCCTCAAAAGTTGATATTGTGATAGGAAATATTCACAATTCCATCACAGAAACTCATTCCACCTTAACCTGCTGGCAAAGAGGTGTGAGCAATGCAGATAGGTACTCCGACTGCTTTTCAGGTGGCACATCCTCCATACCGATCAATAATCCAATTGCCTGATAACCACACACACACATTAAGAAGGAAAGAAGTGTATTTAGGCATATGAAATTAGATCAGAAAAGGAAGCAGCTTAAATACCAGGAAGGGATAATTCTCTATACGAGAAATAAATGCAGGAAGAAGAAATTCTGTGAAACTGAGTTATACCTCAAATATGTGACTACCATCTTCAGATGGTGAACATTTTGGCTCTTTAGAAATCCAATCTACACTTGTAAACTGAACTACAGTATCTTGCAGACTCTGATAACCATGAAGGAACAATAGATGTCAAACAGAGGTGCTGCGAATTTGCAGCAAACAGAAATAGTCTAATAACATAGAAGGGATAAGTGGAACAGGAAAATAATTTCAAATACCTGCAGAATTGTCTCTATGAATGGAACAAGCTTTGCTTTCAGTAATTTCACAACTCTCATGAAGAGGTAACTAGCCCGTCGACTTACATTGAGATTTGGATGGTGTATACCCCTTTCATCCAGAAATGCAGCCAGCACGACAGTCACATACTGATTATTCTCCTGCACAAACTTCACATATCTAGTCACTGTCTCCAAGTACACAAGTGCCACCAGTCGATGTGAATGGCAAGGAAAACATCCTGCTAAAAGCATTGGGACCATTTCCCTTAAAAGGCCACCACCAGTACGCATTGTCTCTTCATTTATCAACTCTCCAAAGGCATAAAAAAGAGAAAGTGCAGCTTCAACCTCTTCAGCATTACTCTCAGAAGACCCGAGGGCACTAGATAACGAGTTTCTTATGAACATTTGAGTAACATCAGGTGCCACACGTCCCACAGTACGAAGCAACATGAACAGATCTTTACGATATTCCATCATCCGATCTTCCTCTTCTCTACCAATCTTATCTGGTAAGTTAAGATTATCTCTGTACACAGGATCATAGCAAATCCTTCCACGAATCACCTCCAATATCTGACGAACATGTAGCACTTGTTTTTCCCTCAATGGAGAGAGACTCTTCATTGTGGAAGCATAACAAGACAGGAACTGCACAATGTTGAACGTCGTGTCTACTTCAGAATTCTGCATAACATAGAAGACAGATGGAAGAACTTCATCCAGAAGTTCCATCAAAATCCCTTTGATATCTTCTGACTCCAAACGCTTGGAACAATCCAAAACTTCGGCTGCATAACCAGTAAGCAGAGCTGCCAATTTTGACACCAGCTCCGGTTCACTATCTCCCACAAGCAAACTAAAAACACGACTAATCTGAAGGCTCCTTAAAAGGGAGAGCTTTGACTGAGGATCCATCCGCTTAGAAACTATCGCTAACACACAACTAGCAGCCACACCTCTCAACTGTTCTGACTGCCCACCAACCAAAATAAGCTCGAACAACAATGGAACAAACACATCATTCGCAATCAATCCAATGTCAATCCATGTAATATATCTCCTCATGGTATCTAATACACTAGCCGACAATTCCTGGTCCGAATTTCTATAAGAGGTTATAATGTCATACCACGTCCTAACAATCTGAGGTATGCACTGTTGCCTCATTGCATCCTTTACCCGTCCGGCCACGTTTATTTCCTCAGCACTGCGAGGGTAATCCTGGCTAATCAACTCATCATCCAATGCATTCAAAATCCGACAGAACATATCTATAACTGGCGCCCCTTTACTGAGATTTGCAAGTAAATCAAGAAATACAGTAGACCAAATCAAAGGATACTCAAAATAGATTAGTGTGACAACAACCTGAGCCAACTTGTTCTTTATGAACACAGGAGCGTCCCAAACCCTAACTGAGTCTTTGTCGTCGTAACCATTGTAAAAGGCGATGGAAATCACAGCTTTACGTATATACAGTTTTTCTTCCAGACTCATTGAAGAGTAACGGAGACGGAGAACTTCGTGGACAGTTTGCAAACACCAGAACTGAACTTGGACGAATTTTGTCAGAGAAACACGATCTATAGCTTGCTGACAGATCGAAGGGTTTTCTTTCATTTGCTGGCAATATGCAACGGCTTGCGATTTTAGAACCGGGTCGATTGTGCCAGATTCATCGAAGCTGATCAATATCGCTTTCTCCAGGTCATCCATGGCAATGGAAAAACCCCTCAAAACCCTAGAAAACCACCTTAAACCCTACAAAAAACCCTCCCTATCCTTGCCACTGTTACAGCTTCGCCAGAAGTCTACAACCCCTAGAAACAATCTTTAATTTATGTTGCTTTCCTTTTCTTCTATAATTTCTTCTGCTCTTCGAGGAGATTAATCGGTTGCTGAATCTTATGAATGGGCTGAAAACTTTTCAAAAGACAAACCGGAAATGGAGAACGAACTGGCAAAGGAAAGGGGTGCAGTGAATGGACCGAGGGATCGAGAAACTTACCTCGATCATATGAGAATGAAAATCGTTGTGAGCGATCTTTTTATTAGGGTTTTATTTATTTTGGCGAGAGAAATACGGTGATTTCTTGGTTTCGTCGAACGGAGAAGCATCGGGAACCCGCTGCCTTCAAAGAAATCGCCAGAAGAAAAATCACCAACAGGAGTGGAAGGGATCATCTTATAGTAACACTATGTGACCACAACGTCCCTGCTTTCTATTTAATTGACTAAAGCGCCAGTGGATCCAAGCCATTCATCATGTTTGCAATGGCTCAGATCGGTTAAAAATCAAATTTCAAGAACCATTTGATTGCTTTTACCCAATATTTCTTTGCATAAAAAAAATTATGACCATTCATTTTATTTAATTTTTTAAAGACTCAAAAACAAGGGGCTAAAATCGTCCACATGGATTAATTTCTGGTGGATCATCTAATTTATGCACACACTTCACATGATGAATGGGTCAGATCTTTCAAATTACTGCTCCAATCCCAGCGTCTACTGGTGTTATCGTGTTTGTAGTGCTTGAGATGGAGTGAGCTGGCTTGATATGAGATGAAATAAGATCTGCTTGAGATTACTTGATCTCAGTTGAAAAGTACTCATGATTGTCTATGTTTGTGTGCCTGAGTTTTTAGACTCATATAATCTGCATTATTTTAAAATTATTAGTTATCCACAGGAAGAGAAATTAGATGAATGGATTTGATCAACCAATTGTGAGGCCTACCATGGTAAAGTAGGAGCAAATAAAACACAAAAGTAGATTGCATCCGATCAGATCTACGTGAACGCCGATTTGAGATTTTGATACTAATGAATCGTGGACAAAAAAACCCAAATCCGTATCCTATGCAGGGTGTAGATCGAAGATTTGTTACTCATGGATTGTGGATAAAAAAGAGCCAAATTCGTATTTGATACAGGGTGTAGATCAAAGATTTGTTATCCATCCATCTTGTGTAAGTTATGTAGAATTGTTGGTGTTGTATTTTTGCTAAAAATTAGAGCCAATGATTTTTTCCTTTTTTCAGCGAAATAAATCAACTGGTTACTATCACCCAAATGCAATGATTTTTTCATGGGCACCAATGTTGAAGACATTAGACGAGATTAGCGATTTATATGTTTCGAACAAAAAAAAAGTCAGCGTCCATAGTTTATATTATTTCTAAATTTGATTATTCAAAAGTGCCCTTTTTAAATGGGAATCCCCAAATATCCGCAGATTTATCCTCGAGGATCAACAGTATCTATGGACTTTTATCTATTTTGTCGGCTCAACATATATCTGTAGATTTTTATCTATTTTGTCGGCTCTGGGCACGCACGTGACCGAAGCATGTCTCTTTTCCTTTTCTCTCTCTTTCTTTTTGTGAAGATAAGAATAAGATCATTAGTTGCGAAGCTTGTAAATTCTCTTTATATTTTGTAAGGCACGATTACATCGAGACATATGCATATGCAATGTTCTCGGACGGATCACAAAAGTTAACAGTTCGTAGTCTTACCTTGCATTTTACATAAGGCTGTTTTCATTCCTTGAACCCGTGATCTCAAAGTCACACAATGATGATACTACCATTGCCCTAAGGCTCTCCTTTAATAAGAAAACAAGCAAGAGATACTACGGGCACCATGATGCTTGGTGCTAGTATGAGATACTTGTTAAACCGCGAGCGAAGAATCAAAGGGTGCAGCGAAAAGTGAGTAACTTCCTACAGTGCCTTAAGTTGTCTAATACATCGTCCCAGGATCTCATCCAAGTAATTTGCAGTCACGTGTAAGATATTCCTTTTGTGATATGAAGAAACAATTTATGAAGTATGCTCTTGAAAGACGTTGTGGTGGACAAGAACTCTCTCCTTTATTTCCTTCAGCTATGTTTGCACATCCTCCTCACTTGCAGCCAAGGTAAAAGGGGTAGTCCTGGTTCACAAAGCACTTATTTATGCGGGATTTGGAGAAGGGGCAAACCACAATGGCTTATAGTAGGCAGTCTTACCTTGCATTTTGTAAGAGGCTGTTTTCATGCCTTGAACCTGTGACCTCAAGATCACATGACGATAATTTTTACCATTGCGCCAAGGCTCCCCTTCACTTGCAGCCAAGGTCCATAACAATATATTACCCATCCAGCATCAAGCTTTGGAGCTCCTCAGGTTCTCTTTTTTACTTGAAGAAGTAAACCAAGACATTACCTCTGGATAAATGCACAAGTTATTAGCTTAGATGAGTGGTTATATTTCGATAGAATGGTGCAAATTTGAGTAAACTAGGATCTAAACATATGAAATTGTAGTGGAGACTCTCTCTCTCTCTCTCTCTCACTTAGTCTATGTTTGAAAAAGGGCAGCCCCAATGCACTAAGCTCCTGCATATGCAGGGTTCAAAGAAGGGGTGGACCACAAGGGTCAATAGTAAACAGTCTTACCTTGCATTTTGCAAGAGGCTGTTTCTATGCCTTGAACCTGTGACTTCAAGGTCACGCAACGACAACTTTACCGTTATACCAAGGCTCTCCCATCTACCTAGCATATATTTAAAAACTTTATAAATTGGAGTACGTCAAACATTGATAAAGCTCGAAGGGAAACACATAGCCTCATCAGCACATTTGATGCATAGATGATGAGCCGGCAAGACTAAGCAGTTCAAGTAATTTCCTCAATTAATAGAGTGTATGTTGGGAATAGAATCCCTTTTACATATTATGTGTGATTCAGATCTCTGTCATCTCTTGGGATCTTATGCAATCTCTCTAACATAGCCCTCATCCTGATTTTATTATCTCTATTTGAGGTTTAGTAATGTTTAAGATAGAAATATGATTAAAACTGGCCTTTGTTGTCTACTTCTTATAAAGTTGAGGACGCCTTTTTTTTAACTAGTGACTCACACACTTAATAGGACTTGATATACACCCTTTCAATGCATACCCTTAGGACACACACCCCATCAACATATACCCTTGCTAAATATATCTTTGGGATGCAGTTCAATATGCAAGCACCTGGCATCCTCAAAAAGGATGCAATGCACTACCTAAAACCTGTAACCTTCTTAGGTGGGGGACGCCTAAGGTATATTGGCTTATGTGCAAGTTCAGGATGCTAGTTGCAAGAGACAAATACATCTTTCCCACTTTTCGATTCAAAAGGCATTCAACAAAACTAGAATGACAGTGGTTCAAAAGGCGATCTCTTGGCCATATATAGATGAAACAAATTGAGATCTAGCTCAGATTTTAGACTTGTTTTGGGGGCCAGAGACACCATTCTTTTGCCAATTGAACCCTCCTCTAGATCCATGTCTTTCATCAACAAGTTTATGTACTGCCTGTGCTTCATAATTTTGGACTGATGTAAAAAAGGCAGTTCAGTGCATGAAGTTTCCACGTATGCTTATCTTGTATTTTTCTAAGAGGTTGTTTCCACGTCTTGAACCTGTGACTTCAAAGTCACGCAACAATAACTTTACTATTGCGCCAAGGCTCCCCTACAATCTTGTGCTTCTGAACAAGCTCATAGTAATGTTGTAAACTTCTTGGGTGTTTTACAATTGACTTTGGTTTCCTTATAGCTCGGAGCTCGCAACATGGTCCAACCTTGTGGCACAAGGTTACGCCCACAGGTATTTTACCATTTCACTGGAGACTGCTTACTGGAGTGGTTGTTCATTGTTGCAGTGGCAGAGCCAACGCCCTTCCCATCGGAGGAACACAAAGTCTCACTTTAGGTCTAGACTTGAGGGTCTATAGAGAGGTTGGATCCAATCGCAACTTTGATAAAAATACCCGATCAACGTTTCATCCGTCTAGAAGGTTAAGTTTCGGATGCATAATTAATTGAATCTGACCGTCAAAGCCTCCTTCCCCAGGCCATCTTGCTAGCAACTGCTAGAAACTGAGTAAAAGAAAAAGGGAAATTACTTCCAAATAATCAGCACGTAAAGAGAAGGTAGCATGATTCTCAAGTGGCACTCTGTTCTTGATTCCAATTTAGAAATGTGACTCGTAACGCACCGTTGCCTTCGTGTGACCTTGAGGTCACGGTTTAAGGCGTGAAAATAGCCTCTTGCAAATGCTAAGGCTGTGTACTTTAGGCTCTTGTGCTCTGTCCTTTTCCCAGACCCTGCATAGGCTGGAGCTTCGTGCACTGAGGCTACCCTTTTTCACTTCGTCGTCTCAACCAAACTCAAGCAAGATCTCATCTCCTCTCTAGCACTACTAACTTCACGTTGCATGGGTGTTACTGGAACTTGAAAAGGTAACTTGAGATTAACATGAGATTTGGATTGAAATGAGGTGAGATGATCGAAAATATCACTTCAGCTGGGTTGGGACGAGTTGGAGGGGATGGATTGAGATGAATTGGAATAGATATTTTGATGGGAATAAATGAATTGGAAAAGATGGTTGAGATTATATGATATGGTTTATGGCTTGTTTGCATCTTAGGCAAAATACAAGGGTTGGGCTGAATTTTAGGACGAGAAGAAAGGACTATCTTTCTCACTAGGAAAGACATGAAACAGATAAGATGGAACTCTTATGCAAAGTTGCAAAATAGTAAAACTAAGTTGGGATTAGACTAAGATTTCTCGTCCCATCCTAAGGCACCACCAATAGTAAGTTGGGGTGAGATGTTTTTCATCTCATCTCAGGCACCAGTCTTAGTGAGCTGAAATTCATCTGATCTCAGGTACCACTAATAGTGAGATAAATGAATATTACTTCATCTCATCTTAGCTCAAGCATCACCAACAATGATATGCCCTGTATACTATACTCGTGGAAGAGTTAAATTATCAAGTTCATATCTTTATTATTGCATTTTTTGTAAAAATATTGAGGGGAGTCTTGATAATGTGTGTATATGCATCGTCATCATCATCAAAATCTTATCCCAATTAGAACTAGCCAAGTGAATCTCATTATTTCATTTCCATCTATTAAGAGTATATATATACACACACACACATATATATATAATTATCAAGGTCATATATTTAATATTACATTTTCTGATGAAATTCATAAAAAAACATAAGAAATTGATGAGTTATTTATAAAACTCAATATTAAATTTTAAATAAATGAAGAAATGTTTTCTAAATTGATAAGAGGACCAAAATATCCAGTATCTTTTAAAAAATTCAATTTATTTAGCGAAGCATTTCTCATCTCAGAACAGCACCAAAGTGTCTTTTTCATGGAATTCAGGGGCACATGTGTAATCTTACTTTCGCCACATCTCCTTTATATAGCTGCCTTCATTTCCGCTCTTAGGGTTTCCTATCCTCCCTTGCACCTCGTCGTTATCCCTGAAACCCTAGCGATTCGCAGAGATGACGACCAGATTCAAGAAGAACCGCAAGAAGAGAGGGCACGTTAGCGCCGGTCATGGTCGTATTGGGAAGCACAGGAAGCACCCCGGTGGTCGTGGTAACGCCGGAGGTTTGCACCACCACCGGATCCTCTTCGACAAGTACCATCCCGGTTACTTCGGTAAGGTAGGCATGCGCTACTTCCACAAGCTCCGCAACAAGTTTTACTGCCCAATAGTGAACATCGATCGTTTATGGTCCCTCCTTCCCGAAGATGTCAAGGAGAAATCGTCGGCCGATAATGTCCCGATGATCGATGTTACTCAGTTTGGGTACTTCAAGGTTCTAGGAAAGGGGATGTTGCCACCTTCCAAGCCTGTTGTTGTGAAAGCGAAGCTGGTTTCCAAGTTGGCGGAGAAGAAGATCAAGGAGGCTGGAGGAGCCGTTGTTCTTACGGCTTGATTGGATCGTAGATGAACCTGGTAGCATTTGAGCTTGTAGGGATTTTAGGAATTAAAGCACATTTTGCTTTTCTTAATCTACTGTCGTGGTGAAAATGGATAAATGTGAAGACTAATTCAGTTTCAAGTAGAAGATTTTGAATCACTTGAGTGTGTTATTGGGTTATATATTGATTTTAGCTATGTAGAAACAGTCTGGGTTAATTTTGAGCCATCGGCCGTTCTTTATCAATTCGTTTGTGTTTGTGTTTATGTTTAATGGTTTGATCTAGGCGCATTTTATCTGATGAACCAGTTTTCCATTAAATTTAGTTGAATCTCATGACTGCTTGCTTCTCTCTGAACGGAAATATGCCATGGATTGGAGGGAATTTTGTTTGAATAATTCTGATTGTCTGAATATTTTAATCGATAGTTTGATTTGGGCTTAGTGCCCTATTGAATGCGTGTAACTTTTTGGCTGAGGTGGTCGACTAGGTGTTCTTTAGGTTAATGATTATAGATCAGATCAGAGTTTCAAGTAGGAGGCAATGTGAAATGGCCAGAGCATGTAACTGCTGATTATCGTAATTTTGTGAATAGTATGGTCTGTGATCTTTTTGCATTGAGATTTACAGACTAAAAGCCTAGGCAAGATACCTCTGGACTTTTGTCTAGGATGCTCAAGTTCAGGATCTGCATTGAAAATGGGTTCCCATGAGATGTACAGACTAATGTCATTCCTTCTGTCACACATTCCATATAATTAAGCTTGCATGCATGAAATGTATTTGGTTTATATGCATTTGCCCTAGTACACATAAATGTTGATGGTTCTTCAAAGAATGAATCTTACATGAGGCTACCTCTAGAATTCTGATATTTGTAAGGTAGTAGCTTTGATTGCCATCTGATTGAGAGCATGTCTTACAATGGTTTTGGAACTGTAGGTTAAATATCTCATTGATGTTATATGTTATTTGTCCGTTGGCACTAAGGTTCATATTGTCTCTTTAGACATAAGCTCTGTAGTTGGTATGAAGCATGCTTGGTTTATTACCATTGGATGCTGTCTGGCTGTGTCAATATGGCTGTGTCAATATGAAACAGCAATTAGGATCCCTTCTGATAACAGTAGTTAAGGGTCTACTCAAAGTGCACAGCATAAGTCCTTTTCTTTCCTGTCAACTTACAGTCCAATGTTTAAGATTGACAGTCTTTCTTTGATCTCCCGTTTGTATGACTGAGTTTTTCGCCCCTGTGTTTCAATTCGCATTTCCCCAAGTGAATTCTAGGATGACCAATAGATGGGTATTCTTGCTGTCTCTTACATATCTGTCTTCCTTGTACCAAGGAACTGGATAATGGAAAAGAAATGCGTATTGGATATTCTTCTCTACTCCCAGTGGATCTCGTCATTTTGAGACTTTATTTTTCATGCATTTGTTTTCTATAAACTCTAGGCGTGTTTGAGTTCCTGTCAAGGTACATTTGTGCTGCATGATTAGCCCTTTGATACTCGTGTGTGTACTTTTGCATGTGGTCCTGTATGTGCATATTGAATACAAATACATGGAGAAGCTTTTGTGTGTCTATCTTTATCTCTATGCATTACACCCGTTTAGTCTTAAGGGTATGAGTTGTTTTGGTTACTACATGGTTATGGAGTATTCAATTATGTATGTCTACAAAGAAGATAATTGGCATTGAGATACTGTTTCTGCCTAAAATTACTACTGGAATTGTTTGAACTTAAGGAGTCGGAGGGTGTTGTTTATTTCATGTCTTGCACAGTTTCCTCGTATTAAGAATTCATTCCAAAGAAGTAACAAAGGCCTGTAGCTGGCATTCAATAGATACCTAGAAAGTATAACAGAGAACGTGATGTCTCATTTAATTAAAAATTGAAATATCTAAATTGCATCAGCTCCTGTCAAATCGTGTTTTATACTTATTGTTTGGAACTGTATGCCGTAGTTTGTAAGTAACTGGAGTTCGAGTTAGCTTATGAGATTGACATGAGATATCAGTAGAGAAGAACATAAAGAAACATGGGAGCTCCAATATCAGAATTCCAAACTGCTCAGTAGCCTACCTTCTTTCACAAGTCTAATGGCCCACCAAATCAACTTTGGGCTTGTCTTGGTTTGCACGAATGTACCTCCTTACTATTTTAGGGTAAGATTTCTGCTTATCAGGGTAGGCTGTTTGGTTTTAGACAAATGGACAGATTGCCTTGTCTTTGCTTTTGCTCGAGGTTGTATTTTGCTCTTATATTTTGTTAATGGGCGCAGTTGCGAAGTCTGAAATCTGTATGTTTGCCTAGCGTAAACAGGAGTGCAGATGGTGTATGAATATTATTGGCATAACAATCATTTGTAGCTCTATATACCACCATTCGGGTGATTGTCTCATTTAGTGCATCAGTTAAGGAGTTTGGAGAAAGGTTTATTGAATCCTCTGCTGGTACTTAATATTTACTATAGTGAATGTCATCTTTATTGTGCCTACCTGTTTTCTTGTGTGTGTATCTCCATGGTTTGAGAGTTGTTCGTTTACAGGTGCTGTAGCTGCAGGCTGTATCCCGTTGTGTGATGCTCAAGCATACATAAGCATCACCAAGTGTAACTGTTGGGCCACTTTTGAGGAGAATAACAACTTTAGACTGTTTTTCTGTTTCTTGCATGACTGGGGTTCAATGTTGGGAGGATTTCTTGCTGGCAGTCACGAACGATATATTGGGGCATATCTTGGAGGTTAGGTTTTTGTCTTCTTTCTTGTTGATTGTTTGCTGATGATCTAGCATAACCGTATGGATTGATTCCGTCTGTTGGACTTAGCTTAGAATTGTAGAGTATGAAAAAATTATGATGATTGGATGATTCTTGCACCAATTCTTATTTTTGCGTGATTTTTTAACTAATTTAATTAAGGAAAATGTACAAAACTACCTTCTGCTAAGAAGGGGAGTCCCTGTGCACGAAGCTTCTACAGGGTTTGGAAAAGGGGTGGACTACAAAGGTCTATAGTATGCAATCTTACCGCATTTTCATAAGAGGTGATTTCCACACCTTGAACCCCTGACCTCAAGGTCACATTACGAACAAGGATCTCCTTCACAAACCTCCGTTCTACTACCAAGCTTTATTAAAAAGCGGTATCCTCTACTCTTCTGAAACTCCAGAAAGGCTGTTCCTGTTGTAGGAAATTTCTCAGGAACACCCCTTCACCGTAGTTCTGTCAAAATCCCTAGCAGAACCTTTATTTACGATCCCTCACTTGGTATCTTAATCTTTTATTTTTATTTTTTAAGAAAACAAAAAGAAAAAAAAAACCCAATTTTAAAAAGAGAAAAAGTTTGATTTCAACTGCCCAATATGCAATGGCTAGCAGCTCGCAGAGAGAGAGAGAGAGAGAGAGAGAGAGAGAGAGAGAGAGACGCCGGCCAAATTTCCAGCGGTGGCAGCAGACAGAGAGAGAGAGAGATGAATCAGAATGTATTCCATCAAATTCCAAAGATACAAAGTCATCGCGCTCTCTCCAGAGAGAGAGTTCATCTAGCTCGTCAAAAAATCGTACTTGTCATTTTCATAGTTGTAATTCCGATAACCGCAATCGGAGACCAAGTGTAAAGCATGCTCATCTTGTGAAAATCCATGTAATCAGCACCCACCCGCCACTACCACCTCCGCCGGCTAACGCAGAATGCCCACCGCCGCATCCTGCGTAGTCACCTGATTGCCCACCATTGCCGTTCAACTAGAACACAGGTCCACCCAGCAACCGTTATCCTGTGGAAGCTTATCATATTCCGTCCTGTTCCAGTCGGAATTTCACTGGACGGATGGAAATTTTGATGGGCTTGCTTGGTCTGTGGACGTTTGGGACTTTCCAAGGGGTACTACTGCGGATAGCCATCAGAACCTAACATCTACGCAATTTAGTCCTACTTAAGATCTTCCTGTTCTTCTCAATTGTTGATGAAACTAACAATCTCTGTTCTGATTAAGTTTTGTGCATTCCAGGACATAAGATGTTGTAATTTGTTTGTCTAATTTCTCAAATTCTGTCGCTTGAGTGACTAGTTAGCAGCATCAATGTCGTCGAGTTCCTCTTGACCGATGATATCATGGTCAAGTCGGAGGTTCTTCCACTGCAAATTTGGCCCCCGGCTCTCTGTCTCTGCTGCCTGTCACTGCAAATTTGGCCGGCCGCTAGAACTCGACCTATTTTCTTTCAATATTCGAGTTTTTTTGTTAAAATATAAGAATAAAAATTACTAAAATACTGAATGCCCAGCCTTGAAACAGGAATTCCGTGAGTGATTTTGACGGAACTGTAAGATACACAGTGAAACTCCCAGAAGATGAAATTTAAGCGTCTCTAATTATCAGGATTCCAACGTCAATAATATGTTTTCTGTGTTGTTTCTAATCCATTTTCTTCAACCTTTTTCTATATATATTTTTTATGTAATAAGTAGGCCTTATTGAAAATTTTAAAAGATGTATTATTTTATAAATTTATTGAGGTTACTGATTTATCATGTAGCCAAAGTTAAGACCACACATTGAATTATTTTTTAGAAGATGTTGCATTTATTTTTATATTATTTTTATTTTTGAATGTTGCACGCAAGCCCCCACACCAACCTCGCAGCCTTTGCTCTGGGCATATATATATATATATATATATATATATATATATATATATATATATATATATATATATATATATAGTATTGGTAATTTTAGCTTTATGCAAGTGCAATGAGCATGTAAGAACCTTTTTAAAAATCCCGAGTGTTAATTTTCTTTTTTCAAAAGGATTATCGGTAGCGTTACATTTCTACTAAAAATCGGGCAAAGTTTCCTCTATTTTTCGGACATTAGACATTTAACGCATGTCACTGCGAAGTATCTGATAAACATAATTTTTATACAAACAAGAATAAGAAAGACTCCGTCTCCATCCCATCACATTTACAAGCATAATTAAGTGTTTTGAAAATCACAAGAAATGAAAACCAAAGAAATATACATGACTTAAAATATACTTGTCAGGATCAATCCAATTACAGTCACAACCACATAACCACTACTTCAAG
The DNA here is from genome assembly GCA_035236585.1 of Warburgia ugandensis. Lineage (NCBI taxonomy): Eukaryota > Viridiplantae > Streptophyta > Magnoliopsida > Canellales > Canellaceae > Warburgia > Warburgia ugandensis. The sequence goes on from CP141126.1 coordinate 15,041,820, forward strand.
TTACATATCTACATATCTATAAAGTAAAGTCATATTATATCAAAGTATTACTTTAGTTTACTATTTAAATTAATCATAATGCAAATGTAGTTGATATACCTAATTTGCTATCTTGAACTCTCTAATATAATTCTCTGCTTTATTTCACCTATTCTATTTCTTCAACCTCAGACATTGTAAAAAGCTTGTGCTTGTGTAGGTAGTTTTCATATTTATTTTACAAAGTTTTTCATGCAAGTCTAAACAGCATATCAAATCCTTTTTCATGCAATTTCTAAAGAATAAAATAATCAAGTTAGGGATAAGAAATATGATTTAAGCTGTAGGCTAATCTCAGTTTACGATTTCATGCTAAAACAACTCAGATAGTGTCAATATAAAGCATGCATCACTTTAAATATATATTTTTCTAAATGATTGAATCATCATAGTAATCTCAAGTAAATTGCAATATAAAATATATCAGAAAATCATAAGTAAGCATAACTTGAGAACTATGTGAAAGATACGCATATAACATGATAAACCCAATGTCATAAGAGCTTCAAAGTATTAAAGTAGTCATCAATTAAACCACGAATGTCGGCAATCCTAAACTGACAATATTATCATGTGCACATATGCATCCCATCAAACACATTAGCCGATTGATCATGAGTACTCATCTAAAGACCATCATTAAGCCCATCTACATGGGTCTCAAAATAGAAATCCTATGGCACACTACGCTCACGACCAGATCACTGAATCGTGCCTCTTCGGCATTTAGAGAATAGCCACCACAGCCTCCACAGTGACTACAAATACATCTCGAAAGGGTGCTATGACCACCTCCAATTATTGTTTTTACCACAGCAGTTGAGAAAAACGATGCCATTTTGAGCATAGATACCCACCACTTTTGGTGGTGAGAGGTTGAGAGGCCACCCCGTACAACCTCTTAACATAATGCCCACCAAGCTCATTAGCTTGAACAAAGAGATGTCTCAATCCCAAAATAATATTAAAACATATATCATATATCTCATGCAAAATTATGCATTTCTGTAGCTCATCTCAAAACATGGAATTGATGCAATTTCAATTATAATAATTTCTTTCAAAAACACACAAGAGCGTATGACAAGCAATATCTTTTTCGTTTCTCACATAAAAGCATGCATCATGGCTATAAAGATATATGATATAATTCACATGCCTCGTTTGCAAATATTGCATTCTTAAAAAGCATAAAACAAGGTATCATAATGAAGTGTAAATTCCATGATAATTAAGTAATCTCAACTAGAAAACATGATAAACTCATATTTGATTATTTAAAATCTCAAGGGCAAATAAATGTTAAAGCCACCTACCTCTTAGGCGAAGTTCCCAGTTCAGCTAAGTTCCTTCTTCAACTCACCTTATTGGTCAACCTAGTCAACTTGTAGATATTCCATATTTTCTTATCAATATCAAGTTGTAAGCTAATACTTACAAAGGAGTATTTTAACCATGATTTGATAATCCAGATCATTTGTTAATATTGAAATCGTTAGGTTTTAGTAATCTCTCACCAATCTACCAATCAAATCGCATGATCTCAATCATTTAAGCTATTGATCTGTGTTTTCCTTCATGGTTCACCAATCTTACTTCTATCAAGTTGTAGGTTATCAAAACCAAGTCATTTCTTATCATTCACTGATCTATATTTGTATCTTCAACTCATAACCATTGAATGTTGACCTAATTGTCATTTTTAGATTACGGATGGATGATGAAAACTCATCTCAAAGCTATCAGAGTTTTGACAACTCATTTTCTAACTACTTATCATTGACCGTAGGTAAGAATATTATCAGATCACCCAATGATCTGTTATTTACCCTTTAATTGGTGATCCGACAACTAGGATTGGTCAAATCTTATTCTCAACATGTTATTAAACCTTGTTAGCCAATAAATAAGTGAAATATATCTTCCTATGTTAATTTAGGTTTTGTAATACAATGGTGATGTCTAATCACTAACTAACCATTGCTAGGTTCCTGTTTCCCTTACTGTCTAACCGAATAGTTTAAATTATTCGATAACTTTTTATCTAAATTTCAGAATTCTAGTACATTCTAACTAATTAAAGGTTCTAGAATTCATCGGTGGCATCTGATAATCAATCAGATGTCACAGATCTACTATTTAAATAGTGATAGATCGGATGGCCTAGATCATCTGGTCTATCTCACCTCCAATTCTTAAAATTTTGACTCAACCTATCATTTTAAAGGATGAGGAACTTACTAGTATAGTCTGATCATTGATCAGATGTTGCTAGTCATTGTTTACATAGTAACAAATTAGGCGGTCTAGATTATTCATCAATTTTCATCTAAATCTTTTAATTTTTGCTGTATATTAGTTAATCCAATGTTTTAGAACACATCCGTGGCGTCTGATCATCAATCAAACGTCAAGAAGTTACTGTGCAAATAGTACCTAATTGGACGACTATAATTGCTCGATCGATTTCTAGCATAGATCCGCAATTTTTACGTGATCTGAGTTACATTAAGTCTTTAATTACCTATCCCTAAACTTAGATAAGAAAATCAATGACTAGATCGTCCCTAAATTTAGATCTAGCATAAAACAGTACGGATTTAGCTAAAAACCAAAAATCAAGAGTTAGGTTTTATAGATCTTACCTTCTAGATGCATTTTCATGCATTTTCCATTGTTGGAATGGGCTGAATTAGCTCAGATCTGTCGTGAAACCTCCAAACTTGGCCCCTTCTATTTATGGTTTTTTTTTAAATCTTATTTTTACCAAAATGCCCATCATATTCAAACATCCATATCTCCTCTATCCGGACTCTGATTTCTATAAACTTAGTGTCATTGCTATTGCTTTTTCGAGTGCAATCCAAATATAAAGGTATTAGAGTCTAATATGACGTCTTTCAAAAGATAAATTTAGTGAAACCTAAATATGAAGATTCTCCCATTTATATTCATCAAAATTAATTTATAATTCTTTAAAATAAAATTTAAAATTAGGTGATATTTCATTGGTCAGAAAAAATTAGAAAACAAAAAAAGTTAAAGGAAAGGAAAATTAGAAATTTTTTCCCACCAACTCTTTACAAACAAGGAAAAGTTTCTAACTTACATTTTCTCTACCTTTTTTTTATTTTCTACTTTTCTCCAACTAATGAGATGTGTGTGTGTGTGTGTGTGTGTGTGTGTATATATATATAGAGAGAGAGAGAGAGAGAACTTGGCGAGTATTATCAATATACTAAATCTAAGTAAAAAAAATTAAAATATTTTTAGGTTATATCTATTGCGTTACATCTGCAATAGTTTTACAATTAGGATTGTAGATCTATAAGGATAAAAACACACATGAACAGAGACAAGAAGTTTAAGCGATACGTCTATTATGCTTACATCCACGTGAGAGGAAGAATTTACTATCTAATTATATTATAATAAAAAGAGGAGTAGTCTAAAAGCCACTTCTCTAAGTCCTAGTTTCTCTCACTCTCACTAACAAGAAACCTATCATTACACGCATATCCGATTTTTTTTTTCATATGAGCCCACCTCAACAGTATCAACCCCCCTCTCGCTCACGAATATGCGTACTCAATCCTCAGTCTGATTCAAGTTGGCAATTCTGGGTAGATAGGGATGGATAACGTAGCAAGATCCAGTGATCAACAAAGCACTCCAAGTCTTCCTCAAAACAGACCCTTCAATTTCCAAGCGTATCACGTCACCAATTACCAACTCCCCAAGACAATGGAACTAAATGGCTTTATACTTTGTTTGTTGGGACCGGCCGGTTTGATTTTTTGGAATGCTGTGTCCCGCTCTAATTTGGCATCTTCCACATAAAGGATGTGCAATAATTCATGCGGTGACAATATTGACTACGGGATTTTTTGTGAAGCTCTTCTTTTTTGTGTGCTCCCTTGACACGTAATTTATAATTTTGAGCTTAGAATAAAGGTTAAGTTGTCGCTGTGTAATTGAGAGGTCATAACTGTAAACTAGAAAAATAGTTTCTTGCGCATTCGCAAAAGCTTTGTAAACTTGGCTACTTTTTTTTATGGTGAATATGTTATTGCATATAAAATTTTTACTCTATTTTTAATTTCTTTTTAATGAAATTAAACACCCGCACTTACAACCTTAGCTTACAATGGAAGAGGCTCCAAGCATTGAATGTAATCTGATTCACACGTGTTTTGTTTTGTTTTTTGTTAAGTAAGCTGATTTTTTTTAAAGTATCCTTTACCATTCTTTATTAAGAATAATTAAAAAATATACCACGTGCTTTTCTTGAATTTGTTTATATTAAAATAATGCAACTAGTGGGTCACTTCAAGTGACCTTTTCCTTTCGATAATAACACAATCCAAGGGTTAGGATTGTGTCATGGACCAGATATTTTGGGTATGCCGTATCAAACCCAATCTGACCTCACGTAGTAGATTCTCTGGACCACGTCTGTCTATTTGACAAAAATAATTTTTTTTGCTGAAAATAGGAAGGACAGGAAGAATAATCTCAGGATTTTGAGGAAACAAATCGCAACCGTTGGCGGTATGAAATCGCTATTTTTGAAGATAAGGGTATTTTCGTAATTTCGTCTCTCTAATTCCATTTCTAGCAAACGCCGATGATGAGGAAAGCGAACAATAATACGACCCAATGACGAGAAGCTCCCTCCCGATCTTTCCACAAAATTACGAAACGACCAAATTCCGCTCGCAGGCAAGTCCGCAAAATGGGTGGAGGGTATTTTCGTCAATGAAAGTAGCGATGCTGAGATCAAGAGAATGGATGGGGAACGTTTGCGCGTCATCACCTGCGTCACGGATACGGACAGATTTGTGCGCTGATCACCAATAAAACCCGCCGGCGGTGCTCCCTCTCCTTGCATCTGGGACAAGAGAGCAAGAAACAACGAGACGGATGGCTCGCCACTCTCTCTTCTTCTTCTTCTTCTTCTTCTTCTTCTTCTTCTTCTTCTGCTTGGCCGTCGTCGGACGCGCCATATTCACTGAAAATGAAGAAAATCCCATCCGCCTGGTGACAGACGCGGGCCTTCGGCAGGTGGAAACTTCTTTTCTTCGAGTCTTGGGTAGCTCGCGTCACGCTCTCAAGTTCGCACGCTTTGCTTACAGGTTCGATCCTGGTTTCTGTATTTTCTCCATCTTCTGATTCAGATCTGGAGGGCGCTTTGCGTCCTGTCCTCTGACGGTCGGATCTGAAGCAGAATTCGATCTCCAGTCCTAACGTCTAAATACTAATTTTCGGTCGGCATTTACGAATATGCCACTTTGTGTCCGCTACATCTGATATTGGTCATCACCTACTGGATGTGATGAACAAAATATTTTCATCTGATTAGGCTGAAAAAATGGATAAATTTGGATTTTCAGAGTAAAGATCATGTATGAGAATTGAGTAACAATTCAGAAATATTCTTTAAGTAGCGGATGTATTGTTTCAGTTCGATCTAACAGTTCTTTCTCTCTTTATCCATCTGCGTGCTATCTGCTATTGGTTGATTTTTGTTGTGTTAAGGTATGGAAAGAGATATGAATCGGTGGAAGAGATAAAGAGGAGATTCGGTATTTTTGTTGAGAGCTTGGAATTGATTCGCTCAACCAACAGTAAAGGCCTCCCTTACACTCTTGGGATTAACCGTAAGCTTCTTCTCTCTCTCAGATTACTTTGCTCCCTCTGCTGTCTTTGTTTTCTTTCTTTCCAAATCATGTTTCATGCTGGGAATGGTATGAGTCAACGACGGAAAATCTAAAAGCTAAAATGGAAACGGGGTTTTGATAGGGTAAAAAAAATGAAAGAAAAAGAAAAACAGGGGTTCTGGTGTCTAGACAAATGGGTGTTCACGTGGGTGTGTCAATACTTTCAATCTCTTATTACGAAGAGAAGATGCAGTCCTTGCCGTATAAGTTAAGACATGATCGAGTAATTTGACATTTGATCTTCCCAATTTACTGCTCTGTAATGATGTCTGTTTGTCAATAAAAATTATGTATACTACCCATATTCCAGCTTGAATGATCATCAGGCATTGAGCCATGGATTGCTAGAGCACTCTTACATCAATATCTCCACTCACAGAGACCTTTGGATCACAGGATGTGCAGTGCTCCAATTTTTTGAGCAAATGATAGAATACTTCAACTAAAAAAGGGGCAGCTCCGGTGCACGAAGCTACCGCGTATGCAGGGTCGTGGAAGGGGCATACCACAAGGATATCTAGTACACAGCCTTACCTTGCATTTTTGCAAGAGGCTATTTCCACACCTTGAACCCATGACGACAACTTTACCGTTGTTTCAAGGCTTCCCCTCTCGATAGAATACTTCAACTATAGCAGCTAATTTGGCACGCTGCTTGCTGGAGTAAGGGACAATCCAGAATAACTGATATTATCAGGCTAAGCGAATTGGAATCTAAGGGGCCTGTTGCCAGTGAACCAGCTGATTATAAATACTTAATGAGGTTGGCGCATTTAGCCTGACAAAGCTAGTTGATGTTTATTCAAACGTAGAGATGCTAGGAGGACCTTTTAGGAGACTCCTAATAGTCATCCCTGTTGCCCATGTCCCTCAATGAATAAATCATTTCGTAGCAAAAGAACCTCCACTGGTTCTAGAAGATAACAAAAGAGATATCTCTGCAAGATAACAAAAGAGATATCCTAGTCTGATGCATGTGGCCATATTAGGATGAATCATTGGAACAAATACTAAGCAAATTTATTCTTATGGCATTTTCCATGTTTATAATAATAATGAGCAGTTTCAACCTGCCGTTTTCTTCAGAATTTGCTGATATGTCCTGGGAGGAATTCCGCGCACATCATTTGGGGGCTGCACAGAACTGTTCGGCCACCAAAGGCACTCACAAGCTAACACAAGAAGTGCTGCCGGAAACTGTATTTCTTGCAAACCTTAACTTTCTTCTTATTACAATCCTTGCTTCAATACCACGTTAAAAGCTATACCTTCTGTCTTCCTTATTAATGATATTTTGGGTTCTCTACAGAAAGACTGGAGGGAGGACGGCATTGTCAGCCCAGTTAAAAACCAAGGCCATTGTGGATCTTGCTGGACATTTAGGTGAGGAAGCTTATGTCTATAAACTTATACAAATACCCTTAAATAATCCCAAAAAAGTTCCGAACCATCTCCAGCATATGTTAGTATAATTTCATGAATGCAATTCTTAGTATGACCAGAATACCTCCATACTTAACTAGGGTGGTCTGTCAAGGGAATAGCAAACCGTGGACAAAGTTATCCTTGGAATCTTATTCCCTGCTATTGCCAGCCTTAACTTTAAGACCAGGTTTTAGGGCCGTCTTGTATATTTTTAAATGATAGATGAATTTATCCATTTGTTATCCTTCCTAGACAGACCTACGCTATTATAACTACCCGTTGGCTAATTTTTCTATCCAGATTTTTGGAGCCTGGATGAGTAGGTCATTCTGAGGTGTTCAGACTTTCTATTAATTGCATATAAACCAGTGGCCCAATTACAATAACCTGAGCTATATTCTCACTCTTTCTTAACTGGCGACTTTCAGTACTACTGGAGCCTTGGAGGCAGCTTACACACAGTTGACAGGGAAGGGTGTCTCATTATCAGAACAACAGCTGGTGGATTGTGCCCAAGCATTTAACAACTTTGGTTGCAATGGTGGTTTGCCTTCCCAAGCATTTGAGTACATAAAATACAATGGAGGTCTTGAAACTGAAGAGTCCTATCCATATGCCGGTGTCAATGGCATCTGCAGATTCAATCCAGAAAAAGTTGGAGTCAAAGTTGTTGATTCAATCAACATTACATTGGTAAATATCCTTTGATTTTTGGCATTTGAATTAATCACTTGGTCACACTAAAGATAAAACTAATTTGGCCCTGGCTTGCTAATTAGGGTGCTGAAGATGAATTGAAGCATGCGGTGGCGGTTGTTCGTCCGGTGAGTGTTGCGTTTGAAGTTGTGTCTGGTTTCCGGTTATACAAAGCGGGAGTTTACACCAGCAGCTCTTGTGGTACCAGTCCAATGGTGAATCTCTGAACACGGCTGCCTTTGTTAATCTTCTCTACTTACTCATCTATGGTTTTTCTTGTGGAAGTTTGGCCAGACTGTCTCTATCAGTTCATCATTGTTGCCTGATGGAGCTTTCTTGGAATCATTAGGACAACTAATGTGACAACACGCAAGAAGCAAAGTTTTATCTACCGTTAATTATCTAATTGTAGGGACTTGGGATTTCATTTTAAATCATTCATCATCCAACAAAAATAGGTTTCCTCAGTTTGGGTGATGATGAGATTTGCCTTGGCAATCTTGCCGTGGTTGCGAGTTCATACTTTCCGCATAAAGGCTATGATTACAATCTTGCTATACCGCAGCAATCATGGAATGCCTGTCAAGGGCAGATTGACATTTTACTCAATGAATTTGTTGTCTTAATTATCAACCTTGCACAAGATAACATGCTGAATATGTCAGTCTCCCCACCCCCCAACACACACACACACACACACACACACACACACACACACACACACACACACACACACTATATGTCTTTTACTGCTCTTGTTGCTCAGAACTTCATCGAGGTAAGAACAAAATAAAATTGTGAACTTTAGGAGTCTTTTCTTTTATAATCTACACTAATGTCCTTTTCTCCATGGTAGGATGTAAACCATGCTGTTCTTGCGGTCGGTTATGGCGTAGAGAATGGTGTGCCGTATTGGCTGATCAAGAACTCCTGGGGAAAAGACTGGGGTGACAATGGGTACTTCAAGATGGAGATGGGGAAGAACATGTGTGGTAGGTTATCTTTCCTTTTCTGTTGTTTCCTTCAACTCAATTTTTAAGAGCTCATTAAGGCCAATTATTGCTTGTTTGACTTTGCTCCATTTTCTCCTTGTTTATCCCAAACTTGTTCACCTCATTTATGTCGACATATTGCCGAGCATAGAATAAGAAACCTTGGGTAATTGCCTTCCAATTTGTTATTCCTCTGCCAACCAACCCCTTAATTTTTAGCGCTCCCAAAGCATATATAAAACTTACTTTAAGATAGATTAAAACGGCTGCTCAAAAATAACTTATCTATACTTTTGGGAGCCCTGGCGATAGCTGGGAACAAGATCACTTTCCAAGAATAATTGTCAATAGATCGTTACACTCTTTTGCCAGACAGCCCACGAAACATAGAAAGATGGATTGAGTCATGGAGAAAACAGCCCTAAATCTTTGATTGCTTTTTCATCTCTGTGTTGGGGATCCTTTATAATTTGTGCAAATGGCTGTTATCGCCACGAAAGTAGCCCATAAAGTTGTCTTGGGTGCTTAAATTTCTTTCTTTAGTTGTCAACAAAACCATTCCGGATCCTTCTCTATGAACTCCTTTATAATTTGTGCAAATGGCTGTTATCGCCACGAAAGGAGCCCATAAAGTTGTCTTGGGTGCTTAAATTTCTGTCTTTAGTTGTCAACAAAACCATTCCGGGTCCTTCTCTATGAACTCTATAATTTGTGCAAATGGCTGTCATCGCCACGAAAGTAGCCCATAAAGTTGTCTTAGGTGCTTAAATTTCTTTCTTTAGTTGTCAACAAAACCATTCCGGATCTTTCTCTATGAACTTTCCCCTTCTTTGAGATTGAATATTTTTATTTTCTTTTGTCACAATCTTCTTCCTATGACCGTAATCAGCGTTATATTTCACTAGCTCTTAGGTTTTTGCTTGACTTTTAGGTACTGGGCAACTAACATTGAAATCTGTACGATCTTGTTACAGGTGTTTCTACTTGTGCCTCCTACCCCGTTGTTGCAGCATAATTCATTAGAAATGATGGTGATCTTTCTGGTTGATTTGCATTATAAAGGTTAGTCTCATTTACATATAAAAATGGAGCAGTCAGAGAACTTCAGTATCTGGTGTCTGTAGCGTGGTTTAACTACAGAACTGAAGGGAACTTGTTGTGATGTAGGCTCTGCATCCCAAGTATGCCAGTGTAAATTTCTCTTTATGTCATGCTATATGTGTAAGTGCAGTTTCACTGCTTTTGTTTGCTAATACATAAAGAAATATGCACATAGCAGGGTCTTCTGGTTTGATTCCTTCGGCCGTAATCTAGATAGTAGAATCAGCAACTTGAGTGTAAATCATAGACGAATTCACACAGCTAAAATGGTACTTGTGAGGCCCAGATGGTTGGCGATGCCAAGTTGCCAAGCGTTCTCTTCTGGGCCACAAGCTCGACGTCTGAGAACTTTCTGCGGTGGGTGATACTCGATACCCTTAGAACGGTTAATGTTTTCTACTAATTTATTTTACTAAGTAACAGTGGTTTAGAATCACCCAATGAAGATGTTTCTTGGTGAATGACCTAGCTAAGATGGCATCCAGAAGATGAATGGTTGGATCCAAGAAACTCTCCGGGTCCTGATCCGTATCATGACTGATCCAATAGCATGTCCTCGGATAAAATCCTTTTCAGCAGAGAAAAAGTTTTAAGAGTTGTCTGCACAGGGACTCCTGGTCGCTCATATAATCATTGAGTCAGAATTGATCGAGTAGAATAATTCATGTTAGAATGGTTAAAAGCCAAGTAGTGAAGAGAAAAAGGCTCACACACATTAACCTGCATGCACAGCCAATCCACAGAGCCCAACTGACTCGATTCTTTGGGCGCAGAAAATAACTGATGATAAGTACCGGAAGATATGGTAAGGATGGTTCAAAATACTAGCGGGACCCAAATTTTGGTTCATACTGCCATCGCTTTGAGTTTATACTTGGTTAGGGAGGAGTCTTTGTGCAACGGTAGAGTTGACTCTTGGTGCAATGGTAGAGTTGTCGTCATGTGACTTCCAGGTTGGGTTTAAGGCAAGAAAACAGTCTTTTGAAAATGCAAGGTAAGATTACGTAATATTGACTCTTGTAGTCTGCCCCTTTCTTGGACTCTGCATAAGCTTCGTGCACGCCCTTTTTACTTCGCTAATGGGCAAAATTATTCAAAGAAAACATAAAGGTGGTGCAGAAGGCGATGATGATGTTACGTGTTGGGATTTCTGTGAGATGTATGACATTTTTATCTTTTTGAACGATTAAACTCAATTTATTGATAGACTGAGGTGATTTATACCAGGATTTCTGTGAGATGTATGACATTTTTTTTCTTTGTGAACGATTAAACTCAAGTTATTGATAGACTGAGGTGATCCATACGATTTTTCATGCAAGAAGCAAAGAGGAGTGGACCACAAAGGGTTAACAATATGTAGTCTTTCCTTGCATTTTGCAAGAGATTATTTCCACGCCTTAAACCTATGACCTCAAGGTCACATAACGACAACTCTACCATATCCCAAAAGCTGAGACCAATGGCTTAAGATAAAAAACATGCTCTGCCCAAAACTCCCCCAATTCCACCCGCATCCCGGCCCACCAGCCAAAAAGGGTAGCAGCCCTTAAAACATCAACAGCCCTTACATAAAGGAAACAAAAAGGAAAAAGAAACAGAACATTCACTTTGTCAATCTCAGACATGGAAGGTCTACTCCTTCGTTAGCCCGGTGACCTGCTGCTATTTGCAGACCTCCAAGTATGTCTGAAAAAGAAGTTCAGCCCTTGTTCCAAACGTGATCGCATCAATCTCGTCCCAGTTATCTACATGGAGGTCCTGTTCATTGATCATCCATCCAATTATGTTCAAAAAGTCCCTTTCAAACATTGTGTTATCAAGTGGTATAGCGTATTTTACATTGAATATGAAATATTGGAGTAGTTTAATGAGCAAGTAGGTCCCATCTTTAAAGATACGTTCCACCTTAGCACTTACCTATCTTTAAAGCATTGTGAAATGATGTAATCAGCGAAACCAATGATCTCCATTCTGTTGAACACCATCTTACTTAATTGATTTTTTAATTTCATCAAATTATTGGTAAATTACCAAGGCCCACTGCTGGATTTTTAAGCCAAGCAATAATACTCTTCAAGTCTCCTTCCAAGATCATCGATTGTGGATTGATGTCTTCCTACAACAATACCCCAAACTTGGCCACAAAGACCTCCGCTTTTCTAATCTTGTCCTACCAAGGGGACCCAAAAATTGGTCAACAATCTCGCACTTGTTATTTCTAATGATCCCACCAAACCCAGTGGACCTAGGATTGCCGATTGACAATCCATCAACATTGTTCCACCCTCTAATTGGAGCCACCCATTTCTCCATTTTTTTCTCCTTCTTACCATCCACCGTAGGGTAACTTTACACCACTACATTGAGGAAAAGATGGTCTGTTGTTTTCAATATGTTCGCAACGAAGGTGCATCGACTTGCCAATGTGCATTCTCTTTGCATAAGATTATCCTTGGTAAGTAGTTTGTTGTGAACCATTAATCATGAGAATGCACACACCCTTGGCAAATGACCTTTGTTCCAAATCTTTATGGCAATTTTGGTTTAGGCAAAACGATTTCACCGAGCATTTTGCACTTCTCTCCCACTTCCATATTCTCATATCCTCTTTAAGAAGAAGAAAAACCGAGTTCAAGATCATTTGAAGGTCATTGAGCAGTTGAAATTAAAATTCATGGATCCTTATAATAATCCCAAGGTTCCATACTACTTGGTTGTTTGTACCAGTGTAGAAGTTAGACCCCGATTTCTTCTTCTTGTGAGGAGCAATGAAGAAGCGAGTAATTGTTGTTTGAGAGGCGCCTACACATAAGACCAAAAAGAAATCCAATCTCCTCCCCTAACATGATATCAAATACTTTCATGGAATTCTTGTTTGAGCTTATCAATGTAGTGCCAAACTGATGGCTCAGCTCTTGTTCTTCTATTTCTTGATTTGCACCCACTCCAACTAATCCCATACTTATGTTTAATGAATTTCCTCTAAAGTCTACTTGCTTCTTCCCCGAATCTCCAAAGCCATTTGGCAAACATGGTTCGTTCATGATCTTCAAGTTCTTGATACCCAAGCCTCCAAGTTGTTTGGGAAGGCTAACATCCTCCCATCTTGCCAAGTGGTAGTGTCTTTCTTCTCCCAATCATTCGGTATTGGCTTAGTTTACCCACCTACTTCTTCTCAACTTTCGAATATCCAGCTAGGTCCCACCTGTCTAATGATCCAAACCATTTGAGGAATTACTGTGGGTGAATGACGAGATCCAACCAATCTAAAGATTGTGCCATCAGATACTTAAACTGATGGCCCATATTCGTATGCTTTCACCTTTGAAAGCCTTAGAATGATTCAATCAAGAATGCTAATTGAACCTGCTCTACAAGCGCATGAGAGTGAATGGAAGCATTTGTCACACACACTCAACCTTTTGAACCTTACTCCTCATAACATGTGGACATTCTCCCTTGAACCTTACACGACATAGGCATTTAAAATTTTTTGAATTATTTTTATTTTTATCATGTTTCATTGGTTGAATAACTCTCCTAACTAAAAAACCAAATTGTTTCATTAGTTGAATAAGTGGGCTAAAAGATTTCTTTTACTTCTATAATCTCTCTCTCTCTCTCTCCTATAAAAAGCAAATTTCGTATGAATTTCTATCCATCTCTACTTCATGCCACTCTCTACTTCTTTTTTCTTCCTTTCAATTAGCCACCTTCCTAACTACCTAATTTGAGTATGACACACCTTATGTATACGACACAACCATAACTAAATTTTTTCACCTTATGGTTTTTAAAGAAGTAAGCCCACTTGAATAACTGCTTATTTTTTTAAAGAAATATGTCCTTTTAGAATATTGTTTGCTTCACTTTGTTTTGGATCAATTAATTAAACCCTATTTTTTCTTTCACCCCAAAGGCAATTTGAATCTTTTAACTACTTTATTTTTGTCCTATGTCATTAGTTGGATGTCTAAGTCCTAAAAGCTTCGTTCGATATATTCTCCCTTTTTCAGCCACATGACATTTCTATCTCATTTGCTGCAACTTCTAATTCTAATTGAATGTCTCCTTTTAACAATCTATAAAATCTCTCTCTCTCTAATCTTTATTATTTATCTTCTTCTAATTCTATGAAAATTAGAATCTTATACTATTACTTGAAAAGTAAGTTTTCTAATATATTTTATCTAAAGCTTATATATATAATTAGTAAAGAATACTATTTTAGAAGGAAACTCTATTTGTCCATCTTCTTTCTTTATATTAGTCTTTCTAGGCATAGTATGTCTAGGGAAACCCTTTTTTATTTGTAATGACTAGAAGTTCTAAATTCATTTACCTTGTTTTTAGAAAAGTACATCTAGTTGAAATGATTTTTGCTTTTTAAAGAAGTAAGTTGGCTCCATTTGAAATATCACAATTTGGATCATTGAACAAATTGGTACCCTTGCATCACACCGGAAAATTTGCCACTATGCGTGTGCAAAGAAAGACAAAAAATAAATCAATCTCTTGATTTTCTCCATGAATTTTGGATAGATATGCTGATGTGGCAAATTGCTATTAGTAGTACTCCATAATTGTGCATAAAAAATCATGTCTCTTTGTGTAGAAAAGGAACTTTAAAAAAAAGTAAAAAGTAAAAAGAAAAGAAATTATGAGAGAGAGAGAGAGAGAGAGAGAGAGAGAGAGAGAGAGGCTTATCCACTTAAGGAGCCCTTAAAAGTAGGAGGAGAGATAGTTAAGGGAGAGTTACCTTTTCTAATGCATCCCCTAAAAGTAGAGGGAGAGTGACAACGGGGTTTTTTTATTTTCTATGTACCACTTCCTTTTTTAATTTACAATATTGACTACATTATTTCCTAGTATGTTATGTTAGTGAACAATATCTTACTTTGTTTAGTGTCTTGTCTTTTGGCTATACTTACTCTCTCTTAAAAATGTCCTCAATTAAATGATCCCAAGCATTGTTATTATCAGGTACAAAATTGAATGTTGAGAAACACAAATGGTTCCCATCATAGTGGTAGGAGTCTCTCATCTGGGTGACTAGGGCTTGAGATTGTGCATGAGTATTATCTCTAACTCAAAAAAAGAACAAAGGAAAAAGAAAAGGATGGCTGAGAATGTTCAAAAACAATGTTAGTTGAATCTTAATCAATCTCATGGATAAGATCAATTAGAGGTAGATGGTTTGATATATTAACAAGCTGAAAGATATCCTTTCCATAATTGATCTGATGGCTTCACATGATTTTCTTCACAAATTATATCTTCATCTTTCAAGGACATAAGTTGCATAGGATAGTTGATCCTCCTTGAAAGAGATTTTTTATATCTTTACAACAACAACAATTCATGGGCTCAGCTAATTATACCCTTCTAACAAGCAACTAGTCGTAGCTAAAATTATATGGAAAGGAAGCAATCAAATGCCTCCTAGATGCACCATATAATATATCCTAGTCAATGAAATAACTAAGAAGATAAATGATATTACAACCCTTTGCATTCACCATGCTCCCACCCCATGGTGGGTTTTTGAGCATTTATGGGTCTTTTTTTTTTTTTTTTTTTTTTTTTCTACTATAAAAATCAACACTTTACAGCTGCAAATACCCAAAAAACTAGTAGGAGGTGGTAGTAAGGTAGATCGAGGGGTGAGAATATCATTTCCCAAATAAGAATCCTTCACAAGTTTCGACCTTGCTAGCATGGCAACAAAAATATCTCCCCTTACCTCCAAAGAACCACCCAAGTAACATGGACTCCTCTTAATAGGTTTCCATCTAGCTTTTCTTTGATGGCTTTGCCATGGGATTTGTGGTTTGGAAGGAGCTCATGGTCTTACTAGAAACCACTTGGGAAAATTTGTCACAAGGTATGTAATGAAGCTTAGGACATTGCTCTAATAACTAAGCTGAGTAGCTTGACTTTGTATTTTGGATTGCAATTTTCTAAGTATCTCAATGTCACTAACTTGATGATAACTGGTGATTCACAGTTAATAATCAAAGTAATAATAGAGGAAACTCAAATAAGATGGAAGAACTTGCAATTAAGAGAGCACGCCTTGATTTTTGCATTATTTCCAAGCTACCTCTATTGAACATATATAAAGACAAGGAAATCTAGTTCCCTAATTGCCTTATTACATGGGTATGCCCCATTTTTTGACATTTATATAAGGGTTTTTTGCAAAATGCTAGCATTTTTGCAAAAAAGTCCAACGTTTTTCGTGACATGCAAACTCGCCTTTTTATTTGTTTTCTATCCTCTTTCTTTGTTAGTTTTTTCAAAATTTCGACATTAACATTCTCTATTTCTCTCTCTTAATACGTTCTAACAGACCCGCTACCTCACAGACAAAACATTTGATTACTAATCTCATTCTTTGATAACATGCCATAGGCCTAAGGTTAGGATGAGCCATTAATAAATTGCATGGAAGCTATTGAATAAAAGAGAACTATAGACAAGATATGAGTAGCAATGGAGAGGTTCAAACGATAAGATGTCATAAAGTTTGCAAATTGGCAAGGCCATAAGCCTACATAGTGTTGACCCGAACATACAATAACTCATACTTAAGCTAGGTTACATGAACAATATATAGACACAAAGTAGGGCTTGGTGTTAAGCCAATAGTCAACTTGGACTTAAGTGGCCTAAATTTTGCAAAATATGAAATTATTATATGATGGATTTTACATCTTCTCTATTGGAAGAATATGAGCATTCAAAGGTACAACGGCCTTCTTGTTCTTTGTTTTAAATACTCTGCACCAGTTACCTAGGCCCTACAATAATTACAAGGTGACGCACCCAGTTTAGACCTACACGAGAATTGTTGACTTCTAGTTTCGAGCCGCCAAATGACCAGTCTCCTCTAATGATAGGGAATTTTGGTGTGAGATGCTCGTAATATGACCCCAGGAGGGCTTGACGCAACGGTAAAAGTTGTCATCATGTAATCTTGAGGTCACGGGTTCAAGGTGTGGAATCAATCTCTTACAAAATGCAAGATAAGGCTGCCTATCATAAGCCCTTGTAGTTTGCCCCTTCCTCGAATCCCATATAGGCGGGAGCTACGTCCATCAGGTCTGCCCCCTATCATTAAAAAGGTAGGTCGGTTCTACGGACCTTTCTTTTTCTTATTGAAATGGCTCCACGTAATATTTCCAGCAGCTCATAGTTTACCTTCAAGAAAATATGTGCACCCACAGGAAGCAGGAACAAGCTGTCGCGCTATTCAGGAGTAGCCCTCAACACATGACCTCCGCAAGAGAATCTCCTTCCTGCACCAATTTTCTAAAAAGAGAGCCTTCACGCAACGGTGAAGTTGTTTTTCATGCACCAAGCTGTCCTTCGCTTCTTTTTTGAATGTTCGACCTTGAGTTATCGCTCCAAATCCATGGTAACCTTGGGACCGTCGGCTAGAGATCCTCTCGACGACATGGGCTTCTGATCAGGGACTAGACATCCGGTCTGCCACCACCAGCAAACGAAGGGCAAGAGAAGAATTTCATGTTGGGAGATGATCCAAAATGGGCTTCTAGAAGCATTTAACCAAGAAAATTTGATTGTTGTTAATTAATTCCTTGATTGCAGAAGGTTTGATAAAGTTGTTGCTGACCTTAAAATTATAGGTTCAAGACATGAAATACAGCCTCCTATAAAATATAAGGTATGACTACATATAATTAACCCTTCTGGTACACCTGTTCTCTGTATTCCGTGTACGGGGTTGCTCTTTTTTGAGAATCTGGTAGTGTCTAACCAAATTTATAGCACCTTGCTTTACGGGTTGGTGGGTTGAGCAAATATTTTTATATTCATTTCTTAGACAAATGTCAGGGTGGCTGCGTCTGTGAGTCTAAAGAAAATTCTAGCCCGTCCATGTACACATTGAGACTCGCCGTCAAATGCTGCTCATCCAGTCCATTTGGCTGGGATCTAGATGGTAATCCACATCTTAAGCCGTTCATTTAGGCCATTGTGTGACATATTGATTGGATGGATGGTCTTAATTCTTAAATCTCTTATTCCTTAAGATTTGAAATGTCCATGTTCTAAACTCTAGTCTGACAAATTCTCCTCCTTCACATCAAGTAATTGTTACCATTCAACTTTTCAGTCTTAGTAAGTTTCAATATGATAGTTCTTAAGACAATTATTAATTATCACATTAGATATTTAAGTATAGAAAGAAAACCTTTTATCAGTTTATTGTTCAACTAATTACACATTATGGTAATTACTCAGCATACTAACCCAAATACCTTGACTTTTAGAAATATATAGACAATTGAAGATCAATTAGATCATTCTATGAAAGTTTATAATTAATCTAATTCAACCTATTTCCACTTACACTTGAATTTACAACGTATACATTTCTAAAGAATTTATAGCTTTTTAACTCTTTGTCATCTTGCTTTCAATATGAAAAATGAACTAACAAGAATAATTACCTAACAATTAGACAAGTACAATGTTACCTGTAATCTTAGTCTTCCGATGCTTGTTAGTTGATCTAGAAGTTCTAATTAATCAGAGTAAAGTAATACAGGCCCATTCATTAACTAACCTTAATGTGTTACTTTTAGTCTAAACCATCGACATCATCTAACAAGTTAATCAAGCCAATTAAATGATCAGACAAATTTTTTAACGTATTTGCCTAAGGTAGAAACTAATCCAGTAGTTTAATTTATCACTGGGACCAACACATATAAGAAACTCTCACAAGCATTGTGATGTTTACGTTGCATTGTATATTGGTTGCCACCTGCGTACATATGCTTAGACTAACCCATTATAATATATGGGTCAACATGAACATGACCTGCTTAATAGTTGTGTCAAGAACCTGTGACTTGAATATGACACAATTATTAAATGAATCAACACGACACGACTCGTATAACACAATTAAATAAATGTAAAATAAAATATATGACGGTTTCTAATGAACCGTCATATATTTTTAACCCGATTGGTTAATAGCTTATGGGTTAGATGGGTAAACATGACAATTAATAAGTTAATGTCAAATAAGTCAACATGATGGGTTAACATTGATTAACCCCAACACGACACGAATACGATAAGACTCGACCCTAAACCGCTAAATTTATATCAGGTTCGAGTCATGTTATTGTGTCGTGTCATATTTTGCCACCCATATGTATGCTCCTGAAACTCTAAATATCTTTCTTTTTTTATATTTTTTATTGCCGATCTTAATGCCTTCTAGGTTAGCACGCCTTAGTCAGCATTCCATTGTCTTTGATGCACCAAATGCATGCATGATTTGCATGGGCATGTACCCGTCTTCGAGTCTCTTACTATATTCGGCATTTCCCAACATCTTTTTCGTTTCGAGGTGCTCCACTTCATGGGTTCTTGTTTGGTGGTCTGCTTTCATTGGCTGCTCCCAACCACAATGTGCTAATCGTGGAACCTTTGTGCCCTCTTGCAAGCCAGCAACTAATCAAGCAAGACCTTCTAGTTGACCTTTTTTATGGCCCTGCAGAGTGACTACTTGAAAAACTCTGAGATTTTGATTTTTACTATTTTGGGACATACTAAAAGCCACGAGCCACTTTGAGATGCTAGACAAATCACACAGGCTTAGTCATTGATAGTGCCCATATAATATCTGCAAAATTGCAAAGTTTCGCTCAAGGGCCCATTGGCTTCTAGATGACATGATATAAAAATAGTGCTCTGAAGGGCAGTCTTGGTACCCGAAGCTCCTCATGTTGGATTCGAAAAAGGAGTGGATCACAATGGTCTATAGTATACAGCTTTACTTTGCATCTTGTATTTACAAGAGGCTATTTTCACACCTTGAATGCTCTCTTTCTTTCTTATTTTTTAGAAGGAGAGCCTTGGCATAATAGTAGAGTTGTCATCGTTCAAGTCGTGAAAATAGCTTCCAGCAAAATATTTAATAAGACTGCTTACTATTGACCCTTATGGTCCATCCCTTATCCGGATCTGAGAACTTAGTGCACCAAAACTGCCCTTTTTAAAGAGCTCGTCATTGCAAACAAACACTATTATTAACTGATCGCACCAATTACAGACTTGAATGTGGCGTGTATTTCTCCATTTTCCTTATGAAAAATGTTTCATTAGGAATTGGATGACCCCATTGCTTAGAATTTAGACTGGCCTGCTTTCTACGTACACAAGTGAAGTCCAACTATAATCTATAATCAAATTTGAACCACCCATCCGATCCGATAGGACTTAAGTGTGATCTCTCTTGGCCAAATTATGCAACCAAGTAAATGGGGTTTTGGTCCTCAGTTATGGATGATGCCATTCCAATCTGCTAACTTCTTGTTAAGATGGAGATTCAAGACGGGTAGGACCATTCGACGGTGTAGATCAGACTATTTCAAAAGCTCCGATTCCTAAACATGAATTAACGTCAATTTAGCAAGGAGGGGGAGAAATGGGGTCCACTAGGAAATTTAGCCATATTATTTCCGCGAACTTTATAGAAAAATCTAGCGGAAAACAGAAGGTCACACAGCCTCCTCGAAAACAAGAAGGCTAGTTTTGTAATTTCAGACTGACTTCACCCGGCCGCCAAGCAATGAGGAGGTCCCTCCCTTCTTCTCTGTCTCGAAAAGGGGAAAAGAAGAGGTTGAGAGTAAAGAAGGAAGAACGGCAGAAGAAGAAGAAGAATGATTTGACGGAAAAGAATTTTAAAAACAGCAAATAATTATTAATAATTTCCGTTTTCTTTCTCCATCCTTTCACGCCTTTGAGACGATGCTCCTTTGACTGTTTTTCACTCGTTTGTTTCGCCAGATTATTACCCGCTCTCCATCTATCTTAGGGTTTGCTTCTGGGGTTTGCGTCTCCATCAAAAGTCCCCATTTTTCTCTCCCAAGCTCAGTCACGTTTACTGTCTGGACTTTTGAATCTTGATTTGTTTCGATTCGCCGACTTCGAGGGAAAAAAATTCATTTTTTCTTTTGTTAGTGTGCCTTTTCTGAAAAGAATTTCTGTACATGCTGTTGGTCTAGGGTTTGAATAAATACGGGTTCTGCTTTCTGTACAGAGTAGGTGTTCTAGGGTTTGAACTGGGGTATTGAGAGAGGAAAAAGGAAGAAAGCGGAAGTAAGGTTTGGCAGGAATTGATGGCGGTTCCAACGATTGCGCTTTATGCGAGCCCTCCGAGTAGTGTTTGTTCAACTCCTTACCCTTCTTGTCAGATCAATTCCCACTCCTCTTCCGATTACGAATTGAATCCTCGCCCTCCATCTTCTTCTTCCTCTACGTCGGCTCAAAAGCCCATTGTAGGCGGACTTTCCTGCCTTTTCTCGTCTCCGTCTGTAAAGCATGCGTCTTCCTCGGCCAGTTACGGTGGCGATGACATGGGGTCCCTCTGGCACGACAGAGGCGAGGAATTGGGCAGCTCCTTTTGCTACTCGCCGTATTCTTCGTTGAGTTCGTCTCTCAAATGCAGAGAGCAGAGTCCGGTTTCGGTTTTTCAAGGCCCAGTTTCGTCTAGTAACGGTGCTGTCGGGCTTTCTAGAAGCCCGCCTGTGAGAACTTCCCGTGAACGGAATGGAGATCTGCACCTGCAGGCATCTTTTAAAGTGAATCGAGATGGGTTGTTTAATGGGTTTGTGAGGAATGCTTTGGGTTCTTGTCTTGATTACCACTCCCCGAGTTTTCCAGTGTCAGATGGCCGTCTCAGACACGAGGATGATGCTTCTTCTGTGGCTCTTGTTGATGAATTCACTTTCAATATGGAAGATAATTTTGGGGAAGCGAATTGCGAGTCTTATGCGAAGGATCTGCTATTGGGCGCACAATCTAGGCATAAGATCTTCTATGAAGAGTTTGTTGTCAAGGCGTTCCATGAAGCTGAGAAAGCGCATAGGGGACAGGTTGATAGATTGTGATTTTGTATGGGTTCTCTGTCCTTGGAGGTTCCAGTTTTGCAAACTTACTTGGGTTTTGTTTGTCTTGTTAAGATGCGCGCGAGTGGGGATCCGTACTTGCAGCACTGCGTGGAAACGGCGGTTTTGCTTGCCATGATTGGTGCCAATACGACGGTCGTGGCGGCAGGGCTTCTACATGATACACTTGATGATTCTTTTATGAATTATGATTATATTTCTCGGAACTTTGGAGCAGGGGTTGCAGACTTGGTGGGAGGGGTATGTCCTTCTTCTGTTAGTTGTTGTGTTCTGTTATTGAATGCTTGGTGTTAGTCTGCTGCTCATTGAATTGAAAAGGGAATTTCTTTCTGAACTACTTGGGCTGTTTTCAAAGCGTCGTTCCAGTAACTTCAACCTGGAGCATTGATGATTTGTTATATAGTCTCTTATCTCAATTAACACTAATAGATTGCACTGACAAGGAAATTTCAAATTTATGCTTGTCTCAGTGACATGCTTTTGTTAATTCTTGAGAGAAATATGACGAATCTACTAAGTACAGTATATTGGTACTTTGTTCTGGCATAGAGCGAGTCTGGAAGGAATTTTTCTCATCTTCCAATGACGACAGACCCAATTCGTTTTCGGCCCCATGGTACGCTGGGGGTGTGCACACGGTCCTTTCTGATTGGATTCTTAGGTCTATTTATTATGACATGAGAGTTTAGCATGAACGTGTCATTCTGGTGCTAATAGTTGGTATTTTAAGATTATCTCTCGTGGAATTGAATTTTACTAGTATTATATGAAATAACTGCTTGGTAAATCTGTTCGGGAATTAGGGGATGCAGAGAGAGTTTCTCCGGAAGGCATCCTCAAATAGGCTGAGGATGCTTGACTATTCCTTTGGAACAGTAGTGTAGTACAATATGTGTGGTTCTGAAGCTTCTATTTTTTCCGTTCTCTATGGTAGCAGCTTAATGCACCTGCTGGTTAATGAAAATTTCCTTCACATAATTTGTGCTCAAAACAGTGTAGGATATACTGTCTTGCGACCTAGCGTATTTTCTGTGGAACCACATTACTGCTGTGGTACCTCGGTTACCTCTTGGCCTGAGGCGTCTTCTCTTATCATTTTCCAGGGCATGCTTCTATTGGCAGTTTTCAGTAACAGAACTTACAATGATTTTCATACTGCAGGAAACATGCCTCTGCTGGTCTTCTGAAGCTCTTTGATTGTAGACCTCCTGAGGTCACTCAACGTGGCTATTTTTGAAATCTGTGCTGCTAAGTACATGAGTTTTTGTACAATCTCAGTTCTTTAAGCCAATGCTGCAAGGTATTTTGTGACATGAAATGTAGTGGCTATTTGGCATTTGCAAAATTGGTTATATACTTGATTTGGGAAGTCATTTATGGGTGGTGGATTAAAAGCACAAACATATTAAAGTGCAAGTCTTGATTGTGCATAATTAAAGTAGCGACAGTTGAAGGTGTAGGCAGATGTTATTCAAATTAAATTAGAAGTTCAATTTGTTAGATGTCACCTGTTTCCATTGCCGTTGATTGATGTACAAGATGGGGTTCATAATTATTCTTTTTTTCAAGTCATCTTGTCCGAGAGACATCGACAGTTATGGGTCAACAGGATATTCTGACTAATAAAGTGTTTTAATAATTCAACGAACTCATAATGAAATCGCAAGTCGAAGAGGTTAGTTTGCTTTGGCTAAGGAACCATGCTTTTCAAGTAAATGTCTACAATGTTGGTTTTATTGTTATATGTGCAACACTAAAATTTGATTTCTTTGTGTAACAGTGGACTCGATGTTAGATTGTAACCTTGTGAATTGATTATATGTAGAAGGAAGAGTAACTTTAAATCTAATTTGTTGTATTTCATTGTTTTCTGCTGATAGATAATATGAAAATTAACGTGCAAATTACTCTTGGCATTTACTCAGGTTTCTAAGCTTAGTCAGCTGAGCCAGCTTGCTCGTGATAACAACACTGCATATAAAACTGTCGAGGCTGACCGCTTGCACACCATGTTCCTAGCAATGGCTGATGCCCGAGCAGTACTTGTGAAATTGGCAGACAGATTGCATAACATGATGACATTGGATGCTCTACCTTTGGCCAAGCAACAAAGCTTTGCAAAAGAAACTTCGGAGATATTCAGTCCCTTGGCCAACCGTTTGGGGATCTCAAGTTGGAAAGAGGAGTTAGAGAACCTTTGCTTCAAACATCTTAATCCAGAGCAGTATGAAAAACTCTCCTCTAAACTCATCAATTCCTATGACGAAGCAATTATTACTTCTTCGATGGAGAAACTAGAGCAAGCGCTCAAGAATGGCGGGGTTTCTTATCATGTCTTGTCAGGGCGGCATAAGAACCTGTACAGCATTTACTCCAAGATGCAAAAGTATAGTCGCTTTCACATTGCTCACTCTCATTTGATGGGAGGTTTGGTTATGATGATGATTTTATACCTTGCAGGAAGATGCTAAGCATGGATGAAATTCATGACATTCATGGTTTACGGTTGATAGTTGAGAACGAGGAAGACTGTTATACAGCGCTGGACATTGTTCATCAGATGTGGCCCAAGGTCCCTGGAAAGCTCAAGGACTACATAAACCGTCCAAAACTCAATGGGTATATCTCTGATTAAGTGAAAGTGGATACCTTTGTTCATCATCCACGTCTCTCTGATATGGATTGCAATTTGCAGGTACCAATCCCTCCACACTGTTGTCATGGGGGAAGACATGCTGCCATTGGAAGTTCAGATCCGAACCAAGGAGATGCATTTGCATGCAGAATTTGGTTTTGCTGCTCATTGGAGATACAAGGAAGGGGACTGTAAGCACTCTTCTTTTGTGCTCCAAATGGTGGAATGGGCCAGATGGGTTGTGACTTGGCAATGTGAGACAATGAACAAAGACCAACCCTCATCCCTTGGTGTTTCTGAATCAATCAGGCCACCGTGCCCGTTCCCTACACATTTGAATGATTGCCCCCATTCATACATGCCTCAGTGTGACCATGATGGGCCAGTTTTTGTCATCACAATAGAAAATGAAAAGGTTGATGACATCACTCGATCCATATTCCTTCTATTCTTTTACGCTTCCATCTTTCTTGCACACGCAAACATATTCATCGTGTTCTAAGTAGGTTTTGTTGTCTGTAGCTTCTAATTGTACACCATTTGAATTTTGTTCTAGTCATTGATCAGTCTATATTTTTCTGATGCTCAGAATTTTGAGTTCTGTGAGTTGTGCATTTCGTTCCTCTAGTGGGACTCTGTTTCCATGTTTTTGGGTTCTGATAGATGCTATCTTGTGTTCTGGCTGCAGATGTCTGTTCAGGAGTTCCCTGCAAACTCCACAGTGATGGACCTTTTGGATAGGGTTGGGCGTGGGTGTTCGAGGTGGTCGCATTCTCCTTACAAATTTCCTGTGAAGGAAGAGTTAAGGCCGAGGATGAATCACGAGCCTGTGAAAGACCTCAGTTGCAAGCTGAAAATGGGAGATGTGGTGGAGCTAACTCCGGCAATACCTGACAAGTCTTTGACAGAATACAGAGAGGAAATTCAGCGGATGTACGAACGAGATCTGGCTGTGTCAGGCAGGGCTGGCTGACGGCGGATCCATTAATCAATTCCCAAGTTTTTATCGAAAGGGTAACTCGCATCTGCATTGTTTATTCTTGTATATATGAAATATTGTACAGAAGATTATGGATTTGGGCTGTAGAAGGGGATGGCTAACTTGGATTCAGAAACGACCGAGGTGGCTCGTGTCAAACAAATTCTGGTTCAACTTGTAAGAAACAGCCTCTCTGCCTCGTTGTGGCCGTTCTATGCCCACATGTAACCGGTCTATGGGCGAGTATATTGTCTGTTTTCAATCGTGGCTCTTGTACCCCGGAGCCCATCAATTTATGGCGTTACACAGCTTTTCATCAAGGTAAAATTGACACGATATTGAACTGTTTTATGTTTGAATGGAAATGGTTGTATTCTGAGTGTCACTGCATGCGTGTTATGGAGTCTTATAATATCGTCGATCATCAAGCAGTCTGGGCTTGGCAGCTCGTTTCATGTTTCAATCTCAGCATCTTTGTCGATCTTTAGCGTGGAGTTGATCACCTTGGAGTTGGCCCAATCTGACCGGCCGTACACTATGCCCCGACCTGTTTTATAGAAGGTTATCTTGTTAGCATGGAAGAAGGTGTTGCCCAAAGCTCGTGCAATGAGTTGTGCCTTGCTACGGCTGTTAAGCTGCGATTGGGTTAGCAGTCTTACCTTCGTTGCCTTGGGATATGAGATATCCATTTAAATATAAAATATCTTGCCGAGATTGGCCTTTAAGCAGTGCGTGCCTTTATTTTAGTTCTAATACAAGTTGGGGTTAGTCGTTCAATAATTTGATAGAGAAATGCCTCGGATATAGGGCCTCGTTGTCGGTCTTGTGATGTCTTATGCGATGAAATCGTGGCCTTTTGATGTCTAGAATCAGGATCTATAACTCTCATCTCTTTAATGGAACACGGATGTCTAATTTTGTATAGACTCTTCATATATTACTTACTAACCATATCTAAATCCAATTAAAAAGACTATTCACTCTAATGTATCCCAAATCTCGAAGCCAAATTCAGTTAGAAATGCGTGCTGGCACGTTAGGAGAAAAACAAGAGGAAAGCAAGCTGATTGGAGTGTGCTTGCTTAGTTTCCAAAGAAGGGAAGACAGGCATGATTGAGTCCACATAGTCCCATCACCCCTCGGACATTAACACGTTAAGGAGCCACCCTCTTGTCAATTTGGCAAAGAAAGGGGTACGGGGTGAGCATTGCACTGTGCGTATATACCAATGTAACAAGGGATGAAAAAGATGCCACAAGCTCTCGAAGACCTAATAGCGTCCGCGTCTTCTCCGCAACCATCTTCAGATATTCTCTTCTTCTTTTTTTTCGGATTTTCCCCGAGTTCCTGACAGAATCTTGCTGCCTGTGTCATGGCTTTCTCTGTTGCTTAGATTGAGAAAAAACTCGAGACCTTGGAGACAATGCACATTAAAAAGGGTAGCCCAGTACACGAAGCTTCAACGTATGTAAGGTCGATAGAAGGGGCAGACCACAAGGGTCAATAGCACCGAGACATGGTATGCTCATGGGATCACCCGTTCATTCCATCATGACTATCAGTCCTTTGACAGGAAGACATCATTTTAAGGGGGATTCATCAACGATCATGTCGAGGTATCTAACACCGTTGATTTGTCCATTGTCCTGTTTAATGAATGGGATCCGAGTTGGACACTGGCAAAATTCTCAGCTACAATCTAAATAAAGAGGGATGATGGTACAGTGCGTGAAACCACACCAAATAAGTGAGTGTAGTGTCACCCACTTTTGCATCATGGGACTCATCTCTGGTTAATCAGACCTGTTCATCCGAATTTTCCAACGTTGGATGATTACTGCTCCAAAAACAGTGAAGATTAGATAAGCCTGCAATATGAAAACACGTGCTTTTGATTGCAGGAGATAAACCACTGGATACACTGTAATAGACAGTCCGTAATCAACTAGTAAGAAGTAGAATTTTTTATAGTTATAATCATCCAATCATCTTGATTTTTAGTATAGAAGATATCCGGAGCTAGAGAAATTGGATAAAGAAATATGATCGACCAGAACTGGGGCCATGATGGAAAAGTGGGCGACATTGTACTAACTTAGGTAAGTGTCACGCACTATGCTATTATTCCTCCTAAATAAAAAGGTGAACTCGAGGTGCCTGTATCTTATGACTGCATTATCATATAACACCCGTTTAATTTGATCTATTAGAGCGATTACGTAGTAAAGCTTTCATTATCTATCTCTGTTTTCAACGAGTCCATTGTCAGGTTTACTTGACAGAAGATAGTCAAATCTCACATTTGACGACCAAAACTACATTTTTTGACCAGAAGCAGACTCGGCTAACATCATATGTTTTCAAACAATTTGAGATTCATACTTGACTCCACAATCTATGAACCCCACTATGTACAAGTATGGGGTGACAAAATATGACACAATATGATAACATGACTCGAATTCGTGTTTGTGTCATTTTCGGATGACACGCCAAACATCGTGTTGTGTTCGGCTCAATCAGTATTGACCTATGGTGTTGACCTGTTTGACACGTGACCTATTAATTCGTCGTGTTGACTCATCTGACCTACAACCTGTTAACCAATCAGGTTGAAAATACAGGACAGTTTTTCAAAAATAGTCTTATATTATTATAGTAATATAAGACGATTTTTCAATAACAATCCTATATTATTATAGTAATATATGACGGGTTTTCAAAACTCATCCTATATTCTTATGACTTTTAAAAAACCATCAATATAAGATGGCTTTTCAAAAACTTTCATATACTCATATACTCTATATAGGACGGTTTTTGAAAAGTGGTCACCTATTTTTACGATTTTTGAAAAACCTTCAATATTGGACGGATTTTTAAAAACCATCATATACTCCTACACTCTATATATGACGATTTTTAAAAACCGATCGTATATTCTTACGATTTTTGAAAAACCTTCAATATAGGATGAGTTTTCAAAAACCATTCTATATTTTTATAAGAATATGGGACGGTTTTTTAAAACCTATCTTATATTTTTATGACTTTTAAAAACCATCAATATATGACGGGTTTTCAAAAATTATTCTATATTTTTACAATTTTTGAAAAACTACCTACCTATATTCTTATA
Organism: Warburgia ugandensis; assembly: GCA_035236585.1. Lineage (NCBI taxonomy): Eukaryota > Viridiplantae > Streptophyta > Magnoliopsida > Canellales > Canellaceae > Warburgia > Warburgia ugandensis. Next base: position 15,070,503 of record CP141126.1, read on the forward strand.
TGAAAAACCTTCCTATATTAGTTATTTTACATTCATTTAATCATGCTATATGAGGCATATCATGTCGACTTGTTTAATAATCATGTTATGTTTGAGTCACTAGTTCTTGACAAGATTATTAAGTAGGTCATGTTCATGTTGACCCATATACTGTAATAGGTTAGCTGACACAAACACAACCTACCAACCCAATTTGCTAGGCAGTACAAGTAGCATCTCATTGTGCTATAATGTCATCTCTCTCTCAACATAAATGCCGACTGATATATTGCTTCACATGAGGGCAGCCCGTGCACAAAGCTCCCGCTTATGCGGGATCTGAGGAAAGGGCGGATCACAAGGGCCTATAGTAGGCAGCCTTACCTTGCATTTTTGCAAGAAGCTGTTTCCATGCCTTGAACCCATAACCTCAAGATTGCTTCACTTCTACAACATAAATGCCAGCAGATATCAATCCCCTTTGTTTTTGGTCGAGTCATTTGCTTTCAGTTTTGGTAAGTGGTCCTTTTCATATAGGACCGCTCTATATAAGCACCTGATAGGCACCGGTAAAGTGCTCAGAAATATTCAACAGCCTAGACCGACGGGTACATATGAAATTTGCAAAACCATAAACCACAAAGTTGAACCAAAAGACGTGTCCTTGGATCCCCAGTTGGGCGTGACATGCAATACAGTTTTTCTCATTTACAAGATGCAACTGGGGATTGGAATAACTCGTGAATCCATAGCATCTATCGGAATGTTTCCCAGGGACGGCTGCAATTACATAGTAGCTCACTGGAGTTATCAAGCCAGGTCAATTACCCCATAACTACCATGGAAAACTCTCAGCTTGGTCGTTTAGCTGTTAGAGGGAATGATACCCTTTGAGGAGGCTGTTGCTGGTCCGGCTTTTGATCTTGGGGAGATTTTGGATTTGCCCCCTCGTCCTCTTCCTCTGTTTCTTCAACTGCTTGGGCAGATTGTTTCCTTGGGATAACAAGTTGGTAATTCGGGCTGAGCAATGTATCTTGTTCAGGAGGGAGCGGGATTCCTGGCCCGGCTATAGATTTTGGCAGTGGAATTTTGTTTCTGCTCGTAGCCATTTCAAGTAGGACCTGAAAAGAAAGGATACAACAGCTTGGGTGTATATATATATATATATATATATATTCTAAACTGTGTTTGACGATACTAACAGCAAAGAGCAACAATGGTAAATCAGTAACCTATAAGAAAATGAATATTACTCGTACCATGGATCTGAATCTCTTACAATATGAATGCTGACTATTCAAGCATTAAAAATACAGACTACCAAAGAAGACAAAATTCGGAACTTATGACATTCTGAACAAAACTACAGAAGACCAACCAAGATCCGAAGTTATGGTGCTTAAATATTACAGGCACTTCTGTAACAGAGTAATGTAGGCAAACCAATAACTAAGAAATGAAGATTGATGATTTTTCCATGAAAGAGGAATGCTAGAGGCCTAAATTCTTAGTTAAATGCCCTTCCAATACCTACTGGGGTCTCCCATCATGCAGTAAATAGGCCTTCCAAGGTGCTGGAACCGGCTCTCATGGCCAAGACAAGATCATCTAGAAGTGGAACTCTATTGGAGTTGCTATTTTCACTTTCTACACTGGTCATTTTATGGCCAGCTAGATCAGCTACATCGAGTTCATGCACGGTCTGATATTTTGAGCACACTTAAAATATTAACCACATATTAACACTAGAAAGTATTTCTTTATATCACAGATATTCCAAAACGTATGTCTCATAAAGAACTTGGAAGTGAAAAATAAATCAGCTTTTTCAATAGTTCTGGTGCAATTGAGAACAAAGACATCTCTTGTTATGTAGATGTGATGAAAAAACAATTATATCAGCATGCCTATCTTCTGTTAGGCAGTCTCATCTCATGCCAGCCAATCTTTCTCAAAGAAGACCGTGAAATGCCATACATAGACAGAGATAAGATGGAGCCAGAGGCTCTGATTTAAAAGATCTCAATGGAGAAATAAGAATTCTACAGAAACATGAGCATAAAACAGATAGAATTGCAGAGTTTGGAAAATAAATGAACTGAGAGAGAGACAGAGAGAGAACAGCGGAGCCGGAATTGTGGCCTGGCTTCTCCACCTCCTTGCAGATTGGATAGACTCAATTTCCTTCTCCATTTTTTTTGCCTTTCAGTTTCCTTTCTGTTCATCTTGCCATTATCTACCACCCAAACAATAACCAGGTAACATTTTTCCCTAATGACGAGGAAATAGACAGCCCTTGTCATGGACAGATCCCAGTATGCCTTGTATCCATCTTTCATCTCAATTTTACTGAACATGATTTTGACTCGACAACTGATAGACATATGTTAACAAGTGTTGTTTTCTTTGAGGAGTCAGGGTTCAACTCCTGATTCCAACTCCTGATTCAATCTTGTGTCACCATGACCTTATGGACTTTCTCTTCATCATTTGTTTGGTGCCAAGGTAGTTATAGATCTGCATACAGGCCATCAATAGCAAAGTTTCAAGGATCCAAGCCACTATCTTCATCATGGCATTTACTTTTCAGTAAGATCACTCGCCTGGTGGTTATCACAAAACCTTTCGATGATCACTTATCAGCCAAGGGCCTGGAACATAAATAACAAAGCTTTCATGCCTTGAAATTGCATCAAGATCCACCTATAAAAGGTTTTCTCAGGTACAACTTCAATTGCCATGAACGTGCCTTTATCCTTGACTTAGGACTGCATGCAAAATGACCTAATTTATATGCTGAGATGAGATTAAAATTAACTTAAATAAGAAAACATAAATTAAACTACAATGAGCAGTTTAACATGCAGAAAATCAGTCTTAATTAGCATAAATAGCCTACAATGAGTTACAAGATCTGCAGATTGCTTCAAATCTCTACTGATTAAGGTGAGATTGAAGTTTAAATCCAGATTGTCCTTCTAATTGACGAACAATCCAGATGAAGCTTCGAATCTAGGATTCAAGAATTTAATTTAGGATAAGAATTCTAGATTATTATCGATACAAACCACGTAACCACATGCAGCTCAGAAATGGTCCATTAATAGACAAGGTAGAAAAGTACTGACTTACAGATCAGGATGAAACAACAGTAATTCGGCCATGTACCGGGCGTGGCTTCACGCCCACAAGAAGGAAGTTAGAACGAGGAATCCACCAAGTCTAATGAAATTTTCATTCATTATTTATCAAAAACTACTTACACAGAAGAGGAAAAGATCTTAAGTAGGAGACATCCAACCCTAATTTAGAAAAACAAAAAAACAAAATTGCCCCTACTTAAGTCACAACACGCTAAGAAACCTAATACCCTCAGGGGTAAATATATGAAGTAAACTAAACTATAACATAACATTGAAAAAAGATGGGATGATGGTCCCCATCAATTTCCCTGGCTGAAAAGACTTCGACCCTATAGAAGTAGGAATATTGAAGCTCCAAAGTGTATGTGTGCCCAATGCAGGATCTTCAAATGCATATACATATAAACTTGGTTGATCAGTAAAAATCCTCCATGTATGTAGCTTTCCAATGTGGGATCTTCAAATAGTACCTACATACATGGGTTTTCAATAATCTCTTACACGTATATCTTCCCAGGGTGGGGACTAATTGTAGTACATACATATGTGTAAGAAGTCTTCCGCTATTAAGGGCCCAACAAAATAGGGACCCTCTACCGTCGCCTCTAATATGTCCTAAAGTTACGTCCAGGGTGGTGATCATTATCATAATTGCCTCATGGTGAAGGCAAGGCTCCTGGTGTAGTACACTATTGATAACAATCCAAAAGGTCTAAATTTAGGCACTGAAGCTCGCACTTTGTGATCCAGGTACAATCAAATGCAAGCCTATCCTTCCACTTGACAAGGAATTTTCAATAACCCCCTTGTCTAGTGGACACTATCTGATCGTCAAGTATGTCCTCTATCTACACTTTTGCAGGACAAACTTGTGGTTGTGGAGGTAATGGCTGCATGGGTGGGACATGGGGTCAAGGGTTCTAGATGAGCTAGCTGGGATCAGTGCTTGGGTTAGGCTGAAGACTATGATCAATGGATGAACTGGTGGGGTGACATAAAGGAACTGGATCCTCCACAGTAAACTTCGAACTCATTTCCCAATCAAGAGGAAAATCCAAGATATAAGCGTTCTCCCCTACCCTTCTCAGTACTTGAAAGAGATCAGCATTGTGAGCCTGTAATTTTTGAGCGACTCCTTGTGGAAATCATTCAGGTCTCATGTGGACCATGATATTATCACCTGGCTGAAATTCCTGATATCGTTTGTGCAAGTCAACAATAAGTTTATATTTCTCGTTACTTAAACTAGTCCTTCGTCTAATCTCAAAATGCAAATCATGTATATTTTGTGCAACAGACTGGACTGACTCAGATGGCTTATGTGATGCAGACATGGGTATGAGATCCACAGGCATCCTAAGCTTGCATTTGTGAACAATTTCAAAAAGATTCATACCAGTAGTCCTGTTAAAAGAATTATTATATGCAAACTTAGCAACTGGTCAAACGGTGTCCCAACTCCTAATGTCCTCCCTAAGCTTTGATTCACAACTTATGTGTGACCATCCATCTGTGGGTGGTAAGCAAAGGAGAATTGAAGCCTAGTGCTTATCATTTGTCATAGTGTCTTCTGAAAATTGTTGACAAACTTGACATCTCCGTCAGACACTATAGACATTAGTAACTTATGTAATTGGACTATTGACTTAAAAAAAAAAAAAACTGGCAATGCTAGATGTGTCAGTAGTCTTAGAGCAAGGAATGAGGTGGGCCATTTTAGAAAACGGTCCACAATGACAAATATGGAATCATGCTTCTTGATAGTTTTGGAAAGTCCAAGCACAAAGTCCATGCTCAAATCTTACCACAAGACATGTAGCACTAGCAAATGGATGTACACCTTGTATTATGTTCGCGCAACTTTGCCAATTGACAAGTACGGCATTGCCCAATGATATTGGCAACATCCCGCTGGAGACTAGGCAATAGAATCTATCAAAGATAAGAGCAATTGTCTTGTTGCGACTGAAATGGCCAACGATTCTGCTTGCGTAGAGCTCTCAAATGAGAAAATCTCTTGAGAAAGTATGGGGAATATACAAATGAAGGCCTCTAAACAAATACGCATCCTGCGGGAGGTAGTCCCTAGCACTTTGTATCTGACCCTCCGTTAGTGATGTGTAAATCTCTCCAAGATCCAGGCACGACGGATAATCCTCTCTCAAACTCTCAAACCCGATGACATCAACTTGTAAGATGTGTAATAACACCACCTTACAACTTAATGCATCTGCAGCTTTGTTCTCGACCCCTACCTTGTGCTTAAGCACAAACAAATATTCCTGAAGAAATTCAACCCATTTAGTATGCCAAGAGTTTAATTTCTTTTAGAAGGTGAGGTATCATACAGCCTCATGGTCAGAGAACAAGACAAATTCATTCAGCAATAATAATGCCTCCAATGTCGTAATGTCTAAACAATTGCATAAAACTCCTTATCATAGGTGAAGTATCTTTGCCATGCATCATTTAATTTCTCACTGAAAAATGTCACGAGGTGACTCTCTTGACTTAGAACTACTCCTATACTTAAACCAGATGTATCACACATCACTTCAAAAACCTTTGAGAAGTCCAATAGGTGCATCATTGGAACTTTAGTCATCTGCACTTTGATTTTTTTGAATGCTTTGGAAGCAACATTCGTTCATTTAAACTTCCCCTTTTTCATGAAATCAATAATGAGGGCCATAATGGAACTGAAACCATGAATGAAGCAACAATAGAGAGCCGCTAACCCGCGAAAAATGCAGACCAGTGAATATTTTGTGGCTACTCCACTCCATGACAAACCTCACATTCTCTGGGTCCACAAAGATGCCTAACCACAAATCTTAAGAAGATAACCTGTTGGGAAGCAAATGAACATTTTTTAAGATTTGTGTGTAATTTCTCTGTCCCCAGTGTCTCACAGAACTGCCTCAAGTGGATAAGGTGCTGTTACTAAGTGTAACTATAGATCGACATGTCGTCAAAGTACACAACCACAAACTTGCCGATAAACGGCCTCAACACGCGTGTCATGATTCTCATGAATGCACCAAGGGCATTTGAAAACCCAAAAGGCATGACCATCCACTAACATAAACCATCTTTCGTTTTGAAGGCAGTCTTCCATTCATCCCCTGAACGAATATGGACTTTGTGATAGCCACTCTTAAGGTTGATCTTTGAAAAGATTGTGCCACCCACCATCATGTCCAGCATATTGTCTAGCCTCAGTATGGAAAATCGATACTTGACCATGATTTTATTGATAATTCGATTGTTCACACACATCCTCCATGACCCATCTTTCTTGGGTGTAAGCAGTGTGGGTATGGTACAAGGACTCAAGCTCTCTTGAATGAAACCTTTCTTTAATAATTTATCCACTTGTTTCTTTAACTCGGCATGCTCGATGGGATTCATTTTGTAGTGAGAAAGGTTAGGAAGACTCGACTAAGGGACCAGATCAATATGGTGCTGAATATTCCTCATGGGAGGTAACTCATCTAGTAAATCATTAGGAAAAGCATCCTAATGCTCATGTAGAAAGGGTGCTACCTCGCTAGGGTCCTCATGAGCCGGCGGAGATGGGATCTCTTTTGCAATTAGGGCATAAAGGAAAGGCTCATCTTTAATGTCCCTCGCAAATGTGGCGATGCTGACAATGTGTAGGCCTTTAGCTTTCCCTTTGCTCTCCATGATTGCTTTGCTATTGCCTTCTTTTCGCTTAGGTGGTGCTTTGGGTGATAGAGGATTGAGTTAGATTCTCTTGCCATCATGCAAAAAAGATTGAGTTAGATTCTCTTGCCATCATGCAAAAAAGAGCATGAATTAGACCGGCCATAAATAGTAACATCCATATCATAAAGCCATGGCCTACTTAAAATAATGTGACATGCATCCATAGTTACCACATTACACCACAAGGTGTTCTTCTATGTTAGAAATTCAATGGGAACTTGACACCTTTGAGTAATTGGGAGTGATGAAAAAGCATCAATCCACTCAACTGTGTAAGATCTAGGGTGGGGAAGGGGCGAAAGTCTTAAGCAGGAGATAGCACGGGTGAAAATTATATTCGTGTAGCTCCCACTATATGAGAACTTAAAATTCTTTTTGTCACTCTCGACATATGTACGAAAAATGTTCATCCTACGCCAATCATCATTATTCTTTGGGTGCGCAAGAGCACACCTGATTACCGTCACAAATGGGGTATTACCCTTCCCATGAAGCCTACAGGACTCTCGCACCATGGCAACTCTTTGACTGTTCGCCTCATGGGCCTGCTGCTCATCACTGGCCTCACTAACGGGCTTATAAACCTCCTCGGGCCATCCTTCATACTTACTATTCACATTCTCATGTTCTATAAACAGGGATTTAGAAGGGGTCTTAGAAGGGCATTGTGCAGTAACATGTCAAATCCTTGACATTGATAGCACCTAGTATTGTTGTTTACCCTTAAACTCTTTCTTGACACAACCTTTCCTCTATCGATATTAGACGCCCAGTCGCTTGAGTTCTAGATTGTTGATTACCAAATGTAGATTTAGTCCATGATTCATACTACTCAGTGGGTTGCGCTTTGAGATACCACTCTAATTCTTGCACTATTTGATAGGCGTGATCTAAAGAATTTATATCATGGGGAATGAGTTGTTTCTGAAGCTCATGACAAAGGCATATTGTAAACCAAGACAAGGTGACAAAGGGATCCTCCCTTACATTGCACTTCATCATAAACTCATTGACCCGAGTAATGTAGTTAGTGATAAACAAACCTCCCTAATGTAGGTTCTACCAAAGATCGAAGTTTCAATCCAGATCATCTCTTTAATTGACGAACAATCCTGATTAAGCTCCATATCTAGGGTTCAAAAATTTAATGCAGGATAAGAATTCTAGGTCATTGCCAATGTAAATCACGTATCCATACGCAGATAAAAAATCGTCCGTTAAAAGATAAGGTAGAAAAGTACTAAATTACAGAACAAGATGAAATAATAGTAATTCGACCTTATATCGAACACGGATCATGCCCATGGGAAGGAAGCTAGAACGAGGAATCCACCAAGTCTAACGAAAATTTCATTCATTATCCATCAAAACTACTTACACAAAAGAGAAAAGATCTCAAGTAAGAAGGATCCAACCCTAATCAAGAAAAAAGACAAAATTGCCCCTACTTAAGTCACAACACACTAATAAATCTAATACCTTTAGTGGAAAATATCCCAAGTAAACTAAACTAAACTATAACATAACATTAAGGAAAAAAAGAAGAAGGTATGATGGACCCCATCAGGTGTACCAATTGCCACCATAATTTATATAGTGTGCCCTGATGGCTTCTCTATTGGATTGTGTTTCATTAGTGCTGGGCATCTCGGCAACTTTTAAGGAAAAAGGGGCGTCATCAACATTATAACATGATAATATGATCCCTCTCCAGTTTGGATTTAGCTATCAGTCCAAAAATATAGAATGCCTTATGTGGCTGAGGTGCTAATGTATTTGTTCTTTTTTTCTTCTCTTACTATTAGAATACAAGAAGGATGGTCTATAGATACTATTTTTTATTTTAATTTTGAGGATTTTTGTCTACAATATGCTTTAAACCACATCAACATAGATGTAATGAGAAACCTGAAGTATATCATGATTTCTTTTTGTTATTTAGTTTGTTGCTTAAATTTGTGATTAATATGCATAGACAGGGTAAATACTGCCTAAAATACTATCCCAAGATTTTGTGAAATCTTGTCATTTGATTCATTATGGAACAAATAATGACAGACTAAGGAGTCAAAATTTTATTTTCAATATTTTGTCAATTGTTTCTTCTTAAAGTGAAAATGTGCAACAAGTTATTAAAGAAAAATAGGTGTGTTTTAAAGCATAGCAGAGGACTAAAAATAATGAAGACTTTGAGCAATATAAGAATGCTAAAAAGGTTGCTAAGAGAGTAGTGAGGGTAAACTCAAGGCATATGATGATCTCCATAATATATTAGGATCAAGAGAAGGTGAGAAAGATGTATTTAAACTTGCGAAAGTAAGAAAATAGAAGGGTAAAGATTTAGATCACGTTAAGTGTGTTAGACGTGATGACCCAAGGATACTAGTCATAGATGCCAAGATCAAACAAAGGTGGAAAAGTTACTTTAAAAAATTGCTATATAACAATTACCCCATGATGGGAACCATCATCCCACTTCTTCTTTTTTTCCTAATCTTACATTCAATTTAATTTGCTTGGGCTATTTACCACTAAGGGCATTAGGTTTCTTAGTGAGTTATGACTTAAGTAGGGGCAATTTTGTCTTTTTTTCTAAATTAGGGTTAGATGTTCCCTACTTAAGATCTTTTCTCTTGTGTAAATAGTTTTGATGAATAATGAATGAAATTTTCGTTACAATTGGTGGATTCCTCATTCTAACTTCTTCCCACAGGCTTGAAGCCACATTCGGTAAATCACTTTTGTGTCATCCTATTCTGTAAGTCAATACTTTTCTACCTTGTCTTTTAAAAAACAATTTCTGAGCAATGTGTGATTACGTGATTTGAATCAATAATAACCTAGAATTCTTATTCTGCACAAAATTCCTAAATCCTAGATTCGAAGCTTAATCAAGACCGTTCGTCAATTAGAAAGACGATCCAAATTGAAATTTCAATCTTACCTTATTTGATAAAGATCTAGGGCAGTTTGCAGATCCTATAACTCTTGTAGGTTATGCATGCTAATTAAAACAGATTTTCTGCATGTTAAAGTGTTCATTGTAGTTTAATTTATGTTTTCTTATTTAAGTAATTCTGATCTAATCTCAGCATATATATTAGGTCATTTTACATGCTATCCTACATCAACACCTTGTTCAGTGTACATTAGCGCTCCAATCAAAAGACCTCCGAACAAGATCACCATTCACCTTTGTAATTCAAAACTTGATATAAAGTTATGCAAGAATTTATGCTACAACAAACATTAATCCTAATCAATTCACATAACAAATTCAAGAATGTTACAATCAGAAGCTGAATACGAGAGACTAAAGCTGAACGCTGCACAGAGCACAAAAAGGTCCTTCGACCTAAGCATCCATTCCATGATTAGAAAATCAAATTCTCGCAAGAAGACACTAAAGCTCAACATACCAAGTAGGGAGTCCAAAATACCAACTTTCATCATCATTAGCTGCACGAGGCAAGTCTATCAAAAGCTGGAACACGAAACCCTTCCGGGGAAAAAAACGAGGAGCTATGTCGTAAGCTACAATCACGATAAAAGGACTCTTTCCATTGGATCGTGAATGCCACTCTGTTTTAACCATCAGTTTGAGACTAAATGTAAAAGTCATTTGCAATCAAATAATAACATAACCAATGGGATGGAACTAGGGCGGACCACTAATTTTAGTAGTCTGCACATGGAGTGCCAAGTAGCTTGCTCATCAATCTCCCAAATTTCTAACCTTTAGTGATCGTGAATCCAGAGACAGAAGGAGAACCAGCTTGAAACGCATCTCTATTAACACTACTTAGCAAGAGATCCAAGTTTCAGGGAAAACAGAGAAGATACGGAGGGTGTGCTTACAACTGCGCTAGTTGGGTCTTTTAACATTGCAATAGGCAGAAAGAATTCACGTAGAAACAAAGCAGAAGAGTAATCGGATTGCAATTTGGGAAGAGCTTAATGGAATCTACCTCACGGGGCGGGGGTTGAGAGAAGCTGAAGTTGACCTTGGTCTGAATGGCGAGCTTGATATCGTCGCAGTCGATGGAAGTCTTGCCGGCGTGCTCCGAATAAACCTGCGCATCCGTAAGAACGTCGACGACGTAGCGGTACCACAACTCCAGGAACTGGTGGACCACGCGTGGTTCGTACTCCTTCACACCCATTGATTTGAGCAAAGATTTCACGATCTTTGCGTCCCTTGGTAGTTCCTCCTCTTCGCCCCCTCCTCTCTCGCTCATCTCTCTCTCTTCGAGGTTCTCTCTCCCTTCGGTTCTTCGCTCTCCGTTACAAAGGCAAACTCGGCTTTATAGTAGACTCCCGTACCAAGCCTGGGCCCGGTAAAGGATCTCAACCGTTGATATGAAATAAAGTTTTCTTTTGCAAGTGAAAAATACGAAAATGCATTTTGCTCATGCAAATCGGAAAAATGAAATATTTGGCCATTGAATGTATATCGTTAGTTATATATGGTTTTTGCTGGCCCATAGTCTTGTTGAATGTTGAACACACAAGTTGTTTGCCTGCTAATACTGTTGGATTTGTATGACTTTGGCTTCCAGAGATGCTCTGTTGAAGGAGCAATTAGATGAGCGGTTCAGATCGACCATGAAAGGAGCCCATTATGGAACAGCGTGTGGGACCTACTTTCAGGTCTAAACCTTGCATTTGGGGTATTCCCATCATTGAATGGTGACAGCCCATAAACCACACCTGGCTATTGGCTAACATTCTCCTTGCACTTGTCAAATAGTTCCCATCGCTCGCTCAGAGTTGTTCTGACATATAGCCTATCCAATTAGAACAATACCCCACTCTAAGCGAAGGAATTCAGACTTCAGAAAATAGACTGAATTCCTAAAGTCAATATGCATTCCGGACTCCTTAAACAACCTTATCAAAGAGTAATTAACGGCAGCAATTATTGTAACAATCTATATTTTTATAATATAAATATTCTTTTGCGACACTAAAAAGTTAATTATTCTAATAGCTATAGAATGAGTATGAAAAACTCTACAATTAGAGTTTAAGTCTTTAAAGATAAATTTTTTAGAGAAGTTTTTAACCCAAAGCCAACGATTGTTATGAGAATACGTAACAGAGAGAGAGAGAGAGAGATTCCATCCGAAACATTCTTCTTAAATCTTCGTGTTTTGGACAAGAAGATTGTAGAAGAATGATTTTGTCTACGAGGTAGGGGTGTAGGAATTTTCTTGAGCTAGTTAATTTTCAAACCATGTTCTCATGCTTGTTTTCAATATATGATTCCAAAAAAAAAAGTAAATTAAATTAAAGTATATCTATTACTATCAATGCATACAAGATTGTTTGATTTTGAGATTATTTTAGTAGGTTATAAATCAATTTTAATTCTCCTTTTTATCAAGTATATACACATTATCGATTATATCTAGTGATGCCTATACACCAATGATCCTTAGCCCTTTAAGGCATACATATTATTGATCTCACCTTTTATCAAATGTGTACTGTCGACTTACTGTAACTCATGCTAAGTGCACATGACTCCTATTTCATTTGCACCAACACAAAGGCTCTCCTAGATCCTCTCTTACATGCTTTGTAATCCATGTTAAGACTCCTCCACATACACAAATTGTTAAATTATCTATTGAATGCGCACATGTAACTTTGTAATCTCTGCTAATTCTATCATACATACAACTATTGAAAGGATCTATTGCATGCACACTCACATTATTTACCTATTAGGTGAACATGACCTTTATCATCTTATTTCCATGCACACATGTTATTATCAATCTTTTGGTATGCACCTATATATATTTTATTTTCACCATGTGTCCATGATCTTCATCATGATATTATCATGTACGCTAGTTCTTATTGAATCTTTTATTTGACACTTGTAAATCCTATAGAAGTTCTCACTAGGCGCGCATGTTCTTAGTGGATTTACTTACCTGACACTCCTAGTCCCTAATTTATACAAACACTAATTGATCTTAATTGTATTACATAGGCACCGCTAATCCGATTAAATGTGTACCAATGGTTGACCTTTTTGATACATGTGTACTATCTACAAAGCCATACCCATCGTTGATCTCTAGTCCCTGCTGTATGTAATTTTAATTTTAATATGGACCTAAGCATGGCATGGTTTATTGATTTGTATAAAATCTAAGGCATGAATACCTTAACAACAATTGTGAGAGGGGTATGAATACCAACAATGCAAAGGAAATGTGTATGCCACCTTGCGAGGTTAATGCGTGTTTGCTACATAATGCATGGGAAGGTAAGGTGTATGACATATTGCATAGTGATGTTTGTTTACTACCTAATGGGTGGGAAGGTAACGTGTGTTGGCCCGATTGTTACTACCTAATACATGGGAAATGCATTCACTACGTAATGTATGCTACATGAAATTGTCACCTAATGCATAGATGTGCACTTGACACTTAGCTATGTAACATGCATGGTACCCAACACTCGGGTGATATGATTAACACCCAATGTATGGCCTCTGATATATGGCTATAAAAGTAGCACTCAACCATTGCATATAACGCACAGCACCCAGCATCTGGACTAGATACATAGTAACTAGTGCATGGCAGCATGCATGATGTCTAGCGGTTGAGTAGCCCCCATAGCACTCAACACATGAACAGCAAGGTTAACGCTTAGCGCATGAGAAGCAAGCTTAGTACATAAAAGTATGGTCATTACACTAACGCACTACGCCCTATCACACAGTGCACTGTTATTGCACACTATGAATTGGTCAGGCTGTGTGCACCACATGGGCAGCTCACCAACTCAGCCTAGTGCACACCCCATAGTCACGTCGCACTCCACTGGTCGGGCATGGTGACCTGCTCTAGCACACTGTTCACAGCGCACAAACACTACCATATTGTGCATAGCACACATGCACAGTGTACACTACTCTAGGCAGTAGGCATGGATACATTTCATAGGGCCCATTGCACGTACAATCACACAAAATTTTGATTTGATTAATATCACATGATTTTGGAAGTTTTGATATGTAAATAAATGTTCATCCATATGCATAGTCTCTAATTTATAGTAAGTGTAATTTGCAACTGAGTTTATTATTGAGTGTTGAGGTTAATATTTGAAATAAAGCAATTGAGATCTGCATGCTACTTAGTAGTCTATAAGCACAAGATTTTGAAAATGTTGAGCTACTATATGTATCTACTCTATGACTAGAGTAAGCTAGTCAATGATTCATGCTTATTGAAATATGTCTACAAATGGAAAAGTTGTGAATACTATCATAAGATGTATTAAGGAATGTGAAAGGATAAAAATTAGGCGACTCAAAACAGTTGTGTCTATCCTAAAATTAGACGACTCATAAGAATTAAGCTTAGCCTAAGGTAAATTATAAGATCCATTTGGTTGGTATGCTAGGAAGACCAGTTGGCCACTAGCCTCTAAAATTAATACTTGCCCTATGAGGCTAATTGTAAAGAATATTGTGTCATAGAGAGACTGCTCTCTTGTGATCCACTATCCCGGTGAGGACTAGTGTAGCCCATGTGGCATCCACGGCCAAACATAATTAGATGTGAGTCCTCTACGTGCATAGTATACCATATAGTTATTGGACACAGATTGACATGTCTATTATCCTTGAGAATATTAACCATTGCCCCGATGGTTTTGTAGTAGGATGTTACCACTCAGTGATACAACAAATTATAATATAGTATTCTTTGACAGAATTCCTAACAAGCTCATATAAGTAAGATTTTAAGGATTTATTAAATGTTTTTGGTAAAAGTTTAAATATTTTATAATCTTTATATCATACTTATGATGGAACATTTAATGGTTTGCATTACTTAAATTATGTCAATCTGTATGTTGTGGTTTTCAAACGACTGGTTTAGGAATTTTTCTATTAAGTCTTTGTACATACCCCAACAAAACATTTCAAGAGAAGCACAAGAGGACAAATTAATCGGTTAGAAGAAATTAAATATGGAGAATAAAGAGAAAAGAAGTATGGATAAGTAGTTATTTAGACATTTCAATTATTAATTTGATTTTTAGACAATGAACATTTGAAGTAAATGTAATAAGATAAGTGACATTAATATATTTAATTTGACCTATGCTTTAAACTTATATTCCTTATTATTTGGGCTGTAATCAGAGAATTCCTGTAATAATATGTTTTTAGTTTGCTATTATATTGAAGGTTTTTAATGTGACATTGAGTTGAAAGTGAAATTAAGAAAAATAAATCTGTATTATATATTTCAAATGTTTTAAGAAAAAAAAAATCCTACCTGAGAGTTTTATTTCAAAAATTCTTTTCTAACACCCGAGTCACCACAACTATCTTGGGATAGCAGATTAATAATGTACAACAATACCAGGTCAGGGGCAGTGGGAATTTTATTTATTTATTTATTTATACTTTTTATCTGCCGAAGGACTGTCGGATATGTTTGTGGACAAAAATATGGCAGGCTCTTCTACACATTCGCTATAAATAATCACCTCCCAAAATCGCAATAGTCAGGCCCTAAGCCCTCCCCCCCCCCTCCATATGGCACTAATATTTTATGTGAACATTAGGATCCTGACCATGTATCCATCCTTGTAACACTTTTCCTTACTAGAGTTGCTTCAGAAAAAATAAAAATAAAAATCATTTGATTAACTCAGGATAAACTGGGGGGCATATGCCGCTGCTCAATGAGTTGAAAGTTATGTTACACCGAAGAAAATTGCTGAGATGGCCTCTTCACAAACATGCAGGTGAAACTGGATACAAGTTGGATTGAGTCAGTAAACTTGCTGAGCTTACTATTAGTTAACAAATTTCCCATGAATTCTCTGCTGCTGATGGCATCTGCAAGATAAAAGAAAGATGAGCGTAAGGGTGAGGTCCATCAATTGACAATACAAAATAATACCTAGACTGTTGTTATGTGTCAATATAAAAACTACATGATTCAATTGAATAAGGAAGCAGAACCTAAGTTTATAACTACATGATTCAACTGAATGGGGAAGCAGAACCTAAGTTTCTAGAACAGCAAGAAATGGGAAAAATGCCTACAGCTATTTTATGACCGAAGATCAAAGAATTGTACAATCTCATGGAGGAGAAAGGACCATTATTAGAATATCTTTATAACTACAAGCAGATTGGTAACAAGAAGAGGATGGCCCCAATTAGTTGCCGGACTGGCAACGTAACTGTCTAAAGCTTCTGTCCACCTCTTCATGAAGTTTTTCATTAGCTGAGACAGCAGCTTTTGTCATAGATATTGGCAGCAGTTTCTTTATTCAGACTTCTCTGATTGGCTATTGATAGGTTGCCAGAAAGTGTAACAGGTAGTAAGCAATGTGTAAAACAAAGAGAAAGCAGCCAGCATCAAAACATTAATTGAAGCTCAGATTGTAAAAGGAACGAAATAACTTGAAAGACTGCTCTGTAGATTTCACTTTCGTCAACCTCCCAAGGATTATGTTGGGAAGCAGATTCAAAATAAACTCCATGGCAGAGGTGAATATCTCCTCTAGTTAACTGCCTAAGGTTAGCAGTCCTAATAGCTAAAACACTCTAGTGACAAGAACAGAGATTTTATTAACTACCTAAGGCTTGCATTCTGCTAATAGCCAAAACACTCTGGTAACAAAAAAAGAGATTTTAATGTACCTAGATGGCTCAACCCCAGGTTATAATTACTTCAAGTGCATATTACCCACAATGCACATCTGTGGGAGAATCCTATATTTCTGACCAACAGACGAGAAAAAATGATGTCTGGCACATTGCATTTCCTTCAAAAAGGAGAAGATTACCTAGGTTGGCTGAAGACCACTGTCCCAGCATAGCTGCAACCTAAATGTCAGTTAGCAACACTCAACACAAAGGTCTATGAACAGCAGCACCATGTAACAGGAGGATATCTATGATCCTTAACTTATCAGCTTGATTACTATCCAGGGAAGGCTCATTCTCAAACCTAGCATCTCTCAATCTCATAGTCGCCCTGGTGCAAAATCTCTTTTCAGTAGTTTGACCTAGGTACTAGTCACAATTCTTATGAATCTGCACTGTTGCTTCAGAATCCAAAGTTAGCAGTCAACTTCATCACTCACTGTTCTCCATTTCTAAATTTAAACAGCATCTTAGATCTAAGATGGACTCAGCTTTATCAGTAACTTTTAAACCAAGAGCAACATCATTCATGCAGGAAATTCTCGTATCTGAAGATAAGATAAGACCATCCTTCATTTCATATTGACACACTTGATATTTTTCCTTGTCAACAAACGAAGCCAACTTCAGCTCTTCAGGGGGTTAAAAAACACCCGAGTTACAAAGAACTTAAGAATATCCTGAAGTTGCTAAATCACTACATTTACCAGTCATGGAGGGGAATCAATCATCAGGTGCAGGGAAGAGAAGACTGTGTATCAAATTCTCCAGAAATTGACCCCAGCTATGTGACTCATCTTGTCTCATAATTCTCTTACTCAAGTCATAGTGCATCTGAGGTTCAGCATTCGACTCTAGCTCACAAGAGCTACTTTCACTATCACACGAAAACAAACAAACATTTCTTCTTTAATACGGTGATAAATAGTGGACTTACTCTTCTCTCAGCTGAACTTGGAATGATCACACTACACAACCAGCTAAACCAACTTATATACATCTCCAATGATAATAGAGACTTTGCTTGAACTAGGATAGATGTCAAAAATCAACTCACCTAAAGCACTTAAGCTCCAGAGCATGACCCTGAAATCATACATCCATACTTTGCCAGGAGAGAGAAGATATCTGTGCCAGCGGACCACTGATGAAATGACAACATCCAACGAATGGTGATACCTGCACTAAAGCTATTGTTCACCCTCTCATCTGGAATGTCCAAAATTACAGTGAAGCTTTTCGCTCCTAACAGGACATTCAGTGTTGCAATTTTAACTTTAGCAAATTTGGGAAGTATCTCTCTGAAACTTTTTCTTGAGTAATTCTTGGTGGTTGAATCTAATGTATTTTTAGATAATAATAAAAAATCCAAGCTGCACATAAATCCATAACTCATCACAGGCAGTGCTTTTTTCCATTTAAGAAACTAGACATATAAACTATTCGCAATCAATCACTGAATCACGCCAAAAACATTGTATCAAACTTGCTTCTTTTTTTTAATTACTGATGAATATAACACCATGAAAAGAGAAAACAATGCCAGGACATGCCTATGTGGTGAATGTTTGGACCAGAATCATCATCATACCTTTACTTGCTCATTTGTGGTACAAGTGCCCTTTTTCTGAAAAAAGAAAAAGGAAAAGGTAAAATACTGATTAATACTCAGGCCACAATCATCGCACCACCTTTTGTTTTCTCACTTGTAGTCAGTTGCAATCCATGAAAGCTGAGTCTTTCAGTATCTCTTCAGCATTTGAAGGGACGTTTTTTGGGTTCCTCAACCACTTTCAGCTTCTTCTTGGCTACCTTCCAAGCCTTTCATCTGTATTTCTTGTACCTTTCATCTTGGTTGGATTAAGAATCTAATTCTCTTGGACTATTGATCTAGTTACAAACTAAGATCTAAATTTTACTTAAAACAGTAGACCAATCATTAGAAGGAACTAAAGCAGCATATTCACAGACTTTACAAAAGCAACGATGTTTCAGCAAACTGGTCCAAGCTAGCACATTACTCTCATACCAATATGCTTCTACCAACCAGTCCCTCTTCGAGTGTCAAACAGAAAAGAGAGGAAAAAGAAAAGGAAACAACACTTTGCAATGGCTACAAGTGATCCATAGGAAACCCTCCCATGTAATATACTGGAATGCACCAGCAATAAGTTTTGAGATGTGAATTCCTGACATGGCATTCCTTGAACAAATTCCAAGAGATCTTTAACATTCATCATCATCATCAAGACCTTATCCCAATTAGGGGTCGGCCACATGAATCTTATTCCTCCATTCCACTCTATTAAATACCATGGCTTCATTTAGTCCCAAAGTTTTTAAATCTTTCCTCACCACTTCTATCCACGTTCTTTTGGGCCTTCCCCTTGCCCTTTTAGAACCTCTTGTATTGCCTCACTCCTAACTGGTGCCGTTGTTGGCCTCCTTTGAACATGTCCAAACCATCTAAGCCTAATCTCCCTCATCTTGTAACAAATGATTATATGAATGACTCAAAAAAGAAGAAGGATGAAAGAGAGAATTATTATGGAGCAAACGCGACCGGAAAATTTGTTTGGGATTCATGAGGACTATGAAGCTGTTGAGGGAGATGTTGACACTGATAGTAGGAGACAGGCTGGTGGTGGTAATGGCCCAGGCCCTAATGGGTTTGTTATAGGGAGCAGCAAGAAGTCTAGAAGTGGAGCGAGTGGAATAAAGAGACATCTTGATATTCACTTTGCCCCTAATCCCAAGAGGACTCTTTTCCATCAAACAACAATAAATAATGCATATAAGGAACTCAGAACTAGAGCATGTGATTATATTGCAAGTTGGTTTTATGAGAATAACGTTGCCTTCAATGCCACTCAGTGTCAATCATTTTAGACCATATTTGAGGTTGCTGCACAGCATGGTCCAAGTAAATGCTTTTCTTTTATTTTTCTTTGTATATTAGTACTTTTTATGCATGTTTTTAAGTTAAGAATATCTAACTTGTGTTTTTTCCTATCTTAAGGTTTCAAGGCACTAACTTGTGTTTTTTCCTATCTTAAGGTTTCAAGGCACCCTCATACCATGAGTTGAGGGTGCCTCTTCTTAAAAAGCAAGTTACAAGGACAAATGAATTTATGCAAGAGTGCAGAAAAGATTGGGCAGATATGCGTGCCTTATAGTGTCAGATTGGTGGACTGATGGCAAGGGTTGCATCTTAAACAATTTCTCAGTAAGCTGTCGAACTAGGACAGTTTTCCTAAAATCAATTGATGGATCTGAGCATGTAAAGAGCTCAAATTTGATCGTTAAATGTTGGATGATGTCATAGATGACATTAGAGAGGAAAATATTGTCCAGGTAATCCCTCCTCTTAACCTCTGTTAAGTTTTCGTTAAGAAATTTCATATTTAAAGTTTGAATATTTACTCTTGAATTCCATTACCTATTACATGTGTCATCGCTGCATAATGCATCAAATTATATAGTTATAGGAAGATGCTTACAAATAAGAAGGATGCATCTATTTTGATGCGTCCTTCTTATAACTACATAAGAAGGATGCACACTGTGTTGATTTGATGTTGGAGGATATTGGCAAATTGCCAAAAGTAGATCATGTTATGAAGCAAGCAAAGGCAATGATTGTTTTCATATACAAATACACCCATGTCCTTCATTTGCTAAGAACAATGACCAAGCAAAGAGAATTGGTCAAGTCCGCAATCACTGCTTCGCTACAAACTTCTTAAGTTTAGAAAGTATCTACAATATGAGAGCGGAATTGAAGGAGATGTTTCACTATCGCATGGAACAATAGCAAATAGAGCAATACGCTAATCATTCAAAGAGTGCAGAACATTATTACCATAGCTCTTGAAACAATATTTTATTTTGTTTGAAAATAATGGCACCACTTGTAGAGGTGTTGAGGCTAGTGGATATCAGAAGAGAAGCTTGCAATGGGCTATATTTACAAGGCCATCACAAGAGCCAAGAAAAGATTAGGGCAAATCTCAAAGATAATAAGCGACATGTGCTACCCAAATTTGTAGCATTGTAGATAATAGATGGACGAATTAGTTTTGTCAACCCTCGCATGCAACTAGTTATTATCTTAACCCCGCATTTTATTACGATGCAAGGAAGATGTTGAGGCCGATAGATTTATCAAACAAGGCTTATTTGATACCATCAATACCCGATCTACAAATCAGATGATGCAAATAAGGTGATTGACGAGTGCCAGGCCCATATAAACTTGTGGCAGTGCTTATTCGCGAATGACTTGGCTAAATTGAAAAGAAAGACAATGGCTTCTGTAAGTCTTACAATTCCAAATCTTTTATTTTGAGTCTAAAATTTCTTTAATTTATGTTTTTTAATTCATTGTTATTTAACTTTGTAAGCAAGCTAGTGAGTTACTTTTAGAACCGAATGACCAATTCTTCAAAACTTGCTATTAAAGTCCTCTCCCAAACCCGTAGTGCATCTCCTTATGAGCTAGCATTAGAGTGTTTTTGAGAATTTAAGTGTTACTTACTTTACTAATTTATAGATCATTCAACAATATAATTTGACATTTTGTTACAGCTTCACACAAAGAAGAAAAATAGAATGCAAGCAAAAACATTGAACGATCTCGGGTATACGTTCAATATAATCATCTCGCCATCCACATGAAGATCATTTAAGATAGCAAACATATACAAATCCTACTGTATTGAGAGAGGCCGATGAAAGTGACGAGTGAATCATTGAAGCTTGGTTCATCCAGATGATAACCTCATGGGGTGACGTTAAGCGTGCTATTGGATCTAGTTCACATGTTGCTCCTCCCACTAGGAGTATCAAAGGCAAAAGGAGACAGAGCTAGAGCCGAGGAACATGTCTCGCTTACTTGCGTAACTAGAGGAGGAAATTGGTTCTCGAGGAGGACACCGAGGAGTAGCAAGGTCGAGGTAGTGGTCCTGCTGGATATGTTGATAAGGATTATGATAGCTCTAATAATAATTTGAACCTTGAGTATGAAGATGCCTTCAGAGATGACTGAAGTGAGTAGTCTTAAACTCTTAAAAGTTATTTTACTTGATTGATTATGCTTATATATTATTTTGTTCATAAAAAATTGCATGTTTGGATAATATTTCATCATAGAATTATGTTTCTATGTTTTCATACTTCTTTAGGATTTTTGGCTATTTTTAATTATTAAATATGTAATTTTGTTTCTAGCAATTCGTGCACGCCTAGTGCTCCTTGCTCTAACTACATAGTTAGGGACAATACCTAAGGATGTTTTATTATGTGCATGAGTACATTGATGCAAATTTACATTGACTCATATTTGTGATCTTAGTTATACCAACTAAGTATATTCTCCTATACTCACCCCACCAACTCCACGTATAAACAAGAAGAGAGGCAAGGGAGATGAGGCAAGGAGCCTCCGAGTGATTAAGGAGGGTATTGGCAATGTAGGTTTGTACTGATGTTTCTATTCATTTTATAAATGTTGTGAAATGACTAAGTGGTTATGTAACTCGTGATGGTTAGTTTAGATATGTATGAATATGCTCAAAACGTGTTGTACCGTGGATTGTAACTCAGACAAAATTCCAAAAAATGATAAGTTTTAACTTGTTATATTTTGAACATAAGTGTTTGGTTTCGTAACTCGTGTTTTGAGCAATAAGATGACACTCTAGGGTATTAGGAAAGTCTTTTTAAAGAAAAATGTTTCCACTATTTGTTTTCTAAAAGGAATTTTAAAATAATAATCCCGCCTTTTCGAAAATAATTCCAAAAAGGTATTTAAAAACCTGAATTGTCACATTCCTTGAAATGATGCTATGCAATATGGTTTTGGAAG
This sequence comes from Warburgia ugandensis, assembly GCA_035236585.1. Lineage (NCBI taxonomy): Eukaryota > Viridiplantae > Streptophyta > Magnoliopsida > Canellales > Canellaceae > Warburgia > Warburgia ugandensis. The sequence continues at coordinate 15,092,926 of CP141126.1, forward strand.
AAGGTTTAAGGTTTGGCTATTAATGCATGCCACTATGAATGCATTCATGATGGAGGGGCTTCAGATTGAATGATGCAAAAGCTATGTTAAAACATGAATAAAGGAATGTTGATTGGCACAAATGAATGATTTTGGTTTTGTGCATGATTCAAGAAAGCATAGTGGCGACGATAGTTACCTAGTGGTGATGGTAGGCGCACTACAAGCATAGTTGTCTTGGTCAATATGGACATATGCTAACATGTCACTCACTCTCAAGAGTTTAGATTGGTAGGACTATATGCCATTTTCAACTGATGCCCCGATGGTAGGACTATATGCCGCTATGACCTTGGACTGTATACATGGACTTGACTAATGAGTTAAACTAGTGATTTGCAATGCAGTTTAAATCCCACGGCTTGTTGGAGTCAGGGGTTGGACTATCTGGAGGCAAGATGACACTGATGATGATTTTATCGATTGAATTTTCATCTCTTATCTTACCACATTTGTCAATACATTTATTGATGATTTCACTAGAGATATTACATCATATTGATTTCCATGACTAAAGATTCATTTCGGAATTTGAGATGAGATTGGTTTTTGCATAAATGACCATCTACAATTGCATTTGGTTACATGTTATAATGAGAATGCATAAAGTAACATTGGAAAACCATGCTTATACTCATGCTGATGTAAACACTTAGTATGACCACATATATACATTTATTCATGATTTCAAACCTGTGAAATTTCTTGATAATCCAAGATTTAGATGTATTTGTGGTGTAATAAAACCTTATAATGTTGGAAGCTTAGTTTCAATTACTAGCAGATCTTCTACTAGCTTACAAGATAGACACTTTGGACATGTATAATACATTGAAAACATGATTCATTTAGACTATACTACAAGCATTACTTGGATATCATGTTTTCAAAATGGCCTAGGTTGCATTTGAGTTTTCATGCATGAGTGGTTGTGCACACCCCACTACACCAACATTTTTTAGGTGAGTTCAGGCAGGATTAGCGCTAGAGACAAAGGGAAAGGGAAGGAGGTTAACAACTGATTCTAGAGATGTATATTACACAGTTAGATTTGAATTGTAGTAGGTTGTTGAAAACTTTATGTACTTCTTTGGAGACTTTAATGGATGAATGTCTAAGACTAATAGACTGTAAATATTTTCATGGTTTTGGTCTCTGATGTTTATGGCATGAAGAGCAGTTTACCTTATTTACTCTGATAAGTTTACATATACATGAAGATTTAAGGAAATGGCTTGGCTTGAAGATGGGATTTATGGCATGATGAGCACTTTACCTTATTTACTCTTATAAGTTCACATATATATGAAGATTTAAGGAAATGGCTTGGCTTGAAGATGGGGTTTGCAAAAAGTACTTATATAATATGATTTTGAAATCTAAGCCTCAAACAAAAGATTTTTCCAAAGTAAATCCGTTGCTTCTAATAAAAAGAACTTTTCCAAAGATTATTTCTGAAAAAACCATGTCGTGACACTAAGATTAATAAGAATGCATTTCCAGACAATCTCAAACCTAAGAGCCCCTCCCAGACAATCTTTAACATTGAGTGTGCTTAAAATTTTCATTTATAAGGCCACATGACAGTGTCAGCCAGCATATATCAGAAGCAAGGAATTTCAACAGCAGTTGACTACGAACTAAAATTATCACTACTTCAGAAAACATTTAACAAGGAATGGTAAAGAATCTATGCTTGCAAGATGCAGTCAAATTTCATTAACAAGAAAACAATTGCTGAAATAAATAACTTTTGCAGTTTTCTATACTAACAATCTCCAGAGATTGCTTTGGAGTCAGACCCTTGCTCAACCCTTTCTGAACCAGAACCTGCTTGGTGGGAGGGTGGCTTGGTATTGGAAATGTCCCTAATTCCCCATGGCAATCCATATTGGCTTAGCATAATATCACTCAGATACCACTTTTTGCCCCCACTTTAGCCAATTAGCCTTTATTAGTATACTCAATATGCCCGAGGAATGATCACAATCTGTTGAACATTGTTTATCAGGTCTTGCTCTGTAATCTGGTTTGATCTTATAGTCCAAACAACCCTGTAACATGACGTATCTGAGCCCAGAAATACGCAGACAATTTCATGAACAAGACAACAATTGCTGAAATAAATGATTTTGAAGCTCTCTCTACTAATACCCAAATAATATGACCAAACTAAAAGATAAACAATCTAGCTGAAATATTGAGTCTTAAATGATCAATGAGAAAAAATTTCAAAGGCAAAAATCTCTCAAGAGAAAGATACAAGAAGGCTACTGACCGTCCCCTTAGTCAACACTTGGGAAAGCTGCCCACAGGCTTACAATGTGCAGTTTGTGAGGCTAGAGGCATGGTAGATGCAGTTTACCTGCCCATAGCAGACCCTATAAGCTTTGTGGTGTTCACAACTCTGGTTAGCCTTCCAGGGGCACAGCCAAAGAATCCTTTAGTTAAGCAGCCACTGGAACATCCATAGTTTTCTTCAGTGAGAAACCCTGCCTTGAAGATGCTAAATTGAGGTCCAATTCCTTAGTTGACACAGTTAACATGATATGATTCGCTTCATTAGGCATCCCAGCCTTCAAAAGGCAAGATATAAAGGTGCTCACAGTAATAGAATCTGGGGCACATCCAATACTTAACATTTTATGGAAAAGCCTAATAGCTTCCTGCATTCTCCCTTTCATACAATGTCCAATAATCAAAATAGTAAATGTCAATTTATCAGGAATGCAACTCATTTCCTGCATTTCCGCCACAATTAGATTAGCCTCATCAACATTACCTGCCTTACAGAACCCGTCAATTACAGGATTATACATAAATGGTCGAGGGACAATATCTGTGGACTTTAATTGCTTCAAAAGATCGCGCGCCTCTTCAAATCTGTTTTCTTTACAAAGTGCATTAATGACAATGGCAAATGTATACACATTAGGGAAAAGATTTCTTCTGCTCATTTCATGCCAAATCTTCATACCATCATCCACCTGCCCACTTCTGCAGTAACCATCGATTAAGGAGGTAAAAGTTACAACATCAGGAGAACATCCCTGAGCAATCATCCTCTCATATATAGACACTGCCAAAGTCAGCTCACCAGCCTTACCATAACCATCAATAAGCACATTGTAAGTAATCAAACTGGGTCTAATTGCTAAACCAAGCATTTCCTGAAAAACACATGAAGCCTCTTCCATTCTACCCGTCCTGCAATATCCCGATATAATGGACGTGTAGGTGACAACATCTGGTGAGCATACTCCTTCAGACCTAATTTTCTTCAACACCTCGTAGCCTCTATCCACCTCATTAGCCCTGCATAATCCACCCAGGAGAGTGTTATAAGTGATGATATCTGGAGAACATCCATAACTTTCCATGTCTTCAACAAACTCGAATGCCCGAGTAACATCCCCTAATCTGCACAAACCTCTGATAATAATATTGAATGTGTAATTATCCGGAGCAAAATATAAGCCCATACCCTCACTAAGGAATCGAACTGCCTCATTAACTTGGTTCTTTCTCACCAAGAGATTCAACAGACTATTTATTGTAACTGTTTCCACCCTACATTTGTATTTATGAGCTTGAACAACTAAACTCATAGCAATCTCAAACTTACTCGCTTGCGCACAAGAAGAAACCACAAACCCTAGAATCGAATTACCAGGCGAATGCCCGTCACTCCTCATACAATCAAGAACCACTTTTGCTTCTTCATGTAGCCCCATACCACAAAGAGTTCTAACTAGAAAACAGTAAGTACCAATCGAAAGATTGAGTTCCAAGTTTGCTCTAGTAAATTCGAAGAATTTCAAAGCTAGTTTCGGATTGTTGAAGCGTTTAATGGCAATGTGAGCGATGGAAGGGCTCAAGTTGTGACGGAAAAAACCCAATCCAATTTCATCAGATCGAAATTGTGAAAACAGAGTAGATATGACTTTGGCAATCCAAGCTTCGGGGTTTTGGCTCCATATTACCTCTGCATCAACGGCTAGAGTTGAACGAGAGGTTGAAAGAGCGCGGCGATCGTGCAAGCAAGCGATGAAACGTCGGTGGTTGCTAGGATGCAGCGATCTCTGGAGAAGCATTTAAGACGTGGAAAGTTGGGAGAACTCTGGAGATGAAAAGACAGTTCATTTGAGAGAGGACTCTGTTACTGGAATGGAGAAAACCTGGTAAAGCATTTTGGTGTACAATGGTATTCGGTATATGCCCTAGTTTCTGCTCTGGATGTTTCCTCATGGCGATGGTGGAGGAACTGCTGAACGCGGCATAGCAGAAACCCTCAGAAAAGCCGGTCTATATATGTATGGGTAGAATTGCTGGAAGGAAGGAAGAAAGAGCGAGAGTGAAAGCTTTTCCAAGAGCCGTTTTGGCTGCAGGGAGCAAGAGGAGAAGATGTAGACCAAGCCCTACGCAAAATGAACCCTGGACTCTGCTACAAATAAAATGGGCCACCATAACAACGGAGCCCCACCCACTAGTACATCGAACCTTGATTGAACGACAGTCCAGCCCATACCTGGCTTGCTTCAGACGTGGGCTAGGTCTGTCTAAAGGGGCAGCCCCGGTGCACATAGCTCCTACCTATGCGGGGTCCGGAGAAGGGGCAGACAACAAGGGCCTATAGTAGGCAGCCTTATCTTGCATTTTGTAAGAGACTGATTCCACGCCTTGAACCCGTAACCTCAAGGTCACATAATGACAACTTTTACCATTGCGCCAAGGCTCTCCTTCTGTGCAGGCTAGGTCCGTCTGATTAATTAATATCTCATCCAGTTGCAGGAGGAAAAATGACAAGTTCATTTGCTTGCTCAAGTAAGCAATCCAATTTTTGGGACCTGCATCTGCCTTGATAGCATGATCCATTATCTAATCTAGCTAATAAGGACAAGCCAGTTGACATTGATTTTTTCTTGATTGGACATTCCTAAACCTTTTGATCAGATAGCCTAGTTTAAGTTTTTGCCAATAAAATGTGAACTATTGGTCTTTGGTGTAAAATTTATTGGTATTTATCTATACATGAATTTTTTATGTGAGCCCAGAAAATGTACTTCTTCCTTGGTAGTTGTACATGGTCAGCTTGTGCTTATTTTACTCTAAGGAATGGAGAAGAATGGAGATGAGCTCCGTAGATTAGAGAAAATGCAAAGCCAGTTGAAGGGCAAAAACTAACTCTTCTTGACAAAGGAGGTCGTAAGTGAACCTTGCAGGCATCACCACACTTCATTACCGATGCGAAACACCAAGCATAACTCATGGAGGCAAGGTAGTAGTTTTTATCATCTCATCTCTGGGAGTTATATTTACCCATCTCATGATTTCTTCAGGCAATACCTAATTCGTACGAGATTATCACCTGTCCAGACACAGATATCACCCAGCATGAGTGAGAAAATTGGCATATAAGAAGATGCCTTCGGATTTCCTCTTCGGTATACTTGGGCTCATTAACTCCTAGATGTAGCACCTCAAAAGGGAAAACCACTAAAAGAAACCTCTACACGCGCCTTAAATGCAGAGAAATGAAGGATAACTTCTTTTCCTTATGGAGCATCAAATAAAATTCACGAAGCTCTCGCCTATGCAGGGTTTTGAAAAGAGACGGACCACAAGGGCCTAAAATACACAGCCTTATCTTGCATTTGTAAGAAGCTGTTTCCACGCCTTGAACCTATGAACTCAAGGTCACACGACAATAACTTTTACCATTGCGCCAAGGCTCCCATTCTTTTATCGAGCATTGAATCCCGACAATTATATGTGTGAGGGAATCGTCTTGCCAAGGACCTGGATTGTCCTCCGTTGTCCAACAAGACACTGAAGTAACTCAAGCTCCCCATTGGCACCACTTTGCCTATATAAGAAAGACATTCCTATACATTTCGGGTAGATTTTTTGGAGGGACCAGCTTCTCCTTCAATTTCTCTATGCTCTTCTTGTCTTTCTATAGGTTTCTTGTCAGCTTTTCTTCCAACTTTCCAGGTTCCATGTTGAGAAATGTCAAGGGCAGTCCCGTGCATGAAGCTCCCGTCTATGCGGGGTCCAAAAATGGGGCGGACCACAAGGGCCTATAATACGCAGCCTTACATTACATTTTGCAAGAGGCTGATTCCACACCTTAAACCCATGACCTCAAGGTTACATGACGACAATTTTTACCATTGCGCGACGACAATTTTTACCGTTGCGCCAAGGCTCCCCTTCTTCTCTGTTGAGAAATGTAATCTTCAAAATGATGGGAGCCCCAAAATAACAAGTTAGCCAATGTATGAGAGAAAGATGGGCTGACGTAGAGAGACCTCTTGTAACTCATCTGGGTGCTTCTGTCTTCCCCTTCACTATATATAAAGCTTTCCTTCTTCTTTTTTTAATGTACTTTTATAGCTAATTCGTGATAGAAGTAGATTATAAAGCTGCAAATATCTTTTTGTTTGTGATTGTTTGATTGTTGATGATGACGTTGTACTCTTGGCTTGATCTAGTTTGCTCCTTTTGTTTTATATTTTTGGGTATTTATACAGGTGGGTGTAGTTGTGTAAGCCCGAGGACGTTGTGCTTGGTCCTCTACCGGAACGATCTCACCTGATGAGCACATTTGCTAAGATGGGATTAACACAAGGGCCATTGTGTGTTGGTTTATATGTTTTTATGAAGTGTCCGGTCATTTAGTTACCGGATAAATTGCAGTTGAAAGTAGTTTTTATTGTCTGGGTTTTGACCAAAGATTAGGTGTCTTATTCACCATCTTTTGTTACTGTTGTGCATCGGTTTGATATTCTGAGATGCACGTAAAGGTTTCACCACAAAAAATAGCCACCATACCAATCAAGTATTCGCTCTTCGTTCTTCACAGTCCCTTCACATTTGATAAGGCATAACCAAAAATCTCCAAGTGTTCTTTAGACAATCTCAGGGCCAGCACTTCATGTCATTCCACCTATTGATCTTAAAAGACAACCAACCTGCATGGATTATCCTACAGCCAAAACTCTTATCATCATCATCAAGAACTTATTCCAATTAGGGCTCGGCCCCCGCAGCCAAAACTCTGAAAACTTTCGGAAGTGAAAAAGTTAACTTTCTTTTTTTCTTCTGAGTTTCTTCGGAGATCCGGTAAAATTGGAGGAAACTCTCGCCAGACTTGCTGGATTGATGATTTAGATCCATCATACAGTCACGCGTACATAGACCGTAGAGACGTCTGTGCTGTACTTGGGGCCTTGGGAGTCAATCTAGTAAGAGTACTTCTACTCAGACGCTGAAAAAAATGCAGCCAGGGTATGCCCCAGATTTTGGTGATCTAAATTGTTCACCATCTTCACCCTGCACTATTTAGGCTGTATAACAAAAGTCACGCCCACCAATGGATGCTTGTACTAGCTTTTAGTTCAAATTTTCTATGAACATGATTTAAAAGAAGAAAAAAGCATGCATATAGTGGTCCAGTGGTTATGAAATTTGGTAGCTAGTTAAACTAAGGCACGAAGAATATTATGAACGTATTCAATGTCCCAGGTAATGAAGGAGAGCCTTGGTGCAACGGTAAAAGTTATCGTCGTGTGACCTTGAGGTCACGGGTTCAAGACATGGAAACAGCCTCTTGCAAAATGCAAGGTAAGGCTGTGTACTCTAGGCCATTGTAATCCACCCCTTCCCCAGGCCCCGCATTGGCAGGAGCTTCGTACACCAGGGCTGCCCTGCCATATTCAATGTCCCAGGTAGGTAGTGGTCTTTCCGAGCGTCCTTTTCTGCATCCGGAGATCATTTTCCATCAAAGTATACAAAGGGTAATCAAGTCAAGAAAACTCTCCAAGATAACACAAACATTGTCCTGAATTAGTAGAGCAGACCATTGAGGGAGACACGAAATGACGACCTTCGTTGGCCACATCGCCCTGCATTTTCATGGGAAACATCTTCTAGCGCTACATAATCTGAGAACTATCATGATCTTACGGGTCAGTTCAACAAAGAACAAGCCACTTTACGTCCTTGTTCTTTGTTTCTTGAGAAAATAGTACTAAAAACATGGCATGAATACGCAGCAAACATCAAACTGATCGCCTAAGCATCATCACAGAATTGGGACATGGACATAACACAGCATGGAAATTTTCAAAGAGAAATCTAAAAATGAGGATGCTGCTTCTATAAAAAAATTCTAATTGAATTTTTCATAGAAAAGTTTTTGAATACTCGGTTTGTCTCCCCTTTTTTTTTTCGGATACCCAAAGAAACAGGGAAAGGAAAGGGTAACATGTGTTGTGAACCTATGTAGGCTGCGTTCAGATACCGGATGCCAAAAAAATTTCTGAAAACAAAAGTATCCAAAAGCAACCTAAGATGTGTCTGTTCTTTGCATTTTTAAATATTGCCTGTAAAGATATCTGCAAATTATGTATCAGAATTTAAACTGTGTCTGAACTTGTCTTTAATTCTATAAATTCAAATTTATTTCAAAAAGGGCAAACCTTTTGTAACTTCTCAAAACTAAAAACATTTTTTAAAAATTTCAGTTACTCGGGAAATTTGCAGCTATGCACAAGCATTCAGATCATCCATATAGCTGTTTCAAATATGTAACAAGATGACGGCCAAAGTACAAGCCCCAAATACAATGTCCAAGGGTCATTCTCCATTTTCAGGTAAAGGAAACTAAGCCCAATTTCCAAAAAACCAGATTGGATACAGTTCCCTTGGGATTAAATGTTATGGGCTTCTTTCTGAATAGCAACAAAAGCTTCTTAACCCTAGCTGTAACAATATTCCAACATAAATCTAATGTTTTAGAAACTAGTTCAACATTTAACTCAGCGCATGCTGATATATGTTGCAGGCATGGTGGATGTATTCTCAGCGCAAATTAACCCCCATGATTGTCAGATGATTGGGAAGGTTGATCTCTTGGTATCTTCTTCTGCAATTCCATATTCGAAAACCGCTCTGCCTCCAATGCTCGTTCAAGCTTATAAAGTTCATCAAAGATTTGTAACTAACAAAGAATGATCTCATAAAACTAATGGTAAATCAAGAGTTTCATAGAGGAGAGTAATACTGCAGAAGTCAGACTTGGGATCCAATTACAGATAATCAAAAGATTTCACAACGTACCTTTGCTGCTCGGGCACTCCATTCACTCAATATAGCTCTTAGTCTTTCATTTTCTTCAACATACTATCCATCATGTGTCCCAAACACAAACCTCAGAATTTCTTGAAGATGATAAGTTTCAGATAAATAAGTGAATTGATGAACAGAGATTTTAATGCCAGACTATGTAACATGGGAAGATCATCTGTCTCACATTCTATAGAAATCCAGAAAGCAACTTTTCATGCATGCACATCTGCAACAACTGTGCTCATAAAACGAACAAATATGCAAGTTCCTTTTCTTTTTCCTTTTGAGAATTACAGATTGATGCAGGTTCAAGCACAGATTCAGAGAATTCCAGCAGGGTGTGGAAAATACAAGAGAAAGCAATTTAGAAGTCAAGATCTTGCAGTTACAGTACCAATTTCTGAGAAAGAAAAAAGAAATAGTAAAAACCAAATGACTCAAAATATGAAAAGAAATAAACCAAACAGAATATATCAAGGCAGAAAAAGAGATAAAATGTCAATACCTGATTATTTGTTGTACGGATACGCTGAACCTCAGAATCACGCTCTGCAATCAAGTTACGCGCAAGGTGTAGCTCCGACTGCATTTGGTTCATCTGCACGACCAACTTCCTTTTAGTATTGGTGACATAAGCTATCGTCAGAGACGGACAGTTAGAGGTATGGCCTGTGCAGCCTTTTTCCCTCATTTCCTTGGCACACTCAGCAGGCTGAGAAATCCCTACAAGTGGGGTTTCTATCAAAATTAGAGCATCAGGCAAAGCTTGATACTTGCTGTGTATTAGACACCCTCTATAAATCCATAAACAAGCTGATATTTGATGTGTCTTTTGATAAGCACATTCTGCATTGATGATAACGACAAATTGTAGACTATCTTTACTTATGATCAAGGAAAAGAGGATATCTCCTTCCCTTATTCTGATAAGAGCACCCTACTATTGTGACATGCATAAATTTTCAAAGACCACAAAGGCTTTAACAATAAAAATTTGAAAATGACACCCTACACCTTATCTTTTTCACTTAATTATATTTTTCATTTTGTAAATATATATGAACTCAATATCAGCTGGCACAGTATGTCCCACTGGGCCAGACATGGTCTGGTACCGATATGCAGTACAGTATTGACAACACTGCTAATATGCAGTTTGAAATTGAAGTATTTTTAGTCATAAGCATGCGAATTGAAGTATTTTCAGTTTTAATTGCATAAATGCTTTAAAACGCAGCTCCCAGAGTTATTTTCTGTGGAAAGAGATGGTGTTAGACGGTTACTAAAAGGAACTTTGAGGCCATGTGAACTTACTAGAGCTTCCTACCAAAAGCTTCCCATGATGATAATGTAAGGTCTTACTGATTTCAGATCTATGGGAAAGAAAATCTGAGTGCCATGTCATGTAGTATTTTGGACAATCATATTGGTTCAACACAATGTCAGAACTTATCAGAAATCACCAAAGCAACCTGAACAACTCATATTAATCCACTATGCAATATGGACAATAAATCACAGAAATATCATAAATGATCCAGAAAAACCAAATGTGCCAATCCTAGTAATGTCATACACAACAAAACTACTAGTAGATGATGAACACAGATGGGAGACTAGGGCACGCAACAATATTGCATGTAGTCCCGTTATCTGAAGCTATTGACCTATGACCACTGTTAAGTATATTATCTAAGACCTGAAGCACATTATGCAGGCAAGAAAGAATGTTGCAAGAGAAACAATTACAGAAATGAAATTGAATTAGTTCATACAAAAAATGTCACCCAAAATAAAATACGAAATTGGAATATTATTGACTTTTAAGGGTTTCACAAGAAAACAAAGATAGGCATAAGCAAATTCTACCTCAGCAGAGAGCGCTCGTAGTTCTTGGTCACGAGCTGCCAATAGATGGGCAAGATCCACCTGCATAAAAGATGCAACAAATACTTGCCATTTTTTACTTCTTATCAATTCATATTGACATTTCAATTTGTATTTCTTACACAAGTTAATCCAAGGTCAAAAGGCGTTTCTTCATTAAACTTGTAGATTAAGTCAAAATTTCCGTTCAATTTGAGAAGGTGAATGTATAACTAAAGAAGATAATGGTAAAACCTGTATAATTATCAGTTATGACACTTGAAACTATTGTTAGTTCCCCTGATGAAAGAAATTGAAATCAAATTGATGAGAAATGGTAAAGAAAATAGTTTGGCGCTGCAGTTCCCTGTTTGCAGAGTATTCATGTGGTAGTGTTCATGAAAAGAGTTACTGCATCACTATTCACATGGTTCTGTTCACTTTAACAATAACCATAGTCGCATTTGGAACAAATGGACTGTTTTGGGATTTGCTACTTGTTAGGAGTCATAGTAGTTTCTACTTCATTGGGTCAGGATAGTTTCCTGGAAAAGTTTAGTGGAGTTTCAAACCAATTAGGTAAAGGTCATTAGTCCTGGAAAGTTTCCTACTTCGGATTAGTTTCTTTTCAGTAGGTTTTTATTTCTATGCAGAGATAAGTGAAAATTTTCTTCTGCAGGAGTTCAATCAGAAATAGAAGTCTTTTAGAGTCTACAAATGAATATAAGAGGGAGAGGAGGTAATTTTGAGATTGGAGTTATAATTCGCATTCATTCTGTTTTTCCTTCAACTCTGCATTTTTTTTTTCCTGAGTTTTCTGCAGAAAGTTTTCTGTTGGCCAAATAAGAAGATTTTGGCAAAAATTCTGCTTGTGTGACCTGTTTTTCCAGATAGACTTCTGCTCTAAATTCCTTACCCTGGACCTTTTAGCAGTTTTCACTGAATTCTGGAATGTGATCTCTTCCATTTTTCTTGTCCAAGATTCTAAGAGATTTTATTGCATTGTTTGGACTCTACTGAGTCTTTCTCACTACCTTGGGCACCTGTCTTAGAATGTTATCCTTAATCTTTGGAAGTGAAGGGACACATTCTGTAGAAAGGCCACAGAATTTTTAGAGATGGAAAGAACAGAGAAAAGATTTACAGAGGGCCTGAAGAACCTTTGTTACTAATTGGTTCCTTGTGAGAATGGACCTTAAGATGTGTTTTTTCAATTGAGATGTGATAATCGAGTATAAAAAGCATATATTCAACATTGATCGATCTATTTTCACAAAGTTGGGACACAAGGATTGGGATCATGTTGGGATAGGCCAGGAGCTCGTAGAACAGCATAGGGACATTTCAATGAATTTTACAGACCTGTGGAATAATTTTCACAGATGAAGCAGATGCTACGCCAACATGAGGTCAAATGCAAAGGGAGATTAGAATATATATGGCCAAGATAGACTATAGAAGCGCAGTGGCAACTATGTATTAGCAAAACATATTGGCTTTTAAATGTCATATTCCTTCAAGTACAAAATACAATTTTAGAAGGGAACATATGTAGAAGATATTTATGCTTACCTGAGGCGTACTTCCATCATCAGTTCGCTCATATTTGCTTAAGCACTCTTGCAAACGAAGAACCTGAAATCAAAACTTTTAACACCATATTTCCATTCATAGAAACAAAAAGACAACAAAAAAATGCAACACAGAATACTTCTATACTGATTGATATGGACTGATCTTTTGAATGGGGCAGCCAACTGCTGACAATTTTTCAGTCACCAATATCACAAGAATAAGGTAGCTAAAGCATCTTATGATGAAGAGGTTCAGAAACCTACAGCTAGCATCAATACGTACTACCTTCTAGATCAAAACGCACCTCTTCACTCAAATAATGAATATTTTCTCTCTGATATTGCAACAGCGCCATTTGCTGATCAGAAAGACGACCCCTATCATGGTACCTGTTGAGGCAAATATTTTGAATGCAGCATCAACTCTTTAAGTAAACCATCCTAACAGTCGAGTATGTTGAAGATTTAAGATTAATTCATGTTAAAATTCAAGGGCAAAGATCATTCTCAACAATTGCAAATGTATGTGCATGTGCACCCAATGTAGAAGATGGTTATTCTCCACCATTATAGGGAAACAAGTAACCATTCAGAATTTCCAGACTACTATAAGAGTACATGCTTTTATGAAAAGTAATAAATAATTCATCAATCAAGAGAGAGATGGAACTGTAGAACAGAAACCAAAATGGATTTCTGTCCTTGCATGCATATCTCTTTACGCTTGCTCCAGCATGAAGATTTCGATGTTAGTTATCATCATTTCATAACTCCGCATGTTTTCGGTGGATAAAGATGAAGTTCAAAAGATATGCCAAGCCCAATAATTTTGCCAGTACAAAATAAGTTACCTCAACTCTTCCAAACAACTTGAAGGCTGTAGTGCAGAATACAGCGACTTCAAAACATCAGGTTGATTGTCCAGTGAGTTATACTGATGAACACAGCCTGAAAGCACCAAGATGTACAGCATACTTATCTATAAGTGATAATTTGTTGATAAAGAGAAGAAAGATATGGAGAAACAAACAATTCCCAGGACTCACCAATATAAAGACTCATAAAAGATCCAGCAAATATGACTTCAACTAACATGATTATCCTGCAATTGACAGCAAAAAGTTGGTCATAAATATATTTCTCCAATATATCATTTTCAAGATTCCAACCAATGACATTACAAGAACAAAGAAATTAGATAGCAATTAATGGCCCCCTTACAATAAACAATTGAATCAAGAGTCGCACGTGCCTTCCTAATTGTGGAATCAATAGTTGCAACATCTAGGCTGTGGCTCATATTCTAGTTTGCCACTAGCAAGAATGTTAAAACATGATATTTATTTTTATGACCTTTTCATTTCATTTTTCTTGAGACAAACGACAAGAAAAATATTCATCATACATAACAAGTACATGAAGGAAGCCCGAAGGAAGACCAAAAATGGTTGAAAGTGCTTCCTATCAATAGAAATGGCGAAAGTGTTAGTAATCTTGCCTTTTGTTATTTTCTTTTGGTATCTGGAACATCATTTGCTTCTATAAATTGAGATGAGAATATAAAACCAGCAAAGACAGACCATGATGCTATGGCATTTGCTAATCCTAAAGGAACTTAATAGCATGATTAACCTATATAAGCATTTTTTGCTTACTAGGATAAGCCCTTCCAATGGTTTTATGACTAAAAGACTTCCTTACCAGGAAAGCCCTTCCAATGGTCTTATAGCTAAAAAACTTTCAATAGAAATAAAACCAATTTGTGAGGCGGTCATGGTCAGAGGGTGAGCACCTTCAAGTACCTCAAGAAACAAATAAAGAGTACGGCAGCTTGCAATGCTAAAAATGGATTTCCCAACAAAATAGTTGCACAAAAACCATATCTTGGCTATATCCTCCTACAATTAAAGGTGTGAGGACCTTATAAGAGAGCAAAATCCATACCTTAGCAATGTGTGAACAGATAGAATACTGATGCGTGGTTGCCAAACCATTACAAGTAGCATTATAGCAGTTCCTGGTACACATTCACAAAACAAAGCAAGATCTTATGGTATGAATATCGTGAAGAAACAAGAGTTTAAAAAGATAAAATGTGCTATGCAGATTACATTATTCTTGGTAGTCTATTATATTTTTCACATTTTTAGTCTACTTTAGGAAAATGAGTAAGCTCTTATTTCCCTTTACCATTTGGTTCATAACTAGCCCCTTATCTTTTCATATTTAAGTCTTTGCTAATGTTTGGGTTGTGGGTTCAGGGTTCCCTGAGATGGCTTTTTAAATGCTTATCTCCTTTAGAGTATAATTAGCTAACTCTCAACTTATTAAATATATTCAAAGTCCTTGGATGGAAGTTAGATTGGTTACACATGCTGATATAGTAAAATATTTTTAATAGTGATGCAGCGCACTGGAGCACTTATCCAAGCTGGTCAAGTGCCTTATCTCTCAACCAAGAAGGGTTCAAGTCCACCACTAACCTAAGGAAAAAAAAAATGGGTAGAAGATACAGCCAACCAATATCTCAAGAAGGAGAACCCTAAGTTTGGCAAAAGGCCCCAAAACATACACAAGGACGAAGACTTTTGCTTGCAACTCCAATCAAATCTGTTCTAGAAAAGGAATGTCCCACCTTTGTTATTTTCCTCTTCACAAAGCTACAAGAAACGAAATTCAATTAATAGTTTTTATTTGGTCTAGAGGTTGCCATTTGAGTAGCAAACTTAGCTTAGAAGCTTTTGCTTGTTTTAGAAGTTCACGGTTGAGTACAAGTCTCAGTTTAGTATCATTTATTTGTTCTGGAAATTGCCAACGGTATCATTTGGCTAGCAAGTTACTTTTCTATTAGAAGTGTAATTGTAGAGACTTTGAAGTGTATATATAAGCATGTAAATAATGGACAAATTTTCAGTGAATTTTGATTGAATAAAGAGAACTTCATTTATTTTGTGGAACTTTAGTGGCAGCAAATTTTTGGTCTATTGGGTTGTACTCCAACGTGGACCTTTCTTCTAGTTTGGCTAAAACCATTGGAAGAGAAAAGGACCAATAAGCTTATTCTTCAATTTACCCAGTAATTGAAGACTGTACCTGACAAAAGATACCAGCTGAATCTTAACATAAACCAGTTCAGGTATGTGTTATAAAACTAATAGAAGCTCAGAAAGTGGCAAGCTCTAGTGTATCTTCTCCAAAGTCATCTCCTCAGACATGAGCCTTGATAGAGTGGCAGGTCATTCCCATTTTCAGTACCCAAAGGATGGACTAACTAGGCAAGGTTTCCTTTGAGACAACTACGGGTCTTAAACTGCATAGTACTCCTCAGGAACTGAATAAGATTACGACAAACTTTTCTTGTTTCCTTTTCTGTGAATGTAGATCTTACAAGTTCATAGACATTTTAATGAAGATTTATAGTATAGGACATGGTGATATAAGCTTTATCAGAAATATTCCTATTGTCAATGTCAAGCACAAATAGACACAATCAACAAAATTTGAATCTAGTAAAAGGAGACTTTAATAATTGATCTCCATAGACAACATTCAACCCCAATTTTACACATAAATGAACCCCATGTAATAAACACAAAAATCTCCAGCTCAAATTAATTGTCCCATAATTTGAACAAGCATGTCTTCATAGTTCATCCAGCAAACTAGAAGCCAAATGAAGTTATGGCAAACAACAACAATCAGATAATGTAACACGCACCATATGAAACAGTAGCAAAGGGAAGGCGGATAATGTGCTTCAGCTTCTGGCTGAACATGTAATAACCCTACAACCCCAAGTTTGTACATTTCGCATTTTATTAGCTGAACTTAAGCAACATAGGTTACATAAGCATATGACTCAAAATTCTATAAAACACAACAGTCCAACTGTATCCCCAATCAATTATATGATTGAAGCAGCAGAATGCAAGAAAAGAATCATTATGTAATATATGGTAACAATAAGTTGCAGTAAGAAAAAACAATGAAAAGGAAGACATGAAACCATTTCAACAAAATGCAACTGCATAATCACAACATGATATCCATGCGAAACTCATGATTATCCACAAAACTATCAACATACTGAGGTACTAGCTGAATAGTACATCACTTAAGGCTATCAGATACAATTTTCTGAAATCAGCATAAATAAAACAATACTATAAGAAAATATCCAGAAGAGGAAGAGTCAATGATGACAATACTATGTAATAGTTTGTCTAAAATGAGCAAATGATACTCCAAACTTTTGCTAGAAACATTCATTTCAGCGGGAAACAAGGCCTTGGCAGGTCAACAAAAATTTAAAAAAAGGGCAGCCCAGTGTGAAAAGTTATAGCATATGCTGGGAACGAGGAAGAGGCAGACCACAAAGGGTCTATAGTAACCAATCTTACCTTACATTTTTGCAAGAGGCTATTTCCACCCCTCAAACCTGTGACCTCCAAGTCACATGAAGACAACCCTACCGTTGTGCCAAGACTCCCCTTTGGCAGGTCAACAGAAATATAAAGGGAAAAAAACATGTTTATTCAAAGTAATATCTCAAATCAACAAAGTTTATCCATATGCATTTATTTTGAAGTTCTGCAAAGAAGTCCAGAGCCTTCTAGAGCCACTGAATTTGCTCATATACAGCCTAGAAGTGGTGAGAGGATCAAGATTGGCAAGGATCTCGTCCAGCACATCCTCTAAATGTTTTATTTATCACCATATTTCTAACGTTATATCAATTTCTTAACGTATTGCTAAAACCTCAAGTCTAAGTTATATTTCCACCGAATTGATTACTTTTTCTGACATCCTTAAGTTTATTATTTAAACATAAAATCAATTTGTAAGATTTGTTTATAAGATTCTTGCAGCATGTTAGCATTTCATGGTTTATTAGTTTGTAGGTTATGATTCCAAAATGTTAAGAAATACTATCTTACAAGGAGACCTTTCAGAAGAGAAACTAACTTCTTTGATGATTATGTATGTTGAAACTTAAACTATCTGGATTACAAACGAACAGAACTATGAATACCAAAGGGTTCTTAGAAGAAGCAAGGTGGCAGCTTTCTGTAGGCAACAGAGAAGGTCAAGAAGCAGGAGAAGAGAGGAGTGAGATTCTAGATCAGGAATGTCAGCACTCCTATAAACTAAAGACTCAACTGAAACTTGTGACTGGGCTCACAATCATGAGCCAAAAATGTTCTCAAGGTTTTCTTTTTCTGTGTTGATACCTTGTTATCAAATAAGTTGCAAGGGAATTAAATGCATATGTATGACAAGATTAATGTAATTGCAGGACCTACAACTTTCACCACCCAGCTATTGAGGCATTAGTGGAAGGACTTACAACTTTCACAAAGTTTAAAAGCCAAAGTTGGTTCTCGTATGATAACAGGTAAATGTGGATCCAGTTATCATAAGGTTGTGACCTGTTGAAAACCCATATATTCAGGGTTCTATGTAGGGAAAACTTTTCTTTTCTTTTTTACTTTACTTCTGATTTTCTGTATATGTAAGTTAAAGGTAAGGAAAATTGTTCCTGGGAAACCATTTTCCCTCAGAAACAAGATGTTAAACACTTGATTGCCACATTTTCAATAGCAATCTTAGCTGGAACCTGGCAAGGTGAATCTTGCTGGAGCATGAAAATCTTGTCCATGGAAAAATTTCAAGTGTCAAACAGTCAACTGTCCCCTTTTCTATTCCTATGTAAGTGCATCTAGAAACTTCATTTCATAAACATGTGGAGCAAGCTAAAGTTTCAAATGAAATGCAAATTTTGGGAGAACCAAAGTACCAAAATATTTTTGAGAAAAAAAATTATTGATTAGATAATGCAATAAGGATTACCTGCAGTCGCACTTTCTTAACCTGATAGACCAGATACTGCTGAAAGATGCCTGAAAAAAATCAGTATTAAAGCAGAGTTAATGAGCTGAAAACCATATCCTGGTTGGTCAATTGTTAAGGATGAATATCTGACACAAAGAAAAGCAAAGATCATATAAACTGGCATTTAGTAAGTTTCAGAACAAAGCTTCTATGTCAAACCAATTAGATTTGGTGTTTTTGAAGACTCTTCCCTTGATTGTCACTGAGAGGCATATGATGTAGTAAACACTTTCACTGGTTTAGTCCAAAGTTTTACATATGGTTTTGAGTTGTTGTAACTTGATAAAACTCTCCGTCTTTCCTAGTGTCAAGAGGTTACTTGGTGAAATTTAATTTTTTGAAATCAGGTGTACACAAACTTATATATGGTAAAACCCAGATGAAATATGGATGTGCAAGTTGGTGTGAATTCATGCAGGAAGCAGATACTCTTCGGTAGAAACATAATCCATTCTCGCTAGGAGCATGAGAGCACCATATTTGGAAAAATAAACTTGAATATGCAATTGAGTATTTTCAAACAAATATACAGAAAACTTACCACTAATATACTGAAAAATGACGAGAAACAAGCAATTGCAAGCACATAATGGCCCTTTAGAAGAATACATGGTAACTCCAAAGAAAAGGAATGGCAAAGCATTTTATGTAATCATTCGCTATCATGCTAAAACAAACACGAGTAGTTTTCAAAGATATGAGGCTCAAGACCTGTAATTAACAAAAGACTGGCACTGCAACTGCATAGTAATGATGGAACCAATTTGGGTATTGGGAAAAATATCCAGGGAGCTCCAGCAGCCACAATAGCGTAACCTGCCTAGAACAGAGAAGAATTTGAACCCCTAAAGAGAAGCACCTCAAACATCAGAGGTAATGCTTCCTCTGAATATATTAGCATTGTTCACACTTGCCAGTAGGAAACAGTACAAAACACTCCCAACAGTGCTTGTAGGCTGCCGATGCCCAGATAAAGGAGCCTCCTGCAATATGTCGAGAAATCTAGGAAAGTAAAAGTAAAGATTGAGTCAGTGAAGACTAGCACCACGATTCACAGCTGTAGAAATTCAGCAGAGGTGATAAATGTAAAATAAGTTTACTCATCAGAATCCACTACAGTCGGGAAGAATGTGGCTGGTGTGATTTCTTAGGGACCAGGATAATACAAAATAAATTGTATCCTATATTATCAATAAAATAAAAGTGAATGCTCTTCTTTTTCTTTTTTTTTTCTCTTCAATCATATCAAATTTGTGGTATCCCCTTTCCAAAATGAAAGATAAAAAGGTAAGAGAACAGTACACGAATTTAGAAGAAACAGAATACGGTAGTATATGGCAATTCATGCCCACAAACACCTCTTGGCCTACAAGTGAAAACAAGCTGGAACAGTAGACCCAAGCACACATTTTTCCATCGCTTCTATAAAAATACCCCTAGCCACGGAATACAAAAATCAGCAATATATTTTTTACTCTAATTCATTGCTCGATCAAGAATTCAACACTTGAAGACATAAAGAGCAAAAATCATGGAAATTCGGTAATTGAAAGGTTCAAAACCTAAATGGCAGCTCTATACCTGCCAATTCAGTGACAAAATGAAGAACCACCAGAACATCTAGCTCTACGAACTGAAAGAAAGAAACGACTAAGACTAAAATTATCAAGAAGCAATCATCTCTATCAGATCGTGAAAGAAACTAGAAGCCGAACACCGCAGGAAGTAAAAAAACTTCAAATTAACGAACCGTCAGCAGTAATTATACAAATCATCAACCAAACGAAATCAACGAAAACATTGGGGAGCAAACATAAATTTATTTCCAGAGAAGATTATACCATGCACACACAATCTAAAGGTAAAGATACTAGAAATCATCTACGAAATGATAGTGTTTTCAGATCGCGTTCTAAACCTTGTTTCTTCAAATCGAAATGGCGAATTAAAGAAGCGAAAAATAAAGGAGACTTACAGATTATCTTCAACTGCGGACGTTGAAGAAGAGGGAAGATGTCTTTCATGAGACATTTGCTACTCTCTCTCTCTCTCTCTCTGGTGCGTCAGAGGCAGACGAAGGAGCGGTTTCTTATTCTCTTTTCTTCGTTTCGATTTTACTTTGGACTTTTTGCAAATATTTTTGCAAAATAGTCCAACGTTTTTCTGAATTTTGCAAATTTGGTATTAAGTGTGCGGGTGATTTGCAAAATTGACATTTCGTTAGTTTTTCATCCTCTTTTTCAGTTGGTCTTTTTAAATTTTAAAATTTTGATATTACCCTTCTAACAAACAGACAATGAAAAACAAGAGGATTTGCATGTAATTTTTGCACTGTTAATCAACAAAAGTCTCTTAAATTGATCCACTATATATAATAATTGAGAAAAAGGATCCAAGTCTTAAGCTTTTAATTTTTATTCAAAAGTGCAGGGAACCAAGAACTTAAAGTATGCTATTTGTCACTGTTTACATGAACATTAACAATATTTTGCTTATGATTTAAAATTAATTTTTTAATTATTGTATTTCTTAATAATCCAAAGTAATGATTATGTTTTAAGTTGTGTTAGGAAGAGTTTTATATAAATTTTTAGTAAGAAATTAAAGTTTAAATTGTTAAATTTTATTGAAGAAGCTTAACATGTATTATTATGCAGGTTGGTGAGCATGGTATATTTGCAATTGGATATTTTACTATTGATTGATTTTTGTTGAAATCTAATCGTACCATTAAATTCTTGTACTAAATTGTGTTAGATGCCGAGTTTTAACAAAACTTTTTATTAAGAAGTTATTGAACTTAGTAGCCAAAATCGATAACTTAATCATAGGTTATAGCTCTAAAATATAAAACTTGATTTCAAAATAGAAAAGGATAATATTAGAATTTTCAAAAGACTAACAGGGAAGGTGGATGGAAAACAAACAGAATTACAATTTTGCAAAACTCTTGAAAAATTAATAGCTAAATTTTACAATACAATGGCATTTTTATAAAAACCCTTTTACTTAGAAAACTGTTTGCTGGTGTTAAAAATGCCATGTAAGACAAATAATTAGAAATGTTAGTAACCTTTTCTAAATTACCACATTACCCTAATCCGTAGCATGATAAGGACTGATAACAAAGGAAAAAAATGAATCACAGAGACAAATAAAGAATCAACAGAAAAACTGATAAAAGAAAATTTATGAATTTGAATTGGAATGTCTAAAAATAATTTTATATAAAAACATAACCTTATATTCTCCCTAATATCATCTCTTATGGATATATCTTTCCCATTTGATCATCGTCATTTTCTTCTTCTTCTTCTTCCCTCGTAATGTTTTACGGTCTCTATCATTAAGGTTCTAAAC
The DNA here is from genome assembly GCA_035236585.1 of Warburgia ugandensis. Lineage (NCBI taxonomy): Eukaryota > Viridiplantae > Streptophyta > Magnoliopsida > Canellales > Canellaceae > Warburgia > Warburgia ugandensis. The sequence continues at coordinate 15,114,789 of CP141126.1, forward strand.
CTCAACTAACATTGATTTTATTTCTGAATTCTTTTGTTTAAAGCAAGTAGTTATGTAATTGAACGGAGAATAGACTCTCTTTGGTCGAATCTATCTTTTTAGATATTACATTGAGAAAAAAAAGTTGCTTGGAATCTTATTGAATAAAGGGAAGAATTATAAATTATTTGAGACTTGAATCAATATTTCTTAGAATGCAAGGGTTTCTAGTTACTTAAGAGCCCTCAAAATTAGGGAGTGAGAAATAAGAATTATCTTAGTTTTTTTTTTTGCAAAAATGCCATTTTCTAAGAATGCAAGGGTTTCTAGCTGCTTAAGAGCACTCAAAACCAAAGAGTGAGAATTAAGAATTATCTTAGGGTTTTTTTTTGCAAAAATGCCATTATATTTTGACATTTTTGCACAAAAGTCTAATATTTTTTGAGTTTTGCAAATTTGCAATTAAATTTTAGCTAGCTTTGAAAAAATTAATAGGAAAGGAGAATGGAAAACTAATAGAATGACAATTTCCTAAGCCGACGAAAACTTAACGGGGCAAATTTGCAAAATTCAAACAACGTTGAACTTTTTTGCAAAAATGCTAAAATATAATAGCATTTTTGCACCCAAAAAAAAACCCTTATCTTAAAGACTGGTCATTAGCAGGTACAAAAGCTTGTGCTATCTGCTATGTTAGTAGCTTTAGATAGTTACAAATTTAGACAGACCGAGAGAAAAGTGGAAGTTGAAACTGGTAAAATAACTAAAAATTTTAATTTAATTTAAGAATAAACAATATAGTATAAGAAAAAATTGGCTGTAAATACATATTTCGCTAAAACACAATTGCTAATGGGATTCAAAACATAAAAGTACGAGGGAGCATTTGCTTAGTATAATAGTATAGATAAGTTTGTAGCCCTTGATTTGTTGTCGATTTATTATTTCTAGATTTACTGGAAAAGTGGGTAACCGTTATTAATTGTTTAAGCTTGGCTTGTTACAAAGGATGGCCCTTTTTATTCAAACTCAACAGCCCCCCCCAGGTGTATGATGATTATCCAAATCCAAATTAGAGGGTATTTCGGTTGAACAACTCAAGTTGTTCAGGTTGAAGAGAAAAAGTATTTCACTAATAAAATTATGTTGCATGCTAATTTTCATTCGAGATTTTTGTAAAAATGGCATTACATTTTAGCAATTTTGCAAAAAAAACCTTTGTTAAATGTGACTAGGCAAGCGGGACGGTTTATTACAGTTTCAACACCATCTTTTTTTCTTTTCTTTTTTTTCCTGTACAAGCAAAGAATCAGAAAGCAATTCAGATACACACACTCCTAAATCTAATCCCCGGCCAAAGGGAAATGTCGACTCCAACCGACAACCAAGCATATTCCTAAAAAGTAGGACGAAGAGTTATACACTACAATTCAAATTTTCCACTTTATATAGAAATTTTTTCTCTACCTATACATCTTTTTCCACATCCCTCCAATCAACTCCCTTCTGAACCTATTTACAGATTTATGCGCAAATTTACAGAAAACTAAGCATCAATCTGACAGAATAAAAGAGGTACAGGAGCTAGTTTTACCAGCAAACGATAGATAGCAGAAAAATTTATAAAATTTAGTACAGTCCACTTACAAGACTGCTTTCCTTCCTTTTCAGTGTCAAACTTTCTGGGTTTGTCATATTTGCACCAAAAAACAAAAAAGAAAAGGAAAAAACTCATGCACTATGTGCTTTTCTTTTTCGTTGTACTGTAAATTTATCCTCTGTTTCAGGAGGGGTCAGACAGTCACCTTCCTATAGTTTACACTCACAGCTCAAAGTACAACAATGCCAGCTTTGTGGTTATCAGCCATTTTATCTGCCAGGCCCCATTCCGAAAATCCTTCTCTTCAAGCTTTTAGCACGCTTACAATTGTGTCACATGAGTAGACTCGTTGAGAAACAGACAGCCAAACACATGATTGAAAAAGTCTATAGCTTTGACAAAATTGCCGTCTCCTCCTACAGCTCTCGTGTCATATTTACATGCTCTAGTGCAGTCAGGACAATACGTAACCTGCACACAGACAGGCATTATTATGTACAAAACTGGCACATGCACATGGGCTACACATGAAGGTCAGAAAAGAATTTATAATATGGATAAATTACTTTATAAGCACAGCCGAAATGAGGATGTTGAGACGAATGAGTAGTAAGACAAGAAAGGATGCAATTAGAAATAAAAATAATAGAGGAGACTTGGGAGTAGCACCAATAGGTAACAAGATCAAGAAGGATAAATCATCTGGACATGTCCAACAGAGACTGAAAACAATGCTGGTTAGGAGTAGGTTGATCCAAGTCGAAGGCTCTAAACATGCAATGGGAAGGCTCAAAACAACGGAGATAGAAGTAGTGAGAAAAGACTAAAAAATTTTGGACTAAATGAGGTCATGGCCCTTGATAGAGGGGAATGAAGGAACAAGATTCATGTAGCTGACCCCTAATCAGGATAACTGATGATGAATTACTCTCCTACCGGGAGGCATGGAAGGAGCGTTGAGCAGCAAAAGTATGTTCTACTTAACAAAATTGAATTCAAACTTGATTAGATATGAAATCCTTGTATCTCAGACCACTCCCTGGAGCTGATTCAGTTGCAGATTGATACACAGGACACATGGGAGCAAACGCAGACACCACCAATCAACAACTCTGGATGCTCTGGTCCAAAAGTTTTCACCAAGCAAGGGATGATTGACACGCTATCAATTCCATCTTAACAATGATGTTGTCAAGAGAAAGATGGTCAAAATTCACATTGAATAGGTAAAACATGGCCAAATTACTATATGAGAGAGATGTTCTGAACTGGAAATACAAAGTGTGCCATTAACCAGTGGGGCCAAGTTGGAACAGATTCTACTCATGTATGGGTAAGGTGAAAGCCCTAATGAGATTTCCTGACTGTTGCAGATCCACCAAAAGTAGCCCACTAACGGGAGTTTTGAATGTACTGAGTTGCAGAATGACTGATAGTTGAGTATTAGACATACCTCCAATAACTTTGGCTGAAAAAAGCAGTCAAGCATTACATCAACACCATAAGTGGCCCTCGACGTTGAACTATGCATTTCTGGATGCCCCGTAACAGCTGATTCAAATACAGCTCTAATCATATCACGGATTCTCTGATGGATATCCATCCATTTTACTGCAAAATAAAGACAGATAGAAGAGAAAATTACAAAACTAAAATCATGAAAGAACATAAGAAATATTACAGGCGATTACAGAAAGTTGAGAAGAGGCGAAGAATCAAACATTAGTACTTGAGCAGAAGTTAAACCTTGATGTTCTTTTTCAAACTCCTCCACAAATTCAGGAGTATTCATGTGATTCAGCCTTCCGACATAGTTCTGAAAAAGCATAAGGTTTATTATATCAACAGTTCTGAAAAAGAAAGATCTAGAAAGTTGCCTAACCATTTGTTCTTGTTTTAAACACGAAGTAGAGAATTTACCATTACTGTAAAGTGAGTTTCATACTCAAAAAAGCTGCCTTTGTCCAAAGAATATGGGTTATTAGCCAATCTAGCCTGCAAGAGTAATTGATGGTCTTAAAGTAAATGTTAAAGCTATAACTTAACAATCATTACATGTGTACTCAAATTTGAACCTTATAACATACCCAGAAAACATCAGAGAGAAAAATTTCCAAAGGTTGCATGCTTCTGACCAAGACAATGTAACGAAGATCAAACTTCTTCCCTCTGAACAAAGCAGGATGTTCAATATACTTCTGGCATATTTTTGGACCAGTCTCCATAAGTCGAATAATGGCAGACAAATCACCAGTAACTGTTGTATCAATGGTACGTGCCATATTCCACGGTTTCAAAATCCATAGATTGTTGAGGCCATCATTTTGGCGCAAGAAATAATCTCCAATTAGTTCGGATAGATGTGTCTCTAGATTATAGGTAGGCTGAAACCAGTCAGGAGATCCGTGCGCCTGTCAGAAGAAAGCAATTATGATTAATTCTAGTCCCATTGTTAGCTGCTATAATCACATCAAATAAACTAGATTGTTTGAAGTTGCTATACTTGATGTAATAAATGCAAGAACACAACACACAAATATATAAAGGGAATGGAACACCCAATTTACTGCCTTCACATCATTATGGGGAGTATAATGGCAACATAAAGTGCAATTTACCAAGGACAAGGAAACTGACTGAAGAAAACTATATCACACATAGTTTTACTTTGAGCTGTGACAAACTACCACTTTTAAGCTACCTTGAGAACAACATTAGAGGTAGACATCCAAGACAACTTCCATTGCCACCATGAGTGCAAGCTTATTAGGGTAGGACTTTGCTCTTGGTGGCTTAGCTTAGGTTTCTTTCTTCTCCTTTTCATTTATATAAGTTGCCATTCCATGACATTTTCTCAATGATATTTTGAAATAGTTTTTTTATGTTTTATTCCCCACTAGTCAGGGTCACGTGCACATGCACATGCATGTGAGTTGGAGATAAATAAAGAGGGGCTAAGATTTTGGGAGGAGAGTTTAGCAGGATGTATCTTTACTGGCAGCAGGTTGTACCTTCGGCCACAAACTTCTGCCAATTAAGATTACTTTCTACCGATTTTCCAGATAACCTCCTTGATTACATTTTTATCACTAGAATTTCATTTTTCCAGATACCTTTCCAATTTTACATATTCACGGATCTGGCCACTGCTTTTCACTATTACCAACCTTCCAATATTTTCCAAGTATGAAAAATGAAAGCTTTCATTCATGTTTGATGATGATGATGGCAGTGGTGGTGGTGACTTTTATGAAAATAGGACTCCTTAAGTTTCTGTTTTCAGCCATCTTATGCAGGGAGTTTTTTCTGTATATAGTATGGATATAAGTTTCATGTTATGTACCATAGCAACGAACATATTGAACTGTTGTAGATGATCATGATTCTAACTTCATGCATAAAAGGACAAAGGAAAAATTATGTGAATCTGCAATCATCCTCGAAATGGAGTAGCATGAAGGGTTGAGGTTTGACGGCAATAGAATCCAACGATCAAGTGTACAAATTGAAGACCACATTTGAATTTAAAAAAAACGTGCTTTTATTTTTCTGGCATAAAAGGCACAAAACCAGGCAGCTGGATTGACCCCACAACCCTATGGTGGGGCGCTTAGCACCTTTTATGTGAGATGAACGCTTAAGCCCACCACTTAGATTCTCAAAGAAACCCAAATAAATGATTTAATGCCTAAATGGTTTCTCTTCAAGAAGACCACTTCTTCCTTGAAGACAATAACTTTTATGCCTAAATAGTATCTCTTCAACAAGACCACTAAGAGAGTTTGTCTTCCTTGAAGATTCTTAGAGGAAGAAGAATAGAGAGCTTATCACTTACCCATTTCTCTTCAGATAGAGCTCTTGGAGGAAGTCAAAATAAAGAACTTTATTACTTGAAGAGTAGGTCTAGAGAAGTCAAAAAAGAAACTCTCACGAGTTAAGTTTCTCTCTGAAGAGAACATTGATGGCAAAAGGAGATGCTCTTACAAGAGGACATGATGGTCTTAGGCGAGCAAAGGCATGAAGATAAGTCAAGATGCTAAAAGTCATTTTAGATTAAAGAACCTCCTTCTCCAGAGGACTTATTAAAAGTTAAACAATATTTATGACATAAAGAGACCCTCCCCAAAAATCCATATCCAGCGTATAGAAATTTCTACGTTCAAATGGTGGCTTCTCTAAAAAGGAGTTACGACTTCCTATATCAAAACCTAAACCTTTAAGCAAAGCTGCTGGAAGGCACTGAACAAGACATCAAGTAAATCTTTTTTTTATTTGCTTCTGTAAAACTTTAGAAAATCCTGGTAATTTTAATGGCCAACAAGAGGTGTTTTCCTTTTTTATCAAGGAATGTAATTAACTGCTTGAAGAGAGGGAAGCTCTTGCATTGATAGTCAAAGCCCTTACGACAGATAGAGTTAATATAGGATGTGGTGGGCCCATCATAAATATCACCCTAAATGTGAAGGGTGTAAAACAAATTTTCCCTATAATATTTTTCAATAAATACAAAACATATATTCATACAAATAGTACTCTAAGCACATAATGAGCAAAGGTATTTGTGATGTAGTACTGCTTAACCTTATGAACAGTCTCTGCCAAACGATGTTTCATGACAAGGCAAGCTTCAAATGGAAACTGGTTTATGAATTGCTGGTCCGTTAGTCCAATGGCCTTTTTCACTTCCTCATCCACCTGCATACTTGTCCAAATAATGTCTGCATCTTTTGGATCATTAGCTGCAAACAGAAAGTAAACCTAAAGGTTATCACGTTAACCACATGGAAACCTCTTTGACATAAAACAACAACCAGAGCATACAGAGAAGAAGCACAGCTCATTAAAGCATTTAATACTAAGATGAATAGGAAGAATAAATAGTCAGAATAAATAGTCACTGCAAACACTGAAAGTGTAGTCGGGGTGCAAACCTAGTAAGCGGAATCCTAGGGGGAGGAAACATAAAGAAGATGATAAGGAAAAGATCAAAGAATTGCCCACAGGATCACACTAGATACGCCACTGCCACATCAAATAATGTTGTCAAAGTGGCCACAGCAGAGAGTCACAAAATATCACTTCAGTTTGAAATTTTTAAGAAACATCCATTTCAATTTTACGGAATTTGGAGCCAGTTTTTGTAATGCCCAGGGCCAGTCTAAATTAGCTTATAGAATGTGTTTTAGTACCCATTTAATTTTATGTTTTCTATAAAAGATCAGGGGAGCAGTCTATTAGGATGTTCCAAAAGTTTAAGATTAGCGGAGCATACAAACAGATCGGAGATGCTCATAGGTTCCTTTGGGGCGGGGGGAGAGGAAAATAAGAAAAGAACTAAGGGCTTCGAGCACTCGTGTGAGTTGGTTAAGTGCCCTGCCTCACCAAGAGGTTGTGCATTCAATCCACTTCATCATCATCATCATCAAGACCTTATCCCAATTAGGGGTCGGCCACATGAATCTTATTCCTCCATTCCACTCTATTAAATACCATGTCTTCATTCAGTCCCAAAGTTTTTAAATCTTTCCTCACCACTTCTATCCACGTTCTTTTGGGCCTTCCCTTTGCCCTTTTAAAACCTTCTACTTGTATTGCCTCACTTCTTCTAACCGGGGCCGTTGTTGGTCTCCTTTGAACATGTCCAAACCATCTAAGTCTAGTCTCCCTCATCTTATTACCTATTGGTGCTATCCCTAAATTTCCTCGAATATTTTCATTTCGAATTCTATCTTTTCTTGTCTTACCACTCATCCATCTCAACATCCTCATTTCTGCGACGCTCATCCTATGAGTATGATGTTCCTTAACTGCCCAACATTCTGATCCATAGAGCATGGCCGGTCTTATGGCCATCCTATAGAATTTTCCTTTTAGTTTGAGTGGCACCCGTCGATCACACAAAACTCCAGATGCACATCTCCATTTGTTCCAACCCTCTTGAATTCTCTGGATAACCTCCCTCTTAATGTCTCCGCTCTCATGAATTATTGATCCTAAGTACCGAAAGTGGTCTTTGATGGGGACTTCTTGGTTATCAATCTTGACTGGTATTCTACTCTTACTCTCCTTGCTAAAATTACATTCCATATATTCTGTCTTAGTTCGACTAATTTTAAATCCTTCAAATTCTAATGCTTCTCTCCATAATTCTAGTTTTATGTTTACACCCTCTCTTGTCTCATCAAGTAAGACTATATCATCTGCAAATAACATGCACCAGGGAATCTCCTCGTGTAGATGTTTTGTTAGCTCATCCATAACCAATGTGAAAAGGTATGGACTCAATGCCGATCCTTGGTGCAATCCTATAGTGACAGGAAAATCACTAGTCACACCACTAGTGGTCTTAACATTTGTTACTGCTCCCTCATACATATCTTTAATTATGTCTATATATCCTTGCGAAACCCTTTTACCACCCAACACTCTCCATATTAACTTTCTAAGGACTCTATCATAAGCTTTCTCTAAATCAATAAAGACCATATGGAGGTCTTTCCTCCTTTCCCTATATTTCTCTACTAATTGTCTTAGTAAGAAAATAGCTTTCATGGTAGACCTCCCAGGCATGAAACCAAACTGATTCTCTAATACACTTGTTTCATAACGCAGCCTCTTCTCAATCACTCTTTCAAAAAGTTTCATAGTGTGGCTCATAAGTTTGATCCCTCTATAATTAGTGCAACTCTATATGTCTCCTTTATTCTTATAAATTGGTACAATAGAACTTTTCCTCCACTCATTAGGCATTTTCTTTGATTTTATAATCTTGTTAAACAACTTGGTCAACCAAACTACCCCAATGTCTCCCATATGCTTCCAAACCTCTATTGGTATACCATCAGGCCCCATGGCCTTTCCTGATTTCATCTTTTTCAAGGCCTCCTTTACTTCAAGTATTCTAATCCTACGTTCATACCTATAATATCCAATGTTATTTTGATTTATAGTATTTTCAATCCCTATATTCTCAAGGCCATTGTCATTTAACAATTTTTGAAAGTATGTTTCCCACCTTTGTTTGATCTCATCATCTTTGACTAATACTCTTTGATCATCGCTTCTAATACACCTAACATGATCTAAGTCCTTACCCTTCTGTTCTCTTACTTTTGCAAGTTTAAACACATCTTTCTCACCTTCTCTTGTTCCTAGTCTATTGTAGAGCTCATCATATGCTTTAAGTTTAGCCTCACTTACTATTCTCTTAGCAACATTTTTAGCATTCTTACATTGCTCATAATTTTCATTATTTCTAATCTTTTGCCATGCTTTAAAATGCATCCGTTTTTCTTTAATAACTTTTTGAACTGTTTCACTCCACCACCATGTTTCCTTTGCTAATACCCTTTTACCTTTAGATACTCCTAAGACAGCTTTTGCCACTTTCTTAATGCACTCAACCATATTAATCCACATAGTATTTACTTCTGTTTCATAGTTCCACTTTCCTTCTACCATCAACTTATTTTTGAAGGAGGTTATTTTCTCTCCTTTTAAGTTTCACCACTTAGTTTTTGAGTGTGTATTAAGTTTAGTTCTTTTACTCCATCTTTTGATATGGATATCCATAACCATTAACCTATGTTGTGAGGTCAAACTCTCACCAGGTATCACCTTACAATCCTTACATGTAGATTGTTCATTATTCCTAAGTAGAAAAAAGTCTATTTGACTTTTATGAAGTCCACTTTTAAAGGTTATTAAATGTTCATCCCTCTTCTTAAAGAGTGTATTTGCAATGGATAGGTTATATGACAAAGCAAAATCGAGGATATTCTCCCCCATCTCATTTCGTTCACCTATACCATATCCACCGTGTATTCTATCATATCCTTCCTTATCTTTTCCTACATAGCCGTTTAAGTCTGCACCTATAAATATCCGCTCAGTGTTGGGAATTTCTTGCATGACTCCCTCCATATCTTCCCAAAACTGTTTCTTGATTATCTCTTGTAACCCTACTTGTGGTGTGTATGCACTTATAACATTTATAATTTGCTCTTCTAGAACAATTTTTATTATTATAATTCTATCGCTGATTCTTTTAACATCCACAACTTTATCCTTTAATTCCTTATCCACTATTATTCCTACGCCATTTTTGTTATTTTCCTTTCCTACGTACCATAATTTATACCCATCTATTTCTCTTGCTTTAGCCCCTTTCCACTTAGTTTCTTGGATACAAGCAATGTTGACTCTCCTACGTTTCATTGCGTCTACTAACTCCAAACTCTTGCCAGTTAGTGTCCCTATATTCCATGTGGCTATACGAATCTTATGTTCTGATGATACCCTATTTACTATTGCCTTTCTGGACCTCTATGGTATGAACCCATGTCCACTTTTCACTGCACTTGGGTTCTGATGCAGCGCGTCGCTTCCGAGGGGACGCTCTAACAGCCCTTGCCCATTTTTCACTACACCCGAGATCCGATGTAGCACGTCGCTTCTGGGAGAGCGCCCTAGCAGCCCTTGCCTATTTTTCACCGCACCCGGGATCCGATGCAGCTCGTCGCTTATGGGGAACGCCCTAGTTTGAGGGAATGTCTGTTTTCGATTCATGTCATATTTGGGGTGCCGTATTTCTTAAAAGCTGAAGATAATTTTCATTTCTTCCTTACAAACTAATATACATTCATTTGCAAGCACAAAAGAAATAACAAAACCATCTTCAGCTTCACCCTTGTCGGCTGGCTACCTAACACAAGGGTTGCCATATTTAAGAAGAGGGAGATGATTTTCATTTCTTTCTCACAAACTAATATACAAATGCATATTCATTTGTAAGAAAGAAATAACAAAATCATCTTCAACTTCTCCCCTGCCAGCTGGCACCTGACGCAGGACCCTCCTCCTTTTTCATCCGGGCTTGGGACCGTCATTGGCGGAGTTAGGAGTTTGGGTAGCTCTAACAAAATCCACTTATCATTCAAAAAGAATGGAAGAAAGAAGCATCTTGTTATATCGAAAAGAGCAATCTGGGAATACTCAAGTTTAAAAAAGCGCAGTCCGGTGCACGAAAGCTCTTGCATATGCAGGGTCTAGGGAAGTGGTGGACCACAAGGGTCAATAGTATACAGCCTTACCTTGCATTTTGCAAAAGGCTGTCTCTATGCCTCGAACCCGTGACCTCAAGGTCACACGGTGACAACTCCACCGTTGCGCCAAGGCTCCCCTTCCAAATACAAAGTTTAGTTCATAAAAAAGGAATATCAATATCCAGGGAACCTGATCATCTACCAAATCCGATCATATCATGTCAGAGCTACCTGACAGACAGCTTAGAATGAGTAATGGCCAGAGGTAACTTTCCTATGGAAAAATTGATAATTTCAATATTTCTTGATTTGCACGTGTCATCCTTTCACAATAGCCACTTTAATCCTCTTTGCAACGGTCCATATTTGATTCTCAAAGAGACTAGAAAACATTCAGTTGAGAAACAAGGTATCTTGGGAAATTTCTTTGCAGAGAAGAAGAGGAGAAAAGAGCTTTAGCATAAATTGTAAAATCATTTTGGAAAAATATTGGGTTGGCATGCAGCAGGATAGCAGGATGGTCTCCAGAGTGGGAGTTTGGGTAGTGATTAGAACAGAAAAGAGAAGAATTTTGGAGTAAAATCTAATTTGGATAAGTATTAGGTTGGCTGGAGATAGCGAGTAGGATTCTCTCAAAAGATGTAGGTCAGATGCATGGCTTTCCGTGTGTCCAAAAAATTGAGAAATCCAGTAATGGTACCGAATTTAGAGTGAGAGAAGAAAGAGAGAGCTGGATTTGGGGAAAACACTGGATCAGTTGATACATTGTGCCTCATATACAAGAACATACTTGGGATGACTGCCCATAAAGGTACATGTCCTAAAGAGGAGTGTTACAAGGGGCAAGGTATCATGAGAATTGTTCTTAGAAGCATGAGGGGAAAAAAAGCTTTTCTCACGCTGACCCAATTTTATATTTCTTTGTTTAAAAGGTACAAGAGGGTACTGTATTCATTGAAGCCTTTTCAATTGGTTAATGAGTTACATTCTCGATCCCATTCCTATACCACATGGGCTGCTCTTGTACTGCAAAGGGTTAAGGAAGCTGATGACAGTCAAAGGAAATATTAAGACAACATATACAGAGAAGAAATTAAGACTTGCAAACACATTTTCTTTGTAGGTAACCCCAGGATTCAGCCAATGATCTCCTCATCCATGGCAAGGTGGTGACCCAATATGTGTATGTCACCCTTTTTATAAATGATTAGGTACCTATTATTGTTTACATGAACTATTACAGAGCTCCTCTTAAGTGGGCCTCTCATGTCTTGAGATAAGACTATCCTTTCTAGATAAGATCTCCACCTTGGTTTGGAAGGGATTATTAATACCAATTAGTTCAATTGCAGAGCTAAGTTTATGTTAAATGAAAAGATATGTCTCAAAACCCGAATCACACACATACGTGCATGCAGGCATACACACATAGTGACAAAAACAGTCTGTGCATGTTAAAAACTCAGTTTCTCTTTTGAAGCAGCACAAAACAAAAGAGTGTTACACATTTCTGTCAAAACACTACTCATGTTTTCTTCTCCTGAGGCCCATGACAAATTCTAAGTGAGTTATTGAACAACTGTCTGAGTCAATCTCAACCAGAACATCTCAGATGAAAGCAACCATTTAACTCTACCACAAGCAGATCAACTCAGATGAAACCTTACAGAAGTGGAGTTGCATATGAAACTTGACCAGAGCCTTGAGCAAGTCAATTTCGAAGTTTTGGACCTAGTTATAAGCCATAAAATGGAACAAAAGAGGCATGCCTCAATTTATAATTGTTAAGCATTCAATTTTGGTCAAAATACTCCTAATTAAGCATTTAATTAAATCATCTAACCAATCAAATTTGCAGTTTTTTGCTTGATTTTGAATTTAGCTCCAATTGACCATCCAATTATTAATTTGCCAAAATTAACAGTCAGATGATCATTAGAGCTTATCAGATGATTAATGTACAGTTTAGATGACTCTAATTTGGTCTTTTATTTTGCAGATTAATCAAAAGGGGCATGAATGGCTAAGATCAAAAGTTAACGGTGCGGATTATCCTAAAGAGCATTAGATTGACTAGATCACTCACAAAGATGGATAAGATAGTTTCCTAAAAGATAATTGATCTCAATTGAAAATCAGGGAGAAGATTCTATCAAAAGGGAATGTCGCACAAAAGAAGAGGACAAGTTTCCAAGTTAAGGAGAACTCTTCACTTTAAAGGAAAGTGAAGATGTGATAAAAACAGGCAGCCATCTTCAACCTCCTTTTTGGGCTAGATACTAGGAGGAAAAACCGTCAATCCCCTTCCCCCTTCTTCCCTCTGGTCTCCCTCTCTCTCTCAACCACCTCTCTTTCCTCTTGCCTTTCTCTCCACCACCTTTTCTCTCCTCTTCTTCTCTTCTCTCCCTTGAACTAAATTGTAGGAGGCAAAACTGTTAACTCTCCCTCTATTCTCCTCTCCTATCTCCTCTTCTCACCCTTGGGCTAGAACACATAGGAGGCAGTCACCCCCTTTCCTTCTCTCTTTCCTTCTCTCCCACACTCTCTCCTCCCCCACTCGTTTCTCTTTCTCCTACTCCCTATCTCTCTCTACTTCTCCACCGCACCCGACCAGCACCACATAGCCAGCAGCTTCTCATCACTAGCTAGCATCTACTTTCCTTCTATCCACTGCACTCTCCCTCTTCCTCTGCTCCCTTCTACCAGCCCAATCCCTATTCCTCACATCTCTGTCGGTTTCTCTACCTAGTCACACAGATCCAATAGCCCCTTGCTCACCCCATCTCCTCCGCCTCCCCCCCGCCTTGCTTCCCTCATCTTCACCGTACAGTACTATACTTCTCCCTCTCTCTGGTCTGCACGCACCCAACTGCCCAAATTCTTCTTCTATCTACCCAGTTCCACCTTTGCTCCTCTCTTCTTCACTTATCTCCCATCACCAGTCGGCTCCACCTATCCTTGCACTGGCCTCTGCCCTACTCTGGTTTTCCTCTGCCCCTCCCCCTCTGTTTCGCTACCCAATTTCCCTTCAATGCTCAGAACTCCAGTCACGAACAACGCCCCAAACCATCACTCGATCTCACTCTCTTTCCCAGACACTGATCATATACCCAATCCGTCACCCTCCACCTGGTGGTGCTAGATCGCACCACACCAATCTCCAGCACTGCACCAGTCCACTGTGCCTCTTCCCATCTACCCAAACCAGCACCGGCAGGCCCGAACTGCCCTAACACTATCGCCCATCATGGCCAAGTTTGGCTTCTTCTCTCTCGCACCGCACGGCTCTGCATGGTAGCGCCCAGCCCAAACCGCACCGGACTTCCTAGCCCCAATCACCAGTTTTTTTGTTCTATTCCACCTGATCTCCACCGGCCCTGCTCCAAGCATCACTGCCCTCAGCTTGCCCCCAGTCCACCTCTAGTTTCCACTGCTTCCCATCTCCAGATCACTAGCATCGTCACCGGCAGGCCCAGGGATTGTGACCCGACATGGGTTTCCCTCACTTTCTCCTCTTCCCCTCTCCTCTCACCTCTTCTTCCTTTCTCCTCCTCTAGCATTTTCTCCTTGTGGTTTCCCTGTTTTTCGTTTTAACCAGATTTTTTTGTCAAATTCTGTTTTTGCCCTTTGCTCTTTAGTTAAAATTCCATTTCATTCCTCTTTTTAATTCCCTCTGTGTCCCCATTCTATTCCAATTTTAGTTTATCTATGTTCTGCATATTCAGGAATTGTCTAATCCAAGCTAGATCAATTAAGGCTTAACCGAATCAACGGGTTAGCCTTAATCACCAAGAATTCCCTGTTTCTCCTATGTTTCTTATCTGTTTTTCAATTAACTTTTCAATTTTATTCTTAGAACATCCCTGGACTTAATTAACGTCTATGATCTTTAATCTGAAATCAGTAACTTGATCTAGACCGTACAAATCCCAAAATCACAATTTAGCCTAGTATCTTTATGATTTTGAGGAATTTGACAAATCCAACTGATAGATCTCTAATCAAGGACATGCTGAAGATGTTTATGAAGGCCTATCAACTCCCAAAAGACCAGAATTAAAGATATTGGCAGTGATTAAGCTAGCAAAGTAGTTTTTTTATGTTATTGGTTTATTTGCTTTATTTAGGAACTAGAAATTCTGTCATTTTTTAGAAGTTGAACTGATCTAAACTCTGATTCTAATTCCAATAATTTCAGTAATTTTCTATTATTTCTTTTTAATTTTTATCAATTAAATTTTATTTACTCTCACTTTTTTAAGTTAAGTCCCCATAAGATCAACTCATAGTTGCATAAGCTACACTACAGTAGCCTATGCACTTGCGGTAAAACACATCAACAATAATAGGCCATTGTTTACAAGCAATCAGGAAAACAAACAGACTTCTTAACGCTCGCAATGCACTACTTTTAGTATATGAGGACCAAAGAGCATTTATTCGGTCTCTAAATTAGATGAAATTATCTTCATTTACTGACTAACCTTGAATTGTTGAATGAAGCAGACAAACCATTAATATGAATACTATATCAACTTTGGTAGACTTTGCATGACTTGAGCCAAGAACATGGGACAAAAAACACAGTCACAAATATAGACCTAATGGGAAACAGTTACTAATGTGAGCAGAGAATTTTTATCAAGAAAAAAGTATTGAAGTAAAATTGCAGGCTCAATCCTTAAAGAAATGAATAAGAAAGCAAACACTTAAGCAGTAAATGATAAGAACATGCATGAAGATTTGTACAGCCATGAGAGCTAACTTCTAAGGTACAGTACATTAATCAACTCACTGAATCTTTGGGGAGAATTAGAAGCAAATATGTAATTCCTAAATGATAAGCACAACTATAAAGTGGAAGATGCATGGAATTCTAGCAACAAAGGCACTCACTAAGAGTAAATTCAGGACGTGTTAAAAATTCTTCCACATGAGGTATATCTGTATGAACACGTATTGCACGCCCATCACTTGGACGTATACTTTTGGTTGAAGGGGCTTGTACAGGAGGACAAAAGCCTTTAGGCTTGATTTGCTGCCAGTATTTTTTGTACTCCTGAAGAAAACAAGCAACTGAATCTTCAGAACAATAAATACTAGTTTCACTCGCAATAAGAAGTTGATTTACCTGGATAAAATAGTTCCGTGGCGTATGGAACCAAGCTGTAAGCCTAGCAGAACGCTGCTTATCCTCTCCTATGCCAAACAAGAAATCACGAGTGCATTCCTCCCCTTTCTGAGCATTCTTGGTTGGCCAGAGGACAGAAAAGCTGAAACCATTTTAATTTCGTTATATTCAGTGCTAGCAATGACTGTCACAAGACTCACTTCAACAGAAATCATATGTGTTGCAGCAATGTCCCAACAAAAAGAATGTACCTTAAGGACAACTTATGTATCTCAATCTTTACTGCTACGATATCATGTACTTAAAATTTTACAATAACACAAGAAAAACTATCTCACACGAACAATTAAAAGAAAACAGATAACCATGAGAAACAAAATTTTAAGAATAAGCTATGGTGATAGGGCACCAGTCTCATGTCTATGGCATAACTGAGCAACATGGGTAAGATGCTTGTCCACCTTCACGTAGATGAACATGATCCAGATACAATTATGAAATGGAGATAAGAACTTGAATATGGCTACACTTCAGAATATTGTAGTACACGCAAACTGTAAAGAAATATTTTAATATCAAACTATTCAACAGCAGTGCTCAAAGAAGTATAAGAATGGTATGAAGGTGACCTTACAGCTGATGTCAAGTTTCCCTCTGGCATGAACAGGAAGGGAGCTATCCTGAAGTTTGGCTCATCACTGTGCCGCAAAGCTGAGCCTAGTTCATCCATAACATACCTACAATGCATACCAAAGAAATCACTGATCAAAGTGGACTTTTAACAAGTTATTACAGTCAGTTAAAATGCCAAGGTTTCTTGTTAGTTTAACAAAGTTCGTAACCTTTGACGATTACTAAAAGTTTAGCAAGATTTAGCCAGGATAATATAAAGTGAAATCCAGAGTCGAATTTACTATTTACTTCATATCATACAAACCACAAGCAAAGAGAGGTCAGGCATCAAGGAACAGCCCGGATTAACAAGATCTCTGGAATCATGAAAGGAATGAAGACTCACAACTTACATCATCAAAGAAGTAAAACCACAGCTGGGATTTAGCTAGTCATTGAGTTGAGCCACTGAATTATGAAGCATAATTTGACACTTCAAATCCCACAACTAAGGACTCGCAACAAATGTCAAATCACATATTACATGACATTTTTCAGAAAAACCAGGATGTCAAGATGTCATTAGTTAGCGGGTAATGATTCCTAGCATATGATTGTCTTCACTGGTAATTGTAACATTCACCAAGGCAATACTGAAACGTATCTCCAACCTATGTAGTCGCAAGGCGCATGGCATGCGACTCGACTTACCCCAGGCGCAGCGACTTGCACCTTGCGGCTAATGTGCGCCCCCGACTCCAGGCGCATCAACAGTCTTAAAAATAAAACCCTAGTTACGGGTTTTTTTTTTTTTTTTTCATTCTTCTTTTTCCCCACTCGAATACTTCCTTTGTAAACCTTTGATCTTCCATCCAACTCCAAGTAATTGAGGTAAGAATCGTAAGATTGTAACTTCATTACTTTCATTGTTTTGTTTTTTTGTTTTTCTATAAAAAAAAGGTAAAACCAGTATCGTTTTTTCATTTTTTTTGCATAATGCTTCTTTTTTCTTTGAAAACTCAACATATGTATACTCTAAAGGTAAAAACGAAAACTCCATTTCATTCTTTCCATCCGTTTTCATTGATTTAGTGTAATATGCAGTAAATTTCTAGTTTTCTGGATTTTTTTACCTGAAAATGAAAAATACATCAGTAATCCGTATTTTTCTCATTTTTTTAAGCAAATATGCATATCCTCACTATCATAATGCTAAAAACGATTGACCCATGAGCTTAATTGACTCTTTTTTTATGCTGTCTTTTTTTTTTTAACAAAAACCAATAAAAAACAGTAAGGGTTATTTATTTTTTCCATCTTTGTAACAAATGTGTAAGTGTCATCATAGGATGATACTAGGAATGCTAAAAACAACTTATCAATTCAATGTTTTGATGTTTTTTCTTACTTCTTTTTTTTTTTCACTAACAACTGTATTTATTTATTTTTTGTACTGTTAATTATTTTATTTCGTTGTTTTTTTTTTTTCCATTTGTTTGCAGGTTTTCTCTTTTAAATCTCTAATTGCTTGATTTGATTCCACTTTCCATTCCACTCTAAAGTCTCCAATAGTTTCTTGTATTCCTATTGATACATCAAGTCTACAATATGTCATCATCAAGGGGCTCCAGCAATGCTTCTAGATTAATGGATCTGAGGTGGGAATATGCAGAGGCACGGGATCCAAATGATAAAAATTTGGTATGGTGCAAGCTATGTGGGAGTAGATATAGTGGAGGAATTTTTAGATTAAAGCAACATTTGACAAGTGGGCATAGGAATGCCAAGAAATGCTCTCTAGTTACTCCTGAAATATCTAAAAAAATATTAGATTATATGAATGAAACAAAGAAGAAGAAAAGACTAGAGAGAGAATAACAGGGGAGATGGAACAGCTAGCAAATTTGTTTGGCTTGAATGATAATGATGAGGAGGGGGAGGATGTGCAGGAGATTGATAGCACCAGGCCTGCTGGTATTTCTATTGGGGGGGATAAGAGGCATAAGATTCCCGCACAACAAACAAAATGGCCTATTGATTATCTCTTTGCTCCCAACCTTGAGGCCCAGAGTAAGGGTAAGGAAAAGGCACCCATGCAGCAGCAGACAACAATGAATCAAGCATACAAGAAAGAGTTTAGAACAAGAGCATGCAATTATATCGCCTCTTGGTTCTATGAACATAGCATTGCATTCAATGCTACTCGTAGTCGTTCATTTCAGACCATGCTAGAGGCAGTTGCACAACATGGTCTAGGTGTATATCTTATATTTTTTTTATAATAAATAGTTATATATTTGTTTAGCCTTTTACCTAATCTTATATCTTATAATTTTATGTGACTAAGGTTTCAAGGCACCCTCGTATCACTAGTTGAGGGTGAATTTTCTTCAGAAACAAGGAGACAAAAGAATACATGGATCAGCATAGAGGTGATTGGATTAAGTATGTGTTCAGTGTCCTTTTTTGCAACCTTGTATATATTACTTTTAAGTCTTAAGGTGACACTTATACTAACAACAAGAGTTCTCCATGGTATTATTCCTTTATAGGTATGGCTGCTCCATCATGTCAGATTGGTGGACCGATGGCAAGGGTCGCACCCTTGTCAACTTTTTGGTGAACTATCCAACTGGGACAGTATTTTTGAAATCTATTGATGGGTCTGCACATGTCAAAAGTGCAAGCCTAATACTTGACATGTTGACGGAGGTGATTGATGAAGTTGGAGAGAACAATGTGGTTCAGGTAATAGTTGTTAAGCATTTTAAATTGCTTATAAGCATATACTGCAAGTTCATCTTATATAATTTGACCTTTTTTGTATTTTAGGTCATAACTGATAATGCCTCCAACTATGTTGCTACGGGAAGGGAGTTGATGGTGAGGAGGCCGCATTTATATTAGACCCCTTGTATAGCTCACTGCATTGATTTGATGTGGGAGGACATAGGGAAATTATCAATTGTGAAGAAAACTGTGGCAGAAGCTAAGGCGTTGACGGTTTTTATATATAGCCACACACATGTCCTTCATCTTATTAGGAGGTTTACAAAAAAAAGGGATTTGGTCAGGCCTGCAGTGACGTGCTTTGCCACCAACTTCTTAAGCCTAGAAAGCATCCACAATTTCAAGACAGAGCTGAGGGCAATGTTCCACTGTTCAGAGTGGATGAACAGTAAATGGCCAAAAAAGGCCTGAGAGTAGAAGAGCTGAAAAGATTGTATCGCGCACCAGCTTCTGGAACCACATCCTATTCTGTTTGAAGATTATGGCTCCACTCGTAGAGGTGTTGAGGCTGGTGGATAGTGAGGAGAAGCCAGTGATGGGATACATCTTTGAGGCTATAGTCAGGGCCAAAGCCAAGATTCAAGCCAATCTAGCAGGGGATGAGCGCCATGCCACTCATGTTTGGGGGATTATCAGCAGTAGATGGAGTTCTCAGCTTCACCAGCCTTTGCATGCAGCGGGATATTACCTCAACCCGTCCATCTATTATGACCATGACATTGAAATTGAGCGTAATGGTGATATCAAGAATGGTCTAATGCATGCCATTAGTAGGTTATATGATGGAAATGATGCTGACATTGTGATAGATCAGATATCTCTTTATAGACATGCTAGAGGCTTGTTTGCCAATGACCTGGCAATACGCAAAAGAAAAACTCTAGCCCCTTGTAAGTATTTTATGTTATCCTATGTTTTAAGTTTTATTTATTTTTTAACTTTAATTTTTTTTTTCCAAAATGTAAGTGAGTGGTGGATTACCTTTGGGGCTGAAGTCCCACAGCTTCAAATATTCGCTATTAAGGTCCTCTCCCAGATATGCAGTGCATCTCCTTGCGAGCGCAACTAAAGTGTCTTCCAAAATGTAAGCTACTTAGATATTAAAATGTAGTACAATACTAGTAATTAGTTATTAGTAATTTAGTATAGCATTCATTGTATTCTAAATTTATATTTACTTCTTTTTTTTCTTCTTTTCAGATCCGCACTAAGAAGAAGAATAGGCTGCACGCTAAGAAATTGAACAATCTAGTATTCGTTCAATACAATCAGCGCCTTCGTCATCGACATGAGGATCGTTTGAAAATGCAAACATATACAGATCCTATTCTGTTAAGAGAGGTCGACGAAAGTGATGAATGGATTGTTCCAAAAGACGTTGGAGATGATTTGGTGCATCAAGGTGATGACCTCACCTAGTTAGATGTTGAGCTTGCCGAAGGATCAAGTGAACACGATGCTCCATCTACTAGGCAATACCAGAGGCAAGGGAGGGGGCAGAGGGGCAGCCACATTTCTCAATCTCAAGCTCATGCTCATGCTCATCAAGAACCATATGAGGATATTGGAGAAGAGTAGGGCGATGAGGAGACTAGGGAGGAGGAGGATGTCAACATCTCTTAGGGAGATGATTCTAATGATGGTCTTGATTTTCTTGATGAGGAAGAAGAGGTGCAGGAAAATAGCTATTAAGTCTTAATAGTTAACTTTAACATTTGCTTTACTTTATTTGCAAAACTATTGTTTGATTGTTTATTGTTCCTGAATTTACAGGAAGATAGCGATGATGAGCATGAGACCATAGCATGACAGCAGATTGAGGAAGTAATCCCTCCCAGGCTGCTAGTGCTACTCCCTGTTATTTCATTGTTTATTGTATTTGTATGTTTCTCAAGACTCAACTTACTTCTATGCATATAAGTGTATGACTGATTGTTTGATTTAACCTTTAGCTCTTTACTCCTTAGTCCTTAGGTTGTTAGCTTGTTATTGTATTGTTGACAAGTATTTATTCATATCTTTATATTTCTATGCTTTTTAAAAAATTTTAATATTTTTTTTACAATTTTTTAGATTTTTTCCATTTTTAAATATTTAAAATTCTTATTTTTGAGCCTTGATGCCTAGGCGCGCAACTAGGCGCACCTAGTCCCTCTGGGCGCAAGGCACACCCCTTGCGCCTGGGTGCGCCTTGCGCCTGTGACTACATAGTCTCTAACGCAGGTAACTAGTTTGAGAAGCTCATGCCTTTCTTCACATATTAAACACCAATGATGGCAATAGAAGAAGCCTCTAATGGTAGGTGTTAGGTCCAAAGCTTCTCCTGGGTGGGTGTGTCCAACATTCAGATGAAAAAAGGGAAAAAAAGGGTTAGCCATCTATATCATATAGGTTGTAGGGACATCACGTTACACTGGAAAATAGTAAATTTCTTAGCATGTTATAACCATGAAGTGCAACTCAAAAACACACCACTAGCATTTACCATTTTTAAGCAGTTTAATAGCTTTATAAAATCGCACTAGTAAGGTGACGGAGAAGATGACCAACAGAAATCCCTAGGAGGCAAGTTCTTAATTAATGGCCATTGCAGTGATGCTAGTGGGAGAAGGCAGCTGCAGGGACTGAGCTGTGTGGTTGCAGCCATAATGTAGCTCAGTTACTATTAAGTGAGCATTGTTATGGAGCTTCTAGCTTAGACCATAGGTGAATGATTCCTAATTTGCAATTCTACCACAAGACCTACTTCATGATAAATGGTAATTTAGTTGTAATTGCTTTCATCTGCACTTGCTATATCTTATGAAAAAATATGCTGTAGAATAACCAACGCCTCCAGATGAGATGGACCCCCTTGACTTTACTAATGTGTCCTTCATGGGAAGTCATGGGAGGATAAAAAAGTGGACATGTATGTACTGTATGCAGTGCAGGAATGTGTGCACTGTGAAGATGTTACGAATTTGGTGGAAATATTAAATTTGATGGACTGAGTTAGTTCAGGTGTTGAAGTTTGCAGATTTCTGAACCTTAATTTTGAGTATGCAAGAGAATTTTCAAGTTGTTGCTTCTCCAGGTCTGGAATATTCAACTGCTAGTACCAAATATTGTTGTTAAGAATATGAAGTTCACAGAATCAAGAGCAAAGCTGGGAAGTTGGCAGAGCTTGGTGAAAAGTGAAGTTGGTGGAGATTGGTGAAAAGTGAGCAGTAAATAACAGTACTACACGCTGCTGGCTGCAAGAAAGAAAAAAAAAATGATAAAGGATATAAACTAATTAGAAACAAAAGAAAACTGCAGTCGGACTGCTTCTGAACAACAAGCCAAAATGTGGACGGAGGAATGAAATATTGTATTCCTAATAAGATAAGATTTGGAACACTGTTAGAAGCTAAGGTGTATTTATAATTTCCATTAAATGAATAAATGATATAGCCAAGCACTGGAAGTGGGAAGGATATGTTTAATGAACAATTACACATGATGTAATTCCATCAAAATTAGAAGTCACATCAAAACTATTAAACATATGTGTCATTGAATATGTTAACCAGACAGAGCAAAGCATTAATGAAGATGTGTACCAGACAGAAGTTTCATCAATCTTCTCATCATCGGCAAGTCTATATGTCATCAAATATAACCACATTGCACTGATCACACAATCAACAAGAGGTTCATTGGTAGTCCATTCAGGAAGACGTGGTTGAAGCTTTGCATCAATAACATGCTTTCCACTCTCCAAAATATACGATGCTTTGACACCATTTAATAATGAAAGAGTAGGAACAGATTCAAGGATTTCCATTGCACTCTTTCCAACAGGACCTGGAATATCCACCTATATGACAACACAAAAGTAAAGTGCGTTGCAGTAGTGCTCTGAGATCATGACTTCAGAGAAAATGGAAATCTAATTCTATCATGGATACCTCCAGTGCTTGCAAACAAGGAAATTCATTTAAGAGTTTCAGCAAGTCATCAACGGAATCTTGGTCCAGTGGATTTCCTCGAAGATTCAGATATGAAAGTGATGGCAGTTCTGCAGGAGAGAATGCCTGGCAGGAAAAATGAAGAAGAAAAACAGTTTTAGGACTTAAGCAGCCATAACAATTACACAAAAAGCAGGTCAGACAAGATCTTCATACTACCAAAAGAAACTTCAAACATAGATCAGAAGGATGCCCACTAATACAGAGGTTCAAAAGTGTAACACATAAAGTGGCAGAGTGACTTCTTTAGTTCCAGTCAAGTTTTATGTTCATGAGAATATCTCTGGCAAACTGCAATCTAGAAAAGCACTAATTACAAAGAAAATATGAAGTGATAAAATCAATCACCTTATTAGCGAGTCGCCTAATGTTTCTATCGGACAGATCAAGAGAGGTAACCTCCAGTAACGGATGGGCAGTCTGTAGGGAACTGCATGGGTTATCCACTCCATAAATTCCTCCACAAAATCCCAGTGCCCACTCACTAAATTTACAAGTGAAACATGAGTTGAATATCTCCAGTCCTGGAAGTTCTTCAGTAATTGCATCTGCAAGTTGGCTGCCACTGTAAAAGTAAGATCCAATTTTGCTATTCTCATAATTAGAAAGTGATAAGTGCTACCTCAATCCCAAATACAAAGAAAAGCAACATATTAGACAAATACTCAATGGCAGTTAGACGATTCAGTACTAGTCCTTCAATGCAGGTTCTTGGTATCCTTGTCAAAGATGTTACTTTCTTTTAATGTTTGTTAAACCTGCATGACTTTCTCAAGGCTATTGTATTCTGTTAATATTACTACCACTGAACTTACCTGCTTTGGGTAACAGGGTTTTCATTCAACCAAATAGCTTTCAGGTTCCTACATCTTGTCACTTCTCGTACAACTCTCTCTGCATTGTGGAGCTTGTTTCCCCAAAGGTTAAGGGCCACCAAATTCTGATACAAAAAGTTCGACTTCAAAACATGAAATAACCAATGAAGATGCAGAATAAAACAAATACAATGAGTCATAAGCATCATGCCAATAAATGATGATGATCAACTCACAAACACGCATGAGGAAATGGTTATACAATTACAAAGAAGAATATTATCTGAACCTTTGAAAATAGCAGTTACCTAGATTAACTTAAGCAGCCTTGGCTCAATCATTAGCGACATGATGCAATACAGTCCTTTTAAACCTTTCTCTTCACTTAGCAAAGCAGAAAAGAGAAGAACACAATGTTTGACTGGCCACAGAGTTGCCAAAAAGAAGCTACAAAGGCCAAAAATCATGCATACATCTCTACCAACTCCTGACGTATATATAAAGCTTTAGGCATGACAAGAATTAGATAAGATATGTATCTATTCAGAGCTAAGTGATGTTTTCTTTTGAATGGCGAGTGGAGCCAAACCCCTTTGGTTGTGAGAAAGGCACTTGATTCCAACCTAAGGAGTGTTGTCAGGGTAATCACGATTAATAACCAAAAGGCATCACCCAACTTGCCTCAGTGGAAACCCTGGAGGACATACTTCTGGGGACAGTTTGTTTCATGGTGGAAGTGTTCCATCAATGAATATAAGTGTATTGTTGGGTTTCATTCCCCCTTGGTTTGAAAGCTCCATCACCATATATGGATAAGGATGTCGTGCAGACTAGAATACTTGTTTTAGACATCCCAACCTCCAAAATAGGAGAACATGTGAGTAGCTGTTGTTGTTTAATGTGTTATGATAAATGCTTAAATGTTAGTTCTATAATTTACACAAAACAGAAATTCCAAAGCGAAAAGGAAATTGCTACTAGCTTGCAAATAAGTTAAGATCTAACTTCAATCCAGTGCTCCTACTTCCCAGGCTGCTGTATCCTATTTTGTCCCATTAGAGTGGGAAGCATTGTCTAAGTCCTTTCTAAAGTTGATACAGAACATATTTTTCGCAAAACCGAAATCTGTCAACGTTCAAGAAATATGAGTTGATACAAGTCTTTCAAGATGATGGTATTGGATTTCCTTTGGAACTTCAATTAGGCAAAGTGATTGCAGAATGACCATGAAAGAGGAAAAACAAATAGCTGATGTTGTTCCATCCAAATTTGGAACAGCAATAAAGATCATAACCGCAGTGCTTTGATGTCATGTAGATCAGAGAGAAAAAGAGACATAGGATGCAGTAAGCAAGAACTAATGAAAAAAACAAGTGATTTGGGATGAAGTTTCCTTGTCTTCTATCATAATTTTAGGTGGTATATGTGCATATAACAACCAAGTAAAAACCCACATCCTTGAGCAAGAGCATAAGATATGTATTTTGTGCATTAATATATTCAGAGTATCATATAAATGCATATCTGGGGGAGAAATAACTATAGATCTGCAGCATGTTAACAGGAGTATAGTAGTATAAACACTAATTCTTTATTTCTTCTAACAGCAGAGATTCACCATATGCATGTTTCTTCCAACAATTGTAGTTAAATGAGAAATGGCTAAAGAGTTTGAGCCCATCAATTTTCACCATAATTTCCATTCACTAATTCGATGACACCTTAATACCACTTTAAGGTCCCAGAACAGCAACCCATGCTGCATCTCACATGTGTCCTCAACCACATCCCTACACTCAATATGGGAATCTATACCAATAACGATTGAGGCATCATGATAAAGGATAGCCAGAAAAGAATAGTGTAATAGAACTTAAAAGAGAAGGAACCAGTCCTCGGCCATCAAGAGACTGGATGACTTAGATAGCCCATCCATGAGAAACAGTCCCATTTAATAAGGATTTTGAATTAACTGCGTGAAAAAATACAGATATAAAATGTAGGGGATGGGCTTTCCAATCTCATCAAAACATCTGAAAAAATCGTGAGCAAAAATGAGATGCCTGCAAAAACTAAAAGTATATCCCTTTACAATCAGAATTCTCTATAAGGACTAGAAGATAAGAATGTTTGGAATTTGGTAAAGCCACTCATCATCAAGACCTTATCCCAATTAGGGGTAGGCCAAAGAAGTGAGTTGTATGACACTTGCATGCTAAAAGTAAAGCCTAGGCACCATAGATTATATGCATACCCTTATATTTGACGCATAAAGTAAACCAAGGTGTATCAAGCTTCTTGATGGCCAAACAAAAAAGCAGACAACTATAGTTGCACAAGGTGATGCCAAAGTAGAAACCTTTTTGGAATTTTGTAGTTGGACCATGTCTTAGAAAGGAAAATGTATAAGTATTCACTTATAAAATGTCAGACTTCACATCTTATAAAAACTCAGTCATTGCTAAATAAACTTCCCAGGGACAGGAAAATAGGAAGTGTTTCCTGGAGCAAGGTTTTGCCTAGTCAAAAATGTAGAGGATCCAGTCATGACTAAATCCTAATGCAGGAAACAAACCGAAAGAAAACATGAGAGCCACACGAGAAAGAAGATAACAGAGTTCATGCCAAAACCTCCTCTTGTAACTTATGTAACCCTAAGTTATGGTCAGTAAGTGCAATGATGTTAGAATTTTCATTTTTTTCTGAATGTAGCACAATGGCATTAATTGCGCAGAAAATGAAGATCCATGTCATGAGTTAAGTTGTCAAATAGGACATGTAGACGTCAAGGAAGAGCAACAGACCGGAAATTTACTTGGTAAGTCGAGAGAGCAAAGCAAGTCATCATCAATGCCAAGCTCCTCGAGCTCTAACCATATTGCAGCATCACATCCTTTCTCCTGAGCTCCATGCAGTTCCATCTCCAAAACTTCTATAGCACTTCCTTTGTTGCTGGTATCCTGCCGCCCACTGGATTCAAACTCTGTCTCTTCAGAAGGCAAGCCTAAATCATCTACACACATCAACGAGGCCATTCTCTGAGCTAATCCTGGAATATCCTGCAGCTGCAAGGCACGAGAACCCACAAAATTTTACAACACTTGAAGCCTCAAACAGTCTTTGGGCTAAATGATCTCACAACATAAATCCTAGAAGCATATCAGTTACAATGCACCAAGAGTAAAATGCCCCTAAGGTCAATATCAAAAGTAGTACAGGTAGTCAACTTGTTGCTTGAAAACATTCTGGAAAAGCACATAGCAATCATAGACAAAACGTTGTAGGTGCAGAATCGTTATACAAATTATTCAAGCTATAAACAATAGTCAATAAACAATTCTTACTTGTCAATCAACAAACAAGAGGGCATGAGAGAAACAAACAAGTAAACCAACTCGGAAAGACTGTCTATCCAGAACTCTTTATGTCATAGAAAATCCAATCACGGGAACTCAAATATGCCCACGCAACCAATGCAAAAGAATCGAGAACCGTCCCACGACTCAAGCTCTAACCTTCCCATCCGGAAAAAGGAAAAAAAATACTCGAAAAACTCCAATAAAAACTGAAAATGATCCGCCAGGCGCTCGACGCCTAGCAACAAATTTCATAATAACTACTTAAAATTCAACAAAGCTAAAATTTGAATGCTCGGCAGCACAAAACTGTAAGGCAATCAAGAGAGAGGAAAGAAAACTCAAGTTTCGGAAGCATTTTCTACTCAACTTTCATCATTGCCAGAGAATCTCACCGCATAACATTGGTCACCCCGATCAAAAGACCAAAACAAAAGAAGTAGAAACAGTTCCAATCCCTCGAGTTCCACCATTTCAAAACCATGCAAGTAAGCCGCAACAGAAGTCGAAAACGAAAACGAAATCGAAAGAACTACAAAAAACCCTAAACTCCAAATGCAAATGCTACAAAAATCGATTTCTAACCTGCTTCCGAGCATCGGAGAGGCGAAAAGTCCAGGCATGATCAATGATGAAGACTTGGGATTCCTTCTCCATGAATTCCGATAAGAGCACAAGTCGCCTTTGTCGGCCATTCTCGCAAAGCTCGACGTTGAAGTAGTTGCCTCCATCGAAGGTCTCAGTGGAAAGCTTGTCAAAGAGCTGGCGGTAGAGAGCGGGAGGAATGCCAGACGCTGCGAGAAGAAAGGCGTGAACTTCAGCGAAGTGATCGAAATTTCGAATGAGTGAAGAAGACATGACGGAGTCAATGGAGGACACAGCCGCAGCTGGTTGCAGCTCAAAGCTCCGAAGAACACTTGCTTTGCCTGCTGTTTTCTCTGCCTCTTTCTCTGTAGGTACGACTTAGGTCCTGATACAAATTGAGAGCACTTCGACATAATGGACCCAACCAAGGATTGATCGCACCCGTCCATATGATTTATCCAGATTGGGATGACCAATGTGTCAAAAACAGCAAGGATTAAGAAGCCTAGAGTCAGAAAATTGTTCTTTTGGTCAAATCAGAACAAATTTCTTTAACCTGTGGATGTTTTTGCCATTCGAGTGATCCAAATCTATAGAAATCAATGAATGGGTCGGATCAATAATTTGAAGGTACAATTTTATCCCCATCAAATTTTAATAGCAGAATAGCTCATATAGTCAAGATTCAATGGGTCAAGTCCATATCAATAATTCCTCGATATCTTGTTCATTAGCAACAAAATATTTTCTGTGCATCAGTAAAAAAAAAAATTATAGACATACTATTTCACCAATTGCGTCACGGCCCATCATTTTGAGGCTCCACCTAGCTAAACTTTACCTTTGATGATCTGACTCGTTCATCTTGTTTTTTATAAATAAAAAAATTGATATATTTTATTGATAGCCATACAAGCAAGATCGAGATTATCGCAAGGCCAAGGATATTACATACATTAGCAATACATGTTATAGTTATGGTTAAAAGAGCTCTTTTGAATGACAATAAGCTCATATATAGGAATAGTTGTCAAATTTTTTATTTTTTCTCTTTCAGAATGTTGATAAAAGAGCAGTCCCGGTGCACGAAGCTCCCGCCTGTACGTGGTCCATGAAAGGGGCGGACCACAAAGGCCTAAAGTACACAACCTTACCTTACATTTTGCAAGAAGCTGTTTCCACGCCTTGAACCTGTAACCTCAAGGTCACATGACAACAACTTTTACCATTGCACCAAAGCTTCTCTTTCAGAATGTTGATATATAATATTTATAGGTTATGTTGGCCAACATATATAGACTCCCTCCTATTTATAACTTTCAAATGGACACACATGTTACATGTAGGCTTCCTTCCACATAGGCTCACATGTAGGTCCCACAATTAGATATGTTTTTAATAAGAAATAAATATATTTTGTTAATTTATTATAATTTCCATTATTGTTAGTAATATTCTAAACTTTGCTATAATAGAAATCAGTCACAAGAATTCCACAAGTGAAATTCAGCTCAAATTCTATTGAAATGACAAAAATTCTGCTTCAAATTCTAAATTTTATGTAATTTCAAAATTAATAACTAATTTTTAGGGTAGACCTCCACAGTGAATCAAGGTCTACATTTACCAGGACTCTTTACCAAACTTTTCTAAAAAGTTTTTCAATGTCTAACCACCCCTCAGAAGGGAGAATTCTCTTAATAAATAATATAGATATATGCATATAAAACTCTCAACAGAAAATCTAGAAAAGTGATAAATCCAAGTGCCCACTTGCATTTTATCCATGTGAAGTGAGTGATATGAAGCCAAGCCATCATTTTTCAAAATATACACTTAAAATGGCTGAATTTTAGGAGGATTTTGGCCTCATAAGATGCACTTGAGATGGATATATCATCCTCTACAAAATGTGAGTAATTTATAGGAAGAATATAGGTAAGAGTTGGCACTCTAAGGCATGCAAAGAAGTCTATCCCTTATTTTGTGATTGACAATGATTTTTTTTGAGAGATCTAAGCCGTTCAGCTTGTTTGAAATGTCTTAGATAGGCCAAAGGCCAAATTTCATTACGCATGGATGCTTATAGCCTTTTTATGTGGCTTAAAATCATAGCCACTGATTTTTTAAGAAAGACCCCAAACAAGTGATTACAGTCATCTAAATGCATTGGTTTTTTGTGAAATCGCTAATTTTAGTATAAGAAACAAGATGATTGGCTTAGATCTTTCAAAAGAAATAATCATCCATCACAAAATGAGACATGCATCTTTACATGCCTTAGAGTGTCGACTCTTACCAATACTCTTATAGGAGAAGTAAAGCAAATGCCTTCTAGAGTAGGGCGTCTCCACTACTAACTTGGAGGTTATGAGTTTGAGGTGTTTATGGGGGTATGTTAAACATCGGACCAAAAAATGGGGAAAAAAATTCTCGGGGAAGGGCATCATGGCATGAGCCCATCCACGAGAAAATGATTATCAATGGCTACTATAACCTTGTCAAACAGCCCCAGCATAATAATTTGACATGCAACTATGAGGGTTTAGGTCATCAATTATCATTTGCATGTGTCTAGTTCCTATTACTCTATGTTCAACAGTCTATTTCAGTTTATTTCTCTTCATTATATTTCCATTTTGGACCTAGCATGATGGTCTTCGCTGTTTTATGAGTCTAGTATAACATTGATTTTGTTGCATCAAGATAATGATTCAATTTCAACTAAAAAAAAAGAAGTAATTCAAACTTTTTTGATGAAAGTCATCATCATCAAGACCTTATCCCAATTAGGAGTCGGCCACATGAATCTTATTCCTCTATTCCTCTTTATTAAGCATCATGGCTTCATTTAGTTTCAAAGTTTTTAAATCTCTCCGTACCACTTCTATCTACATTCTTTTGAGCTTTCTCCCTGCCCTTTTAGAAACTTCTGCTTGCACTGCCTCACTCCTTCTAATTGGTGCCATTTTCGTTTTTCTTTGGATATGTCCAAACCATCTAAGTCTAATCTCTCTTTATCTTGTTACCTATTCGTGCTGCTCCTAAATTTCCTCTAATATTTTTATTTATAATTCTATCATTTCTTGTCTTACCACTATCCATCTTAACATCCTTATTTCTGCAACGCTCATCCTATGAGTATAATGTTCCTTAATTGCCCAACACTCTAATCCATAGAGCATAGCTGGCCTTATGGCCATTTTATAAAATTTTCCTTTTTAGTTTGAATGACATCTGTTGATCATACAAAACTCCAGATGTACATCTCTATTTGTTCCAACCTGCTTGGATTTTCTAGCTAACCTCCCTCTTAATCTCTCTACTCTCATGAATCATTGATCATAAGTACCAAAAGTGGTCTTTTACGAGGACTTCTTGGTTATCAATTTTGACTGGTATTTCACTCCTACTTCTCTTCTAGCTAAAATTGCATTCTATATATTTTGTCTTAGTTTGACTGATTTTAAATCCTTTAGATTATAATGTTTCTTTATATAACTCTAGCTTTTTGTTTACACCCTTCCTTGTCTCATCAAGTAAGACTATATCATCTTCAAATAGCATGTAGTGTTATTAGGGGATTATGCTACAAAGATTTATAATTCTCTAATTCATTCAATTGCTATAATCTAGTTAATCACATTTTGCCTATTATTAATTGAACAACCATGGGTGAGGATTCTACTCCAAGCATTTGAGAGATGGATTTTGATATAGAAAATAAATATAGGTAAAAAGCATTTAAAATGCCTTCACACCTGATTACTTGCAAGAGTGCAGGCTGGGAAATGCACAAAAGCATTTAGAATTTGCCCCTTAGAAGGACCATGGAATTAGCTAATCAAAAGAAGCATTTGCTAACTCATTTCTTACTACTCAATTAGGAAACAAATAATTCTTAAAACACCATTGCTTTAAAAAAAAGAGAGGTGATTTTTATTAGGTTATAATTGAGAAATATAAGTATGTTTAGCCCTTTTCCCATTGTCTTATCAGTTACTATTAAAAAAAATGCTTAGTCAACTACAATCATGAAGATTTGGCACAACAAAATTGGCAAACTCAAACTCAAAATCTACTAATTGAGATTTCCTACAATCAAGAAGATTTGGCACAACAAAATTGGTAGACTCAGATCAAAATCGCTAATTGAGATTTTCATTTGATTTACTTACCAACTTGTAAATATATCTGTCCTCACCATATTCATTGATTATGGGATTTGTAACTATATAAACATGTAACGGAAGTGGTTACATGGACACACTGCCAATGCTTGCAATTGTCATGTACACATACCACTCATTTAAAAAGAAGTAACGTGGCTTTATTTAGTATTAAAGTTTTTAAATCTTTTTTCATCATTTTTATTTGCGTTCTTTTGGACTTTTCCTTTGCCCTGTTAGTACTTTCGACTTGCATTGCATCACTCCAATACTGTTTTTAGTCTTCGTTGGACATGTTCAAGCCTTCTAAGTCTAATCTTCCTCCTCTTGTCAAGTTTTTTAAAATATTTTCATTCCTAATTCTATTTTTTCTTGTCATGCTATTTATTCATCTCAACATCCTCATTTCCGTTGCGCTCATCTTATGAACATGATATTCCTTAACTGCCCAATACTCTATACTCTAATCTATAAAGCATAGTCGGCCTTATAGCCATCCTATAAAATTTTTCTTTTAATTTAAGTGACACCCAGCAATCACACATAATTCCAGATGCTTCGATTAAAATTTTCAGTGAGTCTGACTGCACATGCTAAGATCCCCAAGAGAAAGTGGTCAGGCATCCGGAGCAGGTTCACGCCAAGAAGCAATGCACAAGGAGCTTAAACAAAACTAGAGCGCTCCTTTGAGAAGCCCGAACTCCATGCCAAGGCTTATAAAGAAGGTTTCGGTTGGTGAAGTGGTAGCTAGGAAGATCAACCACACAAAGAAACCTCCAAGCCCACCAGCCAAATTCAACTTCACATCAATGAGATAACTAATACTTGGTAACAAGAAATGCTGCGCTTGCGTGTTCTAATAAACCCCTCCTTTCAGTATTAAACTACAACATGGCACTGGGTGGAGAACATGAAATTGACAGATAAAATAAAAGATCAGAGTCTTCACATTCAGCCGACAATGCCGTTGATTGGGATGCTTGATCTTGACCACACATCCATTGCACAGAGCATCTGGAGGAAGTTGCCTTGCAGTGTCTTCTCAACACATAATGTCGGTCAAGGCTCGCCGGAGGTCGTTGTTTCCTCGTAATCTTTAGGGGTCACAAGCGGCACGTTGTGTGTTTGTACAAAATTTCAGGGAGCCAAAGCAGATGTATTAAGTTGTTAAAAATCTTCTGGAAGTTCAAATAACCAAAAGATCATGATTCTTTAGATGGTTCTTATCATCCAAGAAAGCATCCTCTGGATTATGGGGCATAATTCAAGGAAGAATTGGAAACTTTTAATATTACCCTTCCAACCAAGTTTGGGGCGGTAAATTTTGACATGACACGACAACCCCACGTGAACACTAGAGGATTGGGGTTGAAGTTTATTGTGTTTGTGTCAATTTCGTGTCAACCTAAATTCGACATGATAATAAACTAGTCATATTTGAGCCTTAGTGCAATGGTAAAAATTGTCGTTATGTGACCTTGTGAGTACGGGTTCAAGGCATGGAATCAACTTATTGCAAAATGCAAGATAAGGCTGCTTACTATAGCCTTTGTGGTCTGCCCCTTCCTTATACCCTTATAGGTAAGAGCTTTGTGCACCTGGACTGCCCTTTTTTAATAAACTAGTTGTATTTATGTCAACCCATTAAACTGGAAAATAACAAGATTTGATATGTTTGTTTAAAGGGTTGCATTGTGTTGCATGTCAACCTATGATCTATTTATATATTTAACTTCAAAATTATATATATATATATATATAATTAAATATAAGATTTTATTTATATTTACTCTTCTACTACTAATTGTAATAAAAAATATATTATAAACATAAAAATTTATAAACTTATTTATTAAACAAAAATTAGTTAATTTATGATAGCTAATAGTGTCAAATTGGTTGTTCAGGTTTTGTCGTGTCGTTCAGGTTTAAGCAAACAAGCTATGTATGCCGTGTCGTGTTATATGTTTAATAAATGGGTCCTATTCATGTCGACCCATTTAACTTAATATATCTATTTCGACATGACACCAATATGACTCGCAAACATGAATTACCACCCTTAACTACGCCAACAATCTATATCATATCATAGTCTTAAGTTCCATCATGTTCAATGTAGATCCCACCCGTTTAGATTAACCACTGCAAGAGTCATCGAGTCAATATGAGATTAATACTGATAAAGTATGGGCCAACGAAAAACCATTGACCGTGGCGATGTACCCTGGCCCTTCACATTAAGGATGTCTCCAAGAGGCAGCAAATCAGCAACTAGAAGAGCCTAAGTCAGCGACAGAGGGAGAAAGTTGGAAGGTAGGAAGCAGCTGGTATTTGACAGTGACGCAAGGATGGTGGAGAAGCTAATGGTGGCAGTTCGGTGAATTTTTCTTGAACCAGTGGTAATTGCCTTTTCCACCTCCTATAGAAAGGGGAAAAAAATGGAAAAGGAAAAATATAAATCACGACCCAGGGGAAAACGAAATC
The DNA here is from genome assembly GCA_035236585.1 of Warburgia ugandensis. Classification (NCBI taxonomy): domain Eukaryota; kingdom Viridiplantae; phylum Streptophyta; class Magnoliopsida; order Canellales; family Canellaceae; genus Warburgia; species Warburgia ugandensis. The sequence goes on from CP141126.1 coordinate 15,149,349, forward strand.
CAGCGCTTTTACTTTCCGAACCTCCACTTTTAATACCGCCACCCCACCCCACTACCGCTCGCTCTTTATTTCTGTTTTCAAATCCCTCTCTATGTTACCTACCTGGTTCAGTCTGGTCTCCTTCTACGGCGGCTATCTGCGGCAGTCCTTCGTTGCAGCCGGCCTCGAATCCAAAACCGTCGCCGTTGATGGCGAAACCACCATGCACTGTTGGACTCCTAAATCTGCTGGAAAACCGCCTCTAGTTCTGATCCACGGTTTCGGACCTTCCGCTCCCTGGCAATGGCGTTATCAGGTCAGATATCTCTGCTCGGACTTCGACCTCTACGTTCCCGAACTGATCTTCTTTGGAAGGTCGACCACGCGGTCGATGGAGAGATCGGAGGTTTTTCAGGCGATCTCCGTGGCGAAACTGCTGGAAAAGCTCGGACTGAAGCGGTATTCCGTCGTCGGGACAAGTTACGGCGGTTTTGTGGCGTATAACCTGGCAAAGATTTGTAAGGAGAGAGTGGAGAAGGTTGTTATAGCGAGTTCCGGCATTAACAAGAACCGGCGGGATAACCAAGAGTTATTGGAGCGGGCCAAGGTGAAGGGAATTGAGGATCTAATGCTGCCCAAGTCGCCGTCGCAGTTACGGACGTTGATGGGACTCTCCATTTTCAGGCCACCATCTGTTATGCCCGATTTTTTGCTGAACGACGTTATCAACGTAAGTACGGTACTACCCTGTAAACCGACTTATTATATGGTGTTTGCGCGTGTAGATTAGTGCAGGGAGCTGCCGGCGTTAAGTAGATATAAGATGGTGATCTAAACCGTTCACCTTCTGGGATGCTGCCTAGATAGGCCAATTTCCGTTGGATTATCCCAGCCGTTACCGTTCTATTGTGGAAAATAGCATCTCAGAAAGTCCAAAAGAAAACAGGAGGAAACTTGTAAAATTCAGGGAATCGAAGTAATCTAGAAGATTTGTGGCGTGTGAGTAATCGGAGAGACGGGGGAGAAGGTGAAAAGCCCTGTCAGGATTTAGGATTCTGCTAATAGGATCCTGGCCATCGATTAGATGGTTGAGATTATCATCTTGTAAGCCTGCTTGGGCTACGGACGGGTCCACCAGCCTAATACACGGTCCAGATTCATGAGCGACTCATTATGTTAATCAGAACCGTGGCTACCAAGTCAAATTACACGGTGGGGCCCTGTGAAAGCTACAGCCGAGGGCTCTTCTAATTCTAAGTGGACGTAGTTTTCATGTAGTTGCTTTTGCTTAGTTGTCCTTTTATTAATTTTGTGGGCGGCACCAACAAGCTAAGTGGGCAAATAAAAAAAAAGTAGCCCTAGCTTTTCGCTTATGCAGGGTCTGTGAAAAGGATGGACCACAAGAGTTTATAGTATACAGCTTTATCTTATATTTTTATAAGAGGTTGCTTTCACGCTTTGAAATTGTGATATCGTATAACGCCCTAGTATGAGTAGTGGTGGTTAAGATCATTGAAATTTATCTATTGGTGCATGTCTTATGTAAGATGCATGGTCTAATTTTTAGGATTTTCAGTCACGAAGATGAACGGTTTGGATAACCCAAATCAGGACTCTAAGGGTAATTTTTGCACCATCATACTGGTATGGTAGAGATAGTGGAGCATTTTAAGTTTCTCGTTTCGGTGCTAAGGGACTCACCTTGTTGATGCTTAAGGAAATGTGTCTTGGGGCAATGGTTGATTTGTGGTTATTTGAATTGGACGTCATGAATTTAAGGTGTGGAAGCAGTCTCTTGCATATTATAAACTTTTTATAGTTTGCCCCTTTCTTAATTGCTGCATATGTGGGAGCTTTGTGCGCTCGGACTGGTCGATTGAAACTTATTCTTACCTTCACTAGCTTTGTGAGCATCCATTTTCAATGAGAAGTTTTATTCAATGACGCTCTTTAGATAAGAAAACAAGTTAAAGAAAGCACGCAAATCTTTAGTCCATTGGACCCTCCACTAGTAAGCTGTCCATAAAATCAAGCCCTAACTTGGTTTCGGCTGGGCCAGAAAATTCAATCTCAATACACACTCACACACTTTGGTCAGCATTTCCAAGTTGGCTATAGTGACCAATTGCACGGCTACCTGGGCCAGTTGGATCAGGCCTGGAAGTTCTTGCCTGCTTTCCACCCACTGGCATCCTTGGGTCGAGTACAAACATTGAAGTCACCAATTCGGCAGCCAGTAATACCCAAAACACACCAAAAATAGAGCATCATCGTCACATGGATTCTTGCATTTAAATCTAAAGATGACAATTATTATGCAGACCCTTTTCATGGAGAACAGAGAGCAAAAGATGGAACTTCTAGCGGGGCTGACCATTGGAAAGGACGACAATCCGCAAATTTCTCCTCTCCCACAGGTAAAGAGAGATCCTTCTAACCCCTTTCCTCTTTAATTTTGTTACCAGTGGACCTTCTACTAACTCCTTTCCTATTTAAAGCTGTTATCACTAGAACTTTTACTAGCACCTTTCTTGTGTAAATGCACTCATATATTTTTGTACTTGTAGGAGGTCCAAATCATATGGGGAGACCATGATCAGATATTTCCTCTACAGAAAGCTTACGAGCTTCAGAAGTAAGCTCTCTCTCTCTCTCTCTCTCTCTCTCTCTCTGACGTTGCACCAACGCTCCCCTTACATTGTATAATCAAACTTTTCACAATTAGTGAACTTGTGTGTGACTGCGAGCAACGTGCATGCACACACACCAGTGAAGATTGATCTCGTGTTTCCTACAGGCAACAATTAGATGGTATGTGTGTCACAAGCTATTGTCACATAATTGTTTGATGATGATAAGACAAAGAAGAAAATCAGCTGCATTAAGAAATGTGAAGGGGAACTTTGGTGCAATGGTAAAAGTTGTTATTGTGTGACTTGAAGTCATAGGTTCAAGGCGTGAAAATGCCTCTTGAAAAAAATACAAGATAAGGCTGTATACTATAGATCCTTGTGGTCCGCCCCTTTTCTAGATCCCACACATGTGGGAGCTTTGTGCACCAAGACTGCCCTTTTTACTAAGAAATGTTGGTAATGTATTTAAAATTTTATTTTGAATGGCATTGATTTCACTTCAGTGGTTCCTAAATGCAGATCTCTTGGGGAGAGGGCTAGACTGGAAGTGATGAAGAACGCCTCTCATGTACCGCAGTATGAGAAACCAACTTGGTTCAATAGCATTGTAAAGAATTTCTTATTGGATCCACCCAAATCTTCATCGTAGTTACGATCGTAGCTTGGAGATAAAGGCAAACTGAATATGAGATTGCATTTGGGGTTAGGCAATTAATCAGCTTAATGTTTGAAAATCTATGTAGAAGTGAAGAAAAATCATCATTGCGTGGATGGATTTGATAGTCAGCAACAACTCTGTCATATAAACATTAAAACCTAACAAAAGGGCACTTATATACACCACTATTTATTGCCTGGTCTACCGCCATTTATTCCTAATTGAACTTCTTTAGGTTGGCTGTAATTGTGGATCCCTAGAAGGGTAACTTTGTGGGATAAAAGGGCAGCCACGGTGCATAAAGCTCCCATATATGTGGGGTCCGAGGAAGGTACAGACCACAAGGGTTAATAGTATGCAGTCTTACCTAGCATTTTGTAAGAGGCTGTGTTCACGTCTTGAACCCGTGACCTCAAGATCACATAACGACAACTCTATCTTTGTGAGATACTAGAACTAAATAGAGGAACACCATCCTCTGCCATAAGAAGGTTCACTCTCATCCCTTGCAACACCTTCGATTAAAGTCCCTCAATGTTAAGTCTTGGTTGAGACCAACAACCAATATAATGGAGCCAATTTCAACTCAGATTTAGAGCCAAGATTACTATCTCCCTACAATACTAGACCTAATGCTGATTAGATGGGGTTTCTTCAATAGCTGGAGCAACAACTAATACAAAGAGGTTTGTGTTGATCTGAGTAATGGTTAAAAGAGTGGGAAAAGATTGAATGTTAGTAAATGGGTTTTCTTCAAAAACTCATACCATTCTAAGAAAAAAAAAAAGATTGGAACCTCTGGATTTTGGTTCTTCTACTTGTTTTCTTTAATATTCCTTTAGAAAAACAAACAAGTAGAAATCTGTTGGCATTCAAATCTATTGATTTGTTGAGTCTTCTATTTCCCCCCTCTCATTTTTTCTCTTACTTTTTGAAGAAAAGGGAAATCCTTCGATGCCTCTGATGCGCTTGGGTTGCTTGTAAGGAAAGGGATATGCTGGAGATGAGAGGCCATTCTAATATATTTTTATTGCCACCAGTTACTAGGAGTAACAGATTTTAAAAATATCGGCTACCTATTGCATGCCTTTGTGACGGGTGGCCTAGGAGAAAATAAGGGTGTATATATCAGCAATAGGGTTGGCAAAATATGACACGACACAATAACACAACTTGAATCCTACACAGATTTAGCAAGTTAGGGTCGAGTTTTATCATGTTCGTATCATTTTCGGGTAATGTTGTGTTTGAGTCAATCAATGTTGACCCTTCGTGTTGACCTATTTGACACGCGACTTATGAATTCTTCGTGTTGACCCATCTAACCCCCAAGCTGTTAACCAGTGGTTGGAAATATAGGACGGTTCTGAATCGTCCTATATTAGTTATTTTACATATATTTAATCGTGTTACATGAGTTGTGTTGTGTCTACTCATTTAATAATCTTGTCGTGTTCAAGTCACGGGTTCTTGACATGATTATTAAGTGGGTCATGTTCGTGTTGATCCATATACTATAATGGGTTAGTCTCAACACGGCATGAACACAACCCACCAACCCGAATTTTCAGGCCTAATCAGCAACCAATTAGAATCAATTATCAATGTGTCATAAAGAAACGGTGCAACAGGAAGACAATTAGAGACCTCACAAGAACTAGCACGCTCTTGGCACCTTTTTTTTCATAATCGAGTTTCAAATGGAAAATGAAGACCAACAAACTAAACAAATTATATTTTTCATTTTAAACTAAACAAAGTATTTAAGTTTTTATATTTGCTTCATAACTCTTAATAAATTATCTTCACTTTCCATATTCGTTCAAGATCTCCACTATCCCAAAGAAAACAATAGAGAGCATCCCTTTGTGCAGGAAAAGTTCTCTCTCTCTCTCTCTCTCTCTCTCTCTCTCTCTCTCTCTCTCTCTCTCTCTCTCTTAATTTTTTACAAGCAAAAAATTAGAAAGCAAACCACTTGTACACTTCTGAAATTTAAATCCCTAGACTCAAATATGTGACCAACCATATTCTAGAGGTGATTGGAGTTGTTATGACCAATTGCATTGGATATTTTTTCACTAATAGTTCCTCTAAGTTATAGTTAACTTCAACATTTCCACCCCTATAATTTATTGGTACACAATAACTTATGAAAAAATCCATCATTATGTAGAGTAGGCATAACTTATATTACATTTTATCTTATAACTTTGGTCTAAGCAAAGAATAAAAAGGGAAACTTCTCACATTCGCTCCTATATCTATCCATTCAGCTTCAAACTTGCTACTAGCATCAACAGGAGAAGCTGCTCTTTTCACCAAACCAAAGGCTTTTGGACATTGCATCGTACAACTTAATACATGTGTGATAAAATTTTACTTACTGTGAACTTTTTTCCATTTTTGTTTCAAGCAAAGAAAGTAAACCATCTCGTAATGTCTCGCATTCTCTTTAGGATGGACTTTTCATGACACATCTCGTAATAGGATAAGGCTAAAGGGGCAGCCCCGATGCATGAAGCTCTCGCCTATGCATGGTCTAGGGAAGGGGCAGACCACACGGGCCTAAAGTACATAGCCTTACCTTGCATCTTGCAAGAGGTTGTTTTCACGCCTTGAACCCATGACCTCAAGGTCACACGACAACAACTTTTACCGTTGCACCAAGGCTCGCAATAGGATAAGGCTGCAACCTCAAAGAAGATACTTAGTGTACAATGAGAAGGCACCTTCAACTTTATTTGTCACCATTGGGTTAGAAGGTGCTTGTTACCTACCATAGTCATTTGCTCCATAAGGAATATGCAGCTAAAGAGCAAAAGTTGCAAATAATCCATGTTGAGATGAAAAATTTCTCTCAAAGTTGAAAAGTTACACTTGGATGACCACTTAAACTATGGAGCCTATTTGTGGTTGTCAAAAAGTCAAAATATGCAAGAAATAGAGCTACAAAAGAAGAAAAAAGAGAACAAATGTTTTAGTTCTAGAAAAACCCAAACTATTCATTTTGTTGAACCTAATAAGGGGATGTGTCGTAAGTGTGGGATTTGATACCATCTGCCACAGCTCTATCAATTTTCCATGCCCTTGATCGTGTGTGCCCTTGTCAAGACTTAGTTTTGGCCCCGAGCTAACCGAACCCAACTCCTAGCCTTGTCCCCCAAGTGCCTAGGACCTTAGGCACACCAATGTACACTAGAAGAACTAAAGGAATATACTCTCTATAATTCTATTACTCAAAATTCTGAAGTTTGATACAAGTGAGGAGCTCACCCTTATATAAACCTCTACCTCCTTAATAGAAGGTCAAAATTATTGCACATGTCACCCAAAGAATGGTCTAAATCATCTTCTAAAATTCCCCTACGAAATATCTTAAGTTCCACTACATTCTAGATCCATCCTGAAATCCTCTATACCCTATATAGATCTCTAGATACTTTCTAGAATATAGACCTTCCAAAATTAGGCTATGCATAATGGACCCTGCCATGCATGCCTCACTCCTTTGGGTAACTTTTATAGTTTTCTCTAAAACTGGCTCAAGTCCCTTAGGCCAAGCTCTATGATGATCCATACAGAGAGAGGGATTGGGAGAGCTCAAAATGTTAGTCTATGACATCCTCCCAATGCCCTCTGCACCACCTAAATTCCCTATTCCTTAGCCTAAAATGTAGTACTCTTATGACTTTGATTCTAATGATTCTTGTGATTCTTACTCCTCTCAAATTAAAAATACCCTTTGCCTACATTCATCCTTGACTGATGGTTTCCTGGCAAATTATCTAGTCCTCACAAGGGTTGAAGAAGAGCAAAAAATGGAAGCCATCAAATATTTTTAGATGAAAAGATGTGAGTTAGAAGAGTTGAAAAACTCGTTGATGCATATCAAATTCTAGCTGGAGAATAAAGCAACATGGTCGATGATCTTTGAAAGAAGTTTAGAATATGTCCATCATCATGCAATGTACCTTCACAGGATATCTCATGAATTTCATGGCTTGGAATTGTAGGGGTGCCATGAAGTCATGTACATGATCCCCTATTTCTCATATAAACACAGTTAAGCTTAAAATGCTCTTTATTGCTGAGACCCAAATAAGTTATAAGGATGATAAATCTCTCAATAACAAACGTCTACATAAATATTAGAGAAGAATAATTGTTCCTTCAAAAGGTCTATATAGGTCCCTATTATTTATGTAGAATGAGGAATGTTTGTGACGTTTAAGTTTTATATGTTGAAATAAGCTTCTTATGGTTTAAGTTTAGAAGGTTGGTTGTGTGAATAGATCACATTTTATCACTTGCATTTATGCCAAGATAAGGACATTGATAGGAAAATTTCATGGGATAAAATCATTAACTTAAACTTAAGAGATGATAGTCCTTGTGCTATTGTTGGTGATTTTAACTCGATCCTTTTCTAGGCTCCTTTTCATAGAGTAGGACTTGTTGCTTGTTGATCTTAAAGCTTCAGGCCCTTATTTTACCTCGAGGAAAATAGCTTCCTTTATCTCTGTTTAAGGGTTCAATTTCCTTGAGTCCTTTCATTTTAAAATATGAACTAATGTAGAACCCCATTCCTTTCTTTGATTATTTGGTAGATTAAGTTTTGAGTGCTTCCCTTCGCGGGTCCATTGGTTTTAGAGTTTGTAAAAATTGGAGTTATTCAAACCCATATTTAATCGTGGCATCTCAATAATATTGGCAATATTGATATTAAAATCAAATAGTCTAAAGATGAGTTATCCTTGATTCAAAGATCTTTTTCCTTATATGATTAAGAGGATTCAAGCAAATCTATTTAACCTGCTATCATCATGTGCTGGAGTGATAATTTTTGACAACTTACTCCTCCTCTTAACAAAAAAAACATATGGGACTCATTTTATTAAAAAAAATCCTTGGACTTTCCCAAGAGAGAAATAGAGTCCTATCTTAAGATATTTTCAAACCTAGGATAGGGTCTACCTTATAGAGTCAGAGCCCCCTCCCTTCCAACATAAGGAAAATGTCTCTATTTTAAAATGTTTAGGACTCTCATGAAGAGAGTCCTTTGTCTTTGTCTTTCTTGCTCGTAGTTCTCCTCTATGACTAGGATCCTTTTTAGAGCAATCAAGATAAGGCCTATTTTATCCACAACTAGTGGGGCCCTTAGTTGAATAAATAGATTAATAATAAAAAGGAAAAGGCGTTATGTGTGGCTCTATTAATTTGAAAAATATTAGGAGTCTCTCTCAAAAACAGAGTTCTTAATGTCTTTTTGCTCCTAAAGTTTTTCTAGAGTTTTTCTAACTCAGAAAACTTGAACTTGAAATGGGAACCACTATCATCTAAAAAAGAAATGCTCCATGGGCGCTCTCCTACATCTACATCCAAAGCATTTAGGATAATGGGTGCTTGTGACTTAGTTCCCACTCCTCTTTTGGCTTGGAATACCACTAGCCTCTCTCTTTTTGGGTTCTTTAGCTATGTGTTCTTTGATTGAGTGAACAAATCAAGTATAGTCCATTTGTTGGTGATAAACTCAAAGTCACCACATAGAAAAATGTTGTATGACCTAATTATCCAGAGATTAGATTCGTTGCTCGATTATGGAATTAAAAGATGTTAGGCACCAATACCACTTGGCAAACCAGTCTCTACTAAATAGGATGGCTTAAACTATTGCTGATTAAAAAAGAGGAGATGGCTTATTTAACTAAGTTCGTGCATCTTACTTTAGATGAAATATAAGAAATCTTTCATCGCCAACTTAAAGAATGGACACATTTGCACTATACTGCCCCATAGGGGTCCTTCATTGTGACTGTGAAATAGCTTCCTCATTGGGCTAATGAAATTGACTAATGCCTATTAAAATGCATGCTTGGAGTATCGTAAGAGCAGGGGAGTCCCCTGGATGGGTTATATGAATAAAAGATAAGATAATGGTGGGGTTTTTTTTTTAGCAGCGACAAACTGGAAATGGGCAGTTTTAGGGGAACTAACAAAACTAGAAATGGCAAGGTATATAGAACCAATCATGTTCTTATCACTGGCCTGGCCTTTTTTGAGTTGTTTAAGTGGCAGATATTTTCTGAGAAGGCCATTGAGGATTTATGCTTAGTAATACTAAGCCTTGATTAGAAGGGGAGCCTTGGCGCAATGGAAAAAGTTGTTATCGTGTGACCTGAGAAACCTCTGCACATAACATGAATAAGGAGATATTAGATTTCCTTGCTTCAGGCCTTTCTTTGGTTTGAACCACTGTCAACGCATCCCATTAGCAGAAACAACAATACTATAGGATTGAAGGCAAAACATGATCAATTTTATATTGTTAGGAGGGAACTCAGATTTGGTGAACAAAGCCTCTAAAAGATCCCAATTGATAGAATCATAAGCTCTAACCAAGTCAGCTTTAATGGCCATGTTTTTGGATTTTTGCGGGAGATAATGGAAAGTGTTCATTATTTCATGAACAAACATGATATTTAGTGAAGGAAAATGATTCGTGGTAAAAACAAGATAAACTTTGATCAGACGTGCTTGGATTCTTTTTTGTCGATCTGGGGAAAGGAAAGACAGAAGGCTCCTCACTTTTGTTCAATTATAAATGAAAATAACAACTTTGATGGAGGTTTAGCATCATTCAAGTAAATACAGATTTAGATTGTAAAAGCATGAGCTGATAATGCATTTGAGCCCTTGCCTATAAGCTCTTTTAGGAGATTAACTCTTATTAACTCTGTCCTAGACTCCATCATGTATCTTTTTGCCATCTCTTCCTTCCCATTACCTAAGAAGATCCTGGACCAATGCAATAAAGTCATGAAAAGCTTTTTATGAAATCACAATCAATATAAGAATCCCCTCATATGATCGGTTGGAAAGAATTGAGAGAATCCAAATTCTTAGTGGAGTTGTCATAGGACCTAGTTACAAGGGAAAAAAAAGGGCAGCCCCGGTGCATTAAGCTCTCGCCTATGCAGGGTTCGGGGAAGGGGCGGACCACAAGGGTCTAAAGTACGCAACCTTACCTTGTATTTTGCAAGAGGCTATTTCCATGCCTTGAACTCGTGACCTCAAAATCATATGATGACAACTTTTACTGTTGCGCCACGGCTGATAGCCCTTGATCTAGAGCTAGCATGGAAGATAATCGTAAAGATGATTCCTTGTGGGTCAAAGTAGTCGAGGCTAAATGTCTGCAAAGGAAAACCTTAGTTCGCGGAAAGAAAGGCCTTGGATCACTCATCTTCGGTTTTGATGGAAATCCTTAGAAATAGATAGTATCTTACTGAAGGTTTGCACTGGATTATAGGCGATAGTAGGAATGCTGATGAGGTGGTGGATCTGCTGAACAAGGATTAAAAAAGAGGTCAAAATCTTCCTATCTCTTGAAGATAAATTAGTCTGGACTTGTTGGAAGACATGGAAACAGTCTCTTGTAAAATGCAAAGCAAAATTGCGTACTATTAACCCTTGTGCTCCTCCCCTTCTCCAAACCTCGCACGTGCGGAAGCTTTGTGTACTGAAACTGCACCCATCAAAAGATGGCAAGTTCTCTATAAAGTCGGCCTACAATATGCTATGTAAAGAATATAGACCGATGGAAAAATATATGGTTAAGCCATTGACAACACAGGATCAAGATCTTTCTATGGCAAGTGTTGCATAATAGTCTTCTTGTGAGATCCAATCTTAAGTGGTTCCCACTGAGAGAAAATTCATATAAAATGTGCACCGTGGACGATGAAACAATGGATCACCTATTTCTAAGATGCCAAGCCTTCCTTAAGCTAAGGATGTGTCTCTATAAAGGGTAGCCCCGGTGCAAGAAGCTCCCCCCTACGTGGGGTTCGGGGAAGGGGCGGACCACAAGGGTCTATAATAGGCAACCTTATCTTGCATTTTGCAAGAGGCTGATTCCATACCTTGAACCCTTGACCTCAAGGTCACATGACGACAACTTTTACCGTTGCGCCAAGGTCCCCTTCTAAGAATATGTCTCTATGAAAGGTTTTAATATGGGAGCGGTTGAATATTATTCTATTAAAGAGGAGCTCAGGGCTTGGTTTCATAGAAAAGAAGGTAAATTTCGTACCCATGGCCAATTGCTTGCTCCTACCTACTGGATGATAAACCAACTGATTGTGATAACTTACTAATATGTGGATAGACACTACAAGCGAAGTTACTTAAAAAAGGAAAAAAGACAGCCCCATGAAGTTTCGGTGTATGCAGGGTCAAGGAAAGGGGCGGACTACAAGGGTCTACAGTAATCAGTCTTACCTTACATTTTGCAAGGGCATTTTTCTGTGCCTTGAATCCATAACTTCAAAGTCACACCAAATGAAACTACGAATTCATTACATGACTTTAAAAACCGATTATTTCGGTTCATTGGATTCCCGGTGCGACTGGTGTTCTCCAAGTATCCTTGGTGGTTCGTTCAAGGCTAACCCAAGAGACGTGGGCTCGGGTGTTGTCTTAAGAGGCTGCAATGGCAATTTTATTGCGCTGGGGCAGCAAAATGCATCGCTAGAAGGACGGATAATGAAGCAGAATGGGCCGGAGATCCTCCTCATTGGGCTTACCAAGGCTAAAGATTTGCACATTTATAAATTACAGGTGTGCAGATGTGCAACGGTAGAATTGTCATCATGTGACCTTGAAGTCAACTGACCCTTGTGGTCCATCCCTCCAAATTCTATTAAAAATTGCCTCTATCATGATATTGTAGGTGTAGAGGAAGATGGTGTCTTGTAAGCTTTAGGATTTTATTAATGAATCTTCCTTCCTTGCCCAAAAAAGAAAAAAAAAAGTCATGTGGGTCATGTGTGTTGAGAGAATTACACTTTCAAGGTAAAGGACATCCTCGGTGCACGAAGCTCCTGCCTATGCAGGGTTTTGGGAAAGGACGGACCACAAGGACTTATAGTACGCCGTCTTACCTTGTATTTTTACAAGAGGCTGTTTCCATGCCTTAAACCCATGACCTCAAAGTCTCACGACAACAACTTTAACCGTTGCACCAAGGCTTCCCTTCCAGAATTACACTTTCAAGGCAGAGCTAGAAAATTTCACTCAAAAAATTTGGAGCACGAAACCCTATCCACACTTTGCCAAGAACGCAGAAGAACAAAGGCCCAAAAGCAAAATAAGGCAAAAAGAATCCAAGAACTAGATACAAAAGAACTTGCATCAAACTCACTACACTAGAAGGAAGTTTACATCATAATTTGACAAATGGTTACCGGAGAAAGTAGGGAACTGTCGGTTACCTTTTGAATCAAAGTAGCAACGAGCCGAGTACTACGACTACAGGGGGGAAGCAAAGCTTCGTGGTTTGGAGACCTGGGGGAGGTGGGCAGAAGATGCATGGGGAAGATGCTCTCTTTCAGCCAACCCACACGCATGAAGAGCAACCCCCAGCTGTTGACCACCTTCTTAACAAAAGGTGAAAAGCCCCCTATTGCTTTTCGAATAGCCATTAGAGACCGGAAAGAAAAATGGGGTTGTTGTTGGGAGGTCCAATGCTAAACTTACCTTACATCATAATCATTAGATGAATAACCATTACCAATATATAGACTATTAGGGACGACTCTAAGTAAAAGGGGAGTGTTAATGCAACGGTTGAGTTGTCGCCATGTGACCTTAAAGAAGTCATGGGTTTAAGACATAAAAACAGCCTCTTACAAAATGCAAAGTAAAACTGCATACCATAAACCCTTTTATGGTCAGCCCCGTCCTCATATCTTGCAGACGTAGAAGCTTCATGCACCGCGCTGCCTTTTTTGTAGAAAAGACTCTGAGCACATTATACTATACTTTACTCAATTCCTCGTCAAACATTTCACATCTAGACTTTGTTAAAAACTCTTGAAAGAGAGGCTGCTAAGTTTATGTAAAACGTACATGAATTACAAAAGCATGTGGACCCCTCGTCTATGGGTGATCTAAGCCATTTAACATTCTTACCTTGCACTTTTTCAAAAGGTTATTTTCATGGCTTGAACTTGTGACTTGAAGATTACACGACGGCAACTCTACTGATTGCAGTCCTTGGTATACAGCCTATTTAATATGTGACTTAACCCATGAACGGCTTAGATAATCCAAAAGGTTAGCCAAGTATGCTCCTTCTCGCTCTGCTACATTTCTTTCATGCACTCCTTCCCTACACTTACCAAAGTGGATGTGCTAGACCAAAGCACTATAACAAAGTACCCAAACCAAAGCGCTATATTATTTTACGACGGGACTCACCTTTGAATGATCTCAATCGTTCATCTAATTGCTCCTACTTTTGGATGTTTATTACTTCAACAAGCATGCTAATTGGATGATTCCAACATCTAAAAGGTTTTACCATTAAGTCTATATTCAACCTCTTAAAATACATTTTTAAGATTCTATAATCATCCAATTAGTATGCAAGAAAAATCAAACGATTAGATCAGATCATCCGAGGGTGGGGCTTTTTTCAGGCAAAAATGAGTGCTTGGTTTGGGTACTTTGGTTTAGCATTCCTAAGAAAATAATATTTCTCTTTTTATATTTTTGAAGGGGAGCCTTGGCGTAACTGTAAAAGTTATCGTAATGTGACCTTGAGGTCACAGGTTCAAGGTGTAGAATCAATCTCTTGCAAAATATAAGATAAGGTTGCCTACTACAAGCCCTTGTAGTCCGCCTTTTCTCTAGACCCTGCATAAACAGAAGCTTCGTGCACTTGGACTGCCCTTTATTATATTTTTGCAAATTTCTGTCGATTATGGGAGGCTTCAAATTCAAATTTGTTCTTAATTGAATTGTTGGAAATTCAAACTGAGGATATATGAGCTTTGACTAAGGGGAGGTGTCTTTTCTCAAAGTTGACAATTACTCTTCCTCTTCCTCTTCCTCTTCCTCTTCGTAATTATTCTTTGTAATGGAAAAAGCAAACGGTGTGACTCATAAAAGTACGGAAAAGTAATAAAAAATTAAAAAGGTATTATTCTAAATACGCAAATCACGAATTAACCTCAAATTTCCGTAGTTTTGTTTATGGCTACTGGCGCAAGTCACGGGGATGTCCCATACATTGATCCAAAGTGTTTGTCTGCTGTACGACTCCTCCACTAGATCATGCCAGTCACTAGTGTTCCACGATACAAAATGACATAAAATGAGAAAAAATCATTCTAAAATCGTTGGCAATTGGAGACCCGGAATCGTCTAATCTTTGGTTCTGATCATCAAATATCTGGATTCCCACCGTATTTTAGACTCACTTAGATTCTAAATGCAAAAGAAGGTAGTCCTATGCACGAAGCTCCTGCATATGCATGATTTGGTGGAGAAGTGGACCATAAGGGTCTATGCTGTACAGCTTTACCTTGCATTTTGCAAGAGGCTTCTACCACTATTGCACAACAATATAAAATTTGTAAAATAATAAAAAAGGGCAGCCCCATGCACAAAGCTCTCGCCTATGTAAGGTCCAAGGAAGGGGTGGACCGCAAGGGCCTATAATAAGCAGCCTTACTTTGCATTTTGTAAGAGGCTAATTCCATGCCTTGAATACGTGACCTTAGATTCACATGACGACAACTTTTACCGTTGCGCCAAGACTCTCCTTCTCAAAATTCGTAAAAGAATAATAAACAAGTATAGAAAATGAGAAAAAATCATTCTAAAGTCATTGGTTGTTGGAGACCCAGAATTGTCTCATCAATGGTTTTGAGCATCAAATCTCTATATCCTTGCGTTATTTTAGACTCACTTAGATTACAAATGCAAAAAGAGGTAGTCCTATGCACGAAGCTCCCGCATATGCAGTATTCGGTGAAGGGGTGGATCACAAGGGTCTATACTACACAGCTCTACCTTGCATTTTGCAAGAGGCTTCTACCACTATTGTACCACGATGCAAAATTCGTAAAAGAATAATAACCAAATATAAAAAAATGACATAAAATGAGAAAAAATCATTGGCTGTTGGAGCTCCTGCGTATGCAAGATCTAGTAAAGGGACAAACCACAAGAGTCTATATTACCAAACTTTACGTTGCATTTTGTAAGAAGTTTTTACTACAAGAGCGTCTAATATAATTCTCAGAACATATATTCTGTTAAGTCTAAGAAGATAATCTAAGAAAACAGCAGTCTGACAAGCACACAGAGGGAAGGATTGGTACCACAAGAGAGTCTAGTAGTGTTCCATTATCTTCTTTCTTATGTAGATCTTGTGGCAGGATACGTTGGAGGAAGCATGTTACTACCACGAGAGAGAGGGCCCTTCTATGGAAACCAATGCCAATAGAATGGGCAGAGCATCTTTGGCATGACCACAAAAATTTATAGTATGTAGTTTTACTTTGTATATTTGCAAGGAACTTTTCATGTCCCGAACCCATGACCTCAAGGTCACATAAGACAACTCTACTGTTGAGCCAAGGCTTTCCTTAAAAAAAAAGACAATAAAACATTGTATTTTGGCATAAATCAGATGGAACTTTTCGGTATTTGACATGGGCCAAAAAATCCACACCAAAGTTAGTATGCAGCCTAAGCCATTTCTAACATGACGAGATCTTAAAAAATATAGCCGGATGTTGCCACTTAGTCCACTCTTACCATTTAGTTTTTCTTTCTAGATGACGGTCATACCCACTGCTTAGGGTTGTACTGCTGGGATGCTATTTATCCCCAAATTTGACAAGAGATGAATCAAGTCAAAGTTCTAGAGCATATTAAAAACAAAAATAATTCCAAATATATATGGTTGGACGGTCAAAGATCATATTCTCTTTAACTATTCTAAACTACAGGAGAATCAATGGATGGGACAAGAGCCAAATCCAGGTGTGAATACAATTCCATCAATTTTCTTGTGGGAACTTATGGACCATTTGGCCGCATTGTTGAACAGCTTGTTCCAAATTCTAGTGGGAAATTTTGAACGGTGTTTGAGTTTTGAAAATTTGCCATTAAGTTCTGTCGGCTTTTGTAAAATGGTCATTCTGTTAGTTTTTCATCCACCCTTTTTGTTAGTCTTTTTAAAAAAATTCCATATTACCCTTCTCAATTTCTCTCCATTAATACTTTTTAACAAACTTGCTGCCTCATTGCTACCTCACAGACGCAGCACTGCAACGGACGATAGCCTTACTTAACGTTCCTTGGTTCTCTTCCTTTGCCAGAAGTGGGTGCATTCGCCCTCATTTCTCTCTGACAAAGGAAAATAGAGATTAAACAGCATCTGTGAGGTAGCAAACTTAAGTCTGGGTCACCGGAAGATGCATGCATATCAGTACGCACGATTGCAGAAGGCTTGCATTGAACACCATCACTGTTGAAAATTCTCCCAGGAATTTATGGACGATTCCATCTTCTCAACGTCTGATTTCCCAAACTTGAAGTCTCCCGTACGCTAAAAAGGGGCAGTCTCGGTGCACGAAGCTTCCGCTTATGTAGGGTCTGGGGAAGGGGCAGATCACAAGGGCCTTACCTTGCATTTTGCAAGAGTCTGATTCTACGCCTTGAACCCGTGGCTTCAAGATCACATAATAACAACTTTTACCATTGTGCCAACGCTCTCACAGCCAAATAACCAATTCTTCTCTGCGCTAAAAAGACTTGTTACATTCGGTAGTCCTCTGCCTTGCAGATATATGAACTTGTGAATTCGAGAAGCTTAGAGAGAAGAGGCGAACCATTTCTGTAACTGGTTCAAGAGTAGGATTCGAGCCAAGCAAAGACCTTGGGCTGTAGCCAAGGAGCCGTCCAACACATACAATTCTAGACCCCCCAAATCATCAAGATTTATTATTATTATTATTATTATTTGAACGTATTAAGGGAACTAACTAGTGGTTAGGATCATCTCGCGAAGAAGATCTTTGGGACATGACCTCTCTCTACGATGGGGCCACTGTGAACGGTTGTGATTGCCATGCAACATGGCCCCAAACGCAAGGGGGTAAATTTCTTGGAGGTAGACGGTCAAACACCATTGCAGCTCGTAAATGCAAGACCTGTAAGACAGCAGAATTTTAAGATTGAGGAAAAAAACAAAATGATAAAAATAAATAAAACGTTCTTAATTCTGAGAGACATATTAAGATGACAGGTTTGGGTGCGGCCGCAAATGTGGAAAAAAACAGGCGGAGCGAAGACTAATTTTACTTTGACCGACCAGGGAAGGAAAGGGAAGGGTGGCAGCTTTGTTCCCCCTTGGTCCCTCCCTCCCCATTTGCCGGCCAGATTTAGCACCAGAAACGAGTCCCTCTCCTCCCTCCTTATATAACCACCTGCAAAACAACTGCTCCATCACCCCCATTCTTCCGCTTTTCCACGCCCTCTCCTCCTCCTTCTACTTCTTCTTCTTCTTCTCTCTCTCTCTCTCCCCTCCTGCGAGCGAATCTGGGCCAGATATTTTACAGAAGCAGTGGAATACAAGCTCAGTATGCTTGTGTGTTGGACTCCGAGAGCTGAAATTTCTCCTGAGCTTTGCCGCTTTTTCGCAGGTATGGAGCGCGCTAACTTGCATTTCATTTTGTATTGGTTTTCGCAATTCTCGTTTTGTTTTCTTTTGATTTTTTTATTTGTGGAAGATATCTGGATTTAATCGAATGGAGATGCAGATCGGAAGATTCGACAGGAATGTGTTTGTGATGGTGACCTAATTTTAAGCAATCGATTTTTTTTTTTCTTTTTGAATTTCGCTGCAGTTTTTGAGATGGATGAGTTAGATATTAATGCGGGAATTTGGTGTCTGGATTTTCTTCCTTAGTGGTCTCTGCCGTAGTGCTCTAGCCAACTCCACGTGTTTAGAATTTGCCTCAGCTGCTGATTTTCATATGTTGCTGATTTTTTAAATATTTTTGAGAATTTAAGACATGTACTGAGATGGATGTACCTATTGCCTCCGGCATCCTTCATACGTGATCTTCTGCTGCTGAATTTTGCTTCGTATGTGTGTGAACTGGGATCGCCAAAGGTTGGAAGCAACAAAGAGGGCCTCAACAAGTTTCCTTACGTACCAAGGACGAGAAGAACCGCTATTTTTGTTCATCTTATAACGTTGGGGGATGGATTTTTCCTTTCATCCATATTACTGTATGTTTGATATTACTTTCCTGAAATTTGGGCCAATTCTTGAGCTTTGGCCTTAGGAACCTGAAGTACAGCAGAACCATACATGAGTGTGGGAGTAGAGCTGGGTACAAACTTGTTTTCTGCAAGTTTTGGGCTGGAGACAGACCAGAGAATGCATGTTGGTTGCACGATCTGACTCCTAAGTTTATGCCTCAACAATGCCTGTAGAGACTAACCTATTGACAACAGTATAACAATGGATAGTTCAATCATCGTGGAGGATGACACTGACTTGTGATTGGCATATTAGAAGGCCTTCGCTATATAACCTTTTACTTCAGCCCATGGCCAAGGGGCTTCCTCTTTATTATTCCAGCAAATGTCAGGTGAAAGGGTTGAGGAAGTGCACTCTGGATGTAAAAGCATCTATTCTCATATATTTAGTTTTATATGTAAAACTGTACCATTTGTTTATGCACAGAATCTTCTAAAATGGACTTCTGAAGTGAGTTGGGTTCTCTGTTTATTTTGCCATTTTCACCATCCCTGTTATTACTACTATGACCACCACTGTGGAGCTACCGCAGCCACAGCAACAGCAATTACACACAGCTTTTGCTTTATTCTTTGAAAGGACCTTTTTATCATTACTACTACAGTTTTTCTTATCAGTCTTTGTTACTTGGGATTTTTCGTTTTTGTTTGGATGCAACCTAATATTTTCACACTGCTTGATAGGTACACTCAAGGCATTGTGTGGCCATATCTGAAAGGCAGGTTGTCCAGTATCAAATGATCCCTGGGACAGTTAATGCAACTTTCCTAGCGTAATTTCCATGCTGTCCATTGCTATAACAGAAAGTATGGGCTTACTTTGCAGCAGACAAAAACGTCTCAGTGAATCTGATGCTGAAGAAAATGCACATGTACCATCTCTTTTACCTATTCATCATGAAAAGTATGGCAGTGCCACTTAGAGAAGTCCCATCCTTTCCATGCAACATCAACCCTTTCTTACAATTGTTTGCGATATTATTGGTCCTTCGTGCAATTTCAGGCTGCAGAAATAGAGAGGCGGATTGCTCAAGAAACAAAGGCTGAAAAGCACATTCAGAAGCTTCTGTTACTCGGTATGGATTTGTGTTACACTTCCTCTCATCGCTACCTTTGGTTGCTGTTTTCTGTGAATATGTATTCAAATCTTGCAGCCATTTACTGAATGGTGAATCTGAAAATAAAGTTCTTTTTTAGTATTTTTACTTGCACGTGCACAAGTCTGAGTCATGAATTTAAGCATGAGTGGTCTCTGGTGCTCACGTAAAGAATCAGCTGGATGCTTCTGTCAGTTGGTAAAAGGTTTGTCACATGTTTTGTAGTGCAGATTAAATGGGACTTCAAAAAAAATCTCAACCAGTTTGTATATTATGTTCAATCAGCCCATATCAGAGATATAGAGTTGTGACAGACTCAACGTTTTCCTCTGCGCATTTTATTGAGGTGATTTTTAAAGTTAGCTCACTCCATAGGTTACTCTTCCAAGTGAAAAAGTCTTCAGCTTCTTCTCCAGTTAGAAATTTTCTCAGAACCTTTGATTTGGCTAAATTTTTTGGTTATATACCTCATTGGGCTCCCCAGATCAGTATAATGACTACAGACTTGATGCAAATTCATAATTCGTAAAAACCAGAACTGCATAATATGACGCTCAGCAATTTGTATAAACTATTAGCAAGTATTAACAATTATCTAGAAATGTTCGATCCATAAAGATCTAGAAGGGAGTCGATAGTTTCTGCATTGTTTGATTTAAGATAGGAAAATGATTTCTTGACGCATAGAAGGACACAGGAAAAGGACACTACTTACATGGGCCCCTTCTCTGGATGATCAGATCTGTTCATCATCTTCTTCACGCCTTAGGTTGGCCAGATACCAAATTTGACAACCATTGGGTGACTCTAGTCATGTCCTTTTATTATAAAATTTATAACTAAAAAAGCTAGTATCTAGAAACCTCCAAAGGACATGATTTTTGGTGCACAGCCTAAATAGGGCAGGCCTAAGATGATGAACGGTTCAGATCACCCAAATATGGCACCTATCTTGGTTTGTCCTTTTCAATGTTCGGATGGAAGCTCTTTAAGATATTTCCCTTCTAGATTAGGGTCCAGGACTTCTGTCATGGATGACAAACAATTTTCTTAGACTGTGAGACTGGCTTGCTTGAGAATTAGAAGTTTTTTCCTATTATCAGGTTGTATTGACTTCCATTCATTCTATTAGACCCTACTTTCCAATATTTCTGGGAACTTTACATTGGATTTTTTCTAATTTTGTTGATCATACTTTCATGTTAAGGGGCTGGAGAGTCCGGGAAGTCAACAATTTTTAAGCAGGTCAAACTCTATTAGAGCAATTCTTCCACTTATTTTAGTCACTGAAACACACTTCTTTCTTCTCTGCGATCAATCCTGACTCCTGGTGTTGCTTCTTTTGCAGATAAAGCTTCTGTTTCAAACTGGCTTTGATGAGGCAGAACTTAGGAGCTATATGTCAGTTATCGATGCCAATGTGTATCAGACAATTAAAGTACGCAATAATGGAAAGGGTGTGTTGGTTTTTTCCCTTTTGCTGAACATGAATGTTGGAATAAAACAAATTTGTAATTTTCTCAAATTGAAATTGGTATTATCCTACAGATATTGCATGATGCAGCAAAGGAATTGGCTCAAAATGGAGAGGACATTTCGAAATATGATACGTCACCTGAAAACAAGGTCTGATATGCATTTCCTCATTGTATCATTATCATCCTGTAGAGTTCTATTTTTGAATGGTAAAAGATATGGGAAATGCAGAATTGGTTGTAGCATTGGTCTGTTCTTTGATTTTTCTTTCAAGAGGATTTGGCTGCAAATTCAATCATACTGTTCCAATTTTGGTTTCTAATGATAAACCAATTTATTGAGATGGGCAAAGGCCTTATAGTGTGATGGTGCGAGAAGCACCTCCTCCCGTGGTTAGTCACACATTCGAGGTGCTCATGGGGGTTTGTGTTCTACATTCAAAAAAGGGGGAAGGCAAATTGCCATGCTGGTGTGAAAATATGAAAATAGACATAGGAACATCGTGATGAGTTGCTTCTCTATAAAGAAAAAAGAAAGAGAAACATAAGGAAAGCTGCATGATGAGTCCTAAAGAACCTCAAACAGCTGAGTTTTTGAGATGCTGCTGTTGGCTAAAGAGTCAACTTCCCAGATAGCTGCCACTTGATGTGGCAAATTTATAGTCACAATATTGCAAAGCAGCTCTTCTCTATGATCCACCAGTCTCCAGTAAAACTCCTTTATCAGCATGCAGAACGAACCACATTTGGGGAGTTGCCCTCCTTGATTACTGGTCCTAAGAATGACAATGCTGGAGCTTAGGATCACACTTAAGCACCAAAACTTCTGCTTTGTAAGAATTTGAACCACCATGGCCCATATAATGCCAACTTGATGTTTCTTAAGAAATTATAATATTAACATAGATATCTTTATTTAATTGGTAAAGTATAAGCAATTTAATAAGAAATAACATTGGCCAATGATGAAACAACATGATATGATCCTTTCTAATTTTAAAAACAAAATTTGGCCTTTCTTTTTCAATTTTAAATCCTAGCACATTTATTTTGCAAATAAAAACTGTTGTATCTATTGGGATATTCCTTTCTTATCTTCTTCTTTGTGGCTTTTGTTTTTTAATTGGTGTGTCAAAAAAGAATAACTAAAATGTTGAGGACTGAGGGAGATGCTGCAGAAATAGCAGTTTGGACTATGCAGAAAGACAAACATTTGGGTTGTGAAATATCGTGTTGAGGAAGGGGAAGAGCTAAAAGTGGTGATATAGTAAGCCTCAGAGAAACTTTTATCGACCTATATTTCTGCATGAGTATGCATAAAGAGCCCAAATGCTAGACCGTGAAAAGCCAGTTAGTTTTTTATTGTAGGGCAAAAGGAGCTTAATTCTTCTTGCTTCATGTTAAAGCAGCCTGATTTTTCTAGCATCAATATTTGTGATTCCTCATTCGTAACATTCGGGATTCTTCTTCCAAATTTTCTAGGGAGTATGTTAAATTGGCATAGATGGTTATGGCTTGTAGATGTAATGTAGCAATACTGTTGTGAGCATTTGTAGACCTAATGCAAGGATAGGATGCACACATTGCATCTAATTATAAGCATTGGGTATCATGTCCCAAAATCAGTATTTTTTCATTTGGATTTTATATTTTCTGTTTACCAAGCTGCGGTGAGAAAGAAAAAGAATCGTCCGCTCTCCTAGTTGCTAAAGAATCCGGAGCTTCTTTTTGAAAGAAAAGTCTAAATCCCATTCTTCAACCCCAAACTGCCCCTTACTTGCCTGAGTTCGATGGAATCAACTAGATTAAATTCCTACCTTTCTTCCTGGACTCAATAACCTGTGTCCCCTACTGATCTGACTCCAAGAGCGACAACTGTGCTTAGGCCTACAACGTTTAGCCGTGAACCAGAAGAACCAGAGCTAATGATTGGAGATCGTCTATCTAGATCTAGATTTTCTTCCCTAGACCAAGAGCTTGACGAGACTCATTCCGTCTAATAAGACCTAGAGGTTAGAACTTAACAAACCTATCGCCATGAGCCTACCCATACGAAAGAATTGAACCAGTAATTGCCATGGAGAGCTAACTGGCAAGAAGAAAGAGGATTCCCAGCTAATCCGTGAGTC
Source organism: Warburgia ugandensis (assembly GCA_035236585.1). Taxonomy (NCBI): domain Eukaryota; kingdom Viridiplantae; phylum Streptophyta; class Magnoliopsida; order Canellales; family Canellaceae; genus Warburgia; species Warburgia ugandensis. The sequence continues at coordinate 15,172,446 of CP141126.1, forward strand.
GTGAAGAGAGCGCGGAGTAGGCAATAGGAAAACCTTATTAATCCTTAATTCGTTAGCTAATTCATTCATCCTAGCCTTGCTTCTATTATGATATAGATCTCGTGAGAAAGAGCGGCTTCGTGAATCAATTACTGCGAATTCTCTCATTCAATTGCAGCGGCATCTATGGAACACTTGCTTAACGGATTCGATTCCGAATCTTCTAGTTCTTCCTTGCTTGACCTTGTCCTCGCCAGGATCCCCCTGTCTTTCCGGGACCAGCTAGTCTTTTCTTTGGGAATCCAGGACATACCAGGCTTCCATCTTCAACCTGTTCCATAGTGCTTGTTAATAAAATAACCCGCAGGTCAATGAGTTCAACATTCAATGAGGGTTTCCACATGCCTAAGATTCTATTGAGGACATGATTTGTGCTTTCAAAAGAAGTGATTGTTGCCATAGTTGGTAGATGCGTTTTTCTCTTCCCGCGAAAGGGAAAGAAGATGATTGATGAACGTTGTCAGTTTCAGCTTCCATGTCATAAGTTGAGAAATCCATGGTAGTTCTCTGGTTGAGGTTTGGGATCAGTTCCCCGAGCACCCCTAATATTATAGAATAGATCACGCACAGGATAAAAAATATGAATTTCATAAAAGAAGAAAGCTAGTTTGTTAGCCTAGGGCAGATGAAAGATATGCTTAAATGTATTTGACTTTAATGATGTCCTTGCTTGTACTTATTTTAATCTCAATTATGTTAGTGTTCCTTATACTAAGGTGAAGATAGAAGATCGATCCTTTCCCATGTCTCTTGGTTGGCTTTTTCCAACCAACCCAACACTGTGATTTTCGTCCGAAATCAGTCTCTTCGTGGGGAGTAGTCAAAGAAAAAGAAAGATTTCATGAAAAACCAAGAAAGAACGGAAGTTATTGATTGCTCTATGTTTCATTTAGCCGAAGAAAGTGAAGTTGTTTATAAAAGGTTTGAGAATTTAGGAGGTGAGTTTTCGAAAGAGCGTTTGAAATGTATCCAGGATTCCGTGTTATCGAATTCATATGTCTTGTCGCCCCTTAGGCTTGATCCTTCTTTCTGTTCTCTGTTATCGCCTATTCATATTCTCGATAGCCTCAAGCACTTAATTAAGATAAAATCTTCTTGTATGTTGATTTAGCAAACCAAAGCAGCCTTCAGCCCTCCCCCCAATATCTCGGCGGTAGAGAAGTCACATTAACCGACTGGTCGTAGGTTCAAAACCAACTTTGGGAACCGAATGATGTAAGGAATGCGGCCCTTCCGACCTAGGTATAAAGCCAGAACCTCAATCTTAGGCCTATCTATCTTTCGGTTGAGAGAGTGAGTTGGTCGCCTTCCCCTTTTTGAAAGCGGTGGAATCATGTGCAATCCATAATTGGATTGGCACCTTTCTCAAGCTAAGGCGGGTATTTACTTATTGGAAGAGGCTTTTTATTATTATTAGTAAAGTTCGGAGTGGGAGAAGAATTACATTTACATACATAAGATACTATTTCCAAAGCTCTGGAATACATAGAGTCTGGTGGCGTCGTAAATAAGAGAATAGAAGCATTTAGGATCTCACAAACTAAAAATCTCATAAGAGAAAGAAGAAAGCGTGATGGCACGACTAAGTGGGTCAGGATCAAGCATTAAGATTTGGCTGGAACAATGGGTCCTTGATAAACTTCTCATAAACGTTTTGTTCATGGGGGATAGGCCTCGACTTTCAATCCATTTTACCACTCCTAAACCAACAATCTAAACTCACCGCCTTGGACGTGATAGGGGGGCTTTCCTTGCTTTCTCTGAAGAGGGGCTCTCTCTTTCATCAATTTAGTCCAGAGTCAGAGTTCGCAGATAAAGAAAACCTTCACTGCAGTCGCCAAATGGGATTTAATTAGCATTACCTAGCTCTAAGACTAGGGAAAAAGCAAGGCATGCTGCCCCAGGTGAACCGATCGAGTCTCCTAGACTTGAAGACTGGCACGAGAGTGAGTTGAAGCCAGGCGAAATAGAATCTCGAGATCGCTAGCTTCACACCTAAGGACAGAAAGACAAAGCCAAGGCAGGAAAGCAGAGAGAGAGGTCAATCACTTTCCTTGGATTCTCTAACATCGTATTCGTACTAACTAACCCCGACAAGAACCCCTTCTTCTCCCCGGAAAATAAGGGGTAAATCGAATATCTGCCCATAAGACAACTATTCGGAGTGCTTACTTCACGCTCTACTTACTTCATGCTTTCTTTACTTCTCTTCTTTCCCTCACTGCGCTCGGTCAACGGTATACCTTATACGGTCAATAACCCTTTAGTCCCTGGTCGGTATCGTCGTCCAATCCATGCTTCGTTCCAGCCTCGGGCGTCAGTCTCCAATCCTATCTTTCGTGAGCAGTGAGGAATAGGTTTTCCTTTAAGTCTCGAAGCAAGCTGTGTGTGGTATAATCCCTGTCTTTCTTCAACTAGTCCATTAGTTGGTCTAGAATCTCCTTCGTGCCGTTAGTAAGATTGAAAACCCTCACTCCGTTCAGAATAAAGAAATGGAATGAAGGACCTTTCCAGTCAGATAGTTCGTTTAGCAATAGTACTTCTAAGTAGTAGCTCGCCGTCTCAGACGTATGGGTCACAAATGGTCTAACACAAGGAAAAAGAAGAGAGGGTTCGGGGGGATGCTCCCCCTGATACGCTTGCTAGGGCCCTTTCTTTCAGCCAGTAACCCAATTCAGCTAGCAACATGGAAGCTGTCTTGTAACTCAATCTAACTAGTGCCTATTCAATGAACTGTTCGTTCCTCTTTCCTTAGGCAGTTGCTTCGGGAGAGAAAACAGATATTCGGCTTTCAAGCTTAGAAGAAAGAGAGAATCTTTATCCCATCCCGCATCGCTTCTACCTTACTATAAGCAATTCATCCATGCATGCCAAAGCCGTCAATCCCAGATTGAATCGAACCTAAGGACTTTCGGAACTGCCTTGCCTTGATTGAGGGAGAAACTCTTTCTAGGGCAGGGGCAGGAGCCACGGGATATAAGGGATAACTTTGGCTAAAAGACTAGAAGAAGGTATTCTATTAACCCTCGGATAATCGAAACTCCCTTTCGGGAGAGAATTGGCTACTTTCTTCTCCTTCGATCCGTGTAGTCTAGGGCAGTAGATTCTGGATCTAAAGGAATTTGCCACACTTACTTCATTGCTTTATTCATGCCTTGACTTCTCGAAAAAGAAATTCCCTTGCAATTACCGAAAGTTGGTGAATGCCATTGAAGATAGGCCGGGAAAGCATTGAATCATTGCCGAGGAGAACTTCACCGGCTTTACACAGCCAAACCAAAGCTTCATGCCATTCTTGAAAGGACGGTGAAATGAAGGTATGAAAGGAGTGAAGTTCTCTTACGGTTCAATCCTCATTTTTCCCTTTTTCAAAGAAAGCCTGGTGTTCTTTCGCCTTGCATAACAAAGACAGACTCTCACCTTTTTTCGTCTAACGAGTCAGTGACGGCAGGAAGTCCCCCGAGGCATTCTACTTCCCGGTTCTTTCTCATATTGGGGTGGGGAGAAATTGCATAAGAAAGGGAAAAACCATAAGTGATTGATTTTATTGTATTATATGAAACTAGAACGAGTGAAAAACCATAAGTGAAGTCGCTTTCGCAGTACTACTACGAATGAACTCGGCTTGACATGCGATAAAGGTAGCCAAGATAACAGAGTAGATCTCGCCCAAAGGTGTCTATGAATAGGCCGGTCACCGGGGTTGAAGCAACTTGCAACTGGAATCGCATGGGTTCGTATGTAGTTGCTAAAGCGAAGCTTTTGGATAGAGTGATCCGTGACGGGGCTAGTCGTATCTATAGTACTTGGAGTTAGTTTGTTGATGTTGCTTAACACGAGCAATTCCAAGAAAGATCTATTCACTTATGAAGAACTTCCGGAGATTCTGGACATGGAGATCCAATTTCTAATTCACCTGTTCGAGGAACAGATAGAATATCTGATTCAATTAGCAGATCAGATGTGGCATTAGTTTGAAAATCCCCAATAATGTTTCGATGCATGAATCCCATTCCGCTTCCCTTCCTGGGGATAGTAGCCCAGCCGATTACTATTATAGGATAGGGATGTCACTTCCGGTAAACAATAGCTAGTTCTGATTCACGTGCACCAGCCCTTCCTTATGCGTCCCCTAATAGTGATTCATTTCCTGCAAACCTTCCACGAGCAGGGGATTCTGTAGCACTGATGACTTTATATGAGGAGGAGGTTAATAGCAATAGTAGACACGCTATGATCTTTGGCTCTTTGCAAGACAAGAGCAGTATAGGAAGCATCGAATGCCATGGTTCTTGTTACAGACTAGGCTGCAAGTGAGAGTGATAGAAGAAGCTCAGCTGTGAATGCTGCCGATGCCGATACCGGAGCTGCTAAAGGAAGCTGTAGCATTAGAAGGAAATGCTAGCTGCTTTTGTGGAAAGATAAATCAAATCTCTAAAAACGTTAACTGACGTTTTAAGAGCACCTTTAGTACGCCATTGGCTTTACTAGTATAAGGTAGTGTATCGAGGGGCTCTAAGCGATCAAGGAGCTTAATGCTTATGGCATAACCCGGAATTTTCTTAGTCTTTCTCCTATTACTATCGTTTACGCTACCGCACAACTAACCGTTCGTTGCTTGGTGTTTCGGATCAATCTCACTCTCGGAAAATAGCAGTTAAAACATTTGTTCTTTTTCCTGTTCTTTTTCCTCCTTTTCCTGTTCCACTAGTTCCAGTTACTGTCTAGCTAGATTTTTGTGCTATGCTGCATTTGTTTGCAAAGAACTGGAAAATAGCAGTTAAAACATTTGTTTCCTCCTTTTCCTGCTTCATGCAATTATTTTCATTCTTTTTACTTGGATCATTTCTGGTTTAGTATAAGATAAAACAGAAGGTTGGTGTTGATACTCAAAAGCTGGAGTCTATGGATTTCCTGGTTTTGCGTTTTGCCCTACCTGGTCAAAGGAAAATCTGTTTACTCTACGGAGTCAATGGAGAAATTGTTTTTGTCAATAATGGGCTTTGTGAGTTGACTTAATTTGACCTGTTCGAGTCTTGTTGGAGTCTTAAGTTCTTAAACGACAATGTGGAAGATAGAGAGACAGTTAGCCGTTCATTCATCCGCTACATGATGAATAGAGCTATGTGGTTATCTTCTTCCAGGTTTGAGGTGACTAAGCGTTGGTACCATAGAAACCTTGGGAAATGGGTAAGATCATGTGATCAGTCTTTCCCTTTTTGGTCACTGAATCATTTGATGTAGAGAAACATTAAAAATCTTTGAAGGCAGTAGTGCATCTTGTCTGTATCTCTTATTTGACTCTCAGTTGCGTTGCTCATTGGCTCTGGTTAGAAAGGGAGTTCTGCACAGTCAGTTAACTCACTGAGCACGTGGAAGTTTTCATTTGGTGGAAAATCCTGAGAAAGAAGGCCCAGGCCAGACCCCTCCATTGGCCAACTCCATAAAGGTGATCCTTTAGCAAACCCGGTCAATTACATGGAGACATTTTTTGGGGTGAAAGGTGGCTAATTTATTTTTGTGATTGCCCTATTAGAGCATCTGATTCTGGAAAGACAGGTTTTAATTTAGTCAGTGGATTCTGCACTTTTAAGAACTAGAAGTCACAGGTGCACAGCAAAAATAAGTGTCTCTTAGGCTGAGAAGGATATTCTGGGGCCACCCAAGCTGCCCTCTATATCTGATGGAGATCTATGGCATTTGTTTAGGGAGGATTGTTCCTTCTTCTACATCCCTAGGATTGGGAAAGATTATGGAGATGAACTAGCTAAAACAACATTTTGTATTTACAAGGCACTCTTTGTTTCTCAGTTTAGTTATCTAGTTTTTCTCTTTTATTAATTTCTTTTCCAATAGATATTGAATAATTGCAAATTTCGTGGGTTTATATTATTTTACATGGTTTACTATCTGCATTTTATTGTAAAGTCTACACCAATGCTACTTTATCTTCATCTGTGAATGCTCTGTTTGTCTAACACTCTTTTGGAGGACTATAGTTTCAAACATGACTGCTTTTTCTGGTATTAGGAGATTGGAGAAAAACTGTCTGAAATTGGAGGCAGGTTGGATTACCCACGTCTGACTAAAGAGCTTGCACAGGACATAGAAACTTTGTGGAGGGATCCTGCAATTCAGGTATATCTAGTTTCATGAATAGTATTCAGCATGTTGATATGACTTCCTGACTCCTGCATTCATGTGGTACTCTTTTCATTTGGAGCATTCTTAAGAATTAATTCTTGCACGCATGTAGGAAACTCATTCTCGTGGAAATGAACTCCAAGTTCCAGACTGCACCAACTACTTCATGGAGAATTTGCAGCGATTATCTGATTCGAATTATATTCCAACAAAGGTCTAAAAAATGGAAATTTAAATGATTTTCATTTTCTGCCAACCCATTTTTACTTTGATTGCTTGATGTTGAAGCCCTCTTCCATGTCATTGTATCTAGTATGGAAATTTTGAAATCCATCTCATATTTTATTTGTTGTAGTAAAATGGGTGGCCCGGTGCATGAAGCTCTTATTTATGCAGGGTCCGAGGAGGGGGTGAACCATAAGGGTTTATCCATCATAGTAATGTGCTTTAATTAGGGATGTGTATGAGGAAGAGGTAACCAATGTTAGGGGATCACTAGCAGAAAAACCAATGATTTTCCTATTACCATAGGATTGCACTGAGGATTGGCATTGAGCCCGTCTCTTTTCATGTTGGTTATATATAAGTTAATGAAACATCTGCGCGAGGAGATTCCATGGTGTATGTTATTTGCAAATGATATAATTTTGATCAATAAGACAAGGGAGGGTGTAAACTCAAAGCTAGAGTTGTGGAGAGATGCTATAGAGTCAAAAGGATTTAAAAATATCTGAACTAAGACCGAGTATAGGGAATGCAGTTTTAGCAAGGGGAATATTGAAAGGGAAGCACCATCAAAGATTGATAACTAAGAAGTACCCTAAAAATTGATACTTGGGATTGATAATTCATTAGAGCGGAGAGATTGAGGAGGTTGTTACCCTGAGAATCCAGGCAAGTTGGAACAAATAAAGATGTGCTTCTGGAGTTTTGTATGATCGACTAGTGCCACTAAAACTGAAAGAAAAATTCTATAGGTTGGCTGTAAGGCTGGTCATGGTTTATAGGTCAGTGTTGGGCAGTTATGGAACAACATATACATAGGATGAGTATAGCCGAAATGAGGATCTTTAGATGGATGAATAGCAAGACAAGAAAGGATAGAATTAAAAATGAAAACATTAAAAGAAAATTAGGGATAGCACTAATACGTAAAAAGATGGAGGGTAGACTTAAATTGTTTGAACATGTCTAATGGAAAAATGGCATTGGTTAGAAAGAGTGAGTTGATCCAAGTCAAAGGTTCTCAAAAGGCAAGGGGAAGGCCCAAAAGGATGCGGATAGAAGTGGTGAGAAAAGATTTAAAAACTCTTGGACTTAATGAAACAATGAACCTTTATAGAGATGAATAGAGGAACAAGATTAGTGTAGCCAAACCCTAATTGGGATAAGGCTTTGATGTCGACGACAAGTAATGTATTTTAATAAACCATGACATGCAACTAAGTGATTCATTTAAAGATCTGCTCAGACTTAAGAGTGGGCCATCTAAAGGGGCAGCCCTGGTACACAAAGCTCCTGTCTATGCGGGATCCAGGGAAGGGGCGGACCACAAGGGTGTATACGATGCAGCCTTAACTTGCATTTTTGCAAGAGGCTGTTTCCATGCCTTGAACCTGTGACCTCAAGGTCACACGACAACAACTTTATTGTTGCGCCAAGGCTCAAGAGTGGACCATCTAAGAGGTGTATTATAAGACCGCATTCTGTTTCTGCCCCCTTTCAAAGTGATATGTAGGAAGGAATGTATGTCCAACAGTTTAACATCGATAAGAGAGGCCGACTGCTTTGACCACCTTCCTGCACCTCAAGTTAGCAATTGGAATGCCATTTTTTGGTATACTTTTGACTGAAACTTAACTGAGGAGCATTTTCCTGCTCTCCAAATGACTTCCATAATGAATGAAGATTAATTCTTTCCCTGGTGGAGGTTAAACCGAAGTGGATGAGATCTTTGTAAGTCAAGAAGAGCCATACTGTCTCCACTAACCCTATAAGAATAATTTGAAATACAGCCTACTTACTGTGAACTTCAAATTAGGGAGTCACTGAAGGGAGAAATATTGTTGGTACAGGCTGCCTCAAGCATAAATACACATGTGAACGGTTTCTTTACCACAACCCTAGTCTTCTGTACATCTTCTTTTTTGCTATCTGGATGTATAACTTCCAAATTAATTCAATGCAAACTAAACTTCGACGTGGGAAAGCAACTCCATAGTCAATTGGATTACTTAATGGATCTGTTGCTTTAGGGTTGGTGATCATCCTCAAAGTACTCATTTGAGAATTATGGTTTAATACTTTAATATCTTGAAGCTTAGGTAAGGCTTAAATTCTTTACATCATGGCCTATGTTAAAACTAGATGAGGTATCTGGGTCAACAAAGTCACTTGTTGTCTGTGAAAAAAGTTCCATGGCACCCTTGTCAGACCTTTGTGCTCTCTGAAGTGCTTGAGAGGTTTGGCTACAGTTCTGTAGTTCTACTTCTTTAGGTTCTTCCTGTCTGGTGAATCTTTTGGTTTAGATATAGAAAGCATCCTCATACTATTTCATTTTGGAACTGCGGCCTAATACTTCAACATCCCAATACATATGTGAGGCTTAGATAGTTTACATCATGCTCAATGTTAGAACCAGAAAAGGTAGGTGGGTTAATGAAGTCATCTGTTGTCTGTCGACAGGGTTCCCCTTGTCAGATCTGTAGATTGTTGTGTTCTCTGAAGTGCGGGAAAGGGACTGGCTACATTTTTGTAGTTCTACTTATTCAGGTTTTTCCTGTCTGGTGCAGTTAGTCGACAATATGGTTGTCATGGATGATATCTAATGAAATGTTATTCCTTGTAAATGCTCTCTAAGAAAACCTTTGAGTTTCTGTACAATTCTATGCTAGTGCGTTGATTAGCATGCCTCTAAGTCATGCCCATATTTCAGTTTTTACTTTTTTATACTTGAATCATTGACATTGTACTTTCTTGTTTCCTTTGCTGGCAATGCTGCTGTATGTTGCAGGAGGATGTTCTTTATGCCCGAGTTCGAACAACAGGTGTTGTGGAAATTCAGTTCAGGTGAGCTTTTGCTCTCAGTAGAGTTTGCCTTTATGGTTTGAGAAACTTTTGGTAACAATATCTTTTCTTACTGTTACATTTCTTATTTTTACTTGGAAGGTTCCTATGGCAGTGACTTGTTAATGATGCACCATGAAGAAATATTATAGTCTTCTTTTCCTTTTTCTTTGTCAGCGTCTCTAACAAATAGAAGCCCTCATTTAATTAACTTTGTAACTTTAGCATAGACAGATATCACTCCTCATGAAGTTTGTGCCAGCTAACTTGGTCAGATGTCCTGTCTCACAAGGTTGTTAGTTCCAATGCACTCATCATTCAAAAAGATAAAAAAAGGAGATAAATAAGCCTTATCCAAATGCCTTTCAGATGGAACCAGTTGTTGCCAACGATTACTTTCTTTGGCAACAGAAACATCTGAAACTTAAAAAGGTAAGTAAGATAATTCATCTCCATATTCTTTCTTGAAGGATGGTCCTTCTCCAGTTCTGGTCTAAGGGGCTACAAATTTGCAACTGAGCATAAATCACTTAGTAAAGAGCTAAATGTAATAGATTATGAACATGTGAGTAACCTCAATATCTAAAAATTAACTTAACCTGCCTACAACAACTTCGAATGTGCTAGAAATCTTTAATTTGCTTCAGGTAGATAATACAGATTCCAAGCTGAATAGCCACTGTATGCTTCTCTTATGATGTTCATAGATAATTTCTACTGCATATGGTTGAGAACTGATGATTTTGACTTATGGGTTAGCAATTGTGTAGATGTTTTCCTCTGTTAAATTTGATTATCTGCTTTAATTGAGGAATATGAGTTTAAACACCTCTATTTCTGCTGCCTGTTCTTTCCAATGATAATCATACTTGTCAAGTTGAGTCTCTGATCCAAAAATTTCAGTCGATCCTTCAAGAATTATTGGTTAATCGTTGAAGTATATGGTTTCTACACTCATCCAAAGCTCATCACTTATCCTTCAAAAGATTATTTGTTAACTAGTATGGTTTGAAGTATCTGGTTTCTCACTACTTGCTCCGGCACAGTCTGCATTTACCATTTCCAATTTGCATCTCCTTAACTTCATGTCTCTTTCTGTTACATTCATGACTTTGATTATTTAGTAGCTTTATAATCTCTTAATATTTATAATACATGCGTGATGCAAATCTCAAATACTGAATGACTGGATCAATTACTCACTGAAAGGGATGGCCTGTCTGCAGTCCTGTTGGAGAGAGTAAAAAAAGTGGTGAAGTTTATAGACTTTTTGATGTTGGAGGCCAGAGAAATGAGAGAAGGAAGTGGATTCATCTGTTTGAAGGTGTTACAGCTGTAATATTCTGTGCTGCAATTAGCGAGTAAGCTTACATTCTTTCATTCCTACAAATGTTGACAGCAGATGTGCACATTGTGTCAATAAAGAATTTGATATACTCAAACAGAAAATGTTATATCATCCTCATATTTCTATAAATGGGGACCAGTGCTGCTTTTTCTCCATTTATTCTTTTTTGCTGAGTGCTTGCATCACTGGATGCCAGTTAGTCGGGTCACCCAATCATGGGGTGCATACTGATAAGTGGTGGCCCAATGTCCTGCTTTACCGCCAATAATGTGGTAGGGCTTGCAACTAGCTTGAGGTAGTGATGTCTATCACTTTCTGAAAGAGTTGAAGATGCCCCCTGGTCTAAACTTCATCTCATCATCCCAAAGCTATGTTTCTTAAGTAAAAGATAGCTGCCCAAAAACCTGTGCCCAGGCCTTCAAGTTTGGGAGACATGATCATAACCAAGACCAGAAATAACAGTATGCTACTGCTCTTACTGATGTTCTTTGAAATGCATCTTAGTCTTAATGAGAGGTAGCTTCTGCTGCAAGCATGAAAACTAGATGCTATAGCTTTTCGAAACTGGTGGTACATTATTAGAGGTCAGAATAGGCATCTATTCAGTTTTATTAGGGGCCCCTATCCTAACTCCATTAGTCCATGTCATATTCAGTCACTTGGAAGGTAGTTGGTACTTTTTTTCCCTAAAGCAGGTGTGATTGTCATTGTTAGGAGAGCCTCCTGAGTCAATAAGTGATTTGTGACAGTTTGACTCAGTTTTGACCTACTTTGTCAAAATTGAAACTCCTGACTCGTTTGAGCTGATAAAAGCCATTTTCTTTGGTCACTAGACCCCTAAATGAATAGGTGTACCCTGGTGACCTTTTGTATGGTATGAGTTCTTAAAGACTGAATTTTATTGAACCAAACCACCCTCGGCCTTATCTGGTGACAGGTATGATCAGGTGCTCTTTGAGGATGAGAACAGGAACCGAATGATGGAGACTAAGGAGCTCTTTGATTGGGTTTTGAAGCAACCATGTTTTGAGGTTATCTTCAATGGCACTTAAGCGGAATGCTTTATATATTTTAGGTTCTAGGGATAAAATTGGTGGGAATGCCAGTTGATCTCAGGTCTGTTTCTTTGGTGCAGAAAACATCCGTCATGCTGTTCCTGAACAAGTTCGATATATTTGAGAAGAAAGTTTTGAAAGTGAGCGCAGTCTTAACAAGAAACATGTATGGGTTACATTTTGTAGTTCTCTAATCTTGTTTTTTGCACAGGTTCCCTTGAATGTGTGCGAGTGGTTCAAAGATTATCAGCCGCTGGCAACAGGAAAGCAAGAGATAGAACATGCTTATGAGTATGTTTCCTGTTCTACAAATATTTTCCATCATCAGGTTCATTTAAGCAAATCTGTTATGTATCTAAGTGTAGGTCTCAATCTTTGAATAACACCATGTATGAGATGATCATGGTTGAGGCAGTTATCATAGTGGACTGATCATGATTTGGGTAGTTATTGTTATGTATCTGCAGTAAAAGAAATAAAAACACAAATTATATTGAGCCTTGGCGGTAAAAGTTGTCGTCATGTAACCTTGAGGTCACGGGTTCAAGGCGTGGAATCAGCCTCTTGCAAAAATGCAAGGTAAGGCTGCCTACTTTAGGCTATTGTGGCCCGCCCCTTCCCTGGACCCCACATAGGTGGGAGCTTTGGGCACCGGGGCTGCCCTTTAATATTTCATTGATGTAGCCACTTTGAGGGGGCAAACCTCCTTACAAGACTTAAAGTCTCATGCCATTTCTCCTCCCTCTTCTTTTACAATACTCCAACATCACTTATTTATAGATAATTTTGTCACTAACCTCTTCCAGTAACCACCCTCTAAAATAACTACTTAAGTAACTAACCCATAATCATTCCACTACAATAACTACCAAAATCATGATCAGTCCACTATGATAACTGCCTCAACCAGGATCATCTCATACATGGTGTTATTCAAAGATTAAGACCTACACTTAGATACATAACATAATCATAATGTTTTTAGTAAAGAAAAAGGGGCGGTTGTAGTTGTAAATATGATTTGTTAATTTAAAATGGAAAGAAGCAAATAGTAAACAATTACAGTGGTCCATTGTACTGGACCTCGTTGCAACAAGTAAGCTTGAATTGGTGGAACTAATAGGACCACTGCAAATACAAGTGTGTCTATCATTTCTCTTCTATCAACAGGTAGATGCTTGTTGCAACGGCTATCTGCTAATTCTATTAATAACGTAGAAGGACAGTAGCCTTTCCAAAAACCTTTTACCAATTATCAGTTTTTCTCAAGTTGCTATTTTAATGATTTATTTAATAAATGTTTATATGTTTAGAAAAATTAATATCTCTGTAGTGTTAATCTGTGGAATAAAAACCAATACAGAATATTTACATAGGACATGCATGGTTATGTGTACATTTCTACCATGAAAGTACATGTACGGTTGTGTCATACAATTTATAGTTCAGGCAGGTGTGTTTAATACTTTTCACGTTCACTTACTTAATCCTCATCTCTTGTTGCCTTAGTTACTATTGTCATTTAAAATGAATGCTAGAAGTGGAAATGCTATTGTGTAGGTATTTTCATATGGACATCCTGTATAGATTGGTTTTGTGAATGTGTTTTCCTATTGATTTGATCCAAACAATGTAACTTCATTGGCAGGTTTGTGAAGAAGAAGTTCGAGGAACTGTACTTTCAGAGTGCTAGCCCGGATCGTGTAGACAGAGTTTTCAAGATCTACCGAACCACTGCCTTAGATCAGAAGCTTGTAAAGAAAACTTTCAAACTAGTCGATGAAACTTTGAGAAGGAGAAATCTTATTGAGGCAGGTTTATTATGACAGATTCCTTCCAAGTGGAAGTCATCTCTAAGGGATGGATGAGAACTGTAGGAGCCAAGCAAAGAGTTGATGATAGGCAGATCAATCTGCTCATTTGTAATTGTCCACAAAAGTGATTGGGTTGGTTATTCAATTCTGTAGTCTGCGGTATCTTGATGCCATCCAAGAAGATCATATCTGGCATTTGCAATTATCGTTACAGCAACGCCTTACCAACCGCTTCTGGTGCCAATGCTGGTTTTGCCCTCCAATTGAATACGTTCATCTACTGTAATAGACTTAAATTTTGTGATTTAGTGTGTATGGAACTGAATAGGCTGAGACTCTACATGGAGTCTCGATGAATTATCTGATTTCTTTAGATTAACTGCATTCTATTTTATTAGACATGATGAGTTTTAGTGATATTTTCACTGTGATTTTCTCCAATTTGTCGATTCTTCATGATCTCTGTGTGGACCTCAACCTATTGGATGGGTCCAGGTTAAATCCTTCATGAGCATGGAACAAAGGGAAGCTGACATCTAGTCCTACCAGCAGCAGTCGGAATAAATATGTTATTTGGGCCTATTCTTGCCATCAAATGCAAAAAAGAAAAAGAGTGTTCTTGCAGCTTCAAGAAGAAATTTCATAGGAGAAAGTCTCACAAAAATCTAGACGAATATGATCACAAGTCAAAATTCAGAAAAGGAAGAAAATGACGATATTTGAGAAAAAAGAAATTCAAAGGAAAGTCTAGAAACATGTGCTATGTTTGTGGAAAATCAGGATACTTCGCAAAACAATGTTCAAAGAGAAAGAAAAACATCAAACTTCTTCAGCAGGTAGCAGCATATGCAGACACAGAATTCTTAGATATAGAATCTATGTTTTCTCTTAATGAAGAATACTCACTAGAAACACTATTAACTATTGGAAAAACATCAAACTTCTTCAGCAGGTAGCAGTATATGCAGACACAGAATTCTTAGATATAGAATCTATGTTTTCTCTTAATGAAGAATACTCACTAGAAACACTATTAACTATTGGTTATATCTATCGTGAAAGTGATTCTGAAAGCTCTTATGAGCAGTTTGCAACTTCTGGAATTGACGAAATATTTCCTACTCTGATTTCCTCATATCCTCCAAACCTATTGTATTCGTCAAACCAACCAACACCAATGGCCCAATCCATCTTCTTACTTACCTATATGCCAAACCTATTGCTGTAATTGCTCTTTTTGACACAGGTGCAGTAGCAATAATTCTTAACCTTAAAATTCTCCTTGAAAAATTCTGATGTCCCCATAGCCAAAAATTCAGAGCCACCAATGGAGACATTTTTACCATTGACAAAATCAGCAAACTCATTCTCATTAAAGTCTTTCCAAACTTCACCATCAAACACAAAGTCCTAAGATTTCCCCTATCAAGCAAAGACCTAATTCTTGGTTTTGACATTCTCCACAAATTTCCTAATCTTCATTGGTCAGAGAAAGGTCTTTCCCATAAACAAAACTTTCTTGCTTGGTCTCAAATCCCAAACTTCCACCTTGTAAACACTTTTGAGTCCATAAAATCCCAATTAGTCAGAGATTGTTGTGTAGAAAATCACACAGAATTCCTCACAAAATGTTCATCGCTTCTCTGGACTCATCCACCATTCTTCGTCTCTCTTCCATTCAAGAAAAATGAGGATATCAATCCTACAAAAGCCAGTCGCAAAGGAATGAATCCCGAGCACCTTGTCCTAACTATTTAAGAACCATCTCAATTACAATCCTAAGGTCTCATTGAACCCACTTCTTCTCAATGGGCATATGAAGCCTTTTATGTCAATAAAAGAGCTGAACAAATTAGAGGAAAGCTTAGTCTTGTTATCAATTATCAACCCTTGAACCAATTTCTTGCGAAAGACGATTTTCCTCTTTCCAAAAAGTATTGTCTCTTCCAACATCTTTCCAATGCCAAAGTTTTCTCCAAATTTGATCTTAAAGCAGGATTTTGGCAACTAGGAGTTCATCCTCAAGAATGTCCGAAAACAACATTTTGCATTCCAAATCACCATTTCCAATGGACTGTCACATCATTTGGCCTCGAGAATGCTCCTTCACAATTCTAAAAAGCCATGATCACTATCTTCAAACCTTTACTGGCTAATTCTTTGATTTACATTGATGACATTTTACTATTTTCTCTAGATACAAATTTTACATGGACAAATCCTCCAATAATTCTTCCACATATTAAAGGAATATAGAAGCATGCTCTTAGAAAAAAAGTTGCTCATTGGTCAAACAAAGATTGACTTTCTTGGAATGACAATTTCATATGGAAAGTATCAGCTATAGCCACACATCTCAAAGAATTCCTAGACAAATTATCTGCCATCAAAATTATATAACATTTTTTTAGAATAGTCAATTATATGGCAGATTTCATCCCCAAAGTTGCAGTCCATAGGAATGTTCTTTCTCAGCTATTAAAGAAAAATCCTCCTCCATGGTCTCCCAGACATGTATTCATTAGCTTTTCAAGCATTGAAGAAATTATCTAATCATTTGGAACCATTATAGATTCTAAGCACAGGGAAAAGTGTCACACCCATGTCCTAAAGAGTAGATTAAAATGTGAATTGGCGAGTTAATCTTCACAAATACAGTGAAACAGGACAAACAATGGAAATTTTATGAAAAATCAAGTAATTAAAAAGTAAAAATTTAGAACATTGAAAAATTGACAATGAAAGGTCGTTCATTAGACTGTGCTTGATAAGAGCTTTCAAACGACACTAAGAGTGCATGAAAAGGATACCAGGGCCCAAAGATCAAAGAGTTTTGCAATTGATGTGAAGGGGGTCCAAATTGATAATGCCCCCTCTAGCTAGCTTGACTAGGTGAGTCATGTGGAAACAGCTTGACTCGCAGGAGTTGAACACAGATGCGTGGAGAGCTTTGCTTTCACGCATCTGTAGTTTGAAGAAATAGGGAAAAACCCATCCTTAACAATTTTCCCCTGGGTATCTCCCTTCTTCCCGATCGACGATCAAGTGCTGGAATTCCTCCTTCTTTGGTGAAAGGAAACCGGTGACGACTTTGCCCTCTCACATGATCATTGTTCTCTCATCTTCTTTCCATTTCTCTTCCCATGGGATTTGCCAGTGATGAAGAAGGATGGATGTCCACCTGAAAATCGACAAACCTTATCCTTGAGCTAGGAAGAAGATTGGACAATAGGTAGGTCCTCCCTCCTACTCTCCTCTTCTCCTTTGTTTTTCTGTTTTCTTTCTAGGCTTATGCTTGTTTTTTCGACGAACTACGACCGTGAAAAACCTATGGGATATAGTGAGAACAATGGAGAGAATAGTGTTGGATTGATGATCCAAACTGTTCACCCTGCTCATTAAGTGATCTGCAATGAAACCCTTTTGGTTTCACAAAGATCTGTTGAGGAACAGCACTGGAATATGCAAAAAAACAGTAACACTGGTGAAGTTTTAAAACTATTGAAAAATCTAGCAAAAAAATGGTTGTTTAGTAGAAATTGAAAAGGGAAAATGCTCAAAAACACAACTTCATCAAATTCTAAATAGTCCCATGTAAATTTTTTGTAAAAACACCATTGTTTATGTCGCCGGTGATGATTGGAATCCGATCACCTTCTTCGGCGATGATAACATTTTTCGGCAAACCCTAAAATTATGAAAAATTAAAATTTTTGCATTTTGGATAAATCAAAGTAATCTCTTCATCTACGAAGATGAATCGTCGATCATGAATTAATTGGTCCTTGAAATTGTGATCGAAAACTTGTTAGTGCGTAGAGAAAAACTGAGATCTTAGCATCCGATCGTTAAAAATATAATCGGAAGGTAGATTTGAGTAAAATATAACTCCAATTAACCATTAGTAATGAATTATGACTAAAACGATGAACCAGTTAAGGATAAATTGATGGGAGATCCTATCTGACAGTCCAATATTCGATGAGTGAGAATTGAAGGTCAGAAAAGGAGATCAGACTATGAATTATGGTTAAAAGCATTGAATTGTGGAATAACTTACCTAAAATGTTGGAAATTGAAACTTCTAGAGTTACGCGCTGAATTTGGACCATCGACTTAAGACCAATGGTGCTAATCTAATTAGATAACGACCAATTAGTGTACAAATTGTCGATCTAGATATATGAGGTTAGATCAATGACATTATGAATAGAGAACTAGAAGTGATTATAGCAAATTGCATTGAATTTTGAAATTTACTTAGAACTTGTATTCGTTGTAGAGGTGTGAGTGCAATATGAACAATGTTGGTAGTTGAATTTTGAGTTGTACCTTGAGAGCAGGTAAGGATCCTAAACCTTTCTTTGTCCTTAAATTCTTGTTGATCAGTTCACTTGAAATTAGCACAATGAATGTGTATAATAAATAGATTATCATATTATATGAATAGATGATATGAATTTCAAGTACTTATTGAAATTGTTCTATGATATCCTCATCTACTATGCTTAATTGTTATTATGATATAAATTCTGATAAAATAGTTAATCCCAAGATAGTAAGCCTTAAGAGCCACCTGGTAAGCTATGATGACGCCTTCCAAGATGGTAAACCTTGAGGGAAAGGGCTACCTAGTTGCTTATGACTATGGTGGAGTCGCCCAAGATGGTAAATCTTGAGAAACAGATTGTCGGTTATCGAGCCTCCTAAGATGGTAAACCCTGAGAGAAAGGGCTGCCTGGTTCTTTGGAATCACGGTGGAGCTACCCAAGAGGTAAACCCTAAGAGATGAGCTGTAAAGGAATTGAGCCTCCCAAGATGGGAAACCCTGAGGGAAAGAGCTGCCTGGTCTTTTGGGATCACAGTGGAGCCGCCCAAGATGGTAAACCTTGAGGGATGAGCTGGCAAACTTGAGTTTCCCAAGATGGTAAACCCTAAGGGAAAGGGATGTCTGGTTGATTGCAACTATGGTGGAGCCGCCTAAGATGGTAAACCTTGAGGGAACTTGACTTTGGAGCCGCTCAAGATGGCAAACCCTGAGGGAACTTGACTTTGGAGCCGCCCAAGATGGTAAACCCTGAGGGAAAGGGTTGCTTGGTTCTTTGGAATCATGGTCGAGCCATCCAAGATGGTAAACCCTGAGGGTCTGGTTACCTTGTTTATGATACTTATAGTGGGCCACCCAAGATGGTAAACCTTGAGGGAGATGACTATTGAATCATGGTAATGATGTCATGCCTGTTTACTACTGCTGAGGAAATCATTAAATGAATATGCAGCTTTGTTGAATGTTATACTTGTGGTTTGCATTTTAATTTAGAATGAAGTTTATAACTTAGTTCCTCATCTGTTGAAATAGAAGTGAATGTCCTATGGTTGGACATGAATGGGGAATTGATATTGTATGGGTTTGTTTGTATGCTATGGCTATTGCTTCATATTTGAATTTGGAATAAACTGCAATTTTGTTCTAATACCCACATGTTATACTTGATAATACATGCTAGCTACTTTGTAGATGACCAGTTAAAATGAAAATGAATGCTCCATCATTGGGTTTGAATGTGCATTTGAGCGTAGTTCAACAAGAATGATATGATATGCATGGGTTTAGTTTTTTTCCTTTACTGGGCTTTGCAGCTCACCTTATTATTTTGCTAGCTACTCTGAGCTAGCAAGCAAATTTTATTGATGTTTTATGATGAATTGTATGGAGATTGAGTCTCGTTTAGGGGCTTTGTAATTGTTATATTATCTATCAAGTAATCCGCATTGCATGCGTTAAATGCATAAGTATAAAAAATAGGAGAGATTCTACTGAAATTTCGGTAGAACTCAATAGTTAAAAGAGGAGAAGATTTTATTATTTAAATGCATAAGTGCATAGGACGAGTACTTAGCTCTCTCAATACTTCCGTTGTAATATAGATATTGAAAAAAAAAAAACAAATGAAAGCCATGTAGGCCTTTCTCGGCCCAATCACTATGCTCGATTATCTTAAATTGTGGCCTCAGAGGTTGGGGTCACGACACCTTGGTATCAAAGCAAGGTGGTAGATCACTTGGGAAGAATTTTTTTATAATTGTCTATAATAGTTAAGGTGTGAATGTTTAGTATCTACTAAGTTAACCTTGTTGTACTCGGATGGGTGACATCCTAGGAAGTCCTCGTGTTGCACCGCTCCTTTTAAAAATGTGAAGCCTTGAGAGATGAATCCTAGGACAAGTGACGTACTGAGAGTTAGTCCCACATTACTTGAGGAGAGGGAACTGAGGGGTTTATAAGAGTTCGGAAAACTCTTTTAGCAACAAGGCCTTTTCCTATAAGGGAAGAACAAAGCTGTGAGGGGGTTGGGTGATATGGGTCCCAGTCTCCAAAGCGAACAATATTGTTGTGTGTGGGACCCTTAGGCTGTTATAGTAGTATCAGAGCCAACCTTTGACCCAGTGTAGGCTAGCCGGCACATGGTTCCTAGGTTACGTGTGGCCATTAACATGCGGAAATGCGTGTTCCCTAAGGTGGGTAGGGCATCGTTAAGTGGGCGGCTGGTAGTGCTGAGAGTTAGTCCCACATCGCTAAGGACAAAGTTGTTGGGCTGTTGATAAGAGTTAGGCGTGACATTACATGCAACAAGGGCTTCTCTCACAATGGAAGAACAAAGCCGTGAGGGGGTTGGGTGATAAGGGCCCCCGTCTCCAAAGCAGAGAATGTTGTTGTGTGTGGGGTCCTCGGGCTGTTACAACAAGTCACTTACCAATCCATTATGTGAAGTCAACATCAACTTTACTTTATACATGAAGTATTGTCATATCGTTGTAAAGAGTCATGTCCTTTTATTTATGTCATTATGCTTAGTCATATCCTTTTACTTATGTCCTTTATGTTAAATCAGTGTAACTTATGTAAGAAGCTTTGAGTCCTCAAATCTCTATATAAGGAGTAGTTATGTAACATATATCAGGAAATTATTCACAATTGATGATATTTCCTCCTTTAAAATAGCATGAAAGAATTATAAAAATACATACTTGGTGCAAGACAGAATTAAAAACATCTCAAACAATGTTTGTAGAGGTCATAAAGAGACTTATTCTAAGATTCACAAGCAGATTAAGAGATTGGTAGATATTACTTGGAGAATACTACCAATTACAAGTTTCCAATGCCCTTCTCTTGATGGACTATTTAGCTATTTGCAAACAAAATTTGCTAGATCTCCACATCAATAAATAGAAACTTATAGAGATGAATACTTGAAGATAAAATGTTATTCATTCAAGGTCAAAGATCTAGAAAATCATTTTGACAAGATGTCTCAGAGATTTTATGCCATCAATGATATGGACGATGTCACTCTCAAATAGGTATTTCTAAACTCAATACTTGAGCCTCTTGGAAATGAAACTCATAAGCTTATGGAAAACATGAAGTTATTACTTCAAGAATCATCTTTAGGAGTTATTTGGCAACATACTCAGCTTGCTTTGCAGTGGTTGTGCAATCAAAGAAAATTTTTCGTAGAAATGAAAAAAAAAGGTAAAAGGATTGGAATTCATGTGAAAGACCAGATTTTGCCATCAAATGCAAAAAAAGAAAAAGAGTGTTCTTGCATCTCCAAGAAGAAATTTCATAGGAGAAAGTCTCACAAAAATCCCAACAAAAGTGCAGCTTAGAAAATTCACTTGATTGATGGTAACAGTTTATTTTGGTATTCAACAATGGGAGTTGCATCTGCCTAGATGGGACAAGCAATGCCTCATGTTGGTCAGACTCATTTCCACATCACCTTGTCAATGGGCTTCAAGGTTGCCTATTTAGTGTTTCAGACTCCGAATAGAGGATCTTTAGTGTTTTGTCTCCCAGCCTGCTGATCATCATCGTCAAGACTTTATCCTAATTAGCGGTCACATGAATCTTATTCCTCTATTTTTCTCTATTAATTAATATGGGTTCATTTAATCCCAAAGTTTTGAAATCTTTTGTCACAACTTCTATTCACATTATTTTGGGTCTTTCCCTTACCTTTTTAGAACCTTCTATTTTGTATTGTTTCACTCTTTCTAACCGATGCCGTTTTGAGTTTCCTTTAAACATATCCAGACCATCCAAGTTTAATTTCCCTCATATTGTTACCTATTTTTGCTACCCCTAAGTTTTCTCTACTATTTTAATTCTTAATTTTATTTTCTTTTGTCTTGCTACTCATCTATGTCAACATCTTCATTTCTGCAACATTCATCCTATGCACATGATATTTCTTAACTGCTTAATGCTCTAATTCATAGAGCATGTCCAACTTTATGGGCATCTTATAGAATTTTATTTTTAGTTTAAGTGGCACTTGCTGATTACACAAAACTCTAGATGCACATCTCTATTTGTTCCAACTCACTTGGATTTTTTAGGTAATATTCCTCTCAATCTTTCCACTCTCATGAATAATTAATACTAAGTACCGAAAGTGGTATTTTACGGAGACTTTTTGATTATCAATCTTAACTGGTATTTTACTTCTATTTCTCTTTTTGCTAAAATTACATTTCGTATATCTTATCTTAGTTTGACTAATTTTAAATTATTTAAATTTTAATGCTTCTCTAAATAACTTTATTTTTGTGTTTACGCTCTCCTTTGTCTTATTAATTAAGACTATCATTTGCAAATAGCATGTATAATAGAATTTTCTCATCCAAATATTTTGCTAACTCATTCATAACCAACGTAATTAACAAAATATTTTCAAGAAAAGATTTTATGATGCATGTTATTTGCAGATTATGTAGTTTGATGAGACAAGAGAAAGTCCGTACACGAAGCTAGAAATACGAAGAGAAGATAAAATATATAAAATATAATTGTAACGTGGAGAAGATTAAAAGTAGAAAAAAGAGACTTGCTGATGGAATGCATTAATGGCCGTTAGTTAGGATGATTGGGATTGTTCGGCTTATACGTTCTTGGTCCACGGTCGGCCGACCTACGTATCGCGTAAAACAATGATGCAGTTTCCAAACCCAAAGGCATTCTCCGCGTTCCATTAAAGCTCCCATATGGTCGGTCTGATGCTGGGGTTGTTGAGAGCGGTGGGTCGGTTGGGCAGCCTCGAAAAGCAAATAAACGCTCTGTTCTAGTCAAAGCGAAACCTTGGGGCATTATACGGCAGTTTCGATTGGCCAGCGGCTTTGTTTGATGGCACCGAAGATGGCAGCTTTTGGCGTGGGGGAGGCCGAACTGTCTTTTCCAGGATTCTCACACGGCTTGTACGATGGAGATGGAGACTGCCGTGAACCACTTTTCCTTGCATCGCGTTTCGAAAGGTCGTTCCTGCTGCCCTTTTGACCCCACGGACCGAATCCCTCTCAAGTTCTCCGATGTACAACTGAAAAGTGCCCAAATATTCTACAACCTGTTTGATTGGTGCTTGCATGGAAAACGATGGAAAGTGAATGGTTTCAGCTGTTTGGTTTGAAATGGAAATCTATTCCCGTAAGAAAACTCGGTTCTAAGTTGTAAAACAAACTCTAGCTATCGGCCAAATTCATTTTCCCTCTATTATAACATGAATCTCATTTCCCAGGAAACTAGGGAGGTGAAGGAATGGGAGGGAAATGGATTTCTTTGGAAATATTCTTTTCTTTTCCTTTTGAGCTATAAATAGAGGTTAGCTCTTTATTAGAAACAACTAAAGGGCAACCCTCATGCACGAAGCTTCCACCTATACGGGGTTCGGGGAAGGAGAAGATCACAAGAGTCTAAAGTACACAGCCTTATCTTGTATTTTGCAAGAAGCTATTTTCACATTTTGAACCTGTGACCTCAAGGTCACACATCGACAACTCAAGTGAAAAATAAACAGGTTCTCTTTTTAAGTAAGTCTTTCTCTGAGTTCTCTCATTTCTAGCAAGTGAGAGCGAGAGGAGTTAAAGACTTGTGTTTTGCAAAGTCAATTCTTACATATTTTCAGCATGTGGGCTGTTGGATTCAACTTGAGCAACAATTGGGGGTTGAGTTACTTGATTCTCTTCCCAAGGAAGCTTTTGAGCCAGAAATATCAACTTTAGGAGAAGAAGGGTATTTGAAATTCTCTGGTAATATTGGGTAAGGTGGCAGCATCCGGTGGAAATTGGTCTACTTAGAGTTGGGCAAAGAAAGATGGGGGCTAAGTTGGGTAAATTTTACAACTCGACTTTTTAACCAAGTAATTTTGCTAGGAGATATTATTATTTTGTGCTGGGTTTGGCTTGTACCATTGAGCACGCTGTGGAGTTGACGACGCCTGCTGTCATGGCTCGGTAGGCGAGACCATTCCAAACCGAGTCTTCCCGGATCAACGTGACCAGAACCGTCCATCTGGTGGGCCCTGCAGGCATTTGCTGCACAACAATACTCGTCTGGTCTAAGAGACCTTAGCACACTGATATTTGCAGCTCAACAGTTTGGTAGAAAAATGCAAAATGCGGTTGAAGGGAGATGCATCGACGCGGACAAGTTGATGGCGTAGAACGGTAGAAAGGTCTCTCCAGGCAGTTTCACCGAAATTCTTTTCCTAGAGTGGACAAAACCCGGTGACTCTAGAAAGCAAGAGGCAGAAATTCTAAACTGCTTGGACTCGACTGAGTTCAGAACTGAGTTACCGCTTTTAGCTAGCATGGCTAGAAGCACCTCGAGCAAGGTACAGATCATGGGTCTGTTCTACATTTTTTCTTGGATGCAAGCAGAGCTTGATTTACGCACTTTCATCTTGTTGGGCTGCGAATAGTAGAATACCGGAAAGCTTATAGCTGATTGATTGACCAGAGACACTCACGTAACTCTGCCACCAAAGACCATAAAAAGGTCCACCTACTTCACCTGTGTCATTACCTTAAGGGTCCAGAACCTTACTACAAAATATCTAACTTCTACCACCTTTTAGACTTCTAAATATTTGCAGGGGCATTTCTTGAAACCGAGTCTTCTAGAATTACGCCTCAATCTATATATTTGCAAACACGGGCTTAAGTCTCTGGAGTGGCATCTACATGCTAAACATTCTCTCTCTGGGCACGCAAGCTTGAGTGACAGGCTTTGCAACATAAGTCCGTCACAAGCCGTTGGATTTAGAGTTACTTTTAATTTTTTTTAATAGCTATTGAAAACACAATAATGTCAAGTTTACGGGGAGGAGGTATTTAAAATCGCCACATTACCCTGACAGTACTGGGTTAAGAGGCTTGAAGGGGAGTTTGGAGTTGTCGAAAGCAAACTAAAAAAATAGGGCTATGTAAAGCTTCGGATTAGAAGTTAAGGCTTGAAAGGGAGCCTTGTGCAATGGTAGAGTTGTGTCGTGTGCTTTGAAAGTTATAGGTTCAACGTATGAAAACATAAAATACAAGATAAAGCTGTATATTATTGACCTTTGTGTTCGCCCTTTCCCTAAACTTTGCATACGCGTGAGCACCCTTTTACTGTAAGTTGGGCGAACGAAGGACGCAACCGAGTCAAGGAGGAGAAATTTGTCTTTTGAGTAGAAGAAGGGCCAAATGGGGGTATTTAACCGCTCCCCGCCAACTATAACGGCAAAAAAAGAGAAAAGGAAAGCAGCCGAGCGAGACGCAAAGATCCTGCGCCTAAGAGCCCATTCCAGACGTGTTGGAGTGTCCTGAGAATATTCTTTTCCCTCTTTCTTCTGTCCACGCCTTTCGACCGTCTTCCTCTCTGACTTCTCCCTCCCTCCCATTTCACCTTCTCGGGACAAACCCTAATATTTTCCGTAAATTCGTCTTTCCCGGCTTTTCTTCCGACCTTACTTCTCACGCTTTTCCAGGTTCGTGGATTCTTCCCCTTTTTATTATGTTTCATCGAAGATTCGAATAGCTACAAATCTGAATTTCGGGACATTTTGATTTGTAATGAATTGCTTGGATGCTGGTGGAGGTTCTGGTTTTTGGGGGATTTATTTTTTATGCGGAGAATGTGATGATCACCGGTTGCTTTTTCTTGGACTGTCTGCTTATACAAATTGTATATGCTGAACGAGCTATTGAATTTTGCATTGTCATGAAGCCTTCTTTTTGTATTACGATCGCGGAAAGGAGAGAAGTGAATTGGTTTGGTTGTTGTTACCATTTTGCTTATCCTCCAAAATTCTATTGTTGCCCTGTTAATACCTTGGATCTTGTTTTGCTACGGCCTGTTAGAAAGATAAGGTTTTTCATTAAGTTTGGGGACATAGGATGGTTAGTTGGTAGCATGTGCATGGGCTGAACACAACTTCTGACCACTTGATCCAGATGGAATAGGTAAAAGTTCAGCTCAAAATGAGAGGCTTCCATATTCAAACAAAACTTTCATCAGTCTGATGGCTATTAGAATCGTTGAATATGTTTTTCATTTTGGCTATAGTCTATTCATGCGGTGTTACACTAGGTAATTGTCTTGATCATCATTTATCTTCCACGTATATGGAAGATAAAGGGAGGAGTGATTTCTGTAGATAGGGCAAGTCGTGTTACTGTCTTCCTCTTCATCTTCTAAGGGGTTTGCAGGTGGCATTATCAATATTTTTGTTTTTACAGACAGTATGTTATCCAGCTGAAGTGGATATTTTGTCTTGTTTCCTATGTAGCAGATGCCCGTTGTTTGGAGCCTCATATTAATCTAGCTTCCTTTTTGAAAACTTTGTACTTATTTAAGCGTTTAAGATGCAGTTGAAATCACAACCTTCAGCTCAAGAAGAATCTCTGCTTGTTTTCTCCTACAAGTCATTTTCTCAAGCCTTGATCTGGTGGAAAGTATTCTTGTTGCAACACCACACTTTACCTCTCATTGCACTGATTGATCCATACTGAGTCCTTATTGTTTTTTCTTTCGGCCCCTGAATTAAGACTAATTTTCCACTCCAAGTACTTCTGGAACAGAAAAACAGATGCTTGCCTTATGATGTGATATGTCATCTTCCAACATTTAATGCCTATGGGAACTTCTCATTTTCCATTTTTAGGAATTGAATTGAAGAATCTTCAAACTGCTAGGGAGCTTATTGGTACTCTGCTTTGTAAATATTAAGATATGCTGCTATAAACCTGCATACATCATTACTTTTTAAAATTCCTGCAGAATACATATTTTTACACAAGATATAATATTTTCTCTTAATGGTACACTTCTCTATGGGGTTTAGTAAATGCACAGGAACAGAGGGACACTAACAAATATAATATCCTATAGAATCATAATTCTTTTCTTTGTTATGAACAATTAATTGTAGAACTTATGATGGGTGATAGTATACCTTAGATTATCTATGTCTCACAAGCTAGCTTTACATTTCTTTGTATGTATGATAGTTTATTTATCTTATTGCTGTTTTCACATAGATGTGTTCGGTCTCTTTCACTTTTTCTGCTTTGCGCCGTATAGGTTAACCATCTATACCCCCCCACCTAAGGGATGGAATGTGGTAAATGTTGCATGGTCTATGCCAAATATTTTTAGCTATGTGTTTGTACATATACATTTTTGTTGCTTTCATTAGATAAATGGGATTGGGATACTCATTTCTTAAGATTATTAACTGTTACAGGTATACTAATAGAGCTGCACTATTCTGGGGTGCAACTTTTTCCATTCTGGTGATTCGCAGTTTAGGAGTTTGGTATTGCCAGTGCGTAACAGAATATGCGGAATAATTGGTTATTTTTCATAAATATAGATTTTGATAGTGGATCTCCATATATCTTTCCCTTAGAACCCTACATACATCATTCCAATTACTTCTATATCCCCGGAAGTTTAGCTCTTCGGGAAGCATTTAGTTGTATCTCCAAGCTTGCAGGAGCTCTACTTTTTGGTATTTCTGGTGGATCAACTTCCAGTTTACGCCAAAAATTATCTAGCAATGGACAGGGCTCAAGACCCAGAAACTGTCAGTCTTGTACACGAGTGAAGAATATCACTTCTTGTGGACATAATGTTGGGCCCTTGCAGTTTGGGTATAGATCAAGAGCAGAATCAGCTCCTCCATTGCTTTTGCATAAGATTGTCTGCTCCACGATAAGACACCTGTGGAAGGAAGTTGAGCATCTTCAATCATTTCCAATCCTAGCATTAGCTGCTGCTCTTGTTCCACCATTTGATAATTTGTAAGTCTCCATTTCCATTTTATTTACTGGAAAGATTATTGTTTTCATGTGGCTGCTTCCCAAAGTGGATCTGTGCACTGTATAGTTCTTTTTGAATGGCTGGAAACATGCTGAAATAATAACATGTTGGAGCACTTTGATTAATTTTGTATATGTTTGTTCTCTTCATTTAGTTTTTACTTAACTCGTTTAGAAGGAAGAACAAAAAAACCAATTCTAGCTTAATGTTTTGTTGATTGGTATAAGATCTTCGAAGGCACTAGTTGTCCCACTGAAGAACATTGATGAGCAAATCAATGGAAGCATGGACCAGTCACCAGGAGTGGGTGACCTTCAAGGATGTTCTAGTCTTTACTTGTCAGATATAAGCTGGAGAAGAGACATAGTGGAGGCAAGAACTGGAATTAAATTCCCTACTGTTCTGGCCGATGTTTTAGCT
Organism: Warburgia ugandensis; assembly: GCA_035236585.1. NCBI lineage: Eukaryota > Viridiplantae > Streptophyta > Magnoliopsida > Canellales > Canellaceae > Warburgia > Warburgia ugandensis. The sequence continues at coordinate 15,200,475 of CP141126.1, forward strand.
GGAGATGATAATTCCCATCTAATTCCAGAGGTCAGTATTCTACAAACTATTATATAGAATTCTACAATGCATCTTTTACATGTGGAGTTGTCATTTAAGACACCAATCATGACAAGGTTTGGAATAAACTGCTATTTAAGTCTCCACATATGTTAAGGATCCACATGCTTATGTGCACATCCCATATAATTGTATTTTTCTCATGCTATGTAATGTGGTTTATTTATATGTATCTTTGTTGAAGACTGGCCGACCCCTAATTGGGATAAGGTCTTGATGATGATGAATATTTGTTGAAGACTAACCATTTGTTTCAGATTATGTCTTTCTAGAAAATGACACATTGCCAAACAATTACACCATGACTATGAGAAATGGTTAGTTAATTGAAGCATAAGGAACCTGTCGAACTGAAAACAACCTTTTAAGTAGTTACATATTAAAAGTTGGAGGAATGCTAGGTCAAAGGCCCTAAAATGACCTTCTATAGAAGTGCCCCTCATTTGTCATGGAGGAGTCCCACCTTTGGATGATCGGAGCCATTCATCCTATTGCTCTAAAGGAAATTGCAAGAAGATGGTTGACTTCAGTGACAAAGTTGCACCAATTAGGCACGGTCTGTCCCTTTGGGGTGGTTAGTCAGGACGGAATTGAATTCCATGGTGGATCCTACCCTTTCGTGGAGTTTGCTCTTGAATTCTCCCATAGGTGAAATCCATAAGTAGATTCATTTCACCTGTCAAGGGTTTTGGCTGGAATCAGAAATCTTTTTGTTAACGTGGTGGATTTCACCTGCTGATGAATTAAAAAATGCATTCATGAAAGGGTGGAATCCACCATAGAATTCAATTATGTCTTGAGTAACGCCCTTTCATATTATTAGCGGAGTCCCTCTTAAAACATGCTTAATGTTTTGTCGATGATTTTAGATAATAGAAGTAAAGTTGCTCAAGGTTTTAGAAAAACGTAACTCAGAACTAGTGCTGTGCTGATGATTATTTCAACTACTAATCTTTTGGAAACTGAAGTTTACTAAAATTCGAACTTGAGAAATAAATAAACAGTTACAGATCAAATTTAAGAAAGAAAGAATGCCAGAACAGTTGCGGGTTTGTGAAAGGAATTTAAAGTGAGCTGGTATTATAGTTCTGAAAATTTCCAGAACTATAAATAAGCCGCTCACATTTCAATAAAAACTGTAACTGCTGTGAGAAACATTAAAAAAAAAAAAAAAAAAAAAACCAGTGAAAATTTCGATAGCAGTCTGAAGTACTAGTTCTGAAACTTGTAAATTGAAATACAACATAACAATTCAAGTAAACCTTGGTAAAAGGCATGATTAAAACTTGGTCTTAAGCTTGAAGAAGAAATTCTGGAAATGAAGAAGTAATCATCACCTGATATGTGTATATTGATGACGGACCTTACTTCTTGAATTGCTAACAATTATCATGTGACATCACTATTGATTCTGGTCATTTATCAATGGTAACAAAACCATTTAATTATTGTTTCAGGTACTTGTCGCAACTGGCTCCAGAAGCATGAGAATAGTCAAAATTAAATCCCTGAAGGTTTATGCATTTGGTTTATGTGAGTACTTCTTTCTTTTATCTTGGTAATTTATTTGTCATCCTCTTAAGTTGTTACTTTCATGTTTTCTTTCGTACCAGCTTGACACTGCAAGCAGCTTTTAACCATGTCTAAAATTTTGAAACTTTAATGTGTTGAAGTAATTGCATTAATCTCAGTTGTTTCTCTGCACAGATATTCACCCTCATTCTGTCTGTGAGAAACTGGGTCCAAAGTACGCATCTGTGCCCATTAATGAGCTAAATAACCGCTTGGAATTCTTTGAGGATCTTCTGAGGTATATGAAATACTGATATAATGTCTTTAAGGCTTCTAAGGTTTATTTGTTGTTTGCCTGTGTAGTAGAATTTTCTCTGGTGCTTCCTAATACCTTTCCTTTGACACTGCTACAGGGAAGATATTCATATGACTCTTAGGCTTGTGGTTAATTGCAATGGGTTGAAAATCAACACAGTGCGCAAGTATGTTACCTTTCCTCTTTCAGATGTTCTTGTGAAATATAACTTTCCTATAGGTTTCTTTGCAGTTCAGCTTTCTGATTCATCTAAAGTTACTATTCTTATCACTCAAACTCTAGTTTAAAAATCACTAATTGATGAAATATTTTAGGAGAAATATTTCATCATGCCAGCACCTGGTCTCTGAGCAGCCAGGCCCGTTAAGATACCCTACTGATCTCTGCTATTCAATTTGCTTGTGTTTTTGTCGTTGTTGTGTGTATAATATTTCTGTGTATACACACTCTCTGGATCTGCTCAATACATGTACCAGATGCAGCTTAAATCTCAGTTGGTCTTTGGGTAATTTACTTACTGGGGCCAAGTTGACAGAGTTGTGTCACAATGTAAGGCTTTAAAATATGTAACCTGGTGGTGGCTGAATCTGAAAATGATGAAAAGGATCTGGATTTCTGACTTGTTTTAACAATTTGCAGTGCCTTTGAAAGATCCCTTCGAGCACGCTTGCTGAAGGTATGGTGCAGTATCCATCTAAATCCAGCAGCATGGTTTTTGACGTGGTGGATCCCTTAAAATTGAAACTGTTCTGACTTATCACTTCTGTTTGGTGTTAAGGTTAACCCTGAAACAGATTATCACTGCTTGAGAGCATTTGGTTCTCATTTCACTAAGGACATCCCATTACCCGTGGTAATTAGCTATTCTCTCATCAGCCTTTTCATTGAATCAGTTTGAAGATGATTTGACATCAATGCAAATTTCAGGGCACAACAATAGATTTTCGACGAACAGCTGATGGTCAGCTAATAACAAAAAGTGAGCATTTGCTGATTTTGGCTTTATATGAATTTTGAAACTTCAAGCATTATTGGCCTAACTGAGTGAAATCGTAACATGCAGTTGATGATCAACAAATTGGAGCTGTTCATAGCAAAGAATTATGCAGTAAGTTAATCTTTTCCAGTTTATTAGTTTCAGCATTATGACGAAAGCTAATTTTATTGTATTGTAAGAAAATAAGCGTGAAAATGATAAATATAATGGCTTTTGGATTAAATCTGAAGTTACTGAGGTCACTCAGAAAACCACACTTCTGCAAACTAGTTGTCGGAAAACAGTTAAGTCGGTGTGACTCAATGCTAGTTTAAGTAGTCTTCTCAACCTAGAAGCATTCTCGCCATACTCATGGCTAGGCTGTTATCCTGATCTGATTCAGTCTTTGGCTTACGTCCAAGAACTGCATTAGCCTTGGCAGTCTGCTTCTCGTATGTCTGAACTATTCTAACCAGTAGCACTGTTGCCACCATATGAAGTATAAAAAAAGTAGTGTAGTTTTTTCCTGTAGAGCTTTTTACAATTGAATTGCTTCTACTATGATATATATAATTTAATACTGTCAAATTAGTCACAGTAAACTTCCCGTTGCATTAATGTCCCTTTCATTTGTGTCATGAAAAATCGGCTGAAAATGAAGATGTATTTTGGCAGGGGCTTTCTTCGATATGTATATTGGGGATGTTCCTGTATCGGTGCAGGCAAAGGAGGAGATTGCTAGAAATGTTGCCGGCATCATAAAGAGATGTTAGCGAGGCTGGTTCTCTTTCCCTTTTGCCTCCATACATTTTTTTCATGTGACGGCATGCTTACATGGAGCTCCCAAAAATCTCCCCGACATGTTGTTCCACTGCTGCTTATATGGGTACCTCGTGGTCATGGTAGGGTAAGCAAGGATGGGGAAGGTAAAGGCCATTCTAAGGTCAGATCCGACTGGTAAAATTTAAGTTCGAATGTTTCCTTTGAATGGTGAGTGGAGTTGAGGCTACAGGCTAATTCAAAAGTGTTGATAATATTTCATTCTATCCAAGGTTGCTAGAAAGTCTTAAAGATGTGATCTAATCGACCCCAAAATGCATATCTATTTGGATATGTAACACTTCTTAAACTTAAAACTGTTCTCCCAATTATTATGTTATTATCAATTTGTTATGTCCTTTTCTCTTACTTTCCGGTGTTGACCAACTGTTCTTCCACCAGACTTTTATTTTTGTTTTTCCTATGCGCTCGGTGATTCCCATGTATGGCCATGAATGACTTCATGATATACACTTCTTTTTCACTGATAAAAACCTCATGGCATAGACTTCTAACATACAATCAAGGATTAAGCTACTCCGGAAGAGCAAAATCTTTCTCTGCTATTTCCTGCCTTGAAACATAGGTAAATTCATCCAGAGATAGATAAAGTAGCCTAAAAAGCTTGGGCTGCTTGTGCGTAAATAATTTTATCTGACTTTTAAGGCTGCAAATGAAGGGAAGCCTTGGTAGTGCAACAGTTGAGTTGTCGTCGTATGACCTTGAGGTCACGGGTTCAAGGTGTGGAAACAGCCTCTTGCAAAATGTAAGGTCAGGCTGCGTACTATTGACCCCTGTGGTACACCCCATCTCTGGATCCCACATATGTGGGGCTGCCTCTTTTTTTTTTTTTAAGGCTGCAAATAGGAAAATTTTCACTATTTCAAAGTAGGTTAATTCATGATTCTTATTCCCGTCTGGTGGACACGGTACGGTCACCTACGAGAAACGTTTTCCACAGGCCTTGTGCTGCCAGTAATAATCTTCTCAATGAGAGATCTACAGTTTGTCAATCAACAAGTTTTAAAGCTTTGTAGTCATTTACGTGTTTAAACGTTATTCACTGATACTAGTATCATTACGTGCATGTATGCCTCAGCTGGAAAAAAAATGTGCATCTTCAGGAGGAAAATTTTCCAGGCCAAGGTCGTGTGCATGGGTGGGTGTGTGAGTTTGGCTTGGGGTTATCCACGAAAACCTTGCTTGCCTATCAAAGAGAAATGAAAAAAAAATGCGAACTCCGTGAGTGGCCCTAATTTTACTTTTAGTAGTCACAGAGGGGCTAGTCTATCTCAATCCTCTGATCGGTGGCTTCCACGTTCATGCTTGCTGTTTTGAGGGAAAATAAGAGGTTCTTCTCATTCAAGATGCAAAAAATTGCAATGCACCAGATCGATTGCCGTACATGCATATAGTATGTACATAAAGCGGGCTTTTCCAGTGGACCAAGCTATTAGTTTCTCATTATCATTTGAAAATCATCCCAACTATATTTCCATGTTTCTATTCTTAGTGTTTGATTTCCTTGTTTTTATTCTTATTATTTTACTCTTTATGTGAAACAGCCTCTTGCAAATGCAAGGTAAGGTTGTATACTTTAGGCCTTTGTGGTCCGCCCCAGATCCTGCATAGGCAGGAGCTTTGTGCACTGGAGCTGTCATTTTTTTTAATGTGATTCACTCGGTTGATTTACTAGTAGGAAGTATCTTGATATTCATATCTGTACTTAGTAGTTAATCGGTGCCGAGATCCTCAAAATGGAAATAAAAGTTTTAAGGGTTGACCCCAATATTCCCTAGTTGCAGCAGAGCTTGTTATATATATATTTGTCAGTAGTTTACAGTATGAAAGAAGCAATCAATTTCTATTCATGTGATAGCCCAACCGTTCGACATCCTAGGATCAGATATTGACGACACCCTTATGCACCATTCTATCAGTTTAAAATGCACACAAAGTACTTCAAGTTATTATTTTTTTAATCTTCTTTTCGATCTTTAACAGATCTGGAATATATAAGCCAAAAGATCCTACGACCATGAACAAGAGAATCATGAGATAGGATTTATTTCACGTCTTTCATCTGTTGCAAAACCATTCATCCATACACCACTCAGGTTCATCGGCAGCCTTAACGATTTGCATGTTGCCGCTAAATCATTGATTTTGCGTGTAGAATCCCTTGACAGCTAACTGCAGCTAGAGGTAAATGGGGCAGGGCAAAGCTCTTGGGTGATCCAAGGCGTTCGTGTTATTGGTTCCATACAGAGCTAATCGGAGAAGTGTTAGTAAAGAGAGAAGAATGCCATTGCAAAGCAAGGGATTGCCGTGGATGTGTCTGCTACTATTTGCACATTATTTTGCTGCTTCTTTTGGTTTCTTTCCCGAAGTTGGAAAAAACTGAAAAACCCCAACTTGCCCAAATAGAGTAAAGAGAAAGGTACCCAAATCCCCGATCCTGCGCTTTCTCCGGGAGTCTTATAGGCTACAAGCAATTCCACGTGTTCTTGGACGAACAGTCAATAACCACGAAGTAAACCAACACGCAATTCAGTTCCCCAATACCCCGGAGACTAAACGGAAAGCAGAACGAGCTTGTCCTGTTCTTACATAAAACCTGATTATTTGCCCAATCACGCTCAATCTGCAGCCACAGAAGTTGTCTCTGTTCCGTACCTTTCATTTTCCATTTTGGTTTTCTTTCATGGTCTGAGGGAGCAAGATGGGCCTCTCTACTAGAGATTTTGTTTCAATTATCTTCGCCTGGTTGGCTCTCTCTAGCGGAATTTTACCGGCTGTAGATGGACATAATTACAAGGATGCTCTCACAAAATCACTTTTATTTCTTGAAGCCCAGCGGTCGGGAAAGCTCCCACCCAACAATAGAGTTAAATGGAGAGGAGACTCTGCCCTCGACGACGGCAAGCTTGCCGACGTATGTTCTGTAAATTATGGTTCTTTCTTTCAACAGGAATCGAAATGCTGCTTTTTCAGTCGAGAGTAGTAATTAAGGTTATGATTATCCAATGGACCCATGTGGCCAATGCCTAGGAGTTGCACCAAATAATCCTTACGTATGATTTTGCTAACAGCGCTACCTGTTACTGGCAGCCCCCAATGGATCTCACTGGTGGATACTACGATGCGGGAGACAACGTCAAGTATGGGCTACCAATGGCCTTCACCGTAACTACTCTTGCATGGTCTGCTCTCGTCTACACGGCTGAATTGCAGGCAGCCGGAGAATACAACAATCTCCTCTCCGCCATTAGATGGGGTACCGATTACTTATTGAAAGCTGCTTCCAGGAAAAACCGTTTATATGTGGAGGTGGGAGATTCGTGTGCTAGAACTTTCTATATGGAAATTCTTTTATTAATCTCATGTTTTCATTTTTGGAATATTTGGTGGTAAAGGTTGGAGATCCACAAATCGACCACCAGTGTTGGATAAGGCCGGAGAACATGAATACCCAGAGAACAGTTCTGAGGATAGATGAGAGCGAACCCGGGACGGAGATTGCTGCGGAAACTGCTGCTGCAATGGCTGCTGCTTCGATTGTTTTCAGGAGAGTTGATTACGAACATTCACGGCGAATCCTCAATAAAGCTAAATTGGTGAGAGAGCCAATCTGTGATGACTTATTTCTCTTTGTCTGGGATGATGCATGGTTACTATTTAAGAGAATTAACGTTTCTATAAATTTCTCGGCAGCAATATGAGTTTGCACAAAACCACAAAGGAACCTTCGACGGGGAGTGCCCATTTTATTGCTCTTTTTCAGGGTATAATGTAAGATCTCTCTCTCTCTCTCTCTGATAATTATGTGCTGCTAGTAGTCAGGAGTAAGACCCAGTATATCGTACGGCCGATTGTAAAAGTGGAAACCAGATTTTGATGATCCAAACTGCTCCATTTCTTGGTTGATAGTTGGGTCATTGCGTAAGCTCATCCAGTGGATGATCCTAAACTTATGCTCTTTTGAGTTTCAAAATGTGACGGTAGAACTGTGCAGGACGAGCTCCTGTGGGCAGCATCATGGTTATACATTGCGACCGGAAAAGAGAGGTATTTCAGCTTCCTCACAGAGGAATGCATCTCTAATAATGTCGATGAATTCAGTTGGGATCTCAAGTACGCTGGCGTTCAAGTCCTTCTATCCGGCGTAAGAAGTCCTGCCCCCCACCTCTCTCTCTCTCTCCCCAATACAGTAATTTATATACATATTTTTGCAGTTATACTTAGACGGGGAGAAGAAATTCGAGAACTTCAAGGTGCAAGCTGACCATTTCGTTTGCGCAGTTCACCCAGAGAGCCAATACAAGATGGTATACATCTCCCCAGGTATACACAAACATATATGTATAGTTTTTTCTTATTAGCATGACAATGATAGAGTTGTAGTCGTGTGACCTTGAGGTCTTTGGCAGCTTCTTGCAAAATGCAAGGTAAAGTTGTGTACTATTGACCTTTGTAGTCTGACCCTTTTCCACATATATAGAAGCTTCGGGCTGCCATTCTTCTGGTGTGCCATGGGCAGTCGCGTGTGTGAAACATCACACGAGATTGCGATCCAAATACTATATTTTTATACTCGGTTATGATTTCAGGGGGTTTGATTCACCTTAGAGATGGGGCTAACATGCAGTATGTGACTAGCACAGCCTTTTTGTTTAGTGTATACGGGGATATGCTCGCCAAACATAACCAAGTTGTCAACTGCGGTGGTCAAACGTTGGACGCTTCCAAGCTCTTGGCCTTTGCCAAGCAACAGGTAACCCCCGACTCTTCCCCTCTATAATTGATTTGTTACATTGATAAATTTTCCAATATTAAAATTTTATTACAATAATGAGGCACGCCTACATCTATAGAGATAAAAAAGGGTTCACGAGTGAATGATCCTCGCTATTCATCTAGTAGGACCCAATTTGGATCTCCAATGACTTGAAGGGTAAAGCAATATTACAGCGATGCATAATCTTCCATGGTCCATGTTCCAGAACCCAAATACATTTTTCTCGATCTTCAGATTGTTTGACTGGATTGATTTTGGGTCTTTGGTGATCTAAGATCAAGCATAGGTGGCCATAGGTAAAACTGGACGTGTCTCATTGCCACAATGAGGTCACTCAAATATGGATAGAGTCTCGCTCAGTAAAGAGAGTTATAGATTCATCAGATCATGATACAGTCTCCGCAGGCTACTTATAGTATAGCAAGCAACCTGCAGAAAAAGGCTAGCTAGCTAGCGCGCTATGACAACACGTCGTATTATACGTGATAAGGGCTAACCACAGTCATTAATAGGGCCTGCTAAACTACATGAGGGCCTCTTAACCCTTCTTCTCCTTATGAGCAATCTTAGAAGTTAGGATTGCTAGACGTATATAATACCATTAGCCTACTTCTTACAAGCTTTAAGTTTTTAGGTTAAATGGTAAACCAACATAGTATAAGAGTTTTATGGATTGTAAGGTTGTGAGTTCAAATTTTGAAACCTCCCATTTATCAGATTCATCATGCAAGAGCCCAAAGATGACTTGCCATGATCAGATGATAAATCAACAAGAACCCGTCCTGTGGAAAGGTGCCTTGCTCAAGAACTATTCTCTTCACACGCATATGCAACCATAATGCATGGTATTACTCCCGTAGCCATGGTTTAAGCACTGCTGACCTGAAACTCATTTCCCCTCCTCTTGTAATTCACAGATGGACTACTTGCTAGGCGACAACCCCGCGGGATGGTCTTACATGGTGGGTTACGGTAGCAAATGGCCCCAACAAGCACACCACCGGGGCGCTTCGGTGCCGGTGCTTCCACCCGGTGAACAGGTGAACTGTGGCATGAGTTTCGTCAACTGGCTCCAGCCCGACGCTCCGAACCCGAATGAGCTAACTGGCGCGATTGTGGGTGGGCCTGATCGCTTTGATAACTTCGATGATAAACGCTGGGACTCTTCCAAGACTGAACCCACAACTTATACTAATTCTCTTGCTGTTGGTGCATTTGCCAAGCTCGTCTCCATGCAATCTGGCTGATTTCTCCACTGTCAATAGAAGCATGTATTCTTCTCTATATTGAGATGAGGGTGCTTCGGCAGCATACATCTCGGATGGAGCTGGCTATCTCACCTGCCTGGTTTAATGAGAGTTTAGATGGTTTGTAGAGATTAGAAATTCGTTTTGTGGCCTCACCACTTGCAGGTTGACTCTATAAGTACGTTCAGCATATAAAAAAGGCAGTCCCAGTGCACAAAGCTCTAGCATATGCAGAGTCTGGCGAAAGGGGCGGACCAGAGGGTCAATAGTACGTTCAGCATATCATAACACAAATTTGTTTCAAAGCTTGTTTCTCTGCTCGTCTTAAAATTCTTCGGCTAGTTGTTGAACATGACATTGTTAGGTAATACTCTCGCACCCACCCGAGGGACGCACACTTAAGCGGCCTCAAACTAGTGACCTGCACGGTTGAGGCTCACTCTTTGGCCATTGCACCACACTTGTACACTCATGCGAGCCTTAGTTCTTTGCTTGGCACTGCACCACACTCGGGTACCCCAGAGAACCGTATTTCTTTGCTCCGCGCACTTGCTGTGCCCAGGTCCATCTGGGAGAGGAAGAGCCGATAATACATTAAGGAGACCAATGGGGAATGAGTTCTCTGACCCTTCTCCAGTTAGTCCAGCTGCACAATTTCTTATCCTTTTGATGCTTCTTGCTGCTAGCATTGCCTGTTGAAAAGTATTTTATTCACATAACTGCTGGACTTCTGGACTGAGAATACTAGTAATTAGAAGCAAGCAATAAACATGATCTTTACACGTAGTCTATTAATGGAGGCTGAAGAAGATGAATAAGTCAGATAATCTGAAGGTAGAGTTTCAACAGAAAGAGTACGGACGAAGTCTCCAAAGCTCAGTCCGGATAGCATCTCTAAAGAGAAAGGAGTGTAAACATCAAACGACTAACTAAATCCCTAGATTATGTTCTCTCTTGGAGACTCTCTTGCAATTAAAATTGAAGGGATCTAATTTATAGAGATTTAAGGAGCTGATAATTACGCTAAATTAGCTCACTGCAACTGAAATTAAAGGGATGTAGTTCAGAGTAGAATTGGTAATGTTAAATTTGTTCAACGTAGAGTTTTAAGATGTTAGTGCAGACGGACAATGATCCAAGGGGTAAGGTTTTAGAATGGTTTGGAGTGCCATTTGATGAATGGTTTGTAACATTACAAGAGCAGGCCCAACTGGTTATTTAGATCCATATTGAGTGCCGCCCGACGAAGGGTTTGGATCATTACAACAGTAATTTTGATCCATTTTGAGTGCCACATGAAGGATTGGGATCATTACAATAGCCCACCTAATACCACAATAGAACAATTATTTATGATTGCAGAAAAATACAATTGGGCCATGTTTTAAATGATCCAACTTATTCATTTCACAGTTTTGTCAAAAGATATGTCAATTTAGAATACTAAAACATGGGGCCCAATTTAATTCATACCGAGATTGAAATCTAATATAATATTTGGGGTGGTCACCTTGTGCTGAAGATGCCAAAAGAGCTACATTCTTTCACCTTTTTCAGATGTCACAAAATAATACTTTAAAGAGTCGTCAAAGAACCGGTTGCCGGTATCTTACAGGAACACGCGCGTCTTCGTATAATTTTCCTAATCGTAGATTATCTCTACATCTTGTCAAATATTATGGGGATTATTCCATATTGATAAGCAGTTAATGCGATTATGCTGGATTATTCCCTTTTTGTACTGATTATTCTTTATTTATCAATATCGATTAATCTTCTATAATTGAATAATAAGCATTTAGAAGGGGAGCCTTCGCCCAATGATAGAGTTGTCGTCATATGACCTAGGTTCAAGGCGTAGAAATAGCTTCTTGCAAAATGTAAGGTAAGGCTGAATACTATTAACCCTTATGGTCTATCCCTTCCCTAGACCCATCATACGCTAGAGCTTTGTGCACTGAGACTGCCCCTTTAATTGAATAATAAGCATTTCCAATAGGTGGAACAGTACTTATGCTGTGATAAGGGAGAACTTTTATTGGTCCTGCCAAAGAGTATCTGCATGAATACGTACATACCACTATTTTTATCGATACTAAAACCTTTTTTTAGATCTAAGCCGTTTATTTTCTTCATAATACAAAAAATAGGTATCTTGTTAGAAATCAATGCGTTTGGATGATCTTAACTACATGTTTTAAAACTTTGTAAAATTCAATAAATAAATGAACAAAAACTTTTTCTCTAAAGAAACATAGGTTAAAACGGTCCAACGGGCATGATATTCGAGGACTAGCCTATCTATACTATTCTTAACATGATCTATACTTTGACCATGATCAAAAGAAGGTGTGTGTACACCTTCCTCCCTTCTAAAGCATGTCTTTTATAGAGATTATATAGAAAATTATAACTAAATAAATAACTAAAATAAAAAAGTTGCTAAACCCATTCCGGCCATTAGCAAATCCATAGGCGAATTGATGATAGCACATGGCTGGTGGAAAATATTACTCAAAGAACAGTCGCATACAAAAAAGTAGCTCAGTTTACTGATTCTATAATCATCCAATGACCTTTCAATTTTGGTATACAAAAGCCAGGGAAATCAAAATGGCTAGGAACCATCATGCCAATTTGAGACAGAGTGCAGCAAGTGTTTGCCCATTATGCTGTCATTCCTCAGAAAGTTGAAGAAAAGAGGATGCCAGGATTGAGCTCAATAATACCCATTGGTGCAACTCATCGAGTTTTCTATGTTGATATATAGTTGATCTACTCTGTTCGTTTGACTCTACTAGGAATTCTAAATGGATGCTGAAAAGGACCCATCCTAGATAGGATTCAGTTTCGGATGATCTGACCCGTTCACACTTATTTCACACTTATTCTGCCTGCCTCATTTAGGCTACCTGAAATTTTTTATGCTTGTCAGTTGTTTCTAGCTACTAGTTTTTTCAGTTGAAAATTTCAACGATTCTAGTTTAAAAATTCAAAACGGCATCAGGTCAAATATGATGAATGAATTAAATCATCCCAGCGTGAGGCCTAACAAGTTTGCATCTGGAAAAAAGAGTTTGCCAAGCATTTTACTTGGGATTTTCCTTCTCTTACCTTTGATTTACTAAATCAACATCGATACTACTTTCCATGCATTGGATGGGAGGAGGACGAACCCCACTGAAAGATGCAACCATTAGGCGCAGGAGGCACCTTCTTGTCCACCTCCAATGGAGGAAGGCTCGCCCGCTAGGACTGTTGAGAGTTACGCAGGTGACCCATGGTTCCTCGTTCCAATACATTATTGGAAGACAGATTTAATTTCTCAGCTCAGTTTTAGTAGAGTTTATCTCAGTGACGAGCAACTTTCTGGCTTTGTCACGTTCCCATCGAGCGAGGAATACTTAACGGCTGTGCATATAAAGGCTCTGTATAAGACAAGCTCAACGCACAAGTATGAGCCAGTTGGTGATCCAATTATCTCATCTTTGGCCGTGCCAAGAATGAGGGGGAACACCACCGGATGTTGGTTCACTGACATTTCTAGGCTCTCTGATTCAGTACGCTAAACCAACCGTTAATAACCACAAGTTTCCATTCTTCAACCAAGCTACCACAAATCAAAGTATATGAATCATCGAACAATTCTAACTGTGATTACTGACATTTCTAGGCTCTCTGATTCAGTACGCTAAACCAACCGTTAATAACCACAAGTTTCCATTCTTCAACCAAGCTACCACAAATCAAAGTATATGAATCATCGGACAATTCTAACTGTGATTAGTGACCTCGAAAACAGAAAGTTAGGACGCAACAAAGAAAACGAAAATATCTCGTTTATCAGTCAAACCATTCACGATCCAAAGGTTAGAACGAGTCTCACATGAGGCCCAGAGTCCCGCCCGATGGGACGTTTGGGTACGTCAACGGCCAGAAACTAAGTCCTGGGGTCTAGGGAATGGGTGAACCTGCCTATAGTCCACACAGCCTTGCTGTTTTTATGTTTTCGGCCTGGGATCTCAAGGTCAAACAACAGCAACTTTACCATTGCGCCAAGGCTACACTTCGAACTCAAGGGTACATGCGCATAAATTAGTCAATTGCTCGCTGTGATCTTGATCCCAACCAAAAGTTACGGTTAATGTAATCTACAAGTGAAGGATATTGCTCTTATATAATTCAGAGATGCCAAGACATTGTTGGTTACTTCAAAAGAGATCGAAGGGCAAGAAGAAAGATAGCATTTACAGGAATGCAAGAACACTGAGCCAGTTCTGATCCTAACCCCTTCACCTACGTATAACATACATATAAATTCATGAGAAAAACACTTCACCTCTCAACTCAGTTATATATGCTTGGTCTCTGAAGCAGGACTTGCAGAAGAAAAAGGGAGTTATGCAACATTGGCGACCATCCTTAATGGAACTTCTTCTGTTTATCCCTGAGGCCAATTGACGAGCTAGCAGTAACTCCTTGTAAATCTGTCAAAGAAAAGGATCTTGAAGAGAGAGACCAATGACGAGGAGGTGACGAGCTGACAGATGACGTGTTGATCGGAGATTTTCCTTGTGGATGCAGAGGTGGAAGCCGAGGTTCATGCTCATCGCTTGTACTGCTCTCAGAGCTGCTCATGGCAACAGCAAGAGCCAATGTGCTTCGACTGGAATTTGCAGGTTTCTTACATATACCACCGCCGGTATTTCGAGGGTAATTGCGATTTCTATCCAAGAAATTACTGCATGCTAGCAGAGTCTTGCGCTTTCTGTTATAGGCATTATCTGGCTTTGCTAGATCCTTGACGGATGATGAAGTAACATCAGCCAGGCTAGTGAAAGACTTTGATTTGCCACAGTAGAACTTGGAAATGCTTCGCCTGCACCAACAATTACATAAAAGTTTAACTTAAACCCATTACTTAAATCTGCACTAGAGCAAACCAGAGATGATAAAATACAAAGTAAGCAACTGATTTTCGTCCAGATTCTATTAACTGCTTTTTTCCAATTACATGGAAGCCAGTTGTGGTATTTGAACAGTCGGCAAGCCATGAACAGAGAAATGTACTTGAATGCAGATTCTTATGATGGGTCATTGCCAGTTACAGGATAACTAGTGGTTCTTTGTGAAATGAGCTGTCTGCTACAAACAACATGAAGAATCAAGAAAGCCCACATTTAGCCACGAGGCCAATTAAGAAAGTATTCGATTCTGGCAATGGAGTCTAGATCACAATTAAGTTGATTCTCCCTTAAAAGGGAAAAAAAACACGGGAATATCAACTGAGAATTTCAAGAGATATATTCTTGTCAGAGGGTTCTAATTCTTCCCAAGAAGCCACGACCAATTCTGAGGAACCCGTTCTGGAAATATGGGTCCAAGAATGGCATCTAATCGTAGAAGACATTGGATTACAGTGAATAGGTCTCCAGACACTGGACCGTGATGGGGGTTTCAACATATAAAATCTTGCACACTTGGGACAAATGGGGGTTTCTAAGAATTCTTGATCACTCTACCAATGAATTAATCGATTTTCAGATCATAGATCGGATAAAGATTAAATGAATTGGCGGTTTCCAAACCAAAGATGAAGTTGCAGATAAATATCTGAAGCGGAATGAAAAGTTTTCACCGATCCATTAACTTCTCAACTCTAGAAGCAGAGAGGGAAAGAAAATATCCTTCACTGGAACGCATGAATCTTCTTCCAATTTTCAATTTTAAACTCCGACGAATTAAAATTTTGAAAAATAAAATGAAGAAGAAAATATCCTCCCTACAATTTGAGACGAAATTCGACGACATCTATGCGGATGAAAAGAAAGAAAATTTGTTAAAAATAAACCAAACCAAGAAGCCAGAAGATAGTAACGCACATTGAAAACCCCAATAGCTTCCACGCAGAACACCCAGACCAAGAAAATTCAAGAACCAGTACCTGACCGGCAAAGAATCCTCCAACGAATCCATGGTATCCAACGGGCCTTTATACGAACTTTGCACCTCGCCGTCGTCGTCGGATCTCGACGACCTTCCCGACTCACTGTTCCTTCCGATCGACGAGCTGCAAGAAGCGGACTCTTCTTCCTCCTTCGGTGCCCGGTTCCCCGCGGCAAGCCGACTTTCTTCCGGCATCATTCCTGCCATCTTCCGCCCATGTTCCGGCGTCTCATAGATCGACATGCAGGCCGAGATCCCGGGGATGAATCCCGAACCTTCGATTCTGTTGCCGCTGCTCTCCAAAGCTATCGACATCGCCCGATCTCCCAAAATCACAAAAAAATGACCACAAGGAGCGACGCCTCCAAAGTGGGTTTTTATAGAACTTAGGGTTTCACATGCACAGATGGATTTTCCGCCGTGGCCAAGATTTCTCTCTCACAGAGAAACAGAGTGCGAGTGCAGAGTAGAGAAAAACATTATAATATAATAAGCAGGATATAATATTAAAAAAAAAAAGGAGATTAAATAAATATTGGAGTTAGGACGGCCTTATCCTCATCCACTGGGCCATTTTTTAAAACTAAATATTTTTAAAACAGAAAAAGGAAACAGTGGACTGCCCGGACGGTGCTACCCGTTTTCTGTAGACTGGAATTTATTTTGGCGTTTCTGATACCTCCACGTGTAAGCCTTTTGGGGATTGGCGACGTGATGTCGACGCGGAGATGTCCTCCAGCTTGGAGCTGTTGAATACTTCAGGGTTAGCGCTGACGTAGAGAGATAGAGAGAGAGGCTTATCCGCAGTGATACGAGGAGAGGGAGGATGGGACCCAGCAACCACCCAGATAAGATCTTTGTCCTCTCGGCTTTGTTTCTCTCTCCTCCTCTTATTTATTTCGGCTTGTTCAAGCCAGTTCGAGGGAGTTGGCCGACCGTGTCGATCATTTGGGATCTGAAACCGAAAGACGTCCAAATACAACGAACGAGGAAGGGTGGGTAACAGATTGGTGGATTAGTATGTCGATTTGGAGGGTCCCACTAAAGATTGGTCAAAATGTTCTTGATTAGCTGCCTGCAGTATCATGGGTCAAATACCTTTGTTTAGTCCAACCTACGGTTGGGATTGCCGCCGGGCATCAAAGATTTGATTTATGGGATGGATCGTTCAAATCTGCAAATCATGATGAACGGGCTTCCATCAACTTGTATTCAATGGGACTTTTGTATGGGATGAAGTTGAATGGTATAAACCCCCATCTTTAGGAGCCTATTAAGTACTGAATGGCATTAACAATGGTATTAAGGAGGACTGCAGACTGATTAAAGTAAAGGGCGGAAAGGGGCGGACCACAAGGGCCTAAACTACACAATCTTATCTTTTATTTTGCAAGAGGTTATTTTTAGGCGTTGAACCCGTAACTGGCAGACTGATTATGAAGTTTTTAATGGGAGATTAGTGAGAAAGAGAGCACCAAGTAGAAGCTATAAAATACTAGATATAAGTTGGAACGGGATGAGAGAGACAAAGAGGATAATTAGAAGCCACATAGATGTAAATTAGAGTCCAACTTTGTATGATTCAACCGTTGATCTCATTTTTCCAACTTTGCATGTGGATTGGATGACTCTAGCATCTAGGAAATATGCAATTTTCAACTTACTAGACATCCTAATTAAAGCTAGAGCAATAAGATGAATGAGTCCATTGTGCAGAGGTGGGTTCCAAGAATGCAAAGTCACTTGGATGTGCCTCCCTTTGCCGTCACTTTTGTTTGAGTGGGCCGATATATGATCTATACTTAAGTGAGAGAGATTATATATATATATATATATATATATATATATATATATATATATATATATATTGCTAGGACTTTTTATCAAAAGTCATTCCTGTGATGAACAGTAGACCAAAGATTTCCTGTCTTGCGTGATCTTGAGATAAGCTGATTTCATGTAGGCTTGTTTAAGGGCAGCCTCGGTGCACAAAGCTCTCATATATGTCGAATTCAAGGAAGGGGAGGAGCACTAGGGTCAATAGTACGCAGCCTTATCTTACACTTTGCAAGAGGCTATTTTCACGTCTTGAACCTGTGACTTCAAGGTCACACAGTGACAAATTAACTGTTGCATCAAGGCTCCCCTTCACTTAGCACATGGAGACTAAAAATTGTCATTTACTTTTAGATGCGATGGAACTTTTTGGCCTAGCAGATGAATGGCTTGGATTGTCAAACAAGAAGGGCTCAATTGCACTTGTGCCTGTTCATATTTTTCCATCCCATGAGAAGTCTGATAATCCATTTGAGTTTCTGGAATCCAAGAAACTTATCTTAATTAGTTATCATTGTCCGTTATTATATACATTTGTTTGCCAGTTTTTCCTGATTATTTTCTTTCATTTTGTGGATTCTTGTGGGGTATCAACGCACCCGATTGAAGAAATTAGGTTCTTATGTTCCAGGAGATTTTTCACATCCAAGGTGACCCCTCACATGAGGGTCCCAAATTTTCCTGTGGGATCCACTTATATCTGCAGATGCCTTAATCGGTAAAGCATACCATAATATTTATTTAGTACTAGTCCACAGCTGGACAAGCTGCCCCAAGTCATGCAAGATGGTGAGACCAGCCAGATTTGATCCATATATTCATTACTAGTAGATTGAAGAAGTAGAGAAAGTCAGGTTTTTTGTTCCTTCCACTCTTTTACTTTTGCCAAGCGATTGTCAATTCCATCTTTTCAATCAGAATTGGCACTTATAGCTGGTGCTTCAAATCAACTTTTTCTTTCCACCTTATCCTCTCCCCTTGTATTTCAATAGATTAGACTAATTTAGCAACAACTAATCCTAGTTTCGGCATTAAGTTTTTATTAATATACTTCTGGCTCAGGTTTTTGTCATTTTTAGCTAAATGTAATTTTGCCAAAGGGAGCCAGTTGTCGTGACTTTGAGGTTATGGGTTCAAGGCGTGGAATTAGCCTTTTGCAAAATACAAGGTAAGGCTGTATATTGTAGGCCCTTGTGGTCCGTCCCTTCTCCAAATCTTGCACAGGCGCGAGTTTAGTGCACCGGGGCTGCCCTTTTTTATTTTTGCCAAGGGGAGCCTTGTGTAATGGTAAAAGTTATATTTGTGTGACCTTGAAGTCACAAGTTCAAGATATTAAAACAGTGTATTATAGACCCTTATAGTTTGCCCCTTCTCCGAACCCCGCATAGGCTGGAGCGTTGTACACTGAAACTAGCCCTTTAGCTAATTGTATTATTGTTTTAGTTGTTGAACTTCTGCTTGGTTGCTCTGTATTTCTGCTAGCATGTTTTCCTCTCTCTATCATCACTTGCCTTCTTTCCTATAGACTTCCACTACAAATGGATCCAGCAAGAAGATTAAGCTACTTTGCATTATAATAAGGCAATGCAGCATGAGTGGCCATTGTAAAAGAGTCAGCATAAGAGACTGCGAAACTAGTGACAGGGAAAAGGAAAATCCTTCGCCAGAGTCAGACGAAAGCTGAGAAGAAAAAGATGAAAGTTGAGAAGTTGACTGTAACGAACGTCAACTTTGCTCCTGCTTAAAAAGAAAGTGCTAGTGTTGGGTGAAAAACTATTTTTCGTAGTTGGAGTCTAGTAGCACAGTGCATGAATAGTGAAGAACGATCAAACTATGTATGAGAGCTGAGCCTACCTACACTTACGTAACATATTTCTCGTAAAAGTAGTCAAAGGAAGGAGACCATATGAATCTAGGTATGAAAAAAACCGAATGTAATTCATTTAAACATATTTTCTTTTATTGCATTTGCACATATTCCCTTTGAGGAAAGGCAAAAGTTACAAGACAAAAGCATGAAATATGTTTTTATTGGTTATTATAATGAAACAAAGGGTTATAAACCTCATAATTCTGAAAATAAGAAGTTCATTGTCGGCCAGGCCGTCTTTTCAATGAAATGATAATTGGAATTGGGAAAACATGTGATCAGCTATTGAAGAAGAAGTTTTGTCTAATCAATTTGATCAAGCAAGCTTTTCAACACCTCCAATTGAATTCTCGGATTCTCCTCAAGGAAGGTAGGAAGTCTTTCACACATGATTTTGCATTCTTTTCATGGAACCAATGCTATGAAGAGGCAAGTACTGTAAAAGAATGGGTTGATGCAATGAAAGAAGAAATAAAAGTAATTAGAAGAAACAAAATGGGGCAGTCACGGTGCATGAAGCTCCCGCCTATGCAGGGTCTAGGGAAGGGGCAAACTACAAGGGTCTAAAGTACACAGTCATATCTTGCATTTTGCAAGAAGCTGTTTTCATGCCTTAAACCCATGACCTCAAGGTCACATAATGACAGCTTTTACCATTGTGCCAAGGCTCCCCTTCAAAAGGGTATGCACAAGTACCAGGTGGGTATGCAAATCTGAGTCCTAACTCAAGGAGACTATACAAAAGCACAAACCTCGTTTGGCTGCAAAAGGGTATGCACAAGTACCAGCTATTCACTTTTCTGAAACATTTTCTCCAGTTGTTTGACTAGATCCAATTTGAGTAGTTCTAGCATTGGCAGCTCAAAGTGGATGAAGTTTTTTTCAATTTAATATCAAATCAACTTTTTTGAATGAAGAATTACATGAAGAAGTATATGTAAAGCAGCCACAAGTATTTGAAGTGAAAGGAATAAAGGGCAGCCCCAATGCATGAAGCTCCCTCCTATGCAGGGTTCGGGAAAGGGGCGGAGTACAAGGGCATGAAGTACACAGCCTTATCTTGAATTTTGTAAGAGGCTGTTTTCGTGCCTTAAACCCATAACCTTAAGGTCACACAATGACAACTTTTAAAGTGAAAAGAATGAAAAATAATATACATAAACCGAATAAACTCTTTATGGCCTCAAGCAGGCTCTAAGAGCTTGGTACAGTAAGATTGGCAAGTATTTTCTTGCCAAAATTTTCAATACAAGTGAAAATGAGACTACTCTTTATGGTATTAATGACATTCTCATGGTTTGCCTCTATGTTGATGACATAATATATATGAAAAATTCTTTGCAAGTGAGAAATTTCCACCATTTAGGTATTCTATGATATACCATTGCAATGATAAAAAATCTAATCTTTAACAAGAGGACCAAGTATATAGACATTTGTTATCACTTTATTTTATAAGAGAGCTTGAGATCAAGATGGAGCATTGTACCGTAGATGATATAATTACTGACGTTTTTGCTAAAGCTCTTCCCCAAGAGAGTTGTAAAGCTCTTGGTAAGGAAGCTGTTTGAATTATGGGAAAGAATTGAAATGTAATTCAAACTACTAATTTATTGATATACTATAGTTAAATGAATTATGCATTGGGGCAATGGTAAGGTTGTCGTCATGTGACCTTGAGGTCACAGGTTCAAGGCATGAAAAACAGTCTCTTGCAAAGATGTAAGATAAGGTTGAATACTATAGACCCTTGTGGTCCACCCCTTCCCCAGACCCTGCATAGGCAGGAGCTTCGTGCACCAGGACTGTCCTTTTTATTTGAAAATAAGCACGTGATCAATGTATTTTCTACTGTTGTTTAAACAATAAACTAGACAACTAGCAGGTAGTTGTTTTCTACAACACAAAACACGTCTGATGAACCTCTATATAATGAGGTGAGTTGTAGTTGTTTTGAACAAAGATAATACAAGTGAAGTTTCCAATCCCTCTGAGTTTCCAACTTCTGTTCTTGTAAGTATTACGTATTAACTTTGTGTTTCTTTTATGACCTTGTCAGATTTCAACAAAATTTACAAAGAAGGTTGTGGGAGGAAGAAGAGCTAGTTGAATCACAAGGGTCCAATAATTCTATCTGTGATTAAGAATGACTATGGCCCAATGGAGTATGAGATTGGGAGTCCTAGTAATATTTACACAGACGGGGCAGTGAAAATGGTTGTTAGCCTTGGCACTGGATTTCCATGGGTTCCCTGTAAGGATTTAGATGATATCACAGAGAAGTTGGAGGATTCATATAACTTTAGGCACTTCAATGAAGATTCAGATTATGTTGCACTCTCCCAGGAGTTTTTCCAAGACTTCTTTCATGGAAAACATAATGAAGGCAAATCAATCTCTCTAACTAGTAGCCACCGAAACAACCTCACGGAAGAACTCATGAAACTGCAGCAATTACTCATTGGTACGCTAGTGAGGACTGGAGCACGGGAAGCAGGGGTGTAAGCATGGGCGCACCTGGAGTTGGCCAAAATAATATAAAGGGCAGTGCCAGTGTACAAAGCTCCCACCCATGTGAGGTCCAGGGAAGGGGCGAACCGCAAGGGCCTATGGTATAGATAGAAGTTCTTATGGTTTTCATGTCTTGGTAATTTTATTAGTGACGCTGAATGCAAAAAGTAATTGTTATCATACAAGAAATAGTGTAGGTTTTAAATAGAAATGCCTTATAAAAAAGAAGAAGAAGGGTATTTTGGAAATAGATCAAAGGGTATTTTGAAAATTAACAAATTGACGACCCAGATCGATTTCTTTGAGTATATGGACAAAGATGGTATCTTTACAAAGACTGACATCCAAAGCTCCATTGCTTCGATGTGTTTCTTCCGCTAGTATTATGTCTTTCATCAATGCTTCTATTTTCTTGTGTCCGATTAGTAAACTTTCACTAAATCCCTGAATAAGCAATTGACCTTGGATTCAATGCGGATTGGCAATCTAGGAGTGAGAAAGATCTCCATTGTGGTTCCCCTGCCCTTTGAATTTTTGCCTGCAAAAAATCTTTACAAGTGCAATGAAGCGCCCAATTAGGAATCCCATCTTTACCAGAGACTTGTGTGGATCACATAAACAGTAGAAAAAAGGCTCCCAAAGTCATAATCTTCGATCTACATGGGGGCTTCCTCCCTATACCCCTGAACCCAAAAAAACCAAGCTACAATCTAAACATTTTGTAGCTGATATTTGCCCTTGTATTTATGACCAGGTCCACTTGTCACATTTTTCTTTTCCCTTTCCTAACACGTTGTCTTATAAAATATACTGTGCAGTACTGATAGTAGTTAACTAGTCAATGAGACTCCCAATTTGCAATGCATCCCAACTGCCAAACTGGCTAAAGCTGCCGTCATCCATGCAGAACAATCTGGGGCATATACTCTTCTAAAGTGAGTGTCATGTAGTTACCGAATATATACTAGTTCTATTTGGGGCCTTACCTCATCCATGTAGAGTTCAACTTATAGAGGACCAATTTTGCCTTACGTCCCTATTAATTCCCATGTAGAAACAGGTTAAAAATAGATGCATTGGACGTGTGAAGAGCAAATAAATTGGAAAATTTTATAGTATCTATGCCTGTAGCGAATGTGCTGAAGTTTATGGTCATGATCATGTCATATATTTATTCTGTGATACCCTAAATACATGCCCCACTGATTATTATTCTTTGATTGGTGCAATACTCTAATTATCCATGTTACATTTTTCAAAATATTAACTCATGTACTTAATAAGAAATTTTAAAAACCATTATTTTACCAAGTTCGCTTAACTAGGGACCTGCCTAACCAAAAAGCATAATTTCAGTGCAGCCATTTATGGTCACTTCAGAGAGAGCCTTGCGCTTCTACACCACGAGACCTGGCAGACCTCACATTTAAACTTACATATGATCCCAGAGGAACTGCACATTTGTTGACATACACAGATTTTACTCTGCATCTCAACAATAAAAGAAAACGGAAATGGGTCACAAATCATATTCAAAGCACATTGATCACGTACATGCTGTCTACCCATAAAATTAAATAAGTGCTGATGCAGATTACAACAGTACATAAACTACAAGAAAGGCAACCTATTCTAATCCCTGATGACACGAAGGCCGACAAAATTGCAATAAATGAATAATCGAAACAGTAAGAATAATGTTACACCATATCGAACTGCCGACTCCCAGATCTTAATTCAGCATCCCCCCTTAACAGCGAACTCCAGTTGAAGTAGATCACAAGATGGCCAATTGTAACTCCCACAGGGTGATCACCTATATCTTCACCGTATCTATCCGATATCACTTTCCAATCCCTTTCTAACAAACTGGAAATGTACACACGATCTGTACAAATGTACGAAGTTGACCTCCTGATTTGCAGTTGGAACATCCCTAATGCGCCATCCCAACTTTTTCTGGCTATGCAACAAATTTATACATACGTATTAGCGTGGCATGGATCTCAAATAAGATTGGCGCATCAAGACAAATGTGAAAGTGCTGTTTCAACACTCCAGTCTTGTCTTTGATCCTAATTGAGTCGCTCTTTAAGCCAATCCCGTACTATACACAGCAGAATGCTGGAGTAGGAACTGAGCAGATGGGATATCATGCAGGGATGGTGGCAGTTCAACATCTGTTGGATCGATGGCAGGAATCGCTTTTGATATATCTTCCGTAGAAAATGGAATGCTGCAATAACAAAATAGGTTGTAAGAAAACATGAATTATATGCAAACCACAAAACAAGCCTTATGTTTGCATTTAAAAGTACATCTCAAAAGTTTACTGATTTTTCTCATCAAACATTCCAAAATGGAAGAGAATTTCAGACAATGGCCCATCTAAGTCAAGGGGAAGATTTTGAAAGAATCAGACCTTCAGAAATTACCATTTAGCTGAGGAGCTCATGAAGGAAAACAAGAGGCGATATACCACTAACTTTCTTCTCAGAAAACTAGATAAGAACTTTACTCAGATAACAGAAGGGGAACAAATCACTTAAAAAAGGAAAACTACCTTAGATCATCATCCAACAAAAATGAATTCGACATGAATGAATGAGAATCCTTGGCCACAATATCCCTCATTTTCGTAACCACCTGCCAGTTTTTGTAATCACTTTCAGGATGTCACACAAATGTCACAACACCTAGTGCAAACAACTAAATTTAACTTGCCTCAGCTGACACACTCTGTGTGCTATACTTGTCATCCCAGTACATGGAACAAATTCGATAAATCTGTCTTACAGTCAATGCCTGCTCAATCATCAAAGACCACAGCACTGGGTTCAACAAAGTCTAAGATAAAATGAATGAATATGGCAGATTTTCAACTAAATCAATAACCAAATGTAATTAATATTCTACATCAATTGGATTTGACACCTTGTAAGATAAAAGGGGCAGCCAGGTGCACAAAGCTCCTGCCTATGTGGGGTCCAGGGAAGGGACAAACCACAAAGGCCTATAGTAGGCAGCCTTACCTTGTATTTTTACAAGAGGCTGTTTCCACGCCTTGAACCCGTGACCTCAAGGTCACACAATGACAACTTTTACTGTTGTGCCAAGGCTCCCCTTCTAAATGGCAGCCCCGTGCACAAAGATCCCGCATATGCTGGGTCTGAGAAGGGGCAGACAACAAGGGTGACACCTCGTAACATAATCAAAGAAAACTATCAAGCTTTATTACTAAGCAAAGGACATACCGGACATAAATCTTGGCAGATCTCTTCTAGGGATTTTTTCCTTTTCTGATGGATCACCTGAATCATTTCCACAAATGAAGTTAAGCATGAAAGATTTAAAACAACTGTCTTTGATAACAGCATCGAAGGCAGTACCAGGAAACCAACTGCTTGTCGGATATAATTTAGCTCATGCCAAGACGTTCCTGCAAACTGCAATTAATGATGAATGAGATTACAGATAAGAAACCCAGTTCTCTTCATGCAAGGTAAGCAGTACTCACCTCCTCAGTCGCATTAGCGATCCACCTCTCCAGTTCTGCAAGCCCAGATTTCACATATTCACCATTTGAAAATGTGCAACATTCTCGTCGCAGTAGAAGACTGCAGAAACAGTATTTACTTAATACAAAACAAAGTAAACCTATCAGCTGCTTTAGCCACCTCAACGGAACTCAGTTACCTGTTGAAAAGCTGTATATTTATGAAAGAAAAAACTTGAGTGACGAGCTTGCGGATAAAGAAAGAGGGTACCTGCAATCATCGGTTTCTAGATCAACTGAATAAACAAAATGACACGGGTAATATTTCGTATGCATACTTGCTGTTCCAGTGGACAGTAGATAGCATGTGCAAATTTTAGAGGCTTGCATAGGGGGAATATAGTAATCTATTGTAAATACAAAGACTCTGAAGGCAGCAAAGAATAAGAATCAGCAAATGCTCAGCGTGTTAGGATGCCTTAATGCAGCACTGAACATTCCAGATAATGAGATAATAATACGTTTCAGAGTGATTTGGATCTCCCACGGATATTTACCATGGAGTAAAATCTATCATTTGTTATGACTAACTCATATCACATTTACATGGAAACAATGTCACAACTAGGCAGAAGTACCAAGTGACTTATTTGGTAAGCCCCAACAAACAACAATATGGATTAGATATTTCTTTAAATCAAATCTAGAGGGCCTATAGTTATACATAATAATAACATTAAGTTGCAAGCTAAATAGCATGACTGATAATATGTTAGGAGTCCATTATTGCATAAATTACCCTCATTTAGCATGAATTTTACTATATTTTTAAGATATTATGTAGAAATTTATATGAAAAATATATCATCTGAAGATTTTATAATCCAACCTTAATTTGACAAATTTTCAAGGTTAGATGATGATCCGAGGTAAGTATATGTAAAATCAAATGTTGTATGGTACTAATTAGGTTATTTTCTTTGTTTTATAGGTAGTAGATCAAGATCCATGCAGTTGGATCAAGCCAATCAACATCCTAGATCTTCCATGAAGCTTAGATTAAAATGGATAGTTGGGATCAATCTAGCTTATCAAGATCAAAATCAAAGACTGTAGTTCAATCCTCAAGCATTAAATCCAAACCATGAGAACAAGGGAATTGAGAATGCTAAGAGTTGATGAGGAAATTGAAAAGGATGAAGAGAAAGGAAATAGTTTCCTAATAAGAAACTAAGTTAAAAATTAGGAAATTCAGTTGATTTAGAGTTCTTTAGAGAAAAGGAAAGAAAATGGAGGAGAAAACTACTAAAAATTGAATTCAAGCTGACCTCCCATCATCTATAAATACCAGATCGAAGATGGAATGAAAGGGGGCTTGAAAATTTCTAGGTTGAATAAGATGAACAGTGCACACAGGCTGGTGAATGGGGGTAGCTTGCACGTCAATTTTTGCTTCGATACTTGACGAAAATCTCTGAAACTTAGTACAGTAGATAGAAGACATCAAGGAGAAAAAGATCTGGGTGTTTTATTTTCAATTTTTTATTCCAAATCTTTTAAGTTGAATTGATTAAATTTAGCTACTTGCTAATGTTAGGATGAATAGTAACAGTGAGTTACTTAAAGTTTTGCATATCTTTAATTTGCTTTGTTTAATGAATTTATTTTTATCTAATCCTTTGCTTATATTCTTATTTGAATTAGAAAATTTTTTATATAAATGTTTTTGAAATTTAATGGTTGGATTTGTTTACTTTTATGAAATACTCTTAAAAGGTATTGTTATACAGGTTGGTAAACAGCTCATGTTTGTCATTAAATATCATAATTTCTGTTATCTTGATTTGAAATCTAACTATACAATTGAATTTATTGATATCAAATTGTTCTAGGCACAAAGTTTCATTAAAAAATTCTATCATAAAGTAGAAGAAATCAGTGGCCAAAGTTAGTGAAATCCCTGTGAATTTTGCCTGTTCCTAGATTGTAAATAGAGATTGAATTAATCCTGGATTATAAATAGGGATAACATAACTACTTAGCTAGTGTCACACATGCTTGGCCGTATATGCCTGTTTTAGTTACCTTTTCTTTTCTAGTAACACTCACTTGCTGATGCAATAAGAGGTGTTGCTCTAATATTTTAATTTGAAAACAAATTAAGAAAATCAGTAAATAGAATCTAATGCGTGACACATCAGAGAATGTTATGGGTGATCTTAATTGTAGGTCAATTAAATTTTATTTAAACTCTAAATTTTTAACTCGAGTTCCAGTGACATTAGCCCGTACTTGCATAAGCTATACTACAATAGCCTGTACACTTGGAGTAAAACAATCAACATAATACCAAATAAATCTTCATATATTTTAAATAAGTGGAAGAGTTGTTGCCATGTGACCTGAAGGTCACAGGTTTAAGGCATGGAAATAGCATCTGGCAAAAGTGCAAGGTAAGGCTGCGTACTATAGATCCTCCCCTTCCCTGGATACAACATACACGGGAGCATCATGCACTGGGCTGTCCTTTTATATAATAATAATAATAGTTATTATTATTATTATTATTATTATTAGCAACAGCTGCAGCATGAATGAAGGGGATGATATGTTGAACCATATTTCATTAGTATCTCTCTTATTCACCTCATCTTGTTGTTGGTTTATAGTTGGTTGGCAAGTAGAAGTCAACGGACTACAGAAAATGACGAAAGAGGAAAGAGAAAGCAGTCAATATGAAATTTCCTGTTTCAAATAGCAACTTCACTACATTTATTGTAGCATTACTTTGAGATCAGTAACTAGAACAACCAAAAAATGTACATTGTTATTGTCAACAATTAAAAAATAACAGGAAAAGGTAATCGAGATTGTTCAGACATTTACAGGTGTATTGTACCCACTCAGAGGCAACTCCTCAACGTAGCTGTAAGGGTTGAGAACATGGGTACTTGAGTAAAACCTTAATGAATTTGGCCTCGTGCTTTGTAATATTATTAACATGAAGGTGAGAATAAGCCAATAGAGGTCAATTATCAAAAGCACATGCATGTCATAACCAGAGGATACACTACAGATTGAAGTATGCTTGAGTTGTTGAATTTTCTAAATAATACAACTAAACATGGGTACTGGAATAAAACCTTAACGAATTTGACCTCGTGCTTTATAATGTTATTAACATACAAGTGAAAGTAAGCCAATAGTGGTTAATTATCAAAAGCACCTGTCATACCAATTGCAACCAAGAGTTCTTGATAATTTTCTAAGAAAAATCCCACTGAAGGACTCAACGGGTGAAATACCATAAAAAGCAATACCTGCCCATTTTTTATTAGATTAATTCCAGACAAGAACTCATGAGGTTAAATATTAACACAGCGGACAATCAATCAGGGAGACTTCCTAAGTGAAGTGTCAAAAGGGTGCACAAGAAACTCTAGAAAATTCCTTAGTCGGCTGCTCCTATCATTAGAAATCAATAATCACGGTTTACAACCCTAACTGTGATGTTTACATATAAAAACATCATTAAAAGACCAAAATAGCCTTGCTTAAGAGCACTTATGGCGAGTAGAAATTTCCAAAACCCTCTTATTTATGAAATAAACAGTAAATTTGAAGTAGAAAGTGTCTAACTGTTGTGGTAGTTACTTGTGATCCTTCTTCATGGCTTTGGGTCAGCCTAAACAGTCTACATAAAGCTTAGGCAGGCTCCATTATATCAGTCCCCTCCACTTAGAGAAAACTTGTCCTTGAGGTCACCAGAGAAGGTTTAGGAGAAATGTCAAAGATGTAAGCATTGTCAACCAAGAAATAAGCTTTCCCAATCTTCCTAGCCATTTCTATAAGCTTTTGCATAAGAGGGAAACCCCCATGTTATTAGATAAGTTTCAGCCCAGTCCTTGAATTCAATAGGAGCAAGGACAATCTACTTCTCATACTTGTTGGTAATCCTCTGTTGATGTTCATTGTACATCTAAGCAGTTGGATAGGGTTTTAGGTGAGGTATGCATGTAGTTATAGTTTGTGAACCACAACTGTGGCCATGATTTTCTCTTCAAAACCATTGTCAAGTATTATGTTGTATACAAACCCCCTCATAACACTTAGCTCAGAATGTTTTTGTGGTACTGTGAATTTAGGGGAACCTGTTTGTCAGTGAGTAAATGTCTCTTCATAAAGAAACTTGTTTGCAAAAGCCCACACAATATCATCCAACTTGTCTTCTTCGCTTATCATCAATCAAATCATTTATTGACTGGCTTAGTTGATTATCTTCTTTTTGTAAGATAACACTCACTTCTTTTGCACAGGGTTGTAGGCAATTTAGTAGAAACATGCCCCTTCTCATCACAGGGAAAGCATATACTTTCTCTAGAAGATGATAAGGGTTAGTTAGCTGGCTTTTAGAATGCAATTGTCAATTTTGCCACTCTTTAAGTGGCAAATTCCATTTTTCTGTGTTTGTGGGATTGCAGTGCGCCCAGAATTGGGTTGAGAATGAGAACTGGAATCCTGACATCCAACCAGGTTTCATAGCTTATCACATTGCCTTTTTTAAGTTCAAAACCTCATGCATAGCTATCTATTGTCAAGAAAGTTTCAGCCCTTCAATGAACCACATAGCTATTTTTGGTTTGGTATCGGACAATTCATTGCAAACTGAGAGCCTAAAAAGCTCATTGGTATAATCTCAAATGACTTGCATGCCTTGTCAACAATTGTAGTATTGTTGGAACAACATTTGGTCACAATTTCTGAAAGAATATGCCCTTAACAATTTCTACATGTGTGGCCAAGATACGATTAGTGTTTTTCCATGCTATGACGATATCACTGAAGTTGTTCCCACCATGCAGATGCTTCTCCTTTCAATTTGTAGGCCACCAACTTGGCTTTTTGATGTTTGGGATATTGGCGCAATCGAAAAAGCTTCCAAATTCTACTAGTCCCTCTAAGAAGTCTCCAAGGTAGAGTTGGCTGTTAAAAGATGGGAGGTCTACCATCACCTTCTATTAACTTTATCAATAAATTCGTCCTCTTTGTTGCTTCTAACCACCACAAAATTGTCCAACCCCACAAAACATTTCTTTCAAAACTTCAAAATCATCTTCTTCATCACTAGATAAAACATGCGCTGGGGGTAACCGTGCTTCCTCCTATCGAACGCCTGGACTAAATGTAGAATGAGCAACAGGTCAATTCACCACACTTAGTCACAATCCCCAACATCTTCTACGTGATCTCTCCTTGGAAGTACACCATAAGTCCCATCTTAGGTGGGAATAGTTCTTTGCTACTGGATTGGCAGATTTACCATTGCCTCTGTCATCTGAAGCATGCACGTCTTCAAGCCTTGGAGCATTTCTGAGATAGTTCACCATATGGGACTATTTTTTTTAAAACCAATGCTCCTTGAAGCCAATGTAGTCGCTAGGCACAAAAAGGCATCGGCTTGCAACTCAACTTCAAGTAGGCGCAAGTGACATAAGTCGCACTGCGACTAGTCGCAACTAGTCATGCACCTAGGTGCACCTTGCGCCTAATCCACCCCCGATTCCAGGTGCAGCATAAGTCACTCAAAACCCTACTTGTTTTCTATTTTTTTCCATTCTTCTTCTTCCCCATTCCACTCTTCCTTTTTGAATAGGTGATCTTCCATCCTTGTTTAAAGCCCATTTCAAGTAATTGAGGTAAGATTGTAAATTTTATTTAATTCCTTTTTTGGTTTTTTTTTGTTTTTCCGTAAAAATACAATAAAAACAGTACCATTTTTTAATCTTTTATGCATAATGCTTCATTGTTCTTTGAAAACTCAACATATCCATACTCTAAAGCTAAAAACAAAAACTCCATTTCATTCTCTCCATCTGTTTTCACTAATTTAGTGTACTATGTACTATATTTGTAGTTTTCTGTATTTTTTTTACCGAAAATGTAAAATACATTAGTGATTCATATTTTTTTGGTTTTTTTTAAGCAAATATGCATATTCTCACCATTATAATGCTAAAAACGATTGACCCATGAGCTTCCTTGCCTGTTTTTGTTACTGTCTTTTTTTTCTTCGTTATTTTTGGCAAAAAACAGTAAGGGTATTTTTTTTTTTGTTGGGGTTTTGTAGCAAATGTGTAAATGTAACCATCGAATGCTAAAAACAATTTATCAATAGAATCTTTTGATGTTTTTTCTTCCTTTTTTTGTTTTTGTTTTTTTCACTAAAAATAGTAATTTTTTTAATTTAGTAATTTGCTTTTGCAGTAAATGTGTAGATATCACCATTATAATGCTAAAAACAACTTATTCATGGACTGACTCCTTAGCTATTTTTTCTCCTAATTTTTTTTTGTTATTTTTCACTAAAAAACAGTAGTTTTTTTTGTTATTGAATAATTTTTGTAAAAAAAGTGTAAATGGGACCATTATAATGCTTAAAACAACTGACCCCATAACTTTGTTTTTCATATTTTGCATCTTTCTTTTCATTTTTTTAAAGTTTTGTTTCCATAACCTTCTTACTTTTCTATATTTCTTACTTTTATACTGTTATTTATTTAATTTTTTTGTTCTATTTGTTTGCAGGGTCCCTCTTCTGATTGCTTGATTTGTTTCCATACCACTCTAATAGGTTCCTATATTCCTATTGATACTAAAATATGCCATCATCAAGGGGCTCCACCAATGCTTCTTCTAGATTAATAGATTTAGGGTGGAAATATGGAGAGGCACGGGATCTAAATGACAAAAATTTGGTATGGTGCGAGCTTTGTGGAAATAGATATAGTGGTGGAATATTCAGATTAAAACAGCATTTGACGGGTGGGCATAAGAATGCCAAAAAATGCTTTCTAGCCACTGCTGAGATATCTAAGAAAATTTTAGTTTATATGAATAAAACAAAGAAGAAGAAACAGCCTAGAAAGAGAATAACAGAGGAGATGGAATAATCAGAAAATTTGTTTGGCTTGCAAGATGATGATGATGATAAGGCCGAGGTGCAAGAGATTGATAGTACCAGGGTTGCTAGTATTACCATTGGGGGTAAGAGGCATAAGATGCCCATGCAACAAACAAAGGGGCCTATTGATTATCTCTTTGCTCCCAACCTTGAGGCCCAGGGTGAGAGGAAGGCACTCATTCAGCAAATGACAATGAATAGAGCATCTAAGGAGTTCAAGACAAGAGCATGCGATTACATCACCTCTTGGTTTTATGAACATAGCATTGCATGCAATGTTGCTCGTAGTTGTTCATTCCAGACTATATTAGAGGTAGTTGCACAACTATGGTTTCAAGGCACCCTCGTATCACAAGTTGTTCGTAAATCTTCTTCACAAGCAAGTAGAGAAGACAAAAGGGTACATAGATCAGCGTAGAGCTAATTGAATCAGGTATGTGTTCAATGTCCTTTTTTGAATCTTTGTATTATTGTATATTCCTTTCAAGTCTCAAGGTGACACTGACACTAACAACAAGAGTCCACCATGGCATTATGCTTTTATGGGTATGAATGCTCCATCATGTCAAATTGGTGAACCGATGGCAAAGGTCGCACCCTTGTCAACTTTTTGGTGAACTGTCCAATTGAGACAGTTCTTTTGAAATCTATTGATGCGCATGTCAAGAGTGCAAACCTAATACTTGACATGCTGGAGAAGGTAATTGATGAAATTAGAGAGAATAATGTAGTTTAGGTAATTGTTTAATTTTATATCTATAAGCTGTTAAGTATTTTAAATTGTTTATAAGCATATAATGCAAGTTCACCCTTTATACTTTTACCTTTTTTCCTATTTTAGGTCATAACTGACAATGCCTCCAACTACGTGGCTGGGGGAAGGGAATTGATGGTGAGGAGGCTGCACTTATATTGGACCCCTTGTATGGCTCACTGTATAAGTCTGATGTTAGAGGACATAAGCAAATTGCCAATTATGAAGAAAACTGTGGCAGGAGCTAGGGCGATGACAGTTTTTATATATAGTCACATACATGTCCTTCATCTTTTGAGGAGATTTACAAAGAAAAAAGAATTGGTCAGACCTGCAGTGACGCATGTCACCGCCAACTTCTTGAGCTTAGAAAGCAGTCACAACTTAAAGACAAAGTTGAGGGCAATGTTCCACTATTCAAAGTGGATGAACAGTAAATGGCCGAAAAGGCCCAAGGGTAAAAGAGCTAAAAGGATTGTATCGTGCACCAGCTACTGGAACCACATCCTCTTTTGTTTGAAGATTATGGCTCCACCCATAGAGGTTTTGAGGGTGGTAGACAGTGAGGAAAAGCCAGCGATGGGATACATCTTTGAGGCTATAGTCAGGGCCAAAGACAAAATTCAAGCCAATCTAGCAGGGGCTAAGCGCCAGGCCACTCATGTTTAGGGGATCATAAACAGTAGATAGAGTTCTCAGCTTCACCAGCCTTTACATGCAGCAGGATATTACCTCAATCAATCCTTCTACTACGACCATGACATTGAAATTGAGCGCAACAATGATATCAAGAATGGTCTAATGCATGTCATTAGTAGGTTATATGATGGAGATGAGGCGAAAATGGTGGTAGATCAAATATCAATCTACAGCCATGCTAGAGGCTTATTTGGCAATGGCCTGACAATATGCAAAAGAAAAACCCTAGCCCCTTGTAAGTATTTTATGTTATTCTATGTTTTAAGTTTTAACTTGTAAATTTTATTTTATAATATTATAATATTTTTTATTTTTTAACTGTAATTTTCTTCAGCTTTTTTAAGTGAGTGGTGGATTACCTTTGGGGCCAAAGCCCCACATCTTTCAAACATTCTCCATTAAAGTCCTTTCCCAGATATGCAGTGCATCTCCTTGCAAGTGCAACTGGAGTATCTTCGAGAGCGTAAGCTACCTAGATATTAAGATTTAGTAGTTTATTAGTAATTTAGTATAACATTCATTGTATTCTAAATTTCTAATTACTTTTTCTTATCAAATCCATACTAAGAAGAGAAATAGGCTGCACGCTAAGACATTGAACGATCTAGTACACGCTCAATACAATCAGTGCCTTCGTTGTCAAAATGAGCATCGTTTGAAAATGCAAACGTATACAGATCCTATTCTGCTATGAGAGGTCAACGAAAGTGATGAGTGGATTGTTCAAGAAGATGCTAGGGATGATCTAGTGCATCAAGGTGATGACCTCATCAGGTTAGATGTTGAGCTTGCCGAAGGATTAAGTGAACGTGATGCTCCATCTACTAGGCAATACCAGAGGCGAGGGAGGGGGCAAAGGGGGAGCCACATTTCTCAATCTCAAGCTCATGCTCATGCTCATCAAGAATCACATGAGAATGTTGGAGAAGAGTAGGGCGATGAAGAGACTGAGGAGGATGTCTACATCTCTCAGGGAGATGATTCTGATGATGATCTTGATCTTCCTGATAAGGAAGAGGTCTAGGAAAATGACTCTTTAAGTCTTAATAGTTAACTCTAAAATTTGTTTTACTTCATTTATAAATTTTTAAATAAATTTTGGGATTTATTTTTAATTTTTCTTTTTCTTTTTTTAAATTTAAAAAACTTAATTTTGAGCCTTGACGCCTAGTCGCGCGACCAGGTGCGCCTAGACCCTCTAGGCGCAAGCCACACCCCTTGCACCTAAGTGTGCCTTGCGCCTGCAACTACATAGCTTGAAGCATGTCAGAAGCCAATGTAGTGATCAATCTAGCTGCAATATCACTCAACACAATGGAATATTGATCGAGTGGAGACTTCCAAACTAAAATCTTGAAGGGGTGCACAGAAACTCTACAATAGCCCTTAGGCTGCAAGTCCTTTCATTAGAAATCAATAATCATGTTTTAAAACCCTAACAGTGATATTTAAACATGAAAACATAAGAAAAAGACAAAACACCCCTACTTAAGACAACTTATGGAGGATAGAAACATCAAAAACCCTCTTATTTATGAAATAAACAATAAACTAAAGTAAAAGAGGCTGCTCCACTACATCAAATATCAAGGAGGCTGCTTATGTTAATTGGTCAACAAAGTAAATATCCTACATCAGCACTTGCAAATATTTGAACAGCACCCGGTCCAAATGAACTAGAAACATGCAAGTGACGACAATCTACTTATAATACATATTTAACAAAAGAGTGCAAATTGATTTTGTGATATTGTGACGAAAACATATGACAATGACTAGGAAGCTTTGGTCCATAGATGTTTTTAATAAGGGAATTTTGCCAAAGAGTTTCTAGTTGAGAAAATAATGGCCAATTTTCATTAGTTATAGCTTAACTATCAATAAGTTTCTATTTTCAAAATAATTTAGCAAAAGGTCCCTAAAACAAACTCCCATCTTATGCCATCTAATAATTTACTCCAAATCCCTAAAAAAGGGCAGCCCCAATGCACGAAGCTCTCGTCTATGCGGGGTCCAAGGAAGGGGCGGACCACAAGGGCCTAAAGTACACAGCCTTACCTTGTATTTTTGCAAATACCTCAAAAGGTTAATTAAAAAATTAACTTCGGTTGATTATCTGAATCCGAACCTCTCATCTCTTTTCATTATGGATTTCTCCATTAATCCTTCCACTCTCGCCTCAATTATCTTGCTTCCCTTTCTTATCTTAACCCTGGCAGTTTGATCTTCAGCTTGCAAGAAAGACTAACCACCAAACCTGTAGAAAATTTTGATCAAAAAGGAAAGAGAGCTCCAGAAATTTGATTTTATTATCCGTAGCATTCCCTCAAGTTCCATAATACAGAAATTTAATTTTATTACACCAAAAACCTAAATTAACGGTTCCAACATTTCAACATCCTTCTGATCCATATTCGGCTTCAGACTCCATTCCTTGTTATGACAAAAACCCAGGTAGGAACCAAAATGGACACAAGAATGAAATAGTATCCTCTTGGAAAAAGACCCACAAAGCACAAAGCTCCTGAAGATTGAAGCAACGAATATATAAGATCACAATGGTTTCATTTGTAGCTCCTCTCTCTCTCTCTCTCTCTCTGCAACTGATGAAGACAAAGAAAAAGAATAATGAACCAATGGAGAAGAAACCACAAAAGGGAATAAAAACAAGATAACAGAGCATCAAAAGGTACTAGATGGATTGGATATGAAGAATCAGACACAAGAAAGGGAGGGAAAAAGGATTTTATTCTGTTCTGGTTTTCCTTTCATTTCTATGCTTGGTAGGATTTTACATGTGAATTTACATGAAAATGAAAATGACATCAAAGAGGGTCATATGCAGAGATTGCAACCAGAAACAGGGAATGATAGGAGAAGGCCCCCAAAATAACTGCACACATACACTAGCAAGCAAATTTCTTTAGATTTCTTATCTCCAACATATGATACAACTTTTAGCTCCAAGAATGGAACGAAGAGATTGTGAACAGAAGGTCATGTTGGATCAGAAGGATGGTGAATATTGATTAATTTTAGGAAGAAGGATGGTGAACAGATAGTGCCCATCTCTATATCCAGGAATGTATCCATAAGTGTGCGGTAACAATAAATACCCATTTATGACTACATCAGTGTTTTATGGGTCATCCAATGTTTCTTTTTTTGTTTTTGTTCTAACGCCGGAAAACATTGTACAAGTTGTGGATGCCTGGGTGTGTGTGTGTGCATGTGTTGCACTGTGCTTCTATGCCTATGCTTATGTTTTTGTCACTTCAGGTGAATGAACATTTGGTCCTTCTTTGTCCCCAATATATAGTGTGACTGGGTGTGATGGAGTTGTTTGTATGAAAATAATTCCTGCCCTGCTGTAACTTCTGATTACGGCTGATAAATTTTCTTGCTGGACACCAGAAAAGGATAGTTACCAAACCTGGCTCCAAAAAAACATCAATTAATTGGACGTTGCCTTCAAAGAATAAGAGAAACAAATTAAATTAAATTCATCAATTAATCCCAAAAAAACATTTAAGTTTGGCCAATGATCTGAAACAATCTTATAGAAGCTTGACTCAACTCAAGAAAGTACGGAGGCAAGCCAATAAAGATGAACTCAAGGAGTGTCTAATTGTAAAATAAGCACAGATAATTTCAGAAAGTGAAAATACTTTCCAACTTACATAATTATCACATAAACGATCCATAAGAGAATCCAAGAATTTGATTATGTCATCCCAGTGACTACTTAGTGACTGTTGAGCAGGAACCCCAGGCGATCGAGATGATTTGCCAGTAGATGCTCGTACAGTTTTTGGTGCCTTATATATGAAATATAGAGAAAATACAAAAGCATAGAATCAGGAAAATACACCAGGCACTCAGAAACATCAAAAATATGCTGGAGCCACATTCCAACAATACACATATGCAGTTAAGAATTTTGATTCATGTATTCCGAATCAGGTACAGCTATCCTTCTTCTAACATGGTAACACAGTCTCATCAGTATCAAAGTGAAATGATACATAATCCCTTCCTCTCTAGTTTATGGTCTATGTGGAAGTGCTTTACTCCAATGAAAGTTCCTCAAATTTCTAGTCCATATCAGTGTGTCGCCAATAGCGGCTTCAGAATCAAAACTGAAGGTTTTGGTAAAAGATGCCTTGGATTTTAATAATTCATAAAATAGAAAATCAAATTTCCACAATACAAATAGATGGAAATCTAGAAATCCTCTCTCATGGTTGTGTAGAAGGTATTCATGTGGTTGACATTTTTTGGCAAGAGGAATACTAAGCTGAAGCCCCCAAATGGACTTTAGCCCAAAGAGCCCAATATTTGGCATTAAGGCAGCCTGCCTTGAATAATCTGACCCTTTCATCATTGCTCTATGTTTGGATAACTAGTAATCCTAACCTCTAACATTGTATAGATCTGACAATTCTAGCACTTGAAAAATTGCATTATTTACCACAAGAAATAGATGGTTAGAAATTTTGTGTAACAATGGTGTAAATTCAACTTCGAAAAACATGGTTCCTATGATCCTAGAATCATCCAATGATCATAACTATTGGTTACTAGTTATCCAAACCTAGAGCAACTAGATGATTGGGTTAGATCCTTCAAAGGCACGCCGCTAATGCCAAGTATTGGGCACTTCTGGCTAAGGTCCATTTAAGGCCTTCGGCCTAGCATTCCTCTTTTGGCAATACAATTAATATGGACATGAGTTTAATGACATTGCAAAAACCGAGAACCAACAATTGAACTATTTCAAAATCACTTGACATATCATAATGCCTGGAAATTTTTCATCAACAATAAAATAAAAGATTGCCAAAGATATTAGAATTACTTTTCAATTGCAGGTTGCTTGCTGCTCACCTGTATGCAAAGACTTAGGAGTGGTAATATCTCTTTCTTCAAGTTATCTCGAATCAAGCCGAATATCTTCTCCAAGCAAGCAGTCAACTGCTGCTTAAAAAGTATAGCTGGATATCGAGCTTCCACATGTGACACATTCTCTTCAGATCCAATAAGTTTGAGAGGAGATTTAGCAACCTGAAAGGATAAAATACAGTATCTATTAGAACAAGGATGGATCCTATTACCCAGGCAAATGATAAAAGTTTATACCGCATAAACAAAAAATTCGACGCCTCTATGATCCACTGTGGTTAGAAAAGCATACAGTAAAAATACCTAACCAAACAAGCTGGTAATTTCATTTAGCAAACCAAAAAGTGGAGCAAGATTATATCATATATAATATTTGCCCCACTGAATCTCACGAAAACAAGAAGACCAAAGCAACCCCTCAAACTTTTTTAAGTAAAGAAAAAACAAAAAAACATACCTGATTGCTAACAGAAATAAAAAGTTCCAAATTGCAACCCGTATCACCCCAGTTAGATGCTAAACAGATTTCTATCAAGTGATGTTTGTCAGTTACATGTACATGATTAGACTGTTTACTTGGTAAGTCTTCCGTCATATTTCACATTCCATATACCATTGACAAATAATAGAATGTCCGTCAGTTACATTTAATTCATTAGATTGTTTGCTTGGTAATTCGTTCACCAAACTTCACATACCATATACAATAGATGCATAATATAGAATTTTGGGTGTGAGCACTAACATGAATTGGCAAAGTCCTGTGTCACATAACTTGGATGTTGTAAGTGTGAATACACTCACCATGGAAATTAGAAGAGGGACAAAGGTCAGTTGAGGATCAAGCACTTAGCCAAGATGGGTAAGTGCCTTTGCCTCACAACCAAGATGTTGTTAGTTCAAAAGAGAACAGATCACATTTATTTAGCCAAGCTTGTTAGGTTCCTTGTGTCACAAACAAGAAGTTTTTGGTTCGAAAGAGAACAGATTACAATAATTTACTGATATGAAAATTAGGATATTGAATTGAAGTAGTTTTGCTAAGTAGTGCCACTATTCCAGATGTTAAGTGTTTAATTTTGGCTAAAAGACCCCTAGTTTAGCATTCAATTAGATCATCTAACCATCCAAATTGCAAAATTTAGCTTGATTGACCATCCAAACCTTAATTTTCTCAAAATCAATGGTTAGATGATCATTAGAGCTTATTAGAGGATTAATGTACGGTTTTGATGATTCTAATTTAGTCTTTTATTTTGTAGATCAACTAAAGGAGGGTTGGAAGGATCAAATCTAATTTCAACAGTGCAAATCAAGTAGAGATCAAGAGGAAGAGTCCTAATTGAAATAGAAGAGGAAGAAGAGTCCTAGATAGGGATAAGAGGAGTTTGTTGGAGAAAAATAAGGAAAAAAATTTATAAAGAGGGGAACCGTATGAGTGGGGAGGGGAGTCTTTTTGGAGTTTTGGATTTTTGGGTTTTGTCTTTGCTTTCCTTCTTCCCTAGTCCTTTGATCATCATTTGTTTAATTTATCTCATGTTTTACTTTTCTAAAACCTCTCATTCTCTCTCTTAATCTCTTCTTCAACATCCCTGTTGGAACGTTAGAAACAGACCCACCAGTCCCTACTCTCCATCTCACCCTCCTTCTCATTCTCGTTCTTCTCTTTCACTTTGCTTTCTCTTTGCCTCACATCTCACGCACAACACACCCCATATTCTTCTGTTTCCCTTCAACCCCCAGCCCATCTTCATAGTCCTCTTCATCCACCGCACACAAGCCTAGACCGAAAGAAAACAAAAACCGCACAACCCAGCCCACTCTTGCTTTCAATCTGTTTACCGCATCATCCATTCCACCTTCCTTAGCACGAGTCGTTTTCATCATCTCCACACTCTCCCTCTCACGCACCAAGCTCCTCCACTTTCTCCTATCCCCAACTTCCACTTGCCCACCGCTCAGGAACTCTCCTGATCCATTCCAGTATTATCACCAGTGCCTAGGTCATCTCTTCTTTTCTTCAAGACAGAACCATACGACCCAAAAGACCCAGATCGTCTGGTTCTGCACCAAACGATCCAGCATCTCCGGAAGCCAGTCCAGATCAAGTCTGGCCAGTCCAAGAGTCCAGCTCCGTTTCTCGCTTCCGAACGTCCCTAAGAAGGAAACCCGAACTAGGTTTTCCTCCCGCGTCCCTTTCCCTCTTTTCCCTCCTTTACTCTCTTTCCCTCTCCCTTTCCCCTCTCCTCTTCTTCCTTCTTCCCCATCTCCTTCTCCGGTTCTCTAATCATCGGGTTTCTTCTCTGATTTTCAATTAAAACCAGAAATCTGGTGAAATTCCAATCTTGCCCTCATCAAATTTGTTTAATTCCTCTTTTGTCCTCATTTTAATACCAACTGTATCCCCAATTTAATTCCATCTGTGTCCCTGACTATTCTAGTTCTGTTTTATCTGTATTCTGCTATCCAGGGACAGTGTTATCCGAAAATGCTTATTTAGTTTTATTTTCTGTTTTTTTTTTAATTAGAATTTCTGTAAATTGCAGCAGTTAAATAAATTGAGAATTTTTATTTCATTGTTAAGTTAATTCTGTTATATTCTTTATTTTTATTTTTAAATAATTAAATTTTATTAAAAACTCCAAAATTCTAAAGCGAGTCCCTGTGGGATCGACCCGTATTTGCATAACTATATTACAATAGCCCATGCACTTGCGGAAAACATCAACACCAGACAATGTCAACAATAAGAAGCAGACATTTATTCAAGCAATGTTTCCAGACCTGCCAACCTTCGATACCTGTTTCTAGATAGGAATAATTTTCTAGGTAAAAGTTCACCGAAAGCTCGAGTAGAAATTTGTAGCCCAATTCAACTAATTATTGAAGGATTAAGCACTTAAATTTCATCAGTAAATCATAGTGGAAGATTCAAATTTTCATCTATGCAGCATCATGAAACGTCATTTAATTCTGCTGGAACTCCCACCACAACATCAGCGAAACAAACTTTCATTTCCTACCAAATTTGCACACACTAGAAACAACTGTATCAAGTGCATAGATATAGCTATTTGAGCTTTTGCATGAGGTGCATAGATACAGCTACTTTTTCACACAACAAAACAAATTAAGAAATGATGTTGTGTGCAGAACTCACCTGTGCCACTCTTCCAGTTAAGGCAGAAGCTCCAGCAGAACGTCGAGAAGGTGTTGTGATAAAGCCATTGGACCGTAGGTTTCTTTGCAGTAGGCATAGAAGGGTTGAAGCATTGGACAGCCAATAAGGCAAGATTCTGGTCTCATCCCCCACCTGAAAAACTTTCAGCAGCCTGACTCAATATATATTATCGACGACTGCTTTATAATAGCAAGTGCTCAGCATATAAAGGGTGAAGAAAAAGAAAATAAAATAAAATAAGGAAGAAAAGGTGCGTGCATTAGTTGGAATCGAGAACAACAACAATAACAGGCAGAAGTTTGGAGGTGAAGGGGCTGATTATTAAGATCCGCCTACTACTGGAAGATCGGATAGCCTAGTCAACTTCTCCATGCCAGTGCAGTTATGGCATTGGAGATAAATCCAATTGAGAAACGTGAGAGCAGGAAAATTGACCAGTTTGCATTTCAAAACCCTGTCATTTCAATCCTACATCCATCCCGTGCCTTCCCTTCTCGCACCATGTGACTCAAACCATCCCTTGCTCTTGCTGCTTCAAGATGCTCCTACTAAACTAATACCAATATTACCTCAAAAACCACATAAACAGTTTTCTGCAACACAAATTTGATAAGGAAGTGCATGAGAGTGGGAAACTGGACCAGGTTGTATTCTGAAACCCTGTAATTTCAATCTTAACGTCATCCTGCAGGCTCACTTCTCCCACAAGTGGCTAGAAACATTCCCTTGCTCTTGCTGCTTTAGGGTGCTCTTATTGAACTAATACCAATAGGACCTCGAACTACATAAGCAGCTTCGTGCAAGACAAATTTGATAAGGAAGGAGCAATGAGTGTTGTGCATTTTAGAAGCAAGTCCATGCAAAGAAAAGGAAGCAGCAAAGAAAATTATTTGTGGTTACAAACTAGAAATTGAACAAAACAATAAAGAAGTAAATGATAATAAAGAATGAATGAGACCTTCAGAGCATCATTGATGCCTTCAATTATGTAGTCAAAAATAGTTGTCCTCTCAGCCTCGAAGGCATGCCAATGAAGAAGGCATTTGTATATGATACAAGCTGCAACTGGTTTACCATCTTTAAAACCCAAATCTTCTTTAATGCACCTCAAAAGGAATTCATGGTTATCCTGCAAGAGATTTCCTTTATTTACCTTCAAGAGATTTTAAATCCCAACACATTATGCAATCACAAAGCAAGAAGCCAAGGAAATAAGTTACATTTATATAGAGAAGCCATGATAGAAGCCCTTTCCAAAAAAAAAAACTAACGATTACCTGATGCCTCTCAGCAGTCATTTTTGACCGACGTGACTCAGATAGGCTGTGTGGAAAAGGTACAATTTTTGAAGGCGTAGGTGACTCCTAAGGTCAAATATGAACAAGATCAATTATGTGGACCATATCACATAAACTTAAGAGGATTAAATGGAAGACTGCATCTTACAAACATCTGCTTCTTATCCATGTTGGGTATTGTGAGTGCACCAGAGTACTTCTGATTGAACAACAAAGAACTTGGGTCACTTTTCGGATTAACTGACCATCCATTACAAAAAGACTGATCAAGTACGCAAGTTTCATAATAGGTGCAGAAAAACCAATAAGAATAACAACAGATTCTATGAGTATAATATCTAAAGAAGAACCAAAGGTTAGGCCTTGGCAGGTCACCTCAGAGAAATACTTA
Organism: Warburgia ugandensis; assembly: GCA_035236585.1. NCBI lineage: Eukaryota > Viridiplantae > Streptophyta > Magnoliopsida > Canellales > Canellaceae > Warburgia > Warburgia ugandensis. The sequence continues at coordinate 15,244,048 of CP141126.1, forward strand.
GCGAAACCACCAAGACTGCCCCTAGGAGATACATTTAATGCTTTTTGTCTCAGAACATGATTCTCATCTTCAAAATTTGAGAGCTTCTCTTCCAAGCTACAAAACAAGAAACAAACGTCCAAAGTTAGAGACGGCATCGCAAGCAAATATAGCATCCGCAGCATGATGTTAGTAGGAACTCTGCCATGATAATTTGTCAATACAAATAAGTTTAACACAGTTATGGTTCATGCAAGATTGTAAAAAGTCAAACATGAAGCTTGGTGGAATCTGCAACTGCTGATATTGTAAACCTGCTATGGCAGCCAAAATATGGTTGAAGAGAAAGCACCTCTGCAGATTCTTCTGAAGTTGCATATATTTTGTCTCCACTTCCTGCAACTTCTCCATGGTTGCCTCTCTATCTTGTCGAACCTTTACAAGCTCTTGTTCCATTGCTGAATTCTCATTTGTTAGGGACTCTACTGAACTCTGTTAAAAAGCAACAAAGCATGTATAATTTAAAAGAATTTCATTTCAACATCACTCATAGAATTTAAGTTAGTCGGAGAATTTGAGAAGTGGTGCTCAGAGCAGATTTTCACAATGAAAATACTACCATGTGCCACCAATGCCTAACCAATGGTGTTGATGATCTGGGACAGTTCCAACATAAAAAATTTCAAGGAAACAGGTCAAAATGGACAGTAGATACCATGCGCTTCCACAACCACATTTGCAGAGCAGGAAGGGGAACTTTAAATTGGATTAAGTAAAATTACAGTAAGTTGGAGAAGAATAAGAGAAACATCAAGAAACAAGCCAAAAAGAGTGTCCTGTGCATTGAGGTTGCAATTTCCAGTCTTTCTAGGGGCGTTATTCCTTAAAAAGAGGAACTAACAAAAGAAAGCCAAAATGAAAGCACGTTCCCACAAATTTTTTGCACTCTCCATATTGGGGAAGCAGGAAGCTCCTCGCATCCAAAGCAAGCTTCCCCAGTTTCTGAGGAACTACCAACAACTATATTCCTAACAGCTTCTTCCCACAGGCGACATGATCAAGTCTGCTAATAGCTTGACCACAAGTCCATCTGATTAATTTTAGCTTAAACATATCACCCTACAGCCTTGTTCCATGAAACCTTATCTAGGGCTCCACTATTTAAAGGTAAAACAGTTTATTGTTCTTGGGCCCTATCTTGCAGAAGGAATATATGTTCCCAGTGGGACCCGCGTCATGTAGCTCTCCACTTTGATGGTCTATGAGTACAACTGCTCAACCAAAATATGAATTTATACATGTGGACCATGAAAGTTGTCTGGATAGATAGCTCATACAGCACTACCTAGCATAGTTGGTCTTTATATAAAAGATCAATCCATTACAATAAGTTTTTCTGTATACCCAAACTTGATACCAACACCACTGCAGATAGCTAAGGATCTTCCAAACAACAGTACAATGCAAGAAAGAACTAGTAAATTTTCAAAGAGATGCTGAAAGCAAGCAATCACTCTAGCATGTTCTTCCACAATACATTACTTGAACAGTAAAAGGGCATAGGGCATCCTTTGCTTCATGGACAGTGTTAGTAGGATCTCAAATTATAGGAAGCTTGATAAGGTTGTTGCATATTGAAGAGCTGCAAAATATTCCAGTAAGTCAATTCTCCATTACATATACGATACAGATGCAGCACATATTTGGACATTACATTTGCTAGCACAGAGCATGCCTAGTCGACATTGTTTTCTTCTCTAATGACCCTATTGGAAGTGATTGTGTGACCCTATTTTCTTCTCTAATAGCCTGATTAGATATCTTTTTTTTACTTTTTACATGCATTGGGAAACAAAAACTTCACATTTGCTTCAATCAAATCATAGATTTTTTCCTATACCACTGTATCTAAAGAAGTGCAACTAATCCTGCAGATATATGCAATCAACAGCAAATCACACACGGCAGGTAACTTCATGAGTACAAAGCAAAACTGAAACTTTGGGAAACAGTAAAAAAGACTTGATCACAAGCTCTATGCAATTTAATATAATTGTGCCACTTCCATGTTTAGAGTGTGACTAAGGTTCGAAAGGACTTCAGGGTTCACAAGCACTGGTCAAGGCAACTAATAGACAAGACAATCTTTCTGGATCCACCAGATGTACATGCTTTAGCAATAAATAATCAACTTGGCTTAAATAGACTGCATAAATAGAAGTAAACAAGCCTTCTAGAGTTTGCTTGTTTCTTGATCATCTAGGGAGAGTAACTTTGTTTCTCAAATAGATCCACTTGGTGTTACAAAAGGTATTCCTGTCCAAGTTTCAGATGTTTTATAAACCTGCCATCAGCTCCAAGCAGGGTGTGTAACTTTTCAGCTTCACTAGAACTTCCATCAGTGTGTGTGGACTTGATATATGATGTTTCATCAATTAAGTAGTTCATGTCATCATGTTATAATTTTCCGACATACAGTTCACGATTATAATTTTCGAAGTAATCACCCAGTAACCTGATTGTCTAGCATCATAAACATGTTCTGGTTTTCAAAAATTAGGTGTCTAAATGAGACATTAGCAAACTGTAGTCCAATGGACCAAGAGGGCCGTTGTTTTTTCTTTGCTTTTTCTTTTTTTCGTTCTTGTTAGACTAGCAGACTTGAACCACAACCTACTGATTGTAGAGCATTGCTTTACCAACTCAGCAAGTACTCATGCCCAAATAAAAGAACGAAAGGAACAAATATCACTAAGCAAATGTGCATAAATATAGATAAGGGGCAGAAATAGGAAGCAGTATGGACACAATGCTTAGCAAATTTTCTTCCTGAGCAATAAATGGTGCATACAAAGATATAACTAAATACTCAATCAAAAGGATGACCAATAAAGACAAGCCAATGAGAGCAGTTTGACATGTTAAAAATATAAACATCATACCTTGAGAGAAGCATTCTCTTGACTCAATTCTGCCATTGCTGAAAGACTATGTTGAAGAGCTTCTTTCTCTTTCATTGATAGCTCAAGATGGCATAGTAGCATTGCATTCTTCTTGCACTCATTGTGAGTGGCTGATTTGGCTGCATCCAACTCTGCATTCAATGCTTCTAATTGCTTTTCAAGTTTTGACATCTGTACCAACTTTGCCTCGTCATTAGATGCCTGCATTTCAGAAATCACAAGCATGGTCCTCTGTCAGTATTACACACATGCATACATATTCTAAATATAATGTAAAACATGACGATTGTTTAGGAAACAAAATAGTACAATTTCCCAAGAGAACAGAATCGAGTCGTACAACAGTGCAATATAAATACCTAAAAATTTATTCAACAAGAAGCATCACATCAATTAAGATCAAAAGAGATCTCTAGCCATTAGTAGTGAAGAAGCAGCGGATGGATACATGTAATAAAGGGCAATATTTAATTTATTATATGGAAAGAATGATCCTACTCAGCAACAACCCAAAACCATACAATCAAGAAAACCTTATAAGCACAAGTGTTGCTCCTGCTCAGAGATCTCATCTACATAGTCAAAGGCGTGACTAGTTACTAGATGCAAAAAGGCGCAGGCCTACAACTCAACTTTTGGTAGGCGCATGAGGCATAAGTCACAATGCGACTAGTTGTACCTTCCACCTTGTGCCCCCACTCCAGGCTCACAGTAAGTGGAATAAAATCCTCAATTTCAATTTTTTTTTTTTTCTTTCTTCTTCTTCTTTCCAGCTTCCCTTTCTTCTTCTTCCGACAGTACTCATCTTCCATCTTTGACTGAAGCATTGAAGTGATTGAGGTAAGAATCTAACGTTTTTTTCTGCTTTTTTATTTAATTATCAATTTTCTGTTACAAAAGTGGTAAAAACAGTGCCATTTCTTCAATTTTCATGTGTAATGATTCATTCTTCACTAAAATCTCAACATATCTACACTTTAAAGCTATAAACGAAAACTCCATTTCATTCTTTAAGTCTATTTTCATAGATTTAGTGTATAATGCACTGTTTTTGTAGTTTTTTTATCGAAAACGTAAAATACATCAGTAATTTGTATTTTTTTCTTTTCTTCTAGCAAGTCTCTATTTTGTCACCATTATAATACCAAAAAGGACTGATCCATAGACTCCATCGATGTTTTTTGTGCCTGTCTTTCTTTCGTCATTTTTCACTAAAGACGGTGAAAAAGTGGTTTTTCTTTTTCTTTTTCCTTTTTTTTGTTTGTTAGCAAATGTGTAAATGTCACCATTATAATGCTAAAAACAACTGATTCATGGACTCCTTTGACTAGTATTTGATCATATCTCTATATTTCAGTGGTTTTCTTATTTTTTGAATTTTTTGTAATTTCTGGGATTTATTTTTAATTTTTTCTTTTCTTTAAAAAAAATTAATCAATTAACTTTGCACCTTGTCAACTAGTCAGGCAACTAGGCGTGCCTAGTCCCTCTAGGTGCAAGTTGCACCCCTTGTGCCTGGGTGCACCTTGCGCCTACGGCTACATAGGATCTCACTCCTACAACAGTTCCTAACCCTAGGATAACCTTTACCAAAATACATCAATCAATTCTTTAGTTTATCACAGTCATTCAGCTTTTGTTTAATTGGTTGTCTTTTGCTCCTTTGCTTTTTCCACCGTTTCAACATTTTTAGTGTTGGTATGAAAGACACACCAATCCTTAACATTTGGTGAGGAATCCGTACAAGGTACGATTCTAGTCTCATCAATAACCAAACTCCATGTACAATGCGGAGCTTGCGTTGATGCAAAAGGTGGCTCTAGAAATTCCGAAATTCTAGAAAGCAACCACATCAGCAATGACATCCAGTAGTTGATGGCTGTTGCAATAAACATTGCAGATACCCCTTTGGAAATTGCACCAACAAAGAAAATATCTCTCAAGCTCATAGATTCCTAATCATACAGCAGTAGTACTTCATACACACAAGATCTTGCTCTTGATAAATGCAAGCATGGTTTGCCTGACAAAAAAGGATTCCTTTAGAAAAATCAACATAAACCCTGCGTAATTTCTTATCATGTTGATCCAGTTGTCTGCCTTTAAAGAACTACAGTTGAGGGAACAACATAGCATTCCTTGATATTGGCAAAATCTATATTACTTGATCTTCATTGTCAGCCGCCAAACTGGGCAGAGAGAATGGTCCACTAATACCATTCCACAATAAAGAAAGGGGCAGCCCCGGTGCACTAAGTTCCCTCATATACGGGGTCCGTTGCACCAGTCCACAATATAGCAGATCTTGAAAATCTAAACAGCACAAGAGATAGTTTAAGCATTTGACTTATGCAGAATCTAACTCAGCAGCAGATTTCAAAGAGCAACCAGGAAAACTACCGCTAGGAGTGAAAGTCAATAAATTAAAGCAGCATTGTGGGTTCTCCATAATCTAAGATATCTAGTGAAATACAAAAGTGAACAGAGAAACTCCATTTGCAGCCCCACACCATATTTCTAGAACTTCATTCTCAAAAAAGAACTAGTTCCCCATAGAGTTATCAACTGCACTCTCCCCAGTGATTCCCGGCTTGCAAGGAATGATGGACAGAACACCCTAATAAATGAATCCATTTCCAAAGAGTTTGGGAGTGAAATTTTAGAAGGAAAACTAAGTCGTCAGCAGTTTTACATTTTCTTTTTCCAAAAACTAGTAAGGACAAGTGTTTGTGTGCATGTCTGAGTTTCAAAAACAAAAAATGTCAAGGACACGCTTAAATGTGTCTGTGAGTCGGAAAGAGAGAGCAAGTGCACATATGAGTAGGAAAGAGAGAGGGGCTAATATCTTTTTTATGGGAAAATATAAGCACGATATCTAGATCGGTGGATTTTGTAACTTTAGCAGTAAAGTCCAACGGTAAAAGTCACTTAATTTGTGGTTGCACGACCAGGATTTCCCTTTTCCAGACACCCTTTGGTCTTTTCATATTTGTAGATCCTGCCACTGTTTTCATTATCCCAAAATACTCTGCGTACTTCTGAAACCTGATAATGAACTCACTAATATTTGGTCAATCTATCATCCTCTAAGGGGAGTTCTCCTTTTGTATGATACAGATAATTGTCATTAATAGCACTGATATCACCTTTGACTCACAAGACATTACTGATGCTTCACACACTACAAACAAATGAGAAGGTTACAGCACATTAACTCTGTCCTTTTTATAACCAAAACTAAATCATAACCGAAAAACTTGAAAGAAAACACCACAAGTGATTAAGAATCACAGTGACTGATTTCCCAACTTCCTAGCCAGTAGAGTTATGAGACCACTATTAATATCAACAGACAGCATGAGCTTTGCTTGTATCATTATGTCATCAGCTGGAAGCTTCTAGAAAGGGATTCCTACACATATAGATGGAGTACTAATGGTAGCAAGTGTGTCCTTGGGATAAAAGCATTTTGATTTCTATCCTGTGGCATCCGTATCTCAAAAAATACTAGCAAACATGTCAATACAGTTAACGAATATCTCAAATAACCAAATTGGTATATGTACTTAGAGAGGTGCTAATAAATAAATAAAGGACAATGAAGAAGCAACTGAACATAGGTATACCCGTAGTCTTTTTTCCAAATGCAACCGCCAAGTGAGATCTTCTAGTTGCTTTTCAAGCTTAGTCTTTGCCGCACGTAATGCACCAGCTTCATTTGCTTCCTGTATAAGAAGTAAGGAAGAAAGTGCTGCTTCAAAATGCAATAGATAAAGCAGAACTTGAAAAAGACCATGCCTGCCTTTCACCAATTACATCTGTCATCAACTTCATGTTGTATGATGCGTACTAACAAGGATGTGATTTATTTTAAGAGAGGCACATGATGTCAATCAATTAAAATTGCAGGGACTGATTGTTCCAAACAATTGACAGTACAGAGGACAACCCAATTGAAGCCTTTTTACCTGCATCAGCACAGCAGGTATATCTTCTCTGGCTATGAGAAGGAATTGCATTGGACCCCATAGTTTTAGGAATTGACATGTGAAGCTGTCATATTTCATTTCTATTTACCTTTCTTACATGCGGCCATGTGACTACGGTGTCATGCCTAGTTGTAGGAATATCTATCATGCCTAGTCGTAGGAATGTCTACTAGTTCCCCTTTCTATATGAATAAAGTTGTCATCATCAGATTGCAGATTTTAATATTACAAATGATATTATACTGGGTCCAAGCACTTAACCAAGTTGGTTAAGTGCCTTAACTCACAACCAAGAGGTTGTGGCTCCGCTCCACTCACCACTCAAAAGGAAAAAGGAAAAAAGTTCAAATTACATCAATATTGAACACCATTTGATTTGATAGATTAGATTCAAGCCAACTAAAACTCAACATGAACAGTTCCCATTACTAGTTGCTGCCCAAAACTTCCAACAAATCTGGAATCAACTAGAATGTCAATACAACCAGCTTAACACTAATAAAAAGATCTTTGAAAACAAAAGAAAAAATAGCAGTTCGAGGTATTATTTACCCATCCTATTGAAGTAACCTACCCAAGAGCTCACACCAGCCAACTGTGATAACAATCAAATTATCAATATCAAGATTAGGCCACATCACATTGAGGCTTGATCAGCCACAGAATCAATGAGACTAGCTCACATCCCAATCCCATCCCAGATTTTTCAACTTGCTCACATTTAGGACAGCGTAGATTACAAACACCATTAGCTGTACAAGTTACAATACACATGGAGCAACTAGGTTCCAGATTTAGAAATTGCAATTTTGAAACCCATCTTATTGCAACTTCAAAATGATTGTGACATTCCAAACACTCATAGTATACATAGATGATAGAACATAAATTATCCAATTTCTGAAACCGGAAATAACTGAACATTCATCTACTGCTTGCTATCATTAAGTAGTATCTATTATTTACATATTTTAACTTTTGGATAGATGAATTCTTATGAATTAAAATATATTACAGTCATGCACACATTTCATATATCAATGAAAAGGACTTAAAATTTCTTCATTATGTCAGCTATATGGCCAAATATTAAATGTACTTTCAACCACCAAGCATCTGCATCTACAATCTACTCAACCGAAAGGAGCAACTACATCTATTGCAAGACATGACTCATCAGGGACACCTGCCACAGCAAGGTCACAGTAGCACCACTCCTGGTGTCAAGACAAAAAGTCATGACTTAATAAATCATGGGTGCATTAAGCACTGCACTCAGGAGAAGTGAGACTGAAGGAGGAATCACAATCAAGAATCTCACTAGCATATGCAACACCATTATCTGGAAAACAGAAAGTTGAAAATGCCACAAAACAAATGAGAAACAAGCATGACAAGATTACAACAATAAAGCCTAATAAACCCCTAAGGAAACTACAGGCAACGATGGTAGAACATGCTCCCGTTCAGTCTAAATATAGAGACACCACAGATGCCACGTAGTGGCTTCTAAGTAAATCTGAAGGACAAAAAATTTTAAATACTAGCCAATGTAAAGCAATCCTCAGTAAAAGAAAACACAATAAAGAGACCTCAAGTAATAAGGTTCTGCAAAATCAACAGGGATGATAATGGGCTTAGAGTTATCAACCTTAAAACATATTTATAATCGTTACATTTCGTTTTTTCAATCCCATATAGCTCCCAAGGAGCTAATACTTCCTAACATTAACTTTCTCACATAATTAGGGAAACGGATCAGTTTGAACTCAAGTAATAGGATCCACATTTTCTTAATTTTTGTCCAACTTCCAAAGAATAGTATCAGATTTTAAAATATTTATTCATGCTAAACGTAGATGATGCATACCAATTTAAGCCTTCGCAGCTCTCTTCTTGCAAGTATTCTTCTCCAAGCACACTGTATAGCCACTACACGACTTCTGTACCTCTTGAAAACTGAGCAGACTTTCCACATCCTCCATTGGGCCTAAATGATTATGTTTATAGAGAAATCACTCAATAGCAGAGTAAGGCTAGCCCATAATTTACAAGGAATCTTAAAACAAATTGCAGAAAATCAATGGCCATATGAAAAGCAATACAAGAAACAAAAATCAGCGTTACTTTAGACTTTAAGAAATTATATTCTTTCCTGACAAATAATTGCATTATCTGATCACTAGAAAGAACTGTCTCATTAATAGCAATGCAGTTAATGCATTCCAGTGCAAAACCAAGAATGATAATGTTAAAAAATTCAGTACACGTCTATGCACAGTAAGATCCCCATAAACTACAATCAATAAATTAGTAGTCATTGCTAAACTAATATAAGATGGCCATCCTAACTTGGGCCAACATGGTAAAATTAGTAATCTCAATAAATATTTTCAAAATATCATTAAGGACCCACTGATTACATAAGTTAATTTTCTAGCATTCCCTTCCAGTATTGATATTGTATTCAATAGGAGCATGTGAAGATAGTGTCATGTGATTATCTCTTCATAGATGCATACAGAACATCTCCTTGCATGTATGATAAGTGGTCTCGATATGGGATAGGGGGTCAAGGAATTGGACTTAAAATAATACAACAATTAGGCTATTGACATTGACACCCCAGTAAAACAAAATAAATAATAGCACCCAAATCATTTTAAAATATTGGAGCTCTTTCAATAGAAAAAAACCTCAATAAATTAATACAACCATGTGTCCCAACACTACTAATTTATTAGGATTTACTGCATATCATATATTTTCAAAACGATGATGTATCTAGAAGAATGTAATAATTGGCAAAGTTGACGTGACACCTATATAATTATCCACATTAGCTGAGCATCCCTCCTATACGTAAGGTGCACTGTTCCCTAAATAAAGGTGAGCATTTAAATTTGCTCTTCAACCAACTTGATACCCACAGACATGTAGATTTGTATGTACAGACATTACATTGTAAACAGCTAGTAGAACAAGAAATTGACCTTTCATTTTTGCTTTCAGCAAGCAGTGTTTCTTCTTCCCACAGTAGGGAGACTATGTATCCAATGAATCAAGTTAGTAAAGGAATTTTGCTAATCTTGAGAGATTGTTTCTCCATCCATTAGATCAAGTAGGAATAAAGAACTTCCTCATCTTTAAATTTCCTTTCATAACCCTCAGAAATGAATCTTTCATCCAGACAAGCGATGAAAATGAAGAGCGCACCAGTATAACAGATAGCATGTACTACAATCAGTTTTGCAGAATCATATGCATTCTGCACAACCACTTCCATGGTCCTTGTTTCTAGAAATTACTTTTTCATTTCCCATTAGAGAAATGGTGAGAGAGAGAGAGAGAGAGATGTTCTGTTCACAGACAATGAGAGAACTTCTGAGTTGTACAAGAGATAGGAATTGAAAAATGGCAATAGAAGTCATGACCTTTGTTTGACAGGTGCTGTATATCAAATAGCAAAACAAACTTTGATCAGCAAAGCATGTCAGTATCAAGAATATATTTCGTAAACAAACAGACTTCCTACTGAATCTGCACATAGAGACCAAATCCTTTTCCCTATGGAAGATGACAGCAAGTCATAGGCCCTTGTCATTCCCATGAGCAGCATCTCACTAGCAACTGTTTTCCTCTTATAATTTATGCACACAATTGATTAGATATTCAATATATCAACATCCAAACTTTCAGAGGTTTCTCAACATACTCCAAGAATCACAAAGCAAAGAATAGTTCTCACACCATTTCCTAAGATTGACAGAGACCAAATTGCAACACAACTTTCAGCAAGAAATCAGGTCATGGTGGTTATAAAATAAATGAAGCACGTGACAGCAGATCATGAAACCAGCTTCTAATTCGAGGATGAAAAAAACAGATCACCATGGCAATTGTCATGCACAGATGAAAGAATCCACAAGAGAAAAATCATTCAAATAATGATAAAGGGAAAGCATCAGCAAGCAGAGAGCATATTGCAGCAAGGAAGCCTTATTACCCTGTAAGCAACATTACCTGGATCTGCATAGCAGCTCTGTCATTCTTTCTCTGCAGATATTTACGACGAGTAGCTAAAGCCCGGATGCTGGACTGTATAAGAGTAGTGGCAGACTTAAGTTGCAAGTAAGAACGGCGAAGTAACCATCTTCGAGCATATCTTTGAACTGAAAGAGCGGCTGCAACTTGCTTTGTAGTTTCATACAAATTTCGAGCAAGAAAGCCTGCAGAAAAAGGACCAGAGAGACAAATCTTCCTTATATTAAAATTATTACACTAGGCAATACCAGATGCATATCCGACAAATCATTTATTCTAAGTATCATATGACATTATCCATCATAAGTGACAAAGAAAGAAAACCTAATCGAGCATCATGAGCAATTAGCTACAGGTTAGTCATATTCTCTGCTTAAAAAACATAGCACAAGACAGGCCAAAAATGCAACAAGGAAAACAAAATATAGAATAATATCGTGTTAATTACCATCCAAAAAATTCACAAGGTTACAGTGAAAAAAAAAAAAAAAAATGAGAGGCTGCGAAAGGTGTCTTTATGAGGCCACAAGGTAATAAAATTGGCACAGAGTTGGAAATTCCTGTCTAAACCAAACAAGAACCAGGTTTGAGCTTAGAAAATGTCTTCTTCTGAGGAAGAGGGATTGGAAAGGTATGGAGGAGAAAGGGGTATCCACAAGAGGTTAATGGGGAAATGTCTGAGGGCTGTGGTTGGTGGGCAAGTATTCTATTAGGTTGGAGCATAGCTTCAAGTGCATGAAAGTCAGTCTGTCAAATTTGGAGAGAACTCCAACCGAGGGAAAGACTTAGATTAGTGGATGGATAAGGTTTTGAATAGACCTCAAAATAGGGATATGTCTGTTGTGTTATATAGTAAACATTTTCAGGGAGGTTACTGTCAGGAACAGAAATGTGAAGCTTTTAAGAGAAATGGAGTAATTTCTCTGGGTTTTTCCTCCACTCCCTTGTATTTGGCGAGAGAACTTTGAAATAAGCCATCCCTTGCCGCATCCAGAATTTCTGTCCAGCTGCTGTACTTGATACTGCAGATGCATTGACAGAGAAAGAGACTACATTTAGCAAACAGCTGCAATTATGAACATGCAACAAGGATAAGGTGGTGAGCGACAAATGTTTTAAATTATCCAGTGACCGTTAGTGCATCAAGAACAGTTATCAGATTGTTTGGGGTGCAATGAATTGTCCCTAGATCATGGGAAACCATTTTCATGGTTGGCACAGTTGAAATTCAATACCTTTTCAATTAATATGGATTCCCAAAATATAGCAACCAAAGAATTCTGAGTTTTCAACATTATCTCAGTGAAATCCTTTGCAAGAAAAGAATCTTCCTTACAAGCTGGGCTTTTCTGAAGGATGAATGTTGCAGTATTACTAAAGATTTTTTGCTTGAAGATAGCAAGAACATAGAATCATGAAAATATTCTTCCCCTCAGGATGCTTGCAAAACAAGATTTTCATGTCTTCTTTGCAGAATCTGAGCCCAGCAAGTGTCACAGGGAGTTCAATAACAAGGATAGAGATACCATTAGGACATACTGTCGTTCCATCAAGGTTACTGGCTCTAGTGCACTAAGGCAAGGTAATGCTACAGGTTTGTTACCTGTGCATCCAAGCAGCTCATCCATATAATTTAGAAGATAACTGGTCTCTAGTCACCGCAAGATTTCTTGTTTCCATGTTTTTGAGAGAGGCCATAGCTTACTCATTGGTAAGGGTGATCCTAGCAGCAATAACTTAGTCAAGGGGACTCCCCTCTTGTAATCCTGCTTTTTTCTCTGTTTAAATTAAATTTTCCTTAAAGTTTCTTCAGAAAAAGTTACCAGCAAAAAATTATGCATAACCAATGGAATTAATGTATTTAGAACACATTAGAAACTATTAAAAGTATGATGGTAATTATACGAGTCCCCAACCAATTTTCAGCACACCATGTTAGCTTTTTACTCTACAATTATATAATAGCATATGATAAAATGCCACATTTTGGTGTTGTCACATGCAAATTTAATAAAGAGACAATAAAAGGTGAAGAAAGCATACCACGGCAATATGCTTGAAGTATAACTGCCGCCAACTTAGTTGAGATAAAATCTCTGCGTGCAATGAAAGTCCGCAACCGGGCCTGAATAAGCCTTGCCGCACTATCTAAAACCTCAGCTCGATGGGAGTCCAAAACAGCAATTTGACCAGCCCTAAGAAATACTTTGCTCCTGCCCAACTGTGATATAGCCTCAGAAGGAAAAAGGGTAAGGAATATGACAGACACACATGCTCTGCAAATCTAACCCACCACATGCTACAACCAATTTGTTAGTTGATTTAATACGAAGGAACCAAAACTATGCCCAAAGATAAGCACCATCCGAAAGTAAAAGAATTGCCATTCTGCAGAATCATACTTGGAAATTTTCAAGTTTCATCTTCTGAAGAAGTCTCTCTGTCAAAGTCTTTTCATCATAACTGCAAGTCCAAAAGGAAAAAATGCCATTAAATCGAAGGAACCCAGGAAATACAAAACAATTGATCTTAAGGCAGAGAAGGCATGCATAATTCACTACAGAGTTATACACAGTAAGGCGCAATTACTTACATAAAGATAAGACAGAGGTGACAAAACTCCATTGCAAGTTTGAGTTTGCTCACTCAGTTTCAAAACAAAAGAAAGGAAAAGTAGTAAACACAATATGTATAGTGGTGCCAATGTCTAAAAGCATCTATTCACACAAAACATATAAGGAATGAACCAATGCTTCTGGATTGCTCCTAAGACAATGATTCTTAGCTCTGCCATGGACATGAAAGCCAATTTGAGTTCAATGAATCATTCATTGTGAAGAATCCAGAAGACAATTGACAAACACTACATCAAACAGATGGAGAACAAGCAGGACACTGTACTTTTGTGTGATGAAGAGAGAAGCGACACTCTTTATTACATGACTTGAATAAATATAAACGAAGCATTCATGGAGAAGAATCCTTAGACCATTGACAAGTACAACAACAGAGAATGGAGAATGATGAAGAGAACATGCACAAGCCTACTTAGACCATTTAGATTGATCCAAAGCTACAAAGAAGGGCGGCCAATTTAGTTGTCCATTCCAGTACCATATTGCCGGTATTTCCAATTTCAATCTAGAAACTAGCTGAGAAAACATGGAATTCAGGTCACAGTTAAATGCTGGTCAATATCACCTCGTACTGGCCACAATTGGTATCTTGGTCTTCTAAATTGTTTCCAAAGGTTTACCCCCCACCCCCCTCCTCTCTCATTCACTATTAGACTCTAAAGCTGCAGCAAGATGAAGAAGATGACCATGATACTGCAAAGGACTCCATCTTTCCCAAGAAAAAACTTGAATGAAGTTTTTCTTAGTTTTTGTGCAGGTTTTGAAGAGTTTGTGGAAGATTTGTCTCCTCTACAACTGGTATGATGTTTCCAACGAAGAAGACAAAGTGAGCTATCCTTGATCTTGCCCTTTTTAAGAAAAAATAGTCGCAAGGAGCTCTAGAGATGAAAATAACTCTGTTTTTAGTGTTTCTACATGATTTGGGTCAACTTTTGGAAAGACTTTCATGTTATTTGGAGTATGCAAGTGCAAATCCCCTGTTCGAGCAAACAAGATGACCCTACACTTTAATATAATAGGTTATTTGCCAAAAAACAGCTGAAAGGAGTTAAAATCATGCAAAAATGATCCCATTACCACTGTTTTTGGTTAGACACCGACTATGTTGTATGGCTTATTTGTTCAATATCTGTGGTTTACAGTAATGTTGCCTAAACACCACCCATGTGGTTTCATGATCTTGCTGCCAGCAAGCTCGGATAAAGGAGGGTTGCGTCAAGTTTCCAGCCAACATAAAATCCTTTGGCAAATCCTCAAACATGAATCTAAAGAATAAGACACTCCCTCATGCTAGGGTGTTCCCTGTAAGCGACGCGCTGCAGTCTGGATGCAACAGGAAATGAACAAGGGCTGCTAAGGTGTTCCTTCATAAGTGATGTGTTGCATCAGATCCTAAGTAGAAGGGGAAATGAGCAGGGTTGGTAGAGCATTCCCTCGAAAGCAAGGTGCTGCATCAAAACCCAAGTGTAGTGGAAAGTAGGCAGGGGTTCCCGCACCGTTCTACATGTGTGTAGGTAAACAGAGCAGATAAAGAGTATAAAATTCGTATCGCCAAATGGAAAATAGGCACATTGACATTTAAGAGTATGGAGTTAGTAGAAATGACAAATCGTAAGAACATAGCTTGTATCCAAGAAACCAAGTAGAAAGGGGCTAATCCTAGATAAATCAATGGGTATAGGCTCTGCTACATAGGAAAAAATAATAATAGAATGGCATAAGGATAGCGGTGGATAAATAATTAAAGGATAAATTTATAGATGTTAGAAGAACTAGTGATAGAATTCCAATGATAAAACTTATTCTAAGAGAGAAAATCATAAATGTTATAAGTGCACATACCCCATAAGTAGGGTTAGAAGATAGAATCAAGAGAAAAGCTCGAGGACAATATGGAGTAATGTAAGAAATTCCCAACACAGAGGGAATATTTACAAAAGCATACTTAAACGGTCACGTAGGAAAAGAAAAGGAAGGATATGATAGGGTAGGTTGAGGGTATGGTGTTGGAGAAAGAAATGAGATGGGAGAAACGATCATTGGTTTTGTATTGTCGTATAAGCTATCTTTAGCAAACATTTACCTTAAGAAGAGGGATGAACACTTACTAACCTTAAAACGTGAATTATATAAAAGCCAAATAAACTATTTTCCACTTAGAAATACCAAAAGATCAATGTGTAAGATTTGTAAGGTGATACCCAGTGTGAGCTTAACCACATAACATAGGTTAACAGTTATGGATATTTACATTAAGAGATGAAAGAAAGGAAATGAACTTAATTAGTGTCCAAAAAACTAAGTGATAGAACTTAAAAGGAGAGAAGATAACATCATTCACAAACAAGTTATGGTAGAAGGAAAGTGAAACAATGAAGCAAAAGTAAACCATGTGGACCAATATGGCCAACTCCAGTAAGAAATCGGCAAAATGTAGACAGGTATGCGCTGGGAGTGTGCATGGCGTAGAGGAAAAGAGGCGCAGTCGCCTAGGTGAGCCTGGGTGTGCGCGCCACTTACCTAGTAACGTATAAGCCTTGTTTTTTTCGTTGTTTTTCACCTTCCAACCCTAATTTCAAACTTCCAACCTACTAAGAAGGTGAAAACAACCATTCCTCTTCGGCCTTTCACAAATCTAAGCAACAAAAGGTATGGATTTACAAATTTTAGCATTTGTTTACAGTTTTTGTAAAAAAATGTAAAAACCCAGTACCGTTTTTTCAATTTTTTTGTTTTTTGTTAACTATTTTCCATAGATCTTGATGGGTTTTAGTTCTGTATGTATAAGAAAACATTCCATTTGAGTTTTATACTTCTTTGCTCTAGATTTGAGTTTGTTTTTAGGTTTTTTACTTTTTTTCGAAAAAATCAATTACGGAAATATAAAAAAGTCTTCGTTTTTTCATATTTCTTCATTGAAACGTATTTCTATCCACATATATAGCTTTCACATGCTTGTTTCTTCATGTGTGATAATTTTTTCATCTTTTTTTTTTTTGTAATTTAGGGTTTTTTTCCGAAAATAAAAGTTACAAAAATTAGAAAAAATTTGTTTTTTTTACATTGATTAGTTAATACCTATTCTTATGCACATATATAGCTTACCCATGCTTGTATCTTCATGTATGATGTATTTTTCATGCTTTTTTTGTATTTTAGTGTTGTTTTTTTCAATTTTTCCGAAAATAAAAAGTACGAAAATTAGAAAAATATAATTTTGTGCCTCATGTTTCAGGCACGCGCCTAGGCACCCCAGGCTCCAGGCGCACCCCTTGTGCCTGGGTGGGCCTTGCTCCTACGACTACATAGAGAGTATTTAAAGGTAAAAGGCAACTGTTAAGAATCCATTTATTGAATAAATTACCCTCATTTAGCATGACTTTTGATATATTTTTAAGATATTATTTAGAAATTTATATGAAAAATATAACATTTGAAATTTTTATAATCTAACCATAATTTGGTAAATTTTCAAGGTTAGATGATGATCCAATGTAAGTATGTATAAAATCGAATATTGTATAATACTAATTAAGTTATTTTCTTCATTTTGTAGCTAGTAGAGCAAGATCCATACAGTTAGATCAAGCTAATCAACATCTTAGATCTTCAATCAAGTTAGATTAAAATAGACGGCTTAGATCAATCCAGATTATTTAGATCAAAATCAAGGACTCCAGTTCAATTCTCAAGCATCAAATCCAAACCATGAGCACAAGAGAATAGAGAATGCTAAGGGATTTTATGTTTAATGATGGAAAGTTAAAAACATGACGAGAGAGGAAATAGTTTCTTAATAGGAAACTAAGTTAAAATTAGAAAATTCACTTGATTTAGAATTCTTTGAACAAAAGAAAAAAGAATGGAGGAGAAAATTACTAAAAATAGAATTCAAATCGACTTCCCATCATCCATAAATACTAAAGATGAACTGGAAAAAAAAAAAAAAGGCTTGAAAATTTGGAGAAAAACGGAGGATGAAGAGGACGAACAGTGCACGCACAGGCTGGTGAATAGAGGTACTTTGCATGTAGGTTTCTGCTTCAATACTTGACAAAAATCTCTGAAATTTGGTTCATTGGAAAGAAGACATCAACGAGAAGAAAGCTCAGGTATTTGATTTTCAATTTTTTATTCCAAATCTTGTAACTTGAATTGATTAAAGTTAGCTACTTGCTACTGCTGGTGTTAATAGTAGCAGTGAGTTGCTTAAAAGTTTTGCACCTTTAGCTTGGTCTATTTGATGAGTTTTTGAATGATCTAATCATTTGCTTATACTTTTATTTGAGTTAGAAAGAGTTTTATGTAAATTCTTTTGAAATTTAATGGTTGGATTTGTTCAATTTTATGAAATAATCTTAAAAGGTATTGTTGTGCAGGTTGGTGACCAGCCTATGTTTGCAATTGAATATCTTAATTACTATTATCTTGATTTGAAATCTAACCATACAATTGAATTTATTGATATCAAATTATTCCATGAACAAAGTTTCATTGAAAATTCTATCAGAAAGTAGAAGAAATCAATAGCCAAAGTTAGTGAAATCTCTGTAAATTCTAACTATTCCTGGATTGTAAATAGAGACTAGATTAATCCTGAATTGTGAACAAGGGTATGATACATTGCTTAGCTAGTGTAGCACGCACGGCCACGTATGATTGTCTTAGTTATCCACTTCTTTTCTAGTAACACTCTCTCATTTGCAAACGCAATAAGAGGTGTTGCTCTGGTATTTTAATTTGAAAGAAAATTAAGAAAATCCATGAGTAGGATATGATGGGTGACACATCAGAGAATGTTACTACAATAGCTCATGCACTTGTGGAAAACAATCAATAGCAACCAGTAAAAGAAACTTGGCAATGAAGTGAAAAAATGCAAGAAGTTATTAAAGCATGGAAGAGAACATAAAACAACAAAAACTATGAGCAATATAAGAATGCTAAAAATATAGCTAAGAGAGTAGTAATTGAGGGCATATAATGATCTCTATAATAGACTAGTAACAAGAGAAGGTGAGAAAAATGTGCTCAAACTTGCAAAAATAAGATAACAAAAGAGAAAGAACTTAGTTCACATTAAATGCATTAAAAGTGATGACCAAAGGATACTAGTCATAGACGAAGAGATTAAATAAAGGTGAGAAGCTACTTCAAAAATTGCTAAATGACAATGGACCTGAGAATATAGAGAATAAAAGAATCCTAAACCCAATTAACCTAAACTACATAGAGATGACCTTAGGACCAAGATGCCTGAAGTGAAAGAAGATGAAATCAAGAAAGGCCCTAGGGAGCGATGGTATACCAATAGCGGTTTTTTAAGTACATAGGAGACACTGGAGTAGTTTGGTTGACAAATTTGTTTAACAAGACTGTAAAATTGAAGAAAATGCCATATAAATTGAGGAAAAGCTCTATTGTACAAATTTCTAAGAATAAAAGAGACATACAGAGTTGTACTACTTATCATGGGAGGGTTTTGCTTCAGGTGCCAACTAGCAAGGAAAACTTATGGCAAACCCCATGGCAAGAATCGATAATTGACATTTTCTCAAGCTAGGATTCTGCATAAGCGACCCATTACATTGGATCCCGACTACAGTGAAAATAGGCAAGGACTACTGGGGCGCTCCCCCGAAAGCAACCCGCTACATCAAATCCTAGGTATAGTGGAAAATAGGCAAGGACTGCTACAACATTCCCTCAAAAGCAACACATTGTATTAGAATTCAAGTGCAATGAAGAGTAGACATGGGTTCAAGTCATGGGGCTAGCTCAGGAGAATTAGATTCAAATCCACATGAAAAGTAGGGACATTGACATGTAAGAGTCTAGAGTTAGTAGATATGATGAAACACAAGAGAGTCAACATCACTTGTATTCAACAAATGAAGATAAGGGGCTAAAACTAGAGAAATCGAGGGGTATAAGCTCTGGTATGTAGTAAAGGACTATAATAGAAATGACATAGGGTTAGTGGTGGATAAAGAATTAAAGCATAAAGTTATAAATGTTAAAAAAAACTAGTAATAGAATTATACTAATAAAACTTGTTCTTGTAGAGAAGATCATAAATGTTATAAGTGCATACGCACTGAAAGTAGGATTAGAAGATAGAACGAAGAGACAATTCTGGGAAGATATGGAGGGATTCGTGCAAGAAATTCCAACCCAAAGGCGATATTTATAGGAGCGGACCTAAATGGTCATATAGGAAAAGAAAATAAAGGATATCCTAAGATACATGGAAGGTATGGTGTTGGAAAAAGAAATGAGATGGAAGATGGTATCCTCAATTTTTTTTTGGCATATAACCTAGCACTGACAAACACATTCTTTAAAAAGCAAGATGAACATTTAATAACCTTTAAAACTGGACCACATAAAAGCCAAATAGACTTTTTGCTTCTTGGGAATACCCAAAGATCAATATCTAAGGATTTTAAGGTAATACCCGATGAGAGCTTAACCCCATAACATAGATTATGTGGATACCGACACTAAAAGATGGAAGAAAGGAAATGAACTTAATAGGTGTCCAAAGACAAAGTGGTGGAACTTAAAAGGGGAGAAGATAATATCAATTACAAACAAGTTGATGGCAGAAAGAAACTAAAACAATTAAACAGAAGTAAACACCATTTGAACTAATATGGTCAAATCCCTTAAGAAAGTGGCAAGAGATGTTCTAGGAGCATCGAAAGGTAAAAGGCAACCAATAAATGAAACTTGGTTGTGGAGTGAAAAAGTGCAAAATGTTATTGAAGAGAAACAGGTGAATCCCTTAAGGAAGTGGCAAGAGATGTTCTAGGAGTATAGAAAGGTAAAAGGCAACCAGTAAATGAAACTTGGTTGTGACGTGAAAAAGTGCAAAATGTTATTGAAGAGAAACAGGTGTATTTTAAAGTATATTAAAGGGTTGCAAATAATAAAAACCTTGAGTAATATAAGAATGCTAAAAAGGTTACTCAAAGAATAGTAAGTGAGGCTAAATCCAAAGCATATGATGATCAGAATAGATGGATAAGGTTTTAGAGCATGTTAAGCGCATTAAAAGTGACGAACAGAGGGTACTAGTCAAAAATGGTGAGATCAAACAAAGATGGGGAAATTACTTTCAAAGATAGCTAAATCACAACTGTACGAAGAATATATGGATTGAAAGTACTATATACCCATATAACATTGGACATTATAGATACTACCATAGGATTAAAAAAACCCGAATTGAAAGAGTCCTTGAAAAAGATGAAATCAGGAAAAGCCTAGGGCCTAATGGTATACCAATAGAGGGTTGGAAGGATATGGGAGATACAGTAGTAGTTTGGATGACATAGTTGTTTAACAAGATTGTAAAAATGAAGAAAATGGAAGATGAAAGGAAGAAGAGCTCGATTATACCAATTCATAAGAATAAAGGAGACATAAGTTGTACTAATTATCGTGGGATCAAACCAATAAGTCATACCATAAAACTTTTTGAAAGAGTGACTGAGAAGAGGCTACAACATGAGACATCAAAGAACCAGTTTAGTTTCATGCCTCGGAAATCTGCCACAAAAGCTATTTTCCTACTTAGACCATTGATAAAGAAATATAGAGAGAGGAGGAAGGACCTCCACATAGTCCTCATTGACTTAAAAAAAGCTTATGTAGGGCCCCCAAAGAGTTAATTTGGTGGGTGGTGGCAAGAAAGGGATTTTACAAGGGTAAGTAAATATAATTAAGGATATGAATGAGGGTGCGGTAACAAAACATTAGGACCACAAGTGGAGAAACCAGTGATTTTTCTATCACTATAGGATTGCACCAACGTTCGGCAATGAGCCCAGACCTTCTTAAGTTGGTTATGGATGAGTTAACAAAACATCTACATGAGGAGATTCCATGGTGTATGTTATTTGCCGATGATATAGTTTTGACTGATAAGACAAGGGACGGCGCAAACACAGCATGAGTTACGGAGAGATTCACTTGAATCGAAAAAATTTAAACCTAGCTGAATTAAGATAAGCATGTGGAATGCAATTTTAACATGGAGGGAAGCAGGACCTAAAAGCCCACTTTTGATACTTGGGATCGATAATTCATGAGAGTCGATAGATTGAGAGGGAGGTTACCTAAAGAATCCACGTTGGTTGAAACAAATGGAGATGCACCTCTGGAATTTTGTGTGATCGGCATGTGCCAATCAAGTTGAAAGGAAAATTCTACAGAATGGCTGTAAGGCCAACCATACTTTATGGCACAGAGTGTTAGGCAATTAAGGTACAACAACCACGTAGGATGAGTAGAGCCAAAATAAGAATGTTGGGATGGATGAGTTGCAAGACAAGAAATGATAGAGCTAGAAATGAAAACATCACAGAAAACTCAATAGCAGTACCAATAGGTAACAAGATGAGGTAGATTAGATTTAGATGGTTTGGGCATGTCCAATGGAAACCAAAAAGGGCACCTGTTGGAAGGAGTGAGGCAATCCAAGTCGAATGTTCTAAAAGGGCAAGGGGAAGGCCCCAAAAAAAGTGGATAGAAGTGGTGAGAAAAGATTTAAAAACTTAGGGACTAAATGGAAAAATGATACGTAATAAAGGGGAATGAAGGAACAAGATTCATGTGGCAAACCCCTAATAGGGATACGGTCTTGATGAAGAGCCATACCATGAAAGTAATTCAGAAGAGGCTATGACATGAGACGAGTGTATCAAAAAACCAATTTGGTTTCATGCTTAACTATAGAAGCTATTTCCCTACTTAAACAATGATAAGAAGCATAGGAAGAGGAGGAAGGACCTCCACATGGTCTTCATTGATTAAGAAAAACCTTATGATAGGATACCTAGAGAGTTAATATGGAGGTTGCTAGGCGAGAAAAGGGTTTCACGAGGACATATGCACATAATTAAGAATATGTATAAGAAAGCAGTAACAATTGTTAAGACCACTGGCAAAGAGACCGATGATTTTCTAATCACTATAGGATTGCACCAAGGATAGGCATTGAACCCATACCGTTTCACGTTGGTTGTGGATGAGTTAACAAAACAATTGCACGAGGAGATTACATGGTGCATGTTATTTGCACATGACATAGTTTTGATTGATGAGAGTATATAGGATTTAAAATTAGCTGAATTAAGATAGAGTATATAGGATGCAATTTTAACAATGAAAGGAGCGGGAGTGAAGCACCAATAAAGATTGATAACCAAGAAGTTCCCCAAAAAGACCATTTTTGAAACTTGGGATAGATAATTCATGAAAGCGGAAAGATTGAGAGGGATGTTACCTGGAGATTCCAAGTGGGTTGGAACAAATGGAGATGTACCTCTGGAATTTTGCATTATAGCTAGTGCTACTCAAGCCGTAAGGAAAATTCTAGAGGATGGATGTAGGGCCAGCCATGCTCTACTGATCAGAGTGTTGGTTAGTTAAGGAACAACATGTATATAGAATGAGCATAGCCAAAATGAGGATGTTGAAATAGATGAGTGGCAAGATTAGAAAGGATAGAATTAGAAATGACAACATTAGAGAAAACTTAGGAGTAACACTAATAAGTAACAAGATGAGAGAGGGTAGACTTAGATGGCTAGCGGAGAATGAAAAGGACACCAGTGAGGAGTGAAATGATCCAAGTTGAAGGCTCTAAAAGGACAAGGAGAAGGCCCAAAAGGACATGGATAGTAAGAAAATATTTAAAAACTTTTGGACCAAATGAAGCCATAACGCTTGATAAAGGGTAATGGAGGAACAAGATTAGTGTAGCTGACCCCTACTTAGCATAAGGCTTTGAACATGATGACGATGATGATGATGATGATGATGACAGTAGTTAGGCCTATTATTTGGTGCTTTCTGATGTTTTCCTAATTTTCTGCATTTCTTCTTCATTTTTTGAAATTTTTCACAATTTTTAATCATTTTTGGCTTTTTATACCAGTCTACTATTAATGTTTCTGCCATCCAAAAATAATGCACTCCCTCTCATCTTATACATTTGTTGAGATCATCAATTTACCACATTGGCCCTAGATGGGACCAGAGACATTGTCTCATCTTAGTGATTATCAATTTATTGGACTTTTATTGTACATAGAGAACTCTCTCTCTCTCTCTCTCTCTCTCTCTCTCTCTCTCTCTCTCTCTCTCTTGTGCGCACAAAGTTTTTAACCTGCATATTATAGGGCATATTTATTTTTTTTCTCTTGCTCCCCGGATTATTAATTTATGTATGTAGCGGGCCCTTAAGAATATTCTGAAAGCGCATTACCTTATACATTTGCTAAGATTATTAACTTACCACATTGGCCATGTTCGGACCAGAGACATTCTCATCTTAGCAATTATCAATCTATCAGTCATTAATTTATAGGAGTTTACTATATATAGAGAACAAGAAATGAGCACATAATCTTCAGCCTAGCAAAACAGTGGAATTATTAGAGCAACCACCTTCCATCAGTCAATTCTGGAGCTAGAAGTCCATAACGATCCACAAACTCAGAATAGGTCCTACGTGTAGGATAACCAGCAAGACTTATTCGAACCGCTTCTAAGACACCCTGTAGATCAACCAAATTAATAAGAAAAATTTAGAAAAGTTAGATGTCTTACACAGACACATACATGGTAGTAAAAAAAATGGCCAAAAAGAAGAAACACAAAGAAAATATCCAAAAGTAGACAGGAAAGAACATTTGGTGGGATTCCAACCCGATGTGATATGTCCATGAAGATACCAAGTATTGCAGATGCTGTTAAAACTCTTTACAAGAAACACAAATGAGAAGCAAATGGCGATCTAACTAGCATGCTAAATCTCTTATTGCATGTATCAGTGTCTTTTTTTCCCTGCTGCCACCCATCAGGGCTGGCTACTTGAAAGAAAGAAATTGGTTTCTCCATCAGTCTAAATAATTTCAAAAAAGAATTGATCAAATTCTGATGAAACTAACTCATACTGATCATTATCCTCATAGTGGTTCACAAAAACATAGTAGTCCGCCATGAAGTACACTGATTGGATTCACGTTAGAGTAGCATTAGATACTAATTTCAGTATCAGATATTCATCACAAACTCCAATTTGACAAAGAAACTAGATGACATGGATTACAAAGAGAAATCAATATGAATATGAATAAATTAACATATAAATAAGACATTAAAGCAAACACAATAAATTCATATAAATCAGAAGAAAGAAAAAGCAAGAAAAGAAATTACAGGAACAACAGTTACACTTTTTCTAATAGGTAGCAAGCACCTTAAAAACATATCCACCCAAATTCCATTAAAATAACTGAGACTTTAATAAATAACTTTGCACAATCAAAACACTATAGGCTGGCCACGTTTATTAATGTAAATAAAATAAAGGTTAAGGAAAATGGCAGGAGAAGCATAACTTTGATAGAATACACTCCATCCAGCTGTCAGCTAATCTGGTAAGTTTTAGGATCTTGTAGGTATGAAATTACAACAAAGGAAAGCGGATATGCTTACAAAGGCCCATTAAAAAGAGATCCAATTGGTACTGACCCCACATCGTAACTGATGTAAGACGTTGTGGTTCTCAAACTTTTGAGGCCTGTTCAAAGAGTTTGGCTTGACACACCGAATATAATGAGGCTCTGTTGAGTTGAGTGTTTCCATAAGCGCTTGAAGTTGTTGCTGTGGAGAAAGAAAACATGAAAAATATGTCAAAAAGAAAAGAAAAGGAACTAGATACAGAACAATGCACAAATACAAAATGCTGATTCCAGGTTTCTGTGATTACTTGCATATAAATGTAAGATGAGCAACCACAAAAATGTAAACCACAAAAATGTAAACCTTTTGCTTCCCTTACTGGTTAAAATAAAAGCAGTGCACCCTATATATGGCATAAAGATGGAACTCTGTCAAAATATTATTGCACCAGATGGAGCTACAGAATCAGAAACTACTACATCCATGTCCAATAGCAAATGCTTCGAGATTGACATTTTCTACCATGATGCACAGGCCAATTCAGCAACACTCATTCTAGGATTCTTTGTTGAAGCGGGCAATTCAGCAAATAAATCAACGTAAACCATATCAATGAAATGAAGCTAATGAGGGAAGAAGCTCCAGAAAAATAAAAACAAAATCTGGAATATGAGAGAAGTCTCATAAATGAGAAGACGAAAATTTATGTAGCACAAAGGATACAGGATCACATCAGGCTAGTAATCAATTGAAGTAGAAAAGTGAGACAGGGATTATGTATGTGTAAACCATATCAATGAAATGACAGTCTATGTAGCTGCAGGCGCAAGGCACACCCAAGCACAAGGGGTGCGACTAGGCGCACGTAGTCATGCGACTAGGTAACAAGGCGCACATTAAAAGCCCATAACGTATATATAAAATATATAATATAAGTAAAAAAAAATCTTATAAAAGGAGGTGCCAGAATTGATAATGGCACCCCCTTTCTGAAAAACAAAACAGACCCAAGTCGGATCTGACGAAGGAGACGAAAAAAACCCAAGAGAGAGAGAGAGAGAGAGAGAGAGAGAGAGAGAGAGAGAGAGGGAGAAGAGAGGCGAGCTTGCCGGGGAAAGCCGCAGCACGCTGGCGAGAAGGAAAGAAAAGGTTGCAGGTTTGCCGGAGTTGCAAGGGATCGCTGGAGAAGACGATGGCTCAGATTGTCGTTCCGAGTTGATCATTCTCTTTAGTGCACGAGTAAGAACCAAAGCCCCAAGCAAATTTGATGATCCATGTCGTTTTAGGGAACAAACAATTGATAATCAATGATTCTGATTGATCTGGTGCTTGGAATCGAGGGCACAAAAGTCGCAAGGTGCGCTAGGTGCAACTGGTCGCGCCTAGTCACATTGTGACTTTTCCCCCTTGCGCTTACCCATAGTCGAGTCGCAACCATGAGCCTTTTTGCGCCCAGCAACTAGTCACGCCTGTGACTACATAGATGACAGCAATGAGGGAATAAGCTCCAGCATAATAAAAACAAAATCTGGAATACACGAGAAGCCTCACAAGGTAGAAGATGAAAATGAAAGTAGCACAGAGGATACAGGATCACATCAGGCTAGTAACAAATTGAAGCAGAAAAAATGGGGCAAGGATTACGCATTTGCAATTAAGCATGCACGGCAAGCATCTATTGATGTAGTCAGAAGAATATCATTAAGTTTGGGCTTATGAGTGTTTGAAGTGTTATAACTTCATCAATGATGCAATGAAAATCAAAAACTCAAAACTACTTGCTTTTGTACAAAGGCCAACCAAGCAATGCAAACACCATCTAGTGCCTCCAGTTCCAGCTTCAATAGACTAGGTCACTAGAGAAATTACCACGTAAGCAATCTCTCAAAAAAATCATTAGTATGGAAACCAAATATCAGACACAGCAAATTACTTGTACCACCAACTTGCCATGGTCCAATAAACAGATTACCTCTTTTCACCCTAGCAAAACATAAAGAACCAACAAAAACACAATAACCCATATCAACTCAAGTTTTGATGCAAGTTGGAGGCATAAGCTGACCAGGAAAGACAACAATAACATTCTTCATATCTGATAGAGATTACCCAAGCCATCTGCAACGCAGATTTTCCAGAAGGGTCAATAAAAAATAAGAAAAAGGGCAGCCCAGTGCACTAAGCTCCCACGTATGCATGGTCCAGAGAAGCGGCAGACCACAAGGGTCTATAGTACAAAGCCTTACCTTGCATTTAGCAAGTCTATTTCCACGCCTCAAACCCGTGACCTCAAGGTTATACGACAACAACTCTACCATCGTACCAAGCACCAAAAGGGCCAATATTATTTTATTTTATTTTTTTCTCCACTTTTTTTGTTTTATTGCACTTCATAGGTGAACGGCAATTCTTTCATCATTATGGGCATGCGATGAGGTAACCACTAACAAATAAATATTGAGTAACGAGATAGACTATGGGACTCTCTAGACATACACAGTGTAATCCTGCTCATTTCATAGCCACAATCATGTATATAAAACAGGTCAACCTATCACAAACCTCTAAAGCACACAGAGCTTTTCATACAAATTCAATTCGATCAAGAACCAAGCCAACAGAAAACAACTCCACATCCACAGCTCCTTTATGGCTCCCAGAACCCAATTATTAGTATATAGTCGAGGAATTCCTGTTTACCTATCATTCTAGCATCTAAAAAGTTTAGAAACTTAAAAATATAAGCTTTTAAGATACTAGAATCACCAGGGCCACAAGCTTTTTGATTTATTAGATATCCAAAGCCAGAGCAAAGAGACAAAAAAGGTCAGATCTTGCAAATTGGAGTGTAAATATCAAAGTAGGATCTTGTAAGATGCTAGACTCCGGTACATGTACTTGGAAAGGAGGTGTATATATCAAAATCAAAGGGTTTAAACTATCTTAGATCCTGAAATATGCGTACTTGGAGAGCAGTGAAGATATCAAAATCAAAGTGTTTAAACTATCTTAAATCCTGAAATTTGAATACTTGGAGGGGCAGTGTAGATATCAAATTGGAGTGTAAATATCAAAGTAGGATCTTGTAAGATGCTAGACTCCGGTACATGTACTTGGAAAGGAGGTGTATATATCAAAATCAAAGGGTTTAAACTATCTTAGATCCTGAAATATGCGTACTTGGAGAGCAGTGAAGATATCAAAATCAAAGTGTTTAAACTATCTTAAATCCTGAAATTTGAATACTTGGAGGGGCAGTGTAGATATCAAAATCAAAGTGTTTAACTATCAGGTTGCAGATGTCAACTTTCCCTGCAGAGTACAGCATAAGAGCTCTAATCAATCTCATAAACTCAGATTTCCTGCATATAAGAATCCTGTTATGGGCTGCTTTGAGCAGCACTTGTGAAATGCTATTATCCCTATAATAAAGAGTTACCATTCCCTCCCTTCATAGGAGGGACTCATGAAAATGACTTTTCATGACCATATGTGTCATAAGCACTCATAGTAAGAGTTACCAATTGAACCCTAAGCAAAGAGAGAGCTAGGAGATTGCTTCTGTCATTTCGCATGCTTTACCACCATTGCGCATAAACTCTTTTCAGTTGCATAAATCTCCTCTTGTTAGAAAACAAAAGCTCTTTAACTTGCAGATATCTATTTACAGCTGCTGTTAAGAATTGCAATGGAGATCATCTCACACTGTGCTCAAAACTAAGAAAAATAGTGTGACTGCTACAAGTTGACCAAAAGAACCAACAATTGCATATGGGAACTTGTACTATCGCCTTGCAACGGAGATCATCTCGCACTGCGCTCAAAACTAAGCAACATAATGTGACTACTACAAGCTGACCAAAAGAACCAACTATTGCATATGGGAACTTGTACTATCACCAAGACAAATAGTGTTGACAAACAAAATAGAATAAACAAAGAAATATCACTGCAAACAGGATTAAATGGCCCCAATAAACATGGCGAAACCATACCTTAAACCTAGAGGCCACAGAGGAAAATTTGTAAGATGATCTTGAAGACTCCTCTGGTAGCAAAGGGAAAAGCCCAGCAATAAAGGAACATTTTGAAGATGACAACAGATTGCAGTGTTCCACAACAACATAGTCACGATTTTTATCCAGAAAAGAATTTGTTTGATAGGTCACCTATAAAACAAGGATACACATCATACACTGATTGAATCACTTGTCAAAGTAAATATAATTCACAAAGCATTCTGTCTGTGACAATGGCCTGGGAAGGATGACATGCCTTGCCAGCATAATGGGAGATGGTAAAATCTGTTTCTGAAAATTTTGCCTTTTCCAACCTTGGATGAGCCCTGAAGCTCTGAAACAGCTTCGTGGAAAACGTTTCATGTGTTGACTTTGGAAACATGCTACACAAGAAATAAAGAATGGAAACCCAATATAAGCCTACGAGGGAACAACTAGAGAGCTGAAGTTCTTTGATTACAAAACCAATGAAGACATTCATACCAAGCTTCATCCAGGAGAGCAATAATTCCAATAGGTTTCTGCAGAAACAAACACTATAGTTAGCTGAGTGACATAAAGAAATAGAAATAAAGCAGCAGCAAGAAAATCTAAAGAAGGAAACATTCTGAAAATAATGGTGCAGTGTACATTGACAGGAATGCCATAGATTTCTACAAGCTAAAGTTTCCTTCTGATAGGTTCCCAGTTGGAAAAGACCAGTCAGCTTTTCTCAGAGAGCAAAACAAACAAGCACATCAGAAGCAAATAGACACAAGTTGAACCATTTTCCAACAGCTTTAGAAATCTCAAAGGAATACAGCCAAAAGCAGCAAAATGAAATCCAAGCAAGATTACTGTGTACATAAAACATGTGAGAGTGACATCATGACCTCCCATCAAAGAAGAAGAATAAAGGGCAGCCCCAGTGCACGAAGCTCCCACCTATGTGGGGTCCAGGGAAGGGGCAGACCACAAGGGCCTATAGTATAGCTGTTGTCATGTGACCTTGAGGTCACGGGTTCAAGCAGTGGAAACAGCCTCTTGCAAAAATACAAGGTAAGGCTGCGTACTATAGGCCCATCAAAGAAGAAGAATATATCAAGCATATTTGTAGCCATATAAAGAAGAGTAAGAAGATGATATGTTTATCCCCTCCCCTAACAATGTTCCCCTTTTAATTGTTTCATGCTGTTAAACTATTTCATCTTTAATCAACATGCTAAAAGGGCAAGGTTATGGTAAAATAGCCCATGTATCTTTGTTACAGGCAGATAAGTTGGTCCATTGTCAAATTCAATTTTGCATGTCAATCAGCAGCCAGTAATTTCCCAAGGAAGAGTATGACGGTCCCATTCCACATTTACAGGAGTATACAAATCCCGTCGCAACACAAAAGGCTCTAATATCAGATGTGTATCAAACCGGAAGCACACAATCAGGCAACAAAAGAGCCCCATTAGAAATTATTTACAAGACGAAAATAGAGACACTTTGTCAAACAGATTAGATTCACCATTGTAATACACACACACACACACTTAAATGGCAGCAGACAAAAATTGAAAAATCTAACATACACGTCACCAAACCATACTAAGGAAACATGTTGTAAAATGAAATTAGAGAAATTAGCAAAAACATATGATGATCTTTGAAACATAAAGAAAAGGTATAAACCTTTTCAATCAAATCCAGGACATCTTGATTGTCTATGAACTCTATGTAACTCCAGTTGATTTGCTCTTTGCTGTACTCTTCCTGCTCCATCTTAAATACATGCTGAATAAAAGGTAAGAAAATCAATGTCCCATCCAAGATTTAAACAACAAGACCAGCCAACACCAGAAAATATACACACCTCATTGAAATGCTGCTGAAGTTTTTCATTTGCAAAGTTAATACAGAACTGCTCGAAACTGTACAAGAAAAGTTTACTTATTGAATAACATTAGGGATGAAAGAATAGCAAATCTAGACATGTTAACAACGGAAGGAAAAGCCAGTAGCTAAAGAATCAGGATATTTATATAGCTACAAATATTGTGTCCACTGAAACTTAAAATGGTCGAATAAAACAGATGCTATAATTTAGTTGAAATATCCCCAAGGAATCTATCCCTCCTGAAACTCATCTAGAGCATAATTGCAGCTACGCTCTACATATATCTCAATATACAAAATGAATGTAGAAAAAAAAAAATCTAAACAGAATTAGCTCAAGACTCAAGTATCTAATGATACATCAACAACATTACTGAATACTACAGATGGTTCTGAGCAATTAGCCAAGTAGGCCAGGTGCCTGTCCCACAACCAAAGCTTGTGAGTTCAAATTTACTCACCATTTACCACACAAAAAGGGAGAGACAGAACTACATAATAGTACACAATGGACACAGCAAGCAACCTATGTAGTCATAAGCTCTACTAGTCACCAGGCATAAAAAGGTGCATGGGTGTGACTCGATTATGGGTAGGCACAAGGGGGAAAAGTTGCAGCACAACTACGTACGATTAGTAGTGTGATTAGTTACATACCTTGATTTTTTTTTATTTTGCACCTAGGAACTAGTCACGGGACTTAGGCACGCCTAGTCCCTCTAGGCACAAGTCACACCCCTTGCGCCTGGGTACGCCTTGCACCTATGACTACATAGCAAGCAACACATGGAAAGCATCTGATTGTTAATATGGAAAACGGCCTATGCATTGAAATTGGTCTACCAAAAATCAGGGGCTAACCAAACAAATGTAGGGGGGAACAGGTAGATGGCTGATTTTCAACTTAAGAAAAGTTGAACTAAACAGATATTACAACTGACCAAACAACATAGAACTACTTAATGGTTTATAGTGACAACGAAAGTGGGAAGCCTGCTGACCTGAACTCTCTATTAGATGATCAAGCAGCTCAGATGGAATTTGACTCATGACAGCTCATGACAGATGCAGTTCTTTAAGAAATATATCAAAGACTAACAGGGTGACTTGTAAGAGAAGTAGTTCTTCAGTATAATAAAGAGCCCCAGCTTATACTTCATATGCTTTCTGAAAGTCCTAGGTAACAAGTCAAGTTTATAATGAATATGTACCTATAAATAACAATTCAGTCTATCAATAATTAACAGAAGGCCCTTTACAACGATATCGTGGGCATGCAACAGTGCAAGTTTAGTTTACTTCTTTCATTTTACTTTTCTTTCTCCTACCTCTTTCTAATCCTGAGATAGATTTCAAGGAGATGACTCTGTAAGCTGAAGTAGGTGTCCGTGCAAACATTTGCAATGTG
Organism: Warburgia ugandensis; assembly: GCA_035236585.1. Lineage (NCBI taxonomy): Eukaryota > Viridiplantae > Streptophyta > Magnoliopsida > Canellales > Canellaceae > Warburgia > Warburgia ugandensis. The sequence continues at coordinate 15,276,427 of CP141126.1, forward strand.
GTTCCATGATTGAGTCTCCAACCTATTGGATATAATCAATGGCAAAACAAAAAAGGAAAAACTAAGGGAAGTGATATATTCAACCCCCAGTTTTGATTCATTAGCCCCTTATTAATGCTCTGGACAGTTATAACTCCAGTTGGGCCCAGAGTTCTGATGATCTGCATCATTCACAATGTTCCCCTTGATTTAGATATTCCATGCTCTGAAATTCACATCCATTGGATGATTCCGCCTCTGTTTTCAAGTTGTAAAATGAACGGTCAAAAGTTTCACTTTCCATCTCATAACTAAAAGAAGCAATGGCTATAATCGTGCATTGGAAGCGAATTTCAGATTATTGACCACAGTCAAGGGCACAATTCTGAACTTTTTGGATCGTCATAAATCTGGGCCTGGGTAAGAGTCATAGCCGCCTGTACAGTGTTGTGAGGGGCTAATGAATCAAAACTAGGAGGTGATATATCAACTTCCAAGCCACTAAAGATAAAGTAAAGAAGAAACAAAGCCAGAACAAAACACTTCCCCTACAAAAGGCAGTTGCATAACACCTAAAGCAGCATGAAACAAAGAGAAAACTAGTTAAAAGATGGTAAGAAATTTGGACGACATTTCTGGTAGAAAAATTGGAGTAGAAAGTGAAACATATAAATCTACAAGCAGGTGTGCAAGGAAAATGCTAGGAGGAGGCTGGTGTTCATCACACACCCAACTGCACAATATTTTACCCAAGAGGTATTTCAGAAGTCATAAAACCATCTTACTTTCTTAAGAAGTATCCCATCTGCCCCTGGCTGGGTCTAGACGCCCAACATCCACCTATCAAGTCTTTTTAAAGTGGTCAGTTATTCACAAGGTTCTGATTTGCTCCAATTTGCTGGACCATCTGGTTAATACTCTCCAAATTTCTCAACTTTAGCCATTTATCCTACAAAAGTTAGCTCTTCTCATATTTCTAGTTTAATTTACTGATCTCAAAAATTTTACAGGTCTTTTTTCCAAAACAAAGCAGATAAATGAGCAGAATGCCAAAAAGTAAAATAAAACATCTATCAAACAACTAAGCAATAACACAGAAAGCATGAACATTACTTATTTTCTACAGTCGATCCACAAGTTTAGAAAAGGAAAAGAAAAGGTGAGCATCTGAAGCAGACCTCGAGAAATTACCAATTTGGTGCTGGGACTAAATTTACAAGAATGACAAGATAATACTGGGACTGCCATCACCAGTCAATTGTGAATGAGTTCTGCATGGCTCCAACCACGATTTCTTAATACATAAAATTAAGAAAATATCTTTCAAACAAATTCACCCTCAGAGAAGTACTCTTCCAAGATAAAACTGAGTTGACCCATGAAAACTGATTGGCATGAAGACTATTTACTCAACCTGGGCAAGTCATAGGAGTTCTTTATTGACTGTGCCAATACCAAATAGATTTGGCAAGACCACATTGTCTACAGATATTTTAAAGCAGAAATTTTTGGCCAGTACTTTCCTGGCTTGATCAAGGGGGTGGCATCTCTACTTAGAATGAGCACAATGCAGGGAATAATAGTGGACAAGAAGATTGTTTCACCACAGTCACCACGCGTTCGTACCACATGTACAAGTTCTGGAGTCCAAATATTCTACCCAGCTGACATCCATACAGCAAGATGTGATCCGCTGATACAGTTCAGTTCAAACTTTCACATATTGCTAACACAAACAAGAAAACGTGTTACAGAAATATGATTTAGTCCTTGGTTTATAATCTTAGTGAATTTTCAACAGATGCAAATGGAAGTTACCAAATTAACCGTATTAGAAAGCGTTGCTTGAAGAGAAGTTAATAGAAATAAACAGGAAGATGCTTAAGAACAATAGTAATCTAGAAAGCAAAAATACTTGCATCATATATTTTTCTTTCACAAGTTGCAATACATGCTCGTGCTAGCAAGACATCGAAGGTAAAGTCAGGTAAGATATCCAGAATCTCTCAAACTGATCGTGCCAACAAAAGCTATCAGAATGAAGAAAATCATCCAAGTGTCTGATATAGGAAGTAACCTGTTGTTGGTAAAACATTCAAAGCCATAAATATCCAGGACTCCAATTTGTATCCTAGAATCCAGGTCTTGCCCAACGGACCTATTAATTTTTTCAACCAGCCTGAAATAAACATCAGACAGATACTTTTGTTATTCCAGGTCCTAGCATGGATTCAAGAATGCAACTCATGAAGATGCAGGAGAATACACATACCAGTCAAATAGCCGAGAATATACAGTCTTTGCTAAAGCATCACGATTGGCTAAAGCAGCAGCACAGTCAAGAGCTTTAATAATACTCCCTTCATGAGTCTGTATAGAGCGAGTGCACAATGTTGCAAGCAAGAGGTTTGGATCGCACCTAAAGAAGGAATGAAGAGTTTATATGGGCATGCAGATTAGCAGAGGCCGATAGCCACTAAATGGCAAGCATCCAACCTCTATAAAGTGTATGAGCATCCAAATGCAATGGTCAAGAACAAACCAAGTAATAGAGTAATTTTAAAATCAGAACCCACAATGCTATCTTAAGATAAATCATTGAAGAAGGAAACAGCAAGTAAAAGGAATTAACTGTTAATGATGGCATTGACTTTTACCAACTTGTAAACCAAATTAATGAACTAGCATATTTGTTTGTCTTTGTCTCATAAGACAAAAAATTAATCACTCTACTGAGTCAACAATAGACAGAAATTGGAATTTTATGAGCTAGACAGATGTCTAACACTAGAGTGGAGAGCACATGCTAGGCCAAGTTGCTAACCAAGAAGGGGGGCCTACTCACCTTAACAGCTCCTTTCCACTACAAATTTCAAGTGATGTGAAAAAGATAAAGACAACAAGAGACCGAGTATGAAGATTCAAAAGTATCTTAACATCTCATTCAGTATGAACACAGTATAGAAGATGAACGAAGACAGGTTTGCCTAAGATATGGTATTTGCAACCAAGTTAAGGAAAGGGTCAACATACTGAAGCATCTTGAGGCAGTCCCTGTGCACGAAGTTCCCGCCTATGCAGGGTCCAGGGAAGGAGCGGACCACAAGGGCCTCTTGTATGCAGCCTTACCTTGTATTTTTACAAGAGGCTGCTTCCACGCCTAGAACTCATGACCTCAAAGTCACATGACAACAACTTTTACCATTTTGTCCTCAACTGAAGCATCTTGAGGACAAAATGATATTCTGCACCACGTCAAAGGGGCCTGGAGTATAAAGAAATTCAAAAAACACTTTGACGAACAAAGTTCCAGCAATTGAGAAGACAAATGATGACTGCCATTTTATCATTCAAGCTTACCCCTGATGACTGACAGAAAGTCCACAATGATCATGGAAGACAAGTTTCCTACAACAGCCTTTGCCACTTCTGTCTCATAGAATCTCTTGCTCCTGATAAGTGCATGGGAACATTAAGACATGGGATCATGCATCTTGATCTATTGAAAGGCGAGGGACAAAATCAATACCCTTTGCATTGATCCTCTTTGGGCACGGAGCCATAGTCATATCATATTCCCTAGTTCTGCCATGTCTTAGCATTTGGCATCTCTGTGTCATCTCCTCAACAATCTCTCAGATGTCTTAAACTTGACAACAAACCTTCACTAATAGCTCTCATATTGATAATTGAGTTCATGACTTCTTCATGCCAAAAATTATCAAAAATGATTCAAACCAACATTCACGGCCATCTTTGCAGTCATCCAAAACATCCATCTGATCCATGCATCTTTCCTCCAAACTAGTGTTGCTTTGTCCCAAGACCAACTGAGCACTCATGCGATGTTTAAAGCTTCACACACTATATTTGCAACTAGACACCATAAGCCTTCACCAAATTCGTAGACAAAGGCCAGAACCCAAAAAAAAAAAACACACACACACATGCTACATGGAAAACCAACAAGGCAACTTGCATCCAACCACAAATACGTTCCAGGATTCACTTTCACTCTTACAGTTGAAATAAAGGATGCTTTAGGTGAAATTTAGACCTAAGGAGGTTCTTGAACTTATTATAGGTGATTTACTTTCCATTACTAGAGTCCTTTAGAGCACTACAAGCACATTACGGGAGTTCTTTAGAGCACTACAAGCACACTGACAATTTTATGAATTTCTCTCGACTCTCCATCAAATTCTTTCTCTGTGTTTTTCTAAAGAACTAAAAGATTAAAAACATGTGCACAAAGATGAATGAATCAAACAGAAAAAAGGCATTATAATACTTAACATTTCAACAAGTGGTAGATCATGACCATTAAAGGAAGAAAATATCATATGAAGCTGTTAGCACTTTGGTAGGAAAGAAGTAATTCAATAACAGGTTTTTCCATGAAAATTATGTTTTACACAGTCAGGAGAGACTTTCATGGAAGTTTGTTCCATCTGGTAGGACTTGTCTGAATTTCCATAGGAATAGATATCACATAGAAAGTATGAGATGCAAACTACAGAAGTGAAAGATAAAGCCATCAACCGCCCCTATGTTTGCTGAACATACTTCAACCATTAATTAAGTTTGAGTTTGTATGATGTACGTGTCAATAATATGTAATATAATACATGGAATTAATTATGCAGGTAGTAAGTTTAATATGTTACCCTATGAAAAAAATAATACAAAATGTACACAACATGTCCATATAAATTTTCACTAAATTGTGAATCAAATAGTGCAGAATCACTAGAAAACCGGATGTCATCCAAACAACATAAAAAACTGGATGACTAGAAACAAAGCTAATAAATGGAAAACTTTCACTGTTTTATGCTTCCTACAACTTTAGAACTTTCCATGAAAACAAAATCAATGTACTCAAACACCCTCAACTTCCCAAACAAACAATTGGATCACAAAGTTGTCAGTTGAAATGCAGCCACTATAAGCCATGATTGTTGCATAAAGCTTTAATAAATCATCCACAAAAGGTAAAAGAGTAAAGCACAAATAAATTAGACGCCATCAAAACCATCCAACATGAGAAATATTTAAGGTTAGCTTCATCAAATCACTTACATAAATAAATTAGCAGCCACCTGAAGATGAGATCTAGATTTCTCATCCTTCAGAGTTGATGAATCGTGTTCTTTGCCAGGAGAAAATTCAATGTTACCCAAATGCAAGATAGCAGCCAGAGTTCGAAATATGGCTTCCTAAGTATAATAAACAATGAGTTAAAGAAATAACAACATTAGTGAAATGTTAAAGAGATAAAAACAGTAGTGAAAAGTAATGTGTGACATACAATGAATACCTACAACTTCAATGGAAATATGAAGGTAAGAAAAGGTTCAAACCTGATCATCAAGACTTATACCAACTATATCCATTGCCCTCCTTGTCTTTCTGTATTCATCGGCACTGTTCACTCCATCTAACTCATAAGTTTTGCTTTGGTTTAGATAGTGGAAATTGCATGGATGGCATAGCTTGTATTTCTCAGCATCCTAAAGTATAAGACGGCATAGAAATCCAAACAGTGAGCTTCCTAATACAGCTGGCTTAAGCTGTAATAAGATCATCAGTCAGCACGATTTAATAATATTGCAAATATCAAAAGAGAGAAGTAAAGGATGCATATTGTATTCTACAGAAGCCCAAGCAAGAGTTACTCTATCGATGATGACAAATGCAGAAACTCTTAATATGGACTGTCTATGCATAGCTTGAACAGAGAGTGACGATTTAACCCCTAAACAAAAGCAAACATTATGACTCGTTGGCAAATGAGCAATGGCTAATAATCCTTCAATGTCAAAATGAAATACTCATCATCATCATCATCATCATCATCAAGACCTTATCCTAATTAGGGGTCGGCCACATGAATTTCTCCATTCCTCTCTATTAAGTACCATGGCTTTATTTAGTCCCAATGTTTTTAAATCTTTTCTCACCACTTCTATCAACGTTCTTTTGGACCTTCCTTTTGCCCTTTTAGAACCTTCTACTTGCATTGCCTCACTCCTTCTAACCGATGCCGTTTTCGGTCTCCTTTGGACGTGTCCAAAGCGTCTACGTCTAATCACCCTCATCTTGCTACCTATTTGTGCTACCCTAAGTATCCTCTAATATTTTCATTCCTAATTCTATCCTTTCTTGTCTTACCACTCATCCATCTCAACATCCTCATTTCCATGACGCTCATCCTATGAACATGATGTTCCTTAACTGCCCAACACTTTGAACCATAGAGCATGGCCAGCCTTAGAGCAATCCTATAAAAAATTTCCTTTTAGTTTGAGTGGCACTCGCTGATCACAAAACTCTTGTTCCAACCCGCTTGGATTTTCTAGGTAACCTCCCTCTCAATCTCTCCACTCTCATGAATCATTGATCCTAATTACCGAAAGTGGTCTTTTACGAAGACTTCTTGGTTATCAATCTTAATTGGTGTTCCACTCCTACACCTCTCCTTGCTAAAATTACATTCCATATATTCTGTCTTAGTTTGGAAAATTTTAAATCCTTTAGATTCTAATGCTTCTCTCCATAACTCTAGCTTTATGCTGATGCCCTCCCTTGCCTTATCAAGTAAGACTATATCATCTGCAAATAGCATGCACCATGAAATCTCCTCTTGCAAATGTTTTGTTAACTCATCCATAACTAACATGAAAAGGTACAGGCTCAATGCCGATCCTTGGAGCAATCATACAATGACAGGAAAATCACCAATCTCGTTACTAGTGGTCTTAACATTTGTCACCGCCCCCTCGTGCATACCTTTAATTATGTCTATATAACCCCGCAAAACCCCTTTCTCACCTAACACCCTCCATATTAACTCTCTAAGGACTATCATAAGCTTTCTCTAAGTCGATAAAAACCATGTGGAGGTCTTTCCTCCTCGCCCTATATTTCTCTATCAATTATCTTAGTAAGAAAATAGCTTCCATGATAGACATCCCAGGCATGAAACCAAACTTATTCTCTGATACACTTGTCTCATGTCGTAACCTCTTCTCAATCACTCTTTCAAAAAGTTTCATAGTGTGGCTCATAAGTTTGATCCCTCGATAATTAGTGCAACTGTGTTTGTCTCTTTTATTCTTATAAATTGGTACAATAGAGTTTTTCCTGCATTCATTAGGCATTTTCTTTGATTTTATAATCTTGTTAACTTTGGTCAACTAAACTACCCCAATATCTCCATAGACTTCCAAACCTCTATTGTTACACCATTGGGCCCCATAGCCTTTCCTGATTTCATCTTTTTCAAGGCCTCTTTCACTTCAAGTATTCTAATCCTACGTTTATATCTATAATGTCGAATGTTAGTTAAGTTTACAGTATTTTAAATCCCTATATTCTCAGAGCCATTGTCATTTAACAATTTTTGAAAGTAAGTTTCTCACCTTTTGTTTGATCTCGTCATCTTTGACTAGTATCATTTGATCATCACTTCTAATGCATCTAACATGGTCTAAGTTCTTACCCTTCTGTTCTCTTATTTTTGCAACTTTAAACACATCTTTCGCACCTTCTCCAGTTCATAGTCTATTATAGAGGTCATCATATGCCTTAAGTTTAACCTCACTTACTATTCTCTTAGCAACCTTTTTAGCCTTCTTATATTATTCATAGTTTTCATTATTTCTAGTCTTCGACCATGCTTTAAAACGCATCCGTTTTTCTTTAATAACTTTTTGCAATATTTCACTCTACCACCATGTTTCTTTTACTAATTTCCTTTTACCTTGAGATACACCAAAAACATCTTTTGTAACAATGAAATACTATAAAATGGAAAAAGGCATAACATATGAAATTGTAAGAAATTTCTCCAGTTCTCCATGTTCCAAAGATCATGCAGATGCTGGGGCTTGTGCAATTCTCATTAATCACAAGCTCATCTTTAAAAAATTCTCATTAGAAAGATTTTGGGGGGCCCAAACATCAAAAGAAACAAAATGGATAACTTTGGCGGAAGGTTGTCTTAAGGAAATTAGATTGAACTCAATGCCAACCACAAGCCAAGGGACTGTAGGTCATAAATTGGTCAAACTTAAGATGAGGTTAGATCTAAAGATGTATTCTTCATACAAACTTGCAGAAATAAACATATTTAGGGAAGCAAATGAATTCCAATTAAGCTATAAATAAAAGGCATTAAAAGGCAACATCTTAATTTAAGAATGCATCAGAAGTTAATTATCATTACTAGGACAAAATTTACTACCTAACTAGAAGGAAACTGACAACTCTTATTCACCTCAGAAAATGACATATCTAAAATACCCATTTTGAGTCTAAGTCAAGACCACAGGTACATCAAAAATAACCTCAGCTTTTGATGTAATTCTTTTTTCTCTGAAAAATTTAACACCACTAGTAAAAGGAGAAAGTGAAACAGCATTCCCTGGACGAATGGCTTCCTAAAGCTAATAGCCATCACTCCATATAAGAATGCAGCAAACCACAGATCCACCCTCCATCAAAATGTAAATTACATTAACGTAACTAGTTTTGGGAGCAATTAGACAAGTTACGATACAGTTTTCCATGATGTAACAGTTGTATACATAAAGCAGAATAATACATCAGCAGAGCATTATAATTCTAGTATCGACTTATTAAATCAAATTACAGAAGCAAACAAGTGGCAGTTGGCAGCATAGCCCAGTAGAAAAAAAGAGTTACTGAGGACATAGCTGGCCTCACTAAGGTAATATATTATAAGACCAGATCCAAGAAACAGCATGATTCTGAATTAAGTAACACTCACAATCAGTGCACACATGATCAAGCAACACTAATCCCACCCCTGACACCACCACCACCCCAACGCCATTCTTTCTCCCCTAAAATCTTATAGGCATAGGTTTAGCTATAAGCAGAATGCAATTGACATCTATGTAGTTAAAGGCACACCTAGGCGCAAGTCAACAGGTAAGCGCCTAGGAGAGTGCCAAGCGCAGAGGAAATGAGGCGTGGTCGCCTGGGCGCAGCTTTCAGGCACGCCCCCGACTCCAGGCGCAGACCACTTATCGGTAAAGTATAAACCTCATTTTTATTTTTTACATTTTTCACCTTCCAACCCTAATTTCAATCTTCCAACCTAGTGAGAAGGCGAAAACGACCATTCCTCTTCGATCTTTCACAGATCTAAGCAAAAAAAGGTATGGATTTACGAATTTTAGCATGTGTATATAGTTTCTGTAAAAAACGTAAAAGCCAGTACCGTTTTTTCAAATTTTTTGTTAACTATTTTCCATAGATCTTGATGGGTTTTAGTTCTATATGTATAAGAAAACATTCCATTTGAGTTTTATACTTGTTTACTCTAGATTTGAGTTTGTTTTTAGGTTTTTTAATGTTTTTTCGAAAAAATCAGTTACGGAAATAAAAAAAAAGTCATCGTTTTTTCGTATTTCTTCATTGAAACGTATTTCTATCCACATATATAGCTTTCCCATGCTTGTGTCTTCATGTGTGATAATCTTTTCATCTTTTTTTTGTAATTTAGGGTTATTTTTTTAATTTTTCTGAAAAAAAAAGTTACGAAAATTAGGAAAAATTTGTTCTTTTCTATATTTATTAGTTAATACCTATTCTTATCCACATATATAGCTTACTCATGCTTGTATCTTCATGTATGATGTACTTTTCATGCTTTTTTTTAAATTTTTAGCTAATTTTTAATTATGAAAAATATAATTTTGCGCCTCAAGCTCCAGGCGCACCCTTTGCACCTCGGTGTGCCTCGCGCCTTTAACTACATAGATTGACATACAAATCTATCCCAAATTTGGACTTGGTAGTGAGATGAGGTTGTACAACATCCACATGCATAAGCCCAATTACCATGTCTAACATCATAAAACAACACTACTTGCAATGGATGCTTAGTAGATATTTTTGTTGAATTAACTATCCTGCTTCAAATATGTGGCACTCCTATAGAATTAATATTATGCCCACTGATCGATACTGCAGCATTGTTGCAACACAACAGTTTGACTAAGAGAAACTTCTAGGTGTTTAGTTGTGCTCTGATTTCTAAAGATTAATGGATCAATTTATGAAAGAACAAACCTCCTATAGGTGGCTCTGCATCTTGTGATAATCACTTAGTTTTTTCTTAAGAACAAACACTAGTTTCCATTTCATTCCCATAAAGAGAAATGATAATGCAAGAGTGCACTGGCAAATCACCCATGTCATGTAAGCACTAGGCATCCACATCACCACTTTTCAACATATCCTGAATTTTAGGATGATCTGATGCACAGTGAGCTCTTGACATGTATAAGCTGCAAGTGCACACTTGCATTTATCGCTTTTCTTCCCATAAATTTAAAATGAATAGACAAAAACCATGCACAAGAACCTTCCAAAAAGAGAACCCATGCACAAGGATACTAAGACAAGCAGAGCCACATTCACACTCCAGCAACAACAACAACAACACACATCTAGGGGTGTGTGAATGTGGCACAGTGGCACAAGAGTGAGGCCTCATTGTGAAGTTGTGAGTGTGTGAATCCACCATTTCAAAAGAAAATAAACAAACAGACAAACTAAAAAGCCCGCACACGTTTAAGTATATCTGAACCACAGCAGAAGGATGTGAATAACTACATGTGTAGCTTTATCTAGGTCCACGTTCTCGGTTAACATTTTCTGATATCATAAACCAGAATATTCAGAGCAAACTAACAAGGATGTTTAACGTGAGTACTTGACACCATAACATTGTACAAATCTTCAGTCAGTCACCAGCTGCAGAACAATATCAATAACTGGAATATACAGAAGTTTGCTGCATACAAAAAATATAGTTCAAGTAAACAATTTCAAAAGTTTACCCTCCCAGAAGCACAAAGCTGATAAAAACAGTGATAGTTCCGCTCACGATCTGCTATCTGCACTACACGAGATCGTTCCAAAAGATAGGTTCTAATAGCAGCACCAGATATCCTACCATTAGCATCGAATTGTATCTCAACAAACTTCCCAAAGCGACTGCAGAAAAGGCCAGCCAAACAAAAGTCATGCTTGATAGCATGTATAAATTTATTATAAATAGTATAAAAAAAGGGCAGCACGGTGCATGAGTCTCCTGCGTATGTGGTGTCCAGTGAAGGCGTGGACCGCAAAGGGTCTCTATAGTACGCAGCCTTACCTTGCATTCAGCAAGAGGCTGTTTTCATGCCTCAAATCTGTGACCTCCAAGTCACATGGCGACAACTCAACAGTTGCGCCAAGGCTCCCCTTCTAAATTAACTATAAATTGTAGGCCAAGGAAATAGTAAGTGCAGAAAAGATTGAAGTAAAGATGCATGCCATCGACAAAACCATCTACAAATAAAGATTCAACATAAAGGCAAGTAGATTTGGGCAGAAAAAAACCATAAGACAAGATTTGATTTCTAAACACTGCCCGAGGGTGCTCAACATAAAAGATTATCCTTCATAAGAAACTAGTAAACAGGAGGAAACAAAAGCACAAGCACATAGAAAATAACAGATTATAGCACTGATATTACTGAGAACTGAACACGTAAATATATAGTGTATACACTAATATATAGTATATGCATCCTACAGAAACAGTTGATACATTGTACTTGCAAAAGAAATATTTTGAATGCGTGTACATATTTAGTGGTACAGAGTACACACCACTTAACTCTCCATATAAATAATTTAAAGAAGAAAGATGATAGTTCTCAGGCAAACAAAGACAGCAGTCCGCCAGAGTCTTTAACATCCAGCCCAATATTGCCATGTTCATCTAGTATCACCCCCATAAAAGCACCATCGTGAAAATTTTCTAACAATCTGACAATCTCAACAGCCCAACCACCAACCAAAAGGACCTCTCAGATTTATCTTTTAACAATTATCTTGCAGGTATGATCAGACAGACAGGAATTATTTCATACGCCTGACAAGGATTTTAAGTTATGGCCCGCATAGTGTGTCCATCCCACCCGACAACAAATACCAATCACCATAGACCATGTTACTATAAGCAGGAATCAACAAAAGGCTTCCTCTATCCATGCATATCACCCAAACCAATTGTATGATGGAAAACCACCTCGTTGTTTATGGTATCCACCTTTCCATAAAAATCTTGATAGCACTCAATAAAGCACCTTGTCATGTCATCTCCAAGGCATGGTGGTTACTTCTTGTAACAACCCACCCAATGACAAAAAATCTTGCATAATAAAGGACAGAGAACGTGAGAAAGAAACAGTTTTACTCCCCAGCTTCAAAGCTGTTAAAGTGGAGCCAAGAGAGAGAGAGACCCTTAGAATGGGCGAATGTGTGTTGGTTGTTTTGCACCTCACACTTTACTCATCTATATACTAAACAAGGATAGTTACATGCTCCTAATTGTACAATGTGGGACTAAAAATAAAACAAAACTAAGACTAAGGCTAAGTAAAGCTATACAATACAATGCTATATTCAACACTTCCCCTCAAGCTAGAGCATATAAGTCATATGCACCAAGCTTGTTACAAATGTATTTAATTCGAGGTCTTCTGAGAGATTTCGTGAAGATGTCTGCTAGTTAATCATTTGAATTGACAAAGCTAGTAGCAATACATCCTGACAAGATCTTTTCTCTAATAAAATGACAATCCACTTCAATGTGTTTGGTCCTTTCATGAAAAACAGGATTAGATGCAATATGTAAGGCTGCTTGATTATCACTGTTGAGTCCTTAATTTTGCCAAAAATAACCTTAGATTACTATTTTATTAGATCATTTAATAAGGTAATTTTGTAATTTTAAATCAATTTTAGCTATAATCAATCATCCAACCGTTAATTTGAAAAGTTAATGCTCGGATGATCATTACCGCTAATTATCCACATAAAATAATTCTAATTTTATATTTTGTTTTTGCAGGTAAGCTAGAGTACGTTGGACGATTCAGGTCAACTTATTTTGATGGGTCCCACACCGCAAATGTGGGCAATGATGGCAAATTTGGCAATAATGGGCAAAGTTGACCAATGAGGGCAAATCCCCTTATAAAAGGAAGGATGGGTTGGATTTAGGGCACACACTCTTTTTTCACTCTTTCTCCTTGAAGAGAGAGGTGGAAGGACTCTTCCTCTCCACCTCTCTCTTCCTCTCTTCTTTTCCTCCCCTTCTTCTTCTCCCTTTTCTCCGATTCCTATTTTCGTTTTTCTTTCTTCTCCTTTTGGGAGAGAAGAGGTGGAAGGACTGTTCCTCTCCACCTCTCTCTTGCTCTCTTCTTTTCCTCCCCTTCTTCTTCTCCCTTTTCTCCGATTCCTATTTTCGTTTTTCTTTCTTCTCCTTTTGGGAGAGAAGAGGTGGAAGGACTGTTCCTCTCCACCTCTCTCTTGCTCTCCATCTCTCACGCACTCACCCAGCAGAAGTCTCCTTCCTCTGCATCTGTCTCCCAGGCTGCCCAACATCGACCAATATCCCCATCTCCACCGGTTTCCCAGTTGCTCTCCACCTCCAGTTCTAACTGCATCAACCCAGGAAGCCGGATTGCTTCTCCTAGACAAACCCGCACCACAACTCTCTCTCCCGGGTCTGTCGCAGTCCCATCTTCACCGCACCTCTTCCCCGGTATCCTCTCCTTCCCTTTTCTCTCTCTTATCCCGTCTCACTTCTCCTCTTTTTATTATCGCACCACATCTCTCTCACAGGCTCTCCTCCTCTTGTTCACTTTCTCCCTCGTCTGCCTAGCCCTCTCTTTTCCTCTCTTGGTTTCAAACAAGAAACCGAGATCAGCTTTGTTCCCAACTCTCTCCCGTGTTCTATCCTCTCTGCTCCCATCATTCTCTTTCTCTCGTTTTGATCGACGCATAACAAAGCACAATACAAGCTCCAACCCCCCCACATCGCACTATTTCCCCTTGTCCTCATCTCTTTTCTTCACCGAGCCAGCTCACTTGAACCAGCCGGCTTTCCCCAGCAGCGTTCCCATCTTCACCACACGGCTCAAGGAGAGAAATCTGGGTTTTCTCCCGATTCCCTCCGTTCATCTTCCTTTCTCCTCTTTCCCGCTTCCCCTCTGCTTCATCCGGTCTTTCTCTGCATCACTGGACGTCCCGGGGAAGGAAACCCAAGTCGGGTTTCCCGCGATCCTCTTTCTCCTTCCCTCTTTTCCCTCCTCCTCCTTCTTCTTCTCCCTTCTCTCCCACCTTCTTCTCCAGTTTTCCCCTTCACCGGTTTCTGGTTTTTTTGTTTAAAACCAGAATTCCAGTGAACTTCCAATCATGCCGTCTTCAGATCTGATTAATACCAATCATGTCCTCATTTTAATACCATTTGTGTCCTTGTTTTAATTCTGCTTGGGTCCCTAGTTTAATTCCATTTGTATCCCTGACTAATCTAGTTTTTACTTTATCCTTATTCTACCTATTCAGGGACAGTGTTGTCCAGGACTGTTATTTAGCTTCATTTTCTGTTTTTCTTTTAACAATAAATAAGTCTATACATTCCAGCAATTAAATAAATCTGAGATTTTCTTTTATTGTTAGTTTATTTATGTTATTTGTATTGTTATTAATTGAAATTTATGTAAACTCCACATTTAAGTCGAGTCCCTGTGGAAATCGACCCGGACTTGCACTAGCTAGACTACAACAGCCGTGCACTTGCGGAAAACACTCAACAATAACATATTAGCTTCATACTTCCATCCTCTCCGAATTTCATCTCGTGGAGTAGTTGTTTCAACCAAATAAGTTCACATGTTGCCAGAGCCATGGCTCGGTACTCAACTTCTGCACTTGATCTGGCAACTGCATCTTGTTTCTTACTTTTTCAAGATAGTAAGTTACCTCCAACAAAAATACAATATCTTGAGGTAGAATACCACATCTAAAGGAGAATCAGCCCAATCAGCATCTGTGTACCCAACAATTTGAGTGTAGCCTTTATCTTCATATAACACACTTTGACCTGGTGCTCCTTTAATATATCGAAGAATGCAAACCACAACATCCTAATGACTATCACATGGTGACTGTAGGAATTAACTGACTACACTTATAGCATAAGAGATATCTGGTCGAGTAATGGTGAAATAATTTAGTTTACCCACAAGTCTCCAATATCTTCCAAAGTCTACTAGAGGATCCCCCTGTCGTAGTACAAGCTTAACATTCGGGTCCATGGGTGTGTCCACGGGCTTACAATCTAACATACCAGTCTCTTCCAAGATGTCTAAGGCATATTTTCTCTGTGAAATGGCAATACCTGCACTAGACTGAGCTACCTCAATTCCCAAAAAATACTTGAGTTTTCCCAGGTTTTTTGTCTGAAAGTGATGGAAGAGATGTTTAAGCCTCTGAATGCCATCATGATCACTACCTGTGATGACAATGTCATCCACATAGACCACTAGATAAATACACTGACTTAAAGAGTTTTGCTGATAGAAAATAGAATAATGTGCTTCACTCCGAAGCATTCCAAATTCTTGAATAACAGAGCTAATGGGTCCAAACCATGCTCAAGGAGATTGTTTTAAGCCATATAGAGAATGACGCAATTTGCACACTAAACCATACACCCCCTGAGCAACAAAGCCAGGCGATTGTTCCACATAAACTTCCTCTGCTAGATCACTATGAAGGAAAGCATTTTATATATTTAGCTGGTAAAGAGGCTAATGCCGCATAGTAGCCATGGAGAGGAATAATCAAACAGAAGCAACCATCGCAACTGGGAAAAAGGTGTCACCATATTCAAGACCATAAATCTAAGTATAACCCTTAGCAACTAAGCGGGCCTTAAGTCGATCAACTTGTCCATTAGGACCTATCTTAACAGTATATATACAACTGCAACCCACTATAGTTTTACCAGGTGGCAAAGGAACCAAGTCCATAGTACTATTGTATACAAAGCAGCCATTTCATCTACCACGGCCTGTCACCACCTAAGATGTGAAAGGGCCTCGCTAGTGCTTTTAGGAGCAAAAATAGAGGACAAAGAAAAAACAAATGCATAATAGGGTGAAGATAAACTATGGTAACTCAAAAAATTATAAATAAGACGATGATAACAAGTAGATCGATTACCTTTTCAAAGAGCAATAGGCAAGCTATCAACCAGATGCGGGGCCAAAGTAGGTGAAGCCGATTGGATAGGGAGTGGGTCACCAGGGGCTTCAGTGAAACCTGTAGTAGCTTCAAGAGGAGGCTGATGACGATAAACTTTAAAAGGATGAGAGACATCATCCACGGGCGTGGAAATATAGGGAACATGTAAATTTTCAAAAATGGAGAGAGGCTCAATAGTGGATGAGAAGAATGGTGACTTGTAACAGCCAAAATAAATAAATATTATATAACAGAGGGGCCAGATTGATACTGGCACCCCTCACTTAATGAAAAGAGAACAGATCTAACAGTATGTTCCCAAAACACGACACCCACAGAGAGCCCGACAAGGGAGAGAAGAAGGGAAGAAGAAGAAGAGAGGAGGTGCTGGATATGCACACTGGAAAACCTTCCACGCTGGAAGAAGAGGGAGGTTAGGGGTTTTCGCAGGTGCCAGATTCTGCAGTGTTGCCGGAGAAGACGACAGCTTGGATCATCGATCCGAGACAACAGATCTTCTTAGCACTCAAGCACGAACCAAAGCCCCAAGGTTTTGGGACGATCCGTACTTTGTGGGACTGCAAACTGAAGAGGAGATCAACACAAAGTAAAGTGGGAGGCTTTCTTGATGGATCGGAGCCAATCTAGCTCATTTCAGAAGGGAGAACGCACAGAAATACATCAAATAGGTAAGATCTACAAAACCCAACTCATGATTTGAAGTATTTTGCAAGATCAGCACTGTTCATGCTAGATATAGGTTTTTATGGCGATCTTGCCGTTCATTTTCAAATCAAAGCTTAAGTATAGGTAAATATGGACCTGATGTAGTTCAAATCACACTAAATTTGTAGATTGAGGCTAGAAACCGATCGGACAATCTTAGCCGTCTGATCAGTACTGTTCACACAGTAATTTTTGCAATCGCTAATCGATGATTAGACACCATAGATGAGTCCTAGAGTATTGAATTGCTAGTACATGACACAAATTTAAGAATTTGGACTAAAATTGATCGAGAAATCTAAACCATTCGATTGAACAGTAGAGTAATAAGGATCTGACACTTCTAATTTGTGATCAAATGCTACCATGGTGTACCCTAACCTTTAATATGTTAAGACACTTGGAAAAATTCAAGATGAGACCACTAGATAAGGAAAACAACCTACAGTTACTTAAGATGAATGGATGATGATGGTTTAATCAGATTGGACAATCACAACCGTCCGATCGGTTACTATGTAAACAGTAAAGTTAAATGCCTAATCGATGATCTCGCTACCAGCATATTTTCCAACCCTCAAATTTGAAAAAAAAACTCAAAAAGAATGGGTGACATGAATTGTTCATTATGTTCTAATACCAATCAGATCAAAGAATATGGTTATGAAATGTAGTGAGAACTGTATTATGGAAACATTATCTAACTTCAAACCAAGATTTGATCCGGTTAGGGATCAAGAGTTTAAGGCCAATGAACAGTGAAAGTAATTGGCAGTCACTCAAGAAGAGTGGTGAATAGCCAGTCTAGGACCAATGGTGTGGATTGGAAATCCAGTAACCATAAGTCACTCAACTAGCTATTAATCAATAGCTAATGAAACACCCTTACAGTAATAAGCATTGCCAACTCGCCTTGTGACGACCACTTCCAGGGACAAACTTAGTGGAAGTTCCATATTTGAAAAGATAGGGGAAGTCCTAGAATTATATATCTGAATGTGTTTTTGTATTTTACAGAGGCGTGATTGATTGGGAGGGCATACGCTAACTGAATAAAGTATTTGCGTCAGTGAACTAGAAGAGCACCAGTTGAGGTAGGTGGAATTAAGATTGCTAAGATTTTTGCTATATATATATATATATATATATGCATTTGTATATGAATTTCAAGCATTGAAACATGTCTTTACAGTTTATACGAAAGATAAGATGGATGTGCATGCTGATATTGAATCATGAATAAATTGCTCGTGTGTAAGTACATTGTGATGTTTCAATCCATTTGTTTGTTCATGGCATAGAGCGACCGGTTTGTCAATGGTTCTGAGCAATTGCGCGCCCACACCGTGTGGAGCAAAACCTTGAGACGACGTGAGGCCTTTCAGACAATGGTTCGTCCATGGGGCAGTCTGCCAAAGAGGATAATATTGCTCGCTGCATATCCTAATACCAGTAACAACACGATCACCTGTGGTTCTGGGCAGTTGTGCGCCCACACTGGATGGAGCAAAATCATGAGGTGACTTGAGGCCTTTCGGACAGTAGTTCATCCACGGGGCAGTCTACCAAAGAGGATAACATTGTTTACTGTACACTGATACACACAATGACGCGTTGGTATTTGATATGTGAAATGGCTCGTAAGACCGAAGACTGGTATCAGGAAAGGAAAATGATTTGTGAGTTTGACATGTGACTGCATACCTTGCATTTCAAAAAATGTGTTTTGTACTAATGCATTAGTATTTCTTCCATTTTGGCATGAATTCATGATTTTGATGAATGTTGAATTATTTCAAGTTAAATGATAATTGAATGCTAGTTGCATAATTCAGCATGGACAAATTAATTTATATAGAAATATCATGATTTCATTTATATACAACTGCATCTTAGTCCACCTACACAGGCGCAAGCTTGCTGAGATATTGTACTTGTTTACAATATCTCATAGCCAAGGATTATGGAGAAATAGGAGTTGTTTATAGGCAAGAAGTGTGTCAACAGAGGCTTTTGATGAAGGCAAGTCAAAATGGGTTTTTGAAATGAAGTTATTGTATCAAAATGAGAAAGAGAATGTAATGTTTGTGAATTTTGTGAAGTTTTAATAACTTATGTGATTGGATTGTGACATGGAAGTCTTGGGTATGTTTTGTTAATGCAAGTTGTCTTTATTTCATCAGACATACGAAATGGAGATAGAGTCTACAATTATATATGAAAAATGTCTAAATGTTTATCAGGTATTTCGCAATGACATGCATTAAATGTCAGATGTCGGAAAAACAGAGGAAACACTACCGGATTTTCAGTAGAAATGAGCGCTCATTTCACAGAGAATCCTTGTTTTAAGAAAAGAAAAATGACACTCAAGGTTTTCAAAGTGAATTTTTAAAAGAAAAGATTCTTCCACTGTTGTTTACTCTTTCAAAAATGATTCTTATTAGAGATCGATCTCATTATGTCAATGTCCTTTATATTTAAAAAGTGTTAGAAAAACCCGGGTCGTCTCACATGACTACTCAAAGAAAGTTATATCCACTGCGAGAAAATACCAATTAATGTCAGGAGAATAACAACAATGCCCCTTCTAAAGCCTAGAATATCCCAAGAAGATGCATTTTGTGGCCTTTGTGGAAAGCTTATTTTGTCCAAGTGCAAGGTTGTGTACAAAATAAGTATATCCAAAAACATGAGGAGGAAGAAGATAAAGAAGTTGTGTGGGGAAGAGAATGGAATGGGGAATCTGATCATGCAACATAGAAGAAAGCATACAATTAACTAAGTAACTAGTGAGAACAGCACCCCCCCCCCCCCCAAAAAAAAACGAAAAGGAACATGACTGTGAAGAAGTAAAGTGCGAGCTATCTCTATGAGATGACAATTTTTGCGCTCACCTACTCCATTTTGTTGAGAACTGTGTGTACACGATGACTACTGAAGAATTCCATGTTGAGACATAAAGGAAGAAGAAGGTATAGAAAAATATTCTTGTGCATTGTCACTACGTAAAACACTGATAGCAACATTAAATTGAGTTTGAATTTCAGCACAATCAGGCAGGAGCAATTGCGGAAGTGACAATCTGGCGGCAGTAGCTACGACCTGCGAACACCAAAGACGACAGAGGGGTGACTAGTAAAGAAGCATGGTCACTAAAGGTATCGCCAAAATGGATACACGGCCAAACCAAAAAGGGGAAAAGAGAAGGTAGATAATAAGGTTTTCTCTTATGGCTCTAATACCATGTTAAAGTGGAGCCAAGAGAGAGATAGAAAGAAACCCTTAGAATGGGTGAATATGTGTTGGTTGTTTTGCACCTCACACTTAACTCATATATATACTAAACAAAGATACATGCTCCTAACTGTACAATGTAGGACTAAAAATTAAACAAAACTAAGACTAAGTCTAAGTAAAGCTATACAATACAATGCTATATTCAACAAAACCTATCATCTCCAACTCAAATAGAATCTGACAAGATGCAATGATGATTGATCTATCAACCCAGTTCACCTTGGGTCCCTTATATTCCAATAGTTATGGGTCAATGCCATCCAACTGTGAGCTGATATGGAATTCACTGACACCTTCATAGTAAGCAAGATGTAATAACTGCCTTGCCCATAGACAACAAGTGGAAAAGGGAATTGGCAAGACAAATTAACCTTGTGTTAACACCTATCACCTCTAAATCCTCCTCAACAAGGAATCTGAGAGCAAGAAACAATCAAAATTAAATTCCCCAACTTTCACGTAGAGGAGAGAGTTCTACTCATCCTAACATCATGCAACTACAATGGACTCCACGTTTCGTCAATGACCTAGCAAGTGGTCACATCCCAAAAGACCTTCACATTAAACTATATCCCCTCCCTACGTTACACCTTCACAACCAAGCAAGACCTAAATATGACTCTTATGGTCCCAAATGCAATGGCCAAAAGGAGACTAGAAAGATAATTTTAGCCTAGTATTAATTACTAAAATGCCAAAGATCCCTTCTAGAAGTGAATGCCACAACAAGCAATTCAACAAATTGTAGTTAGAAAGGAATGTAGCCAAAGGGTAAATGCCTTTTCCTCAGCCTTTTCAACTCCCCCCACGCCTTCCCAACCCCCCAGCCTCATATTAATTCCTATGACTCCACAACCTGGGTATTCCATAAAAAGCAATGCAAAATATTTAGAAATTAAACTTGATATCTGATGGCCCAAACCAAAGGGGAATGGCTCTCTATCCCACCTAGTCATCAACTAGAGCTAGTTGATCATCATCATCATCATCAAGACCTTATCCCGATTAGGGGTCGGTTACATGATTCTTGTTCCTCTATTCCCCTATATTAAGTATCATGGCTTCATTTAGTCCCAAAGTTTTTAAATTTTTTCTCACAACTTCTATCCACGTTCTTTTGGGCCTTCCCCTTGCCCTTTTAGAACGTTCGACTTGGATCACCTCACTCCTAACCAATGCCATTTTTGGTCTCCGTTGGACATGTCCAAACCTTCTATGTCTAATCTCTTGTACCAATCAATGCTACTCCTAAGTTTCCTCTCATCATCATCATCATCAAGACCCTATCCTGATTGGGGGTCAGTCACATGAATCCTTTTCCTTCATTCCCTCTATTAAGTGTGTAGCTTCATGTAGTCCCAAAGTTTTTAAATCTTTTCTCACCACTTCTATTCACATTCTCTTAGGCCTTCCCCTTTTAAAACCTTAAAAACTTCGACTTGGATCACCTCACTCCTAACCGGTGCCCTTTTTGGTCTACGTTGGACATGTCCTCATCATCTAAGTCTAATTTCCCTCATCTTGTTACCAATTTGTGCTACTTCTAAGTTTCCTCTAATATTTTCATTTCTAATTCTATCCTTTCTTGTCTTGCTAGTCATCCATCTTAACATCCGCATTTCGGCGACACTCATCCTATGAACATGTTGTTCCTTAACCACCCAACACTCTGATGCATAAAGCATGGCTGGACTTACAGCCATCCTATAGAATTTTCCTTTCAGTTTGCATAGCACCCTCTGATCACACAAAACTCCAGAGGCACATCTCCATTTGTTCCAACCCGCTTGGATTCTCTGGGTAACCTCCCTCTCAATCTCTCCACTCTCATGAATTATCGATCCCAAGTAACGGAAGTGTTCTTCTAGGGGGATATCTTGATTAGCAATCTCTGCTGGTGCTCCACTCCCACTCCTCTCCTTGCTAAAATTGCATTCCATATACTTTGCCTTAGTTCGATAAATTTTAAATCCTTCAGGTTCTAATGCATCTCTCCATAACTCTAGCTTTGTGTTTACGCCCTCCCTTATCTCATCAATCAAAACTATACATCTGCAAATAACATGCACACCATAGAATCTCCTTGTGCAAATGTTTTGTTAACACATCCATAACCAACGTGAAAAGGTACAAACTCAATGCAGATCCTTAGTGCAATCCCATAGTGATAGGAAAATCAACCGTCTCTCTGCTAGTGGTCCTAACATTTGCTTTCTCATACATATACTTAATTATGTCTATATATCCCCATAAAACCACTTTTTCACCCAACTCCCATCATATAAACTCTCTAGGGACCCTATTATAAGCCTTTTCTAAGTCAATAAAGACCATATGGGGGTCTTTCCTGATCTCCCTATATTTCTCCATCAATTGTCTAAGTAAGAAAATAGCTTCGACAGTAGACCTTCCAGACATGAAACCAAACTGGTTCTCTGATACACTTGTCTCATGACGTGGCCTCTTCTCTATCACTCTTTCAAAAAGTTTCATGATATAGCTCATAAGTTTGATCCCTGATAATTAGTGCAACTCTATGTGTCACCTTTATTCTTATAAATTGGTATAATAGAGCTCTGCCTCAATTCATCCAGCATTTTCTTCGATTTCATAATCTTGTTAAACAATTTTGTCAACTAAACTACCCCAGTATCTCCCATATACTTCCAAACCTCTACTAGTATACGATCAGGCCCTAGAGCCTTTCCTGATTTCATATTTTTCAAGGCCTCTTTCACTTCAGGTCTTTTAATCCTACAGTCATGCCTAGCCCAATGTTATTTGGGTTTACGGTACTTTCAATCCCTGTATTCTCAGGGTAATTATCATTTAGCAATTTTTGAAAGTACCTTTCTTACATTTGTTTGATCTCGTTATCTTTGATAAGTACCATTTGGTCTAAGTTTCCTCTAATGTTTTTATTTTTAATTATATCCTTTCTTGTCTCACCACTCATCCATCTCAATAGCCGCATTTCAACTATGCTCATCCTATGTACATGTTGTTCCTCAACTACTCAACACTAATCCATAAAGCATGGTTGGCCTTACAGTCATCCTATAGAATTTTCCTTTCAGTTTGAGTGGCACCCATCAATCACACAAAACTCCAAAGGCACGTCTTCATTTGCTCCAATCTGGTTAGATTCTTTAGGTAATCTCCCCATCAATGTCTCCTCTCTCCTAAATTATCAATCCCAATTATCGGAAGTGCTCTTTTGGGGGGAGTTCTTCGTTATCAATCTTTACTGGTGCTCCACTCCCACTCCTTTCCTTGCTAAAATTGCATTCCATATACTATGTCTTAGTTTGGCCATTTTTAAATCCTTTAGATTCTAATGCATTTCTCTATAACTCTAGCTTTGTGTTTACGCCCTCCCTTCTCTTATCAATCAAGACTATATTATTTACAAATAACATACATTATAGAATCTCAATGTGCAGATGTTTTGTTAACTCATCCATAACCTACGCAAAAAAGTACAGGCTCAATGCTAATCCTTGGTGCAATCCAATTATGATCAGAAAATCACCAATCTCTCCGCTAGTGGTCCTAACGTTTGTTACTGCTCCCTCATATATATCCTTAATTATGTTTATATATAATTATTTGCCTAAGATTTCTAGACAGCAGAATTCTAACAATGTTATTGTTTCCTCCATTAACTCTTTCTTGAAACCCAAGCACTTGCCAACCCTTCTTAAATCAAGGCAACTAACCTCTTGAAATCACAACTACTAAAGACTCTTACACCAGCCATCATATAGCTCTTTCTCCCAAAGTTCTCTTAACCCTATTTATACATACTACAAATCCAATTAAAAATCACCAAAACCTAAAATTACAAAACAAATCTTCCTTGTTACTTTCACACTAACTAAGGATTGTACAACTGACAATATTCCTCATCATGGAGTCAAATTGGCATACAATCTTCCCAAGTCAAAGCACAATAATAAGATTGAGCAGACTTGGTATCTCAGTTTGCCGATTACGCCACCAAGGTCTTCACCTCACTAGAATTATGGATGACCGTAATCATCCCTTACATTACAATCCAATCCATCAGTTTGAAGGACCATCTCGACATTTGCCAACCAATGTGTTCACCTTTGTTAAAAAATATTCAAACAGATTACAAAAGTGTCTTTCACAATGCATCTTGCTTTCCTGTCATCTTTAACCTTGGAGATTTCTAGACCAATCACAAAACCCCGACAAAATAAAGGCCATCCCTGCAACTGACCCTCAATCATAAGTAAAATAAAACCCTCTGAACCAACAGAATATCATACAATAAAGAAGAAACTGAAACTAAGATAACCACCAGCTTCAATTTCAGAAACACTATATGGACCAAATACAAGTGTTCAAAGAAAGTTGCAGCCACACCATCAAATTTTATTTGATGTGAACTCCCTCTCTCAAACGTCTCTCAAACCCAAAATGTAAGTTTATCTTTGCGTGTTTATCTTCCAGAATCTGCTTATGATTATAAGTAGCATTAAAAATAAGGAAAATCTAAATCCAAACCAATTTTCACTCGTAGTAAATCAAGTATGCCATACGCTTAGATTTCATAGATCCATTTTGTAGAATAAAAAAATGAAGAAACACGCAAAGTTTATCAAGAAACATGCCACCATATGAAGAATATGCTGCTCAAATTATATGCCAAATGACATTTAGGAAAATCCATCATCTTCTAAAAATGACTGATGTATTATAAGAAGGAATCATGAACCATATATTGCAACTTAGGTAAGTATTATCATGCCAATATCCTCAAGCGCACCTTGAATTATCATTCCTAACAGTTCTTGCATTACCAAATGCCTCCAGAAGTGGATTTGACTGCAAACAACATAAGAGAAAACTAGTCCAGTCAAGTGGCAACAAGAATTTCACCTTAAGAGTTATCCAAATTAATATAGCAATTCAAAATAATAAAAAATAAAGGTCTATCAACACATACTTCAAGAACTTGCTGCTCAACTGTCTGGTCATCACCAGCAGCACGGCCACCAACATGAGTAAGGTATTGCATAATCAGCTTTGTTGTTTCTGTTTTACCTGCCCCACTTTCCCCACTGACCAATATAGACTGACTCCGTGTCTCGTTCATCATAGCTCTAAATTAAGAAAGCCAAACAGAAGCTGGCTAAAACACTGTTCCAGAGAAAGAAGTTATATATGATAGAGTACTTCAAAATTACCATACCACCCTCAAAACAACCCACCTGTATGAAGCATCAGCTACAGCAAAAACATGTGGACTAAGCTCCCCAAATTGAGCTCCTTTGTATTGCTCCATCATGTGAACATTATAAAGATGAGGAAGCTTTGTAAATGGGTTCACAGCAATCAATATGCTGCCTGTATATGTCTATGAGAAACAAGGCAGAGACTACAGTTAATTGAAAATAACACCATAATTTAATGACCAGCAGTCCTCCAGTCATAATGAATTCACAATAAAATAGAATTTAACCAGAGATAAATGAAGATAGATCTATTAGGACTTCTCATGTTTTAATTTAAACAGAAGTTTTCAGAAGCACTGATTTTCAGAATTCAACGCCTCATTTTCGCAGGCTAACCAGGCCAACAACAAATACTGCAAGGAATGTTAACTTGAGATCTACTCAGAACTGATAAATGATCATAGGTTTTAAACAAGACATTTTTCCTGACACGAGACGTGTGAGGAGAGTCTGGTGAAGTATGCCAAGTGGCGCAATCAAATCCATGGAGCCTTCTCTTTTGCAGGCACCATCTGAGTTAAATGGTGAGCTCAGTACAAACCTGAAGACCAGATGGCAATTACACAAAATAAACTCAAAAGTTCATTCACTAATGCATCACTACCCGAACTCCACAGATAAAAGGCATAGAAACTTAGGATCACGAAAGATGAGTGAATAGTTAAACTACTAAATACATGGCTCTGTTAAGAAGTCATGAAATAGTAAGAGAGGTCAAAAATAGAGATGCTTCCGGGACAGTGCTCTGTCATACTTTGACATCAGTCTTAGTTTTATCTATCAAGTTTCCACTTGATATTTGTATAAACAAAGTTTTCAGATGGTGGTCATTCCTTAGTTTCAAATCTCAAACATTAGCAAGTAGCCTTAATGTCAAATATGATATCATCCCATGTTAATCATTTGTTCTAAGTACATCTGATGACGTAAAAAGGCGGTCCCCGTGCACGAAGCTCCAGCCTATGCGGGGTCCAGGGAAAGGGTGGACCACAAGGGCCTATGGTAGGCAGTCTTACCTTGCATTTTGCAAGAGGCTGATTCCACGCCTTGAACCCATGACCTCAAGGTCACATGACGACAACTTTTACCGTTGCGCCAAGGCTCCCCTTATGTACATCTGATGACATACAAAGAATAAATCAATTATATTAGAAAAAAAATCTGTTTCTTTTTTTTCTTTCCTTTTTTTTTCTTTTTTTTTTTTGCGAATGGTGAGTGCACTTGATTTCACAACCTAGCAGTTGCAAAACCAAGCACCTTCTGACTAAGATATGGGTTCTAGCCCTTCTTATGAAATTATTAATTTTAATTTCTACAATGCATACCTATGTATTGGTATATATTGAATGGAAGAAAAGAAAATGCAGTGTTTCATGAATTCAAGGCAAACATTTGTTCACCTCAGTCAGATGGCCTACATAGCAAAAGTCACATCTAATGGAAATCTATATGACCTTCATTTCAGGGCCTTGTGTAGTTGTAAAATGGAACGTGTATGCCAATTTTGATATAACAGTTTAACATAAATTAAACCTCAATGATGTATGAATCTACAAAACAGCAATTTTACAAACATACAGTGCACTTTTAACAAATTTATAGATATTTTTTTAAACTAAATATATCCAGTAAAAATGAGCAGCCTGGTGCATGAAGCTCCCGCCTATGTGGGGTCCAGGGAAGGGGCGGGCCACAATGGCCTAACGTAGGCAGCCTTACCTTGCATTTTGCAAGAGGCTGATTCCACGCCTTGAACCCGTAACCTCAAGGTCACATGATGACAACTTTTACCATTGCGCCAAGGCTCCCCTTCTAAATATATCCAGTGCTCGCAATAATATTTACTAATAGCACGCATAAGTTAGGTGCAACAACCTCCGCATCTTGTCTAGAATCTAAATAAGGATCTTTTCACCAACCGTTGACATAAGCTCAACATACACTCAGGTATTGAAGCAGATAATTAATGCTAAATATAGGATGGCCCTGAAGGGCATTGCAATTTTAGCCACCTATTATTACTACACTATAAACTATAAAATGATACTAAGTAAATCACTTTAAAAGGATCAAGCCACTGTCACTTTCGGGCTAAGCTTATTTCATGTAATCAAAGCTAACTACAGCAAGGGTAGAAGCTGAGAATCTGATATAAACATGCCACATCCATAGTACCAATTGCAGTCGTGAACTCACTAGCATCTAGCAAGCCTAGCATATGAAGCTGAACATTCAAAACCTACTATAGTTATCATTCTTTCCATGTGTCCTCCAACCCACAGTTTTACGCAATAATCAGGCATCTACCTGCAATCATCTATTTCGAAGATACCTAAATTAGAGACTCTTTTATATGGTGAATGCACATGTACTTCCTCGCCAAGCCCTTTTGTCATATTGGCATGTCCCAAAAATCTATCCAATGTTAACCCTATGATTTGTAGATTTCTTGATGAATGTGGACCAATGTTTTCTTATTTTGTCATCAGCATCAAGTTGAAAGGCATAAGAGATGGATTAGGATCATTTGACAAGTTAATTTTCAAATATGGCCAACTCATAAAGCCAATGAATCAGCAAAAAAGTGGGCCTCTTCCTCTTGTACGAAGTTATCTAGAGTTACACTTATAACAGCTCATAGAAACAAAGCTATCTCACAACTAGAGAAGATAACTTGAAGAAGGCCCTTCCTACGTAATGGGAGATGCAAATCCCAGCTACTATTCAATAAACCCAGCGATAATCCAAAGTTTAAATATCAAGATTTGGCAAAATTTGTGAAGGATAAAAGATCCTAATTCATTACACTATGGAAGATTAATTAAATTATCCATTTCATCATCATCATCAAAGCCTTATCCCAATTAGGGGTCAGCCACACAAATCTTGTTCCTCCATTCATCTCCATCAAGGGTTATTGTTTCATTAAGTCCCAGAGTTTTTAAATCTTTTCTCTCCATTTCTAACCACGTCCCTTTGGGTGTTCCCCTTGCCCTTTTAGATCCTTCGACTTGGATCGACTTGGTCCTAACAGGCACCACTTTCAGTCTCCGTTGGACATGTCCAAACTATCTAAGTCTACCCGTTCTAATCTTGTTACCTATTTGTGTTACTCCTAAGTTTCCTCCAATGTTTTCATTTCTAATGCTATCATTTATTGTCTTGCTACTCATCCATCTCAAACAAGAAGACAGTGATTGTTCCACAAACCCCTTCAACCATAAAGCGTTAAACAACAACTTTGTAGTGGAGAAGGTGGAACACTAATAGACGACATCCTCATCTCGGCTATGCATCCTATGTATATGTTGTTCCTTAACTACCCAACACCCTGATCCGTAAAGAATGGCTTGTCTTACAATCATCCTATAGAATTTTCCATTCAATTTAAGTGGCACCCACTAATCACACAAAACTCCAAAAGCACATCTCCATCTATTCCAACCCACATGGATTCTTTGGGTAACGTCCCTCTCAATCTCTCTGCTCTCACAAATTATCGATCCCAAACATTTAAAGGTCTTTTTGGGGTACTTCTTGGTTATCAACTTTTAATGGTGCTTCCCTTCCATTCCACTCCTTGCTAAAATTGCATTCCATATACTATCTTAGTTCAGCTAATTTTAAATTCGTTAAACCCTAAAGCATCTCTCCACAACTCAAGCATTGTGTTTACACACTCCTTTGTCTTATCAATCAAAACTATGTCATCTACAAATACCATAGGAAATCTTCTCATGCAGATGTTTCATTAACTCATCCATAATTAGCATAAAGAGGTACAAGCTTGATGCCTATCCTTGGTGCAATCTTATGGTGATGGGAACTCATCAATCTCTCCACTAGTGGTAGTAACACTTATTATGGGAATGGTAATTTCAGCCATTTATTGCAAGTGTAAGGAGCAACTAACACCTAATTGACTGAAAAAAATTAAAAAACTATCATTTCCTTTGCCTTTTTCTACTTTTTCTCTTTTTCTCAACCAATCAGGTATTAACTGCTCCTTACACCTACAATAAATTGATGCAGCTAGCACCCCTCTATATGTGTGTGTGTGTGTGTGTCGTCGTCAAGACCTTATCCCAATTAGGGATCAGCCAATTTGTTTCCAGTTAAGATACTATAGAAAATCTACAAAAGCATTGTAAAGGGACATTTTACTGCAGTTATGAATGAAGGAATTCTCTCTCTCTCTCTCTCTCTCTCTCTCTCTCTCTCTCTCTCTCTCTCTCTCTCTCTCTCTCTCTCTCTCTCTCTCTCTCTCATGATGCATTACAGCAGTTGCATCATAGGCATCCTCAAACTGGATGGCCTGCCAACCTTTTGCAAAATTTTCAACGATTTAAACCATTCACCTACTTGCCCTCTGTGTGTGGGTGTGTGGACCCCTAATTAGGATAAGATCTTGATGATGATATCTAGACCTTATACCGATTAGGGGTAGGTCACATAAATTTTGCTCCTCTATTCCCTTTTAATAAGTGTCGCAAATTCACTTAGTCCCAAAGTTTTTAAATATTTTCTCACCACTTCTATCTATGTCATTTGAGCCTTCCCCTTGTCCTTTTAAAACCTTCAACTTGAATCGTCTTACTCCTTCTAACTGATGCTGTTTACAGTATCCATTGGACATGTCCAAACCATCTCTCTCTCTCTCTCTCTCATGATGCATTACGGCAGTTGCATCATAGGCATCCTCAAAACTAAATGGCTGGCCCACTTTTTGCAAAATTTTCAATGATTTAAACCATTCATCTATTTGCCCTATGTGTGTGTGCCATGGTTTCATTTAGTCCCAAAGTTTTTAAATCTTTTCTCACCACTTCTATCCATGTCATTTGAGCCTTCCCCTTAGACTTTTAAAACCTTCAACGTGGATCATCTTACTCCTTCTAACTGGTGCTGTTTATAGTATCCATTGCAATGTCCAAACCATCTAAGTCTAACCTACCTGATCTTGCTACCTACTGGTACTACTCCTAAGTTTCCTTTAATGTTTTCATTTCTAGTTATATACTTTCTAGTCTTACCACTCATCCATCTCAGCATCCGCATTTCAACAAAGCTCATCTTATGCACAAGTTGTTCCTTAACTGCCCAACAATAAATTACCATTTATTGTAAGTTAATTAACATAACTACCGTGCAAAATCTGCAGGTCAAAATCATAAATACGAAACTTGTTTGGAAAGCAAAGGTAATGCCAATCATTTAGATCCTGATTATGAACAAGTTACTCCTAAAATTTTCCACCAACAAACATTAGCATTTATCTAGTCTATATGCATTCACCCGTGAATGCAACATTGGGCAAGTAGTTCCATCTTATACTAATGAACACATTTGATGGGCCTCATGCATAAAGCTTCTAAATCAATAAGAAAAGCTCAACTACAATTCCGCACTTAAAGAAAGTCCCTCCTCTGTTTATCTAAGCCACTAGTAAGCGGCATATCTTTTCTTTTGTCTATGTGGAAATGAAAAAGATAAAGACTGGAGAGGAAGAATGCCAACATGATTTTTTTTTAAACTTAGGCTTATTACTTTAGTGACTTCCCTAAAAGTACAGGGCAGCCATCTATTTAGATATAGCATAGGTTTCTTAAACCCAAAACTAGAATTTACTCCTTAAATTTCCTTCTAGCTTACCCTAAAATCAAATTAACGTTGATATCCTTGGACTTCATATCTACTAGCTCCTCCTATTATTGTGAATGTGAAGCAGAATTCTTAAGCTCGGTGAGTGCACTCCATGCCAGCCATGTCTATGGTTTGCTAAGTTTCATGAAAGTTGAGGAAGACGCTATCCAGATCTAAATATGACTAGACTGATTCTATTAAAGCTTGGCTACATTCGTCTAGAAGTTGGGAATTTTAATTTCTTCTTGCATTGTAATTAAGGCATAGTTTTTTTTTCTTTGTGAATGTTAGGAATTTATTGAAAAGGAGAAAACTTACAGGGAACAAAAGACCGAGATGGTCTACATGACAGAAAATAGATGAAAAAAAAAGATGTAGTTAAGGCATGTAGCTGGTCTTCATTTCCATTTTTGTTCTAACAATACAGCTAACAGCTGCATTTGGGACTTCTCTTGAAAAAAATTATTTTAAGTTGGTTTAGTGAGTTGGTTGTGGAAGTATTCAATTTCACTTACTTTTGTGATTTTAGCTTTATCTAAACAGAACATAGCAGAACTTCTAGTATGGAAATTAAGAGATAAGCTTCTTTGAAGGGAACAAATTGTTGCAATTGGATGGAAAATGCCCACGAGTTAAACCATGATATGAACATCTTACTTGCCATACAATAATAAAAGAGTAATTCAAACGTATTTGTGTTCCATATAAGTTTTTCAAATTAGTTGAACGAGCAAATAGCAGGTTGCAAAACCAGCATTTAGCGTGCAAATTAAGCTGTAAACAAGTCACAACTCACTTACATAAATCTCATTAAGCACATATCTTCTAGCAATGTTGTCAAGAACTCCAGGCTCATTCAAATACGTCAACTTTGTCATATCATCAACTCCAGCATGATCGGCGTCTGTATCCCTGGGAAACAATTTCCCGGAAGATGCGGAAATCTGCCAAAGGAATTTGATAACAAGTCCATCAAAGGAAAACGGAAAAGTGAAGAAGATGTTAGACATCAATCAAACAGCAAATGAGAGGGAAGCCGCTGAAATCAAAATATGTACCTTCTTTCCAGTATCTGTAACAAGATAGACAACTTTTTCGGTAAAATCTACAACCTCGGCCGGCATCCACGCAGAATTCCGGTCCTCCACCCATACTTTGTAGCCCTTGCGAGTGCTCATCTTTGCGTCCTAAGAAGAAAAGGAGCTCAAAAACCCTAAAGGATCTTGGGGAGGAAGGCAAACAGAGCATGGAGAGAACCGCAGAAGAAAACCACAGAAACCCTAGAATGGGAAAAGGAACAGAAGTTGTACCTGGAGCTTTTTCGAATTCCCGCCCTAACACATGGAAGCCGATCGATCGGAACTCAAAACTATCCAAATATTCCTGACAATTTATTTTACGCTGTCGCCGAGCGATTTTTGCAATTTGTCCGCGGGATAAGTAGCGTAGCGATGCTGCTCGCGGATCGTCTCCAAGAGAGCGGAACTTTGGTCGCAGGCATCGCCAGGCGGTAACTGCAAATACTTGCATCCGTTCGAACTTCGAACGTAGGGGGTTAACTAAAGAGACTCGACTATGGCAAATATTTACAAAAATGCCACCTTTAGTTACGCACGAGACGAACGGTAGTTTTGGTGTCATTGGAGAGCGGGTACGGCGGAGACGGTGCTGTTTCCTAGACGGCTGATCAAAGGAGACAGAATCCTTTTCTTTTCTAATGTTTTCGGTTTAATTATTCAAAAACCCTAAATTATTCGATATTCTCATTTATATCCCAGATTATATTTTGATCAATTGCATCTCAATTTGAAAACGTACTTTAAAAAAAAAGAGCCTCCTCGGTCACAAAGCTCCCACTTATGCACGATTCATGGAAGGAGCATGGGCTTATAATAGACTGCCTTACCTTATATTTTTGCAAAAGACTGTTTTCAGGTCTTTAACCTGTGACCTCAACGACAAATTTTACCGTTGAAAAAGTACTAGCAACTACGCACTAATTGCAGACGACTGGTGAGACTGCTGTGGACATGGATCAGCCAATTAGGCTCTGATTTGCTTATGTGGCTTTGACGGAGGACTAGGAAGGATTTTTCACTTCCAAAGTCTTCTTTTACGAGCTACAACCGACCCATCTTTTTCTCCACCCATGTTCTTCCACTTGCAAATCACTGGAAATGGGTTTTTGTTTTGCTGCAAATGAAGTTAGTGATGTTGGTCGCCTGACCAAAATATAGAGTTTAGTCGATGCTCAGAGTTTATGTGATCCAAACCATTCATCTTCTCAATTGACCCATCTAATCTAAGGATCCTCTACTTCATTAGCTTATTGTCTGTAAAATGGAGGAATTTGGGGTATGGCCTATCTAAGAAGGGACCTAGCAGGGCCACTACCATGTAAAAACTATAGTGTATCGATGTGCTTTTGCTAATGATTTGCTTAGGTGGGTTTCTTAAGATAAATTTCCCCTTGTAGGCTTAAATTGACGACAAGCCAAACCAACCTTCGAGTGAAAGAGACGCGTATCTGCTTAAGCTTGGAGTGAGTGCCTCAATTCTTGGGCTTTTGTTGTGCCCTGACTTTGACATGACAACGGTTAGGCAGATGCAACGTGGTGAAGCATGGGCAATATATTACTTCTATTTTTGTTATTGGAAGTATAGTTGCCTAAATGGTACGTGAAACAAAATAGTAAAATATAGCAAAACTTCTACATAAAACAAGAAAGAGTTTAGGCTACCTACTTCTATGGGACTAGTAAGAGTCAAGGCTGGTCTGCTCCTTCCTCAGATCTCACATAAGTGGGAGCTTCGTGTACCGGGACTGTCCCTTTTTATAGGATTAGTAAAAGTATAGTTAGCTAAACATGAAATATATTCAAAAAATGGTAGGTGAAACAAAATTGTGAAATATCAGAAAAATTTTACATAAAATGAAAAATATAAAAACGGTAAAAAACTTAAAAGCAACATAATAGAAGTGAGACAGTGTTGGATAAATAGGATATAATCAATTTGATACCCAAAACCAATAAAAATTAATAAAAGAAGAATCCCCTGAGGCTATTGTAACATATAAACCTTGTTGCAATCCTAAATCCATTAAGGCTCCAAATAAACTTCTCTGTTTGGAGGAGTCCATTCACGTGCATGCAAATGATTAAGATTATAATCCAGCTACATATGAAGAACTAATGTCTAGTGTTGGTGTGGATAGGTGGATATGACCGAGGATTCATATATGGGCTCATCGAGAGTTAATAAGGTTTGGATTTTAGAGTATTCACCCATAGGTTTTATAACTATTTGATGTAAGTAGAGTTTCAAAAAGAAGAGAGACTTTCGAGGCAGGTTGAAGCCCGTAAGGCCATATTGGTACCAATGGGCTACAATCAAAGAGAAGGAATTGATTATGAGCAAACCTTTTTCACTGGTAGGAATATTGAAGTCTATCAAAATCTTGTTCCCTATAGCATCACGCGTAAAAAAAAAAAAGGATAATTCATATACCCAATAGGTCTTGACATATAAACCTTTTCTACACATATCCTCGGGACTCCCCCAATGTATACCCTTGCCAAACTTATCCTTGGGACAACCCTCGCAGTGTGCAAGTGCCTTACATCCTCTAAAGCGATGCAAGGCACTATCTTGAACACGTGTCCTACTTATGGAAGCGGCAACTCATCCTAACTACGAGGCTATATTGGGTTGTGTTATAACAGGGCACTTCTTATTGATAAATTTGGCATATTGTTGTAATTGCAATTTAAAATGGTTAGCTAGAAGGATATATAGATCAACCACAAAGCCATTTGTTTGCAAAATTTATAACTAAATTATTCAAGCTACACAAGCCAATCTATAGATTTAAACAAGCCTTGTTTAATTAGAAACAAAGATAGATCAAGCAATCAAAGAGTTTGGCTTTTTGAAAATTATAGAAGAAGCATGTGCTTAAAAGAAGGCAAGTGGGATGTTATTATCTTCCTAGTCCTACATGCGAATGATGTACTACTCATTGAAAATAACATAAAATTGTTGTTTTTGACCAAAGCATGATTATTGAAATTATTTACAATGAAGGATTTATGAGAAGTTTGTTGCCTAGAACCTCAATAGTGGGTGGTAGGTTCCCTTAACCACCACAGGCCTCTCTCAATCATTGGCCATTGTGTTTCTTAGTCTCGGGGGTTTAGATAAAATGAATCAATGTGATTTATTCTTTTATCAACAAACCTGGAGCATCACCCAGATGGATTGTTAGACTATTTTGGGCATAGAAGGAAAATTGGCTCATATAACTATTTTATGCACCTTATGCAAGAATGAATATGAGAAATCTTTCAATGCCTACACAACTGATGGACTAAACTATAGAGTAGGGGAATGGAGATAATATTGCCCTAAAGTGAATCTCCTTTACTATGGAAATAGGGAAGCCTCCTTTGTTGGGCTAAATAATTCAAAATGCACTAAGATGGTTATATAATTTCTTTCTTGCTTCTTATCAAAAATCTTCTCAACACTTTTTTGCATAATTATTCTTACTTATGAGAGGTTCTTCTTACTATAAGGGTAGAATAGCCATCTTGGGCGGGTTATGTTATTGAACTAGATATGATAGCAAATGATCCTCTCATACTCTATGTTATGATGGTCTCTCTACCCAAAGAACTATTTACAAAACAAGAAATCTACCCTAAAAAGTAGGAGAGTAATAAATTAACTTAAAAGTCCATTATATATATATAAGGTTACCCTAAATGCTATGAAGTGAAGAAATCAAAAGGGATGAGTGAGAAACTAAATCTAACCATGCGAAGAAACTGAGATTAGAAGACCAAAAAACAAGTATAAAGAAAAATTCAAGCTTTATAGTATACTTTAAAGAAGACTCTTCATTAAGGGTGCTTGAATTAGAACTCCCCTCAAGGTAAAGTGACAGTGTATATTGCCTCTTCACCCTCTAGCAAGGTTTTCTTAGTCACCTTGAGCTATGAAAACCTTTGAGAAATATTTTCAAAATTGAAGCAACCTTATTATAACATTGCATATCTTTATCGGCATTCCTTGCCTTTGCTTACAGAGGGCATAGCATTCCTTGAGATACCTTTTAGCCAATCAAATAGTAACATCTTTTTTTTGCTAGCCATCTGGGTCATGCAATGGACCTTGATTACGTAGCTGCATGGACATGTTATCATCATGTTGCAACCACAAAAACATTTCATCACATTAGATGCTTCTATCATCTTCTAGAAAGGAGTACTTGTCTCTCCTTTAGGGTCTTATGGCCACATGCTTATTTTTAAGGTTACCTGGTCACAACAAGAACTGTTTTGTAATGAGACACTTGTCCTAATCTTGCGGCTCAAAAAAGGGATCATGCTATTGCATGAACTCATGTCATACAATCACATAATCTACTTGCATTTGTTCAATATTTTTCATGCTCTTAACATTGTAAGGGTTCTTGGCTGAATTTCCTTTATAACTCTAAATGAAGAAGTGCGTAGGAGTGAGTGCATATCATCCTTGGGGAACTTTTAATTTGACTTGTGATGATTAAAATGAGGTCAAAATCTGGTGTTTACAACAAGTTTCTTGCATAAAGCTACCAATAGATCAAATTTGGTTCAAATACCATCACTCCATATCCATTTCAATAAATTGTATTAGTTCAAATACATATTTGGATAGTAGTTTGAAATTTCATGCACATTTAGTTTGCTTCGAATATCAAATTCTTCATATGTTCAATTCCAACATGAATCCTACATGGTAGGAGGGACCAAGATAAATTATAGGCCTAACATTATTCAAGATTTCTTTTTCCTTTTTGTCATCTTCAGTGGCAAGCCTATTCAAGATGATCTCATAAAATGAGTCATTATGATCACTAGTTTAACCTTTTTGCCCCACATACACCTTGAGCATTTTTAACCTCAAATGACAACATCTAAGAGCTATCGATGTTAAAATCCCATGTCTAAACCTAAGGAGTTCCATGTAATCCATTCATGCAAATTCTCTCGTATATGTAGTTTAGAGAGTTCTAGCTTATTCATTACCTTTTGGATAATAATAATAATAACAGAAATCCTTAGTTTCAACATGGAAATCCAACAACCAACTTAGATAGCGATGCTTGAAGTCCAGGGAAAAAGTGCAAGCTCATATATGATTGATAGTCTATTTTATAGTGCCAAGTGAAGTTGTAACTTGTCAATTTTTTAAAATTATTTATACAATTGAAGGGGGGCTCATTATGTATTCATTCCAAACTATGGATATTAAAAATCAATTATGTATCTATCCATGGATATGGTTTTTCATTCTATATCCTATATATTCCAATCAGTTCAATTGAATAGCAAATAATCCATCTGATTTGTTGTCCTATGTGTTCAAAGTGCTTAGGATAGGATGAAAAGAAAACTAGGACCACAATAGTTCGCTTATGTGGATAAGATCTGTATTATATACCATATGGAGAATTACAATAAAGGAATGACTCCTTATAGACATGGAGTGAATCTTTCTAAAAGCATGTTGCCCAAAAGTTATGAAGAAATAGAAAAATATGAGAGACATACCATATACTTCACCAATCGGTAGTCTCACGTATGTCATGTTGTGCACTAGACTAAACATTTATTAGGTTAGTGAGATTGTTACTAGATATAAATCTAATATGAGTCCAAATCACAAGGCAACAATGAAACAATCTTCAAGTGTCTTGGACATACTAAATATTATTGTTTAAACTTTGGTGGTAATGAGATTATCATTGATAGTCGTGAGTCAGATTTTCATTATGAAGTTGATGATAGTAAATCAACATCAAGGTATGTTTTCACTGTGGGTGAAGGACTTAGATGGAGAAGTGCACACATGCACACACACACACACGTATATACATTTGACTATAGAGGCATGATACATTGCTGTAAATGAGGTTACAAAAGATACAGTTTCAATGCAAAAGTTTATTGGAGAGCTCAACAATTAGGTAACCTAGGAGAAATTAATGCATTTGGATGATCCTAACAACTACTTTTGGGTGTATAAAAAATGCAATAAAAAATGAGTGATCTTGAGTTTTTGCCAAAAGATACATAAGCTAAAACAATTCAATGGGAATAAAATTTGTTCTCTAATCCATCTTTGCCATTTAGAACATGTCAAATGGCTTATATCTACAAAATAGTGTCGTAGTGAATGAAAAACTACAGAGTCTACTTTTTTGAAAGCTTGTGAGTGTGTCACTTATCGGGCCTCTTGCATCAAGTATTTGCCATGTTCTTTGAAATGACTTCTACAAAAAGTAAGTTGAAGAGAATGAAACACATACGAGCATGTAACTTGATTCTAGTTACTCCTCCCATCATTTCTCGATCTAAAACGTCAATGGGACGTGTTGTACTTTGGGTTGGTTATAGTGTTATATTGTGGAGAACATCTTAACCACAGAAACTTATATCTAGCACTGGGTTCTTCTTTGACATTGGATATACTAACTATTTATACATAGATTTTACCATAATTAACAACAAGAAATACACCTCATTAGATATGATTTTGATATGCTTTAACCCTTTGATCCATAACAGATATTTAACTTTTAGTAATCATAGTATAACACTTAATTTTTGCAAACCTTGAATTAAAGGATGGATCACGTTGTCGATAATTGATCCCTTATAATTTCTTCTCAGACAGTCCATTTTTATCACATTTCTAGATTGTGAGATGGTGCCATAATTCATCTTCTCTAAAGGGGCATTTGTGGGGAGAGCATGAGTCTCTAAATTGGGATATTGTATTCATCATAAGAAGAAACAAAAAGTAGGAGTAAAGTAAAGCACTTTTTGTCTCTTTTTGCTTTTTCCTTAGAAACTTTGTTTGGTTTGGATACTAAAAAGAGGTGAAGGCCCATTGAAGATATTCTAAAAGTGTTTAGATTATGATAGCTCTTGTAAGTAGGGCACAGTTGGGCAAGCTCCAACTTCAAAGAAGTAGACAAAATTAAGGTATAGAAACATCTCATGACAGGAGAAGGGTTCAAGACTGCTTGCGAGAGGATGAAGGGTCTAGGAAATCAAAGCAAAATTAGCAAAGATGGATGAACTTATCATTATGTGCCAAGATTAATATTTACATGGGATAATCATACATAACACAATTAATTGGAGTGTAAAAGCCTTGCCAATCGGAGCCTACGCCCATAGGGGTCAAAATTGGCTAGAACCCACATTATTTAGGCCATAATCAATTGCATCTATAGTAGAGTTGTCTTATGG
Organism: Warburgia ugandensis; assembly: GCA_035236585.1. Classification (NCBI taxonomy): domain Eukaryota; kingdom Viridiplantae; phylum Streptophyta; class Magnoliopsida; order Canellales; family Canellaceae; genus Warburgia; species Warburgia ugandensis. The sequence goes on from CP141126.1 coordinate 15,315,767, forward strand.
CAAACTCAAATTTAATACTTTGGTTAGATGCCAACCTTTTGGATATTGTTGACTTTTTCTTTGATAAAAAAGTGACTATTACTTGAGCATATTTTTGGGAATTGAAAATGTGCCAATATTAGCTTATTAGAAATACAAAATAAATAGCTAAATTTATAGACATTTATTAGGAGGCATATTATTGTATTGAAAATCAGATCTATTAGTTGTCTTGATAAATGTTGGTATAAAGCATGAAGCACCCCAACAATGGTGAAGCGCCTCTACTTTTTCACAGTGGGTTTGATATATCATTTATCTAAACTATTAATCTGACCTACCTAACTTTTGATATGTTGTGACCCAATAGTATTAAAAATGAAAGTCATTAGCATCCAAGATTGGAGCTTTCATCTTCATAGATATGGGTGATCAGAAGCTCTCCATAAGCTATAGTTTGCATTCAATGAACTAAAACATAATTTGTTGGAAGCCAATGACTTTCTTTTAGAATGAATTTTGAGTCATGAGATATCCAAATTTGGGAGATGCGAGTCTAATGAACAAAATGGATCACTAAAAATGATATGCATGACATATTATACACATCTACCATATAGGAAGCCATCTTTTGGTAGCCTACTTATTTATCCAATGAAATATGATAAAAATAAAAATATTTTAAAATTTGAAAAGTACATACATCACATAAAAAAAAAGGTTCAAAGGAGATTGCATACTTGGCCCTAGGAGAAGTAAGATAAAAGAAGGCTAAAATAAACTAATAGTTTTATACATAATTAGCGAGTGCACAAGTGATGTGAGAAAATAGGGCAAAGATATTGCTAATATCCACTCACAAATTCTATTTTATTTTCAACCCTTTATGACTAGGCTTAATAAAGCTTTATAATTCTAAAACTTGATAATACTTTTTTAGCCCCTTCTTTTTTCCTTTTAAATGAACAACATAAATAATTCCTCCATTTTCTTTTTATTTTTTTTCAAGCATTTTTTTTTCAAGTTGTCATAGTATTTGTGCATGCAATCTAGTACATCAATTTAAATAGAGCCCAATTTGTGGCAATCCACAGCTGTCATGTCCTTGGGCTATAATTAGATTGGCCTGTAAAATTTTCTCTACTTAGTTAACTAATATGATGGCTAAGATATCACTTATCTAGATTGATGCTTGAGATATGAATGGTTTGGATCATAAAAAATTAAGCACCACAGTAAAATTTTAGCTGCTTTTGTTTTTCATGGTAGAGCTTTGATGTATCAAATGATCTATGACAAATAAACAGCCCAGAGTTCAAAAATAATAGTGCTAAAATGAAAACAACAGTATTAAAACCTTACATAACATAGGGTTAAAATCATCTAATGAAGTATATTTTTTGTGTATCTGAAGTCAATGTGATTTATGTGATGAAAGCTTTTGATTACTAACGATTTGGAACCTACATGCAGCATTTTATTGAATATACCACAATAATATCATATGATTTTCTCTAGGTCAATTATCATCTATGCAGTCTAGGAGTCAGTGAAAGCATTCGTCTTAAGGGGAAGATCATACGCATGAAATACCAAAAATCTTGGATCTCCATCAAATGATCTAACCCCTTGATGCTGTGAACTATCTAAGTCTTGTAACACTTGAACCAAAATAGCAAACAATAAAAAAAAAATCTCTATATACACAACTATCTTTCATCTACATGTGTGTGTGTGTGTGTGTGTGTGTGCGTGCGTGTGTGTATATATATATATAGAGAGAGAGAGAGAGAGAGAGAGAGAGAGAGAGAGAGAGAGAGAGAGAGAGAGAGAGAGAGATGAAATAGTTTTCTTATTAATTTATTCAACTAATTGTATAAGATTATATAATAGAGAAAAACGAATTGGAAGGAGATAAATAAGATATGTTAGAAAGAAAGAGAGATTTTAGGGATTTAAGTAGAACCTACTTATATGAAAAGAGGAATGCTAAACTAAAGAGCATTTTTTTGGCGCTTTGGAAAAACACTAACTCCATCACTTGGTGACACTTTCCACTAGCATGAATCCAACTTACTATGAACAGAGGCTTGATTGAAGAAAGTGGAAATGGTCTTGGATGTCTTTTATCAATTAAAAATGGAAAAAACACTTTAAAGCTTTGAGTAGATGAACCGTTAAAACAAGATAAATTTTAAGTCTTGCAGAACAATAATGCTACCTCGGGTTGCAAGTAGTAAGAATGTGAAAAGATTAAGAAGACTGTCGCTGCACGAAGCTCCTGCCTATGCAGGATTCGGGGGAAGGGGTGGACCACAAGGGCCTATAGCAGGCAGCCTTACCTTGTATTTTTACAAGAGACTGTTTTCACGCCCTGAACTTGTGACCTCAAGGTCACACGACGGCAACTTTTATTGTTGTGCCATGGCCCCTTCTTTTGTATAATGTCGATTATAATAACTTTTATGTGTTAGACCAATTAGCCTAGCACTTTTTCAAAACTTTAAAAATTGGCACGTTGATTTAAAATCTTTAAAACTCATGAAAAAATATAAAAATAAATGATAAAAATATATATGGCAAAATAATGGAGAGTTGAATGAAAAACTTAATATTTTAATACATATATAGACGTAGGCCCATTTCAAAAAGTGAATGTGCTCACCGGAAGTCTACAATACCAATGACAATGTGTCATGCTTCCAACAGAGACTTGTGAACGGCTGAGTTCGGTTTTCTTGGACTTGCCTTTCTCGCCAAGGTTCATACAAAGAAAATATTGTTAATGAGCTTCGATCTTTAGACAGATAGGACACAAAGTTATTGTCAAACAAAAAAGAAGGGGTCCAATAAAGCTCTCGCATATGCGAGACTTAGGAAAGATGGACCACAAGAGTCAATAGCATATAGTCTTGAACCTATAACCTCAAGATCACACGGCGATAACTCTGCTATTGTGCAAGCTCCCCTTCACACAAAGTTATTGCCGTCCATACAAATTACTTAGGATCCCCATATAATATGGCCTGTTACGTTGGCCCGGACATCAGGTTGGGCCCTGGTCACGATTCTCAACTTTCACTCTACGCGCTTCGCCTCGCCCTCTTCAAGAACGGTCGCACAAGTTACAACCAGCGGGGTTCAGTTTTAGAACAGTCAAAGAGCTGGTGGCAGAAGTAGAGGAGCTTTGTAATAGAGAGAGTGATCCATGTCCTCTCGGGATCAAGCGGCAGCGGCGGCTCTCGCGCAGGTCGCTGTGGCCTGCGACGGGGCCTTTCTCGGCATCACGCTCGCAGTTGTGGCCTTACGAACTTGGCTCAGGTATCGCTTTTCTTCCTCCGCCCTCGCCAAAATACGAACTGCTCCCGCAGTCCGCGTTTCAGATCTCAGGTCCATCCTTTCTGATTCCTCCGATGATTCGTCGGATGGAAAGCTGGTCGTAGTTCGAGGTCAGGTCCAGGCAAAATCCTCTGTCGATGGAAATTGGATGGGCTTGAGGGACAACGTTCTTGTATCTCCCGAGTCCGGAGATAAAGCCGTCGTCATCCAGCGCACGCAGACGGTATTTTCCTTTTGTTTATTTTTGTCTCTTTCATTTTACCCTAGTTTGAACACAACAAAGGAACAAAGCGATGGTCGATGAGAAACCTACGGAAATAAAAATGGTTAACGCTCAAACACTTTGCGCGCGTGGTTTGCTCGGGTTTATATGGTTGCGGCGATGAATTGAAATTAACCTGGGAAGTGGCCTAAGTCTGCTCTTTCGGTGCTTGATTGTGTTCGTAATTGTTTAGTCCGCGCCTAGGTAATTAGGGACGGTTTATCTGCTCTTGAAAGATGATTCAAAACGAAAAGTCTGCAAGAATTGTTACATGAACGGTGACCTATTTTTGTTATTTTGTCTTACTTCGGAAACTTTACATGGAGTTACTTGTTTTGGCCATAATGATAGGACTTTGCAAGTGGAGACTGTAAACGACATGGTCTAAGAGGAAAATAGTGACAAATTAATTACTCACTATTGTGACAACGCTTAAAAGGATTTTAGTGGTGGATAACAATGTTGTTGGAACTGAAGATATGGTATTTTCACTGGTTGGGTGTTTTCCTTAACAGAAATCATGGCCTTCTTATTTAGGAGTCAGCAATATCCAGTTCCGTGAGCATGAATAGGAAACATAGTTAGGTATGCGGTCAAGCTGTGATGCTTTCTATCTGGCAAGAACTACCTTATGTAAGGCACCATTAATAGTGGGCACTTGTTAAACATTCATTGCAGCCAACTTCTTGTTGGCATATGGAAGAGTGTACATTCTTCGCTTCCCTTGGTGGCACCAAACAGTAAGGGATTGCATTGGGCCTTAACTTGTCAGAAGTTGAGAAGGTTTTGAGTTCTGCAGGTATCTAGCCTCTTAGAATTATAAGAAGCTATAGACATTTAACAATACATTTTGGAAATTCTTCTTCTTTTGAGCAGGTGAAAGGTTAATTTTATCTGAGCAGACTCATGAGGAACAAAGCACATAAAACAAAAATTTCAACATCTGATTCAAGGTTATTGCTATATTTGAGGCAGAAAGACCAAGTTTTACTAGCTTAACCACGCTCGAGACGGACTCAAGTGAATATGACATATGAAATCAATTTTACATTGTGGACCAACTCCTTTTTCTTAGTGTAGCTTTTGGTCTCCTGCTTTTGCCTACACTTGAAAACCCACCTCACATGATGGTTCATATGGGAAAAGTCACCTACCACCAAAATATTATAGAAAGAGGAAGGTTAGTTTTTGGGGTGGTGTTGTTGATTCATGTTTAGATTTTATTCGCTTCATTCTTGCAGAAAGCTGTTAATGCGTGACCCATCTATTTAAATTCTGTCATCAATGACTTTCTTTCTTTTTGCAGAGGCATAATAGTAAATTCATTAACATTGTATTCACACATTTTTCATGATGATCGTGGGCATCATATAGCCGATTTTAAGATAAATCAATAAGCATATTAAACAATCTAACAAAGAAAACAACACTCATCTACTCTAGGGAATTTAGTTGTGATATGGTAAGTTGACTATTGCATTCAATATGGAGTGGATAAGTCATTTTCTGCATTACCTATGCTGATCTTAGTTTCAGTTTATCCAGATTAATGCCACAGCCATGAAAGTGGACAGTTTTTCATTGTAGGCTTCTTGATGTTTGCTGTCGATCTCATAAAATTTCAGCATGAAGAGAATCATTAGTTTGATTAAGTATCTAGTGATCGAGTCACATGGACATATCATTGTAACGTTCTGCTACTATGGGTGCCAATTATGCTTGCTGTAGCATGAATTTCTGGTTAAATTCTGTGTCCTCTGAAGTGGGGGCTATAGTCAAGAATCTCAAGTGATCCATGGGGATCTTACTTTCAGTATTATCCAGATTAACACTAGATCCATGTTTGTGCAAGATTCTCGATGTTTGCAGTTACTCTCATAAAATTTCACCATGGACAGACTTGTAATGTTGACTAGGCATCTAATGGTCAGGTCATATGATTTAGTATTGCAACATTCTGCTATAGGGGGAAGCAAATCATGCTTGCCTTTATCAAGGAATTTCTGGTTAATATTCCATGTCTCTGAAGCAGTGGGCTCTAGTCAAGATTAAAGAATCTGAATTGATCCATTCTTGCTTTCTAAATTTCTCTTGGTTGAAGCATGATTCTTTTATTTTGTCTGGCAGGTGCCTATTTGCTATGTGGTTTTGTTAATTTTCTCTGGATCTTTGACAACTTTAATTAGGCTATTTATTTCTAAGTGTCTTGTTCTCATGGAGCTCGAATATTCACTTCTATGTGCTTTTTATATTCTGGTTGTAGTTTGGCTCTCTTTTGGCTTGCTTGTTGCTGAAATGCATCTGCTCTGTAACATCTATAAATACTATTTCACTTACTCAAGATACACATATCTATTAATGGTTTCAAGCAAAGATCAGAAAAGTTTTCTTGTTTCTTATCTTTTTCAGGCATGATTTTGGGAGTTGTTATGTGATAGGTGTTATTTGGTTTAAGATTGAAACCTTGTGCTAATGTGTTATCTTTTCAATGATTGACACCTTGTACCATTAGTTTATATTATAGATAATCCATGCACCATAATTCAACCCCACCAGGCAGCTGTATATTTATCATCGTCATCATCAAAGCCTTATCTGGATTAGGGGTCAGATATCGTCTACATGAATCTTGTTCTTCCATTCTTCTCTATCAAGGGTCATGGCCTCATTTAGTCCAAAAGTTTTTAAATATTTTTTTTCACTACTTCTATCCACGTCCTATTGGGCCTTCCCTTTGCCCTTATAGAGTTTTCAACTTGGATCGACTCACTCCTAACTGCTGCTGTTTCCGGTCTCTGTTGGACATGTCCAAACCATCTAAGTCTATCCCCTCTCATCTTGTTACCTATTAGTACTACTTTTAAGCTCCTCTAATGTTTTAATTTCTAATTCTACCCTTTTTTGTCTTGCCACTCATCCATCTCAACATCCTCATTTTGGCTAGGCTCATTTTATGTACATGTTGTTCCTTAACTGCTCAACACTCGGATCCATATAACATGACCGACCTTGTAGCTATCCTATAGAATTTTCCTTTCAATTTGAGTGACACCCGCCGATCACACAAAACTCTAGAGGCACATCTTCATTTGTTGCAACCCACTTGGATTCTCTGGGTAGCATCCCTCTCAATCACTTCGCTCTCATGAATCATCGATCCCAAATATCAAAAGTGGTCTTTATAGGAGACTTCGTGGTTATGACTTCCTTATAGATTTTGTTATTAACAGTGACAATGAGATCATTAAAATCAAAAGTCTACAATCATCTGCGAACCCTTCATAAATCAAAGGTTAAGGGGAGAATTTTATTTTGAAGTTCATCCATATAGCTCAGTGAAGGACATAAATAATTTTGATTATATAATGAGTAAGCCTCACTAGTATTTCTGCCTGCTCATATTTTTCACTGGAAAAAATAACACATGCATTAATATGGGATTGCTGCACACTGTGCTAAAATAAAGTTTCAACATTGTTTTCTCCACCCTCAAAGATATGGACTACGGTCTGCTTAAGGGATTAGTTCATGAATGATGACTTTTATGTTCTTTTCTTTGACATAGTTTCCAATGCTTAACATCTTTGATAATTTGTTTCCTCTTTTTTTTCTTTTAGTGTTTATACAATGAATGGAGGGGTGTATTTAGGTGGACCTATGACTTGCACAGTCTATTCACAAGATCCTGGAAAGAACAAGAATCTTCCTCAGTAAGAACGGTAATTAGTAATGCATCTACAACCTTGTTTGTTGTTTGGTCCTCTATACTCTTGTTCCTTTTGTGCATGTACTTTTTCCTTTTTGGTTATCCTCATGCATGTTTTTACTTTTGTTCAAGTAGAAGTTTTCCTGACCTTGGAGGTGCTTAAAGAACAATGCTGAATAACTAGGTGTTGGACTACTTAATTGGTTTGTGATTTTCTATATTATTGTAGTGCTGAAGAAAAATAAGTTCTGCTGATTATTTTACTCTCAATTAGTTTGGTTTTCTAGTTTAATGAAGACCTCTATGATTGATTTTTTATTATAGTAGAATGGTCTCTTAATGTTCATTCACTTATATTTCGAATTCCAACAAGATGCAATGCAAACTGAAGGATAATGGAAGCAAGGGCTGCGGCCCACTTTCATCTAACTTAATAACGAATTCTGCAGTATCCTAGTCAAATAGTTTTAATGGGATTATATATTTTCTAGTTGTCCTGATTTATTGAAATTGTGACACGTGCAATATTATTTGTGCGCGCGCACACACTCACTCCTGATTTATTGAAATTGTGACACATGCAATATTATTTGCACACACACACACACACACACACACACTCTCCTGATTTATTGAAATTGTGACACATGCAATATTATTTGCGAACACACACACACACATAAATATGTGCATATATAATGTACATATGTACATGTATATAGAATCTGCCCCTTTGCCAGTCCAAACATCTCACACCTGATTTCCTCTGCATCAAAAGCTTGGATCTTCTTAAATGTAACTACTCTCTTTCTTTAAGCAAAGGTCTTCTAGCGTAGTGGCACAAGAAGGAGCCTCTCTCATAGAGGCTAAGGGTTTGAGACTGCTCATGGGTGTTTGTTCATTGTTCAACATTAAAAAAAGAAAAGAAAAGAAAAGAAAGAACTCTGTTTCTTCTTTATCTCTCCCTTGTTTTTTGTGCCCTCAAATAATATTTTTTTTTAATGGTGGGGTTAGTGGGGGGAGGTGTGTCCTCCTGACACACTGAAACATAATAAAAGCAGACCATATCGTTGAATCCAATCTGAGCAATGATCTGAATTGGTAATGGGATTCTGAGTCGGATGAGACACCAATGTGAGCCTCCATTGATTAAAGTGAATGACACAGACATACCCCAAGTTTCTACCTTTCAGAAGTTCTATTTTCAAGCTGGATGCAAGTGAAAACCCCACAGTTTATGGTCTCATTGTGCCTTTTACCTTTCCTTCTTTTTTATTGTGCTAACGGAGAAAATCTGTTGCCTTTTACAGCTGGTGGAATAGTGGCAAGGGGGTGGGAAACACATAGACTTATGTTATATTCATAACTTGGTTGTGCCCACCTGGTTTGTTTCTTAGCTCCGTCATCCTGCATTCACTAGTTAATTGGTTTTCCTTTGGTTGGACTTCTTACTTTTCCATTTGCTGTTTGCTCTGCTCTCTTTGCCCTGGAATGAGTTCAGTAGGTTAGAGATGGACAATAGTTTATGTATGCAAAGATTTTGAAATATTTCTTGTGATTCTTTTGGATGAATATGCTGTGCTTATGTTTTAGGAATTCTTGCAATTTATGTACCATTGACGAATTGCTTTGTTAGGTAGCACCTCCAGTTGAATTTTTCATTTTGCACAGCATTTGGTGTTTGATTCTAACTTGCTTTTCCCTTTCTGGTCCATTGTAGTGTGTTTCCCAAAGATGAAAATCATCTTCCGTTATTATTTGTTGAGATTTCCTGTTTTTCTTTGATAAGTGTTGAGATGGGTTGTTCCATGATATCTTGTTAGTCTCATTCTGTCAAATGCAGGTAAGTATTTTCTGGTAAATGAGAACTTGTTATCATATGAGTAATCCCTTGATTGCAATCTGTTGCACTAAGATGAGCATCTTATTTCTAACCATTCCACGATATGCCATTCTTCTGATGCATCCTTTATGCTGACTTGGTAACTATTATGCATGGACAAATATTGATTCTAATTTATTCCTCTCTTCTTAGGTTCCATTTGTGCTTATTGACGGTGGTCATTGGCCACGATCTGGTTTTGTTGCTGTTGACTTGAATGGCTCGGTCCATCCTCTACCTCTTACAACAGTTTATCATCAGTTACGCCCTGTTCATGCCACTCCATACACATTACTGCAGGCCATATTTGGTCATGAATATCCAGTAAGTTTGGGTCCTGGTTGTATGTTCAAAGGAAAACGTGGTAGCTTCGTAATTTTCTTATCACTTTTGTACACACACACACACACACACACACACACACACACGCACATATTTTCTGACCATCACAACCTGCAGTTTTGAATTTCTGCAATGTTCATTTGGATAACGTTCTTCTGATTTAGTAGTTATTTTGCTAAGGTTGGTCTGTTGGACGAGGAAAAAATACTTCCAATTGGAAAGGAAATCACTGCAGTCGGCATTTGCAGTGCTCAAGATGGAGTTTCTGAGATCAAGTCTTGCAAGGATCTTCCGTATTTTTTGTGAGTATTCTGTTTATTGCCTTTTGAACACAGTTTGTTGTTCTTTTTCCGGAATAGATGATCTCCATCAATATGAAAACATTACAAAGATAGTGCAGTAGAGGCAATGGAAAAACAGAAGGCACAACCAAGGACCACCACCCTGGGGATGTAATGTACAGTGATAACATGGTTACATAAAACTGCAACCCTCTTGATGGACACTGGGAAGTATTGCTGACATCACGACAGAGATTGTCATGCCACATTAAGAATCATTGGCTTTATTCTGAAACTAAAACTATAATCTCACCGTTTCTTGTCTGTCTGGTAACTGGGTTGACTTTTTGTTATATTCCTAGCATCAAGTTTTTAGTCCCTAGAAGTCGTAACTCACATTGTACATAATAAAAAACGTAATTCACATCAAACCATGAACGTGGAGGGAATAGTATGATACATATTATAAATGTCCAAATCCACACTCAGAAAAAAGGTTATTCTCAAATTTCCTCAAATGCAGATAAATGAGAAGTGGACCAATGCAAAAGGCTGGTAACTGGTTGTCTATTACTGTCAGTGCAAGAACTAAAGAAAGAAAAAAAGAATTTATTGTACTTTTGGATTCATTTCCAACTTACTCTTTTACTCTTTTATGTTGATAGTGATGCTGCCCTTTAGAAAGTAATTGGTGGCTGATACCCTCTATGCAGGTGCGATATGACAAAGGATCAAATTGTAGGAGATCTTGCCTTCAAGACTAAAGTTTTGCTATGGAGTGGCATTTTTCTTGGCACGTTCTCTTTTGGTATATTGGGCTATGCTATTGCAAGGTATCACAGTTTAACTGTCAATGATAATGAGTTATTCATGGATGCTAATTTGATCCCTGCTGTCGCAGCTTCAGAACATAGATAAAAATTATTTAAAAACAAACAGGACTAGGGATTAGATGTCTAGAGCTAGCAAGAGTATGGGATAATATCACTATCCATCGATAAGTTTGTCTGTGGTTTCTTATTCTCTGTCTTAATAGCACAAATGAGAATAAGACTGATAGATGTCTTTCCGGATATTTTCGGGTATCAGATCTTGTCTAAGGTGCAACAGTAAAAGTTGTCGTTGTGTGACTTTGAGGTCACGGATTCAAGCTGTGGAAACAGCCTCTTGCAAAATGCAAGGTAAGGCTGCCTACTATAGGCCCTTGTAGTCCACCCCTTCCCTGGACCCTGCATAGGTGGGAGCTTTGAGCACTGGGGCTGCCCCCACTTTTTTAGATCTTGTCTAAGGCACCAGATAGTATGTAAAGTAATGGGAGCATTTATTTTGATTTGATCCTAGTGACTTTTCAAATCATGCTGGTAAAAGGATAATTGCTTGGGTATGCAGGAACTGGTCTAAATGGAAAGAGTGGATGCATCAGAGGCAGCGCATCCGCCAACAGAGCGATGATGCACCTGTTGAGAGTCACCCTGAAGATGATGCTCAGGATATCCCAGATGGGGAACTGTGTGTCGTCTGTCTACAGAGACGTAGGCGGTCTGCATTTGTTCCCTGTGGTCATCTTGTGTGCTGTCCAAGCTGTGCATTGTTAGTTGAACGTGATTCAAGTCCAAAATGCCCTGTCTGTAGGCAGACCATTCGGACTTCCGTCAGAATTTATGCTTCTTGAACTGCAGGAGCAACAGATCTCTAGTGTCAGAATTATTGTAAAGTTACATGCCGGGAATCATACAAGCTAAGCTGATTCAGGTGAGTGCCAGCCCTCTTTATTCAGTAGATTTATTTTCGGGTCGTGTGGCTGTTCTTTCCGTCGTCATTACCGAAGGCCCCAGTGCTTGTAAATAGGTACTGCCTTTTATCTCGCCTAGTATCGTCTTAACATGTAGTATAACATGGGACTTTGTTGTCAACCCACATTGTTCGCAATGTTGTTATATGCTTTCCCATTATCTGTATTAGTTTAGGTACAGAGAGTGATCTGGACTGCTCATCCTGGGAGAAAATTCGTCTCTGGTAAAGAGCTGAAGCAAGCAATGCGTCTATATCCAGAAGGCAGAAGTGATGGTCTAATTGACTGTTAATTAGCGACCTGGGCTTGCGCTTCTGATTCTTTCTGTAACTAGGAAGTGGTGCAGTTAATTGCCAAAGCTCGTCAGCCGTATGACCTGCTATAAGATAGAAGCCCAGCCTGTCTACTGGCTATCTCAATGGGCTGGTGCTCTCTGGTATTTTATGATTTGCGCGTACCAATTCTCTCTTAGCCATCCTAATAATTGGTGGGCAAACAAAAGGGAGATGAAAATATTATCGAGCCAATTCACCCCTCTAATGGGCCATTCAGGATCAAATGGACTTGTTTAGCAGTTAATTTATGGTGCCGTTGTCAGTCGGAGTACAATCGACCCATCGATGGGGGAGTCGGCAAATATAATAAGAGAAATGCTGTACTGACCAAGTGAGGCGCTGTCAAACGACCACAGTTTGTGTGCACATTTGCACTCGCTGTCTTGTTCATGCCATTGGTCTAGCTTTAGATATCTAATAGATAAAAAGGCATGTGGAGTGAATGTATATTAAGCCTTGTTTTCCACAGCCATACTTTTTAAATGCTAAAATGAATCAAGAGCTTTATTTTTCTCATTTCTTGTTTAAAAATTGTGTCACTTTTGCATGCCATATCAAACTTTAAAAAGACATCCGTTTCAATGTAACTTTGTAGTTAAATAGGATGCGATTACCCTCTCTCTCGGAATGCTAAACTGACTGCATTATAAGTGCGGTTTAGTGACCACATTTTATAAGGCCTATCCATGAATGATCTGACATGTTCATCACATTGCTCTAGATTTAAATGTCTTATAAATAATGTGATTTAGATGATTCTAGAATCTAAAGAGTACATGAAAAGTTATATATAGAAAAGAATAATTTAAAAACTTTATAAATAATACACATTTTTTAGTAGCTAGAATCATACAAACTCTATTGTTTTTGATCTATAAGATATCCAAGTCTTGCAAGGAGATGAATGAGTCTTATCATTCATATATGAGCCCCATAAAATATATATGGTTGGTAGATCGCACCTTAGTGCAGTTAGTATGGCTCTCTCTCTCTCTCTCTCTCTCTCTCTCTCTCTCTCTCTCTCTCTCTCTATATATATATATATATATATATATATGGGTGTGTGTATATGTATATATTATATCTTTTTTAATTTTTAAATTACCATTTTTTCTTGGACTTTTTCCCGACTCTTTTCTAAATTTTTCCTTATTTTGAACTTTGCAACTATGCTAATTGTTATAAAATGCTAGACATGACTCACATTCACGTTCTACTATTCCCATCTAAATAACGCCTCTGGCTTTATACACAAATGCCCCCGATTTTATTTCTTTTTTAGATTTAATTCATTCATCTTGTTCGTTTCCTTTGTTTTGGTTATCATGCCCAATGCCCAATGGATGATCCTAATAACAAAAATTTTCAGCTATAAGATTCAATGAAACAATTGCTTAAAACTCAAAAAAGGCTAAGATCATCTTATTGGAGAGATTTTTCTAAGTGGTACAATATGCAATAGACCGAAACCAATTATTATAGTGATAGTGTAAACGAGTATCTAAATTTTTTTCGCAGCACCCAAGTGTGTGTGTCTATATATATATAGTAGAAGTCCAATAGATTAATGACTAACAAATTGATAATCACGTTAAGAGAATATAATGTCTCCAATCCTAACTTGCTCTACTATGTTAAATTGATAATTTAGCAAATTTATAAGATAATTAATTTTCAAAATTTTCTTTGGGGCCGAATGAATATATAAATTAATATCAAGTGAAACCTTTTAGCAAGAGAGAGAGAGAGAGAGAGAGAGAGAGAGAGAGAGAGAGAGAGATTTGCTTGGTTAATGAGAGAAACTTAGAAGGTTACAGGAAAACTAGGCACTAAAGGCACACACATATATATAGACTCAAAAATGAAAGAAAGAGAGTGATATATTTGGTAGTTTATAAAAAAAGGAAAAAAATTGAAATTTTTTATAAAATAACAAGGACAATATGGTTTTCATAGATATTAATTTATAGAAATTTCTTGATAAGGAAAAAGCATCGACTCGGTGAGTTTGAACCTGTGATCAATCAGAAAGAGACGCGAATTGTTTGCAACCAACTGCCACTTGTTGGAAACATGCCTGAGATGATAATTACTAGTACTAGCGGGCGTTATTTCCTGCAACCAAGACAACTAAACGGGTAAACCCGCGCCTTCATTCTCGTCATAATCATCAAAGCCTCCCTAGACCCGTTATTTTCAGACCGGGTTAACATGTGACCCGCCTTAGATGGGGGTTTGCAGTTTCGGCCAAAATTGACGCGTCTACCTGTAGGTAATGGAGGCCACAAGGCGGACGTTTCTTAGCAACACCATGTAGCCTCCTTACTTTGCTCGGAAACTTGAGGTTTCATTGCAGCCTACTTTTCTTTGACAGACTGAGTTATGTACTTTCCATGTTTGTTCATTTCCCTCGGTGGGTCTAACTAGTAACGGTGGCCAATATGTTTGAAGGGGAGTCTCGGTGCAATAGAGTTGTCATCATGTGACCTTGAGGTCACGGGTTAGGGCGTGAATATAGCCTTATGCAAAAATGCAAGGTAAGGCTGCGTACTGTAGATCTAGTGGTCCGCCCCTTCCCCAGACTACACATAGGCGAGAGCTTCGTGCACTGAGGCTGAGTCTGAACTTAATTGTTGAAACTTGCGAAGGTTATGAGATCCACAGGCATCAGGCCCTGCAGAATTATTAGAAGCAATTGTAACCTTTTAAGATTATCTTTTGGATCTTCTTCTTCTTGTTCTCACTTGTTTTTTAGCAACTGAAAGGGTAGTTTTATCAGAGCAATACCCAAGCATTCCATGAACAAAACATAAAATGGAAGTTTTCCATCAGGATTTGATGCAAGGTCTTTGCCATATTAAGAGGCAACAACCCTTTTTTAACCAATTTAAGTACTTTGTGTTGGAGTCAAGTGAAGATGAAAGATGTCACCGATTTTACATGATTGGTTGACACCTTTCATGCAGGGCCCTTCTCTTGTCTAGGAAATTTAATTATAATGTGATAAGATGTGTGTTGCATTCAGTACTGGAACTGTAGCTCATTTTCTGCATTTTACTAGTTTGTTTTCCGTAGGAATCTTTGTGTCAGTATTATCTAGACTAATGCAACATCCATGAGCTCTTTGAGTTGATTGGTTGCTTTGTTTGTAAGGTTCTTGATACTTTCTACCTTCTAAAATTTCATCTGGAAGAAACTCACAATGGCAATTAGGCATCTAATGATCTTCTAGCCTGTTGCTGTGAGCAGTGCCGTTCATGTTTGCTTTTAGAATTGAATTTCTTATTAGAATTCTGATGCTGTGGTAATGGATGTTCTGTGCATCAAGTCATCAACCTACAAATAAAAAGAGAAGATATTTTGTGCATCTGTGTGGCATCAGAGGGTGAAGGCTGTATTCTCAAAGCGTCATAGGTTATTAAACCCAGGTGAAGATAGAGTGGCTGATTTTAATTGTTAGTAGAATAGCCCTTATGAAGGGATTAAAACTTTTTGTATTCCTTTTTTCTTTTAAGATATTTGTTGCATTTTTATTTTTATTTTCTAAAAAGTGAAGGAGATATGGGATATGTTCTTTTATTCTTAGTAACCATGTTGGATGAAGGAATATTGGCAAAGTGGCATGATGGTGGTACTGGGAATTCTGGGCTTCTTAGCTTTTCCTCCTGCTGTTTGCACTGCTCTCATTTGCCTTGAATTTCAAATAAGAGGGCAGAGACAAGATGGTAGATGTATATGGAGGCTGTTGAAATGCTTCCTATGATTGTTTACAATTACTACACCATGCTTATATATTAATTTTGAAATTTTTATGCAGTTGGTTAATTGGGTTGTTGGGGAGCTACTCTCTAGTTACATTTCTCCTTGCGACCAGCACTTGGTTTCTTGGGGTCCACTGGCGTTTCCCTTTAGGTCCATTGCTGTGATGGCTTGTTTCATGATATATTTTTAATTGCTTTCAGTCAAATGCTGGGAAAGATTTTCGAGGTCACGAAATCTTGTTCGAAGTATCCCTTTGTCACAATGTATTGCGCAAAATATCATGTTTCTAACCTTTCAATTAGGCTTGACAATTCGGGTTGGTGGGTCATGTTCGTGTCATGTCGAGACTAACCCATTATAGTATATGGGTCGACATGAACATGACTCGCTTAATAATAGTGTCAAGAACCGGTGAATTGAACATGACACAATTATTAAATGAGTCGACACGACACGACTTGTGTAACACGATTAAATGAATGTAAAATAACTAATATATAACAGTTTTTAAAGAACCGTCCTACATTACTATAGTAATATAGGACTGTTTTTTAAGAACCGTCCTACATTACTATATTAATATAAGACTGTTTTTTAAGAACCGTCCTACATTACTATAGTATTATAAGACTGTTTTTTATGAACTGTCATATATTTTCAACCCGATTGGTTAACAGCTTGTGGGTTAGATGGGTCAACACGATGAATTAATAGGTCGTGTGTCAAACAGTTTAATATGACGGGTCAACATTGATTGACCCGAACGTGACAAGATTTTTGGCATGTACCCGAAAATGACACGAACACGATAAGATTCGACCCCAACCTGTTAAATCCGTGTCGGGTTCAAGTTGTGTTATCGTGTCGGGTTATATTTTGCCACTCCTACCTTCCATGACATGGTAGATTTGGTTACTTTTGTGCTTCAAAAATGTGATTCTGATTTTCTTTCTTTCTCTTTCTAGATTCCATTTGTTCTCACTGAAGGTGGTAATTGGCCATATTTTCGTTATGTTGCAGTTGATTTGAAAGACTCGGTCCATCCTTTACCACTTACAACAGTTAATCATCAGTTCCTCCCCGTTTATGCTAAGGCATACACTTTTGACAGGCTTTGTTTGGTCATGAATATCGAGTAAGTACAGACATTGAATTATATGTTTGATTGGCTGCTGGAAAGTTTGAGGGAAATTATAATAGCTTACTAATTCTCTTGCTTTCATATTTTCTTCTGAAGATCCCAACCTCCATCATGGGATTGGTTAATTTTCTCCTTATTTATACCCATATTGCTAAGATTGGTTCGTTGGATGAGGAAAAAATCCTGCCGCTTGGCAAGGAGATCACTGCAGTCTGCGTCTGCAGTTCCCAAAATGGATTTCCTCTGATTAATTCTTGCAAGGATCTTCCCTGATTTTTGTTAAATTTTTTTATTTCCTGACCTCTTGGAAACAGTTTCTTATTCTTTTCCTGAACAGATAAAATATCATAATAGAAATACATTACAAAAACAACATAGTTAGAGACAAGAACTACAAATAAAAACTATGTGAGGAATAGAACATGTAAGTATACCCCCGATATGTGAAAAACCACCACACATTCTTGAAGGATACAGGGCAAATTTTGCCCACATCATGGAACCATTGACTTTATTCTGAAACAAAAACTAGTATCTCACAGTTATCTGGCTGGTCTGTTTGCCTTTCTACTGTAATCCTAATATTCATTTCTTAATCTCAAAAAGTCGTACTTCATATTAAAAAGTTAATCTTTAAATGTGGCTAAATGCAAACTTAAGCAATGAAAAAGCCAGGTCAGGAACTGGGTCTCTACCGAAGGTGTGGAAACCCCAATTGAGGAAAAGGAGATCAAAATATCCCATCAATAAAGTGAGTCGTAAGCTTCCTTCCCCCTTCTCCCCTTAGTTCAGAAAATGCCCTTCCTTTCTCTGTACAAGAGTCTTTCTCTGGTGCACTAGACACTTTTTTCCATTCAAGCAAGTATGCAAGTCAAGTATGTTTTCTTTCTCCCATGCTTTCCGTTGGTCAACAACCAAGCAGGTCTCGTTTAGTTCTTCACTATTCATACAGGAAGGTGCTGAAAAATGGAATAATCCAGCTAACGCGCGACATACTAAAAAGTTAATCTCTAAATGTGGCTAAATGCGAACTTAAGCAATGAAAAAGCCAGGTGATTTGGTTATATATGGCAATCAGCGCAGAAACTAACAGAATCAAGAAATGTTATGAGTGATCTGCCACTTAGAAGTGATAGGTGGCTGATGCTCTTTATGCAGGTCCAATCTGACAGAAGGTCAAATTATAGGAGATCTTGCCTTCAGAACTAAAGTTTTGTTTTGATGTGGTATTTTACTTTGGAACGGTCGCTTTTGGTATATTGGGCTATGCCATTGTAAGGTATCACACTGACTCTTAACAGTATTAAGTTATCCACTGCTTTTGCACCACTTTATGTTTGTTGAATCATTATTTCCATGTTTTGGTGCTGGCAATAGTGAGGGATAAGAACAGCATCCACGGGTAAGTTTATTCATGGTTTCCTATCCATTCCAAAAGCCCCAAAGGGAAATTATCTTTCCATATATGTTTTGGTATCAATAGTAGAGTTGTTGTCGTGTGACCTTGAGGTCACGGGTTCAAGGCATGGAAACAGCCTCTTGCAAAATGCAAGGTAAGGCTGCGTACTGTTGACCCTTGTGGTTTGCTCCTTCCCCACACCCTGCATACGCTGGAGCTTCATGCACCGAGGCTGCCCCTTTTTTATATGTTTTGGAGTCAGATCTTATAACAAGTATGAGATAGTCATGTTATTATAGACATAGGGAAACATGGAGCATGCATTTTGAGATTTGGTTCTAGTAACTGCATATATCTTAAAATCATGATTTTTACAAATAAATAGCTTAAGAAATGCAGGAACTGGTCTAAATGAAAAGTCTGGATATACAAGAAGCAGAACATTCGGCAGTAGAGGGATGATGCTCCTATTGATGACTCTGATGCTGTCCCTGACGATGAATTATGTGTTATCTGTCAAATGTGGAGAAAGCAGCCAGCTTTTGTTCCCTTTGGGCATGTCGTTTGCTGGCCAAGCTGCACTCTGTCAATACCGCAGCACAATTCAAACCCAGAATGGTCTCTGTAGGGAAAAGAGTACAAATTCCATTAGGATTTAGCTTCTTGAATCACTACAACAATGGCATTCTAGTGTCAGATTTACTCCAGGATTCTCATGATGCTAGGCTGATTCAGGTGAATGCCAGCCTTTATTTTTATGGATTCTTCATTCGGTCCCAAGTTGGGGTTTGTTTCTATCCTTTGTCCAATTTCTGTGGGCCTTGGTGCCATTAGTCCATATATACCTGCCTTTCATCTTGTCTATACGTGGTGTTAACTTGAACAGGCAAATATGAATATTATTACATGGGAGTGTGTTGTTAAGCCTAATTTTTTATGCTTCCGCATTATCTCATCCGTATAGGTAGAAAATCTAGCTATCTGGGTTGTTCATCTTGTGAAAAATTTGATGCAAGAAAGAGAAAGTTAAGTAGGCAATGGGTCTCTATCCATGAGGTAGAAGTAACATTGTTTAATTAAGAAGTAGTGCAATTCATGGCCAGCCAATCTGGTCCTAAGTGGTGCACTTAATGACCAAAGTTCATCTGCTGTATGACTTGCAGTTTAAATTGGCATACGTAAAGCAGTCATTGAAGACTGAAAGTTTAGTGACTTAGCAGAGTTGATTGAATGCCTTGTCTGGAAACCAAGAGAATTAAGTCACCGCTCAGCGATCTAGAAGGGAAGAAACGAGAAAAATGACTGGTAGAGTTGAAATGCGAGATCTGGAGAAGGCTTACCTATGGGAGAGTAGTTAATTTTCCTCAAGGAGATCGACAAAGACACTCCTGTGGCGAGGAATCCTCTGTTATCTGATCATGTTTTACGAGTGAGGAATGCTAAACTAAAATGAAGGAGAGCCTTGGTGCAACTGTAGAGTTGTTGTCGTGTAAACTTAAGGTTGTGGGTTCAAAGCGTGGAAATAGCCTCTTGCAAAATGTAAGGTAAGGTTGTGTACTATTGATCCTCGTGGTTTAAGCTTCGTATAAAAACTTGTGGATTGCTAGAATTTGTTTTTAAGGAAAAGGAAACGTGTTTTGAGTGAAATAGTTTTAAGTTGCTCTAGACCTTACTCAAGACAATCTTTAATTGTATAAGACATGTTCTTCTAATGCATTTGAGCCTTTATGTACTCTAACTAAAAAGGGCAGTTCCGGTGTATGAAGCTGCCGCCTATGCGGGGTCAGGGGAAGGGGGCAGATCACAAGGGCCTATAGTAGGCAGCCTTACCTTGCATTTTGTAAGAGGCTGATTCTACGCCTTGAACCTGTGACTAGAAGGGCCTGTATACTCTTACTATATAGCTATATATACTTAGACCGCAATTGATACAACAACACATGCCTCTCCTTCTCTCTTTACTTCGTTCTTTTCAAAATAGTACATGATCTCCTATTTTATGCCTATTGAGGTGATTGATCGAGAATGAGCTCGAGATGTTGAGATTGAGAAGAAAATCAGATAATTTTGAAGGTATTCTTGAAAGTAGATAAAGCACTGATTTTGTTCTAATGGTGCAAACTAAACAAAAGAAAATTGAGTTAGACTTAGTGGAATCTCAAAGATAGGATTTGCTAGTAATATCTTGCACATTTGTGAGAGTTTAACTATCTTTAAAAAGTTGCTTTTTGAAGCATGTGAAGCTAAGTTTTAAGGAATTCATTGAAGGTACAAGAAGAATTATTTTACTAATAATTTAAAATTTTATGTTCCTTTTTTTTTTTTTTGATATTTGAAGATGTTTTCTATTGTCTATGTCTTTAGCTCCAAAAGGCTAAAAACTAAAGAACCTACATACATCTAATGTGAGTGAGATTTAGTGTCTAGGAGATTTGAGATGAGGTGAACTGGGCAAACAATGCAAATGATGGAGAATTTTGAAAAAAATGGCCTACCAACCCCTTTTTGTACACCTATGATGTAGTTTCGATGAGTTCAGTTGCATCATATAATCACTCCTATTAGATGTACTCTTAGAGAGAGAGAGATGTGGGCATATAATTTTAGTCTAAGCCCTAAAAAGAACCAGTGCGCATATAATTTTAGTCATTACCCAAAATAACCAATTTAGCTAGTACCAGAAGTTTGGACTAGTATTAACTTTTTCATCCAATTCTGCTTCCAGTTGCAAGACAAGCTATTTTTTGTACTTCTATTTAATTAAAATACAATATTCTTGATATTTCAGCCTATTAAAATGACACTACTACCCGCATGACTACCGAGCAAGGCACTTGCTTTTTTAAAGGAGAAATACAAATAAATGAGTGTCACGTAGCACTTTTTTTCTTGACACTTGTATTTTCTTTAGCTATTTATAAAAAAACTATTGATAATCACAAGTCCTTAGAAAGAAGGGGAGCCTTGGCGAAACAGTAAAAGTTGCCATCGTGTGACGTTGAGGTCACGGATTAAAGGCGTGAAAACAGCTTCTTGTAAAATGTAAGGTAACGCTGTGTACTTTAGGCCCATGTAGTCTGCCCCTTCCCCAGACCCCGCATAGGCGGGAGCTTCGTGCACCGGGGCTCCCCTATTTATGTCCCCAGAAAGTACTGGAAAAACTCACAATTCTCAACATAGCTGCTGCCGTGACTCGAATTAGTTTCAAGTCATTGAGAAGATCTCTTGATGGCATCTCTAAATAAGGTTTTAAACAACACTAGCTTATTGCAAGGGGAATGAGAATCATGAATTAAACTGTTTTGAAGTCATGAAAATTTTGTCGGTTGTCCACAGGCTTAAAAGTTAAAACATAGGTAAAAGTATGCAAAAAAGGGCAGCCCGGTGCACAAAGTTTCTCTGTATCCAAGAAAGGTACGAATTACAAAGATCAGTAACACGCAGCCTTACCTTACATTTTGCATGAAACAATTTATTTTAAAATAAATTTATCTATATTTTGAAGCTGCAAATAGCAAAATTTCTTTTACCATTCCACAATAGCTCCATCCATGATCCCTGTTCCCGTCACAAACAGCCTTGTGGGTAGCTACTTAAAATTATATTCCCATGCTCGCGGCTTCGTATTGTTTGCCTGTTCTGAATTTCTCCGAGCAACTATCAATATCCGACGGTTAGAAAGACTCTGATGAGGTGATTTCGGATCATCTATTGCAGCAATAGACGTTCCAGATTGCCGGGAAGCCAGCGGGTCCTGATGAAGTACGCAGGGCTTGATTATCTCTTGGATTCTTGCCAAAGATTTTCTATGTAGAGCACCTCTGTTGACACGTAGCTGACGTGAAATCCATTCAAAGCCAACCACACATTGCTTCCTCAACGTCTCTCTCTGTCCACGTTGTGGAAGATCAAGAGAAACAGCCCCGGAGAGAGGAGAGAGGAGAGAGAGAGAGAGAGAGGCAGCAAATCATTCATTTCTTAGATATTGGAATTTATATTGCCTACCAGTTCTTTCCATTCATTAAGTTCTCAATGGCTTGTGCTTCTCAGTCAATGATTTCAGCAAGCAGCTGTGCTTTCCCCTCCCATAGGGTCCCTAGGAAATTACTGAAAACAAAGGATAGCAACCTTTTCTTAGTTAGAGCTTCTTCTACCTCAGAAGATGACTGCAATGAAGAAGAATGTGCACCAGATAAGGAGGTGAAGTGAGAACCCTCTTCTTCTTTCTTCTTTCTCCAACCATTTTCGTTTTCAATTCCTTTATTTGGCCTCCCCCCCAAAAGATAATTTCTTACCAGAATCCTAGTTTAGTATCTCCTGTTCTTCCCCAGTTTGTCTGAATATGAATTGTGTCTTCTAAATTCTTATGTGATACTTTCTTCCAAGTAAATTTATTTTGATACATAAATTGTTCTTGATACCTCATCTGTTTCTGAAGTCCATTTTCTGGTTGGTGATTATGTTCAGTATAGAGGATGGCCAAGTGTCCTTTTATCCTCTTTTTCTTCAATATCTTAGTGTAAAGGTTGTCTTCTTTTTATTTGTTCTCCCATTTTAGGCTTCTCCTATTATGTTGTTTATCTAAATCCTAACGTGGAAGTACTTTTGAGCATGCAATTCTCTTTGATTTTTTTGTTACCAGAAAAAGAAATAATAAGTCTTCACCGCTGGATTTTGGTTCTGATGTTTGTTTGGTGCTTCTGAAAATACAAATTGCAAGTTGGGAGTACACCCAGACATTTCATACCCTGTTCTACATTCTAATGTATGGCATTTGAGCTTATGGTTTTGTACATGAAATGTAGGTAGGAAAGGTGAGCATGGAATGGTTAGCTGGGGAGAAGACCAAAGTTGTTGGGACATACCCACCAAAGCAGAAGGGCTGGACAGGCTACGTTGAGAAAGATACTGCTGGGCAAACAAACATATACTCTGTAGAGGTTAGTAGTTAAGCCTGATTGAACTTCAATCTTGTATTATTCAGGACTGAGCAGAATAATCAAAATGAAGCAAGTGAATAATAAAATTTCCATGAACATTCATTTTAGTAATAATGAAATTGAATAGGCTTAAGATCAACTAATGCTTGGGTTGGTTGATTAAGTCCCCATGGTTCTTGAGCAAAACAATCACAGTTTCGGCTCTCAGAGATCTTCTGTAACAACTGAAATATCAGATTGTTTATGTAATTAGATTCTGTTACCGATTCTTACAACTAAGGGGTAATTGGATATTCATATCAGAATACATAGACCTCACAGCTGATAATTCAATTTAATTGGTATATATAAAATTTAAAGTAGAAGTGGGGAGCCTTGGTGCAACTGTAAAATTGTCGTGTGACCTAGAGGTCGCTGGTACAAGTTGCGGAAATAGCCTGTTGCAAAAATACAAGATAAGGCTGCATACTATAAACCCTTTGTAGTCTGCCACTTCACGGGACCCTACATATGTGGGAGCTTTGTCCATTAGGATTCCCCTTTTATATAGATTTTAAGATAATAAAGGATGTGTCATGTGTGTCGAAGGAAACAGATTGATTGGAAAATGCCATAACAGTTAGGTAGTGCTCTGACGGAACAAAACAATTTTGTGATAATAGTATGAGGTTCTCAGATGTCTTGTTTTGCAGAGAAACTAGAAGATTAGACAGTGAAGGCAAAATTCTATGTTGCTCCGGCCTTCTGTACATAACATAATGCTCTAAGCTTGTTAAATAGAAAAAATTAAGAACAATTTTTTCCACTTATGCTTAGACTGGTTTTATTGATGCGTAATGCCACATATCAACAAGAAATATTGCCAATAGTGAGGAATACGTAGCTGACCATGCTTGCACTCTGCTAATTACAGCTGACCATTCACCTTCTAGTTCTGTTCTCTGATATCTTTCACATGGCAGATCCGATTATTTATTGTGCATCGTAATTTATGTTACTTTAACAAGTTCAACCCAATGATTCTTACCAACAAAAAAGGAAAAAGAAAAAGGAGATGTACTGTCTATTATCCCTGAACCAAGATTGTAAAGGGCAGCCCCGGTGCACGAAGCTCCCGCCTATGCGGCGTTTGGGGAAGGGGCGGACCACAAGGGCTTATAGTAGGCAACCAGAAACCCCTGATTCTCTTTTCCTTTTACTCCAAAATGTTTCATACAATTTCAACCCAAGGATTCTTACCAACAAAAAAGGAAAAAGAAAAAGGAGATGTACAGTCTATTATCCCTGAACTAAGATTGTAAGAGATAATAATGCTCTATGTTCCTGTTTGTCTGTTGCAATCTAGGATTGTGCAGTTCAGCTTATCTTAATATGGTCCTAAGTGTGGCATGTTGGTATTCTTTCTTACTGCTAGATGAAACTTCAAATATCTAGTGCTTTTTATGTCCCGAAAGTTGGCGATGTTTCTTATTCCAAAATGCAACTGGAAACCTCTGATTCTCTTTTCCTTTTTAAGTTCAATAACCGCGGCCTGTATGTTTAACTGGCACTGCATTGTGCAGCCAGCGGTCTATGTAGCAGAGAGCGCAATCAGTTCAGGGACTGCAGGCACTTCATCAGATGGAGCTGAAAATACAGCAGCTATCTTTGCTGGTTTGGCTCTCATCTCTGTAGCTGCTGCTTCCTCCGTACTCATCCAAGTTGGAAAGAACACATCTCCAGTACAAACCTTAGATTACTCAGGGCCATCACTCAGTTACTACATCAACAAATTTCAGCCATCACAAATTGTGGAAGCTTCAGTCCCAACTACTGAACAAATTTCTCCAACTCTACCAACTGAAACCAGAGAACCAGATGTTTCTGAAGTTGAGGTTGAATCAAGCACAGCGCTGTCTTTTGATTCAAATACGAGCAACAGTTCCTGAGCAGATCAATAGCTACAAGCCCGGATTGTTCAGAAGTCGTGAAGAATTTTATCTATTACGGTTAGATGCGAATGAGCAATTTTGTATGGGTGAGAAAGGCCTGTTGATCCCCAGATGGAAGAGGTTCCTTACAGAAATACACAGCCATTTGCATGTTGTAATCCATAAACATTACATGTTTGGTCATTCAATTACATATTATGCATATCTAATGAAGTAGAAGGAGAGCCTTAGCGCAATGATAGAAGTTGTCGTCGTGTAATCTTAAGATCATGGGTTCAAGGCGTGGAAACAGCCTGTTGGAAAATGTAAGGTAAGGCTGTGTACTTTAGGCCCTTGTGGTCTGCCCCTTCCCCAGACCCTGCTTCGGTGGGAGTTTTGTGCACTGGGGGGCTGCATATCTAACGAAGTCCTCCCAACTCCAATGGAATTATTGAATACGATGTGCGGCATCTACCTTCAGCATTGAGTAACATACAAGCAAATCGTTGGATTGTAAGAGAAGTTGACCCCTGGTTGGCTGTCTCTGCAACTCGTGGAACGTCGGCGAGGATGTTTTCATGTCATCTTAGCTGGGTCGATCGGATGGAACACAACAGAGATTTTTACAAGCCAAAGTTGAAAGACTGAAGTGAACAGACCGAAGAACATAATTTCAGGATCAAGATTGGGATAGAGACACCTCGATTTGTTCTTGTATACCGAGTGCAATTGCTGATAAACTGCTAATCTTCCTTTATTTCATGTCTAAATTGCATTTGAATGCACAGGCCTGCATACCCAAGAACACTTAATGATTCAAGGGGAATGCCAAACAGATAGGAGGCTTATGGACCACAAATAAGGGGTCCTACCTTTGGATGATCCAACTCATTAATCTAATTGCCTCAGCTTTGAATGTCTAGCCTCTAAAATGTTGTACTTTGCTCACATGAAATCAACTGTTTGAAAACTTAGTAATTTAACTCCAATGATAGTGATTTGTTGTCCATAACACATCCTATGCCCCGGCTAAAGGGTTGGATGATCGGGGGATCCCCTTCTCCGAATCCTGCATATGTGGGAGCTTCGTGCACCAGGCTGCTCTTCTTCTTCTTCTTCTTCTATGTTATTTACATGATTAACAAACGGTATTACTCATTTCAAAAGAAATCATGTACAATTACTCAAAACCAGTTGACTAAAGGGATTTTTTTGACATATTTGGACTTCATAAAAAAGTGAAGCAATTTGCTGGATTTTGCATCACCATCTCATCTTTTATTGGGTTGTGATGCAAGCACACTTACAACAGCTCAAAAAGGTCAACTTTCATTATAGAAAAATATAAATAAAGAAAAGAATAAGAAAAACTGATAAACTTTTGTATGCAACATTGTTTCTTAATAAAGAAACCATTGACCATTTGCACAAATCATTTGAGTTTTCATGCAAAACTATATTCATAACAATTACAAATAAAAGTAAGTGTCCTGTCATGTTGAGCTCCCAGGACCATGTCCTGTGAGTTGACAATCCCAATAATGCTACCAAATAGGTTATATACTGATTAGGGGTTAGTTACACGAAGCTTGTTCATCTATTTTCCTCTATGAAGTGTCATTGTTTTATTAAGTCCAAGAGTTTTTAAATCTTTTTTACCACTTCTAACCATGCCTTTGGGCCGTTTCCTTGTCCTTTTAGCTCCTTCAACTTAGATTGACCTACTCCTTTTAGCTAGTGTTGTTTTTGGTCTCCGTTGATGCTTATCTTATTACATATTGTTACCACTTCCTCTAATGTATGGGAACATTTTTTTTTTTAGCATGATCTATCCAACATAAGGATGCATAGATGAATGGTTCCGATTGTATTGTTAGCACTAGATGTACTGTATTTGTAGCTCAACAGTTGAATCCTTTGTTGCAAGCCATCCAATTCTAACCCTAGGATAGAAGGGCTTTGAGCTTTGCAACGAATGTCTGGGGTTGAAGTCGCAATTAGAAGTATTATAAGAAAATTATGCCAAAGTTGATTTATGACTTTCTTGTCTA
Source organism: Warburgia ugandensis (assembly GCA_035236585.1). Taxonomy (NCBI): domain Eukaryota; kingdom Viridiplantae; phylum Streptophyta; class Magnoliopsida; order Canellales; family Canellaceae; genus Warburgia; species Warburgia ugandensis. The sequence continues at coordinate 15,342,888 of CP141126.1, forward strand.
TAGCTTCTTGTTACGGACTTGCATTGTGTTTTGCAAAGGAGTTACACACAAGTGCCACGCGGATTTAACAAAGGTGAAACTGTAATCCCATGACATTCTAATCCTACATTGCTAGTGTTTGAACAAGTGGTTCAATTTGCAAGCCCACCGGTGGGAATGTGGGCCGGACTTGATATATGGATCCAAGGGCTAAGAAGATGATTGATACATGGACCCAATCACTTTACATATGTTGAAGTGTGTCCAAGCCCGTGCAAGACCCTCTGGGACATGTTTTGCTTTAGAAAAATATGAGCGGCCGGTCAGCCAAGTAGGGGTAGCCTGCTTATTTAATAATTCAACTTCATCTAACAATGCTGAGTGGTGAACGATACATATTTTTCTTTTGTTTTTTTTTTTAAACTTTAATGTCTTCTGATCATAATTTTCCTTGAAGAAAATATGCCCATTCAACGTATGGGATTGAATCTGAAGCTTCAGTTTCAGCAACATTTGGGGATTTTCCTAGGCATTGTCCACAATAACGACGTATTACACTAAAGATCACTAATGGGGTCTATCGTAGTCCATCAAGGACCAACGGCGGAGATGCGATCGGATAAAATCACAGCAGCGAGATGAACAATGGTCATTTGTTAGATGGAGATTTTATTTTTTCAGCCTTTTTCGCTCCATTATCAAATCCAAGCTTAAACTGGGCAAATTAATAATTCCATAAACCAGGCAAAGGTCCTCGACTGTGGGAAGAGGGAGATTGAAGAATGGAGAACCGGATCTGTGGGCGCCACGTGATCTAAAGGCATACCAATAGTGATAATCCTGACCATTCATTCGACGGCCTTGAAATAGAAATCACATCCTTGGGATCGCATTAAGATTCCATTTAAGATACAGACTAACAACGCCAGGATGTTTACATAGCGCAAAAGAAAAACAGGTCCCACAAAATAGACGTCCGCGATCATCTGGGCAAGAGCGAACCGGGCTGCATGTAGGATATAAATATATTATGCTAGAACTCGCCTGACTCGTCCCAGTCCAACTCGCCGATCCCCAAAAACCAGGGTCATCCATCAATCGGCTTTTCTCCTGGCAGGCGGCAACTTCCACAAGGAGCAAAACGAAACCGGCTGCCGTCTCCAGCACAAGCTGGTGCACCCTTTCTCGTCCGCTCTGGTCTCCCAATTGGAATCGTGCTTCCTCAAAAGCGCCTTCCCACCGTCCGTCGCGTCTTCCCCAAATTCCTCCGTCACAAACCCGACCTTCCTCATTCTCTCACACCATTTCTCCTTGCCTTCATTCATTTCCGACGCGCTCACCAACGCGCTTGCTGCTTCTGCTTCCATGACGCGCCTCTCTTCGCATTCTCTTCCCTTAAACGCAACACTCGTCGAGTCCAGGAACCTCCGTAAAAACTCGACTCTTCGAGAAAAACCCGTCGCAAAATCTCCACACTTACTGCAACTGCAATCCATTTCATTCTCACTCAAAACCACCAGATCAGGACCCAAATCTCTTAATCTCTGCAGAAATTGAGTTCGATCGTCGGAACATCCATTGCCTTCGTGATTTAGCTGGTGAAGTCTGAATTGTGCGCAGATGACTAGAGTTTCGTCATCTCTTGATACGCCCAGGGTTTCGGAAGTCAGGTTTTGCAGTTGTTGCCCGTCGATCCGATCAATTTGGAGGTTTAGATTGATCTTTTTGGCGAATCGGAGAAGGCGAGAGGGAAAATCATCGGTTGGAGTACCGGCGGCGAAAGCTGCCGAAGGGCCGTTGGATCCGACGACGGTGAGACGGACGAGTGGAGGGGGTCCGCCAGTCCGGCGAGCTAAGGGCTCCAGCATCGTCGGCCATTGAACGCCATGAGAAACGCCAATGTCGATAATGTGGAGGTTTGGTCGGGAATTTCCCGGCGAGGTTAAGGTTTGGAGGATGGAGGAGTTGGCGAGTTGGTTTGGGAAGGAAAACCAAGGACTATTTTCGTGGAATTTGAGGAGAGAGGCTTGGAAGGTTCGCGGTTCGGTGGAGATGAACGTCGCCAAGTTTCCTGAGGCCGACGGTGACAGATGATGCGTTAGGGCACGGAGACCGTACGCGGCAAGACGGTGATTCGCGTCGCCGGAGAGCGATTCTAGCTCGTGAATAACGTATAACAGGTGTTGTACACGTGAGAGATTGCCGGAAACAATGGCAGAAGCGCAGGGATTCAACAATTGCTCTGCCCACCGTGAATCATTGTTATTTCCGCCGCTATTGTTGTTATGGGCAGTACTGTTACTTCTTCCCGATGGTTTTCTGGCAAGTTTTCGCGGAGGTTCCTCTTCTTCGACTCCGTTATCATCGCTTAATGTAGCAGAGCGATTTCTCCTGCGTTGTTGAGATGGTTTGGATGTTGAATTGTTAGGCTGTTTCTTTTTCTTGGGCGAATCCGACGATGGTGGGGGAATTTGAATGGTGGTGAGAGAAGAAGAGGGAGTGTTGATGAGATCATGATCATGATCTTGAAATTGATCATTTGGTTGGGTTTGCTCAAACCATGGATAGCTGTTGATTTCGTTGGGGTCATAGGGTTCGTCAAGCAAGGACGGAAGGAACCATTCTGTGATGGAATTTGGCTCTGGTTCATCTCCAAGAGGCATCGTGTTTGATGGAAATGGAGGGGAGAAGGGAAGCGGTTTTAGCATTTTAATATTTGACTTACGGAACTTTGGGGCAGAGACGAGAAACTGTAAAGGAGGGATTTTTATCTGGTGGCCGACCGACCACAAGTGTGCGTTTATGACTGGCTGGTGTTTTCTGATTGAGCCATGGTTTGGGCGGTGCGCTCATAGATTAGTGCATTGTAAGGATTGGCATTGAACTCTGCCTTGTCACGCAAGGAGATTTATAGCGTACGTTATTACAGATGATATAATTTTAATTAATAAAATAAGAGAGGATATAAAGACAAAGTTAGAGTTGTTGAGAGATGTTATATAGTCAAAATGATTTAATATATGCTGAACTAAGACATAGTATATGAAATTCAATTTTAGTGAGGAGAGTAATATAGAAGTGCCGGCTAAATTGATAACCAAGAAGTACCCCAAAGGACTATTTTTTATTTTTGGGATTGATAATTCACAAGAACAAAAAGTTCCAAAGGGATGTTATCTAAAGAATTTAAGTAAGTTGGGTGCCACTCGAATTAAAAGAAAAATTCTACAAGACGACTGTAAGGCCACCCATGTTTTGCGGATCGGAGTGTTGGGCAATTAAGGATCAACATATACACAGGATACGTGGAGTGGAAATAAGGATTTTGATATGTATGAGTGACAAGACAAGAATGGATAGGATTAGAAAACATTAAAGAAATGTAATAAGATGAGAGAGGGTAGACTTAGATGGTTTGAACATATCCAAAGAAGACTAAGATCGACACCGATTAGGAGCGAGTCAATCTAAGTTGAAGTCTCTAAAAAGGCACGAAAAAGGTTCAAAAGAATGTGGGTAGAAGTGATGAGAAAAGATTTAAAAACTTTTAAACTAAATGAGGCCATGACATTTGATAGAGGAGAATGGAGGAACAAGTTTCGTATAGTCGAATCCTGAACAAGGCTTTGATGATGATGTTTATAGATTGGTGCATAAGTTTACATGCTATGGAAGTAAGTGGAGATAGGGAATCTCCCGATGGTAATTTTCAAACACATCTGGCGTTAGGCCTGTATTGAGCCTTGTGGTCTATCCCTTCCCCGGACCTTACATGTGAAAGAGCTTTGTACACTGGAGCAGCCCCTTTTTGTCCACCAGCATACAAACACACTAAAATATTGGGGCTCTTGTTTTCTTCTTGGGGTAGGGATGCAAAATAAGGCAGGAAAGGGGAAAGAGAAAGGACGGTGGAGAGCATATTCGACGGTTGGTGGTATTGGGATTATTTGGAAGTTGTGGTGTTGTTTTTGTGAAGCTTTGAACCGAACTTTGTTTCTTCTTGTTATGTCCATTGTCTATTTGAGATCCACATGACTGTGAGAGAAGAAAACTGGTGTGCAGGAAAGCGACGGGAAGTTCCCGTCTATTTCCACCTCGATTCAATCGATGCCACTCTTAAAGAACCCTTGGGCATTAGAGTTGTAGATGATAGATTGAGATGGCTACTCTATCAGGCTGAATTAGCTCAAATGAAAGCCATAAGTTGGATTTTTGGATCATCCTTTACTCATGATTCTCAAGTATAAATGCCTAGTCCAGTGCACGAAGCTCCCACATATGCAGGATTTGAGGAAGAGGAGGACCGTGAACGATCTATAATACACAGCTTTATCTTGCATTTTTACAAGAAGTTATACCTATGCCTCAAACCCGTGACCTCCAGGTCACATGGCGACAACTCAACCATTGCACCATAAGTCTCTAATATCATCATCATTGTTCCTCCATTCCCTTTTATTTAGTATCATGGTTTCATATAGTATCAAAGTTTTTAAATCTTTTCTCACAACTTTTATTCACATTCCTTTGGGCCTTTTCCTTGCTCTTTTAGAACTTCTACTTGCATTGCCTCACTCTTTTTGACTGATGCCATTTTCGATCTTCATTAGACACATTCAAACTATCCAAGTCTAATCTCCATCATCTTGTTAACTATTTGTGCGACCCTTAAGTTTTCTCTAATATTTTCATTTTTAATTCTATCATTTCTTGTCTTGCCACTCATCTATCTCAACATCCTCATTTCTACTATGCTTATCCTATGAACATGACATTTTTAAACTGATACTCTGATCCATTAAGCATGCCCGGCCTAATAGCCATCATTTTCCTTTTAGTTTGAGTGGCACTCGCTGATCATACAAAACTCCTTTTTTATCCGGGCTTGGACTGGTATCAGCAGAGTTACCACATGATTCTCTAGTATGCTATGCTAATTTGATGTGTTTTCTTCTTCAAGGGTTCTATCTTTCCTTTGTGGCTGCTAGGCCCTTGGGATGCTTGTTTTGTGGCCCTTTCCTTGGGTTTACCCAAAGCGTCCATCTTGTGGGCTTTATGGTTAGACCCAAATCTTATTACCCAGGTAGTTTTAGTTATTCCGACATGCACGGTCAAAATCACATCAAGGCAACAATTCATTGCTTCTAATAATCTTCCTGGGTCTATGGCACCAAATGTGCAGCGTGGTCACATTAGCCTAGTAATGTAATGAGCCCATTATTGGCCTGGACCTAACCTTTTCACACAGTTGTTTGTCAAATAGGAAAGTGGTTTCAAGGCTGTCAAAATGTAAAGTAAGGCTGCCTACTATAAGCCCTTGTGATCTGCCCTTCCCCGAACCCTGTATAGGTGGGAGCTTCGCGCACTGAGGCTGCCCTTTTAGTCCAGACTTATTTTTTTATCACTTGGTTCATATTTTCAGCCTGTACTTTGGACCAACAGGATCTTTTGAAGGAAAAGAACAGAAATATATATGATGGCACGCTGTTATTTGCATCATTATTGAAAGCAACGCCTATATTTTCTGAAATATTTAGGTCTTGCTGCCTATTTACAGCACTTATGCTTAGTTACATGAGAGATGCTAATGTCATCCTCCATCCATTGCTAGCAAGTTGAAGTTAGAAGAAAGATGAAATGTTTTTCAATCAATGGCTTCTTCGTTTGGCACCGACCTTAATAAGATGTCAGTATGATCATCTAGACCTTCCTTTTGATGGCCCCACAAACGCCATAGCCGGGAAGTCAATTCAGATTTAACAATCCTAACATTTCCATCAGTTTGGCGATTAGTTGGCTATACCATCAACCAAATAATTAGTTTCTGCTAATTCATGTTAGACGGAGTAGCTCCAAGATTGAAGTTCCATACCCAACTGCATGCGGAAAAGTTATACGCACGGTCAGAAGCGGTGCACCAAGCTCCTGCATATGTGGGATCCGGAGAAGGGGGTTTAGTACGCAGCCTTATCTTGCATTTTGCAAGAGGCTGTTTCTACGCCTTGAACCTGTGACCTTAAGGTCACACAACGACAACTCTATTGTTGCACCAAGGAAAAGTTATACACATGTTTAAGTCTAATACATGTGCAGCTGAAATTAATGTTTGTGATGCAAATGTTAATCTTCTTATTAAAAAACAAAAGGTAAGTTCATTGACTCGAGGAGAAAAGCCCACCCCACAGCCTTACATATCTCATGGCTAAAGCAAAGACAAGTCCTCCTTAGAAATCCATGACTTAGTGTTTTGTACCTTTAAAAGAAATTAAAAACACAAACCATGCTAATTTTGTTGATGCAGCCACTTCGAGGGGGCCAAAACCTCATGAATGCTACTTAGAGGGGGCAAACCTCCTTACAAGACTTTAACATCACTCCAACATCACTTATTTATAGATAAATTTTCCATTAACCTCTTCTGGTAACCGCCATCCTAAAATAATTACTAAAACTGCTTAAATAACTAACCCAGGACCATTCCACTAAATAACTACCTCAACCATGATCATCTCATATATAGTGTTGTTCAAAGATTAAGATCTATAGGCAATTAGATACATAACATTCCATCCCTCGTAAATCAACCTTGTCCTCAAGGTTGTAGTTCAAGGATTCTAAGCACAATTGTCATTAATCAGTTGGTGCTGTGAAAGAAGAATCATCTTAGACAAAGATAACCGCTTTAAGGGCGTGATCCTCATAATGATCACTTAGAGGAGATCTTCCTCCACTTGTTTGGCTGCAACTTTCTTTTCTTTCATAGCACCCGCAATCTTCATCTAGAAAAAGTGGCTCTAATACCAATTGTTATGTACTTGCATTAAAAGAAATTTAAAACACCATACTACTAATATTTTATTGATGTATCCACTTTGAGGGGGCAAACCTCCTTACACAACTTAGAGTCTTATGTCATTTCTCTTCTCCCTTTCTATAGTACTCCAATGTCACTTATTTATAGATAATTTTGTTACTAACCTCTTCTAGTAACCACCCTCCTAAAATAACTACTAAAACTACTTAACTAACCCATGATCATTCCACTACAAGAACTAGTCCAACCATGATCGTTCCACTACAATAACTACCTCAATCACGATCATCTCATACGTGGTGTTATTCACAGATTAAGATCTATAGGCAATCAGATACATAACACTTGTTTTTTCTGATTGTTCCTTTCATCTTATTTGTTCTTTTGTTTGCCTTGGTAAGTTAGCTTTAGTCTAGATGCAACTCTAGGTTTATATCTATTAGAATTGAATCAATGCAAGTGCCATTAATTATATTGTTTCTATAATTGTCTAATTTCAAGAAAGATCATCTAATTGTGACTCTCTGAAAAAAGAATTAAATTAATGTAAGTGCCTCTAATTATATTTTCTAGGTCAAGAGTATACACTTTAAAAACTCAAATACACTAGATTACGAAGGGCATAGTTTAAAAACTCAATTAGAAAGTGAAGCAAGCTGACAGAACTTGATTCTACTAAAAAAAAACTCGAGGAGAAATTTAAATAATATTCCTATAATTTTGTATGCATACATAAACTTTCTTTGGTTTTATGCAGAGTCTAGCACTAAGCAAGTTGGTTAGTATATACTGTATGGTTTAGAAGTTTTCCAAAACCATTTATTCCGATATTGTTTGTATTGAGGGTCTGTCAATGTGACGACCCAGGTTTCAACACTTTTTAATAAAAATTTTCGAAAGGTGGGGCCCTAATTTTTTTGAAAACAAACAAAACAGTAGAAAACAATTTCAAATGAAATTCATTTTAAGAAAACCCTCGAGTGTCAACCATCAACTCATCACACAACATTTCACTTTTAAAACTCAATAAATCTTTCATTTAACTAAGTAAACCTTTTCAAAACAAGTTCACTTCTCCAAAACCGATCCAGTCCACAGCTACATTCCCAACAACAATATAATCAAGTCCAATAATACAAATATACATATACAGTTCATGTGGAATTAAAACATACCTCCAAATGAGATATCTCAATCACTATTTGTCTGGCTCCTCATCAGTCATGTCTTTGTCTCAATATTTGAGGCATTGCAACAATAACACAATGTCTCAGTAAGCAATGCTTGGTAGGTACATTAAATAATAAAATGATGGCATAAAAAGAATAACTCAAATAGTTAGAGCTTATAAGAGCGTAAAGTTTGATAGTCATAGGATACAAATGCTATAAATCATATCAATACAAGTGGCAAAACATCACGTACAATAAAACATAGATCATATGAATGTAAAACATAATATGATATAATCTCAATGAGCATACAATAAACAGGCAGGGCACCCCAAGGTACGTGAGTCCCACAAGTGTCTCATATACTCATACAACAGGTCATAAGTACTTATACCAATCCTTTGAGTGTTATCACTGCCAGGCACCAACATAATATATCCAATCTCATCATGCATACTCACATAATAAGTGTATGGACAGTCATGCTATAGTGGTAACCGTACATCCCGGGTCTATTGACTGATGCTCCTTGTCGACACCGTATCGGGAGACTCATCGTCCATCCTTATGGGTGGGCCTGGACCAGTAGTGTGGAATACCTATGTAAGAACTTTAAAAAATAAAAACCACTTAAAAAATGGAGGGGGCCATAATTGATACGGACACCCCCCACCCACTTAAAGAAAGAAAAACAGAGAACCACGCGATTGAGAGAGGGAGAAGAAAAGAAGAAAGAGAGAGTGGGGGAGAAGGAAAGAGGAGAAAGGAGGAGAGGAAACTACACATCCTCCACCCTCCATTTCTCCCATCAACTAAGGGAGGAGGAGATCGACGGTGGAGAAAAGCTGACGGTCACCGGAAAAGACAGAGTGAACGGCGTCATTGATCGACGATCGGTGCCGTTCATTGTCTTCTCCTAGCAACCACGAGCAAAAGGCCTATATTTGCTCGTTGATTTAGCAAGTTTTTGTGGGGAAAAAAGGATGAAAACAGTACCCACGGTGGGATTTGCCGACGACGGGAAAATAAACGGTAATCGCGTTCTTCGGTGATGATTAGAGGTTGAAGACACTCCTTAAGGATAAGATCTAGGATACTCATCTCTTGAATTTTGGTAGTTTGCAAAATTTATGCATTTTTAACCTAGATATATAATTAGGGATGATCCAACTGTCCAATCCCTAATCCAAGGGTAGGGATGAAAAACTAAAGACTTGATGTAGTCTAAATCACACTAGACTGACAGATCTAGGCAGGAAATCGATCGGACAATCTCGGTCGTCCGATCGGGTACTGTTTGCACAGTAAATCCTTGATGTCTGATTGATGATCAGACATTACCGATGAATCTTAAGACCTTAAATGAGCTAGGATATGACAAAAATTGGGAATAGATGGATGAACTAACTATCTTGATTTGGAAATGTGTAAATTTACTTGAAATTATGAACATATGGATTTATATTGACAATAAATTCAAATTTTGATTTGGTTAGGTGATAGCTAAGTGATTAAAGGAAGGATATAGTAAATTTGTGGAGTACAAAAAGGGAGGTAGGTAGTTTGAACATCAACATGCTTGGAATTTACTAGAAACTTGAGATTTTGATCTTTTTAGTTTATGCAGCTATCAAAAAGGTATATTCATGCAATCTATTTAAAATGTCAGGTTTACTTTACTATAAGATTGAAAAAAAAAACCAATGCATGAAATTTTATGGTTTTATCAGTTTTATAGGCATGGGATGCTGCCTAGTATTATTATATTATGACGGACATATTGGAGCCGGTAGACTCTGTGCTAGGAAGATTGAGGACTGATCATCCTCTTTCTTCTGAAATTATATATGTATGGTGGATACCTGGCCTGAGGGCCTAATGCAAGCTCATGTCATCATGGACAGGTCATGGCTTGTGTGCTGTGATTTCCATGAACACGGTGCAAAGGAGTCTATCTGTTTGGTATCGGCGTGATAGCCACGAACTTGATTGGTTCTTGTCCATCGCACAGAGGTTCCATCATTTTCGGGTTTATATGTATATTGCGCAATAGCGCAGGTGCATGGCACCATGGTATTTCAGGTCAATAATAAGTACTCATAACCAACGGCAGGTGGCCGAATTTGAGTGGTTTTATACTTGTAAAGTCTTGATGATATTTAGAGTATGTGTGTGTATGTATATATATGGGTGTGCGTATACACTAGTTGAAATACTCTTTATTTACATTTAAGCATTTCCTAGTTTAAATGCATTTCTCTATTGGTTTTGAGGCATGCGAAGAGTCGTGACTATCTTCCATATCATCTAAATGTCTTACTAAGGTTATTATCATTATTTGGAAACAGTAAGCATGGATGTTAAATTGACGATTCAAATTGATTGGACATGGAAACTATTTGAAATGGCATGGTATGAATTTTGAAATATATTATACTACTTATTTGACATCAAATGAAACAAAATTTCACATATGATAAATTGTTCCTTTTAAATTTAGAACTGCATAAACTTGTGTGTTGATGATGAAACTACCTACACAAGCAAAGGCTTGCTGAGATATTGTACTTGTTTACAATATCTTAGGTTCGAAGGACTACAGCAAAGGGAAAGACACATCGTTTTGACTTGGAAGCTACAAGGAAGCTATTTTGAGTAAATGTGAGGTATAGGTAAAGATTTCTGAAGGTTCTTACAACTCTTATGTAATAAAAAAAATTGTTTCATGACTATTAGAAATGGACATGTGAATGTGTATTCATTACTGTTTGACACGAATGGCTATGACTGGATTGATCTTAGGTATACAGGTCAATTACCTAGCCTTTTTGGCATTACTAAAATGTTTCATTATTTAAATTAAACGAAAATGTGCATGTTGGTATTTGGAGGGAGACAGAGTATCTATCATGGATATTTATATGTACATGATGATTATCAGGTGTCGCATTGTATGCGTTAAATGCACAAGGTCTGAAATACAGGGGAGACTCTGCCAGATTTTTGGTAGGAATGTGATGTTCATTCCTCTGAAAATCATTGTTTTTAATGGAAAAAAAAAAGATACTCGGGATTTTTAAAGTATTCTTTTTAAAGTTATTCTTCCGCTATTTGGTTTTGAACAGTTTTATAAAAGTATTGGGGCCCCACAAAGAAAAGGATTTATGAAAACGTGTTATAAAAACTCGGGATGTCACAACCTATGTTACCAACTCCTACCGAAAGCTATCTGTGAGTAAGTATCTATCATCCCATAAATTCAGAGGGTGGGTGCTCGGCCCTAATCTCTCCTAGCATGACATCCGCCGGATGACATCACCCGTCATAAATCACAAAACACAAAAATCACGAATCTCATAAAAACTAGGAGGACTCGTGGCTCACCATCTTAAGGCACTCTCTCATCCCAGGGTTAGGCTCTCAAGGACTAACCACTAAGCCTCTATGAGTATTGCATAAAACCAACCCTCATCCCGGCATTAGGCTCTCAAGGACTAGTTACCAAGCCTCCACCACCAATTTCAAGGAAATCATCCAAACTCACTGATGTAGTAAGGAAAAATGTTTACAATTCATTAATAATAAATATATAAGATCTACAATATCAAAATCCAATAAGAAAGATCGCTCATCAAATGTTCTCAATACTCTATCAAATTCTCATATCTAAGATAGCAAAATAAATCGAAAATCATAAGTGCACACATGAAACAATCCATGCTATAATAATCCCAAGCAATCAATATGCCATGATAGTTCAAGATTTTAGAAAATCAATGTGAAACATTTAAATGTCGTCACCTACTTCGATAAGGAAAAATCACTAGATCATGCTCGTACTCCTCTCAAATCGTATGCTCTAATGTACCGATCAGTATCACAATACTTTTTCATGTTATTCATTTCTATCTATATATCCCATTATAAATTTTTACTTCCTACTTGTGTCAATTCATAAGTCAATTTGTCCAATGATCCTCTTATCTAGATTACTTGATTTATCTCTATTAATCAATTTTCATGACATCCTACACTCATCTACTTTATTTGATCATAAATCCATCACTCCTCATTATATGATCTTATTTACTTAGGTTGTTGGTCCACTTTCCACACATGGATCATCTAAGGCCATTAAAGTTCTAATTAGTCATTCATCAATGACTAATTACTGGTCAAATATGAGGAATAGTGTCAGATCACCCTTTGATATGTTACTCATTCTCTAGGTTGGTGATCTGACAGCTATAAGCCCATAAGTGGTCGAATCTTGGTCTCAGTATGTTATTAAATATTTGAGCTAAAGGATCAATGAAATTTAGCACATCTTATGTCAATTCAAAGTTTAGGAATATAATGGTAGCATCTGATCATAGATTAGATATCGCCAGGCTCTCATGTCCGATTGAATGGTTAAGATTTTCACTCAATTTTTCATCTAGATCTTTCAATTTCTACCATATACTAGTTAATTCAATGCTCCAAAACTTATCCATGGCGTCTGATCATCAATCAGGCATTAAGAAGTCACTATGTGAATAGTGACAGATCGAATGGCTGAGATTGTTTGATCAATTTTTCAACCTAGATTGACAATCTCACTTGAATCAAAGCTATATCAAGCACTTATTTACCTATTCTTAAGTTTTGATTTGAAAATAGATGGCTGGATCATCTACAAAACCTAGATCTAGCATAAACAGTGCGGATTTTGCAAAATACATCAAATCATGAGTTGGGTTTTGTAAATCTTTTCTTTTGGATGCATTTTCGTGCATTTTTCAACCTTGGATGAGCCGGATTGATCACCATATTCATTGAAACCCTCCAATCTCGTTGCACACACTACCTCCCCTCCAATCGACAATCTAGATTATCTTGGATCTCCCAATAAACTGGCTATTTTCATCTTGTTGCTGTGCTAGACAAAATGATCGGCTTGGACCAGTGATCTGATATGGCGTCATCTCCAGCGACGACCTGTAATTCTGGCAGATTCGTAAACCCCTATTTCTTCTTCGCCAGCAAGCCTACCTCCTATGGTGGCCTCTCTCTCTCTTTCTTGCCGCAACGGTAGAGTTGTTGTCTTGTGACCTTTAGGCCACGGCTTCAAGACATGAAAACAGCCTCTTGCAAAATGCAAGGTAAGGCTGTGTACTATTAACTCTTGTGGTCTGCGCCTTCCCCAAACCCTACATACCCGGGAACTTCAAGCAACGAGGCTGCCCTTTTACTGGGCGCTCCTCTACAATCAGAAAGACATGTATGGTCTATCAACGTACAACAAAGGATTGCTAGTCATTCGATGAGATCACCTGATAAATAAAGCTAAAAGGAAGTGCTCGGCTCTTGTGAATATCTTTCATCATTTCCTCTAAGTACTCCTCTCTTGTGCTTCATTTTCCCACCAGAGTATTTATAAGAGAGTGAATTTGTAAGAAAAAGTGAGCGTCTATAAGAAAGACAGCGAGCAAGATGGGCCGTGTCAAGCCAGAGATAGCGAGGGTGGAGACTGCCAAACTACAGCAAGTTAAAGGCCAAGGAATTACTGTTCTTAGAAAGCGAGCTTTGGTGCACAGTAAAAGTTGTTGTCACGTGATTTTGAGAACCTGGGTTAAAGACTTGGAAACAGCTTCTTGCAAAAATACAATGAAGCACTTTTTCTTACAAATTCACTTTCTTTTTGTTATCAATGGACCCCATGTTATGCTATCTGATTAAGTGGGAGCTTCTGGGACTACTCTTTTTATGTGATATTGTTCTTGAACTTGTTCTGGTTTCCCATCAGGCAGGCCTACAGCTTTCATTAATCAGAACAAGTAATAAAATCTATTGCTTTCCCCACTTTTTCTGAACGATTATTGCTTTCCTTTTCGACTTATGCTATTCATGCAAGAGAAAAAAAAAAAAAAAAAAAAAAAAAACTCTATATTTTTTACCTTTATAAATCCTTTGAGAATCTTTAAGCAACCAATATTGTTATCAATGGACCCCATGTTATGTTATCTGATTAAAAATGGGATTTGGGCCATTATCTTTTTGATCCCTGTCTTAGGATTTGCTAATAGGATCATATTACCTGCAGCACGTTCATTATCCAATCAGGATAAGAAAAACTAACATAATTATATTGATACACTACAACATTCGTATAATTTATGGTTCTAATTATAACGATAATTAATCTTCTTCGTTGATTTAATCAAGTTATGCTTCCTAAAAAGGAAGGGGAGCCTTGGCGCAACGGTAAAAATTGTTGTCACGTGACCTTGAGGTCACGGGTTCAAGGCGTGGAATCAGCCTCTTGCAAAAATGCAAGGTAAGGCTGCCTACTTTAGGCCATTGTGGCCCGCCCCTTCCCTGGACCCCATATAGGCAGGAGCTTCGTACACCGGGGCTGCCTTTTATACTTCCTAAAAAGGAAACTCTATTATGAGTCTATAGGTGGTGACACCATTAATGATTATCTATGTTTCTGATGTTTCCTTGTGATTGTTTTTGTTTATTTTCTTGGTTTAGTTTCTTTTTGGATATAACAAGCAAATATTAGGAAAAATATATTTACTCTTTTCTATAAAAAAAAGAAGAAAAAGTTACAAGACAAGACAACTGGTGAAGTGCTAAATCGAAGCTTGGATGCAAATATATATATATATATATATATTTTTAATATCAAGAAAATGATCTATTTATTCTCTTATTTGATACTTAATACCACTTCTTAATATCCATGTGGGGAAAATCTTTTCTCATTGTTTAGACAACTACATGTTCCTAGTTCGTATTATAGCATGTAGATAATTTTTCATGTTATAAAAAGGGCAGCCTCGGTGCACGAAGCTTCTACGTATGTAGGGTAGGGGAAAGGGCGGACCACAAAGGTTAATACACAACCTTACCTCACATTTTACAAAAGGCTGTTTCCACACCTAAAACCTGTGACCTCAAGGTCACACAACGACAACTTTACCATTGCACCAAAGCTTCCCTTCGTAATCTTTCGTGTACGGGGACCATATCATGAATGAACCTTGATATAAAAACATCTCTTTTCACCCCATTTCACTGTGTCATACGAGAAATTCTCACGCCTGTTCCTCTTTCTATAAGCAGTTCTCCAGCATATGTTGAAAGCTTAGTTGTGGGGATTGAGCATAACTTTGTTGGATAGCTCAAATACCCTTGATTCCAAAGGATTAGATGTAATTCAGTCCTTTTCCTTTTTTCCCCTAGAAACTGCTACTAAATGCACAAAGATAACTCTCTAAATGATGGAATCTAGAAGAGAAAAGATATACATGTGTTAATATGTGAAGGAGAGCCTTGGCGCAACGGTAAAAGTTGTCATCATGTGACCTTGGGGTCATGGGTTCAAGACATGGAAACAGCCTCTTGCAAAATGCAAGATAAGACTGTGTACTTTAGGCCTTTGTGGTCCTCCCCTTCCCCAGAGGGCTGCCCTTTTATCCTTATAATCTCTGTATCAAATTGCACTATTAGGAACCAAGGAGCTGACAACCTTTGTTTAGTTAGCATTCCAACCAAAGATTTCAAGATTGATTCTTGTCATCAACCAACTTTCAGAGAGAGAGAAAAAAAAGAAGAAGAAATTTTATGGTTAAAAAAAATCTTGTTTAGCCAGAGATTTTGCTTCATGATCTTTGAATCTAAGTGCGTTGATATGGACGGACAAACTCTTCTTCCGGATTACATGCAAAGAATTACAAACCAAATCACTCACACACTAAAATCTAATTTCCAGCCAAAGAGAAAGAGGTGACACAAACCTAATATGAAGCATAAGGGCTCAAACTAATGAATATGTTTGTTTTTAACATATTGAACCAACTAACTTTTAACTCTCAGAATAACAAGATTGTCCAAGCCAGCCCCTAATCAGGATAAGGTCTTGATGATGATAAATAATATTATGATTGTCCATCTTCATTAATACTAAGGAAGAATGCTCAAGTCAGCACACAGGTAATGATGCTGGGCCTGCACTTCATCATGGTGAACCTCACCTTTGGTTGATCCGACTCATTCATTTGATTTCTCTAACTCAGGATGTCTTACTTGATAAAGCGTCACAAGATTGAATGATTTTAACATCCAAAAAATGTACATTCATCCATTAGGTAAGGAGTTGAATCATTCTTTTATTTGTGCCTACCTTTTTCTTGGTTGATTCTGTACAACATGTAATTGGGATGGTACGTTTTTCGGTCCATGAGTCTTGTACTCGTTTAGTTCCGTCTTTCGAGCTGTTGTTGCATTTTCTTTATTCTTGCTTGAGGATGTGATTGACTTATTTCGTTGTTAATGCTTTTGTCCGCTTTCTATGCTTTCCACGTACCGTGGCTCAAAGTCGTTCATTAAAACCATCATAGTTGTGTGATTGAAAGTACACTTTAGATTCAAACTCATTCAGTCATTATAGTTTTAGGATTAATAAGAGAAATAAGATGAATGATCTGATCACCTAGAGGTGGGTCCACCATGTAATTGGCAGGACTCAGGAATTTCTCGTTACTAAGATGCGATGTAGAAGATGAGCGGTTCAGATGTTTTTGAATCCTTCCGGCAAATCCAATTGCATGCGCACAACCACGTACGTCTATTGACTCATACACTCGACAGAATTACAGAAACTCGTCCTACCGCCCGCCCTCGTCATTTTCTTCTTCCGGCTGAATTCCATGTCTTGGTCGCTGGGGCGAATTACGGGCACCGGGGTTTCGCCGTCACCCCGTCTCGTAAGATCTCGAATTCTTCCCCGATTTCCCTTCTCGGTTTCGTTTTCTTTCTTCTAAAGCGAAATTGCTATTGTACAGAATTGCAGGAGATATTCCCCAAAATGGAGCGCTTCCAAGGTTTTTCTCGGGTATTGCTTCCAAACTGGGACGAGAATTTCGGTATTGCAGCATCTCAGACTTCGTCGCTTTTGCTCAGGGACCGGTGATGGTGAGGTATGTTTGCTTATTTTCCTTGGGAAGTCTGGTCATCTCTTTGTATTTTCTGCTTTTAGACTTTTCTGCAGTTACATTTCAGACTAGGTAAATGTGAGTGCGTGTTATTTTTCTTTTAGGAGGATGAGGGTTTAGCGAGTTGCTGGACTTACTGGAGGTTGATTATGTGGCATATTCTAGGAATGTGAGCTCTTGTTGGAATGTGATTGTAGAAAATTGGGGTTTTGTACGAGGTAGTTTCATGTCTACCAGCAGGGTCTATCGAAATCTTTTGTTGAACCGATTGCTTTGGCTTTATGAATCTTGCATGTGTGCGTGGAAAATATGGAACTCTGATTCCGTGGAAATGAAGAAATCTCTGAGAATTTGGAGCTAAATTCTAAAATTAGGGCAGTGCTGAAGATTTGAGGAGTCAGTTGGAAACTAACGGAACTTACGGAAAATGTCCTGTTGATGGCAGTGGCAAAAAGAGTAGCAGAAGAGGAAGGAAAGAGGGAAACTTAAATTGTTTATGTGATTAACTTTTGCCCGTCCAATGACCCAATGATTTTGGGGTTTGTTAGGGGTGGTAAATGCGAATGGTTTTGGACATAGAGATTATGAGCGTACCACATAGTTTCAATTTTCAGAAGTCGCACTTGCTAATTTTCAACTGTTTGTCTTATAAACGAGGGTACATTTTTGTTGAGGAACATTATTTTTCATGCTTGATCCTCACGTGGGAGATAGAGCATTTATTTACTATATGGGCGTTTGGAGTTACAAATTTTAAGTCAGTTGGGTTTGTTTTATCTGATGTTGTCTGGGTTATAAGATTGTTCTATGAAAGCTCACAGAGTGGGGTGCTGTTCTAGGTTCACTATTGAGGAAGAGCTCTTGCTCTAATATCTCAACTGGGATTTCATGGGTTGTCATACATGACGTCTAGTGCTACTCAAAATCCCTTGCTTGCAAACGATAGGTAATGTTAGTAGTCTAGTGAGTTAAGGACCAGCAGGAGAGTGGGCCATTTTCAGGTTTACAGCTCTGAGAAATACAAGGCTATGAGCATATCAGTTTTGCATTTCACTTTGACAATGTAATTCCAACTCTTCTCTTTTGGTGTATTAAATATGAAATAGTTTTATCTTCCCATGTCTATAGTTTTGTAGTTAAGATGACTTTCATAAATTTCATTTATCTATAATTACACATCTGGGTCTTGTCCATAAGAAATTTATATCATCTACTTCCAGTTGACAGCATTTGACATATGCAAAATCTGCAGACATGTATATATCTGATTTTCTATGTCTCTAATCAAACAGAAAATGGATTGATCTGCTGGTAAGTTTAGTATTTTTGAAAGTTGAGACTTATGTCTGACCTTATTTCTGTTTCAGGAACACTTTTAAAGTTAAATGAATGCTAGGTTCTTACACAATGATATCTGTTCTCAGCATAATTATCTTACAATATCTTGCTTACATGGTAAGAGATTCCTTGTTGATCTCTTACTTAATTTCTTCCCCTTTTGTAAACACCAGGTTTTTGATGTGTCTGATGGTCCAAACAAGTCTTTTGCTGATCCTGAGGGTAAGATTAAAAGCTACTATAATTTCAATTAGTGAGTATGTCAGCTTTATATCAAGGTGATGTTTAGTTTCTTACACAATCTCATGGCTCACAACAACAATTGTTGAAGCTTTCATTTTATGTATATCCAGGAACTAACCTGTTTGTGATTCTTATAGGTCCAAAACAGAAAGAGGAAAGCCAAACACCAAAATCATTTACATCTAGCAAGTACTTACTACTTGCCATAATACAATGTAATTAATTGGAGAAGAATAATGATGCTGATTTTTCTTGTCATATTGTTTGAACTTTTGAATTCCTTGGTAATAAATAAAAGGTTTCACTAATGTTCTAACGGATTATCTTAAGTTGAAAATTGTTGCTTAGTATGTTATCTTTGCTTTTAATCTAAAAGATTTGCTTCAGAATTTGTTTCTTTGGATTGTGCAACCATTTTCAGTATAAAGATAAAAGAAAAGAAAAAGGTTAACATTGAGTCCTGAAAACTGTAGTATTTCATGGACTTCTAAGCATAAAAGATGATATATATATATATATATATATATGAGATTTGTTGCTTTGGCACTTCAAATCAATACATCTCTCTCTCTCTCTCTCTCTCTCTCTCTCTCTCTCTCTCTCTCTCTCTCTCTCTCTCTCTCTCTCTCTCTCTCTCTCTCTCTCTCTGCGCGCTCACGTGTTCATGTGTGTTTATCTCACACAAAAGGCACAGGCTGGCTGGGCTGCTGTGTCAATCAATCCTTGGTTGCAAAAATAGATGCCACTATTGGTCCAAGTTGTAAAGAGTTGGTCTCAAATCTACCTCGGGCTTCATTTCATTCTCGTAACTCTCTCCAGATGTATGCAATATGCGTGTGTGTAAAGCAGTAAATCTTACACAAAGATCCCACCAATATACTCTTGTTCTGTACCTGTTGGAAAGTATGGTTGATCTGGAAAACTGATCATAAATCTATTTTATGTATAAGCTCAAGACCAGTGGTCCAAGGGCCATTGACCATGTGTTATGATTTTTGAGTATTGGACTGTGTCTAATCTATTCTATTGCCGAGCGGATGGTCAAGATCAATAAAAATGCCCTTTGTGTCATAAAATGGTGGAACAGGGCTCCAGAATATTAATCTCCAATTCTTTCTTGAGCTTGAATTGCTTTCCAACTCCCAGTTAAGATGAGAACATGAACAATAGAAAAACTATAAGACCAAGATAGTCTAAAGCAAGTACACAACAGAAAGACATTCAGGATAACTCAGATACAACGGAAAGACATCCAGGAGAACTCAGAAGCTAAGAATAGAATTATAAATTAAAAAAGATCTCTCTTCATGTCAATCTCAAAGTTTTCCGTAACAGTTTTTTCTTGTTTTCTTTTAGCGGAGTTTCTGACTTACTATATCATGCACTTCAGAGCTCAGTTCAATAGCTTTTATATTCTAACATATTGTTTGGAATATAATTCGCTAACATTTCACAGGCTGATGGAAAAGCTGAAGAGATATGGAGTTTCCGGAGTGTTATCATATGGGCTACTGAATACTGCCTACTATCTTACAACATTTCTCGTAGTTTGGTGAGTGAAAATGATAGTTCCATTAATAGTTCAGGTGCCGCAAATGAGACACGGTTTGATAATGAGAAGAAGCTTATGGCTGTGCCAAATTTTTCTGTTTATATTTGTTTTCTTTATGCTACTTTTGTTCTTTAGTAGTCTAGTCGTTGGGGTTGAAATTTATCCATGATTTACTGCCACCTTTCAATAGTTGTTGTTAGATGCCACGTACAGAGTCTGTCTAGAATTGGTTGTCTCGATGCAGTTATTATATTTGGTATGTCAAGGACTAGTTTGTCTAGGCATGATCGTGTAATTATTGCTGGTCACAGCACTTCTGAACATAGTTAGCCGAATGGGTTAATAAATTTAAATTTAGTTTTTATGCAATCCGAATGAATTTGATGTTTGTCAGAAAGAGAACAGATTGAAAGCACACTAAGTCTCCTTCTTCGATAATTTGTTTCTCAGTTAATCCATTGAAAATCATATGGTTAACTTACAAGTGTAAATTAGCAGTATTGGAAGGTTGAAATATTTAGGAATATGAACTTTATACCTTTTCTCCCATTACTTGTTTACTTTTCCTGAAAACAGTATATTAGTATTTTGAAATGAAAATACAAGGACATGGGCTGCGCAGGACAAATATGCAATGGTTCTACTAATGACTCCTTCAACCTTTACGTTTTTGGTGTATAATATATTCATCTCCCTTTGTCAGTCCTAGCACATCAAAGAAGTACTTGTTACCAAAAAACATTAGATGAGAGAATTCCTTGGTCTTTTCTTTGTCAACTACAGAATGTCAGTTTTTGTTTGTTAAATTTCTTAATCTTATTTCACTTTTAAAATATTGAACTTGTGTATAAATAATTCACCTGATTGCATATCTTGGAAGTGACCCATGACACATTATTTTTCCCTGCATGCCATCATATGTATCCTCGTGCACCTTTAACTGTGCTATGGTCATTCTTGTTCTTATCCTGTATGTTGTTTAGATCTAGTGCCCCTCCCTAGATGTGAACCTGTGTACTGAAGGACCACTTGAAAGGTATTAATGTGATCTGCAGTCTACAAATGACATCTCCTCATCTCTGCAGGTTTTATGTTGTTCCAGCTCCTGGAAAGTTGGGATATGCTGCAGCTGTTGAAAGGTAATAACCATATCATCAGTTGTTGTTGTTGATATCGTTTTAGCATGTCAAAAGTTATCAATCCTTGCTTTGTTGAAATTCAATTGCAGGTTCTTCAAAGTACTGGCAATGGTTTGGGCAGGAAGCCAGGTTACTAAGCTTGTCAGGGCTGGAGGGTCAGCTCCTAATACCCTAGAATTAATTGTATTCTTGATATAGTCACTTGAGTATTTTGGATCAACTTCAAAATGTTCATATGGTTCAGGAGATAATTGCATGTCCTTGAGAACAAGTTGCAACCCAGATTACCTTAGACTGGTTCTTTTTTACCATCCTGAGGATTTGTTCTGTTCCTGTTTGATGATTCTTAATAAGGCTTGTAATATTCTCTTTCCATCCCTTGGTGATTATAGATGAAATGAAGTCCCTTCTGTGTGACGCTTCCAACATTCTGTTGAGATCCCTGAACAGCTGTTTTGAAGAGAAAAAATCCTCATCATCATGCCTGCTAGCTTTGCCCTTTTCCCCTTTTTCTTGACAGGTTAGCTAAGTCTGAATCTGTGACCTCAAAGATTTGCTAATTTTTCACCTTGCTTTCTTCACTTCTCTTGCAAGTAACTAGGCTAACCATTTTTGTCCTGGCTAACTGTTTTGTAGTTCTCTATGATATTCCCCTGTAAAAAAATTCAACCGTGGATGTAAATGTTGTTTCCTGAAATATTTCCAGCATGTTTTTCACTTGTAGAGAGGAATTCTCTAGTTTACCTATAAATTGGCCCTTGATCTGCACATATGAATACAGAAAGCAATTAGCATTTCCAATCACTATTGGGCTACCGTTCCCATAAAAAGCAACTGTCATTTTGTACCCCTCTCTCGGAGTATGTTTGACCATTGGTTCTGAAGTAAGATATGTCTAAAAAGGTTTCAATCTGTATTTTCACTTCATGAATATTTTGATCATTCCATTGCTTGTTCTTTTGGAGTGCTTAAAATGCAGGGCCCTTGCACTGGCGCCTATTGTGGATAGAGGGCTATCATGGTTCACCTCAAGGTTCAAATTCAAGTCCCCTGGGAAGGTAAAGAAAACAAATTTTCGCCCGACATTCGGTTTCAATTCCTCAGTTCTTCTAATCCTCTCCTATTCTCTATTGTGTTTCGCTACAGGCGTTCATGGCAATTGCAGGACTTTGTTTCGGACTGGCCTTTTTGGTGTTCTTGACGGTGACATTGTTATCCACCTAAATTTTCCCCTTGTTCAATGCCTTTGGGGTTCACACATCTTCTTGCCTGATTACTCGTATCAGTTGTTGGGTCCAATGTTCCTAAATACATTCAAGGAGCATATTTGGCTTTGTTGACTTAAAAGACACTAACAACATTGATGCAGCAGGACAAAATTCTATCATAACAGAAGCAAGCGAACCATACAGTAATCTAGGATTTTCATCTGGAGGATCTCACTCTGGTTAGTCATGCTATCAGCGTTTTGAAGAATCTGGTTCTTCAAATGCTTGGTTCCAGGCATTGGCTTTTTCAAAATTTCGATTTGATTGGTATTACTTTGTGCGGGCTAATGTCTGAAGTGGTCTTTATATTTATATCCTTTTCATACATATCATCTGGATACACCCCTTCTCAATGTACAACATTGCCAAACCTATCCCCGGACACCCCTTCTCAATGTGCAAGCTCCCTACATTTCAAAGGGATGATGCACCACCTTGAATCCGTGAGCTACTTATATAAAAGGCACATCAACCTAATATCTTAGATTTTGGCTTATGTGAGAGCATCTCAAGAATAATTAATGAAGAAAATAGTTTTGATCATAAATTTTTCTGCGGTCGCTGCCAATAAATGAATACTTCTATTATGCTTATTTTTATCTCTATGGGGCTGGGGAATAGACCAATTATTTGAGCTTGAGACGGTGAAAAATCAAATCCATCAAAAGAGTAGGTTGGGTGGCTGATATCTGTATAACACCAAGCTGTAGTATATTGAGTTAATCTTTGCATATTAGAAAGAAAAAAAATGACGAAAAGTACACTTGCTTGCTCAAACAAGTACACTTTTTGAGACCCATATGTGATGTTGGCATGATCTAAACTGTTAACATGAAGAAAGTGTGAGCCAACCCATTAAAATTAATATTCTCTTGATGGGCTATTGTTGGCCCCTTCAACCGTGAAGCCCTATTTAGGGATGTCCCTGCAAATATGAAATATTGGTCTGGTGGCCTGCCAATGAAATATCCGTTTCTCATGATGGTTTGAATTATCAATATACATTCATATATAGATTTTCCATGTCCATGTGAGCCAAAAAAAAAGAGGTATTTCTTTTTCTATGGGAAAATGCCTTGCTTGGTAGTACGGCTCTTCTGATATCTGCAAAATCACTAATATTTATTTGTCCGTCCTTATTCATATGATTCACATGAGGTTAGGCATGTAAAATTATGAACTGTACTCAGTGTGAGAAGCATGTGTAGGAAGACCATTAGACTTTCGGGTTACTATTGTGGGGGCCCTCTCTGAATCAACGGCCAAGATGCCCTTATCATTACATCCATCTCCCTCGTCGTTAAGTTGGATTCTGCGAGTGAACGCCACAAGCCCACAACACAAACCAACATCGTCGTCTAAAGATCCATGCATATTGTACATGTAAGAGACACACGAGAGTTAAGGCGATCATTTAAGGGAAAATTCCCAACCCTCTTCCCGATAAACCGACTTTCCTCCCTCCCACTCAAGTCAAAATCAAATAAGAGAGAGAGACAGAGAGAGAGAGAGAGAGAGAGAGAGAGAGAGAGAGAGAGAGAGAGAGGCGTAATGGCAGTCTCAGTTCATGTCTTCTGAGATTGCAGTGAAATGATATTTTTTCTCGATCCCAAACAACCAACAAACAACAGATGCAGAATTTTCCAGTTTCTTCAATTTTTCCGATGGCTTTTACAGATAATGAAGAATTAGATTCTAGAAAACCTCTAACCAACTTTGTAGGAAGAACGGAAACGCCAGTATCCGGTACATGTTGGAGATGGTGGTGTCTGTGGGTCTGTTCTGCAATAAACATCGGCAAAGTTGTGACACAACTTTTAATGGCACCTGCTTATTGATTGAGAATTGTGATTCTATTGGAGATGAAACACTTGACATGTTCAACTGCACACATTATGTCGCAGAAGCTGCTATACAGCTAGACTAGAAAGAAGTAGACGGGGATGAGTAAGAGATTCGCACAAATGGTAGAAAACAGGAACTTGTTCAGTTATAAACTATTCACAGTTGTTGAGACAATAGAATTCGAAGCTTGATGATGATATGCAAAGCTAACAATTTTTGGTTGGCTCCGACTCTGAATGTGGTACTTCTAGTTAACTTGATTTTTGAAGACCCAAACTTTACTCGAAGATAATATATCTGATTATGGTAGTTTAGCATTAAGAAACTAGAAATTTTGGAAGGAGTCAGGAACATGTTGCTGCAAGGTTTGGGACACTCACTTGGTCTAGCTTATAGGGGTTATAGCAATAGAAGAAGTAACAGCACAAACCATTCCCCCATAAATATTTTTACGTTCCGCTTTAATCATGCTTCTCTCTTGAAGAATACAGATTTGACTTACGACTAAACACTACCAGTTATCGTCCTAATAACTGTTCTTTGCTCTTCCTTCTCGGCTTCCGATTGAATTGCACTTGGATCATTGCCAAGAATGGATTCTTTAAGTCTTGATATCCAGTTATTGGCTTCCACGGGGTTAGAAACTTCGGGAGTTGATTAATAGGTTAATGTAGTTAGATGTTCTTTAACTTGAAACTTCATGCCAGAATCTTGACTACTTTTCTACAATAATAATTGTTTCATTGACGAACAAAGACAAAAAGAAGAGCAACTTTCGTGACATTTTATGGCTGGTTATATTTGTTGCATGATGTTTTACTTCTTTGAGTTTTGATGTCACTGCTATGTAAGGGGAGCCTTGGTGCAACGGTAGAGTTGTCGTTGTGTGACCTTGAGGTCACAGGTTCAAGGCTGTGGAAACAGCCTCTTTCAAAATACAAAGTAAGACTATGTACTACTAACCCTTGTGGTCCACCCCACATGGACGGTCGTGCACTAAGGCTGCCCCCTCTTGGCAATAGTATGCATCATTATCTTGTACAGCAGTAGTCTGACAAGAGTGTTGAAGAAAGGGGACTAAATGGCATGTGCTCACTTGTGTGTAACAAACTACCGATATCTTGATTTGTTGACAGAGTTGCCTAATTTTATACGCTGTCAAAGGAGACATAAGAAAGAATCACTATTGACTCCAAACATATGTAGGGATTATACACAAATAAGGAACATTTTTGTAACGCAGGTTGGAATAGGGCACAGTTTTCAGTGTAATGCAACTGGATAGAAATAGAAAGCTTTCTTCTTCCTTTGGTGGTGATGGTATTCTCCAGATTCGGAATAAACTAACACTTGGCTTGTTCCCTGGATTTAATTTCTGGTTTGGTTGCAGGGCTGAATATGTCCTTCCTGAGATCCATGGGTAAGTTTCTCTTGCTTTTAAATTTTTGCGTGAAATTTCAGGTAAAAAAGAAGAAGGCAGTCCCGGTGCACGAAGTTCTCGCCTATGCAGGGTCTGGGGAAGGGGTGGATCACAAAGGCCTATAGTAGGCAGTCTTACCTTGCATGAAATTTCAGGTAATACTAAGAAATAAGATATGTAGTAACTGGCTAAAAAGCAAATAATTGTTGAGCAACCACACATTGTATAACCAAATGAGATACTCTCTTGATTTGACAATTTTTTTTTATATAATTTGTGCTATAATGTTCAAAGGCATAAAGACCTTATCCCCATCAAGCACTCCTCTTGTTTCTTGCAAACCATTTGTTCTTGATTAAACAGCTCAATTTTTCTCTGTCATCTAGATTTTCAAAGTCCACCTTAAGAGTGAATTACATCTAGTCATCAAAAAGTTTTGCTATACCCATAATTGAACCAAAATATGAGGGTATGATTACTCTATGGGAACCATGGTGTTGTATTTGTTTTCATTTGAAAGATCTAAATTTTATTGGTACTCTACCAGCTTCACACCCGGGCAATCTGATAGTAACCACACCAAAAAAAAGAAAGAAAAGAAAAGAAATTGTAGACTAGAATGTCCTTATTAATGTTATTTTAAACTTAAGCATTTACCAGAGCAAAATAGTAATTTAAAATTAAATTTATTAAAAACAATTGTGTTTATATTGCATTCATTTTTAAAGTTATTTTAAAGTATTCTTGGCCCCCAATTTTGAAACTATTTATGGATATGTACAACTGGGATTTTCTGTAAATAATATTTTAATGGCAAAGGAATTGATAAAATGAGGGCAAATAAAATGCGTACTTCCCCAAACCTATTGGTTCCTCATTCTCTCTAAAAGCCCTCATTGCAACAAACTTCCAACAAAATCCTCTATTCTTCCTTCTTTCTAGCCAAATCTCTAAATCTTTCTCTATCTTCCCTCTTTTCTTTCCATTTCATGTTGTATGCTTACCTATTTTTAAATCATGCTATCATTTAGCTTCTTTATACTATAGTTATTGGGTATAGTTACCGGCATGATATGTACTTAAAGCTTTTTTATCTGTCCCATGTCGTGTTCTTATTTACCTATACACTAGTCAACCAACAAATATATAGTTAACTGGTGTACAACTAACTAAATAAACTAAAATAATGCATAAAATCTCTTTTAATCTCTTAAATTGTGTCCTTTGCAGTTTTCTCCTTTAGTGTATTGGAACCTAAAAATACCCACAAAAGAGACCAAACCCCAAAAATTAGGGACTGGATTTTAAATTAGGAACAAAACTAACAGTACAGTACCAAGAAAGCTACATTATAGTTTTCAGATCCACCGGGAAAGCTAAAATCATAATGTTTCAGTTATAGTTTTCGATGGGTCTAAACTGGTCCTTGGCAATTTATTTTGTTACACCATGGATTTGGATACCAAGTAAGGTTGTACTGTGGCAACCGAGTTACACTGGGGAACTGGAAAAGGCTAAAATGTTACAATTTTCCATTAAAGATTTATTAAGCCTTTTCCTTCGCATCCAGTTAAAATATGGAAATTAAGAACCGCCAGCAGCTATTTTGGAGCGGTGGTTACTATTCAGGACTGAAATCTTCATTTGACAGAGTCATCGGAACTGGAGAGCCTAACGTCATGGGGTTGGGTTGCCAAGCTGGTCAACAGGATGTACAGACTCCAAAGAAGGGTTGTGTAGCTTTTGGATGTTGGCTGAGAGACTTTGGCCCGTTATTGAAGATCCATGAAACAAGGCCTCATTCTAGGCAAGAAGTAAAACTCAAATATTTATGTAAAAACTTCTATAAAGTCATAGTATAGTCCTCAACCATTAGATGGTGGGCACATTAATCCTCAACCATTGGATGGTGGACACATTAATCCTAACCATCTTCAATCCATTGAAGAAGTGGATGAAAGAGAACAAGCATAAATAAAGAATAGCTCCGTAGTTGTAAGCAGATTACTCAATTGAATAAGTTCTGGTAAGTGAGTGAATATAGTGGAAGGCTGACTTGGTTTTACAACCGCTCGGGTTTAGCAATCATCACACATACAACTTGACAGCTGTGTGGACGTTTGCATGCATAGCTAGACAGCAGAAGCAATCATAGCACATAAAACTTGACAGCTGTGTGACAGAGGGAATCAGGTTGCATATCTGATATGACGTACCAAGCCAAGATCAATGGGGTAAAAGCTGTATGACTGTTTCTTCTCCTTCCCATCACAAATGCAGACAAGCCCAGCAAAACCAAGCCAACAACTCTACCGCAAGCAGGAGATGAATGAATCAGTGGTAAATACACACTACTCGAAAATCAGGACCATTGGCTTTAAACAAGTAGCGGAGAACAACTGAAAAAGACGCTGCAAAAAGATTGTCCCCGTCCCCGTCCCAGCCACAGCCAAACTCTTTACTAACGACCCCTCCTACCTCTATTTACAACGTCTTCATGTACTCGTACACTGTAAAAAAATGTTTTCTGACTCTCTACTTTAGTCTCAGTTTAAACAGTCTAGAGGATCATGCTATCCACTCCCACAGTCAATTTGTGCAAGCTGCATGATCTATAGGACCCACCATCAATGACTTACCAACTCAACCTGCACAGATTTCTTTCAGTGGTGCTGCTATCCACTCCCAGTCCATGCAAATTATACGAGACGACTACACTGCACAAATTGAAAATAAATACAAAACAAATCCAACTCAACGAAACTTTTCTTATACCATAAAATGGACCCAGGAACCTAACAAAACCAGGATAAATCACCCATTTCCACTACACGGTCGATCAAAGCCGATACAAAACGAAATTGCAATATAAGTTATGATGTTGTGCTGTACACAGAACTACACTAATGCATATAGATGCATGTGATTTTCCCCTCTACAGATTCGAGCATGGACAAGCTATTAAAACTTGGAACCTTCACTTTTGCATTAAAACCTGTAAACTTAAGAGGGAGCAATTGACTTTTGCCCATTTTCATGCTAGCAAAAAATAATATGTGAGATTCACACAGTATTCTGCGATATTACCTCTCCAAATTTGAGAAAGAGGTTGGCATCAGAAGTGCTGCTTAAGGTGGCACAGTTTACCACTTTTGGGTTGTTCTTGAGATTGTACTCATCTATGTAGCTTGGCAATGATATAGGTGGTGGCAGGGGCAATGGTTGCTTTGATGGTGCTTCTGCTAGTACCAGCGATTCCAGGACCCGGGTCACCTCATGCATTGTTGGTCGTTCTGAGAGCTGTTTCTTGGTGCACAGGAGGGCAAGCTGGAAAACCTTCTTCATTGCCGCCAGATCTTTACATGTGGCAGAGATCTCTGGATCCACGGTCTCCATGACTGTATTGTTGGCTGTCTTTGAGAGTATCTGAAGGGTGAAAAATATGGGAACGATGTAAGTAAAAGAATATATTGGGTCTGTCTTCATACCTATGGAGTTCGGGAAGAAGAAATGTAAACGGCGGGATTTGCTAGTGATTTAATGGCTAGATTAAATTTCTAATCTGGACGGGCAAATTTGTCTTTAGTACCCGGAAGAACTACATTACTCGGGACTGTTCAATGAAACTGACCTCCACGCACTACGTATTAGTTAGCGGCTTTGTTTGACATAGGAATAACAAACCAAAGATGAACACATTAGCCACCAATATTTCATGTTATTGGCAGCCATCAAACATGGTTAAAATTATCAAACTGGAGTAAATCCATGATCCTTATTGCCATTGCAAATAGCCCCTTTAGATTGTCTTTTCTTGAACAACTTTCTATGCATTATAGGACCACAAATAGCAGTGAATAAAATTACGACCCATGGATAAATACAGTAGAAAGCACATCAATGTGGGGACCCAATTAGCATATTGTAGACAATAAATCTCACTCATTGGATAACTTTTAGCATACTCAAACTGATCTTTCCGGCAAATAGTTGCTTGCTTATACCTTCACTCTCCGAGACAGGCAACAACATTGGATGGTTAGGAAACTGATGTAGGACAGTATGCAGAGCTCAAAATTAACTTAAATAAGAAAACAAAATTTAAATTATACCAAGCAATTTAACGTTAAAAAAATCAGTCTTAATTAGCATGAAATCTCTAACAATTAATGTAAGATTGATGTTTGAATCCAGATAGCCCCACTAATTGACGAACGATCCTAATTAAGCTTTGGATCTAAGGTTCAGGAATTTAATGCAAGATAAGAATTTTGGATTATTACTGACACAAATCACATAACTGTACAGTTCAAAAATCTACTATTAAAAGACAAGGTTAAAAAGTACTGACTTACATAATAGGATGAAACAATAATAATTCGACCTCGTATCAAATGCGGCTTTGCAACCACAAAAAGATAGAATTGTCCTTAAGTCCCAACAAACTAAGAAACCTAATACTCTTAGTGGTAAATATTTAAAGTTAACTATAACATAACATTTTAAAAAAAGAAAAGAAAAAAAAGTGGGATGATGGTCCCCATCAGAAGCACTGAGAAATGCTGTTCCCAGCCCAGCCCTACCCCTGGACAACTAGTTGGATATCTTTTAGACAAGAAAGCTCACTCATTGGATAACTTTTAGCATTCTCAAACTGATCTTTCCGGCAGACAGTTGCTTACACCTTCACTATCTGAGAAAGCCAACAATGTTGGATGGCTAGGAAACATTGAGAAATGCTGTTCACGACCCTAACCATGGAAACCCAGCTAACCAGCAAATGCTTGCCAACAGCTTATAGATAAAATTTCAGCATAGAGTACAGGATAACTTTTAACAATATAAAAAAACAGCTGCCCAGTATAAGTTCCCTCCCCCCCACCCCGCATATGCGGGATCTGAAAAAGGGGCAGACTACAAAGGATGCATTTTTGTAAGAGGCTGTTTCCGCGCCTCGAGCCCGTGACCTCAAGGTCACATGACAACAACTCTACCGTTGCACCAAAGCTGCCTTCTAACTTTCAACAATATCAAAATGCATAAAAAATTGAAAGCTTAAAGTCAGGGGAGTAATTACCAGCTGGTGGAGATTGCATTCATTATCTACTGCTTTCTTTCCTGTCAGTAGCTCTAGCAGCACGATTCCATAGCTGTAAACATCTGATTTTTCATTGAGGCGGGAGGTCCGAGCATATTCAGGATCTATGTAACCAATGGTACCCATGATGTACGTGGAAGTGTGAGACTTGGATATGCAGAGGTTTTTTGCTATTCCAAAGTCGGTGAGATGAGCCTCAAGGTCTTTATCCAAGAGTATGTTAGATGATTTCACATCCCGGTGGATTATACGTGGGCTACAGTCATGGTGGAGATATGCCAATCCATGAGCAGCACCTAAAGCAATCTGCAGGCGGCTATCCCAATCCAATTTCTTCTTCTTTGATGGGCCTGTTAAGGAAGATAGAACAAGTGTTTCACTTGGGCCATTTAACAGTGATTTTAGAATGGCATGGAATAATATGATATATAAAATTAAAGCAAGATGAGAAATGCCACTAAATGTAGGTAGCAGTTGCATACGCCAGTTTAAATGCAGGCTTGTTTAAACATTTATTGGTGCATCCTAATAAATGAGTAAACCATCACCATATTGAAAACAAACACAACTTCTCAAGAATATGGGTGGTGCACTGATCAAAGGTGAATTTATGGTTTGATGTTCTTGTATTATATTTATTACTTATGCTGAATGCTTATGCTAGACAGTGAACTACTCCTACTTAACTGTAGCAACAATCTTGTGTCCCAAACTAGCCACTTACCATGCAAGAGATCCCAAAGGCTCCCGTTTTCCATGTAGTCATAGAAAAGAAGGTTCCCTGCAGGAGATAATGAATATCCTTGGAGGCTAACTAGATTTCGATGCTTGATGCTCCCAACAGTCTCAAGCTCTGTCTGGAATTCCTTGAGGCTTTGAGGATGATGAGAGTAAATTCTCTTGATGGCCACGGGATTGCAGTTTTTCAGAAGACACTTATACACTGTGCTTGATGCTCCACAGCCAATAATGTACTTTTCATTTAAATTCTCAGTCATTCTCATTATGTCTTCGTACACATGTAAAGCCATGTTCATGTGGAGGATTACCAGTTTGGGTGCGATATTGGTTACTGCAAAAAGAACATCAGCTAAAATAACGTGATTTTCTTAGATAAAATCCTGCATGACATCACAATTTTAGAGAATCCTATACCATGCTTAGTGGAAATAATAGAAAACCCACCCGGCTTGCTAGGAGATTCTTCTGAAAATTGTGGAGGATTGTAAGGACGACATGCTGCAACTAAAATCATGAGAAGTATAGCAAGGGAGCCCAAAGCAATTGCAAGAATTGCAGCTTTAGAGATTGGCGCTGCATAAACAAAGTTCCGGAGAAGTAAAATCAGAGGTTTTATCTCTGAACTGAAGTTTTTGTAAAATGACTACAAAGATATGATGAAATGACTAGTTTTTCCTCAATAAAATGCAGTACGCAGCAGATTTGAAGACAAATGTTTATATGACTTTTTTACACTACCAGTGACTAGGTTTCTAAGCGAAGAGCTGCTTTTGCACCATAACTTGAAACCATTTTCCATGAAACCACAGTTGGACGTTAGTTATATTATAAAAGTGAGCTTGTGGCTGTATGATCTGGTAACTAAAATATCCTAGTATTAAGTTGTAAAACTAGTAGAAAACAGTCGATTTTACCTCTCTCAGGTGAATGAGATGTATGGCATGAAGAACTGAACCAATAGCTACAAAGGCCAGGATTCCCTAAGAAGCTGCATTCAACACAGTCCAATGATCAATCAAGGTACTGAGAAAATGATTAAGATATTACAGACACCATACACATGATGGAAGGCAAATCTATGTCAAAACTTACTGGTTTCTTAACCAATCAGTTCTTTGGATTCAAGTAGCTAACCATGAAATTGCCTAGCGAACATGGGCATATTGCATTCAACGTTAAAGTTTTCTACTAAGTCTGATAAGTAGAATAATCTCCAGCATTCTCACCTATCTTGAGAGAACCTTGAGAAGTTGTTGCCCCTGGGAATATCACCAGCTAGATTGTTGTAAGATAAATTTCTGGTTACATACAGCAAATTCCATTGTAAGCAATATTTTCCAACTATTGTACAATGAAGTA
The DNA here is from genome assembly GCA_035236585.1 of Warburgia ugandensis. Lineage (NCBI taxonomy): Eukaryota > Viridiplantae > Streptophyta > Magnoliopsida > Canellales > Canellaceae > Warburgia > Warburgia ugandensis. The sequence continues at coordinate 15,375,840 of CP141126.1, forward strand.
GTCATACAAGATATCACTATGGCAAAGTGCACTTACAGGACAGTCAGACTGAGGCAGTTGACCAATGAGAGTACTTCCCCTGTTAAATTATTATTTTCTAGTCTCCTGCCAAAACGTAACATTAAAGCTTGTGAAAAGTTGGTGTCGGCAAATCCAAACTGAGCAAACAAAATAGTAACAGTGGGAGCTCGGTAGGTCAAGCTTTCTTCATTACAAAATGATAAAAGAACCATAGCTGAAGGTTCAGGCACTAAGGTGACCCCATCTGCATTGCAACAACATGAACTTACAGCGAATACAGATTTTGGAGCTGACCAAGTTCCTCAGGAATAGAGCCTGATAGGTGATTATTTGACAAATCTCTACAAAGAACAATAACCAATAGCTTATGATTGGTATTAGCAAAAGCATTATGCCAGATCAGTATCAACACTGTTAGTTCTCACATTCGGTGAGAAATTACTTACATATCCATGATGCTTCTCAGATTTCCAAATTCTGCTGGGATGTATCCAACTAGATGATTTTTGCTTACATTTCTAAAAAGAACACAAATTATATCAACAAAATGAAGCCTTTATAGGCCAAGAGGAATCAACTCAATAAAACTTACAGTTTCAGAAGATGCTCCAGGTCACCAATAGAATCAGGGATGGAACCACCGATCCTGTTATCTGATATGTCCCTGAAGAAAAACTCAAATTTTAGCAGAAGGTAATTAAAGCACCTAAAATTTGTTGAGATGCTCACACTCACAGAGTATCTAAGTTACCAACTCTGGAGAGCTCGATAGGTATTGCACCCCTGAGATGGTTTGATGACAAGTTCCTGGGTAAAGCAATGAAAAAAGGTCACCGAAGTTGGGAGTAAGCTTGTGTCCACAATTCATAAGTAGACTAACCAAACCCAGAAAAGCAAAATATCAGTTGCATAATAAAAAAAATTTGGGCCAATTTGAAAACCAAACCAGGAAAACAATACAATAGAATGTTGCATATGATAATGCTAGCAGAGCATCACCCAAGCAGAAGTTATATTTCATGCCAAATATAATGGATTACATCAGACACACTTAAACAACTGCCCTTCAGGTTTAATAAAACAATAATTTTGCATTGCATAAGGGCTTACAAATGTGCCAAGCTCTCAAGTCTTTCAAATGCCCACGGGATAGTCCCATTCAACCTATTGCCATGCACATTGCTGTGACCAAATGAATGTATCAATAAGAACTTCAAATGCATAAACAACAATGCTAATCATCAAACAAAGGCTCAATGCTTACAGGCTATTGAGATTGACACACGAGCTCAGATTTTCAGGTATTGGCCCCTCAAGATTGTTGTTAGCAACATTCCTGCAAGACTATGCTTTAGTAAATTACTCGACTAAGAAACTCAAGGGCCTTGAGCAGATGAATGAAACACTGTTCTGGCTAAGTGAAACAACTCCAAGGGCTCCAAAGATTACAGGTCAAACAAGTCAGTGAGCCTCCCAAGCTCAGGTGGAATATGCCCAGTGAGCTGATTATCATTCAATTCCCTGAACAAGAGTTAATGTATCAGCACCATAATAGCACAGCCCATGCTATATTCAAACGAGGAAAATGACATATTGCTCCTTACAGATAGTGAAGTTTTGTCATGTTCCCTAGATCTGGGGGAATTGAACCCGTTAGCTTATTACCATGCAAGTACCTATGCAAGGATAGACGCCATCAAGACAATAAGTAATGTCCAGATACTGGTAAGTTAGAAGTAATTAAGCGATGTTGCAGCATCATTTGAAATTTGAATTAAAAAAGACAGAGAGAAAATATACTGTAGCCTTTTTCACCCAAAGCACTGATTACGAAAGACAGAGACCATAAACTTACAGTTTTTCTGTGTATGTCAAGTTGCCCAATATTGGAGGAATAGGCCCAGTTAGGTGGTTGCAACTCAGATCTCTACATTAAGAAAAATAACATGAATTCAAATCCCTATCTCCAAAGAATCCATAATAGAGCAGGCCCTGAAAAAGCTTTGCACTATCTGCTAGTGCTTGAGAACTCATTTAGGAAGTTCAAAATGCATATCTTCATTCATGATTTTGAGACATTTCCACAGGCTAAAAAAAGGGCAGCCCCGGTGCACGAAGCTCCCGCCTATGCGCGGTCCGGGGAAGGGACGGGCCACAATGGCCTAGAGTAGGCAGCCTTACCTTGCATTTTCGCAAGAGGCTGATTCCACGCCTTGAGCCCATGACCTCAAGGTCACACGATGACAACTTTTACCATTGCGCCAAGGCTCCCCTTCTTTTCACAGGCTAAGCACAATATATAATTATCCAGATTCACACGTAGTAAATTTATGGTGCTTACAGCACAGCAAGTGCCTGCATCAGACCAATCACTGGTGGTATTGGACCAGAAAGCCGGTTTCCTTGCAAGGACCTGGTATCCAAAAAATATTCACAATTTTAGTCTCCAAACACGTGTAGTTAAGAGTCAAAGAGTTCCACTAGAACATTAAGATGCTATAAGCAGAGATCAACTTACAGGGTAGCTACTTGGAGAAACCCAATGTTGAATGGTATCTCTCCTGTCAGCTGATTGTAAGACAAGTCCCTACAAATTGGAGAAAAATACAAAACATTAAGCATTCCTTGTTTCTCTAAGCTGAAAAGGTTATCTCTACAGAGGTAGACAATATACGTACAAAACCTGGAAACCGGTGCAATTGCCAATGTTCCGAGGAATGCTCCCAGTTAAGCTGTTGTTTCTTACATCACTGCAGAAGGTGGTGAGTGGGGAACAAGGGAATTATCAACAAATCACAAATAGGCTGGATTAATTGAATATTGGAATGAGAGAGAATGAGAACTCACAAATACCACAACCCAGTCAACTGGCACATATCAGGAGATAGGGTCCCTACCAAATTGTTACCACGCAGTCCCCTGCATTGATAATGCTTGTTTAGAAGTAATTCCGGTTTGTGCATGCAATGCAGATGCAATTCTACCCTATAGGAGAAACAAAGTTGGACAATACAAAACCGAAAAGACAGTGCAAAAATACGCAAGTCCTGATGCTCACAAATATTGAAGGACTTCATTCCAGAAAATAAGCCTGGGTATGTCACCACTGAGTTTGTTTTGGGCCAGGTCCCTGCGTCGGTTTTTCACATGTCAGAAGCAATGTGCCTTTAAGTAAAAGTAATAGAATAGGGTAAAAGATAAAAGAAAGACTTACAATATTTTCAAGTTTGGAATTTGAGACAAGGTTGATGGAATAGGCCCCATTAACTGATTGTTCTTCAATATCCTTGAAAAAAAAAGAAAAAAAGACCAACAGTGTTTTCAAAAAATATATTTGTGAATGATAAAGAGAAAAGGCAGTGGATGATACTAGACTAAAATTGGCATTCTCTTTATTTGCAAATTGAAGGGCATCTTACAGTGATTCTAGTTGCTTCAACTTTGAAACTGAAAATGGTATATCCCCATAAATTTCATTGAAGGAAAAATCCCTGGGACATCAGCCAAAAGAGTGAAAATCATTAGGGAGTGAATTCATTGCTCTAAGCCTTGTAGTACCAATAGGGAAAGAACAAGTAGAATCAACCAAGTTCTACTATGAGGAAGTAAAATGCACAAGCACCACAGCTTGAAGGTCGGCAGCCAATAGACAACATGACATTACAATCTGCATAAGACTTACAGAGTTTTCAATAATGAACAATCACCGATCTCATCTGGGATCTGCCCTGAGAGCTTGTTCCCCCTTAGGTCCCTGCTTGATGAGTTGCCATCAAGGAAAAGAAAAAAATTTGTTTCAGTTAGCATACAATTTATTAATGACAGTATCCACACTGTCCATGTATGCATTCTTTGCTCAATTAAAGTAGGACAGACAAATTCATAAATGCCAAAAATTAAATCAGAGGTATCAAAGAAGCATACACAGAAAGTAGCCCTTTTAGATCTCCGATAGCAGGTGAGATCTCACCATCAAGGTTTAGACCTGACAGATTACTGCAATGAACAAAGTAGTCCTAGTTAAACACAAGTGATATTAACACTGAAGAAGATACAGGGGTGCCGTCACAAAGCATATTTAATTGAGAAAACTATAAAGCTTTATTCACCAAAGGCAGCAAAATGGAATAAATAAGATCTTACAGTGCAATGACGTTGAATGTCAGATTATCACAAGTGACCCCCCTCCACGAACAATAGTCTGAAGAGGCAGCGTCTATCCAATCATACAATACATTATCAACATCTCGAAATGACTTCTTGATCTCCAATAGGGTCACTCCTAGAATTGGACACAGACAGATATTCATAAATTAATTGCAATCTCAAGTATCACTAAGTAATACAAACTTGAAACTCAATTAAGACATCAATGCAGGCCAATCAGAGTTAACTGCTTTTGGATGTCTAGATTGATTCTTGCATCATTCACCCCATCATATCCAACCCCCAACCCCTAACGGGTGCCTTTGAGGGGCGGGCTAGGAGTAATGCAGCCTTTAATATCAGAAGGGCTTTCAGCGAGTGGGGTGGAAGGGAAAAGAGCCCATCAGTTTGTACGACTTCAAGATCATTTCTACAGTGAGTTTAATATCTAGTTGAATGAGTTGTAAGCACTCCAACTATGATTTCTAGGTTATGAACAAAATTAGTCAGTTCCTTGACTCCCTCTCGGTTATGATTGAGTAAAGCCAACAACTTTGAGAGAGAGAGAGAGAGTGTGCGGTGGAAGTTCTACAGAGTCAACCAAGATTATTACCCCTTCAATAGCACGAAAAGAGAAGGTCCAGAAAAGAAAGAAAAATAGAAAGGTTCACAGTTTCTTACATTTGCAACACCTCCCAACATACCCATTGCTAAGGAAGAAAACACGAATTCATTCTTAAAACATCTAGTTAACACCCAAAACTTTCAAAAAAAAAGTTGAGAAATGCTATGTAGAATGAAAAGAGATTCGTTCAAAAATAATTAAAAAAAAAAGAAGAAGGAAAAACAACAAATAACAAAGTTAACCAAAGTTGTTTTTCAAACATTTGCAAGTCGTCCGCATATAAAGGACTTTGCTCTTAAAAGATGCAGCTAACACTCAATAAGAACAAAAAATACATATACTAGATTTACCAATCATAAGAGACTAACAGAAACGCAGATTCTGGAGTGCAGACACCCAAACTAAGCAAAATAGTTTAAGAAAGCTCCAAGAGGAGCTACAGATGCTTACAAATTTAAACCAGACCCTACATCCAAGAAGAAGCTAAAAAGAGCCAGAGGAAGAACAAAATAAGGAACATAAAAAATAAAATTAATCAAAATAAAACAATCTGCCGGCAAGAAGTACAAAGAAATTTTTAAAGAAAATATTAATAATCATGCAGTTGGTTAGGGAAACACTCTACAGTCAAATGTCTCAACTAACAAACCAACAAATAAAGAGAAGAAAATATAGGAAACGAAGTCAAATCCAACAATAATCGCAAGATGCAGCAACATTATGCAAAAAGAAACCGGCAAAAGCTCCTTTGAAACAGCGAACAGGCAAAAACAACACTAAACGACATCGACCAGCAAATCCATCCCAGCATTTCAAACTAAAACCGGAAACACCAAAACCTACAAAGAAAACTAAAATGTATCGAATGCGAAACACGTTTCAAGAAACACTCACCGTCATCAGAATCGGCAAGATCGAAGATGAGAGCAGCGAGAAAGAAGAGCAGAAGTAACACCCGAGCAAATCCATCACTCCACTGAGTTCTTCGACAAATTGCCATCACAACCACTGCAACAAAACCGCTTCTCTTCTCGGGGAATAAACGCAGCTAGTCAGATATTACGAGTCTAAGAGAGCTCGGAATCTCTTCCCGCCTCTTTCACCGACATGGAAATAGCAGTGGAGAAGGAGAGATTTGACGAGAATCACGACGGAGCGAGCAGGAGCAGCCGTTCCATCACATCTCGTTCTTGCTGGCGCGTCTCTAAAAAGATGGCAGCTGCTGCAGCAGCAGCTACAGGAGTAGTACACTTTCTCTCTCCTTCCTGTTATCGTGTGAGAAGAAAAAGAGAGAGAAAATGTGAGGAGAGGAGTGTGGTTGCAGGTTGTGATGCAGAGGTGGCAGAGAGGGTTTTAACTTTACCTTGGAAATAATTCTCTCCATCTTCCTCCGCCATTACTCTCTCGCTCTCTCTCCTGCCTGTTTTCTTTGTTTCTCTCTCTTCTGCAACATGCAGCAGCAGCAGCAGCAGCAGCAGCAGAGCTACCAAGTACTAGTAGTCCTTTTCAGGGTGACAAACGGCCAGCGAAAGAGGGTGAAATTTTTTATGGGCCCGCGTTCTACCGACCCGCTTTTAGCCGCGTCAATTCCCGATTAATCGTCCCTCACCCTCACCGTACAAGGTCTACGGAAAGAAAGCTGGGTCCCACAGGATGCAGCAAATCCTTGTTCCTACTGGGGCCACTCAATGTGGTGGTCAATCCAGACTATCTCAGCCGTTAAGTGATCAGTTTCCCGATTAGTTAGTGGCTGTGGTCCCTGTCGATTGCTTCGTCGTAGGTTCGAAACTGCTTGGGGGATCCGATTAACGCCAAGTGCTGTGTTTTTTGCGCCCACGGCGATAACGTTTTGTATACTTAATTCATTCATCAAGGTTGGATGGCTTAGATACGTTAGTATTCAAATTTTATACCTGTGGGATACTTTTAACTTAGGTTTTTTTAGTCTGAAATTACGATAAATTTATTTTTATTAATTTGTTAAAGACATAAATAAGTTATTGGATCATTCAAATGCATTAATTTTTAATGTATTCTTAATTTTTATACGCCAACATGATTAACAGCATATTTACTTTTCCAGTTGCTAACGACAGGATTCTTTGATTAATGGGAGAAAATTTTTGAAGCTGGTGTTGAACCTTTATCAATATGATAGTTTGGTGATAAGCAAAAACAAGGGCAGCTTGAGGCACGAAGCTCCCGCCTATGCAGGATTCAAGGAAAGGATAGACTACAAGGATTTATGGTATGCAGTCTTATCTTACATTTTTGCTAGAGACTATTTTTACATCTTAAATGCGTGACTTCAAAATCACACAACGATAACTTGTACCATTGCACCAAGGCTATCCTTCTTTATTTCACTCGTTATATTAGAAAATTGATATTTCTTTCTTAAAAAGTTTTCCTAACTTAAACCCTAATTGTTTTTGTAATAAAACCCTACTGTTAGAGAGTAAATAAAATTACTCGCACCCTTCCGTCTCTCTTTCTTATTGTTGTAATTCGTATGCAAGGCTCTTTCAATGAAACCACGAAACCATTTTATTCTATACGAAATTTCGTCCGTCGAACCATCCTAACCGTTAGATCCCAGTCGTACAACGAGATTTGCAAAGACAACCTTATGCCTCCCCGCGGCAACCAAATGGGCCATTTCGAAGACTAAAAATCGGCAGTGGCTGTAACCAAAGCACGGCTCTGGCAAGTGGCCTACGTCTCAGCTTTTAACCTCCGGAACTGCTTTTCCTTACCTCGGGAAGGTAATTTGTCTTATCTCCTGCTGCCTGTGTGGGTCCCGCACGCCGTACCGACGGCGGCACGACGCCGTTAACGTCCCCTTCCACCTCTCCTCTCGCTCTTGCATGGTTAAAACGCCGTCAATCGTATGTTTCCCGGTACACGCGCCGATCAAACCATGCTTCCTTGCCAAGGAGCACGTCTTCTAACTACCAACCAATAACGAGGTGCCACCTGGCACTCGTACGTAGAACGCATTTTGTTTATCTCGCTGCTCCCTCGTAGCAACACAAACGCTTTCGCCAATTTCCTAACATGATCTAGGCCGTTGGTAACACGGGGAAGACTCGGCAATTAGATGATCTTAATTATCAAAGCTGATGGGCGCTCCTCTATTTTGATAATGGCACTCCTTTTTTAATTCAGATTCAAATTGGTAGAAACGAGAAGCGGATGACATCACCGAGGTGGGTTCTCTTACCCAAAATCGAAGCATCCTTTTCCGATCCGTTGTCGTTGTCATTTTACTTCGTCAAACATGCTCCGTATTATCGATGGACCGGAAATAATATCTATAGATATCCCACGCCCGTTTTGATACCTGCACTCCTTTTTCTTCCTTCTTTGAGACTCCTCATGCAGAAAGACGAGTCCATCAGCCTGCTCGAAGAGGAAATGAAATCTCTTTCCCCTCTTTTCAGCACTCCACCCCCTTCTTTATCCTTTTTTAGGGTAGCTTCTTTTTCCAGAAACGACAAATAAACGGGGGTGAAAAGGGAGGACGAGGGGCAGAATTCTTCGTTATTTGAGGGAAAGAAGTTAAAATCTCGTTACTTCTCTGTCTACCACGTGTCAGTTGATGGGTTGGTCGTAGCGGGGAAGTGATGAGGTGGCAGTATAAATGTAAAGTGGGGCCGGATCACATGCAACGCGTTCGTAATGAAAATGCTTCCAACAGCCATTGTCGTAAATCACGTGCCTATTAATGGGAATATTTAAGGTATTTCTTTTTTAATATTGAAAAATATACAGCCCAGAAGATCTGCTTCAAAAGGAAAAATAATAAAGAAAATAATTATTTATAATAAAAAAGGGTAATTAATAATCTCGTGTAGAGAGGAGGATACGGGAATGGGGATTAGAGCTGGAAAGGGGTCTCGTTGGAATCCCCCATGCAGTCACTTACCTTAAAATGTGGGCCGATTGAGATAAATTAGCTTGACAGGATGATCTGTCGGACGCAGTCGTACGCTGCTGTCAATCAACGGTCGGATCGTGATTGTAAGCCGAAAATTCTGGCGGACCCTGCATTTCATCGCTACGGGCGATTAGGTAGGATAAGCCCATCCTTGTTACCCGATTAATCTGACAGATTATCAAATTAATGGACGGGGGCATGATGCAATTGGAATATATAGCAAGTACAAGTGGGACCCACCAATTGAGAGATCATATAATTTATCCGGTAGAGGTTGCCACGGAACTAAGCCTGGCAATTCGGGTTGGCGGGTCGTGTTTGTGTCCACACGGACACGACACGCTTCGAGTTTAGATTGACACGAACACGACCCACATAATAATCGTGTCAAAAATCCGTAACCTGAACACGACACGATTATTAAACGAGTCAACACGACACGACTCGTATAACACGATAAAATAAATAATATAGTAATATAGGACGGTTTCAGAAGAACCGTCCTATATTACTGCTCTAATATAAAAATTATGGGGTGACAAAAGATAAATTCAAACTACATAGGTCTATTATTGCAGGGACACTTAATTAGGCGGAGGTATAACTTTATACAAAAGATATTGAGAACCGTCCTACTCGTTACTCAATCCATAAACTACCTATATTACATGTTACATTATAATAAAGGACGGTTCCAAAGAAACCGTCCTATATTACAGTTATAGTATATGACGGTTCCAGAGCAACCGTCCTATATTACATGTTACAATATACTTGTATAGGAGAATGTTCTCTATTACATGTTATATAGATGAACTGTCCTATATTACATATCATATTGTAATATAAGACGGTTCCAAATGAACTGTCCTATATTACTGTTAGTTGTTAGTTCATGATAAATAAATAGGTCGCGTGTCAAACAGGTCAACACGATGGGTCATGTTGATTGACCCGAACATGACACGATTTTTGGCGTGTCGTTTCGGGTTGACCCGAAAATGACACGAACACGATAAGACTCGACCCTAACCCGCTAAATTCATGTCGGGTTCGTGTCGTGTTATCGTGTCGTGTCATATTTTGCCACCCCTACACGGAACAGTACACTGAACAAAACAAAGTGTCTATTTTCTATCCGTCCTTCAAAGCTAGAGGTTTCAATGTTCAATGGGGTCCAAATAGAAGGGCTTGGACCTACTAGATGGAGGGTCTGGATCAATCAAATAAATGGGCCCTATTTATACCCACTCTTGCTTGTTTATCGAATTCTCTTATTGTAATAGCTTTGGTATTAATCTTAGCTAGTTGTTTGACTGTTTTCCATCTACATTATAACCTTTTTGAAGGGGAGCCTTGGCGTAATAGTAAAAGTTGTCGTTGTGTGACTTTGAAGTCATGGGTTCAAAGCGTGAAAACAGCCTTTTGCAAAATACAAGGTAAGATTGTGTATTTTAGGCTCTTGTGGTCCGCCCCTTTCTCGAACCATCCATAGGCGGGAGTTTCGTGCACCAAGCCTACCCTTCATTATAACCATCTTAAATTAATAGCTTTAACGTTGAAGGTTTATTGTTGATTTAGAACATTTTTATTTTATTAAATATTTTTTTTATATTAATATGCTTTCTTATCATTTTTATTAATTTAGTGGACTTTTGTGTCTTTTCTACTTTTTTTAAAAATATTTTCTCTCTTTAACAACCACAAAAGGTGTCTCTTTTTAACCTAAAGTCTCTCTTGCCTTTACTTTTTATTTTTCTGACACCTTTTCAATTTTATCTCTAATAGATAAACAAATATCTCTTTTGGTCTAATTTTCTCTCCAATAAAATGTGAATTGTCTTTGTCTATCCCTTATTTTTCTATAGTCTCTCTCTGTCTTCAAACTTGAAAATATTATTTCATGTAATCAATAGCCCTTTAAAAAATTTCAAAATTTTATTCTTTTATTTGTTTAGCAAATTTATTAATTTACAAAATTAGACCAACTTGGAATAGGACACTTTGTATCAGCGTAGTAAAATAGTGAATTTATTGAATATTATTTTAAAGGGGCTTTGCTATATTGCACTTGTTGACAAGGTTACTATATTTGCCTTGGCAATTGGGAAGTCATTAACTGTTAGTACTTGACTTTGAGCTTGGGATAAGGTTATCCCAATTAAGAGTGTTGTTTAATGAATGATTGTTTGCTTGGTTGGTTGGCAAGAAATGGACAGAAATTAATTTTTATAGAAGAAGGAATTCTTCATGAGAAGGGGAGCCGTGGTGCAAAGGGAAAGGTTGTCGTCATGTGACCTTGAGGTCACGGGTTTAAGATGTGAAATCAGCCTCTTGCAAAATGCAAGGCAAGCTGCCTACTATAGGCTCTTGTTGGTCCATCCCTTCCCTAGAGCTTGCATAGACGGCTTCATGCACCGGGGATGCGCTTTTTTAAGGAATTCTTCATGAAAACTGTTATACAGCTTCAAATTGAAATATGCCAAAGATTCAAAATTATTTCATGGCTTAAACCTTTTTTTTTTTTTTTGACACAATTCAATTTCAAACCATAAAAATACTTCCCATGGAGACAGTAAAAGGAAGCAACTATCAGAGCCATGAATGGCACAAAGAGGAATTGGTTGAGCAGATCAAACACTGTTTGTATGGAAGATCACCTACGACCCACTTATTGCTGGTTGATGCGCTCTTAATTCTTCTCACAGTAATCCGGCACATCCAAATCCCAGGGTCTCATCCTAACTATGCTGAGTTGCTCAGCTCACACCACTGTCTGCAACTGGCTAATTGCCTTAAACTGTGCACTCTCATTATTCAGGACTGTTCTTCATTAGTCACCCAAGCTTTCCATACTCCTCACATGGAACTAGAGTGGATCCTGTAACTACTTCTCCTAGAATGTCAGCAACTACTCCCCATAATCCCTCACTAAGTGGGTCACTCCTACCAAAGGAAATAGACTTGCTGATCTTTTGTGCAGCAAGTAATGGATTTGAGAGAGGAGTTTTTGGGGTTTTTTCATGTTTATGTTTATGAAGAAACAAGGTAAAATAGGGCAACTATTGGGGACTCCTCTATGGACCTATAGGGTTGCTTTTTGCTGTATGTGTTGAACTTGGAGGCACCCATGTACATGCACATTTATCTTTTAAAAAGTAGACAGTGAATCCCTGATCTCCAAGTCACTCGGCAACAACTCAACTATTGCACCACCTAGACTCTCTCTCTCTCTCTCTCTCTCTCTCTCTCTCTCTCTCTCTCCTAGCTTCAGTGACTGTCTTGCTGGTGTTGTTACCACTTATTTATGAAGAAGCGTCCATATGCCACTTTTTGTCTGAAGTCTAAAGAATTTCTATTTGCAAAAATGAAGATGGATGAATTATTGAACAGAATGCAGACGTGATTTTTTATGCTTTTATTTTAAATGAAATATTTTTATTGTGCAAGAAAAATGGAATGTGAAGAACAACCGAAGCCATGCAGCCCTCTTACGAGAAAGGGTAGAGGGTGAATAACAATGGAAAATTTATTGAGAGAAAGTCAAAGGAAATAAAAGATGTTATCTAGAACAAAAGTAAGTGGCAAGAGATAGGCAACCATGAAACTCCCTGTATCAGTTACCTTTGCTGCATGGCAATAAGCATGGTGCCTATTACGTGTGATGATTGGAGTGTCGCCAATAATACAAAGAAATAATAGCATCTAAACTATTATGCAAGTAAAGGACAGGTTAGAAACCTTGATAAATAATGGACAAGTTATCGCCTTCACAAGGTAAATCAAAACAACAAGATATTTATAGGAACAAGATGCATCTTAAAAATAAGAGAAAGAAAAGAAAAGACAAAAAAAGATACTTATACAAATGCAATGAGAAGACTTGTCAAATTAGCCATGAACTGGAGGACCTTACCCATACTATACATAAAGGGAATACCTGGGTATGAGCAGCTGGACAAAATGACCAATTTATATTGACATAATAATAATATATATATATATATCATTCTTTTTTCTTTTTTTTTTAATGAAAGAAGCAGAAAATACATGTAAAGTTATGGAAAATAGTAGGAGGGCATTTTTTAAATAGGCCAAAAGGGTGGTTGGGGAATGGCAAAACAAGTAAAAATAAGACTTTACTGGGCAGTAGCAAATTAATGCTAGAAGTGAAAATTGCTGTTTAACCTATTTTTGCCAGAGGCTTTGCTACTAAAAGTGAAAATTTGCAGAAATAAATGCTGTTCTAATGGTGCAGCATTCATGACTAGTTGGAGAAAGAAAGTGACTGAAATATCATTGCATGGTCAGCATTTGGGCCAATATGATCCCAAATAAGAAGTGGGTGTACAAAATATTCTCACACGCATACAACAAATACAAAAGTCACCATTTGGAATCATTACATGTATGCTCACTTCTTTCATTCTTCATGTAAACAAGCAGGAAAAATCCAAGTGAAGAATAGTTGTCTCTCTTTCCCACTAGAATTCATACATCATGCAATGCTCTCAGGTAGACTTGGGAATCACCTAAAATTGAATTCCCATGGCTGGATTTCAATTCCCTGAATACTTTTTTGAATGGAAAGCAAGGAAAAAGCAGTCCATTCAAGAGAACATTCTATTCTCCCTTGAATGGATTCTCACCTCAATTGGGGACAGTTCAATTGTTATCTATTTTCACTTGGATTGTTCAAATTGAGCTGCCACCTGATTTTGCTTTGGCACAAAATACAACCAACATACTTTCTTTCCTACCTAAAAAAAAAAGAAAAAGGGTAACCCAGTGCACGAAACTCTTACGTACACAAGGTCCGGAGAACCATAGAAGGGGTGGGAATCACTTTTTCAGTGATTCTGAATCAAAATTCATAGTTTTTTCCCCTATTTTTTTACCTTCCAACCCAACGGGCACTACTCTCTCTAGCTCCCTCTAACTTGCTCTGGCTAATAGGTGCTTCGAGAAGAAGAAATCTTGCCTCCTTTTCCAACTGAAAAGCTCATAAAATTTTATACTTTTGTACTTTTCTCAAATCAAAAGCTATCTTTTGGTTATGTACCCAAATGAAAACTACTAAAATACAATACATACAAATAATACTTTTATTGATAATAGCTAGTTCAAGTGTGGTTAAACCTCTATTAATGCCTCTTCGAAGGATAAACCTCCTTGCAGGGCTTGAACAATTTATCATTTCCCCTACAAAACTCCTATAATACTTATTTGTACATGATTATAGAACTTTTCTAATAACTAACTCTTCTATAATAAGTGCCCAAACTACTTCTAGCAACTGCTCATAATCATTCTCTTAAAGTAACTACCAAATATATATATATATATATATATAGACATCAAATAATCACATTGAATAGATAAAGAAAGTCAATAAATAACATGTCATTCTCTTTAAGTCAACTTTGTACTTTAGATTAAAGTTCAAGGATTCCAAACATGTCTTTAGTAACTTGGAAATGTAAAAAAAGAATCATCCTAGTCAAAAGTAATTGTTTTGAAGGGGTCATCCTCATAACGATCACTCTTAGGCAGTCTTCCTCCAAACTTATGGCTGCAATTTTCTTTTCTTCCACATTATTCATAATCTTAATCTAGGAAAGTAGCTCTGATACTAGTTGCTATGTAACTACAAAAACACATACTAGAATAAAATATAAACTAATAATATCTTATTGATAATAGTCACTTCGAGGGGGCTAAAACTCCACTATTGCCTCTTTGAGGGAACAAACCTCCTTATAATACTTGAACAATTTCTCTTCTCTCCTACAAGTCTCCCACAACACTTATCCATAATCACGTTGAGTATGTAACATCTTAACACCTTTTCCTTAGCATTCAAACAAAAAGGCTTTCCTTTTTTTTTTTCTCAGATTTAGAAAAATTAAGAAAAAGAATTTGCTATGTCCTATGACCTAAAACTCAACATTCAAATTATAATACTAATGTTTTATTATAAAACAATGTCAAGAAATTGAAAAATGCAAGATTCTTGAAACTTAAGAATGCAAAAATGGAATCTATGAATGTTGAATTTTAGCCCAAAATTCACGACTGCTGGTGGTAATTTATGAATTTTATGTCATTCAAGAGTTTGGGAACTCTATAAGGGCCTTAGAAAGAGTTAATAAGTGTTAAGCAAAAAGAAGAAGAAGAAGAGGTATGGACCCTTAATTTAGCATATAAAAATATCAAGATTGAAAAAAAAATAAAAAATCAAGTCAATGTGAATAATCTCTTCTTGATTAGAAAGAGTTACTAAAAGGTTACCATTAAAAATAAAAATAAAAATAAAGGAGTTCATAGAAGTTAAGAGAAAAATTAAGCAATATATAACAAGAGTCATTCAAATTAGTTAATGTGAAATGATCTCCTCTGTCTTAAAAAGATCCATTCAAGAAAGGGGTTTGTAGAAGTTAAAAGAAAAATTGAGGTATTATAGAATACCTCTTCTGCTACATCTCGCACCTTAAAAAGTTAGTCAATGTGAAATGCTCTCTTCTCCCTTAGAAAGAGTTAATTAAATTTATCATAAAAAAGAAAGAAAGAAAGAGTTCATAGAAGATAAAATCTAAGGTATTTTTAAATACCTCTCCCTCTCCCTCTCCCTCTCCCTCTACATCTCTCATCTTTCCTTCATATAGCCTAACCTATTCATAGAAGTTAAGATATTTTTCAAGAAAAATAAATAAAATTGGACCTCTATATAAGAAATTTGCATAGCTACCAAGTTGGTTATTAGTAAAGTGATGCGCGTACGTCCATGCAATCCTTGTTATATTGTCAACTACTAGATGGCTATTTGAGAGTGAAAATGACATGTGAGGCTCAAAATTCAGTAATCAAAATGCTTATCTTATTGACTTGTTTATTTGGTGGACGTAAATACTTTTGCGTAGATAATATTAAGCTCCTAGAATACAAGTGGGCTCTACTCTTTTCAATGATCTAACCATTTATATGTCAAACATGCTATCTTAATTCATAAATCATGCACCAAACTCAAACCCGTGTGATTATTCTAGGCCTTTGACAACAATTTTACATTCATCAACAAAACTACCACACATGAAAAATATTGGGTTCTAGTTATAATATAACGAGGATAATACTTTAAAGTCAAAATAATCACATATTTTCACTTGAAAAATATGGGTGGCAAAAGTACGAGCAAGGCTTGTCTCCATAACCAACCTTCTAATATGTAAATGGACTCTACAGGAGTGTAAGTAGTATATCTAGAATTGCAATACTGATAGGGGTCAAGTTGAAAATTTAGGGTTGGTTATTTAATTGTAATTGATGGTGTGATTGTTAAGTGTTCAATTATGGTAAAAATACCCTTAATTTAGTATTCAATTAAAGCATCTAAGCCATTAATTTTAAGATTTTACATAAAATATTTCATTTTAGCTTTAATTAGCCATCCAACCGCTGAATTGCAAAATTTAGTGGTTAGATGACTATTAAAGCTAATGAACGGTTTAGATTGCACTAATTGGGTCCTGTGCATTGCAGATCAATCGACTCAGGCATGGACGCTTTAGATTGAATCAAGGATATCAGATGAAGATTAGATGAAGTTTCATGGAAAGAGACTGAAGACTTTGAAGACTTGTAGAGTTCTAGCAAAACTAGGAAAGCTAGTGGACCCCACCTATCTCCTCTTCCTTCTCTTTCTCCTCTCTTCTCTCTTTTTCTCTTATCCCTCTCCTTTCTTTTCTCTCTCTCTTCTATCTCTTTTTCTCCTTCTCTTTCACACGTCTCTCACTCCTCTCTTATCTCTCCCATCTCTCTTCAATCTTTCCACGTCTCTCTCTCTCTTTTTAAGTCCTCTTCCCCTCTCTCTTAAGGGGAGACGTTTTTTCCCCTCTTGGGAGGGGCTGGCTGGCATCATCATCTTCTTCTCCTCTCTCTCTCTCTCTCTCTCTCTCTCTCTCTCTCTCTCTCTCTCTCCACGTGCTTCTACATCTCTTCTAGCCCCTTGTCTGCTCTGCATAATCCAGTCCACCATTACCATCATCTTCACCTTACTTGCTCCACTACCTCACTACTTCCTATCATCCATGACGTTCCAGACGGACACGCCCGGCCGCCGCCGCACCCTCCATCTCTAGCCAAAGGCCCTCCTTCCACCAATACCTAGACAACCCCGATTTCCCCAGCAACGTTACCATCTTCAGTCGCACGGCTCAGGGGGAATTGGGTTTTCTCCCATCTTCTTCCCCATCTCATCCTCTGGCCAGCCTCTGCCAGCCAGCCTTCACCACCTCTGCTCTCCTTCTCCTTCATTCGCACGACCTAGGGAGAAGAAAACCCAAAATCGGGTTTTCCTCCCAAGCTGCTTTTCCTCCTTTTCTTCTTCTTCTCCTTCTCCGGCGGTCTTTCTTTGCATCACCGCACATTTCGGGGAAGGAAACCCAAGTCGGGTTTCCACCCTCGAGTTCCTCTTCTTCCCTCCTTCCTCTTCCCTTCTTCCTTTCTTCCCCTCTTCTCCGGTTCCCACCGTGTTTTCCTGGTTTTTTCGTGAAAAACCAGAACCCCTGATGAAATTCCAAGTCTGCCCCTGTTAAAATCCAGAAATACCAACTGTGTCCCCTGGCAGATTTCGAAAATTCCATCTGTGTCCCCAATAGAATTACATCTGTGTCCCCTGGTAGATTTCAGGAAATTACATGTGTCCCCAAAAGAATTACATCTGTGTCCCCTGGCAGATTTCAGAAATACCAATTGGGTCTCTTGTTTAATTACAACTGTGTCCCTATGCTATTCTGGTTTTAACTTATCTTCATTCTGACTATTCAGGGACAGTGCAATCCAGGACAGACTATTCAAGGACAGACTAATCCAGAGACAGTGCAATCCAAGGACAAGCTTATCCAGGACGCATTTTATTTTTATTTTCTGTTTTCCTTGGAATAAATATTTGTGAACATTGGAACAATTGAATAAATCTGGATTTTATTTTTTGTTAGTTTTTATTCTTTTAGTTGAATTTTATTTAAAACTCCATAATTTTAAATCAAGTCCTCGTGGGATCGACCCGTATTTGCATAGCTATACTACAATAGCCCGTGCACTTGCGGTTAAACAATCAACAGTGATATTAGCTTTCATTTTAAAGAACTAAATCTTATTGGTATGATATTGGATTTTATGTCTAGGTAACTAAATTGGAACTAAGAATCGAATAATATTAATTAGTATATATACTCCCCTTGTAATGTTATTTTAAACTTTAATAGTTAGAGGCTAATATAGTAATTTAAATCTAACAAATCTTATTGCTAATGAATTATTTTATATTAATTTTATATTAGCACTTAATATAGAGATTATTTAGGGATTGGCCATTATGGCACATCTATAGATATGAACCTTTAAATAAGTATAATAACCATTGTAAAATGGGGAAGCAAAGTCCAAAGCCCAACTATTCTCCCTTAAATGAGCTAAAAACTACCTAAAGTTTGAAACTCTTTCTTCTTTAAAAATTAAAAAACAAAATGGAAAATCCTTCCTTTCTTCCATCTTTCCTTCTTTGTTCCTCTCTCTCACAAGTTGGCCCATCTTTGTTGTTCTTTCCCTCATCTCTCTCAAGAAAGTAATTCTAATTTTTTACTCGTAAAGAACATAGTTGACAATTTTAAGTAAGAAGGTTGAAATCTTGGGCAAATAGGTAGTCTTTTAAATATTCTTCTTGTTGACTCTCTCTGTATTTTCTCAAGCATAGTTGCTTGCTTATTTTGAATTCATGTCATAATTAACTTTTATATATTATATGCACAATATAATATATATTTTTAACTTTTATGTTATATTCTTACTTGCCTATATATTAGTTAAACAAAAGATAAATGATTACCTGTTATATAAACAATCAAAGAAACAAAATCAACATGTAACCTAATTTTCGACATCTTAATTGTTTGTTTTTTGCATTTTTTTCCCTTTATATATATTAGAACTTCTAAAACCCTGGGAATTGGTGGTATGGGAATAGTTTTTGTACTAGAAAACAAACTCTAGAACAGTAGGGTGCCAAAAAATGTAAAATCTTAATGGTGCAGTTTTGGTTTTGTATGAACCTGAATTAGAATCGGACCATTTACAAACCTAATTATCTACATTCATCACCAAACCTTTTGCAAACCATACAATGGGTGATGCATCCCTTTCCCTTTACATGGCCCATAGTAGCAGAAAGAACAACTTTCATAGAAATTTCTCACTTTGGTTGTTTAATACTCCCCCATTGAAACACTTATCTAGTTCTTTTAGTTAGCTTGGAAATGAGACTTTCTCCCCCCTTGATGTTGTACACTAATTCAAATTAAAAGTATGATAACTTCTAAACCTTTTCTTTATGTTGGAAAAAACAATAAATTAAAGACCAAATACAACAATCCACAGGCTGTCCATGAATGGCTATCATCCCAAAGTGTAAGACGAAAAAAACTAAGAGGTTCTAAGAACTATTCTTTAGAGAGCATTGAGCAGTAAGGGAGGATCCATGGTTGGTGATCCTAACCCTTTGTCTTCCAGGTCTCATCTTAACTAGTCAAAACTACATAAATCTTCCTCATTGGATCATATTAGATGTTAACCCTCCATTAGTTGGGACTTTCTACTGATTTCTTCTTCTAAAAAACTTCTCAGCCATCTAGGACGAAAATGTTCATTTGGCGTAGTTGGTCACAAACAAGATGCACCTCTCCTGTTCATACATTAGGTTGAACCTTGCAAGTTCAAGGTATGCAGCCATCCATTAGGAGGTGTGACATCCATACCACTAGTGGATGTGACACATGTGCTTGAGTGTACGAGGAAAGAAATTAGAAAGAAAAAAAAAAGGACCACAAAAAGGGATGATAGTATACAGTCGTACCTTGTATTTTTGCAAAAGGCTATTTTCATGCCATGAACCTGTGACCTTTAGGTCATACGGTGACAAATTTATTAACCCGTAGGATTCTCCGAGACTTTGATCGGAAGGGTTAGTTGCTCAACATACAGCATTGTAATCCAAATGGGACATCTTTTGATGATTTTAGATTGGCCATGTACCAAAATCTTCTGAATTTGATGATCGCAACCATTATTATTCTGCATTGAGAATGGATGGCTGCTTAGAAAGCTCTAATTGTAGTAGGAGACGGTTGAGATAATCTAAAAGAGAAAGTATTTGAACATGCACACAGATACTCGTTAATTTTAGCCGTTGAGAGGGAAGGATTTCAAATTTTCAAAAGCATAGTGCAACCAATAGAGAACCAAAGGATATCACAAGGACCAAGAAATCTTTCCACAATGGTGGTAAAATGAGTGCAGTTGCAAAACTTGGCCGTTGTTGGCTGCAACGGTGAACTCTAAACACGCAATAAAAGCTTCCACTCCATTATTTCTGCTCAAAATCCCAGTTATCAGCAGAAAAATTCAAGTCAAATGGCTTCGTCCAAGCTCAGAAGCTCATACTCCTTCCAAAACCATCTCCTCTCCACTCTAAACCTCGTAGTTTTCCTTCTTTCCTCGGCTTCTTTTGTCCCAATTTTCCTTCTCAAGAAGCCACCAACCACACTTGGCTGGGCATTCTTCACCACTTCCTCACTCTCTCTCCTCTCTTCCTTTGTGGGCTTTTACTCCCAATTCACACGCTGTTGTTTCTTAACTCACACAACTCTTCTAATTGCTTCGTTGATTGGTCAGGCTCTTGGTTTTCTGGTTTTGTATTGGAGAGAGGGATTGAGTCTTCGATCCCTGGATTCGACTAGGAGTCAAAAGGAGGCGAGAATTCTGGTGAAGATCGAGTGTGGAATGTTGTTGGCCATGTTTTTGGTTCAGTTGGGGGTTTTGTTTTTAACGTGTGCAATGCAGAGTTGTTGGATTAAAGAGTATGAAGGACTGGAGGCAGAGAGAGAGGAAATGGCAAGGAAAAGAAGGAGAAAGATGGCGAGAGTGCAGGAGGAATCGATGGCAAATGCAGTGAAAATTGCCGACGAGAAAGCCAAGGAGTTGGATGATAAGATGAAGAGCAAGTATGGCCAGTGGGTCAAGACTGATTTTGAAGGCTGAGGAGTTGAGATTGTTTCACCTTTTTCTTTCTCTTCTGTTTTCAGTTTTCTGTGTAATTCATTTCCTGTTTGTTTGGTCGGCTGGTCACTAGTGGGTGGCCATAGAAGGGGCAGTGCCGGTGCACAAACCTCCTGCTTATGCGGGGTCTGGAAAAGGGTGGATCACAAGGGCCTATAGTAGACAATTTTACTTTGCATTTTGCAAGAGGCTGATTCTACCCCTTGAACCCGTGATCTCAAGGTCACATAATGACAACTTTTACCGTTGCACCGGGGCTCCCCTTCTGGGTGGCCATATAAGTGTTATTGCTGTTGTTAGGCTTTTCATACCGTGTGTATAGTCATGTAATATAAATTTGGGCGTTTTCATCTGGAAATGGTGTCTCTTTTCATTATTCTAGCCTCCGTTTTCTTCTTTGGAAAACCGTGTATGAGAAAAATAAGACAAACTTGTTCATGTCCCTGATGTTAATGAGGAGATTAGATCATTCAAAAGTAACATATTACTGGGTAATATTAAGCGTGCCACCTTGTATAATGAAGTTGGCTTCCTATAACTCGTGAATCAGAGAACCCCATTTTTTCTGCTTCAACTCAGCTTCATTAGCATCTGCTGTTCCCATTGGCCCACAGAATTCAGCAATTTTATTTACATTGATTACCTCTTGTTCCTATAGCATTGGTGTGCTTATACTAAATAATGGGTGTGTATGCATCTGGTAGCAGTGTCTATCTTAATTTACCTAAATAGAGTTTGATAATGGGGAATTCCCAAGAATGCATAGAGCATGATATAAAGGTGACGCAGCAGGTGTTGTAGAAAGAGAACCTTGAATCCACGAGGCAAGAAGATAGAACTTGAAGAGAGGAAGCAATCTTACTCAAAGGATGGAGAATTTGATTTAAGCTTTGATGTCTCACCCATAGGTTTACGTGCCTATTTATAGAACTAGAAAGAAAACTACATATTCAACTAATTCTAGACTTTCTCATATTATATATTTTAATTATTTTTAGAATGATATGGCATCTAGATACTTCTTGATTTGGACTCAACTAATAGGCTCACAGGCCATTATGCTTATAGAGGTTGATGGGCAAATATATCTAGACGCTCACGGGTCATTATGTATATATACCAGATTTGGACGTCCATCTCTATATGTTAATAGGCTGCGATAATCATAATTATTTGCTTTGGACCAATCTCTAGGCTAACCTGAAAATGGAAATTCCCATAATGCTCATATATAAAGGGACTATTCCGATGCACAATGCTCCCTCCTATGCAGGTTCCGGGAAAGAGACAGACCATTAGGGTCTATAAGCAGCCTTAGCTTACATTTTTGCAAGAGACTATTTTTACATCTTGAACTCTTGATCTCAAGGTCACACGATAACAACTTTACTATTGCGTCAAGTCTCAAATAAAAAAAATGGGCTGAACATTTTGTTTGGGGTGTTAGCATGTCAAATAAACAACAGCAAATGGAGTTCCTTCAGGATGCAGCTGGTGGTAGACTTCATAGTACTGAAATACAATAATTTATACTGCTAGTTTTTCCGGTCCCGCTCCTTTTACTTGGTGATGTTGGTGATTTAACTCTGCAGGAATCGAAATCCTACAAGCCTGAAAGAATCTAATCAGTCAATCTTAGGGCTCCACTCGTGTAACAAAAGCTGTTGCTGGAGCTGTTCCACTTAAATGATCTACTTGTAGGAGATCTTGCAACACACTGAGTTAGAAGCAATATACATTGGACAATCAACATCTTCACTCTTGGCATTTTGTGGCAAAGGATTGCTCTTTTTCTTTGCGGAAGATCCATGAAATTGCAGAAGCAAAGAAGTGGTGACCACAGATATAGAACTCAAAGCCATCAGCCCTCCTGTAAAACAAGCACAAATTGCAAGTACTTCTAAATTGCATAAAATGATCATGTGCAGAATCTGGAATGCCTAACCACTAATGATATCCTAATCACCTGAAACTGAAGGTGTCATGGCAAAATCAAAATGAGGAAGCAATATCCCTGCAGCAACCTGAATGGCAAAAATGTTATATGCTACTGCCCATGCCAGATTTTGTTGGACTTTTGCCATTGTTGCCTGAGCAAGATCTAGGGCATTAACCACCTGTCAGAGTATGCAAGTCACAAGGCACTGAAGCATCAGGAGAAACGATAACCTTTATATTGAGAAATTACACTGTGTCTTCCTGTCCAATACATGGGTATGGCCTACAGGTAGACATCAGGTCCAGATGGTTGGTGATCCCGGCTGTTCAGCTTCTTAGGAGGGCATCAGGAGGGCAATGAACCCACAAATCTTCTCTATTGGATGCTTTTAACCCTCCCTGTGGTTCAAATTTTAGAACTGTCATTTTAAAATTTCTGAGGCATTCATTTTGGGTATGACCCACCAATGGAGAAGATTTTGGTACAGAAACTATTTAAGATGCCGTGAAAATCTTATACGCAGAGACCATAAAACAGCTCCTGTAATAACCCCTTAAAAGTAGAAATGGAAAGCACCCAAGTTCTTCAAAGACAGAAGATACAGCACAGTATGAAGTGCAGGATCTGCAAAATGCCAATGGTTGTTTGGATGCATAATTGACTTGTTTTGTTGATTGTATTTAGAACTTAAGGAGTATCAATCCAGAGATGAGGAGCTGGCGATAGTACATAATTCACTGAGTTGAAGGTGGAATGCTGGTAGTGTCAGCCAGTGATATGCGAAAGAAGCTTGAAATCAAGATCAAGAACATGAATTAAGGAAGGTCCAAATTTGGATAACAAGCTACTTCAGAGTTAAGTGTTTGAAGAGTTATGTTCTTAGGTGGCTACAACTGCCTTCTTGATGAGAAACCGCACTTTGATGCAGCTCAAGTTAAAGATAGATCTTCAGTCGTGTTGTGGTGATGGGTGCAAGAAGCTGAAATCAATGAGTTTGAGTCGACTTGATAAGCGTATATTAGAATAGAATACCGATGATATCAAACTGCTGGCTGTTGACATAGTATCACTTGACCGAACCAGTCAAGCAGAACTGAAGTCTAGTTGAATGATTGTTTGGATATGACTTGGGTTTGCTGCAGTGGCTAATGGAATCTTCGGTGGAAGACCTCATAAAATTAGGTAAGGAAATGATCATCCATCAGAAAAGAAGTCGAAACAAATCCACATGTATATGATACTAACTAATTGGAGATAAGACCAGCATTTCCTAGGACTACGCTTTGCTTTGAACTTTGAACAGACACATGAAACCAGAGAAGGTATAAGATGAAGCAATGATCAGAAACTGTACCTGTGAAAGCTTATTACCACGGAAGAACGACAGATGCTGCATTTTCTTTTGCCTCAGTTTGTAAAGCAATACCAACATCAGCAAGGGCCAATGAAGGTACATCATTGATGCCATCACCAATCTACAGAGGGTAGACATGTCAATCAGATACCCATTTTTTATAATTTGCAATGCTCTTATGGTTACTGTTCATAATTTCCAAGAGAGAGAAGCTAATGAATAAATAGGGGGTATCCACCATTAGAAATAAAGTATAATGCTGAAATATTTGCTGGAGGCATAAAGAAGACATGGAGCTGACTTACCATTGCAATGCGGGGTCTTTGAGTTTGTAAACTTGATATGACTCCTGATTTTCGTTGAGCAGTTAAGCTTGGGTGGACATTTTCACTTTGTATTCCAACTATCTTGGCTGTAGTTGTCACTGCCTCTTCCCTGTCACCTGATAAAAGGATCGTTTTGATTCCTTTTTGCTGCAGCCTTCAAATGCAGATCAACTGAATAAGCATGAGAAAAAATCTAGAATTACAATAGTTAACTACTAGGGCTGGTAATAGTAGCTGGGAAGGTAAGTGGGAAGTGCTGGTGATTTTCATCTAAACTTATGGATGTAGTTCTTAGATTGGCTACATGCCCAAGATCACAACATCAGATGATTTTAGTGCTTGCTACTTTGAGTTGCAAACTCATGACCATTTCTACAATTATAAAAACTAGTGGCTGGAAATATCAACTCTGCCTGTATGGTTTTAGCTCTATATGGTTTTATCGCACTTGGTCTCGAGCTTAGATAAAGGAGGAGGCTTTTGAGTTAGGTGCCAGCTGGCAAGTAAAATTTTTGGCAAACCCCATGCACGAATAATTTTTTGGCATTCCCTCAGCCCAGGGCATTCCCTTTAAGCAATGCATTGCATCGGAACACAATGCAGTGGAAAATAAACAAGGGCTGCTAGGGCGTTCCCCTGAGAGTGTGCAAATCCCAAGTGCAGAGGAAAATAAGCAAGGTTGCTAGAGCATTCCCTTGAAAGTGATACGCTACATTAGAACCTAGGTGCAGTGGAAAGTAGGCATGGTGTCCGGTGCCATTTGGGAAGTGCATGGGTGAATAGGCTAGCTTAAGAGAATTAGATTCATACTACCACATGGAATATAGGCACATTGACATGTAAGATTTTGGAGTTTGAAGATTCGGTGAAACACAAGAGAGTCAACATCACTTGTATTCAAGAAACCAAGGGGAAAGGGCTAAAACTAGAGAAATAGATGGGTATAACTTTGGTAAGTAGGAAAGGACAATAATAGAAATGGGTTGGGGATAGTGGTAGATAAAGAATTAAAAGATAAAGTTGTAGACATTAAAAGAACTAGTGATAGAATTATACATATAAAACTTGTTCTAGGAGAGAAAATCATAAATGTTACAAGTGTATGCACACCAAGTAGGATTAGAAGATAGAATTAAGGGATAGTTCGGGGAAGATATCGAGCATGTCATGCAAGAAGTTTCCAACACAAAGGGGACAGTTACAGGAGCAGACTTTAATGGTCATATAGGAAAAAAAAAGGAAGGATATGATGGGGTATGGTATTGGAGAAACAAAAGAGATGGGGAAAGTTATCTTCACTTTTGCTTTGGCATATAATCTAGCTATGGCAGATATATATAATTTAAGAAAAGGGATGAACACTTATCAAACCTTAAAAGTAGACCATATAAAACCAAATAGACTTTTTTCTACTTAGGAACACTCAAAGATCAATGTATAAGGATTGTAAGATGATACTCTATGAGAGTCCAACCTCGCAATATAGGCTAATGGTTATGAATATCTACATTAAAATATGAAAAAAAGAAAATGAACCTAATAGTTGTCCAAAAACTAAGTGGTGGAACTTAAAGGAGAGAAGATAGCACCATTTACAAACAAGTTGATGGTAGAAGGAAACTGAAACAATGAAATAGAAGTAAATACCATGTGGACTAATATGGGCAAATCTTTTAGCTAATTTTAGTACCCAATCAGATACCTTCCTCAATCTTCAAGAACCTGCTTCCTTTAG
Source organism: Warburgia ugandensis (assembly GCA_035236585.1). Lineage (NCBI taxonomy): Eukaryota > Viridiplantae > Streptophyta > Magnoliopsida > Canellales > Canellaceae > Warburgia > Warburgia ugandensis. The sequence goes on from CP141126.1 coordinate 15,402,037, forward strand.
AATATATCAGATTACAAACAAAGAGCAGCTCTTTTTCTTCCTCTAATATTTTCTGAGAATTTCAAGAAGTGACTGGGTGCCATATGTGTGTGTGTGTGTGTGTTTTTTTTTTCTGTCTTATGAAAAGAGACAGAATTTTATTAGAGAATGAACAAAACTGACTCATAGGAGGGTAGACATTGCCCCTCAAATGAATACCTTGAACTCCAACTGTCTGTTCGAGATCAAAAAAGAAAATTACTCAACAAGAAATGTCACTGGATTCCATCATCTTCATGTTCTCTAAAACAAACATTCAAACTCCCAAATATCAAGACGAATGGTATTTGTGACTGAGATCAAAACCATGCTATGGTTGAATGAGAATTCTTAGACGATAAATTTAGGGCATATGAATAAGAAGAGCGGAAGAAAACTCTGTTACCAACTACAACACTTCTTATCATGGGCTTGTATGGCCACAGAGCAGACACGTATGTTTATAAACTGAACTAAGACAAATGAGTCAAATTATCATACCAAGAGAAGTGCCTACTAGGATAACAGTAGGTGTAGCAAGCCCCAGGGCACAAGGGCAAGAAACCACCTGAAAATAGATAAAGCAGTTAATTAGAACCTGCTTCTGGCAATCAAAAAGTAAGCCTACTTTTCCTATTTCAAAGAAGAAGTCCTACTTCAATAGCCATATCAGAATATAGTCTGCAACCAGCCAAAATTTATAGAAATGACAAACAACACACTGCATCTAATCTATGCATTTTTCCTATGTAGGAGGTTAGAATTTTAACATTTGCAGATCCTGTATCCTGCTTGATTGCTGAATAGAAGGTCAGATTGTCAGATTAGTTACGCATGGTCTAAAGAGAATATATAGAATAATAGAGAAGCCATAATACCGTAGAAGGTGGGGGCTACATAGGATTCAGATAATGAAGTTGTATGAACGAGTAGAATCATCTGTAATACTTAAAGAAATAAAGCCTTTGACATGGAAGTAAATGAATGCTGCTCATTAACAAAGAAAAAAGAACTCGAAATGGCCCAAAGTTTGAATGGCTTCAGGAAGTTCATCACAGAGACGTCAACCATAAGTATCTGATAACAAAAGTTAATGGAAACTACAGATATTGTAAGCTTCCTCTGTTATTCAGTCAAGATGTTTCGTAGAGACTCATCTCATTTGAGTTTATCCTGGAAAGATCAAGATCTATGATTAGCTCATTCACTCAAAAGCTAGGAAAAGGCTTCCATCATGCTCAAGTGCAGAGCTAAAAAAGCAGTGACAGTAGGAAGAGTTGGAAGGAATGATGATCCTACCATAGTGAGAATTCAGAAGAACTCAAATGCAAAAGTCATGTTTTCACCAAAACAGAAGTAACTGGTTCCTGGGTTGTAAATAACTATCTGGGATGCTAAAAAAGAGCATTGGTTTTTGCTAAATGCAGGAATAAGTCAAATAACTGTTCAAGAGAAGATTTGAAGCAGACTATGCTGGAGGATACAAAACAAAGAACCAGTTTGGGTGACAAGTCTGTGTTTCTCTCGTAAAAGATGACAATAGAACCATTGACCCTTCTTCATGCCTGCATCAATGATTTTGTTTGCAAATGATTGTTGTTTGATTGGAAATCCTAAAAACGTTGAAGAATGCTGCAGCTTTTGCAAGAATGGAAACTACATATAGTGAGTAGCAAGTTTCACTTCAGTGTGTAAACTATAAACCGTGAGACATGCACATGCCTGAAAAAGGAGTTCCCAAAGTTTACAGGACATTTTCAATCATAGGCTAAAGTAAAGCCATGCAGAAATAATGCCTTTGACAAATATTTCTAGATGGTTTGCTCCCTCACTTCCACTTTTCTACTCTTGCTTAACAGATATCTATAGTTGCTAGGAGCGTGTCTTAAGTTGCCTTCTGGTATGTGCCAGTTTGTCTTTATATCATTGATTTGTCCTGGTTTGCTTTAGTGTTATCTCACTCCAGTGTTGCAATTGCACCTGGTCGTATCTTTGAGTCACTGTGGTCTTCTTGTGGTCCGTCTTCAAGTTCTTCCACAAATTTCTGTGCGATGTGTTTCCAAATAAACACATTCTGACACTGAAGTGGAATAAGAAGTGAGCTGGCAAAAGGCTCATTTGTTTAGTATAGCTAGTCCATCAACAGAAGGGGAGCCTGGGCACAACGGTAAAAGTTGTTGTCATGTCACCTTGAGGTCACGGGTTCAAGGCGTGGAATCAGCCTCTTGCAAAATGCAAGGTAAGGCTGCCTACTATAGGCCCTTGTGGTCCACCCCTTCCTCGGACCCCGCATAGGCGGGAGCTTTGTGCACCGGGGCTGCCCCTTTTTTTAGCTAGTCCATCAACAATATATGCTTGAATTGTGTTCCACCATAGCGAAGTATTTAAACTACAACTTGAGCGTGCTGCTTTCTTAACTCACATGTAAAACATAAATTGTGATATATAAGGCGTGAGACATGAGAGTCAAAGAGTGAGTATGAGAATGATTGATTTTATAAATTGAAACTCAATCCAACAAAGTTCAGCAGTATTCACTAAAACATCTACAGCGAGCTTCAAGCTTAACAGCAAAGTGTTCCCTTCAGGTCCTGCAATATCGTTGAGCAATACATCTTGAAAAATGCGTCCCAATATAGTACCTGAACATATACGTGATAAGAAATAAGTTATATCAGAAATTAAGTTAAATGGTGTTTGAACTGCATGCTCATGGAGATTCATATTTAATATACCTGTGATTTAACAGCAGCTGACTAATGAATTAACCATCCTCTCATTCTTGTTTATAGGTATAAATCTTTGGTTTCAGTTTGCATTGCTTCTTTTGAACCCATTCTAATTAAAGTTTGTGAGAAATGTAACTTTATGGTGACCATCTGCAAGTCATCATGAATTGTTCAGTGGAGGTTTATAATTAATTAGGTATAACTTTAACATCAGCTGCCCTATAGATTTTTCACATTGACAAAAAATGAAAATCAATCAATCTAGAAGCAGTATCAACTTACCAGAAAGCAAATGATGCAGCCGATAATGTCATCACACCGTATACAAAAGGCCCTGCAATCGAATCTGCGAGCCTCTGGATAGGTGCCTCATGACCTTGGGCATTCTCGACCTGTGAAAGATAAATAAATGCTAAGAAACAATTTATGTCTAACTCTGATATGAAAGATACAGAGGGCTTTGACATCTTCTACATTACTTAAATGTCAATGTATAATTTCTGTGCATGAAAATAAACATGAAATTTCCTAAGCACAGGATAACTAAGGATTTTGACATTGTTAAGAACATCATTGGAAAAGCCAATTATTTGGACAATACCACCTTTAGATTCTCTATACAAGTAAGCTTCTGTTCAATTGCATAGATATCATTACATGGTTTGAAAGTAAGGGAAGCTTAAATGGTTAAAGGGTAGGTAGGCAACTTCATTTGATTTTAAATTTTTGTGATCTGACACAATCTGTATTTTGAAAAAGGAAGGAAGAAAAGAGATCTAACCCTGGAAAGGAACTGAATTACTTAGATGGGTCACTTCTCTTGTGAGAGAATCACTGGATACAAGTATTACATGTGTTTCCATGTAGCTTTTCATGTTCTGTATTGAGCCGCACCTATCTAGAATTTGCATGTTAAATAATGCCAGGTAACTCAGACAATTGAACAGATTTAAAGACAGGTCGAGAAAGAATTCAGGTGATACTGGATTGATAGAAACTAACAAAGGAGATGAAATATGTAGTCAACACATTTTCTTAAACAAGTTCTATATGCATCATCCTAGTTAAGACTGAAGACCAAGTAAACTAGTAAGTCATGAATAATAGCCTCAATTTTTACCCAAACAACATTTCTCTCTCTCTCCCCTCTGCCCCTTTCTTTGGCAGGACAGTTCAGACTTCATAGAGCCACTCCAAAGAATGGTTGCCAAATGCAGCCAAGATCTATAGATATGGTTGTTACCTGAATAATCTCTCTCTCTCTCTCTCTCTCTCTCTCTCTCTCTCTCTCTCTCTCTCTCTCTCTCTCTCTCTCTCTTCTTTCTTTGGCAGGAGAGTTCAGACTTTGGAGAGCCACTCCAAAGAAAGGTTGCCTAATGCAGACCAGATTTATAGATATGATTGTTGGCTGAATACTATAAAGCATATGCTTCCCTATGTACTCCAGCTGGCTTTGAGCAATTGTCATGTTCAAGGAAAGCATTAACCATATGTCTTATAGAAGGACTAGAGAGCTTTCTCTATTTCTAAAAAGCTACTAGTTCTAGGAGAGTTGTCAATCTGGACAAGCTGACAAAGTCATTTGATTCATTTTATGAATTTTATGCATAGGAAGCTAGTTTAAGCAATAATTATAATAATCTTTCACTGTCAGTACCATCAAACCAACCCTTGAGGATATATTGTTTGATAACGCTTAGATCTGACTAGCAATCATAGATATCATAAAAAAAGCGTACCCTCATGCCCCAACAAGGTTACACTTAAATGCAGACAACCAATTAGTGATAGAATACTCTTTTGTCCTATGTATCAAATACATTCAGGAAATAACTGTAGCAGGTTGCATGAGTCAAGCTATTGTATAATTTTATAAGATGATAGTTAATCAAAATGAACTCACCATGCAAATGATCTTAGAAATCATCGACATTGAGCCTGTTGTTGAGGCCTCAATCCTTAAAGGACCATCCTGGAAAGAAAGTACAAGATGATACTCAGATGAATGGTTTCTGCAACCACTGCAACCAAAATGCTCTAAAAGGATCCAGATCCAACAACAAATGACAAGATGTATTGAAATTAATGGGATTCTGTACCAAGAGGATAACTATCTAACAAGAAGAAGTGATTAAATGGAGGACAGGGTTTCTCTTTGTAACTGTCACTTGTTAAATCCTCAATTAGTTGAAATCTTTGTTTGGTCTTTCCCCTCCCTGATGCAGGCCTTTGTCACTGTTTTTCCAAGAGGAATACTTTCACTTAATAAGCATCTTAGTTCAGTGACTTAGTCCAATATCAATAATGACCATTTTGCACAACCAAGCGCCCAAAGCAGTTCAAGTTTTGCACAACAATTCTTGTCAGTGAAAAAAAGAAATCATCTACACTCACAATCCAAAACAAGGAGCGTTAGCTATATCTATGCTTTGAAAGTCATACGGCCAATTCATGTTTTCCATGAATTAAATAATTGTTCATAATACATTTTCATGCCAAGTTTATCTGAAGAAAAGCTAATATCCTAGATCCAGACAGCTCCTTAAATACAGCAAGAGATTCTCCTGTGAGCATCGACTCACCCACAACACTTCTGCCAGCGAGAACCCTCCCCTGAAATGGAGAAAATTATAATCAACTTGGATTTTACAAACATGTCATGTACCTATATTATTCAAATTGCAAGCTAAATAACTAAATTATATTTATTTTAGCTATTAAAGAATGACTCAGGTTCTCCATTATCAGGTAGCAAAACAAAATTACATGGATGTGAGGATCTTTTTATGATTCTCTTTCATTACTACCAACAGATTTTACCATGGGAAAAATAAGAAAAAACAAAAGGGAATTAAAAGGGAACCTAAACTTGTAACAGCTTAAAATATCCTCTTTGGATGAGGAACAAATAATCTCATATTGGGCTCCAAGAACATCCTAAAAGAAGTATTACTTCCCAATTTCATCAATAAGATGGGTGAGTCCCTATGGATATGAACTTTACAAGGAAGAAGCATTGATCAGATTTCAGTCATTTTATTCACCTACTAAGACACAATTAAGCTAACAGTGGTATGAAACTAAAAAGTGTCAGTTTGGTTTGCTTCTCACCATGGCAGTCAATTCACTTCATTCAGTAAAAAGGCAGAATTAAATTCAAACATGCAACATACAGAACTATCAATGGCAAGAAACATAACAAGCCTGGATCTAGTTGTGGATATACTAAAATCTTACAAACTTATTGCTGCAGTTGAACTTCTCAATGTTTACATACTTGGGAATGATGACCTTCACAACTCACTTGATAACTACATTTTTTTGGTAATCCACTAAATAACTGCTTTGTTTCAAAGAATGAGCAGGTTATTGTACTATGACACAAAATCATAGCTCAACTGCAAATCAGACAGTTAGTCTACGTAGTTTCCACAATATTGCCACAACGTGGGCAAGTAGGCCAATTGATGACTCCAATCCACGATATGTTTTGGCAAGTATGATGCAAGAAAGCTTTACTCTGTTTCACAGCCCTGGTGCAAGAAGCTCCCGCTTATGCAGGGTCCGGGGAAGAGGCGGACCACAAGGGCCTATAGTAGACAACCGTACCTTGCATTTTGCAAGAGGCTGATTCCACGCCTTGAACCCGTGACCTCAAGGTCACGTGCACTACTTTGTTCAAATCCATCAAACAGAATCAGCAGGTCCAATTCAGTGGAATATATTTACTATTATAACAGGCAGAAAGCAGGCAGCTGTTTATCAGTGTTTGACAGTTTATTAAACCCATCTAGCAACCACATTTTTTGTAGCCTACCTTTGCATGATCGAAATCATTCATCTCATCTCATGGATCCATCTTTAGATTTCTTATAAGCAAAAATATATGATATGAAAGATTATGGCCTCTAAGAAACCGTGTTGTTTTATGAAGTTTCTAAGTGCAGCTTGTCAAATGCCTTTTAGATACTAGAATTATCCAAACAACATGTTATCGATCCATAAGAGATTTATAAGATGAACGAGCTGGAACATTCAAAGGTGAGCTCTAGAAAATGTGGTTGCTAGACTGCACCCGTGGTGCAGTCAGTTTAGCATTTCTCTATAATTTAGCGTGGAAAGTTGACAGTTCTGAAAGAGTTCTTCTACTTGCAAAGTAAAAAAGGATAACCAAGATAGGGTCCAGATTTTGGCAATCTGAGTTGTTCATCATGCTTGACTTGCCCTATTTAAGCAGCATATTAAAAATCACGCTCATCAGAGTCTTCTGAAACATGACTAGAGTCATCCACTGGTTGTAAAATTTTGTAGCTAGTCAATCTAAGACATGAAAACACATCATAAACGGATAAGATCATCCAAAGAAGGACCCCGAGTAATTAGCATCCTTTTCTATGTTTGTAAATCATTTAAGACTACGTATTATAGACTATTTGTGGTTTGCCCCTTTTCTGGATCCTGCATACTTTTCTGGATCCTGCACCGAGCTGCCCCATCTTGATCATAATGCCTTGGATTGTTGGACACCAAAATTCACGACTGTTAGATGACTTTAACTATGCAATGAGGTTTAAAGTTAGATTTCTGCTACCAACACGTATCCACGTGTCTCTATAAAAAAAAGAGGGGACAGCCCCACTGCACGAAACTCCTACCTATGCGGAGTCTAGGAAAGGGGTGGACCACAAGGTAGGGAGCCTTATCTTGTATTTTGCAAGAGGCAGATTCCACGCCTTGAACTTGTAACCTCAAGGTCACTGACTATAGCTTTTACTTTGCGCCAAGGCTCCCCTTCTATAATTCTTATTTAAATTATGACTTTCCTATATTTTTCTCAAAATTTATCCAATAAAAGCATCCGACGGGCATGATTTTGCATGCAGCCAAGAAGGAAATCTCAATATGTTTCGGTCACAACGAGGTAGACGGACTAGATAGGCTTAAAATGCGCTGATGAAGACGAGCGGTTGTGATGCTCAAAATGGGCCCCATCGTGCACGCGCAGAAATCAGATGAGTCCATCGTCCTCCTTATGGCAAACTCCAGATGAGGGTTATTTTGGTAAATTTCTCTCCTTCTAACGGCACGTGTCCCGCTCCCAATCCTTATATATCATTTATCCGAAATCCGAGACGTGGTTGCTGCTCCCACTGCATCATCTTCATCTCCGTCTTCCTCAATGGAGGCCAAATCTGATGCCGTGGCCTGCAACTGGAACTGCCTCCTTTCCTCTGCATTTCGTCGTTTGCCCTTCTCGTATCCTCTCTCATCTCACCCTTCACAGCCCAACTTCGAAGCAACCGAGTGCATTCGAAATCTGCAAGCCTCGCTCGCTTCCACTACCGACCGTTGCATCCTGGCGCTAAATGCTGCTGCTGCCCGAAATCCATTCCTTTCGAGATTTCAATGTTTCTCTGCTTATCTCCGCAGCTTCTCCCAGGTATAGAAACAAACCCACCTTTTAATTCTTGTTCCTGATTTTTAGTTGGCGAGTGGGCAAAATCTGGCCGTTGTCATCTTGGAGATGAATTTGGATGAGTCTTGAGTCTAGTATAGTCCATGGTTTATGAAAGTAGACGATTTATTTTGTTCTCAAACATTGCGTAAATTTCTAGAAAATTTTCTACTGAGTTCTGTAATGGGTTGGAAGTCTATTTCATCATTTAGTAGATTACGTTAACGAGATGATGATGCATATCAATGTGCTTGGTTCTTGCATGGAACAGAGGTTGTGATTCATGATAGCTAGACCTCAAATGTGGAAGATGTGGAATACCAGAGACAGAGGCGTTTGGCTTGTCATATTGTATAGTTCTGCACTTAGGCACTGAAAGATGTTTCTTGCTACACCAAAAGCAATGTAGGAACTTATTCTAGAATTCGTATTCCAATCTGCTAGGCAACTCCAGAAATAATCTTTTCTCAAAGATCCGTCAGCTGCCATTGGCTTTGGTGTGCTTTCAAGTGCCTGCAATTGACCTAGGAAGGGAACTTCATAAACTTTGCCAATGTTAATTTTGTTTATAATGATCCTTCCCAGATGGTGGAAAATGAGATCTGAAATGCTTGTTTAGCAAGCTAGCTGTTAATTGTTCTATACGTAGCTAGCTGACGGAAATGAGCAGTGGGTATGTGTGCACAGAGATTGTTTTCTTCCTATCCATCAAAGAATTTTCTTTTTCCCTCTTTTCTTGTTTTCTTGTGGGTTTCCCTTTTGAATTTGCTGCTGCAATAGGACACTTCAGATCCTTTACCAGTGACAAGGAGAGGCATGGCTGCCGGTTCTGACTATGAGCAACAAAATCTTAATCGTCGTACTCATGTAATCAGCAGGTCCAGCAAATAAGGTCAAGCTTGTTCACAGTTATGCATTGTACTGCATCAAAATTGGATTTCAAACACTGGAGAGTCTGGGAGAATCCAGCACTGATCTGGAACTCTCATCTTCAAATGTTATTTCTGTCTCCTGTCCTTCGGGAGGATGGAATCATTCTCTTTGTTCTTTGTTTGATATCCAGTTGCCTGCAATTCTTTATTGAAGCCATCAACATGGAATGGGATGTGTATACGGAGGCTTTATGTCCCCATGTTTCAATTCTGCGAGTTCCCAGAGGCTGTTTGGTTAGGATAGAGATGCTTTTAGTCAAGTCAACAATGATTGATGTTGAGTACTGTTGACTTCTGGAATGACCAAGAAATCTAGAACTGGTTTCTTAATGTTCATCCCATGGAGTACATTTAGAAGTCATCGCCATCAGTTCCCGTAATACTCAACGCATGACAAATGGTGGATTAATTGCTTCATTGAGGATTATATTGTATCCCTACTTGGTGCCATCTTTCTGATGCATTTCTTCAAAATGGTTATGCTTTCTTACTTCTTTTGTTCTTTGGCGTCTGCTCATTGCTGCTTCATAACTGTTGTTTGTTATTCTAGGCTGATGTTTCTCCCCATATCAAACTGTCTCAATTTGCTCTTTGAATTTCAGCAGACGTTGGAAATGTGACAGTAAGATCTTTGTCATAATGTTTTTTGACTGTGATCCCTTCTTGACAAGTTGCAATCTCTTGTGAAAATTTTGAACATCAAGTATGCCATGTTTCTTGAAGAAGCATAGATTCATTGTTGATTTCTACTTTCAGATCCGTTGCCAGAGTCCAAACTCTTTATCACTTCACAACTTTGCTGCCATTCTACCTGGGGATTCAGTGGCAGGACTGGTAGTGGCTAATGGCATCTCAAATTTCTTAAACATTTACAATACATTGCTGGTCATCAGGCTGGTGTTGACATGGTTTCCCAACTCTCCCCCGGCCATCATCAACCCTCTCAGGTATACTTACTAATCATTGGTCAGAAAAGTAACAGGACTCAGATGTTGTCTAGATAACTTCCAGTTTTTGCAGCCTCCTAGCTCTAAAATTGTGTGTCCTATTATTGTAGTCTGCAGCCAAAGAATCCATTATTGAGATGTCCAAAGTGAAATTACATCTGCCTCTCTTGTTTTGATTAGTACTTTTGCCCCTTTCTGAAACACTTCTCCGATAGTTATTTATATATTTCTAGGAATTATGATGCCCTTCAAAAATTAATAATGGAGCAGCCCCGGTGCACGAAACTGCTGCCTATGCAGGGACCGGGGAAGGGGCGGACCACAAGGGCCTATAATATGCAGCCTTACCTTGTATTTTGCAAGAGGCTGTTTTCATGCCTTGAACCTGTGACCTTAAAGTCACATGACTACAACTTTTACCGTTGCGCCAAGGCTCCCCTTCCCCTTCAAAAACTAATAAGGAAGTGTAAAAGAGGGGCACCTTTACTTAAACTAGGGAGAGCAAATATAATTTCCGTCTCCAAAAATGTGACAATTATTTGAGTTGACTCTGATGGATTAATCATTGAATTAGCTTTTAAGCTCACAGTTGTTGAACTTTGAAGGCTCCTGCTTGCTGTAACTATTTATCTACCAAATGTGGCTCAGCATTAAATATTGTAATTATATATAAATTGCTATGTAGATGCTTTTCTTCAATTCTGATTTATAACCTGTAGAGCATTTACCTCACTAAACCATTTTTCTTTCTTAACTCAGCACTATATGTGATCCCTATCTGAACATATTTCGGGGGATTATCCCGCCTCTCGGGGGATTGGATCTCTCTCCCATTCTAGCATTCCTGGTTCTAAATGCCTTCACTAGCACTGCCGCCGCGTTGCCTGCTGAACTCCCAGCCTCTGGGACATCTCCACATCTTCCCTCATCTCATCAAAAGCTTCTCAGTGTTACTACAATGCAGGAAAAATGGATGAGAAGGATATGCAGAATGAGGTCAAAGAACTCAGATGATACCAAATAGGCAAGTGTATTTGGACGCAGGAACACTTGTTTCATCTTTTAATCTTTTAATGAGCAGCAAAAGTCGAGTTGTTTTTGGATGTAATGGCAAAAGTTCTTAATTATGAGCTGTAATTAGCTTTCCGAATCGTTCTTTTACTGTGTCTGATTGTTTTCATTTTGAATTGGTAATGAAAGCATGTTGCGTTGCATTATGACTAAATTCAGTGAGGGGCATTATATAAAAGAGCAGCGAGTCAACTAAAATTGGAGCTTGCCTAATTCAATGCTGCCATAAAAGTTGTCGTTGTGTGACCTTGAGGTTACGGGTTTAAGGCATGGAAACAGTCTCTTGAAAAAAATACAAGGCAAGGTCGTGTACAATAGGCCCTTGTGGTCTACCCTCTGCCCAGACCTGCATAGACTGGAGCTTCGTGCACTGGGGCTGCCCTTTTCTGAGTCAGTGCCGTTTAAGGCTTCCACACTTTGAGCCTTGGACTCGCCCATTTTGCGGAGTCAAGGAAAAATTACTTTTATTGGTGGAATTTGTCTGCTCTTAACAACTGCTTTATCCACACACTGAGCACTCTCCCGCATTGAGCTAGAGTGGACTAGGTTTCGCAAAGTTCCCATTTTTGAGTTTTAGGCTTGCACGTACACTTTGGCCACATGTATATCTCCACTCATAGGGGCCGTTCTTCAAGAAGCAATTGGATGGGAATTCAATGGTGGATTCCTCCTTTGGAAGGCATGCATTTTTTTATTATCCAGTACGTCACCATGTTGACAAAGATTTCAGATTTCAGATGGAGTCTAATGAGATGAATTTTAGCAAATTGGTGTAACGATAAAGTTGTTACCTTGTGATCTTGAGGTCGTGGGTTCAAGGCATGTAAATAGTCTCTTGCAAAAATGCAAAGTAAGGCTGCTGTGTACTATAGATACTTGTGGTCCGTCCCTTTTCCAAACCGTTCCTTCCCCGAACCCTGCGTGGGAGCTTTGTGCACTAGAAATTGCCTTTCCACATTTTATTCGTCTGCCCAAAATACTCTAGCAGTATAGCAATTGCACCATCCTAGTAGTCCCATATCAGACTAAAACACCAACTCTGCATATGCAAAAGCATTACAACCAAACAAACAGAGCAAAAGCAAATCTGAAAGACCAACCAGAACCAGAGATGCTAAGCCCGAGCATACTGCAAAACTGTCATGACTGAGCAAAAGCCACAGGAAGCAAGGCTATCCACAGTACATATCAGAAGAGCTAGTGTCTTATTTTCAAACTTTTGTATAGATCTGAGGCCTCCATTCTACTCGTCCTCCTATATTTTACCTCCACATACGTACACAGATATATATACTTAGAAGGAATTTATTTAAAGGGGTAGATTCTTACAAGGGATAAGGTCTTGACGATGATGATGATGAAATACAAAAGATGGCATTAGCTTGCCCAATTACTTTAGCAAGTTGAGATAATTCAGTTCTCCCAGACCAAAGATACTCGTTGGTTCTACATCGACCAATTGGATGATTCTAACCCCTTTGTTTTTCTAACTTTAGACAGTAATGGTCGATATTTAAACCACAGGAAAACGCTGGGCTAAAAACATCCAGTTACAATAATTTTTGTTATGGAGTAATCTAAAGGAGTCAAACAAGATGAATGAGTTAGATCTTTCAAAAACTATGTTGAAATTTTTTAAAAAGCCAGCGTCTGAAAATAAGACGCTATCTTGTCATTTGAAAATACTAGGAGTCTTTTTTCTTATAATCTTTTTAAATGCTCATCACATGAGTAAGAAAATCAACGGTGAGGAGCATTCAAAGGGTAGAAAGATTGATTTATAGAGGGCCATCGATGAACGGTCCCAACCAATGAAGAAGTGGTCGTGCATGCTCTTTACTTTAATTTCTTTTGACCACAGCAAACTGTATCTGGATCTAGTTTAATTGTGAAACTTTTGGGCCTGCAAATGTCTGCAGTAGGAACCATTATCTGGCAGACCTGCATGGTTTTGGTTCTACGGAAGAAGGACATCCATCCGTAAGTCCAACTATAGATGGATTCCTAGACAGGATTTGATGGATTAAAGGCTAGGATCATCTGGTTGGGTAAAATCAACTACAACAATAAAGCATCCTCTTGGGTGCGTGCACAGTGGCAAGATATCTTCACCAGATGATCCCAACCATTATTACTGTAGGGTCCTAATCGATCAAGGTTAAGATCTCGCGTGATAAAGAATTTTACGATACAAATGTCTAATGTGTGGCCCACAAAATACCAGTCAGTCAAATTCATCCAAACTTTGGACTCACATGGTCCTTGCAGGTAGAGTTGTTTGTGCACCGGGGCACTTCGAACTCTGAACTCACACTTGAACACCAGCTACCATTCCTTCTCCTGTAACTACCTCTTGAATTCCTGCTCTTCTCTGACAGACTTCAAACACATCCATAGCCGAATAAGAACAGATGGCCTTGTCCATAATCTTCTCCTTGCCACAAAACTAATCACTATGGCGAATTGGTAAGCACCCGCAATGGAATATATGCTTGTATTTGCCACAGTTTGCCAATCAGATGTTTTCATCTGGAACACCTTGATTAGAGGGTATGCAGATTCGGGTTCTTGCGCAGAAGCTATAATCCTTTATAAGAAAGTGCATTCCTCTGGTTTGTCGCCTGATTACTTCACTTTCCCATTCGTTGTTCCTTCTTGTGCAGTTTTGTCTGCATTGAGAGAAGGGTGAGAAGTATATTGCAGTGTAATTAAAAATGGGTTTGATTCCGACGTCTTCGTTCGGACTGCATCCGTGACAATGTGCTCCTTGAATGGCAACATTTCTAACTCAAGAGTTGATTTTTGGTGAAATGATAGTCAGAAATATAGTTTATTGGACTGCAAGGGTTGCCGGTAATGTACAGAATGGATTCCATAAGAAGGCACGGATGGTCATTTCTAGGACAGAGCCGAATGCGGTTACGCCTGTGCTTGTCCTTCCTGCCTGCGCTGGATTCGAGTTTTTGAATTTGGGTAAGATGATTCACGGGTATGGTATTAAAATTGGTTTAGACTCGGATGTTTCACTGCTGAATGCGGTTGATTGCATTGTATGGTAAATGTAGGCATGTTGATGTGGCTAGATCATTGTTTGACCGAATCGTGGTTAGAAGTATGGTGTCTTGGAACGCCACGATCACTGCATATGAGCAGAATCATTTAGGTTCGGAAGCAACTAAACTCTTTCAAAGAATGCAAAATGAAAAGGTGATATTTGATTACATAACAGTAGTGAGTGTTATCTCAGCTTGTGCTAGTTTGGCTACTCTTAGCATGTGAAGATGGGTACATGACCTTGGTAGCAGCCCAGGGCTTGAAAGGTGTTTCAGTTGCAAATGCTTTGTTAGATATTAAGTTGGGAGTAGTGTCAGCAAGAAATGTTTTCAGCAAGAAAAGGTGATATTTGATTACATAACAGTATTGAGTGTTATCTCAGCTTGTGCTAGTTTGGCTACTCTTAGCATGTGAAGATGGGTACATGACCTTGGTAGCAGCCCAGGGCTTGAAAGGTGTTTCAGTTGCAAATGCTTTGTTAGATATTAAGTTGGGAGTAGTGTCAGCAAGAAATGTTTTCAACAAGTTGCCTAAAAGAAATATGGTTTCTTGGAGTGCCATGATTGAAGCATATGCAGCTCATAGACATGGTGAAGATGCCTTGGAGCTCTTTTCACATACGCATGAAGGAAGGGTGAAACCAATTAGTTTCACTTTCACTTCTGTATTGACTTCTTGTAGGCATTGTGGCCTTGTGGAAGAAGGATTGAAGTATTTCAACAGCATGAGAAAGGAGTACACGATTTTACCCAGAGTCGAGCAATGTGTATATGTTGTAGAACTCCTTGGTTGAACCATTTAATTAATTGAGGCATATAGTTTTGCTGAAAGAATGCCAGTTGAACTTGACGTGGGTGTTTGAGGTGCTCATCTTGGCGCTTGCCGTAGTCATCGTAATATTTAGCTGGTGGAACTTGTGGCAGAGAATCTGTTTCAGTCGAATCGTCAAACTGTGACATACTGTGTTCTTATGTCAAGCATCTGTGCTGAAGAAGGTAAATGGGATGATGTAGCAAGGTTGAAGACGCTGATGAAAGAACAGCAGGTGAAAAGGATACGTGGTTGTAATCTGGTAGTAGTAAATACGAGGTTCCATACTTTCTTTCGGGACTCCTCTCAGACCCCTTGTGAGGAAAACATGCTCAATTCTTTGGTAATTAATAGTTTCATACTCAAAAGGAACTTCTCTCTCAGAACTTAGAGATGCTGATTGATCTGAGTTATTGGCACCATAAATCCTTGTTTAGTGGATGAAACACCATCATATCTTTTTGCTCTGCATTTATGTACTCTCTGCTGCCATTAGTATGGGTCAAAATCATAGAAAAGACTGATAAAAGATTGGTATATTCTAGTGATATCAGAAAATAACATGAAGTTTACTGAAAAAGTGAAAAAGAAGATGGATTACATAGCCTTCATGCATCTATAAGACCAGGTTTCTACAATATCTGTATCATGATCCTCTCTAGTACTAAATGCAATAAGAAAATGTAGTGGATACTTGATGGTGCCGACCGCTAACTGTTTGGAACCATTAATCTTGCCTTGTTAAAAGAAGGCATAGGTATGTTAAGCTGTTGCCCCTGTTTTATTGATCTGCAGTGTCTGTGGTCATCATATGTCAAAGATTGAAACAAATATGAGCACATCTTTTGCTGTTTGCAGCTGTTAGGCCCTATACTCTCGTGGAAGAGAGTATATGGCCCATGCTGGTGACCAATAAGATTTGAAAGTCCATCCATCACCTAAACGATCATTCATGCACTAATCAGTGCTTATCTGTTATAGGCTCCCTCCCAGGGTAGAAGGAATGCCTACAAATGGGATGCAGAACAACATAGATTTGGCAAAGGGATGCTCCAGCTAGTATGGTGGAAGCTCCCATGGAATAAAAGCGTGCAGATGAACCTGCCACTTCAAATAAAAGAGTTTCTTACTCACATTACTAAGCGGACCTAGGTCTTCAAGATTTTAACCAGTCTATTCCTATATTGGAAAGTTATCATCTATCAACTACAAATGTTTGTATATTTTTCCATGGTAAATTGCATGTTATCCCATGGAGTAAATTCATGCTAGAAACTGCTAAATGCTCAGTCTGGTTTGCAGATACATTTTTAAGTTCAATAGCAAGTTGACAGTTATCTAGAAGTTGGTTTTTGTTGTGACTTGTAAGATTTATTTGTTTCTGTGTTGTATTAGTCAGTGTTTGATTGAAAATTTGCCATCTGCTTCATCTCAAATCCTGTATTTCTTATATTTTATGAAATACATGGAATCATGACACTTTTGTCTCATCGCCTGTGTGGGTTATATATGCGAAGCTGCAGCAGTTCATATCACATGCAATATTTTTGTGAAAGTTTAGGTTATTTTGTGGTGGCCTCCATTCAAGTTTTAAATTCAATGCTCTATAATTGATTGATAGTTCTTGCTCGTAGTGCATACTAGTGGAATTAAACAACATAGGCATTTGATAAGATTCATATTTTATCTCCACAAATATATTTTGTTAAGGCACATACTTTTTGTTTCAATATTGTTTTCAAATTTTTATCTGGACGTTCAATTCCTTGTTTTAATATTTCTTCTCTTGTTTCTATAGTGGATGGCAATGCCAAGGTTTCTTCATAGATCAGTCTTAAATCCCAGAATGTTACCTCTGGCAACTGCTTTTATGCTCAAATTTTTATCTGCACATTCAATTCCTGGTTTTAATACTTCTTCTCTCTTTTCCATAGTGGATGCCAATGCCGAGGTTTCGTCATAGATCAGTTTAAGATCTCAGAATGTTACCTCTGGCAACTGCTTTTATGCTAATGATGGAATTTGATCTTGATGGATAGTGAGTGGCAGGTGAAAATATTTTGGAGTTGAATTCCATTGTTTGTTTGAGACGATCTTGATGGATAGTGAGTGGTAGGTGAAATATTTTGGAGCTGAATTCCATTTTTTGTTTGAGATTACCTGTAAGTGAACATCAAAATTAGAACCATGTGATGTAAATGCTCCTTATTGGGTAATTAGCTGGGTAGCAATATCACACAATGTAAGGATTAAGATGTCCAAAATCCAAAATTTTGCCACCAAATAAAAGGAAAGGATTGCTTCATTGCTTTTCCTCTCTGGCAAAAATGTCACTTTCAGCATCTACTTTGTGTTGGGAAATCAAAATCATTGTTTCCTGTGGTAAGAATGAATTCAACATTTGAAATAGGATAAAAATTCAGATACTTTTTGACTGTGATGAGCCTCAATCATACAATACTGGAATCAGAATTTATCCCAGTTCAAAGTAACTGGATTTTCAATATGGCATCAGTGAATCTGATTGGTTGTCTTTTCCAGCTCAGTTCATCTTCTACACAATGGCAAAGTCTGGGTATAACTGCCTCAACTTTTTCTTTCTTCATTTATCCCATGTGTCAGGTCTTATTTAGTTCATCCTTGTATTCATTATAGAGTTATCTCTCTTCCATCTTCAATCCTGTCAACTCCAGAGCTTCAAAACAAATGATTGTGCTTTTGTATGGTTTCCTTGCATGTAAAATGCACGGTTTTCAGTTGCTGCTCAACATGTTGGTACCCTGGTTATTTGGTGATCCAAACCGGTGCATTTTCTGGCACATATTAGAAGTGCTACGATGTAGTATTTGTGATTAGTTTGGATCACCGAGATTGCGCCCACAAGCACCTTTAGCTGTGCATTTAATTACTTGGAATTTCACACACAGATACCACATAACTTGAGGCAATCTAACCAACCATTTTTATCATAAATAACTTTCTAAAGAGGAAAATATTATAGTAGATGAGAGTTCGAGATCAGCCAATAGGTTTTCCATTTTGAATAAGAGATTTACACAGAGGTTAAAATACAATATTATGAGAGACCTAGTTGGCATTGAGACCCAAAAATGCATCTAGCAGAATTTCTTTTCTTTGCACAGTACAAACAAAAGATATTGCCAACTATGGACACCGCCAATTGGAAGCCAAATCACTGATACATCTTTGATTGAAAAATCATAACTAATAATAATAAAAAAAAAGCAGCCTGCTGCACGAAGCTCCTGCATATGCGGGGTCCAAGAGAAGAGGCAGACCATAAAGGGTCTATAGTATGCAGCTGTACTTTGCATTTTTACAAGAGGCTGTTTCTACACCTCAAACTTGTGACCTCTTTGTCACACGAAGACAACTTTACTGTTGCGTCAAGGCTCTTCTTCTAAAAATTATGACGAGTGTGGATCGTTATTAGAACCTGAATTTGTCAATGATGCTTTGACTGTACAAACTGCTTCTGCTCACTAATTGCAGTGGGTCGACCATATGAAGACAGGGTGAAGGGAATAAGACTAAGTCTTGAGGCACAACAAGTAGTTCTCTTCCACTGAATGAGGCATGTCCATATCAACCGTCTGGGAGTACCCGCAGCATTAGCCAATAATGTCTACAAGTGGTGAAAAACAAGCTCTTTGTTCAAATTCCAGAAGATACGTCATTTATACCTGGAAGCCTATCTTTGCATACAGTTGCTGAGCCGATATGTTATCTTTGTTAACATGTACAAATATCTGATCAACACCTGCTTGATGAACATCAAGTTCAGCAGGCATGCTTCCAGTTGCACACAAAAAACTATGCTATGTTTTTGAGATCATACCAGATGATTTGGCCGCTTCAATAGCCAAATGCAGCATGTTGCTTGCAATTCCCTGACGCCGTGCAAATTTGGCCACACATAAGTTTGAAACATAAGCATACCTTTGTGGATCTTTCCTATGAATGGAGAATGTTGAGGCCATCGGATGTTCCTATTAGAGGAATTGGATGATCTGTTAACAAACAGGAAATCACAAATTTTAACAGATGTATGAAATCCAAGTATTTGACATGGCCATGCCGTACCCCAGGAAAGGTCTCTCCATGCAACAGATTGCGAATGGTAACATCTAGAGTTCCAACTATACTTTTCAATACCGTACGCTTGACATTCTTTGCTTCCTTCTTAACCTGATATTTTGGACAGCAAATAGATAAAGGAGATCAACTACTGAGATTTATCAGCAAAGGAAATTCTGGCCAAGTTATTGTGAAGAGAAATCATAATTGTCTTACATAAATTGTCGTATGCATGACTGCCTATGAATGTAGATTATTGTTTGGAAATGGTATCTGTATTGGAAGTTTTATCTATCCAAACATCAAGATTGAAGTCTCAAGTTCAACACTAAACATACTACCATGGCCAGAGGTAAGTTTTCTATTCCAAAATTAACAGTTGTAATCAGAACCTCTCTCTTGTGTGATGATAGTAGTTGTTACTCCTTTGTTGAAAATCACGTCTTCAATCATGCTTGACGTTAATCTCTGATTAATGGTTGCAGTTTCCTGTAATGAAGTGAACACACCAAAAGTCTGATACACAATGATACCACTCATTCTATATGCATTAGAAACATGGCACAAGAAGCAGATTGATCACGTAATGAACTTTAGACTTTAGCTTGGTTTAGACATAGCTGAAAACTTTGGGTTGATTCACAAATCACAAGAACCTATTTCTAACATACTAGGAGAAGAAGAAGAATGATGTTGAATCTTTCTGCAATAAGCAAGCAAGTAGTTGTGATTAATCCTTCCTTCACATGCCCATAAAGATACTTGAACGAGCAAAGCGTCCTTCCAATCTTACAAATACTTTATGTTATTGCACTTGTATGAATGTGAATGTGTAGTTACATCCACATATCAATATGGTGCACATGTTCCATGCAGGAAAATTCTTACATACAACCAGTGACAACAATTCCAGCTTAGTACCAGTTTAGAGATCATTAGTTTTGCTAAAGATATGGATTGGTAATGTTTTATCTGGAAAAGTGAATTTTGTCCATAGAAAGCTTCCATTTTATTTGCAAACAGATTCACAAATTAAATGTGTATAGAACCAAAACATCCTTGGTACGCTTCACTGTCCTAATGTTCTATAGCTGCTATCTTGCTTTCTTTCCAAGACACTTGTCTGGGGAGTGGTATTAACTATCCGTCTTCTCAACTTAGAAGGCATGCCATTGATGAACAACTGATGGTTTGCTATTTTCTCTTTAACCACTCACTCAGAAAAATAGATTTTCCTATACAGATCTACAGACAGGGAAGCACATTGTTGTGCCTAATATGTAGCTCTCTGTGATATGTTAGCTCACAATCATATGGTGGATCCAACATCAGCTTGATGACAGTTTGCTATAACCACTCAATAAATTAAATAGCATCTTAACAAAATCAGATTGCTGAGTTTACTTCTCTTTTCCATAATGAAAGTCCGGAGCAAATAATTTTCCATAAAGCACAAGATGAAACGTTGGAAGAGAAGTGGAAGTTGAAGCAACTATGGGCTGTAACTTCTGCTGCAGAGCCTCAAGAATTGTCACTAAAATCCTTTTCCATTTTAACTGAGCTGATTCACTTTTATCTGAGAAGTTGAATATCTTTTGGTAAACAAGTATTTGAGAACTTGAACACCAATGTATCTGGAGGCATGTTTCGTTGGTCATAACAGTTGCATCAATAGGTTGGATCTAAGAATGATTTCACGAAGGTCAGCGTGTAACTTATTTTGTACCGTAACAATGCAAGATGACTTCTCTGCGAGCTGCCCACCACATCGCCTCTTTAGCGCACTGAATTCCTGAGAAGAAAGAAGGAAAACTAAGAACTACTAGCAGGATCATGAATGATCTGAATATTTAAATTGCCAAAACAAGCTATATCTGCATTCCTCTGTTCTGTAGCATGTGATAAAGTGGTAGCAATTTATGACAGCTTGCTAAAAACTATCTATGACCATTTGCAAGAGAAATGCTGTATGGGACTCCCATTAAGGTCCACGGCATCATAGCAAAGGATCACACAATTTTGTCAACCAATGTAGAAATCTTACTTGATCTGCAAATTTCTTCTTGTAGCTTTCTGCATAACTGTATCAATAAACCAATACCAAAATTAGGACCCCCCTGTTGAATGCAAAAATTCATGAAATCCAGTTTTGATTTCTGAGACAGGGAAATGGTAACATTGCTACCAATAATACTAACCGATTTGCTGGTTGATCCTCCCAATGAGTTTCTGCCCTCAACCATGCTGCTGTCTAGCGTGAAACAGAACACCAAAAAGTGCAGAGTGATCAAGATACAGGAAATACTGATTCAACTTGAGGTATGAACGGTGAAAAAATGGAAATGGCCGAGATAACTGCAACAGTAACTCACCCAGTATTCTTCATCCAGTATTGCCTCTCTCGCAACAAAAGATCCGAATATCCTTTTATGCCTATATTCATACTCTTGATCTGACGGCTGCAGTCTGTCAAACCGGAGATCAGACGGTTTTGAAGTATCGGGCTTAGCAACCGATGACATCTGAAGCCCCCCTGAGCTGGCTTCCTTTTCCTGTGGATTGGAGGAGGCAGAAACACTTTTCCTGTGCAAGTACAATTTCAGACAATAAATCAAATGCTATGTTGGAACAAAGAACAATTCACTGACGAATGTGGATTGATAAAATGTCTTTGCTAGCCTAATCTATGCCTTTCAGTTGTCTATTTGCATCTTTATCAGAATTTTTACACACGGAATGTCAAAAACATTGGCATGTTTCTAACTTAAATAGTGGTTTAGAACATATCGGCCATGAAGCTGAAAGGGATCACCATGAGATTGCAGTCATAGGTGAGAGAATTAAGTAAACTCAAATCCGAGCTTCATTCCTTGGATAATGAAAAATATACCAAAAATCCTGAAGCAAAGGCTGAAGAGCTAAAAAACATAAACCAAATATATATTCTTTTGAATAAACAGTAACCAAATCGCGTGGATTACTCCTGTACCTGAAACCCATAAATTGAGATTCCAGTCCTTCCCGACTCAGAGGAGGAGGGAACAAATCAAATTCGTAAAGCAGACTCAAAAACATAAAACCCACTTGAAAACACTCCATAATAACAAACGAAATCCGAAATGAAATCATTCAAAGCAAATCCAGGCTCCTTATCCTGCAAACTAACGTTTGAATTCTTTCTCCTGATTCAGAGAAATAGAAAATTAAATAGAAAATAAAAAACAAATTCACGAGACAGAGATGCAGAAGAGAAACCAAGTCATTCAAACAGAAGACGGGTATAGAAGATAACTCACATGGAAAAAGTAATGGAGTTTCTGTGAAATTGTCGTCCATTTCCACCTCCTCCACTGATGGAAAGTCTTGGCAAATCGGTCTTCTGAGAGGTAATCGTCGACATTGAAGCTTCTTCTGGAAAGGAAGCTTGAAGGTGAGGATAACAAAGCCACAATGGCGTCTGGAAGCGGTTTTGTAGGCGCCCACAAGAAGATATACGTCAAGATTATAGTTTGATTCCTGCAACTTGAAGAAGCTGAGTTGTGTGACCACGTCGCCGGGAAGAAAATCAATAAAAGATTAGACGTGGAAAGCCGGATAAAGTAAAGACAAGAAGAAACGTAATAGCAGGAATATCACAACGGCTAGCTTTCTGTTGTGGAGGGACGGTGCATGTCTTAATTGATGGTCCGACATGCAACACGTTTTATCATTTGATTTGGTACTCTGCCAAGCTGCTGCCAAATCCGAATTCATTCTGTGGGCTGAGTTGGGTTGGAAAATCATGTGGATATGTCTCTAAGCTTCATTCCATCAGTGCAGGTTGAATGACAGTCACAAGTGTTGGGTCCACAATGGAACGAGACATGGGAAGAAAGAACATGCATAAACCGCCGGTCATGTGATTGGACGTTCAACAATTTTGGATCATTGCAAGGCTGCAGGATGCTTTCTCCTTGGTGCAACAAACGAACCCAGGAGGGAACCGCCAGGATCCATCACTTCACCGGTTAGGTCTGCCAGGATACAGTAAATAGATTTACAGAGGGGGGATTCTCTTCAAGCTTTATGTAGTGCCCAGGATGTGGACCTTCCATGACATATCATGTGTTGAAAATACCGCCATTAATAATAAAAAATGTCGAGCAATTAACATTTGATTTTCCTCTTTTCAGACAAGATTTTCAATGTGACACTTTACATCAGTAGGTTCCGGCTTTGTGCTGAAAATCTCCTCCGCTGCATCATCCTAATCTTTACTGTTTAAGGTGTAAATGGTTCAGATGAATGGTTGGGTTCATTATAACTTCTAAGACATGACCTGTCTATCACAGGCCATTACAGATGAATCGTTCAGACCCATCAAAAGACTAGTGTAAATTTGTCTTATATTGGTTAGCCGACCATGACAGAGAAACATTTTAAAAGTTTTGTTGGTCGATGATCCGTGTTGTTGCCCTGATTAATGAGTTGGATATATCACCTTTGTGAGCTGGGATGTCTGCATCAACTTCCCTATTTATTCCTAACTGCAAGTCTTCTTTCCTGGTCTAGGTGAGGAGTATGCAATCCAGATCCAAAAAAATAGTAATGGCATGACAAGCTAGCTATGCCAGCCAGTGGATATCTCTTTATCCAATCTCGGGGTTCTTTTCACGGCAAAATGTTCAACGTACTTGGCTTGCCTTCTCTTCCAAGTATGACCGTAGGATGTTTTATTGCCCCTCAATTATTGCACACCCTCAATCATTGTTTGCTGTATTTGTGTATGAAAAACAGGCCAGTGAGGTCCCAAAGAAACCTTTTTAACCACTAGCAGTGTCACTATTAAAATGAAGGGGAGCCTTGGCGCAATGGTAGAGTTGTGGTTGTGTGACCTTAAGGTCATGGGTTCAAGGCATGTAAACAGTCTCTTACAAAATAGAAGGTACTATTGACCCTTGTGGTCCATCCCTTTCTTAGACCCTGCATGCACAGGAGCTTTGTTTACCGGGGCTGGCTTTTAGTGTAACTGTTAAAATCGAAATGCCACAGTGCTTGAGCACCTGGGGAATATAGTGCTGGAAGAAAGTTTGATCCCCATCTATTGATGATCTGTGTATCCAAGTAGACCCTGCTATGGATTGCATGGGATCTCAAAGTAGTACTCCTTCATAACTTCCATCACTCCTCCATTGGAGAGGCTTTCAAGATAAGTGTGGATACCGGGCACCACGAGAAAGGCCCTTATTTGGCCACTGCGTTAGAAGGTATTTGCTGAACTGTTGGCTTATTGTTATCCATTTCGAAGGCACAATTCTAGCATTCTTTCTTTCTTTTGTGCCAATTTAACATTCTTTGGACAGATTATTTATGCCTGTGAGTGGCTTGGATAATCAAACAAGTTGGTTATATATGTTGAAAACTGTCATATAAACGCCTGCTTAAACATTAACTTATTGAGGAATGCTCCAGTAGGGTGCAGAGCGGCCTCGCTCTAAGTATAATCAGATGAATGGGCCTAGATTAACCAACGGTGGGAACCAGCATGTAAGCAACTCGTATAACATATATCAAGGAGGAAGACAACCGGAACGTTAGAAAAAATGTTGGGTGAAAGAGTGCACTGGATCAAGCTCTCACTCGAGAAAGCTTTGGGCCGACTCTAGCTAGCTAGCAGAAGCACGAGGGCAAAGAACTACATCTGGTAAGATTTAGTTTTAATGTGGAGAGTGTTCCTCACAGAAAAGACAATAGGATGCAATGGACCACCGTTTGTAGGAAAACCTGGGGCGAGAAGCAACTGGCTGGTGGTCACCCATTTTGATAAAGATATTATGGTTAGACTCTCGATGTCACAGACGTAGAAAAATAAGTCTCTTGCCTTGCAAGGGAAGGCTGTCCTCGCCAAATTCTGCAGTCATCTTGGTGGGGTGGCTGTTTCACCTTGGGCGATTCAGAGTCACTCGTAGTTATATGGGTGAAGGACCAAGTTTTGAGGGTGTCTTTTGTCCTTCTGCTGCCATTCCAATTATTATGTTTTTGCAGTGAAACTTAGACGGGCATACTGCATGCCATTGTTTAAAAACTCAGATGCTACAGATTCTAGTTTTCCATGCAGTTGAGTGATCCTACCACTGATCCAGTAAAAACATAATTATATAATTATATAAATAGTAAAAAATCTTTAACCAATAACAACATGAACCTACAAAATAAGGATTTGGATTTCTCGCCTCAAACAAGAATAGATATTTGTATAATACATAGACAAAAGATTATGAAAACATAATTGGATAAAAGAAGAAGAAGAAAATTTCCTTGATATTGAGATTCTGAGAATAGTACATAATTTATAAGCATTATATATGTACATTTCAATAATCAAACAAAATTAAACTAACACCAACAAAATATTTTAAAAAACCACAAGCTAGAAAATTTTAAAATACCATTAGTTTTCATCTTTGAAAACTACGAGAGGAAGAAAGATATTTTTGGCAGCAATATGTTGGTGAGGAAGAAGATTCTATGGGTGTGTTTTTTGGCTAGAAGATGAGAGGTTTTTGAATTATTTAATAAGCTAACTTTCAATATATTTTGCCATATCCTAGATTAGGAAGCGTCGATGGAATTGAAAGTCTAGCTAACATTTAATTCAGTATTAAAATATTTATATTTTCAATAAAATTAAGATTTTAACTTAAAACTTTAAAACTTATCTAGTTAGTGAGAAACTTTTCACTCTTTCCAAAAGCTCACGTGTGTTTTTTTATCAGACTCGCCTAATCTACCGAGTCAAATTCATGATGACATCATCTGAGTTTTTTGGTCGATTCGACCAGGTTTTCTATCGAACTGATCTGAATCGGTCTATCCCCAAGTTGAAACAACTAGTTTTTAAACCATGCTCCATGCACAGCCTCGAAACCTGGTCAGCAAATAAGAGATTGGTTGCACCACTACGCTGGAAGAAATTGCTTCAGCTACATTTACATTTGATTTAATATGTAGTATTCCAAAATTACATGTGGATTAAATGACCGTAGTATATAGAAGGATGCTAATTCTTCAGAATGGAAATAAAAAAGGGGCAGCCCCCGGTGCACAAAGCTCCCGCCTATGTAGGGTTTAGGGAAGGGGCAGACCACATAGGCCTAAAGTAGGCAGCCTTACCTTACATTTTGCAAGAGGCTGTTTTCACACTTTAAACCCATGACCTTAAGGTTACACGACGATAACTTTTACCGTTGAACCAAGGCTCCCCTTCTTTCTTGAGAATGGAAATGAGGCTAAATTTTTTTGTATGAGTAATGGCACTTATTCAATGACTAAAAAACCTTTTTTTTGGTGCTGGAATTATCCAATCATATTATTTTTGGCTAATGAGATATCAAATAGCAGGCAAATCAGATGAACTGGCCAAATCAATAGAGGTTGGCCCCTCCATGTAAAAGTGGGCAGACACATTTTGACTTCCAGTGAGGTAGCGACCAATGACACTTCTCTTTGCCACCACGACTTGTGAGGATTACTAATTAGTACAAGCAAACTGCTTAGCGTACATTATTTGCTAGTGTCAATTGCGGGTTTCCCCAACATGAAACAACTACCACTTTATGGGCACGAGTGGCGAGTTGTATGTGGCAATCGGGCTCCTGCGATATTAATTTAATGTGGCGTTAACTTATTTGGACCTGCTGGTAAAGGGCAGCCTCATGCACGAAGCTCCCACGTGTATGCAGAGTCGAGGAAAGAAACGAACCACAAGGGTCAATAGTATGCAGCCTTATTTTGTATTTTACAAGAGGCTGTTTTTATGCCTTGAACTCATGATCTTAAGGCTACACATGACAACTCTACCGTCGCGTTAAGGCTTCTCTTCTATTTGGACCTGCTGGTAAAGCCAGTAAAACAAGAAACTCGCATGGATGAGCTAAACCTGAGGAAGAGATTGAAGTAGGTCAGTGCTTCTGGCATGCATTGGGAGATCGATCCAGCTGGTTTTATTGATCTCTTGTAAGGCATGGATAACAAGTTGAGAATCACCATAAGCCATACATTATGTAATAAGCTAGCCTGTAAATTATGCTGTCCACTTGGCTCATTGTTAGATTATTCGTCTATATACAAACAGAAAGTAGCATCTTCTTTAGAGGGGTCTGTGCCGCAGAACTAGGAGGACATGGGACTATTATCAAACCATTTCAGCATTCAAAGCAAAGGTTCTATTCACTTGGAAACCACTCACCCAGGTCATTTCAAGTTGAACTTGGATTGGTTTGCTTTTGGCAACTCAGAACCTTCACTTGGGGGTGCTTGTGTTGATACATCCATTATGGAGGGATCAAGGTGTTACATCCTAGGTTTTATAAACCTTTTTCCCAAATTCACAATAGTAATAATAATACATTTAAAATAAAGTAGGTGGGATTCATGAAAGTAAAAACTCATAATTAATAAATTTTTCATAGCGTTGAAGGAAATACTAGAAAGAAAAATCCCGAGAGTCATCCACATCCCAAACACTATGAGGATTATAAAAATTTAATTTCTATACTCTGAGCATGCTCAATTTAAAATTACGACAAATCATACACAATCATGAAAAGACAACAATGCGAATAATATGTCTCCATTCCCCCAAGATTTTATCCATGATTACTACATCATACCCATGTGTGCATGTAAATATATACTATACAAAGTGTGGGTCCAATCTATCCAAAATGACAACATACATGTACAGCCCAAGGAGTCTCAACACAAGTCCAGGAGACATACGCTAATTGGTCTCTGATGTACAAAAAAGTAGATCGTCCTCGAGGTCTTTGCTTAGTCAACGCTATTCTACCTGCATACCCTTAGCGCTATCGCACTCCAAATCTGAGACAATGCAATATCAAAACAAAACATCATGACATGCAAGGCATGATTAAAACATGGATGAGCATCTATCAAAAGCAATAAGAATCCATATCCACATCGAAATATAATGCACGTCATGATAAAACAAGGCACCATACAAAAACAAACCCTAAGAGTGTTCCACAACACTCAATCACCAGTAATGAGTGCTCATACTAATCTTGGGTCCCTCCTGTGCAGCCTACATCAACCCTTGGAGTCACTCGCGGCCTAGAACAAGCTTACTCCGATTCACCCCACATATAAATACCATATGAGCATATAGAATAACAGTATGGGCTACTATACTGTAGTGGCAACTACACAGGATCTAAACCACTGTTGCTCCCCATCGACACCGAAAGGGGAGACTTTCTCCATCCTCATGGGGGAATGAACTCATAAGGGAGACTACCCATGATACCCTCACTTACGTACCTAGCTCTGTACCACTCAAGGGCAGTGTCTAAACATCATTATCATCACAAAGTTAGAGAGCAGGTGGCCAATCCTACAACCCTCTTAACATAGTATTCATTAGGTAGAAGTACCCATCATAAAGTAGCAAAACATGTTATAAATCATGGAAAACTCTCAAGTGAAATAGACCTCAATAGGCTGAATCAAAATATATGATAAAGTATAAACCATCACATATGAAAACATGGATAATCGTATAATCAATTGTCGTGCTATAAAAAGTGAAGTAATAAACACGTTTTAATAAGCATGATGGGGTGTACAATACATGCCTCAAAAATTTTTAAGTGAGAAGTTATGATCATGAAATCAAGGAAGATTCTGAATGTAATCATTTACCTTGAAAGACACAATGCTCCAATTAGGCATGTAGATAATGTCACATCTGTCGTGCGCTATGACGTATCTGTCACATCACAAATTATTCATCACTCGGTGTTCTCACATCTCAAGATAAATAAAGCTAAGTGATAACTTCATTTATCTAGCCATTAATCTTAGATCAACAGCCTAAATTGTCTGATTAACCCTCTATTGGGTCAATTTTGCATTAGACGTAGGTTTTCCTAACATCTAGATAAACATTCGTGTTCTTTAATTATCAATCTATGCCAAGATTCACTTAATTTATGTCTCTTAATCAATGAAGGGTCAGTCCGTAATATCTCGTGAAGTTTGGAGATAATCTAATTATTGGATCGCTCCATAACACTCATAATTAACATCTGATCATCAGTTTTAACTAATTTTATCATGATCTCTCTAATATCAGTGTTTATTTAGTGATTTATGCATGTCTCTATGATTATACCTCGATCTAACGGTTAGATCGCTCTCTGTTCAGCCAATCACAAGGTACCTAATCAGATGAATTGTCAAGATCACTTTTCTTGACAATCACATGCGATCTGCTTTGCTAATCTCCTAGATCATCTCATATTTAGTGTATATAATCAAGTTCTAAGGCTTGATCATCCATCAGATGTGTCAAGCCCTTATTACTCTATTGTCCGATTGGACGGTTTAGGTTTTTTGATCAATTTCAATATAGATTCTCCCATTTGTGCCATATCCTAGCTATTTCAATGCTTTAAAACCCATCTGTGGTGTCTGATTGTTGATCAGGCATAGCAAGTTTGTTGTATGAACAATACTCGATCGGATAGTTGAGATTGTCCGATTGATTTTCATCCTAGATCGACGATCTCAATAGATTTTAGGCTTCATCAAGAACGAACTTACTTAATTCTAGGTTTGGATTAAGGAATGGTTGATTAGATCGTCCTTAAATCTAGATGTAGCATAAAAACACATGAATTTAGCAAAATACAACAAATTGGGAATATGGCTTCATAGATCCTACATTCAGAGCAGGTTTTTGTGCTTCCTACACCCTTAGATGGTCTGGATCAATGCTGATTTCAGGCGAAATCCTCCGATCCACGTCGCGCACACTGTTCCCCTCAAATCGACAGTCAAGATGATCTTTGATCTCCCAATCACCTTGGGGTTTTGGTTCATCCCTTCGTAAGGAGTGGAATGATGGGCTCAGTCGGCTCAGATCACTGATCTGAGTCCTCGTCTTCTCCAATGACTGGTTTTTCTAGGCGTACTATTTTTGCTTTGATTTGGTGTTGATTCTTGTCCGATCACAATGAAACAAAAGGGCTTTTGATCGTGCCCATGAGTAGATTAAGACAGACGGTTGGATTGGAGATCAAAGCTGTCAATGTTGTCGGCAAACTTTATTTCTCCAATTAGCCTGAAGCCCTTAAAACTTGTGTTTGTTTCTCCGATGAGCTCTCTCTCTCTCTCTCTCTCTCTCTCTCTCTCTCTCTCTCTCTCTCTCTTTGTTCCTTTCCTGGTTTGTCGGGTGTGGAGACCTGAGTTTGTGTCACTTAAGTGAGGGGGTGCCGATATCAATCTAGCCCCCTCCTTTAATAATACATTTTACCTTTTCTTTTTCTTTTTTTTTTTTGGAATGTTACCCAAGGTGATTCCAAGGATGCACTAGGAAGCCCCGGTGCAATAAGTTGTTGCCTATACAGGGTCTGAAGAAGGGGCAGACTACAAGGATCTATAGTACGCAGCCTGATCTTTTATTTTTGTAGACAACTGTTTCCACGCTTTAAAACCATGACCTTAAGGTCATACAACAACAACTTTACGGCTGTGCCAACCTTCCTTCGAAGAATGCACTACTTAAACCAAATATTTTTGCCGACGAAAGCAGATTCTCCATGGAGGTCCATTTATCAGTCTGCAACTATTGAAAACTGGCTAGTCAATCACAGAGTTACTTCTATTTCTTCATTCTGATTTGGCTGTACTTGACCCCATTGCTCACGCTGTAGGCATCCTTCTCCTGATCAAACACAAACATTTAAAAGAAAAGAAGAAAAATTGATCCAAATGGTTCACAGTTGTAGAGAGGTCAATCGAGCTGCAAACCTCCCAGCAACAAAAAGCACGCAAGGACAGGATCAGTAGAGATACCGCCCTCATTTTTGGGGTCTCGTGTGCCGCCTATGTGAAAAGGTTCCGTCTGAAGTTCTGTGCAAATACTAATGACTCAGTCTGTAGATGAAACTGGTGAAATTATGGTTTTTTGGTTGATCAAACAGTCCCAGAGTCTCTGATCTATTTCTTCAGCCCAAGATAAAAATGAACGATTGGAAGGCAGCCTGTATGCATGTAGATCTGACTACCCTGACTGCCTCCAAATAGTATGTAATCTTTTCCATCAAATAATCTCGACCACTATATTTCCTATAGTGAGAAGTGGACGGCTCAGAAAAATAGTCATAAGATCTTAACCAATTAAATTAAACGATAGAAGCCATCTAACAGCATTGGACCTTAGGCAGCACCTATCTAGATGTGGCCTGGAATACGAATTAATGGTTTGCATACCAGCCATTCAGACTCACATGGTTGAGTGTCCCGCTGGATCGGATGGCACTATCAGCGTGGTTGGTGTACATTTTAAGAAACACACTGCTGGCTGCTTTACAGCCGCTTTGTAGGTCTATAAAAGGGTACGTCCACGTTCCAAGCTTATGTGCCAGCTTGTTGACCACAAAGGATATATACTACTCAGTCTTACTTTGTATTTTTGCAAGAGACAATTTTCATGAGACCCAATAACTTAATTGTTACGCCAAAGCTCTCCTTCTGATACAAAGATAAAGACCATTAGACACTGATTATGAGGATTCAGGACATAGTCCCGTAGAGAGATGGAGTCATTTGGTTGGAAGACGACTTGGGAGATGTTTCTTGATGAGCAGCTGTACAAGTTTCTGCATCGGTGGATGAAGAGTTGCGAAAATAAAAAATTTTAGTTGACCATTTTCTTAGAAAAAAGATACTTTTTTTTTTTCCATTCGAGAAACGACAAGCACAGCTATAAGTATCAGCTCTATTTGTTTGTGGACCATCCCTGATAGCTTAGAGAACTAGCGACCCATTAAATTTACCTTCAATTTATTGAATATTAGGAATATCCAAGTCGGATGATCTCTATGGTCAATTGGATGGATGGTCAAGATCGATCGGCCAAAGGTGGAGCTCAATTTGCAACGACCAGCTTTCCTCATTGTATAGCATTTTCAACCACTGAATCTAGAGCATTGGAGAGCCATTTAATAGATATTCATCTTGACGGCTAGAATTACATTTCCAATGTAACTCGGGACCACCAGCACCAAGTAGGTAATCCAAATGGGACCCATCGCAATCACTAGGCAATCTAAGCAGATCAAGATGGGAAACGGGTCGCCATCCACATCGACGGCAGTTGCAATTTGCAAAGAGACATTGCCGTGATCTCATCGCGTTCTCCATTTGTTCGTATGATAAGCCTGGCCCACCTCTTTTGCCCACGCTGAAGTTTTCCCAAGCCACGAAGGGCATTTATGGGATTTCAGACAACGATAAAGGTACGGATTTACGCCCCCCACTTTACAACGGCACCTTCCATTTCCAACGCATTAACTAACGTTCTGTTTACGCAGCCCGCCATGGTATATCTCGTAATTTTCTGAGAAACAAGAGGCATTTAATCAACTCCACATCCCGAGCTGACCCGAGTACAATTTCAAGTAAAGCAAGAGTTTGGAAGACGCCAGCTGCAGCAATGAAGATCGCCGTCTCGTTGTTTCTCGTCGCTTCTCTGCTTCTCGTTTCAGATGCAGCGGACAGCAAAGGTAAAGATTTTCTCTTTTCCTCCTGCAAATCTGTTTCTTTTCTCCTTTTCCATTTCGGATCTTCTCTGCATTTCATTTCCCTGGTTGTAGCAAGAAAATCTGCTCTGGATCTGCTTTAGGACTCTTCTTTTGCTGGAAAATCTCCAATGCCAATCGTAAGACTTCGATAGATTGTTGGGTAGAGTACTGCATTGTCTGTTTGTCAATCTATTAGTTCAAATTTGAGGGTGGAGGTGTTCAGGTGTGGATTTGTGGATTTTAATGGTTTGCATCAGTTGGGATTTAGTTTTGATTGGTGATAAGGGAAGTTTGAGGTAATGGAAGGTAAAAGGAACTGGGTTCTGCTTTTTCTGTAGCTGGATTTTAGAGGTCGACATAATTTTATGTTTTTCTGTGTTTTTCATTTTCAGATGCGGATAGTGCGTTTGGTAGAGAAACCTAGAGCTCACAAACTGAACTTGCTGTTGTTTTTGGTAGATTTTATTACTGTTGTGGAGAAACGAAACTTGGTAGGCCACAAATGAACTCTTTCTACCAGGCATTTTAACTATCAAGTGATGGTTTCTGGTTTTATAGAGATGTCGAACGAGCAGGAATGCATGGGCCAGGAGAAAAATATGGGAGAGAATTGTGTGCTTTGTTTTATTACTATAAAAATGAGGTATTATGATCGGACATAGACTAGGATGTGCAAAATGAAAATTTCCCTTAATTAAGTTCAAATGACATTGCTAACACTTCCTTTCAAGATGAAACATTTTTTTCCTGTCGATCAATTAGTTGAGAGTTCATTAATACATCAGAAACTTGATCTCTAATGAGAAATGTGTGACGGCATTACCTCAACATTCTTCACTCTTCTACCGAGAATGCAATCAATTTCTATGTGTTCAGTTTTGGTGGGGAAAATAGGGTTCTATGGCATTTTACTAATACTCTTGTTTTCTTGAAAATGAGCATATGTATCAGATCGGAGATGAAGTTCCTGTGGTAGGTGCCCATTGTAAGTTAGTTGAGCTGCAATCAATAGGTGAGATGGCATGTTTTCCCAGTTAGTCACTTTTATTGAGGTTTTGAGGAAGTTAGAATCAAGGTTATGGGAACTGATACTCCTGTACTGGTATCTATCTTTCTTCAAATTAAATGATCAGGGGACTTAAGTGCTTGGAACCTAGACCAAGAGTCAAAAAGTACAAATCCGGAGCTCTTCCCACCACCCCCCATGCAATACTTCCCATAATCCTTCAGACCATAAAAGTACACCATACATGGAAAATAAAATGACTAAATGATTTCTCTTGAGAACTACACCACCATTCTTCCTTCTTTCCCTAATAAAAAGTACAGGATTAGTCAACTTGTTTCATCCAAGAGTGCTTATGGTTACAGAAGCGGGCCAAGAGTAGGTGACTAAATAAATTTTCCCTCTTAACTTTTTACATTCATGCTCCTTTCTCCGCTAAGGAAGCCAATATGGCATAAATTTGGTAAAAATTTGGTGCTGGAGAAAGAATGATTCACCAAGATGCAGATTATCATAGTATTGGACAAGGAAAGAATATGTAGCTAACTTTTTTCTTCAGAATTCCACAGCCACTCATCCTTTTTTCTGTAGTTACGAAGTACGAACACAGAACTTAGGCAAAGAAGGGGTGTAGAGGAAATGATGATTCATTTAGGCTTCATTTGGATGCTGTCTTTCTATTATTAGAAGAAAGAGAAAATATGGTGAGAAATGCATTTAGATACCTCTCTTGTTTCTCTAGTTTTTACATCAGCTGATACTGAAAGAACTACAAACGTGAGGAGAAAGTACATTTGAAGAAGCTAGGAAACCAACCTTTTCTTTTTACCTCCTCTTTTGAGACTCAGACAGTCAGGCTCACCTCTCTTCTAAGAGTGCTGATGCTTGCACCATCTTACTAAGAGCTAGGTGATTAGCCAAGGAGACACCGGACAATGAATCCTCAGAATGCTAGAAAGCATAGAGGGGCTGGCTACGTGAACAAAGACAACTTTTTTCTAGATTGACCTTTTTCTTTCCTCAAAAACAGTTTGAAAGAGTAAGGAAGCATGGAGAGAAGCCTGCTTAGTTTCTTTAATCTTTTTGGTACATTCGTGGCCCTCAGGAACATGTCACTTCTAGAAAATCAATGACATAGCCAGATTTTGTAGGAGAGCTTCTAGGATGATATGGAGTTGTCCCTCAGAGAAACGCTCAAGTATATATCATCCAAATCCTGTTCTAGAACTGAGAATGTATGTCTCAATACAATTTCTGAATAATAATATATAAAAAAATGTTAAGCTTCCCATTTCCTGAGAGTGATGCTTTTTAGTGCTTCCAAACTATCCAAGTTCCTGGACTATCTCAAGAGAGACTCAACTGTATTCCCTGAGCCCCAAAGCAAATTTATGTAGCTTTGATATTGTAGCTTTGACAGCTGTAATCAGCATTTGATGAAATCAAGCCTTAGGTATCTAATATATAGCTTCCCTTTTCGCATTTGTGGAAATTTTAGCAGGGATACTGTGATATGTTGATAAGTTCTATCATTGAGCAAGAC
Source organism: Warburgia ugandensis (assembly GCA_035236585.1). Classification (NCBI taxonomy): domain Eukaryota; kingdom Viridiplantae; phylum Streptophyta; class Magnoliopsida; order Canellales; family Canellaceae; genus Warburgia; species Warburgia ugandensis. Next base: position 15,437,289 of record CP141126.1, read on the forward strand.
TATAAAAGCTTACCACATCAACTATTTGGCTGAGTTGTTATGTAATTAAACTGTGCTGAAAATTAATCCATTACAGTATGCTATTCTAGAAAGCCTAACATACAACACTAGTTTTAACAAATGCATTAATCAATATTACAGATATCCTCTAGCACTTTGTGTACTGCAACTATAGTTGCACTTTACTTATTGGCATTCTGAAGTACTAGCAGTTAATTACTTTTTTACTAGAACAAGAAAAGGATGGTATTAGTATCATGCAGTGCTGGACATTAAAAAAAAATAGTATTTTGTAGCGCTGTTATATTATTATTATTATTATTATTATTATTATTTTACTGCTTTATATGATAGTTAACTTCGATAAGAACCCATAAAGAAAGGCCAAAAGCCCTGTGTGATGAATTTCGCACCAAGTTTTATCTTCCAACTTCAAATGTTTCCAACTCTGCAGTCTGTGTCCTGCATTACAGATGATATAACTAGTAAAGTACCATACAGTTCTAATTTACTCTACTGCTTTATATTTTATCGGAAGATATTGAAGCTCTTTTCTTGAGAAGAAGAAGAATGCTATACTTCAATAGTTCATAGTTCCGAAGGAGTTTGTTCCAGTGATGTGAACAGCCCACTTTGATGATACCAGGACTTGTGCATTCCATTCTATCAAAATGCAACTATTAAGCATGCCTCGGCCATCCAATTGTTTTTGTACTTTTTTGGAAACCTATTTGGTAAGATGGCGCTTTCATATTTCGTCATTTTCGTATCCTATTTTCTTTGTGATCTTGAGTACTTTGAGATTTAAACAGGAAAGAGAATAAAATGAATCACCCTTGGCAATTCTGACTAAATCAAAATATAAGCGTGTATGATCATGTTCAGTAATCCTTTTGAGCTACCATGTAAGATGGCAAATAGTTGTATAAATGGAACTAAACCTACCTGTTTGTTTCTTTATCGTGTGACAAATTAAACTTTCCAATGTTGGTGGAAAAAACACAGATAACCCAGCCGATGAGCTCGTAGCTGCCATAAACAGCAATCGAACTGCCCACAAATCATCCTCCCTAGTTGACAACCCAGGCCTGGGCTGCATTGCCTTACAGTACGTAAAAGCCTACCAAGGACAGTGTGATGAGGTGGACAAGGACAAGAAACCACCTGATGCTGAATTTGCAGAGACCTTTGCACCCAACTGCGGCGTCCAGGTGTCAACTCTTGCACCAATCACAGGGCGGTTCCTTGGGTGCCAGTCACGTTATGTTGGTCCCTCTGAAGCCTTCTCCGATATTCTGATTCAGAGCAAAAGGAGCTTGGATATACTGTACAGTAAGAATCACACACAGGTTGGAGCTGGCGTGAGTGGCTCTGACGGTGGAGCACCATATTTCTGGTGTGTACTATTGAGCGGTGGTGCCCCAAACAGTACTTTTGTGTTGCAGGATGGTGCGGCAAAGATACAACGGCCTGGATGCTTCAGTGGTACCAATGACGATTGCAGTGGTGCTGATGGGTCCAATAGGCATTTACCATGGACAACTGCTGCAGGGATTCTGATTGGCATGGCTTTTGCTGTTGGGTTGTGAGTGTGCTGCATGTTTTTCTGCGTCTAATTCTGCTTGGGTTGTTGTTTTGAATTGGCTTACCGCCGGCCTTGTTATTCATTTGTAGCTTTAATTGGCTTTCTGCCAGGCATAGTTGGAGATTCTAGTCAATTCATGTAATCTTTCTTCTCGTTCCCTTCTGTATAACAGTAGTCATCTTTTGAGGACACTGCTTCATTTAAGAGAAGAGGAACTTTGGTGCAACAATGCAGCGTGACCTGGAGGTCACAGGTTCAAGGCGTAGAAATAGTCTCTAACAAAGTGCGAGGTAAGGCTACGCACTATAAGCCTTTTATAATCTGCAGCTTCTCTGGACCCTGCATACCCTGCATATGTGGGAGCTTCATGGACCACCTTTTTATCTAAATGGGCTAAAACTGTGTTTTTCTCTGCTCAATGCACGTAGACTATGATTTATATCGAGTTTCTCAGCTAAAAGGGCCCACTTTAGAAGTGCCCATTAGATGGGATCTTTGGTGCCCTCTATCTTAAGGAAAGGCAAATTCGATGACTGGCGTGAATTATGGAAAGCATAAAAAGTGTGTTCAAGGGAAAATTTTCACTCTACACATTCCTACACTGAAGTGTAGTGAATAATTTCGAGAGAGAGAGAGAGAGGAGGAATTAAATGAGGGCCCGTTGTAGTTGCATCATAAGCGTATTACAATATCACCGGGCCCTAATTTTGCATTTCTTTTTAGCATCTCCAAATTGTTCATTGGATTTGCTTCGACGTAGATGGCATGCATTGGATGCATCTAGGCCCTTCGGTATATTGTCTATTTTTTATCTTCATAATGCCTACAAATGAAGGACTTAAATACATTCAATACATGTGAGATCTTGTACTTAGGTCATTGATGAATGGTTTAGATCATGAAAAGAAATATAAAAGGTGGGCCACCATTCACTTTTTTGTATATCTATGATACAAACATAAAGAGACAAATCGCATTATATAATTTCTCAATAGAGAAAGAGTGGGGGGAAGGGGGTTAAGAAATTATATGATGCAAATAGTTTCCTTGCAGTTACATTATAGGTGTATAAAAACGTAGATGATGGACCCACCTTTTGCATTTTCTTCCATTTATCCAAACCACTCATCGGTTTGCCTGATCTCAAATAGCCTCAACTACAAAATTTCACATTTATTGGATGCATTAGACTAATGGATAATTAGTTACTAATTTTTTGGGTTAGCTGGTAGTTAATTTTGACATTTTATTAAAGGCAAATTAGTTTTGACTCTTTTGAAACAATACTTAATATGCACATCAAATAGGGGTGGCAAAATATGACACGACACGATAACCCGACACGGATTTAGCTGGTTAGGGTCGAGTCTTGACACGTAAAAAATTGTGTTGTGTTCGGGTCAATCAAAGTTGACTTGTCATGTTGACCTGTTTGACATGCGACTTATTAATTTGTCGTGTTGACTTATCTAACCCACAAGATGTTAACCAATTGGGTTGAAAATATAGGACGGTTCTTCAGAAACTGTCATTTATTAGTGATTTTATATTTATTTAATTGTGTTACACAAGTCGTGTCGTGTCGACTCGTTTATAATCATGTCGTGTTCGAGTCACGGGTTCTTGACATGATTATTAAGCAGGTCATGTTCGTGTCGACCCATATACTATAATGGTTTAGTCTTGCCAAAACACGAACACGACCCGCTAACCCGAATTGTCGGGCCTAACCTCAAATGGATGCAAAAGGCATCTAGTAGCTTTCACCAAACTTTTGAGAATTACAAGGTCCAGAGGTAGTGTTTTACCATTTTAGTGCCAAATTTTTTAAGGGTCCCATGCATACAGGCCTCATTCTTCCATTCCTTGAGTGATCTATTTGGTTTATTGGTGGGTACCAAAAATCTCATCCCAAAAAAATAAAATAATTTGTTGAATACACGCCACACTTTAAGGGTGGGGCCTTTCTTGGAAGTGCTTATTGACTTTTGCATTTCGCCATCATATCATTCTCATTTATACAAAATAAGTTGGATGTGGAAGTCAAAATTATTTTCTAAAATGGATTTTTCTTATGCATACGATTGCATCAATTTTACTAATTTTATAGGCTCCGTAGCAGAAGAGAAGCCTTGGCACAATAGTTGAGTTGTTACCGTGTGACCTTAAGGTAATGATTTTGAGGCGTGAAAACTGCGTCTTACAAAAATACAAGGTAAGTCTGCTACTAGAGGGTTACAATTTTTCTACTCTACCCATGTGAGACTTGTGTACAACTCTTTTGTAAAGTACAAGTCAGCCTTTACCTCTCCACTCTCACTTGCTAGGGCTACACCCACTTGAGCAATGAGATAACTTAAGAGAACTCAAAAAAAGACTTACTCAAAGAGAATTACTTACAACCGAGTCGCTTCCCATGAGTTGTGTTGTTTATAAATGAGGAGTTATACCATATTTATGGTTGCTCATCTTCATCCACCTTCTCAATGGATGACTAGGATTATTACATATATCATAATACCGATGGTCTAGATTATCTTCTAAAACTATCCTATAAAATATCTAGCTTCTACCATCTTTTAGACTTACATGGAACATTTAGATATTTTCGATGACACTTTCAAAAACTAGGCCTTGTTCCATAGATCTAGGAACATAGGCCTAAGTCTTTCAAGCCACCTCCACATGCTAAACAAGCCTCTCTTAGAGCCTGTAGGCCTTGTGCATGGGCTTCACAACATAAGTCTGTGACATTCTTTCTCAGTCGATAATGTTAACATCCTCGTTGACACATCTCCATTGGAGTTACAAACTCTGCCCTCTTGCACGAGCTCTATGTGTACACTTCACATGTCCCATGCAGTCTCGTAATCCTCTTGAGAAATCCTGCCTCCTTCCTCCCTTTGCACACTAGCACCTTGCCATTCTTGTGCTCCATATAGACCTTCCTTATCTCCTTAGTGTTGTGTGCACCCCTGCATACTTGTGCACCTATACATTTGCTAGTTGTTGAACCTCCCCTGCCTCTGAGCAATTGCCCTTCATTGTTGTTCCTCTTGCAAATCAGTGTAACATCCATAAGTTATTGTGTCATCTATACATCTCTGCTTGGTCTTGTTCCTCCTAGAGTCCCCTTGTTGTGGCATACCCTTGTCGACCACATGTTCCTCCTTGGATTCTTTGTACCCCAACAACCTCATAGCACCTACACGTGGTAAGCCTAGTCATGTTGTCTATAGGCACTATAGTCAAATTAACAGTGCCATGCCACTCTCCAACCTTGATGGGTATCTCTTTGGCAACTACAAACACCACCTTAGCTTAGAGTTTACATCTTTTATTCTACTCTCTTCCTCATCTTTTGCATCTTGACTCTTCATTTCAACCAATTAGGCATTAAGGGTATTCTTCTTTAGATAGTCAACTGCCCAATGATTCCTATCATATACGAAGCAACCAGAGTGGTAGGGGTGAGCTTACATTTACATTTTGAGTAATGACGATCCTCCTTGCCTTCCTCCTTATAACCCTAGGTTTGTCTTCTTCGTTGTTGCCTTAATTAGCTTTAACAATCTTATCTTTACTAGTAACCTCAACCTCTTTATTAAACTCCTCTAATGTCTCCACAGTTGAGACTGCAATAACCAAGTCTTTCATTCCCCTCATTTGCAACTCTTACTCTCTGCCCAAGATTGTAACCCATCCATGAAGAAAAACAATTTGTCCTTCTTAGTCATATTGAAGATGTTTAGAAGCAAAGTAGTGAATTGATTGATATATTCACAGATGGATCTCATGTGCGTCAACAACATCAAATTCTTCTGGGCTAAGTACCCCACATTCTCTAAGAAGAATTTGGCATTGATCTCTTTCTTGAAATTGCAATGATACATGAACCATTAGTTATATATCACTATACCTCTGTCTCCATCATAGCTCCTTAGAAGTCTTAACAACTTTGAAGTACTACTCTATTTGCCATGTAAAATTCTCCAAGCCCTTGACACTACGGGTTCCCTCATCTAGTAGGTTTTGGGATCTTAACTTTAAGAGTAAAATCCTTTAGTCCAAGTCCTCCCTCACTAGTTATGACTTTCTCCAGTAGGGTGAGCCAGATCTTCACATCTTTTAGCTCGGCTATTGTCTCATGTGGACTAGCTATCTCACCTTCTATAGTCATCTTAAGGGAATTAGACACACACTCCCTCTCAATGGTCCTGACATCCATATACTCAAACACCTTGACCATACTTTACATGTCAGCCTTAGGACTATGTAAGGTATCTAAGAAGCACCACAAATATCTAAATAATTAGATAGCGTTAATTAGATATCGTTTGTTCCAACTTATTGAACTGTGCCTCAAATATAGTGATGCAAGCATCCAAAGCAAGCTCTTGTAATGGGTCTTTGGACTTCTCTCTCATAAACTTTTGTTCAACCTCCACAGACATGCTAGTCACTCTTGACTCATTTGTCATGTTGCCAAGAGATTCCTCAATCCACACTAAGCAACTCCCAACTTGAACTGGTTTGATATGAACTCCGCTTAGCCTTGCTCTGATACCCCAACTGTCATGAGATTGTAATTTTCCTTGCTTAACTATGTGGTACTTGTGCGTAACTCCTCTACAAAGCACAAGTAAGCCTTTAACTCTCTACTCTCACTTGCTAGGGTGACACTCACTCGCTCATTAGAGTAATGGGAAAACTTAAGAGAACTGAGAAAGGGACTTACTTAAAAGAGATTACTTACTACTGAGTTTCTTCCAATAAGTTGAGTTGTTTACAAATGAGGAGTCACACCTTCTTTATAGTTGCCGACTTCCATCTACCTTCTCAATGGATGGCTAGGATTATTATGTGTAATTATACCAACGTTCCAAATTATCTTCTAAAATCTTCCTACAAAAATATCTAGCTTTTACCATCCTCTAGACTTCTATGAAATATCAAGATATTTCTATGAACATTTCTAGAAACCAGGAATCATGCCTTATTTTACAGATTTAGGAATACAAAATTTCGTTAAAACCAAACGGCAACTGGACTATCTCAAGGAAAGAGGACGAAGATGGGTGGGTATTTGATATTTCAGAAAAGACATATGGATATTTGATATTACCAGAAAAGCTCTGTGGATATTTGAAATTTTCTGAAAAGAAAAATGGACACGCGGCCTAATATGCTCTTATCAACGTAATAGCCGTTGATCACAACTTTCTAAAACGGACGGCCCTAAGCACTTACCCCACAAGCGATCGTTGAACTTCCGCCTGTTTTGCGCGGGAAAAGATGCCCTCGTCTCCTCGGCGGCAAGCGTCCCCCAGAAGCCACAGCCCAGCTCCCACTCTTCTCTCTCTCTCTCGCTCGCTCGCTCTCTCTCTCTCTCTCTCTCGGCGACATTTCTACCCCTCTCGTCTTACTATTTGTAGCATGACGGTCTTACGATCCCGAGAAGTACTCCCGAAATCCCCCTCCAAAACCCTAAAAAAACCTCCCAATCCGATGATCCAACTCTCCACTCCGTTGCAAATTCACCGAGATTCAGAACATTGCACGCCTCCTGCAATGTCGTTGAATCTCTCTGTTTCTCCGTCTGCTCCGTCGTACTCTAATGGCGGTGTTCGAAAGTTAGGGTCCGGATCTAGTTCGGTGCCGGGAAGGAAACGGAGTCTTCGACTCGCTTCTAAGTTGAATGCCTCCGAAGCGGATCTTGAAAATGGAAGGTCGCAAATGAATGATGGAGAAAATGGTGAGAATCTGAATAGTGCTGAGGAAGAGGAAAGGAAAGGCAGAGATTCTGATGGCTGGAATGACTCTAAGAGTAATTCGGAGTCCGATCTTGGCGAGGAGGAGGGGAAGAAGATTAGAAGAAAGCGGATTGCTAGGGTTTCAGATTCTCCTGGGAAAAAAGCTAGGTTTTCTGAGTCTTTTGAAAGGAAGCTAGGAGTTTCCGACTCTACTATGGAGCAAAAACAGAGGGGACGGTGCGAAGAGCGGTCAGTTAATCCCGATTATGATGAAGAGAGTCATAGTGAGTCTCAGGTATATTCTGGTGGAAATCAATTGGTTAATGATGAAAAGAAGGAAGGGACTATGAAGAAGTCAATGGCAAGTTCAGGGAAATTGGTTTTAAAAATTCCCAAGCGGAGTGGAAGGCTTGTGGCTGTGAGGCCAAAAGAAAGGCGGACGAGAATTGAAGCTGATAAAGGTGCAGACGACAGAAAGTCGATGAATTTGCGTTCAGGAGCTCGAATTGTGAGAAGAGGAACGGAAGTGACTGGTGTTGATTGTAATGAAAATGGTGATGCTGGAACTCGATCAGTTGCTCATGTGAGGGAAGTTGGTATAAAAGATGAAGAATGTCAGGACAAATCTAAAAGTGAAAGTGGAGACGGTTTTTCTGCAGGAGAGTTAGAGACTTCTCCCATTGGTGATGGTAATGGTCCGGAAGGCAAAAGAAGAAAGGTCAAAGAAGAAGGGAAGGGGGAAATGGTCGAGAGTGGTTCAGCTGAAGTGGAAAAAGTGATCGAACCTATACTGAATGATAGCTCTGCAGCTCATTGTGGCAGAAGGTACAGGAAAGAGGAGAAGGGGAAGGGGAAGGAGAAGTTGGTTTCTGATGATCAGCTTTCCCTTGACAGCAATTTTCGAACATTAGATGTGGACACAGTTGTTGAATTCATAGAAGAGAACATAGTGGAGAAAGAAGGTTTGAATATCAGTAAGACCACAGAAGAATTCGAGGAACAAGAAGGCATAGCAATTGCAAAGCAGAGAGCAAGAGGTGAAAAAGAGAGGAGAGAGAATCGTAACCTTAGGAAGCAGTGGAACCGGGAAAGCCTCAGAGCACAGGGTGCTAGATTTGCTTATTTCAAAGCCGAAGAGGAACATCCCAGTAGCTCGTCATCTGTCTCTGAAACTGAAGTTCCATTAGCAAAAGATAGCCCTGAAATTGATGACTGGCCTGGTCCATTTTCTACTGCCACCAGAATTATTGAGGAGCGATCATTGAAGCTGAAGGCTCGACTCTTAAAGTCCAGGGATAAGAGCAAAAATATGCCTGGGATTTATTGGACCCCTTCCAAAACTAGAAACTGCACACACTCCACACCGTTAGTTCCTTCGCTGAAAAATCTTTGCATTAATGTTCTTTCTAAGAATGCTGAAGAGATCGGTTCACTTGAAGGAGTCCCTGATGCAATAAGAAACAAGCTCTGTCAGTTGCTTTGTGATTCTCGGAAGATGGGCCCTCATGTGCTGGATCTCCTTCTGCGAGGGTCGCCTTCTGAAGTATGCATAAAAGATACTTCGTGCATAACAGAAGATCAGCTCAGAAGAAGTTTTGTGGGGTGTAATACAGATAACCTGAGGGTAAACTGTTGGCACTTAAATGAGCGTTTGCCTGTTGTTGCTTGTTTACAGTAAACAGTAATTTCATGTTTGCTAGACTAGGTATATTCTAACACTTAGTTCCTCCTCTTCACTCTACTGATACATTACCATAGCAGAAAGGTATCTCTTTTTTGCCTCAAACTGTACAGTACTCTCCATCAGTAGCTGTTGGTCTTTCAGTTTTCTTTGCTTGAATGATTCATTGGTAGTAGTGCCTGAAGAGAGTAGCAGTCGCTAGTGGCTTTCTATATCAATGTTATGTGTTCGTTTCAGAAAAGAATAGGGTATGTTGGAGTATGCTGATCATGCTAACTGCAGGCAAGTATAACAACTTTGTGGAGACACAGCTAGAACAACCTCCCAAAACTTTTAGTCCCTTTCTTTTCCTATGTGTTGATGTTACAAGCCCCTTCACTCAAATGGGTGATGAATACAAGGGTTGGGTAATACTGATGCATATTTTGGTGAATGGACCTTGGAGTTTGTGTACATGTAAGGTTGCTGTATATTGAAAACATCATGGGTTGAATGTTTTCTGTATATACCTCCTTTCAAAGAAGATTTTTGTTGTTTTGCTGTTTCATATTATCATTTTTTATCCTGTTCAGCATCACTTCAAAGAACAGGTCAAATGGCCACTGTTATCCTATTCCCATGCCTTGTACTAGTTTCCAATAAATGCTTGGACTGGAAAACTAGTTCTCCAAATATTTAAGCTATAATATGACCCACAAATGGCATGCAGGCAACAGCAGTATCTCTCTGCAGCTGCCCATATTAACCAAATAACAAGCCTTCTTTTTGGTAGGTACGTGTGCCACATTTTTTGAACAGAGATTGGAAACATGTTTGTTTCAGAAATCCTTCTAGCAATCATGGTATTTGCACCCTCATGTAGGGATGACATATTAGCATTTATCACCAAATGTTGATTGCACCAGTTCTGACTACTGCCATCCTGAATTATTGTTTGTTTCTCTTTCTTGTTTCATACTCCAGATACAATATTTTCTTGCTGGCCATGTGGAAAGAGCTATAAACATATACTGTTGCCAGCTTAAACCAACAGTGTTATTTATTGAATTCAAATATCTAAACCTGGTTTCACTTAAGTGCAGGCATTTATTTTTTATATCACCCATCATTGAGGGAACTTTGGTTATGCAATGTGCTGCTACTTTTAGTCTTGCCTAGTCCTTTGAGCTTGGCCACTACTTGGAATTGGACTCTCAATTTGATTTAGAGAAATCCACTACGACATGGCTGTGACAATATGGCCCTACTCATGCACTTAGGATGCCTCTGAAGTTGTTTAGTATAGGTAATTTGCTTCAAGATCTTTTGAAACTTGAGCATGGGAATCTAGTCGTCAAAGTAGACCTAGTTTTCTGTATCGTGCATGTCTCACAAACATGGGACATCTCTGGAAAAGGTTTATTTATGTCTGAACTATGCATACAGTTTATTTTGCTTCATTTTGCCTCTAAAATGCGGAACCCTATATGTTGACACTTTTCCCATGTGCGGATGCTTATTTTACAATAGTTTGAATTGATGCCAGTAAGTTCATTTTGCTGGTTTAGCTGAATGTGTCTCTTCATGTGTAACCAGGTGTTGCAACTTGATCTATGTGGGCGTTGTATATCTGATTATATCCTCCGCGATACATTGGCCCAGACACCAAATAGCTTTCCAGCATTAACCACGGTCTCACTGAGAGGTGCATTTGGTCTTACAGATAATGGACTAAATTCACTGATTACTTCAGCTCCATTACTAAGTTCTATAAATTTGGGCCAATGTCCCCTTCTTACATCTACTGGAATCAACTCTCTTGCCAACAATTTGGAATCTATTTTGAGGGAATTGTACATAGATGAATGCCACAGTATAGATGCAATGCTGATTCTCCCTGCATTGAAGAAGGTTAAGAATTTGGAAGTGTTGTCTGTAGCTGGCATCCAAACTGTATGTGATAAATTTGTCAGGGCACTGATTTCGGTATGCGGCTCAAATATGAAGGAGCTTGTTTTTTCTGATTGTGGGTGAGTATCTTGACTCGTTATTCACCCTAAATTTTGAGGTTGTACTAATGTTTTGGAAGTTGTAAAAGAAGCTGCATTTCTTTCCCATAGAATCAGCTGGTATTGTATTATTCAAAATGATGTAAATGTCACCTCCATGATCCTGCTGATGTTTGATGCTAATCAAGTGCAGGAACCTAACCGATGCTTCCCTGAAAGTCATTGGGGATAACTGCCCTGGATTGCGTGCTCTCAACATTGTTAACTTGAGAAAACTTACCGATTCCTCAATGCAATACATAGCTAATGGTTGTAGATCCATACAAGTACTTAAGCTTCGCCGCAACGGATTCAGGTTTTTCCATGTCTTACTGTTCCAGTTTTTATTGCTTTTCTGCCCTGATGTGATATATAAATTTTTTGTCCCAGTTGTTTGAATCGTGACTCTAGTTTCTGTCCTATATATCAACTCTGATTTTCTGAAGCTTCATTTAGTGTTCTCAATTACATCATTAGTGTGCAACTTTAGAGATGTCTAATTGAACCGTAGCTGGAAATGAAATCTCATCCAGATAGAAAGATATTAAATATCTCTAGTTTCTTACTGTATCCTATACCTCCAGCAAGGACCAGATTCAGTGAGCCATGAAACATGGTTCAGTAAACGAACTGTCATAAAAGTTTTTCTTGGGGTCCAGAAAACTAGAACATGTATACACTTATTGAGCTGTTCTGGGACATCTATTGTGTGACCAGAGTTGAGAAGAATAAGGGGTTCCTGCTAGTATTTCTGTAGCTTCATATCAATTTGATGGCTTTGGTTTCTCTGACCAGGTCCTGGTTGGTTCTGGGTGCATCCCTAGAGATATTGAGGGGTAAAGAATAATGATTTAGTCTGGGGTGAAGAATAGTAATTATGTGGAGGATCAGGCTCTTACTGTTGTTTAGAACTTCGTCATGTTGACGCTTAAACCTCTGCTGAAAGTAGTCTTAAAATGTCATCCAATGGCTGCAAAATGGTATTTGCTTCAGTGGTGGTTTGTGGATTTTACCAGTGTCAGAAGCTGGTATTTGCTAAATTTTCACAATCGTACCTCAACGAAGGCCTATAACTTGAAAGTTTTCTTATCAATTTCATGTGAGGGAGGCTTACTCAATAGCAAAAATGGAAAAGGAAAAATCATGAGGAGAATTCCCTCTTTTTTCTTTTTTTTTACCCCCGAAAGAATTATGTTTTACCAGTATGGCTTGGTTGGGAAGGAACTAATGACTTCTCTCTAACAGCTACATTTTGTAAACAGAACCCAGATTCATGTTTTATGCAAGTTTGATCATCGTTGCTCATCCATAGTATGTCTTGGTATAGTTCTTTGCTATTTCTTGCTTATTAATCTGGACATCTATTGTACACATGGCTAGAGTAGATTCCTTCTTATGTTCTTTGAATCTTGTCACCAAGTTCATATTCTAGGCTATTTGTCCACTTTTATCTCCCAGAAAACATGTCCAAGTATGGCAATTTTGATGAATTCCACATCATTGGCGATGATAATACAGTCAACTTCTGACTTGGCTTATCAATTGGGTCTGGATAGATTTCTACTTGTCACCATTAGGAGCTGAGTAGAAGGGGAACCTTGGCGCAACAGTAAAAGTTGTTGTCATGTGACCTTGAGGTCACGGGTTCAAGGCGTGGAATCAGCCTAAGGCTGCCTACTATAGGCCCTTGTGGTCCGCCCCTTCCCCAGACCCCGCATATGCGGGAGCTTTGTGCACCGGGGCTGCCCTTTTTACCATTAGAAGTGAGTGAAAGACTGGTAATTGGATCATTCACGGTGTTCTTAGAAAAGGAATAACTTAGCAGAAATGTTGTTTTGAACTAGTTATTCGTACTGAATTCTCAAATTTGATATTCTACTTCTTTCAAAATGGGAGTTTTCCAAAAAAAGAAGGATCCTTGAAGTGATCGATTCCAACTTTTGCCACTAAAGTATAGAGGAAATTTTTTTCCTCTTAAGTTGAGCAGAATCTTACATGTACCTAATGTCTGTGGTCCAATGGCTAATGTCAAATGGTTAAAGAAAATGCACATAAGGATGAATTTATTGCTAATCCTGACAAGACAGGACATCAAACATATGCATTGGAATAAATAGAACAAGCATCTGTTGCTAACTAGTTGTTACACCTACGATACTTTTGTTTTCAAACTTCTCTATGTATGTTGCTGCAATTTTCAATTTCCCCTCTATCTTACTTTTATAACTTCGCTATTCTTGACTTTTATCTGTTGCTAACTCTAGCTGCATACAGGTTGGCATAGGGAGATCCTTGGACATGATAGAGTGATTTCTACTTCTGTTTTTCCTTTGTTTATGTCTCATAATATCATAGTAGTTATCTGTTACACCAAGAGAACCTAAAGAAAAGAAGTTTAGCAGATATTATACAAGAAGAAGTGAAGGACAAAAAAATAAACAACATATAGTTATATCGGTTTACCATCTGTATAAGCAGTTACTCTGTTCTGTTGGAAAATTCAAAAATCAGTTAAGGGTGGAAGAAGGGGAGGACATAAGAAGGAGGTGAGAACAGAAGGAGGGGGGAGTGGAATCGTTGAAGTGGAGGTTCTAGCTCCTCAAAAGCTAGAGACTTGTAAGAATAAGCACATTGTATGCAGAACAGAACCACAGAGTTCTGATTTTTTTTCTTTCCAAGTGTAATTGAACTTCTGCATTCTAAAATCTTGGAATCAAATTCAAGTGAAGTTTCTATCATTATCCCAGGCTGTTTGCTGTTTCTCTTTCCTTGTTTTTTACTCCATATTTGACAACTATAGTCACATTAAATGTGATTTATGCAATTTTAAGGTTCTGTTCAGTAAGTTGGCCCCCTGCTAGTACGGGTCACAGTTTTTCCCTAGAGTCCTATTGATGCAATCTCTTGAATGAGCGAGTAAATTTAACAGAACAAGATGATCTGAAACCCAATAGCGAGATATATTTCCTTTAGTAGGACTGGAGATCAGTTTACACCAGGAAACTTAAGGGAAAAGAGAAGAGAAAAAAGAAACAAGGAAGAACATTCAAACAGCTCTTCGAGGGAGCTGCAGCCTCCAGTTACTAGCCAAACGAAAAGAACCCCCCTCTCCTTTCTCTCCTTTTGATTTTATTACAATCTCCTCTGTAACCTTCTGTCTGCCTGTTGAGCAAGCTTATCAGAACCTGCCATGTCTATGGAATGATCTTCTTCATATATTCTATTGCTGACCTGTCAATGCAGTTACTTGTCTGTTTCTTTTTCTGGTATACACCTTGTATGTAACTGTATCACCTATATTCAACTACCACTATCTGCACGCAGATACACTTGCTGCATTGTCTTCTGAATACAACCAATGATTGTAGACTTGCACTTTGCAGTGATTTGATGGTAACTTTCTTATTTGTGGCTGAAACTTGTTGCATCAGTTTGCTTCTATTTTACTACAAACTTCTTGTGATGATGCATCATTTTCAGCTTTTTGTTTGGCTAAAGTAATACATGACATTTTGGTGCATATATGTATTGTAGTTGACACCCATTCTAAAACAATTAAACCTCTGCAGTTCCACTTTAGTAATCACCTTTTTGCTCACATACTCACAATCTAATTAATATGAACTTTGCCTTACAGTGATGAAGCCATTGCTGCATATCTGGTTGCTTCCGGGGAGTCTTTAAGAGAACTTTCACTCAATAATGTTAAAGAGGTATCCTGTACTTCTTTTGTCCTGCTTTTGCTCTACAAAATGCAGCTTTTGGAAATGACGTCCTAAGTTAAAAGATTTGTTCCTTAACGTGCAAAGCAGTCTGGAACTTGGACTGATTTTTTTCTCCCTTTGGTTTATTCCTGATATTACAACAGTTGTTTAGTGGAACCTGGACTACCAGCTGTTGTTGTTATTGTGGCTTGGGTGAATCATAATGTTTTCATCAGCTTTTTGCTGAATTGATTTAATGTTAAATTGTATTGTCAATGTTCTTGGGCACTCATGTCTGCTTAGCCTAATTTAAATTTAATGACTCTGACTGGTTACTGTGATTGCTACAGGTTGCTAACAACACTGCCATGGCAATCGCTGATCAATGTCAAAAAACATTGCAGAGTTTGGATGTCTCTTGGTGCCGCGAATTGATGGATGAGGCACTAGGATTGATAGTGGATAAATGCTCAGAATTGAGGCTGCTCAAACTGTTTGGATGCACTCAGGTATGCTAGGCGCTCATTGCAGAACTACCAGTAATTATGTTATCAACCAAAATTAGAGAACAAGCAAGATGAGAATATTGTGACCCATACTAAATTCGGAAACTACTTTTGTCTCACTCTTCCCTGGCTGCTAGCGTATAGGATTTTTCTGCCAACCAGTGATATACTGATTCTATTCAAAAGGACAATGGCTTATAGGTTATTCTTCTTCAAAAGAAGAAATATTATCAGTTAATCTCGTTATGAACTCGATATTTACATTTCATTCTTATGTCTATCATTATTGTTTTGAGTTTAAGCTATACCAGTTGTAAAAGCAAGATTGTGACATTTGAATTTATCATGTTGTATGCAGATCACAAATGTGTTCCTGGAGGGCCATTCAAATTCCAACATCAAGATCATTGGGTTGAGGTCATCTCCAATACTCGAACATCTGGATGTCCTGGATTCCTTGTGATTTGCTTTGCAGTACTCATGTTCGTGGTAAGCAATTTTGTTTTCTGCAGATCAAGTTTTGCACAGCCGCGGGATTGTTATAAGCAAAACTTTTTCCTTTCCCCTTGGTGGAAATGAATTATTCACCTCCATTGGCTGTACACCTACTTTTATCCTAACTTAAACATTGCAACAATCCAGAAACATGGTAAAAGCTGTACAAAGGTGTTCCCAATTTTGTACAACGACAAAATTTATCTTTATAGAGATGTAATCAAATGATTCCTGAACTGCTCTTGTTTGCTGATGGTCAATGGCGCAATAATTTTTTTTTCCAAAGAATCAATATATTCAAGCTACTCTTTAGCATTTTTAGATTATTATCTGTAGATTCTCCAGAAGTTCTACCCTGCTTTCTCGTGTACGAGGTGCTTCTATGAATCGAAATCAGATGCTTGTATGTTGAATTATCTTAAATTTTAGAGGGATATTAGGTCATAAATGGAACATCTAAGTCATTCATATCTTCCACTATAACAGCTGACCACATAAAATAAAGGTGCGGTAGGCCAACGGCCCTAAAGGACCTTAGCTGGAAGTGCTCAACACTTTGCGCTAAGGAGGGCCTCCTGTTCATCCCAATGCACCTGGTTTGGATGACAAGTAGTATAAATTCACAGATTAGATGATATAGTATCATAAAAACAATGTTCTTTGAAGTTGAAGTTACACTGTTGTTGTACAAAGTTTCTGACCATCCATTTCATATCCTAAAAAATACAGTTGTCCATGCGCTAGAATTATCCAATCCCCGTGATGTTTGAACTATCTTGCCATCCAGACATGGAATAATAACATGAATGGGTTAGATCATTGAAAGGTGAGCCTCTTTATTGACAAATTTGAGTGCACCCACTGAGTCCTTACTATGAAGGCTAATTACCAAAACCGGAAGAGGGGTTATCTATTCGCCGCGGTGGGCTCAACGGCCAGCTATATATGGGTAGGGGTTAGCTTATTTTCAGACAAACCAGCCCATCCATCGAAGCTTTACGAGTAAGGGAAAGTAGGTAGGCCTGGCTCCTATATATAGTTAGATTGTTCCTCATCATCCACACACATTGCTATTAGACTCCAACCACCCAACTAGCGCCTTCTTTTAGGGTAAGGTCCATTTTACGGACTTTGGTTAGCATGCCTCTGTAAGATAATAAGTAAGAAGAAAAACACTGAACGGATTTTGGAGCCCACATGGACACCTAATCCAGCATCCAATTCCCTTGGTTTAACCTTCAGTCAGGTAATCCTGGAGCATTGGTCCATGAAAACTGACTCAGGTAATCCTTGGTTTGCATGGCATGGGACCAGAACCATTTGCTCGCCCATTGGTTGACAAGAGGTGCAAGTGTAAGTTTAACAATACACCAGAACCTATCATACCGAAGGCACTGTCTGCCAAAAAAGTGGGTTGGGTCTTCTTAGGATCTATATATTGACTTGGTTTTGAGGAGTCCATGATCTTTCAAAACATGTAGATTAAGCAGTGTCTATGGGCAATTGCCTTGCATGTAGACGTTTCTTCCATGTTGTATCCGTAGAGGATAATTTGAGTAACAGTTACCATAAGCAGGGGCAGGGAGTGGGGACAGGAAACAGGATTCAGAAAAGAGTTTCTCAGTACAGTAATATTACAAACAGGGAATGGGAAATGGTTCCTGATGGTTGTCAACTGGAGATGGGAAACAGTTATTTGTTGTTATTGACCAACTCCTTCCAATAAAAATTGCCTTTGGGATTTGGGATTTGCCTTGGATATATTCCTGTTTACTGCTACAGACAAATTCTCAACGACCTTGATGCTTGTAGACGTTCATCCCGCCTTTACATTCCATGATTCCGTAGCTTGCTTGATGACTGCTCGAGCTTAGCCCGTTGATGCAGGAAGAGTCTTACATCATGTCTGTTCCTGAATTTTCATTGTTTAAATAAAGAATTATATAAGGAGGAAGACCAAAATTATTTAAAGAAGGATAGCAGG
Organism: Warburgia ugandensis; assembly: GCA_035236585.1. Lineage (NCBI taxonomy): Eukaryota > Viridiplantae > Streptophyta > Magnoliopsida > Canellales > Canellaceae > Warburgia > Warburgia ugandensis. The sequence continues at coordinate 15,455,024 of CP141126.1, forward strand.
AAAGACCATAAAAAGAAGAGATACAGGGGAGATCCTCCGCTGTTACATATAGTTTTGTGACTTGATCAAAAGCTCCAGCTAAATTGATTAGAAAAGAGTTCTTCATATACAGCTTTGAGACCATAACCCGACAATCAACCAAGAGAAGCATTAGCCTGATGCACAATAACCGAATCGTCAAGGCGAAGCGAGAAATGATCAGCAATTGGATGGCCACAAGGTACAAGGATCAAACGACGAGAATCATCATCTCCAGTCCATTCTGAGGCATGGATCACCATTGGAGATTATTAAAATATGGGACGAAGTTAGAAATAATCAAAGAGAAATGATAAAGAAATTCCTTAACCAAGGCAAAAAGCTAAGCTATAAACACCTGATACAAAAGCATATATACAGATATTTTCAGGTGTTCTAAGAGAGGAAAAAAGGGAAGCTTTACAGCCAAAGACAAGCTACAAAACCCACCCAGGAAAGATAGAGAAGTCTAGGAAATTGCATTCTTGCAACTCGGATTGTTCAGTTCTTCATAGAAGTCTTAAACTTTAATACTAATCCAAGCACCATGAGAAGCATGAGGATCCCACAGGAGGAACCTCCTACTCTGTGTATCCAGTAAGGGTCGAACCTTGTGAACTTACGCTCCAGAAAGTTAGAAAAACTGATAGCAATGATCAAAATAACAAGCACCAAAGGCAGCCAACTGCTCAAGCTGATATTCTCAGCGACCGGTTCAGGTTCTTCGGGGGGCTCCCAGTCGATATAGAGTGGTGAGATGATGGCAAGGAGCGTCAAGACTATGGCTACTAATCTCTCGGTAGAAGACGACCTCCTACCCATGCAGCTAGCTCTCTTGATGATTACAGTCAACAGATCGGGAGGCCTTTCTGTTGATGGAGTGGGGGAGATGCCACATGAGATGTGGGAACTTAGACACAACTGTTCTTATAACTTGGATAAAATGATTTTATAATGCAATCCGTAAACTTACACACTAAATGGCCGGTGTATAGACTGGCATCACAATCAGCTGGTGTGAAAATTTTATGCTAAAATCTATGTCCTTTATCTTTACTTTCAAACATGTAATTTCCATCAGAAAGTCAGAGTCACTGTCAGGTTGAGTGTTTTTTCAATTATTTTTCTTAAATGTTACTTTCTTGCACTGGTATGGATGAAATGACTGCGTATCATGGTATAATGCAGTTCTTGTCACTGTAAATTGCTAACAAGGACAGCCCCGATGCACGAAGCTCTGCATATGCAGGGTCCATGGAAGGAGCGGATTACAAGGGTGAATAGTACATAGTCTTACTTTGCATTTTGTAAGAGTCTGTTTCCACGCCTTGAACCTGTGACCAAGGTCACACGATAACAACTCTACCATTACACTAAGGCTCTCCTTCACTCTGGAATTGCGAATCCAAACGTCTAAGTCCAATAGCCTGGTTGGATTTGTCAGAGGGCAAAACATCTGGTTGTAGGAACTTTTGTTTTACAAATTTGAAACCAATGCCTATATTTTGTAAATGAATGCCAGAGGTCTGTTCATCCAATTAGAATGGTTATGACCCATGATCTATCCAAGTCAGTTAGTACGAACATGGAGACTTCAAAGCAATCGAGTTGAGCCCCTGTGCGGCATAATTCTCTTTTCCTAATCAAGAATACTTGTTCTCCTTTTTCTTTTTGAAATGGGTGTCTGCTGAGTTCTCGAAAAGAGAAGGCGATATCCTGTGGCTTGTTGTAACATGGTACTTGACTCTGAAGCTTCATTTCTGTGAGCTAAGAGGAGAAGAATATTTGCATAGTTGATGTGTTGGGAAAAGGAGATTCCCGGTACCTTCGACCAAGAAATTTGGGCTCTGAATGTAGATTAGACAGGAATCAGATGCTCCTCGAAGTGGGAATTTGTCTATTTTACAATAAGAATACAAGAAAGAGATTCCTGTTGCATACATTGAGAGACAGTGGAAGTTATATACAGTATAATCCCGTTAAAGTAATTTTGATACATTAACTAATGTGCTAAGTTAAGACAAAGTGTTCAGTCCCAACTTAGGCTAATGTGGTCTATAATAATCTCACCAAGCTAATAAGATGATAGATTTCAGGATTTTCTTAAAGGCTTACTAGTTATGTAAATTAATTTTGTTTATTTGAGAAGGCAACGTGAACTGGAGTAGACGGAGAGGTGGGGGAGTGGTTAAGCTGAATTGGAGAGTTCTTGCCCATATTGTAAAGTAGAGATATATAACAAAGAATTACTAAGCAAAATACTTAGAACCTGTAATCCTAATTTATGAATCTGCTTGAAATCTCCCTAATAAGGGAAAAGTGCCACCTCGAACTGCGACCAAATGTAAGGAAGAGAGGTGTCTTGTTCAGAGGGAGAGAGAGAGAGGATTAAAAATTTTCCTTTAAATGATAGACACTATACAACAAAGACACAAATATAGCAGAAAGAAGTTAAAATATGCAGAGTGTCCAATGGAGGAATTTCATTCAATTAAAACTAAAAACGGTGAATTTTATTATGTTAATTAATCTTAAAAAGGGTTATCCGAACCTGAACCAGTAGAGACATGAATGATCTAGGCCCTTAATCATTATTTTTAAGATGAAGATGAAAATGAACTTATTGTCAATTCAAATTTATGATGTGCCTTGGCATTTTTGTCCAGGAGAAACAGGGGGAACTCGTCGAAAATCTATAGATAATTAAGTAAAACAATGACTGGAGAGTACTTGAATACTTGAGAGGCAAGTCCAGTCCACTATCTTCCAAATGACTGGAAATAATTTGATCACATCTCTACATGGACAAAAGTTCTATCTTCACGCCCAAGATTGAGAACCAGCATGCTGTTGTTTCTATTCTTTCGGCCGACTACTGCCGCAATGCCAAAGCTAGGATAATGGCTGTGCAGACTTGATTTCTGCAGCAGGCGAGGTTACAGATTTAAAGCATGAAAACAGACTTTTGCAAAATGCAAGATAAGGCTGCATACTATCAATCATTGTGATCTGCCCCTTTCTTAAACCCTTTAGACTTGATACCTGCAATACCAAATTCCTTGGCATGAACATGGATGGTGTAGAGCAACTAAAAAGGGAAATTCAGCAAATCCAAATGTTCTAGTATCGGTGATGACCTTAATTATTATGACGACTGGATTTGAGTCACCGTCCATTATCAAATTTGACAAGCAGTTATCCACTATCAATCCGTGTCTCATCAATCAATTTCAATCTGCAGCATCCTGTCTCTGCAATGTTTATCTTATCTTTGAACCATAAGAGCATGGATTTAACATTTTTATTATGTTAAACTGCTCTTCTGAGAAGCTGCTAGTAGTTCACTGATGCTTTCGTCATTTAATACATTGTGGCAGGTTCTGGTTGGAAGGGGCGTAGGGACCAGCCCAACTAATGGCAGGATCAGTCTTATTGGCGGAATCCAAAATGAGGCTGTAAAAATCAAAGGGTCTAGGCATATCCCCATCATGATAGAATCACAAAATGGTGTCTGCGAGGCAGATTTGAGCCCAAAAGTCTGTCTTAGCCACACTACCTGTTTTTGTAAAGCTTTATCCACTACTGCTGTGACTACATACATAGGATTCAATATCTTGGATGGGTAAGAAGGAGAGAGAAGGCCCATGTGGTTTTCAGCAGGCATGGCGACTACGGTCTTTACCCCTTTGCCCATTAGCCTTGCTCGCTCCCTCGTGTTTTCCAAGGGGAAGCAGCAGTTCCGGGTGAATTGCTGCTTGTCTTCTTCATCTCCCACGGAGCCGGAGGCGAAGAAGAAATGTGAAAGCAGGCGAATCGTCATTCTCACCCTTCTTTTCATCCATTCCCGCTGCTCTCTCCCCAATTGTGCGTACCCATGAACTGACATTTTTTACTCTCAATGAAGATCACAAAATTTGCTTCTCTCTCTTAGCAACATACTCAAGTACCTTCGTTTATGTTTAAAACTTCTGCGTCTGCTGATGATCTACGTCTGCATTTCTTTTGCCTGTAAGTTCTTCAACGAACCATTTCTTCTGCTGCTTTTCAGATGCTGATGCGAGCAGCATTTTCGACAAGTACGTGAAGAGGTAAGCCAAGATGTTATTTATTTGGTTTCCATAATTTCTCAACTAGTATGACGTTAAACTTCAAGAAATCTGGGAATTCAAATTCGTAGTCAAACTATAGAGAATGGTGTAAGGAGATACAATCATACAGGATTGTCATTTGTCCATGTTATTAAGAGGTGTCAACTGTGGTCGCTCAACTTCCTAATTTTTAATCCATTAATGAGGAAGAGCAGTAACGTAGAGGCGCTAAGACAAGAGGAGGAGCAGTTAAACGATGTTAAAGAGAAATTATGATTGCTAGCAGTGACAGATATGCAGTAGCCTATGCGATAACTTGTAGAAAATACATGTGGAAGCAAGTCAAAGGCAGAGGATTATTTTAGTAGCTAGCCAGATTCCCTAGAGATACTCAAATAATCCTTCAGACTTCCTTGGCTCCAAAACTCATGTCTTAAGCAATTCACTAGTTTTGAATTCAACAAACTATAAGGGCATATTGCTTCCAACAATTAAACAAATTTCCCTGTTTATCATGCTTATGGCTTGATTACATGGAGGCGGTGGAGCATGAGGTATTCCACTTAAATTCACAATCAGATTCTTCCAAGAGACTGATACCCTAGTACCAACAAGGTCACCCCAAAAGTTAAGGTTCATAAGCCCTATCTTTTGCCAGGATGGCTAATTAATGTGAGAACAGGGCACATTAATTTTTTTACTTCGAGTAGTTACGGTTTGGAAAATGACGTGCTTGATGTTCTTCAGGTTGAAGCAGATGGAGCTAGCAGTACAATTGTGTTGGGAATCCTGGTAGCAGTCTATTTATTCATCAACATTGTGATGATGGCTTCTTGTGACGTTTAGGACAAGAATGAATTTTTGCTGATTTTAGGTAGTAGAGCAGAAATAAGTAGCTGCATTTCTTCGACCTATAACTTCCATTTATAAGTTAGGATATGTGGTTACATAGAAGTGACTATAGTCAATTATATGCCTTAGTTCAGATATGTCTCAGTTGCAAAAGAAATCCTCTGCGTGCATCTTCATATGCACTTATTCTTGAAAACACATTTTGTATGTGACTTCCCTTTTGAAATAGCTATTGTCTGTTGATAATATTGTTAGACCATGAAGGAACAGTTACGTGGTAGTATTCCCTCTTATTTAGAGTGATGGTCTTTGGTCCTGACTTGGGGATAATGTGGTCGACTACTTTTTCATTTCTAGGAAAAAGCTTGAACCACTTGAAGCTTATGTACCTGCCGTTCTGTTGACTCAGTTACAATTTAAGTATTTAGGTGAGAGCTTTTCATTTCCTTAATCATCCTTTTCATTTGTTATTCCTTGGATTTCTAGTTCTTTTGAATGTATATAGTTGTCGTTGCTTCCACTTTTATGATCATGGCTATAGCCATCTTTGCTTCCACTTTTTGTAAGTCATGGTGATGGTTTAATTGTTGTATCTCAAGCAGTCACTTGATTATGCTGTTTCCACGGTTTCCACAAGTTCTTCCTTATGTATGCTAGGAGACATAAATGTCATCTAAGCATATAAAATATCATAGAATTATCTTCAAGGATGCTGAAACCATTGTTGTGGGGACATGTAGATTGTCGATTGCTTAAATCTCTTCTTCATATACAGGAACAACTAGACCTGGAGAAAAACAGAGATTCATCTACAAGCTTGCCACTTTAGTCCAAACATTGCTAACTGTGACATATTCATTCGCTTGAGTTGCTCCTTGCTTATATGTGAGACCAGTGGAGTAAACTAAAAAAAATGCTTATTTGGGTGATGACAGGAACTAAATTTAGACAAAGCTAAACTTATGCTAATTAATTAGGATAGCATTGTTTTTTAGCTACACATAGCAATAAAATGTTGAATGAATTGATATCTTTTATTAGCATGTGTACTTTCTTATCAGGAAATTCCTTATTACCCTTAAGTGGAAACTAAAAACCTATGCATTAGATTAACTTTGGAGAACTGGTTGTAAAACAGGTACCATGCCTTCTTAACTGGGATATTTCAGGGTTCCTTATGAGTAGATTAGGCAAAAAGAAGATTTTAACTGTCTGAAATAGCTGCACATTTATAGCTTTACTTGGAGATAACACATGAAGGGGAGCCTTGGCGCAACGGTAAAAGTTGTCGTCGTGTGACTTTGAGATCACGGGTTCAAGGCGTGGAAACAGCCTCTTGCAAATGCAAGGTAAGGCTGTGCACTTTAGGCCCTTGTGGTCCACCCCTTCCCCAGATCCTACATAGGCTGAAGCTTCGTGCACTGGGACTGCCCTTTTTTTTTGGAGATAACACATCCTGTTTTGTTTTTTGGCTTCTCCTCTAGTCATCAGTAATGTTTTCTTGCTGCAACATTGGTGTTCATTACTAATGCTTTTCCCATTATGGTTGTGTTCATTGCTTTCTGTTTCTGCTTCTGGAGAAATCATTCCACAAGTTGCTTTACATGCTTCTGCTTTTTCAAACTTTAACACACAATTTTATGTTCCTTTCCATTGATTGATAAGGCCAATTTGTGACATATGACATTTACTGTTCTGATAATCGATATGCTTGTGGACATGCTCAATGATGTAATTCCTATCTGTAGATTTCCATATTATGCCTCTTTCTAATGCTTATAATTTCAAAATTTCCTTAAATACAATTTTTTTCCCAGTATCTTCACTTCTTTTCAGTGAAAACATTGTTGATTAACTAACTTTCATAACAAAAAACACATTGTTGACAAACTTGTCACTGTGTCCATGATATGAGGAGACCCGAAATTTTCTTTATCAACTTACTTTTGCATTGGCACCCAACCTTTAAGCGAACTGCAGTACAATTTGATTAAGTTTGTTTAATACATGTGAGGTTTTGGTCTGTATCTTATATAACTGTATTTATCTTTAAGAGGTTACTATGTATCTTCTCGTTGTTGAGTAACGTGGTTATTCCCAGTATTTATGCCCATGACTGTGTTTTCCTTTTGAGTCTGTTCCTGGTTTTCTCTGATACACCGAAGATATACCTTCTGATACACTGAAGATATACCTGCATGAGATTAGAAGAATTTTATGCATCTGACTTTGTTCAAAGCTATTTCCATGCAGAGAAGATGTTGGAAGATGCTCACCCAGAGTACAGTGTGAGCAGATCTCTTTTGCGTTCTGGTCCCGCAGCATCTTTGCGTGTAAATATCCGAGCAGTAAGTTTTCAGGCTTTCCATAATCTTGTAGACCTCCTCCTTTCTTCCTTAAGCTACTTTTGTCTCTTCAGAATGAGAATATTCTAGTAACTATATTTAACTCATTTCTGGTTGCTAGCCTGATGTAAGTATTCTTACCCACTTTATGCTATTTTGATCATATGTGATATGAGCATACATGTGGAAGAGCTTTGATGAATAAAGATACTAGTTGAACCAATGTATAGCAAAACCATTGAATTGACCTAGAATACATTGAGTTACACTATTTTGGACCTTACAATATACATAGCAGTATGTACTTTGTGGATTTTTCACGTGCCAGTGCTATATAGTTTTATCATTGTCACTGAATAACTGGGTACAAGCTGAGATCATTTCTCCTCCCTTTGTCCCAGACTTCTTTCCCTTCCTTCTCTTTTGTGGTTCTTCTTTTCTCGTCTTCTATTCTTTGTAGGTGAAATTTCCTCTTGACTAGTTTGTTGAATTATGCAGTGATTTCTTTTATTTTTCATCCTTTTTCAATAAGACCCTCAAAATGGAATTGATAAGGGAGACTTTGAATGTGACCCGTAATATAACACCAACATCATCTCTTCGCACAGACAAGGTTGCAAAAAGGTAAAAGGATTACATTTTAGGGCCATGACATATGCATTACTAGTTTTTCCCTCATGATCCCTTACTAAATGGTGGGCCCAGATTTTTGACATTCTGAATTGTTCAGAGTGTTTCCTGGGCTTAGGTACTGTGCCAATATTCTCATTCATTGGATGATCCTAGCAATTGATACTTTTAATTGTAAAATGGATGGTGAAACTTCTTGCCATTGATTTTACAACTCAAGAAAACAACGGTTATGAGAATTTCAGAGTATGGTCCATCTAGGTCAAGGGATTTATAAATGATATGGATCTTAAGAAATCTGGGCATAAAGGGTGTGCTGGCCATCCCTACCATTTAGTAAGAGGCTCACAAGAAAACTAAGGCCACATATATTTTCTTATATCTGTGGTGTACATCAATAAGAATAGGATATTTTACTCTAGAGAATAAGTTGACATAGTATAGAAGGGAAGTAACTTGTTATGTTAAATGGAGATATGGATGCTAGTTTTAGTTAAGACCAGATAAGTTGGAGATTATCTTAACCATGCTTAAGTTGGGAGATTGATTTAGGGGTTGGTGCGTGGCAGCTGCGAGTGGGGACTTATCTACATTGACCCAGGACGCCTTTCAGTGAAGTTCTTTTCAAAGCTGAAGCTCTTAAAAACTGCTTTAAAGTTAAATTGTTTGTTTTCTAGAATGAAGACTAGAAGTCCAAACCATACAAATAGGTGCAAAGGTGGAGCTTCCTAGAATCTGGACTAAATATCATAACTAAAACTGCTTCAAAGCTAAGTTGGTTGTTTTCTTGTTTTAGGACTAGAAGTCCAAACCAAATCATGATAAAGAACTTCTTTCAAGTTAAGTTGGCTGTTTTCTAGGATCATGACTAGAATCCCAAACCAAACAGATGGGAGGACAGGAGGTTGGAGTTTTCATTTGTCACTTGTTGGCTTGATGTGCTTTCCTGCTGGATTCTTTTCTAGTATGTCGTTGCATTTGCACAGACTTTTTCTCATGTTAACCTATATTCTAGAATCATCAGTGGTAAGCAAATAGGTTTTCTTGGATGAAACCTTACTAGAAACTGATGTGGAGACACTAGAGGATATTTGGTTATACTTTCTGAAAGAAATGGTTCAGATAAACTGAAATCAGAAAGTGATACTGTTTAGTTATCCATATTATACAACTTTAAACTGTTTTTGGTTTTATTCCATCTTAGGAGATACTGCTCAGAAAAAGAAAAAGATATCTACCTCATGAGATCTTCTTCTTTTCATCTATCATTCCAAAATTACCTCCCCTCTTCCCTATTTTACTTATAAAAGCAGATGTAGCATGTGCATTTGTGCTCGAAGTCCAAAGCTTGGGATTTTAAATTTGGCCAAAACGAAGAAAATAGCTTTGAGATTTTGATGATTTGATTTCGTTGCTCAATGTTGAAAACCTACTAGGAATGAGACCCATTGTTTGAGGGTTGGCATATGGATTGGGGGGTCTAGATGAAGTTAGCTGGTTGTGCTTTGACCTGGAGCCCCCCAGGATTCATTATTATTGAAGCAAGAAAGGACCCGAATGAAGATTCTGACCGAATATGTTAATTAAATGTTGACCACCAATCATGTATCAGTAGAGTGAAAGAAATTTCTACAAAAAGTTAAAAAATCATCATACAATAATTGGGAAATTGCAATGGAAAAGAAAAGGCACAGGTTTGTGATGATTCTAAAATATTTTCTTCTAGTTAGTATATTATCCTCATGCATGAAAATAACTTTGGTCATTGTGGTTGGAATCCAAGCTCATGCAATTCAAGTCATTCCAACCTTTAACCTTGCTTCTCTTTGAGTGCACCTCCACTTCCTAATTGCTCAGGTTCCTACACATTGGACACTTTGATAGCTTTCTCCTTCTTCGTCCGTTCAAATAGCATAGCAGGGGACTACTTTCTCCGCGTGTAGTACTGAACTTGAAATTTTGTGTAACCCGATTCCAGGTTTGTTAAACCAGTTAACCTTAAATTTTCCCAAGATGCTATCTATGTTGTTAATGAAGAGCGTGCATTTGAAGTTATACTCCCTTCAAGGAATAATGTTGTTGTTAATGAAAGACAGTTCACAGAGCTGCCACTATGGTCTGCAGACATAATCCCAAAAATAATGCTTATGAATGCCGAACATTACAATCACAGCAGAACTTAGGAGCTCTTTTTGGATCACATTGTCTATTGACTTATTCTTCCAAGTTTGAAAACAGAAGTTACCAACAGAATGTCTCTGTTTTATCTAAATCTGCATTGGATCTTATTCTAGTTTTCTGTCTTGAAAAGGTTAAGTTGCATAGAACTTGGTGTCTTTGGGTGTTAATGCAAATAAACCCGCTAAGTCATTTTCCCCATGTCTTTTCTTTTCAGAATGACAGACACACACGCACCCCTGCCTGTGCACAACCTCAAACCCTGGTCACCTATGCGAGAGACTCCTTGCAACACCACTGCACTTGGAAAGCTTTTCCTGCATCATTTTTCCATGTCAGTCTTTCTACGCCTGAATTTCTCTCCTGACCCTGAAACTTTTAGTGGGAATTATAGGTAGCTCAATATGCATCAGATTATGGTAAAGGGAAGGCTGCTTCCAGTGCCGTTGACCAGTGCCTCGGGTACGTAGATGTTGTATTCATAATTTCTGAAGGCGTTATATTGAGTTCAAAATCGCAGAGGAAGTCCATTATCTAGCTTATCTGGAGACTTTTTATTAAAAAATTTCATTCCCAACTGCTGAAGGTCTGTTCTCCTGCTTTCTCAGGGCCTTGGAGGATCTTGATTCACTGCTGCTGCGTGCATCAAGAAACGACCCAACAGCCACTGTTGAATCAATGGGTGCGAAAGTGAAAGTAGCTTTGGGAGCACTGGACAGGTACCAATAGACAACCATATATTGCCTGCTGTGTATCAATCTCTGCCTTGTTAGTAGCTTTCCTTTTTATCAATAGCTAAGGAGTTTAATATATCAAAGACTTTACAGGAATGAGGCTTCCTGATGCTGTCATGTAACTACTTTGCATAGCCCCCGGTGGCAACTCTTTTCTAGCTCTTTAGTGAACCTTCAGCCATTAGTAGATCTTGTATTGGCATTCTGACGAAATGCTTCTCTACAGCCTCCTGCAGACAGTGCCTCCTGCAATTCTAGACAAAGGCAAGGCAATCGCAGATGCATACAACACACCAAGTGATTCGGCAGCAGAAGATGAGCCCAAAGACTTGGACCCAGATGTGAAGCAGCTGGAAGAACTTCTCTAAATCCTTAAGAGGGGTGTCTTCCAGTTTCTTTCTTCTATTTCTATTGATTCATCCATTTGCCTCTTCTTTCTGTTGGATACCCACAAGGCTGAAAATGCGACGAATTTGATCGCTAGAAATCTAATAACTAGATGGTTAGGATTGTTCGATCAGGATATTCATTGATCAAATTTTTATCTCAATCTTAAGGTAGTCTGTTCTGATGGTCACATGTATGATCAGAATGGTACAGTGCATGTCATACCAGAATATCTTTCTTTTATTGCACTGTTTCTTTACAAATTTTAAAATGGTTTCCTTAAATTATCCGTGTGGATGGCGCTCATATATACAGCGGGCAGCCTGGTGCACTAAGCTCCCATATCCAGAGTTTGGGGAAGGATCGACCCTAAAGGGTCTATAATATGTAGTTTTACCCTGCATTTCTGCAAAAGGCTATTTGCACGCCTCGAACCTGTAACCACCAGGAAGACAACTCAAGTGTTACACCAAGGCTCCCGTTCTAACTCAAAAATTGTTCCTTGTAACGTAAATTTGATTACATAAGTAGGGTCTCATTTGCCCCAGCACTGTTCCTTATTTCAAGATGATGTGCTCTGATTTTAGCGTTGTGTATGAATTACTATGCGATCATGTTATTTGCTCACATTTTATATGAAAGCTGATATTGACATGCAATTTGGATTTACTAATCAACGGCTTGTGTCTCATGACCTAGATAGAGTCCATCAAGGCCGTGTATTCGTCTTGCATCAATCCAGATCTTATGGCACAAATTTTGTTTGCAACAAATAGAATTTGGTCGCCCGTATATGTATTTGGAAAGCTTTAACAGTATGTTACTTTTCATCTAATTCTTTCCCACGTGGGCTGCCACATTAATAAATCCGATATTAATATTTTACTGGTAAAGGGAAATTAAGCCGAATAAAAAATGCAAAAAACAAAAACGTGCACAAAGGAACTGTCATCAATTAGTTTAATCACATCTTAGAATACTGTTAAGTCTCTGGTGTGTCAGTATTTATCCTTTTGGGACCAGCGAGTGATTACAATTCAAAGGAACAGGGGCATCTCCCTCTCCTGGTTATGCTTGGTTGGAGTTTTGAGGTGGCACTTCTTCGAAGCTCCTGCATATGTGTAGTCTAGGGAAGGGCGGACCACACGGGTCTATATATAGAGTCTTATCTTGCATTTCTACAAGAGATTATTTTCACGTCTTAAAATCGTGACCTCAAGATCACACGAAAATAACTTTTCTGCTAAAAAGGTAAGTATTTGTGAGTAGTTACTTATCATGTGATGAAGATGCAGGAGTTCATGACTTGGGATGTGCTTAGAAGAGGTCTTCATAACTTGGGATGTGCTCAAATGAGGCCTTTACTCTGGGTATGGGTCAACAGCCTATGAAGATTTCTTCAGAGGTCCCACAAAACTCAAGCAAATTGGTACTGTTAAGGACTATCAAACACAATCTCAGAAACTCCTCAGCCATGCTGAAAGAATTTCTTCTGCCCAATAAGTCAGTTGTCCAATAAGTGGCTTGAGGGATTTCATGTGGACAGAAGTATAATCCCAGCAACCCAACAATCTATCAGCAGCCGTTGGCCTAGCGCATTTATAGGAGGCTAAGATTCAGTCAGAATGAAAGCTGAATCCAACAGCAAAAGGAAATTATGTAACCTCACTAGCTGCTAGCACCAACACTCTCAATAAACCTAGGAAAAGACTGTCACTCGACGAGATAAGAGAGAGGTGTGAAAAGGGCTTTGCTTTGGTTGTGATGAGAAATTCGGACAAGCCCATTGTTATAAGGCGTTGTTCTGCATCAAATGCTGTTATGAAGGAGAAGATGAGAGATAGAAGACACTCCCACTGACAACCATGGAAAAGGGCTAAAAATCTCTCTCCATGCTTTGTATGGGGCCTATGCTCTTAATACAATGAGAGTCATAGACAATCGATTAAACTCCTTATGGTTTCCAGAGCACTCACAACTTCCTGAGTGACGAAGAAGGGCATCCCGGTACACAAAGCTTCCATATATATGGGTTCTGGGGAAGGAACGGGGGTCTATAGTATACTGCCTTATTTTACATTTTTGCAAGAGGTTGTTTTCATGCTTTGAACCTGTGACCTCTAAATCACAAGGCAATAGCTCAACCGTTGCGATAAAACTTCCCTTCTAACTTAGCAAAAAAATTGAACATCAAAGCAGTTAGAGGAACGTTAGCTGCAGCTTTTTATTTAATACCCCCAGAAGGATTTGATGCTGTTTCGCATACCCATGGTGGACGAAGCTCTCATGTATGTAGGGTTCGGGGAAAGGGCAAACCATAAGAGTCAATAAGATGTAGCCTTATCTTGCATTTTGTAAGAGGCTTTTTTCATGTCTTGAACCAGTAACCTCAAGGTCACACGATGACAACTCTACTATTGCGCCAAGGCTCCCCTTCAAATTTGGGACACTTGCAAATATATTTTTAAAGAACCACAAGGTCAATAGTACACAGCCTTACCTTGAATTTTGTAAGAAGCTATTTCTATTACTTGAACCCATAACCTCAAAGTTAGATGATGACAACTCTACCATTGCACCAAGACTCCCCTTCAAATTCTGGACACTTACAAAAATATTTTCAAAGAACCAAGAGGATTACCACCCCATAGAGATTGGGTTCCTCGGATTAATCTATTGCTTAAATTTTGAAACTGAGTGCATTGTTGTGAATCAAATAATTGTCAACGATAAGTGTCTATTTCTAGTTGTTGATGAACTATTAGATGAGCTTTATGGAGCACAATTTTTCACAAAATTATATCTCAGACCAGGTTATCATCAAGTGTGGGACATCCCAAGTGACAATTCCAAAACTACATTTTGAACCACCGAGGTTACTTTGAGTTTCTGGTAATGTCATTCGGACTAACTAGTGCACCGTCAACTTTTCAATCTCTAATGAAAAGTCTTAATCGGTTCAAGAAATACAACATTTTTGAAATGATTGAGAATTTACTGAATTTAAAATTTAAAAATAGAGAAAATTCCTATTTTTCAACAGTTGTTTTTCCTCAAGAGCCCCTTGCTCATTGAATGGATGTGCTATAACTTTAGGTGGGCTCAGATTTCTACGTATCCAAATCATTGGTATTATTACTCTTGACCTGGATGGGTCATGTTCCGAAATTCTCATTCACAGGACAATCCTAGAAGGATCTTATAGCTTTTAGTTACAAATTAATAAACGGTGAAACTTTTACCATTCATTTTATAGCTCAAGAAAACAAACTCTAGGATCATCTTATAGATAAAAGTTTCAGATTATGACCCCGTCTAAGTCAAGGCAACGTTGCAAAGGATTTTGATCTTCAAGAATTTGTGACCACCTGAAATCGTAAAGATTAGTATCATCTAATAAGGGGCTCGTTTAGAAAAACAAAGGACACATATATCACGATCTTTTTCAATTTATTTATGCAAAATTCTCTATTTTTCTTGCTGAACAAAATCTTGAGTCTAGACTTGGTAAGTACTTCTAGATATAAGATATTTCATGCTTATCATACACACTAAACATTTTTACACGACAGATCGTGGCCTTTCATAATGCAAATCAACCCAATTGGGCTTCCATCTACGCTTGGATTTGATGCATATGTAAATTATTTTTCCATCCATGGTGGCCCCCACCCCACTGAAAATGTCGTCTTAAATTGACTTAAAAAGCGTAGTGTTTGCTTGAAAGGAGACTGATGGGTCGGCTGAAGTAGTCTATATATATTTTGTCCTTCTTAATGGCATAATTTCAATCCCGTCGGTGGAAAATAAACTATGCATAAGGGTATTTTAGTCCTCAACGTTTGAAACCATTAAAACCAATAAAGTTTCCGTGTCTCACCGCCGCGTAAGAAAAGGTTACTCAATTGTCAAGTCAGAAAAGACGAGGATTAATCCTCAGGTAAATTCTTCAAGGACAAAAATACCCTCCCTTACTGTAGCAATTCCAAAGAAATTACTTAGGCTAATTAGGAGGAATATTGAAATAATCAAAAGTCCAACCATCTGCTTATCGTCTGTTCAAGGCCATCAAGGACTTGTTCTTTCCTTCTCTGCCAATTCACGGGCCCACAAACTGAACGATCCAATCAACAGTTTCTGGTGATGGATTACTGGGAAAAATCTGCCATTTTCTAAAATTGGAGGGACATTATTGTCCTCTTTGAAAAAGTCAATTGTCGCGGGCGCCTATGGTTTCCTACGCTAGATCCAGCTTTGATATGAGATTCCTGACTTTTCAGACCGCGTTTTTCATCTATGAAAGTAGACAAGAGCCCTTACATTTCCACAAAATCACAATCTTACCAAAGCTCTTTGGGCGCCATTGATAAAAAAAATTGATAGTACTATTCTTTTCCAAAGACGCTTAACTTTAGAGTTCTAATGTGGATACTTTTCATTTGTTTTGGATCAAATTGCCATTTGCTCACCAAGCGAAATAGTCATTAATTGTATATGGTTTTAGTAACCATCTTTATATGCTATAAATTATGTATTGAATAGTATTTAATAATTGGTAGGTAAGGTTGTATATTATAGACCTTTGTGGCCCATTCTCCTGACCCTATATATGCGGATGCCTAATTTGTATAAAGGGAAGCCTTGGTGCAACGGTAAAAGTTGTCGTCACGTGATCTTGAGTTCACAGATTCAAGAAGTGAAAATAGCCTCTTGCAAAAAAATGCAAGGTAAGATTGCCTACTTTAGGCCCTTATAGTTCGCCCCTTCCCCGAATGCCACATAGGCGGGACCCTAGTGCATCGGGCTGCCCTTTTAATTGGCAGGTTCACCAATTAAATGAACGGTGAATGTGCGTGTGTTTTTTTTTTCTTTCTTTCCTCTCCATTTTTTCTTAATGTTGAATACCCACATCCATGAGCAGCCTCCAAACTTGGTCACTGAGAAGATAGGCTCCTTCTTACACCACTCCACTAGAAAACTAGTGCTCATAGTGGATGGGAAGTTATTGCACCACATTTTATATCTCAATGTTCCTAGACACTGCCGCTTCGTGCTTTTTAGGCATCATTTCTATCTTCATGGTCACCGGTACTCGAAAATGAAATAAAAACAACAAAGTCATTGATATTTGAAAATGAAATAAAAATGGTAATTAATTTTTTTTTTTCAAGTAAGTTGTGGGCTGAACATGTGGGTTGGAATTAGATAAACGTCTTATAAAGGGCAGCTCTGATGCACAAAGCTCCTGCCAATGCAGGGTCCAGAGAAGGAGCGGACCACAAGGATCTATAGTACACAGTTTTACCTTGCATTTTTGCAAGAAATGACCTCAAGGTCACAGGACGACTTTTTTAGTGTTGCCCCAAGGTTCCTTCGAATGTCTTACATCTAAGAAAAAAAATAAAAAATTCACTTATTAGTTTAAGTTTTTTCTTTCTAAAAGTTAGATTGCACACGTTTATGCACAACCTCGAACTTAGTCACTCGTCTTGACGAGAGACTCTTCTCGGTCCACAATCTCAAACCGTGGTAACTCTGGTGAGAAGACTCCTCTCCGTGCACAACCTCAAATTCTGGCCACTCAGGCGGGAGATTCCTCTATTTTACACAACCTCTAATTTTGGCTCTCTTCCTTGTCTTTTCCTCTGAAAGCAATGAGACTTTGCTAGCCCGCTTTCTATACATGCTTCCAAGTGGGGTAATTCCGATATTTCGGTAAGCATTGAGGGTAGATCCATAATTCTCCCCACTCCTCAAGTGATTAAACGCCTGTAGTGGTGTTACAGGCAAGTGAAGGGAAGAAAGCTCGAAACTGGTCCGTTAATGGCGCCTCCAAACCTACCCCTTTTCCACTGCAAGCCCCAAAAGTAGTGCCATCTCCCTCAGATGGGATTCCCGCAACTTCACAACGGTAGTGATGGCGTTGTCAACAGCCCAAGATATCCGGGTCCAATGACGCGCAGAGCTCACTCCTTCAAGCGCAACAACAGCGGCAACAAGAATACTAATAATAACAATCGCAATAACTGTAACAATATCGAGATTGAGCTCCCCATTAATTCACCAGGATCTGAAAACCACGGCAATCCTTCTACATTGGGTGAACCTGAATCTGGAAGAAGGCAAAATGGGAAGAATCCGTTCAAGAAGCCGTCGAGCATCGTGGGTTTCCGATTTCAGGAAAGGAGAAGGTTGGGTCATTGTATGTTTTTGGTTTTTTGTGGAGTCTGTTTCATGTTAGGGCTTTTGAAGATCTGCGCGAATGGGTGGTTTGGGTCTACAGTTGAAAGAGCTGGAAGTTATCAGGCAAGTAAATTCTGTCAATCTCTGTTTTCTCTTTCCATGCTTCTTGCACCCTGTTGGGATTACATTAGAATGAAATTGGGTAATTTTATTGTTCTAGACAGTTTCAAGGAAATCTTGCTTTTGGTTTTCCACATTTTTGAAGATCTTGATTGTTTCATGGAATTTTCTGGGTCGTAGTTGGATCGGGTATCGTGGAATTTCTATAAAAGAAAGGACAATGTTGTCTATTACAGATAGCGATTATTGCTGATCTGGAGAAATTCAATTGGCCTGTCTTTGTTTATGTTATTGTATTAAATTCTTCCATAACTTACAAATGTCTTTTGAGTAGGGATGTTTAGTTGCACCACAAAAAATACATTGATAATTCTTTTGAGCAAGTCCAGCATTTTTGTGTCAGCTATAAGTGAAGGTTAATTGCGTTTTAAGAAGGAAAAGAAATTACCTGAACGATGTGGAATTGGGTCTTTCAGTTTCTAGATTCAACTTGGTGGAGCCTCACAAACTTATATTATTGGATCTTAACCACTTTCTCTTCTTTGGTCAATCAAAACAAGAAAGATAGGAAGGAACTCATGGTTTTCATTAAGTAATCAGCAGAGTCTATAATGGACCTGATCACTTTCTTTTTCAGTTTTCTAATGAATAAGATTGTGGAATATGTATTTGAAATTTTTTTTATTGCAAGTTCAGTTTGGCCATTTTCTTGCACAAAATTGGACGATGGTCTCTAGAAGGTTCTCCTTTTTCGGTTGAACAGCAATGTTATTAGTTTGTGATGATGAGGTTGACGTAGCAAGCACTGAATTGCAATCTTTTTTATATGCCACAGGAAGCTAACAATTTTTATTGTGCAATCTTTGAGTGTGTTTAATATCACTTGACCAAATTCAAGGCAATTGTATGTTCTTGACTAATTATCTATTTGATAATTAGGAATCTAGTTCTCACTTCACTGAAAAGGTGGTTTCAACTTCTCGTGATTTTTGGGGAGCAAGTGATAGTGAACGAACTCTGATGACAGTAGAGTCAAACATGGTTGCTACCCATGATAGCAAATTTGAGGCAAGTCAAATTGCTGCAGAAGTTTGCAATATTTTGAAATCGTGCCTAGCATGTTGTGAATCATTGAATTAATTCAACAATGAAGTTTCCCTCTTTCAGTATTCAGGTATCTGGGCCAAGCCAAACAGTGAGAATTTCAAACAGTGCATTGACCAAATTAAGACTCACAGAAGTAAGTTGATGCATATAATTAGTTACCATAAAATATCATGGGTTCTAAATCAAATATAAGATTATCATCTTTTTTTCTTGCAGACATGGATGCGAAGACAAATGGTTTCATTCTCATAAATGCCAATGGCGGTCTGAATCAGATGAGATTTGGGGTATGTCTACTATGGTTTTATTCAAATAGACTGCTATTCAAATGCTATACATTCTAATGCCTTCAATTTTATTGCAGATCTGTGATATGGTTGCTATTGCTAAGATCACGAAGGCAACACTTGTGCTTCCCTCACTTGACCACAGCTCCTACTGGGCTGATGAAAGGTTTATGTAATCTCTCACAATTTGTTGATTCTTGTCTGTGTTGCGCACCTATTTCAATCATAATCTGACAGGTTGCCCATACGCTGATCTGCAGTGGTTTCAAAGATCTATTTGATTGGCAACATTTCATGGAGACACTGAAAGCTGATATTGACATAGTTGAGACATTACCAGCTGCCTATGCAATGATTGAACCCTTCATGAAGACCCCCATTTCTTGGTCCAAGGTTAGCACCAACGTTTATTAAATCCAAGTTTCCCTAATTCAATTTTATCACATTTAGTTGTTTTAATTCAGGTAAGTTATTATAAGTCAGAGGTCCTCCCACTACTGAAACAGCACAAGGTTATTTACTTCACTCATACTGATTCCCGGCTTGCTAACAATGGGATTCCAAGATCCACACAAAAGCTGAGGTGCCGTGCAAACTACAAAGCATTAAAATATTCGGCTCCAATTGAAGAACTTGGGAACACCTTGGTTTCCAGGATGCATGAAAGTGGAAGCCCTTACATTGCTCTCCATTTAAGGCAAGCTCTTTCCCTTTAGTGTCAAGTGTCCCTCTGTTTCTAGAATTTCTTGGATGTTGGGGTTTGCAGTTTCAAATTCTAATTTTTGTTTCTTGTTTCATGGACATGATTATTAGAATTTTGTAGGCTGTTGCAAGAACTTCACCTTGATTTTGGTGGCACAAAGCTAAGAAACAAAACCAAAATGATCAAGATGAAATTAATTAAAATTTTGAAGAAGCAGTTAGTAACAGTGTATATAAAATCTTCCTAAAAAGAGGGATTCGGTGCTTTGGATTTGAGATTTGCGGCTTCCTATTTACTGAATTCGTGCTTCCGATTTAGTTGGATTCTTGAATCTGATCCATCCAAGATGCAAATCCTATTAAAAATCGGATGCGCCGATTCAGTTTTCTTTTAACATTTTCTTTTTCATTACAGAAGTGCCTATGTTCTAACGTTTTCTTTTCATTACGAAAATGCCTATGTATTTGTGGTTATTTATAAATACCCTTGATGGTTTCTTCCTAACTGTGATAGAACTAGAAGGGAATTTTGTCCAATGGAACTAGTTTTGGGGAAGAAAACATTCATTTTCCCCCAAATCAGATTTCTCCCTGCCATTGGTGCTCTCTCTGGCAAAAACCATATTACCTCTTTCCCTCCAGGTAAAATCCTCCATTTTCAGCAAGTTTTCCCACTTGATCTGCTGTTTTGTCTCCTACTCTTTGTATTTCACTCCAAAATTGTTAATGCTCTCTCTCTCTCTCTCTCTCTCTCTCTCTCTCTCTCTCTCTCTCTCTCTCTCTCTCTCTCTCTCTCTCTCTCTCTCTCTCTCCTTATTTGGGTTATGATGGCTTATGGAGTTCTCCTATAAGGATGAAACTATGAATTCAGTGTTGCTAGTTCTTAATTTTGATAATGAAACGAGTGACTAATGAATATTATTTATATTTTTTAGTTATGTTACATCATTTATGTGAATGTTGAATTCTTGTATTTTCTTGTAGTGAATCTCTAGTTGTGGTTCTATTAATATTCTAGTTATTTGTTTTGCTTAAAAAATGTACTTCTATTACGCTATTTGTTATTCTTTAATATTTTGTTACTTTTTTGTACTTTTTATAATTTTATGAACTTCTAAATTTTTGCCACTTCCCGGCTACCTAAAAAAAGAAATCAGCCAAATCCCGCTTCCACTTCCACTTCCCACACTGGTGACCTTGTGTAAAATACAGGAACTAATGTGGAAAATCTTTTGATCTACTGATAATGTCAATGTTAAAAGGAAAATTGTCTTCTTCTTTTTTTCATGATTTATTATCTATTACTTCAGCCGAGCCAGGAAACCTATTTGTTGATTGTTTATGAATGAGCCTGGCTATTCTAGTCCTTCTGTCCTTAATTACATTTTGGTTGGCAGCACTGTTGTTCAGCTCATAAAGCAGATTCAAAGCTCAACTTTTCTCGTAAAAGAACCATTCAAATTTAACACCATTATATGAGTGCATCCTAGTGGTGAATAAACATGCATCCAATTTATTCCCGAAGACTTTTGGTTATAATGGCAGTTTGTCCATGAACGGATATGCATACAATTTTCATAAGATATATATGGGTCTTCATTTCAAGTTGGTTAAGGCTTGAAGAGTGCCTTTTATATATGAGCCATAAGCCTTCCCTTCTTTGCCCTTTATTTGTGTCTTCAAGAAAGCAGTGATGAGTTTACTGAATTCCTTGTTGCCTTCACTCATATCTATACTTATCCTTCTATTTAATTAAAACATCATGATCAATATTATCAACAAACTTGAGGATATCTGCTTTGATGAATCAATCTACTATCCCCAACTGTCAGCATGCATGAAGAAGGTAATAAGTCCCTTTCCAAAAGCTGTGACAGTGAGTTAGAAAGAGTAATTGCACAAAGAAACATCATTTTCCTTCATCTTTTTCATATATTTGGAGTTTACTTGTAGCGTCTACACACAATGTGGCAAATGAGTGTGTCAACTAGTTGAGAATTGTTCATGTAACATTGATGGAAGTATTACTTTCTACTAAGACAATTGGTAGAGAAATATAGGGAGAGGAGGAAAGACCTCCACATGGTCTTTATCGACTTGGAGAAAACTTATGTTAGAGCCTTAGAAAGTTAATATGAAGGGTGTTGGGCGAGAAAGGGGTTTCGCGGAGGTATATAGACATAATTAAAGATATGTATGAGGGAGCGGTAACAAATGTTAAGACCACTAGTGGTGAGACTGGTGATGTTCCTGTCATTGTAGGATTGCACCAAGGATCAACATTGAGCCCATACCTTTTTGCGTTGGTTATAGATGAGTTAACAAAACATTTGCGTGAGTAGATTCCCTGGTGCATGCTTTTTGCAGATGATATAGTCTTACTTGATGAGACAAGGGAGGGTGTAAACACAAAGCTAGAGTTATGGAGAGAAGCATTAGAATCTAAAAGATTTAAAATCAGTCGAACTAAGACAGAATATATGCAATGCAATTTTAGCAAGGAGAGGAGTATGAGTGGAACACCAATCAAGATTGATAACCAAGAAGTCTTCGTAAAAGACCACTTTCGATACTTAGGATTAATGATTCATGAGAATGGAGAGATTGAAAGGGAGGTTACCTAGAGAATCCAAGCGGGTTGGAACAAATGGAGATGTGCATCTGGAGTTTTGTGTGATCGGCAGGTGCCACTCAAACTAAAAGGAAAATTTTATACGATGACTATAAGCCGGCCATGCTCTATGAATCAGAGTGTTGAACAATTAAGGAACATCATATTCCTAGGATGAGCGCCACAAAAGTGAGGATATTGAGATGGATGAGTGGTAAGACAAGAAAGGATAGAATTAGGAATGAAAATATTAGAGAAAATTTAGAGGTAGCACCAGTAGGTAACAAGATGAGAGAGATTAGACTTAGATGGTTTGGACATGTCCAAAGGAGACAAAAAACGGCACTGATTAGGAGTGAGGCAATGCAAGTAGAAGGTTCTAAAAGGGCAAGGGGAAGGCCCAAAAGAACGTGGATAGAAGTGATGAGGAAAGATTTAAAAACTTTGGGACTAAATGAAGCCATGATACTTAATAGAGAGGAATGGAGGAATAAGATTCATGTGGCCGACCCCTAATTGGGATAAGGTTTTGATGATGATGATGATGATGATGATTACTTTTTGCTAGTTGTGAGTTGTCCATCTAACATCAATGTGAATTTTAGTGTGTTTGCTCAATGCCTTTTGATATCATGTTCACTAATGTCTTCTATGTTTTATCATGTCAATCATAACATCTGTCAAATACTGAAAACAATCATTTCTACTAGTTTTGAATTGTTCATGTAAGATACATCTAATCTGATATGGTTTCTTTTCTAATATATCATGTGCTGTTCCTTTCTGCCTTTCAGATACGAAAAGGACATGCTTGCATTTACAGGTTGTAGTCATAATTTGACATCAGAAGAAGTTGAAGAGCTTCGCCAGATGCGCTATGAAGTAGCTCACTGGAAAGAGAAAGAGATAGATGGAATAGAGAGAAGGAAGCTGGGAGGTTGCCCACTGACCCCAAGAGAAACTGCCCTTTTGCTCAAAGGACTGGGATTCCCCTCAAGCACCAGAATTTACTTGGTAGCTGGTGAAGCTTATGGACAGGGCAGCATGCAATATCTCAAGAATGAATTCCCCAACATGTATTCTCATTCAACTCTTTCTGGAAACAAGGAGCTGGATCCTTTCAGAAATCACCAAAATATGCTTGCTGGGTTGGACTATGTTGTAGCTCTTCAGAGTGATGTTTTCGTTTATACCTATGACGGAAATATGGCTAAGGCAGTGCAAGGTCATAGACGCTTTGAAGACTTCAAGAAAACCATCAACCCAGACCGGTAACATTCCTTTAACTCTTATTTCTTTTGGAAAATTCATCCTCTGAATTAAAATAACACTCAGTTTTACGAAGTATAATTCCAATATCTCAGGTGTAACTGGTTCCATTCTAGAAAATGCATGTGGTCTAATCTATCCATTAACATCCTTAAATGCCTTTCCACCCACTCGATTGGAGATTTTCAACACTTCTTTGTTTCTTGTTTTGAAGAGTGAGTGGACTTGAGTCTGCAACCATAGTATGAAAACTCAAAATGTGGATACCATCTGGACTTTGCCAGGAGTATATGCGGCATTGAGCAGGCAAGTATTGGGCCAACATGGACAAAAAAGTCGCTGCTTTTTATATCATATTTTTAGCCACAGTGAACTGGTGGAAACCTATTGCCATGCTCTTTCCTTGGACTCAGCAAAGTCCACAATACAAGAAGCAAAATACAGAAAACATGAAACCTACTGTGCTGAGTACATAAGTTCTACTATCATGCCTACAACCCCACGGATGAGTGCTCATGTCCAAAATTTTTGAGGCTCTTTATACTTTCCATTACAAATGCCAGTATTTCTTTAAATAAGATCTCAAGAACCAGATTAATTGCCTTGCTAGGTAACTAAATCCATAGCATTCATCTTCAAGAGATGCTTTGAATCAGTGAGCTAGGAACTATAATCTTATCCAATCATTTGTTTCATCCTTCACCTTATTTGGTAATTTGTGCCCAACTTTGCTATTTCTGGACTCTCTTTTTCTCCACATTGTCATTTTCACTTCATCTTATCTATTAATATTTATGCCCTATTTTCTTGTTTTCTGGACTTGTTTTTTCTACCCCCTTTTTGAGTTAGGTCTTATATGCTCATGATTCTTATGCTAATCCACAGGCTGAATTTCGTAAAACTTGTTGATGACTATGATGAAGGGAGGATATCTTGGAAGAAATTCAGTTCCAAAGTCAAAAAGCTGCATATAGATCGCATCGGGGCTCCATATTTGAGAGAGCCTGGAGAATTTCCGAAACTGGAGGAGAGTTTCTATGCAAATCCTTTACCAGGCTGTATTTGTGAAAAACATCAGCACAGAAATGAAGTATAAACTAAAGCTGTTGCCCTTCTGTTTAATTTATGCCTCTAGGGCAGGGGGATGATGGCTGAGAAATAGAGTTTCTCAAAGCTGCTTCCAAGTTAACGTGAGAGAAGAAATGGCAGGAGTATACTCTCATACCCAACGAAACAGTTACAGTTTATGCATTGATCCAAGCAAATTGCGGTTGTTGGGCACATCTCTCATTTCAAGCGTTTGTTGAACAGCAAGTTGAGAATCAATTCAAAGATCAATTGAAAGGGGAAGTTGAAACCAGAAGACACGGTCATTCTACAGATAAGGAGCACGCCAAGCTCTCCCATAACACGGCATTTTTCCTCATTGTTAAACTTATGTCCTGGGAAGTGCAATTGAAAGCCCATTCTTTGCAAGGACGTTGTGGATAATGTATTCATATTCAATGAGATCAAATAAAGGTCGCCTAAGGCAGGTGGCAGATCTCAGAGAAAGATATTTGTCTCTCTATACAGTTGGTGTGAAGTGGAAGGAGTCTTGAATTCTTACCTTGTTGCCTGCCTGCCTGCCTACACTAGTGAGTACCAAAATTCTCTGACGTTTGAATTCTTTGGAAAAATACAGACTAGTTTATGCCCCATTTTTAACTTTGAAAATTCTGAACAACCAAGAAAGTATCACACTTTTTGAAGATTAAATGCCATTGTGCCAATCTACCATTTTTATCACAGCTTTACCAAATTAGCACATTATTAATTCTCTTGTACTGCTTGTAAGTGTAGATGGAAATCCAATTGAGAAGGTTCAGCTCACATGCAGTCTGCATATTCACAAAATTCTCCAGAATAATTAGAAGTTCGTTGAAGAAGTCTTAAATCTTAAATTATCATGAATTTACCTAATAAAACAAATTCTAAAAAAAATCCACTTAATACTCAAATATCATTGGTAAATTTAGTTTAAAAATTCAAATTAAAAACTTAAACTCATGTTTGGAAAGTATTTTCCCTCCAATTTTTCTTGAAATTTTTACCATTGTTGCCAAAATTTATTAATATTTATGAACATCGGTCAGAAAGTTCAAGTGGCCATACTCCAACTTCCTGCCACTGGTGCATGCCCTCCTATTACCATCTGTACTCAACAAATAATTACTCGAGAAAGAGATCAAAATGATTTGGCTAAAGATTTCGTCAAAATTAGATCACTTGACAAGAGTCCATCGATCTGTTACTCTATCCGATATCAATCTCCCACGTTCTAAAGACTCATTCATAAGAATAAAGATGACTTATTGTCAATTGATAACGGTGGTCATTCCATCAGTTAATTTTTACCTTTTTTGAATGGAGCTATTTAAATGATCAAACGAGACTTTCCAAGATCAATATCCAAACAACAATGACAAAATATGAACAAAGCTCATGTTACAGCCACACAATCTCTCATCTTTGATCTCGGCCAGTGGTACTTCGGTTTGGACGTTGACATCAACATTTTTCAGCACCCAATGATGGGTTCTATTAGTTCATGAAGAGGTGCAAGCTCCCCTTTCTCAATCAAGCGAAATTCCTGCATGGCCCAAACACACCAGACGGCAATCAGTACAACTGAATTATAATGTCAGTGAATTGTATTGAACCAGATTATACCACCATTTGTTGCAGGGCCAAGCCAAAATCATTTTAATAACTGGATATTGTACTACGTAATGAACAAAAGTTTGATAATTGCTAGAGAGAACGGAAGTCTTTGGTGCACACGGGACACAGTTCAAAGGTGGTGGTGGATTCAATCACTCTGAATAAACTATTTTTTCCCCCGAAGTTGGTGGGTTAGCAGACTTAAACCCAGAACCTTCAGTCCAGGAACAAACCCTGCCTACGAGTAGGGAAGCTGCTCATTCTCAATCACTCTATTACGCTATTTATATGCATGGATCAGGATTTACACAACAAAATTTCTTATTATGTCTGGCCTGTCCTGACTTTGTTAACTAGATTATCATATTGGTAATAGAAGTTAAAGATCAAACAGGAACACGTAGATGTCCTTAAGGCACTGTCCAACCTCCAATAGCCAGCTAAACCTACAAGTTGGCCCAAGTAGGACAACCAACGCACTCAATAAAGAAAACTGCTTTGTTTTCACCCTCCTTAGGCATTGTGGCCCTTGATTTGTCTATCACATCTAAGAATGTTCTTAGTATTTGAAAGATTAGTTCTTCAACAGCATCAGTACTCTACTCTGTATTAACAGTTCCAGGCTAAACATGGAGGACAAGGAGTAGGATAGCATATGATCAGAAATTCAAATTGACTAGTTGCAACATTTGTTGTATGAGTTCTGTTTCCGGTAGTTATTAGGAAGCTGTAGACAACTGAACTTGATTCAAAGTGAGGATCAGTTATATTTTGGTCAGCTATTATTTAGATACAAGAGGCACATGACTGGGGAAAGAATTTGTGCTTTCATTCCAATATATACTTTAGTATCTCTAAGCATTATTTCCTTCAGTATTTGAGTTATTTCTTCCCTGATTAATTGCCTATGCTATGGACTGAAGACCTTAGCAGTTTGATCCTTTTCCATTGTAAATTTGGACCTGGCTATCTCATTTTCAGTTCTAGAGGTTGCTTTTCTGCAAAACATCTTGCCTAGTTATCTTCAGGATGCTGGTAGTCGTCACATGATGAAACTTGGAGTGCATAAATCACTCAAAATACAACACACCTAGTAGTCTGATCATCCAGTATAGAGTCAGCATTTCTATCCTCCACATGAGATTCATAACAGTCTTGACCAATAACATTTGCTAAGCTGTACCTAAACTGCAGCAGTAGAACAAGCATCTTTACTGGAAAAGGGGAAGTATGAGATGTTTCACAGGGGAATCTCATTTTGGTGTTTAGCGAAAAACATTGCAAGACCTACAGTGAAAACAAGATAGAACTTACCCATGTGAATAAAATAAAATGCTTAAAGCAAGTGTTAAGATGACGCTCTTCCTTGTGCTTCATGATTGTTTGGAAATGTGAATGGTAGATGTGGGCATAAACTCTGAACAAACGCTTGAAGATTGTCTTAACTACATCTTGGAAATTGGAAGGAAATGGCGCCCCTGGAATAGACAGCAAATAATTCAGCTGTGAAATTCCATAAAAAAGACATACAAGCCTATAGAAGTTGGTAATACCAAGTTTTTGAGGAAATATTGACTCATCATCAAGCTGAAGTTCAATCCAGTCCATCAAATAATCTACATATTTTGGTGCAGAAACCTCGATGGGTTTCTTTATTTGAACTCCATCAGCCCATCTGTACTCATACCTGAGGAATTTCATCTGTTTCAGAGCACTTGCATTTCATGGAAGGTTACTACCAATCACATATTCAATCAGAGAGAGAGAGAGAGAGAGAGAGAGAGAGAGAGAGAGAGAGAGAGAGAGAGAGAGAGAGAATTCGGTGCACGATTCCAAGAAGATGTCTCACATGTGACCGATCATTATTCAGCATCTATTACTGTGACCTAACATGTAATTAACTTCTCCTCACGCAGCAGTAAAATTTTGGTCAGATAGTAAATAATACTGAAACAATCTAAAACATACTATAGTAGAACAGTAATTTCTTGAGTGGGTGTGATTGGAGGGACTAGGTCTGCAAGAACATTTTTAGAAATGAAGAAGAAAACATTCTACACTTCTATGTAATGCTGGATAAAGAGGTTATTAGTTTATAGCTTTCTGTTTTATTTTAAATATAACACTCGGCGACTTGTCGAATTGTGAATCACTGATTGGTAAATAGTTTTCAGTTTTAATGAATGGTGACCGAGTTATAATTTGCATGATATTTGGACCTGTCAATTCCCATCCATTAACTGTGTTTGTGATCTCTTACTTCCCTGGTGACTCATGACATTACCGTTTTATGTTTCAGTTCTCACAATTTCAACATTCATATTTACACACACGCCTAGTGTTTTGCTTCTTTTATTGAAGATGCATAATAACTATGCTTTAACAAAAAGAAAAAAAGGGTGGCCCTGCTGCACAAACCTCTCACCTATGCGGGGTGTAGGAAAGGGGTGGACTACAAGGGTCTAGAGTATGCAGCCTTACCTTGCATTTTTGCAAGAGGCTGTTTCCACGCCTTGAACCCGTGCCTTCAGGATCACACAACGACAACTTTACCATTGTGCCAAGGCTCCCCTTCAAAAACTATGCTTTAACCCACACTTGAAATCTCAGTTGATTAAGAAACAACCAAGTCACCTGGACTTATTCTCCCTTAAAGTTAATGTAATCTTGCACTTTAGAGCTGATGGAGAGCTCGTGCCCGTGCCTCCTGCATGATTCTGTAGCTCTTCTAGAGAAAACAATAGCTATTTATGTTCCCTAAATCACCATTCCACTCTATTTGGAATTGGTATGGTAGATGAAGAGAAACGAGTTCAAATATTTAAGAGGACCCACAACAAGGTGCATCAATACATCAAGAATGAGGTAAATGGAACAACAAGAAAGACTAGAAGTATCTGGAAGTAAGAGCAATAATATGAAATTTTGAATTATTGAGAGTAACTACTGATTAGAAATGAGCAACAAAATAACTTGGTAATGACTGTGTTAAGAAAAATGGAAGGGAGCCCCAAACGCTATACATAAATACAAATAAGCAAGTTTAGCTCCAAACAATGAATACGAGTCTTAAGATGCAGTATTATGTGATGATAGAAATCAGTAGGATGAACGAGAAAAGGCCAAAACTGACAACAGACATAGCGCTATCACTGAATTGCAAAACATGAGTCAATCCAACCACTTAATGAGTATGACACTATCCACTACGAGACCACAGGATAACCACTTGCTAATTAAATTTGAAACCTCACATAAGATCTACTACCACCGGGACTACAAGGCAAGTTGAAATAGGATAATGGGCCATTGTGATGGTAAGTTTCATACGACATTTGTTTGAGTTTGACTTCCAGCACTAGAGAAACACTTTCTAACATAGGTTTTGAAGTGAAATCTTAAAGTTAAAAGCAGTCTAAAATCTGGATAAAAAAGATCTGTGTACCCTTCTATACAAGGATAGTTAACATGGAATGACACCTTCATTTGGAAAACTCAAACTGAAACTTCCAGTATTTTCAAAACCAGAAAGTGATTTTATGCCAGAAATTGATGGAAACGTACTTTGGTCCCGCGCTCATTGTTGGACAGCTGGTTGATGTGCAGAATTCAGTAAGAGTGCCATGGAGAAGATTCACCTGATTGAAGAAGTCTACAGCTGAAACAATAAAAGAGTGAAAAATAATTAACAGTAGATGACCTTTGCAAAACAGATCAGAAAGATAGATCATTTCTTGGCACAGGAATCGGACATTAAAAAGACATATATAAGATGGTGAATAAAACAAGTTGAACCATGTAAAAAGCAATCAAAAGGAACAATTCATTTAAGTACAAACAATTAGAGCCAGTGGAAGTGAGATACATCTGCAACCTTTCCAATTACCAGCAGAAAAATTAATTAATTGAGGGAGCTATTCGGTTCAAGAATCATACTACTGACGGCCAGCCACTCATTGAGGTCCTCTCCGGGGGGAAGCCGTACTGCTTCCCTCAAGTTCCCACTACCCAAGGTAGCATCGATGTGCCTTTGGAGCTGTGCACCCTGGTTTGCAAAAATTTCATGAAATACACACAAATAAGGGAGCATTTTTAAGACTGCAAGTAATAAGACTGTTAACTTGTTTGGAAGTTCATCACAAGGAATTTGCACAGAAACAGTACTAACTTATCATGAAAATTCACAAAGACAGGAAGAAACCAACTCTTCGGATATCTTGCTAGTAAATTTTACTTGGATAAGCAAGTCAAAAGAATAACTAAGAATTATTCGAGAAATTTCAGACTCAAAACTTGCAACCCAATGCATAGAACAGTCTTTTTGGCTTGTTTCTTGGTGCTTCTCTAAATTTCCTCAAACTACTTGTTGTTTGTAATTTTCCATTATTTTTTTCGCATTTCAGTTTTCCCACTTCCGCTTAGGCTTCCTGCTGATTTACATTACTTTTGTGCCTCTTTCCTTAAGTGTGATTATTACACAACAGTTCTGCCATGTTTTAAATAGGTTCTCCTTGAATATTTCATACAGTAGACATCTATAAGCAGTGAATGAGGACAACTAAAGACTACTATGAGATAGAGAATCTTGATCATGAACTAGAAAGACGATCAAGAAATAGAGGAAAGATGCAGGCTTGTTAAGGCCATCCATTTGATGTTTCAACAAAAACCATGGAGACCAAATACAGGAAAACATCAGTAGGATCATTACTGATACTAAGGCAGTGTGGGCATGGATGTGGGTTGTAAAATGAGCCCTCAGTCACTAAGGATACTCGTCTTTGTTTGGCATGGATAATACCAGAAATTGAACTGTTTCATCCATAGTTGCCAGGGTGGGAGGCAGTAGGTGCCACATGAAGCGAGAAATGGAAGCAGGAAATGAGCTTTTTTTTTTTTTTTTTGTGGTGGGGAGAGCGAAGCACTAAACACAACCTAACAAAATTACAATATATTCAAGAAAAATCACAGACATCTCAAGAAGTAAAGCGAAAGCAACATGTTTCATGCGTTAGGACTGCAGGTTTTGAGTCTTGCTAGGTGGATCTAGATTAATTTTGCCTTTCAAAAGAGAAAATAATTGAAAGAAAAAGGGAAAAAAAGAATCGAGCTTCCTCATTTAGGGGAAGTGGGGCACTTCAGGGGACTAAGTTTACCCATAATAACAAGTCCTTTTAGCTTTATCATTTGATTTGTTGAATAATATAAAATATGACACTTTTTGAGCTTCATCCTTGTGGTAATAGAGACCATTAAGTTATCATCTGCACAATCAGAATAACAAGTTTTACTATTTCACCATCCCAAACCTTGGGGAAAGGGCTTTCAGGTTTTGGAATGCATAAGTATCCTGCATTTAGATGGCAAATTTGACACTTCTGACTTGTAAAGTGAAAATGGGAAACTGAAAAGGAAAGCCACCATCATATATATGGCAAAAATATTTTCACCCACTGTTCTATTGGTAAGCTCAAAGAGAAATATCTTGAATATGGATAATAAAAAGCCAAAAAGCTAGTAAAAATGAACCGCCGAACCTTACTTCCTGAAGGTGCACTCTTCTTGGGGCGAAATGTCTTTTGGTTCCTATTCACACATTGAAGTTCTGTGAGAAATCACAACAGAGGAAAAACAATTCGAATGAAGAGAAACCAAGTTCAGAAGAGTATTCCATTATTTCAGCTTTCCTGAAATATTTACTTGAAGGATTCGAGGGGATAATCAATCTTAAGCTCAACAAGCATATGCCTATTTCACCACAGTGATTAAAGCTCTGACCATACAAATGAAGAAGCATTCAATTGTATTCTGCTGTTAACAATGTTTTGTTGTTGACTGTGTTAGCGAGCTACATTTTGTTGGTCCAGTATGAGGAAGATAATGGTAACTAGACACACACACACAGAGCATCCATGGAAAACAGAGGGTACCAATTTGCTTTGGGCAATCTCAAAGAAGGTACACTTGAGTGATTCATGAATCACTAAAAGAACACAATTAATGTAACATCCATTGTGTTTGTGGACTCTAGTCAATTAAGGGTGCTTTGTCTTGCAGTTCAAATCTATTTTACTGTCCAAAAAATCTGCTGTGTAGGCAAGTGAGAAAGAGAGATCGCAAACACATTGGCTCAAATCATATTAACACAATCAATTAATTCTGAAGAGCCAAGAAACCCAATGCATGTTCTTAGCCATCAAGTGTCCAACCAAATGTAAGGTTTTCTTGCAAGACAGTGTCGTATGCCAAGACCAACAAGAGAGAATGCTTGTAAATCTAAGTGGGTGCCATGACAGATCTGGCATTAGATGAAAACAGTGAGGGAAGTAACAAGACCACCACGTTGCACCAAATCGGTCTGTCCAAATTTGTCTTTCTAAGTAAACCGTTGCTAAGGTTGAACAAAATCACATCAGAAACTAAGCTGCCGTTAGTCAAGATGGAATTCAATCTTGACTTCTCATCGAAGATCCCCATGGAAGACAACTAACAAAGATTTTAAATCCCAGGTAGGATCCACGACAATTGTTTTAATATGGTGGATTTCACTTACGAGCGAATGCAAGAGTGCATTCCACAGAAGGATGGAAACCATGGAATCCACCAAAGAATTTAGCTCCATTTTGATTAAACAGCCACTAAAGGCCCTAAAGACTTCCCATCTGCATCGAATTTCAGAGACATGCTGATCAGAAAAGGATATCGTCATACGAATGCCACTTTTCGAAATTAGCGATCACCTGGAACAGAGTCGTGTGACTACCAGCATCGAGGAATCGATCCAAAATTGAATCGACGGTTGCACAATAAAACTTTTGCGAGAAGGGATACTGATGTTTCATTATTAAAGATGGAACAACGAATAACAAATTGTTAGTGGTTAGTTAGATGAACAACATGGCCATCCCTCTCCCACCTACAGCAAGCCAAGAAGCAGTAAATTTTCATCAAACGGCAATGTAAAAGGCAAATCATGAGCCAAGCAAATAATAATCACGGTGGATTACGGTCATTGCATAGAATTGAAATGTATTGAAGTGAAAATTCTTTTGGCTAAGAGAAGTGGCAGGATTCCAAGCTGCAATCGATCAATGAATCAGAGAGGCAAAACAAAGCAATCAATCTTGTTAACCGGGAAAAGAAAGAAGATAACAATCTTGAATTACTCAAGAATTAAAGGAAAAAAAGAATGTGGATATGTACCTGCTTCCAATGCCGAAGAGACTCATGATTTCTTCGCTACAAAGATTTCAACGTCTCTCCTTCCTTGGCGAAGATGGATTCCCTCCTCTTCCCTCTTCCCCCCCCTCTCTCTCTCTCGTGGCTCCTTCTTCTTCTTCTCGTTCATTATTTATAGGTAGGACAGTTTTTATTTATAGTATTGCTCGGAGAGACGAGGAGAAAATAAGAACGAAGCCAGACTGGCATTCAGCTAGAGAGAGAGAGAATCACCCGCCAGCTCTCTCTCTCTCCCTCCGGTTAAAACATGACCAAACGAGAGCATATCCAAAGAGCCACGACAGGGTATTGAAGGAAACATCCTGTCTAGGATCCAGGTATTGAATGGGCCCACAAACACGTCTGCGTTGGCTATGGCCTGATAAGACAAAATGTTGGCAATCCGGAACTGAAAAGAGGAGGGAAATTTGGTAGCTTTTCTTCCTTTCTTATCACGTTGAGCGGGATACATTTGATGAAATGATCGGACGGTTGACATCAATCTTATTTCACGGCATCCTTCTAATCTGTTGAACAAAAGCAGCTGTTCCCCGTCCATGTCCATGATCACGGAATCAACGGTTTCGGTCACACGGGAATGGTGTCATCGGGCCCAATCTCGACGGGAAGATAGATGGAAGGTGGCCATGTTTCGGGATCCAAACGAGTCTCCATTTTGGCAGTACTGCCTTAGCCGGCTATGCCCCAGACGAGTCTCATCCTAGACTTGGTTGGTTGATCTAATGTCTAAGAGCCTGTGGACGTACGTAGGGTTTCTTAACATTTTGGATCTGGGAACAACAACGGCTAAGGATCATCCAGTCGACACAGAAGATAGGTGATTGGTCTCTGCCAGTACATTCAAAGGGCAGCCCACCCAACGAAGCTCCTACAAGCGCAAAGGTGTGTAATATGCATTCTTACTTTATATTTTTACAGGAGGCTGTTTCCACAACTTAAACCTCTAACATTAGGCTATTATGAGATCACTTACATTAGGCTAAACGAACATGATTATAACATAAAGATGCAGCAACCGCGGGCAAAATAAGGTTTCATTTTGTGATCGTGAATAAGGTTAGTAAATCTTGTTGGCGGGTCGTGTCGAGATTGACCCATTAGAGATCCTCTTTGATTGTTAGATTTTGATGTCCTAGACCGATTGGTGATTGTCCCCCAATTCAACAGTCTCAATCACTTTATGTGCTACAGAAGCCTCCAAATTCTACGAATACTCATGAAAATATCAAGAAAGATCAGGAATAATTCAAGATTTTCCATTTATTTTGAATAGAAATGAGATTTTTCAGAATTAGCTAGATTCCAACTCTTGGAAATGTCTCAAATTCTCCCTGACATTTCCCTCGTCAATTTGTTCTGGGCATCCAAACTTTGTAAGTATGCTTAGCAGTACTTTTCAGATACAACAAATGATCCTGGCTGATATGTTCAAAGTGCAGAAGACAGGCAAAGGTTTCTACTAATTAACAATAACTGATTAAGACTGGCACCAACTTACCAAAAGGGGGAGGCAATCGTTGGTCACCTTCATCATACACATCTATGGTGAAATACACCTGTCTAGTAAACTAGCATCGATTCAGGTAGCCATATCTACTGTTGCATGCTTGGAAAGCATATAAAGACGGGCATGAACGTTGGTTGAACGCTGTAAAAATGCTTCACAACAACCTAATTTTTCAATAAATATTCAACGATAAAAAAAAAAAGGGTAACCCCGGTATATAAAGCTCCCCATATAATATAATTGGGGAAGGGGTATGCAGCCTTACCTTGCATTTTGCAAGAGGCTGTTTTCACGCCTTGAACCCGTGACCTCAAGGTTACACGACGATAACTTTGCGCCAAGGCTCCCCTTCAACGTTGATAATAATGAAAAATAGTTCTGGTCCTTCCGATGATTTATTTAAGTCATGTTCACGTGGGTACAAGTTGTTGTCGTGTGACCTTGAGGTCACGGGTTCAAGGCGTGGAAACAGCCTCTTGCAAAATGCAAGATAAGGTTGTGTACTTTAGGGCCTTGTGGTCTGCCCCTTCCCCAGACCCTGCATAGGCGGGTGCTTCGTGCAATCCATTGACTGCAAGTGAAAATAAGAGGAATGAGTGAAGTTGGAGATGAGTAAATTGAAGTATTTTTATCCCTATATTGGGAATGGAGAATAGAACAAAAGCGATCATTGTCTGGTCCAATGGCAAAGGTAAATAGGAGGAGATGGGGGAACGAAAGGGAAGTTCATGTGAAGACATCTGACTGCTAAAAGGCCACTGTGCAAATCTTTCTTCCTGTCACTTTAAATAAAGGCCATGAAATGAATGTGTGGATTACAGATTTTCCCTCTCTCCAGTCTCTAGATGTTATCTCAACAGAACTGCTGCTTGTGTTTGACTGCAAGTAACTCTTATTAAAAAAAAGTTGATTAAGAATCAAATTTTCAGATTAGAAGCCTTTCTGGCGTCCTACTCAATTCATGTAAAACGGGCATTACGGGAAAGTTGATCTATCCAATCGTAGAATCAAGTGCTCAGTTTTTATGACATCTCTTGGACAACAGGAGGGCCTGGATGAGAAAGGCCTCCATTTAGCACCTTTGGTACCAAAGCTTTGCATCAGTAAAAGTTGTCGTCATGTGACCTTGAGGTCACAGGTTTAAGGTGTGGAAACAGCCTCTTACAAAATGCAAGGTAAAGTTATGTACTTTAGGTCCTTGTAGTTTGCCTCTTCTCTAAACCTCACATAGGCAGGAGCTTTGTGCACCCGGGCTGCCCTTTTATCAAAGCCTTGCACAGTACTATCTATCCTGAAGAAAAGATATTGAAAGTTAGTTATTTCGTGGGTGGTATTTTCATGCACTTGGTTTGGTACACACTTCCACCTATCCCTCTATCAAGAATTTATTTCCTTCATTGTTGGGACCCAGTGTGGTGACCCACTCAAATCAGCGAAAAATATATGTATGAAGAAGGACAACCAAGCTCACGGCAAGAAGGCTTACAAGGTAAGAAGGTCAAATGCAGCATCAAAAGAGCCCGTTTGTACTTCATCATCATTATCAAGACTTTATCATAATTAGGGGTTGGTCAAATTGTACAAGAGACTGTTTGTACTTGTACAAGATATTTAGTGTCACAAGATTCCCTTGGCGCAATGATAGAGTTGCCATCTCGTGACCTTAAGGTCATGGGTTCAAGGCGTGGAAATAGCCTCTTGCAAAATACAAAGTAAGACTGCGTACTATTGACCCTTGTAGTTCGCCTTTGACAAAAATTTTTTTGCAGAAATAGAAAAAGATACCAAGAGAGCAAGTTGAAGAGGAGAAGACAACGATGATGATAAGGATGGAAAAATAGCGACCATTTCTTTCTTATCATCAACTTGTCAGAAGCCTCGACTCGGATGTTCATAGCTCTTGGTTGATACCAAATTTTCAAGGGTGCCCGGATAAACTAACTCACGAAGGCTTAACGCAGTTTCCATCACTCCAGAGAGACCCTGAATTTCGCCGTGGGTTCACTTTCAAGTGCCAAAATTCCATCTCTAACTAATAGGTTATTAACAGTCAAAACAAGATTAATTGGTTTAAACATCATTTTTTTTTTTTTCAGAGCAAATTTTAACACTGTTCTGGATCAGTATAGTAAAGCTAGGTTCATGTATGTCAGATGAACGGCTTAGATTAATGGTACAAGGGGCCACCACAGAAAAATAGAGGGGCTTCAGCATTCTTGGGTGCTGTCGCACTTTTTATGATTTGTACAACCCAACCTTTAGGCAGGTCTTGGAAGTCATTCCTATTGGACGAGAAATGCTAACTAGAAGTGGAGCCTACCTTTGAGTAATCCAACTCATTCATGTGATTAGTTGGTAGTGGATCAAAAAGCATGTGAATTGAATGATTTTTAGTCTTACCGTTATTGCTGCAGTTCTTAAGCCATCTATTTTGTCTTTCACATTTTTGGATGTTTGAATCTTCTAATCCACATGATTTTTTATCTATGACACGTTCAAAGTGAGATCAATCATATGAATGAGTCCGATCATGCAAATATGGGCTACTATGTAGTACCCAAATGCTCTCACATGCAGCGTCTATTTAACATGCCTCATTGAACAATCCTATTTAGCTCTTGATGCTTTAAGGGTAAAATGAATCATAAATTCTTTCCTCTAGTTTCAATAGAAATGCTAAATCAAAGCACCTTCACTTTTTGACTGAAGGAATCCACCTCTGGATGATCCTATTTTAGCTTATCTAGGATAAACCAGAAACGGTAGTCTTTGCCTTAGCAAACAAAAGCACTAACCTTTAGAATACCAATCTTTCTCATTTTTTGTTTGCACGACGGCTGAAACCAGAAGGGGAGCCTTGGCGCAATGGCAAAAGTTGTCATCATGTAACCTTGACATCACAGATTCAAAGCGTGAAAACAGCCTCTTGTAAAAATACAAGGTAAGACTGCATACTATAAGCCCTTGTGGTCTGCCCCTTCATGCACCGGAACTGCCCTTACAACAGCCGAAACCAGAGAAATTGTTTGTTTGCTACAATCATTCAATCAACATGCTTGCTAAACTAATTACACATCCAAAGTAGGAGCAACAAGATGACAAGTCATCCAAAGGTGACTCTATTGCATGCAGCAGGACGGCTCTTTGGTTTGGGTGCTTTGATTACATATCACAACAAGAATTCTAAATGATTTCCATCCGGACTTAGATTTCATGGATTGGACTTTCCATGTTAAACCAAAGAAGGCTATCACGTTCAGCTGGAAACGAATATCAATTTTCACCCACTAGCTTGCTAACCATAGAAAGGCCACAAGACACGCATTGTCGAGGACTGTAATCGTTTATTCGATAGACCTTTCAGGCGACGCCCAAGAATCATACTTTCTTATGCACTTGTACTTTGCAAGATGAACATCAGAAAGTCCTTACATTTCCAGACGCTACAATGAGCGAATTTTTACTATCTTTAGTTGGATCTAAATGGTTGATCTTGTTGGAAGCAGCACTTTTACCCAACCTAAAAAAAATTCCCGTCAATAAATGTAACACCCCGGATTTTTATAATTTTTTTTTTTCATAATAACAATAATAATAATAATAATAATAATAGTTGAGATCTCAAAATCAAAAGATTATATTAATTATTTTATTAAAACATTTGCCGAAAAACCTCAAAGTGTTATCTCTTTTCTTAAAAAACATTACGACCATGATTAAAAGATAAATATAAGTACACAGCAATAAATTTTAGATAATACTAA
Source organism: Warburgia ugandensis (assembly GCA_035236585.1). Classification (NCBI taxonomy): domain Eukaryota; kingdom Viridiplantae; phylum Streptophyta; class Magnoliopsida; order Canellales; family Canellaceae; genus Warburgia; species Warburgia ugandensis. The sequence continues at coordinate 15,493,748 of CP141126.1, forward strand.
TATCAAATCTAATGTCAAAACCAACAGCGCCTTTATTTTTAAAATAATAATATCCAAAAACATAATAATGTGGTCTAAGGTCTATCCATCATAATAATCCATCATACTTAAAGACAAACCCATAATATATATGTGTGCATGTGTGTGTCATAATTAAATCCATCTAATAAAGGTATACAATCCATAAAATAGGTTCAAACTGTAGTCTATCTAACCACTTACGTTGAGCTATCTATCAGTCAAATCAAGTGGTCCTTACTGCTATCACTATCATTCCACGGCCTTGCCTTTCTTGCTATCATGCTAGGTATCTGAGATATTACAAAACAAAACAATGCTTAAATAAGCTATTGCTTGTGTATATACATAGACATTTAAAGTAATAACAAGGAAAACAAAATCGAATAACAATGTTAATATAATATGTATGTCAATTATTCATGAAAATATAAGTATCATAAGCAATGCCAATATAGTCTTAAAACGTTATATGTAATGAAACATGCATCTCAAGGATTTAAAATATGATGATCTTATAGATATAAAATAGGATATTATCCAATGTAAATGAGCATACAATAACAAACAGGGCATCCCAATGCACGTGGATCTCACAAGTGTCCCATACACTCACATAACAAATCATGAGTACTCATATTAATCCTCTAAGTGTTGTCACACCCAAGCATATCATAACATTTCTATGCTCATCATGCAAATATACAGAACAAAAGTATAGATCATCATACTGCAGTGGCAACCCCTCCAAGGTCTCAACTACCGCCGCTCCTCGTTAACACCATAACGGAAAACTTAACGTGCATCCCCATGAAAAGGACCAGACTAGTAGTATGGACTATCCATGTTACCAACCCCTACCGAAAGCCATCTGTGGGCGGGTTTAGGATAGTGGGTAGCTGACCCTACTCCCTTATAGTATGACATCCACCAGGTGAGAACACCTATTATAAATCACAAAGTACGAAAATCGTGTATCTCAAAAATCCAAGAACACTTGTGGCTCACAATCCCCAAGGCACACTCCTCATATTAGGGTTAGCCTCTCAAATGACTAGCCACCAAGCCTCCAATATCAATGTTATAAAAACCAATCAATCTCAGCAATGCAATAAGAAAAGATAATTACTAATCATACATAAGATATGCTGAATCAATCCTATAAAACAATCAATCATGAAAACCCATTTAATATACTATCAAAATTTAATATTGATCATAGCATAAAAGATTGAATCTCACAAAATCTCAGAATAATTAAATGAATGACAATCAATCATAAATACTATGATAATGCAAAGTTTTAGAAATTAAAACATAACATTAAATATCGTTACCTACCTTAAATGAGAGATAACCCAATTCACTTGTGTAATCCTCTTAACTCGTATGCTCAGATGTACCTGTCAATATTACAATACTATTTTGTGTTATTTATTTCATCTCAGTAGAATTTATGCCGATCCAACCGTTGGATCGTTCTCTAAGATCTCTATTTATGATTTGGTCCTCAATCCCAACGTTATTGGTTATTAATCAATCATATTTCATGTTTATCTACTCATTTTTGTGAGCATCTACAATTTACACCTTGATCTGACGGTCGATCATCCCTAGATCAACAATTTTCTAAGATCTGGGTTAGATCAATAGTCTAGATCAATTACTAAAGTAATTACACCTAAGTTGATCCTTAGAACCCTCAATTAGTATCATATATTATCTAGTTGTTCAAGTCCTGGAGCCTGATCACTTTTTGATCGGCCAAATCTAAGTGATTTGATATTATTTTATGAATTTGACCTGACTAAACATGATTAGATTAAAATTCTAATGCTAAAATCATGTCTGCATCATCAACACGGTTCCAACGGACCTTTCGAATCTAAGATCGAACTTTTATAATCTCTAGAATCTCAGAAAAACCATTTTAGATTGAAAATTAGATAAAAAAACCAATTTTACACCAATTTGCACAGGTTGAAAGGCGTTTACCCAGGAGGAAAAAAGGTTTTACACCGACTTACACTTGCAGAAAGGAGGTTACACCGGTTTACACCAGCGTAACCTAGCATCCTGGAGCGCAAGGATGCCAGAACGCATGGCACGTTCCAGTCGTCCGCTCCTGCATGCGCCATCTGCCCCTTTGCATCCCAATGGACATCTTGGGCCCGACATCCATCAGGGACAATGAACCCGAGTCATCCACCTTCTTTTGGCTTGATCGGAGCCCCAGATGCTCTCATTTTTTATTTGTTTTTGTTGTTCCTAGGGTTTTTGTGTCCAAAGATCACAATGAACTGCTCAGATCTACCATCTGAGGTGTCCTTAGCGTGGGTTTAACCATGCTCCATGGTTTTGACTTCTTAAGCCATCTAATGGCTGTTCAGCCCAGATCCAGCCCGAATCTGAGAGAGAAAGGTTGGGAAATGATGTGAAAAAAGAATTAGAGTGTGGGTTACCTGATTAAAGCTAGAGAGTAGATATGAAAGTCCTCCTGTGCATGTAAAGTTCCGTTCGTTTTAGCAACGTGTAAAGGAAAATGAGGGAGTTTTTCTCTGGTTGTTTGGCGTGGGAATGAAAGGGAAAACTCATTTTTGTAGGATTAGATCCAATCTCCTCGCATGGAAAGGCAGATTACCGCCTTCCACCATTAGAGCTAGAATGGAAAGGGGTGTCGTTATCAAAACGGCCCCCTCTAATACCCTCAAAATTTAAAATGGTCATATCTTACTCATCTGAACTCCATTTTCGAGGTTCTTTATACCGTTCAATTCCTATCAATGTGTACTTTCTAAATTTAATAGTTTCAAAACCAAATTCTATGCATAAATTTTTTAATTATTTTATTTTATTTTGTTACTAATTTAGAGTTAAAAATTAAAGTTATTACAATAAAATAACTCTAGTTATTATTTCTTAGTGTTTCAAGTATTAATTCTGATCTGATCTGCCTAGGACTTGTAGAGCAGTGGCACAAAGAGTGTCACTTAGTCAAAAGGGGTTACTGTTCAGATTTACCATTACATAGCTTGAAGCAGTCCTCCCCCTGCCGAGATCTCTGCCTTTCAGCAAACTTTAGAACGGAACTTTGGCTCTAATTTAAGCATCACACAGCATCTTGCAGTCCTTGCCCACCTTACTATTTTATCAAAGAAACATTTTGAATCGAACCTCGCCAGCACCTTAAATATAGTTCATTTTCCTTCTGGGGGCTCTAGGAGATAGTTCAGATTGTTTTTCTCATTGTTACACCTAGTCCTCAGATAAATAGGCCTTCTGTGATAAGCTTTCCTCATTTCCATTCATGTTACATCATCATCAATGCAAAGATCAACTTTAAAATTGACTAGTGCTTTTCTCGAAGAACAACAGTTTCGTCTCCACTGTAGCAATGGAAAGATAAACCTTAGGATTTACTCAAAGGTTTTCTTGGAGAACACCGGTCTATGGGAAGGTTTCCTTCCAGCTAATAACTGGAAGACTTTTACCTTACTTTGTAAAGCTGACAACAGGAAAACACCTTTGCCTGATCATTGAGCAGGAGTCCCGAAAGCTGAAAAACGAAACCCACACTTAATGAAGCCAAGGGGATACCAGAAATCGGACATCTAGGTCTTAGCTCAAACAGAGATCAAGAAAGCAGAACTGGAATAAAAGGCAGCCCCAGTGCACAAAACTCCCACATATGCAAGGTCCATGGGACAGACCACAAGGGTTAATAGTATTCAACACCAAAGCAGAAATGGAATACCTAGGTCTTAATTCATGAGAGGATGGAACCGCACTTCAGAAGATGCAAGACAGCACTCGCTGAGCAATTATTTCTTGTGAAAATCCTTTGAATGAGCACCCAGGACCCTGATCATTTATTGTAACTGAGGACACGAGTCAAAACGAACCGAATCAATTGGTCGCTGAAGGTGGTTGGATAGCTCAAAAACGCATTTGAAGATCAATGTTTTAAAACACAATATCACAACATCAAATTCTGGAAATAAAAAATAATAATAATAAATTATGCAAATTCCGTGTTAGAAAGAAAAAATAAGGTTAAAAGCTTGAAGCAACAGTAGTTCTCCAAGACTTCCATTGAAAAGATAAATACTAGTTCATCATCCCATTTTAAGCTATGCAATTACGCGTGGGAACCCAAATAATGCAGCATGAATCGACAATCACAGTCATACAGGCATAGGAAGATTGCACTATTACTGTAATGGATCCAATATAGACGTGCCCAACAGTAAGAAAAATTGGGATGAAATAATCTAGAGCCGTTTTAGTCAACGAGTGGATATGGACTGCTGAGGGGAGAATAAAAAAAAAGGTACAAGCATTCAACATAAAGTTTGTGAACTAACCTGACAAGCATTTTGTTGATCAAGCAAATCAATAGCGTCATACAAATCTCCACCAAGTAGACGATAAGGGTGCACCAGGACACTACATGACATTCTCTTTTTTTCCTTTTTGTTTCCTTCTTTTTCTATAATAATAGTTTACACAAAAGAAAGAAAAACCTGGGAAAGGAAAGATTAAACTGAGGCTAGAGCATCTCAAAATGTTAAGAACTAAACACCTCGGGCATACATGATAGCTTTATAATATTAAATAATCAATACATAAAATTTGAGGTATCACCATTGTTTACACCCTAAGCTATAGTACATCAGCCGCACCAATACAATCACCCCTCTCCAGAACACCACAACAAAAATAGACAACGAAAATCGGTATTTACAGGAAAGACTTGCTACAAAGCTATTTCATACAAAAGATCAAATAACACGGAAGTACCGACCTGCAATGGCAATCCCCTGCCGAGGCCTTACAACACTCACAGTTAAGCTGACAAGCTGCTGAATATGCGTTTCAAACTGGGACATACCATCCGTAACCTCCCCATGCTTGCACCACATATCTACTCAGAAAGGCAAAGCAAAATGAACAAAAACAAATTATTTATCTTATGCTACAAGCTGATCTACAAATGAATTTCCAGTATAAATTCTTCTTCCGTAATAAATGTGGTTGATTTAGTTGAAAATAGGGGTCAGGTCTCACCTTTGGACAATAGCGGACATCAAGAGTTTCCAGCATGTTACAGTGTGCTATTGCATCTTCCACTGCTGCTTCAGCAATGCTGCAATACTACACCAATCACCAAAACAATTGGAGACAAGAAAAGTTAGCAGAGCCCAACTTGATGAAGTAAACAACACAAGCAATAACTGAAATCTGCAACTAAAATTTCAGACACAAAAGACCCAACAAGTTATACATGAACTAAAAAAATTTGCTAGGTGCCCCACATCCAATCTCGAATAGTGTAGGAACCTGAACAGAAAAAGTTTTGAGGGGCAGCCCAGTGCACAAAGCTCCAGCATGTTCAGGATCTGCAAGGGGCAGACCACAAAAGGGCCTGTAGTACACAGCCTTGCATTTTTGCAAGAGACTGTTTCCATGTCTCCAACCCATGACCTCCAGGTCACACAGCAACAACTCACCCGTGAACAAAAAAAGTTTGACCTCCTTAATCAAACAGAAGGAGATAAGAAACAACAAAGAAAAGATGGAAACAAAAATGAACTGCATACACGTTCTCTAACTCAGAACTCTAAAGACCCTACTCAACTTTAAGTGGATCACAGAAACCAACAAATTTAACAAATAAAAGCCAGGAAATTAAGCTGGCTTTTGGAGCTTGTAACAGAGATTTTAGGAATCAACAAACATAAGAATGCAACAGCCATTCACTATACACATACAGCCGAGCCCCTCATCGACAACAAAGAAGAAGACAACCATAAAACTTCTAGTTTTTAGAGTTAAAGTGAACCGTTAGGCAAATGAAAAAAAATAATGACCTACACTCCTCAACATAGCCTCCATAAATTGATGGAGCTGATATATCTGAGAAATGAGAGCATCGATAGCTGGCCCATCCATATCATCATCATCATCATTATCATCAAGACCTTATCCCAATTAGGGGCCGGCCACATGAATCTTATTCCTCTATTCCACTCTATTAAATACCATGGCTTCATTTACTCCCATTGTTCTTAAATATTTCTTCACCACTTCTATCAACGTTCTTTTGAGCCTTCCCCTAACTTGTATTGCCTCACTTCTTCTAACCGGTGGCGTTGTTAGTCTCCTTTGAACATGTCCAAACCATCTAAGTCTAGTCTCCCTCATCTTGTTACCTATTGGTGTTATCCTTAAATTTTCTTAAATATTTTCATTTCTAATTCTATCATTTCTTGTGTTACCACTCATCCATCTCAACATCCTCATTTCTGCAATGCTCATCCCATGCGTATGATGTTTCTTAACTGCCCAACACTCTGATCCATAGAGTATGGCCGGCTTTATTGCCATCCTATATAATTTTCCTTTTAGTTTGAGTGGCACCCGTCAATCACACAAAACTCCAGATGCACATCTCTATTTGTTTCAACCCGCTTGGATTCTCTGGGTAACCTCCGTCTCAATCTCGCCACTATCATAAATCATTGATCCTAGGTACCGAAAGTAGTCTTTAACGAGGACTTCTTGGTTATCAATCTTGACTAGTATTCTACTCCTACTCTCCTTGCTAAAATTACATTCCACATATTCTGTCTTATTTCGGCTAATTTTAAATCCTGGAGATTCTAATGCTTCTCTCCATAACTCCTTCTAGAGGTAACTAGTTGGAATGGGCGAGCTGATGAAAGCAACCAATTTCCATTTAAGTGTTGTAAGACGAAGACACGAGGAACTTTATGTTTACACCATCCCTTGTCTCATCAAGCAAGATTATATCATCTGCAAATAGCATGGACCAAGGAATCTCCTCGTTCAGATGTTTTGTTAACTCCTCTATAACCAATGTGAAAAGGTATTATGGATTTAATGCCGATCCTTGGTGCAATCCTATAGTGACAGGAAAATCACCAGTCACGCCACTAGTGGTCTTAACATTTGTTACCGCTCCCTCATACATATCTTTAATTATGTCTATATATCCTTGCGAAACCCCTTTACCACCCAATACCCTCCATATTAACTCTCTAAAGAGTATCATAAGCTTTCTCTAAGACGATAAAGACCCTGTGAAGGTCTTTCCTCCTCTCCCTATATTTCTTTACTAATTGTCTTAGTAAGAAAATAGCTTCCATAGTAGACCTCCCAGGCATGAAACCAAACTGATTCTCCGATACACTTGTTTTATATCGTAGCCTCTTCTCAATCACTCTTTCAAAAAGTTTCATCGTGTGGCTTAAGTTTGATCCCTCGATAATTAGTGCAGCTCTGTATGTCTCGTTTATTCTTATAGATTGGTACAATAAAGCTTTTCCTCCACTCATCCAGCATTTTCTTGGATTTTATAATCTTGTTAAATAATCTCGTCAACCAAATTACCCCAATATCTCCCATATGCTTCTAAACCTCTATTGATATACCATCAGGCCCCATAGTCTTTCCTGATTTCATCTTTTTCAAGGCCTCTTTTACTTCAGGTATTCTAATCCTATGTTCATATCTATAAGATCCAATATTATTTAAATTTATAGTATTTTCAATCCCTATATTCTCAGAGCCATTGTTATTTTAAAATTTTTGAAAGTATGTTTCCCACCTTTGTTTGATCTCATCATCTTTGACTAATACCCTTTGATCATTGCTTCTAATATACCTAACATGATCTAAGTCCTTACCTTTCTGTTCTCTTACTTTTGCAAGTTTAAACACATCTTTCTCACCTTCTCTTGTTCCTAGTCTATTATAGAGCTCGTCATATGCTTTAAGTTTAACCTCACTATTCTCTTAGCAACCTTTTTAGCATTCTTATATTGTTCATAATTTTCATAATTTCTAATCTTTTGTCATGCTTTAATATGTATCCGTTTTTCTTTAATAACTTTTTGTACTGTTTCACTCCACCACCATGTTTCCTTTGCTAATAGCCTTTTACCTTTAGATACTCCTAGGACATCTTTTGTCACTTTCTTAATGAAATCAGCCATATTAATCCACATGGTATTTACTTCTATTTCATATCCAATTTTCTTCTACCATCAACTTATTTTTGAATGAGGTTATTTTCTTTCCTTTTAAGTTCCACCACTTAGTTTTTGGATGTGTATTAAGTTCAGTTCTTTTTCTTCATATTTTGATATAAATATCCATAACCATTAAACTATATTGTGAGGTTAAACTCTCACCAAGTATCACCTTACAATCCTTACATATAGATCGTTCATTATTCTTAAGTAGAAAAAAGTCCATTTGGCTTTTACGAAGTCCACTTTTAAAGGTTATTAAGTGTTCATCCCTCTTCTTAAAGAGTATATTTGCAATGGACAGGTTATATGACAAAGTAAAATCGAGGATATTCTCCCCCATCTCATTTCGTTTACCTATACCATACCCTCCATGTATTCTATCATATCATTCCTTATCTTTTCCTACATGGCCATTTAAGTATGCTCCTATAAATATCCCCTCAGTGTTGGAAATTTCTTGCATGACTTCCTCCATATCTTCCCAAAACTATCTCTTGATTATATCTTGTAACCCTACTTGTGGTGCATATGCACTTAAAACATTAATAATCTGCTGTCCTAGAACAAGTTTTATTATTATAATTCTATCACTAATTCTTTTAACGTTCACAACTTTATCCTTTAATTCCTTATCCACTATTATTCCTAAGTCATTTCTGTTATTTTCCTTTCCTACGTACCATAATTTATATCCATCTATTTCTCTAGCTTTAGCCCCTTTCCATTTGGTTTTTTAGATACAAGCAATGTTGACTCTCCTACGTTTCATCGCACCTACCAACTCCAAACTCTTACCTGTTAGTGTCCATATATTCCATGTGGCGATATGAATCTTATGGTCCGGAGATACCTTATTTACTATAGCCTTTCTCGAACTCTATGGTATAAACCCATGTCCACTTTTCATTACACTTGGGTTCTGATGCAGCGTGTCGCTTCTGAGGGAACGCTCTAACAACCCTTGCCCATTTTTCACTACACCCGGGATCCGATGTAGCACGTCTCTTCTTGGAGAACACCCTAGCAGCTGGCCCATCCATATCAAGACCTGTATATGGTCTTCATCACATCTTTTAGTCTTTCCTTATAAACACATGCAAAAATGTTTAAATTATAGCTTGTAACAGGACATGTTGTAGGTGTCTCTGAAAATGGCATTTGATAATTTTCGAGCTGATTTTTGCATTCATATACTTTTTCACTTTTGAATAATAATGAGAATCCTATTTCAAAACCTTGTAAGCAAATGGTCTTCATCACATTTTTCAGTCTTTGCATATACAAATATGTTTAAAAATACATATAATGATAGCTTACAACAGGACATTTAGTATATGTCTCAGACAATGACATCTAATAAATTCAGAGCTGTTTTTGTGTCCTTGTACTTTTTCGCTTTTGCATAATAATGAGAATCCTTTTTCAGCCAACCACTTCATTGGAGACTAATTAAAAAAAGAGGTCCACCAAACTATCCAGTCAAGAGAAGAAATAGCAGAACTACCAGACCTAGCATCTAACTGATAATTACCATGAAACTTATATTCTAGACTAGCAAATAGTTTTAGAATGTTTTTCCAACCTGATTCATTTGTTTACGAAGCATCTCGAACTTAATCAAAACCCATTAATCTCCATCATATATGAGAAAATGATATGATCTCACTATCCAGTCAGGCGAAGACATAGCAGAACTACCAGACCAAGCATGTAACTGATAATTACCATGAAACTTATATTATAGGTTAGCAAATAGTTTTCGAATGTTTTTCCAACCTGATTCATGTGTTGACAAAGCATCTTGAGCTTAAACACAACCCACCAATAACCATCAAATATGAGACAATGACATGATCTCACTATCCAGTCAGGAGAAGAAACAGCAGAACTACCAGACCAAGCTTGTAACTGATAATTACCATGAAACTTATATTATAGATTAGCAAATAGTTTTAGAATGTTTTTCCAACCTGATTCATGTGTTTACAAAGCATCTTGAGCTTCCACTAATCTCCATCAAATATGAGACAATGACATGATCTCACTATGTCCCACTCCACAAATGGAAATCAAAATGACGACCACAACATGGATGGATCAGTGTCATCAATGTAGTTGTATAGAAAAGTCAACCTAGGAAACAATGCATCCCAGTGATAGAAAAACTTGAATTGAGAAGCATAAATGCAGAGCGTAACATCTTCTTTGACTGTTCAAAACACACTTGTACATAACAATAGGAGAGAATAAATAAATAAATAAATAAATAAGATGGCAGAATCTAATGGAGTAAGTTCTTTCCATCAAAACTCACACCAACTCTTCAGTTTTGTCTTTTGCCCGAAACCTAATGAAATAACAGAGCATGGCTACTCTACATTCAAAAGGACCATCTGACACGCAGACTGTAACAGCCGCTCAACATGGAACATCAGCTCAGCGACCATCTAATATTGTTTCAGTTAGGTGTTCCAGGACCAGTTTGTGGTTGCCAGATCTTCTGATTTGACGTTGCAGGTAGAACTGTACAAATATTTCATCCACAACATCTCAACTTTTACCACTTGATCCATGAAATCTGTGTTAACTTACGAAGATGCCACCAGAAATCACAAAGAACTACGAAGGGGAACAACCAAGTTCCCAGAGAAGGGCATTCTCGTCACCCAAACTAATGGCACAATTGTAGAAAGTATCTTGTTAAAAATGACTAAAAACCCCAATTAACCTTGATGCTTTGACATACATACATACATGCGTACATTTGCATGCACATAAAAACATATATACTGAAATTTACATAAATTGCACATTTGCAGACCAAATTTAGATCAAAGAAATTCTAAATGTCTTCTACACCTATTTGTTGTTTACAACTCAATACCAATTATCATCTATCTTTCCTGGCTTTTCTTTGATTAATTACATAAAGCAGCCATGCAGAACACATACCTGAAGAAGGAAGCTGGTTAATCTCGGGCAGTTGAGCTTCAGAATTTCCAAGGAGCTGCAGTTGCTGAATGAGGCAAAGCCAGGGAGATGAAGTCAGTGAAGAAAAGGAAAATCAAATAAAAATTGGGAAATGAATGACGATGGAAAAGCAAATGCAGTTGAGGTATTACAGAGAAGGTGGAGGGAAAATAAAACCTTAAATTGAGAAAATTGAGACTGATACAAGCCAAGTCCACTTCCTTCAAATTCGAAGACAGAGAAAGGTTTAAATATGACAAATTGAAACAACGAGCTTTTTGAGGGATGACAACTTTCTTAATGTTTGGGCAGCCAACACAGTTAAGATTCTGAAGCAAGCGGTCAGGTTGCTTAATTGATTCATGTTTGTTCAGTAAAGGAAGAAGCCCAGGTGAATCCCCGGTGTTCGGCAACTCAGAGAACTGACTGCAACTTGAAGCCCAGTCAAGATCATGCATATTAACACAGCCATTCAAGCTCACGTGAGTCAGATGCGTACAGCAAGCAAGAAGCTCCTCTATGGCAGACTGGCAGATGGTTCCATAGGATAAGTCCAACTCCCGTAAGGCAGGCAGAGCACCTTCTTTGTAAAGAGCATCCAAAGAGGAGTTAGTGAGGTACTTGCATGCCTGCAATTTCAAAACCTAAAAATGAAGCAGGTCAGAATTCAAGTAATGGGGGCCAAGAAAAACAAATGCATCAACTGTACAAACATGGCAAAGGGACTGGCATTGGCCACTGTACATCCAGCCATGAAATTTATCTATTTGGATGTACAATTTTCAAGCAAGTTATCTTTGATGTAGTAAGTAGTAGCTGTATTTTGCATAGCCCCCAAACTCCCGCATCCCCATGTTTTTGTCCATATGTACTTCTCCGTCAGTGGGATAGAAAAGCATGCACACATATAGACACTATACATGTACATGAGACAGCTGCACAAGTTTGCAGGTATACAGGGAAGAAACAGAAATGCACAGACAATTATATTTCAATAGGTACAACTGTACTACATTCTAATCTCCCAACTCTGATTTTGAATGGAAAAAACATAAACTTGCAAAGTGGAAACAATGGCTACCCAGGAGGAAACTGGGGACAAAATTTTCCTTATAACAAAATCTGGTTCAGTTTAGCCCAACCAACTTGCCTGCCTTAAGCCAAGTCCAGGCCGATATTATTGAAACATCTTCCCCTTAACAAATCGGGAAGAATGTGATGAAAACAAAAGAAAGCACGTCAATTAATTGCTTTACAAAGTTGAAACACTTACTTGAACCAGAGAGCTGTAGTACAGTGGGGGAAGCAGAAATGCAAATAGACAAGAAAAGGGAAAGATAAAATAAATCCTAGCCTGTAGGAAACTATCTACAAACATGAGACCCCAAGGTAAGAAGGTATACAATCAAACATTTGTTGTTTCTCCACCTTTTTTGCATTCTAGGGTCCCCTTTCTTTTTTTTCCACTTCCAAATATATAATCAGGTACATCAGCAAGCATCGAAAAGATCATCTTATCGTAAAAGAAAACTGATTTTTCATAGACTCTTACAAAAGAATACTGGAAGAACACAATTTCCAGTGATTAAGGCATCTGGGTGAATTACCTTCAACTGCAAACAAGTCTCGAAGACAGGCTGCAAGTTCAGCAGGAAAGTGTATGACAAGTCAAGCAATGTCAAATAGGGAAGATAGCGCAAAGAAGATAGCCCATCTGGACCAACAGAAGGGCATGACATCAAGATCAGTGACTCAATGAGTGGGCAAGAAGCAGCAGTAGCAGACAAGCAGTCATCCTTAAGTTGGCTGAAAAATGACAAAAACATTCATCAGCTACAACACATAAATAGAAAACATTAGCCGCAGATGATACATGAACAAGAATATCACCTGCAAAAGGAAGCATCCAGCGACATTAAACGAGGACAATTGATGGACGCTTCAGAAAGAACACCACAACCCTTCAGCTCCAGCAATAACATATGTGGTGCTTCAATCTGCAGAATACTCAACTTGGGGCATATTCCCAAATTAAGTGACCGAAGACCAACCTGCAGCAAAAGTTTGTTCTGCTTAGCATTGGACTCGAGCTCGAAAGGATACACGATCATTTCCTATATTCAGTATCAGTTACAGGAAATCAGCCAGCTTCTGCTTCAGATAAATGAGACTTAAATTTGTACATTTCCTTTCTCTAGAATTCTCTCTATGGTGCTTTTTCGATTTCAGTAGTCAGACCTGTCTCCAAGTGTTTTCCCATGAAGAAACTAAATGGTAAAAATGTTTCAGGGATGTTCTACAAACGTCTTTAATTTTTTCTGACGATACAGTTCTGCACACCACAACTGGGAGGGTAAGGATCACACAATGAGAAAAACTTAGGAATATTGCCCATCTGCAATAGCATCAAGCAGATAAATATTCATATTACTGACAAGAAGATCCACATGTTATTTTGGTCCCTTTACGTCATAAGAAAAATGGAACCAGCAACAATACAATTTTCCCAATCAATGTGTAGGAATCTTCTTACAGTCACTGCATCTGGAGTCATTCTGTTTAAGGCACCATAAACACGGCTACACAAAACTGAGGGATCCATAACCAATCTAGACGGGGAAAAACAAGTTACTTGTTGATATTCAGGGACTGTGCTAAATTTTGGATACAGCATTAATTGCTCCAGTGATTAATGGTCAGATAGATGAGAGGGCACATGGCCTGCAACTGTCACTGCCTCCAACATGACATTAGGATGATAGGAACTAGAAAGAACACAGTGGGCGACAAGATGCCTGAAAACACAAACATAGATATAGGTACACATGCACGCATGTATATGCACATTATGTACATCTGTATGTGACAGAACAAGGTTGTCGACACTGACGGAGGGAATCTGGATGAAATCAATTAGAAATAAGATGGCCACAAAACACAGACGGCAATATAATTGTATACAGATGTGCGCATATTTATGTGGCTGAGTGCGTAAAAACAGTAAGAAAGGAAATGCAATAAGCAAGTAAAAGAAAAGGCAAAGCGTGCGAAGATATTTTTACTGATTTATTTAGTTTTAGCAATGGTACAAAATTTCAATGGATCACTACTGGTAATATGACTCTCGAATCTCAACTAGCCATGTGTTCAGGGAAACAGGACAAAGCAGCAAGCAGTTAGAAGAAAAATGTACCTTCCCGTCCATATGCAACAGAAGAGAAATAGAGAGAGAGAGAAACATAGCACTCCAGTCCGTATGCAACAGAAGAAACGAGTGAGAGAGAGAGATGCAAAACCCACATGAAAGAATCATATGACATTCTCATGATAAACATAAAGCCAAAAAACCCCAGGCACCTGGAGAATGGAAATATTTTGCCATTGCCTGAAATTTGAATAGGCTCATCATGTGGAGAAAAAACATGAGCAACCAAGAGAGACAGTGACTCAAGTCGCTACTCGACAGCCAACTCTCCCACAAGTATTGAAATGCATCAGGAAAAAGATAGTGGTTTTCCTAGCATAACTTAATCAAAAGAATTTACCAAGTGCCGAGTAGGATTAGACTTGACATCTTGCTCAAAAACAAAGCACTTGATGTCACTCGATGCCGGAAGAAAACGATCAATATATATAGTCCATTTGGAGAAGTTCTTAACATCTTACAATGATATTAATAAACAAAAAACAAATAGATCATGGCATATCTGGAGAAGATCTTAACATTGAACAATGATAGTAAATCAACAGAAAATAAATAGATTATCTTCCAACAAAATTTCGTGCTCTCAGAGAATTGAACCTTTCCATAAAGCTTGTCTTCTAGATGGGGCTCCTTTCTCAATATCTTTGATTGCTTTGCAGTAATTCCCAACTGCTTTCATTTGTTTTACAAAATTATCACTGATAGTTTCAGACTGGTCTTTGCCAAACATCATGGAGGCTCCAGAAAGAATTGACAACTGTTTCACAAATGCTTCTAAAATTGCATTACTTCAGTAATGCATTTCCCTAGGGTCCCCAGTGCATTTCAGCAGCCTACAGTTGGAACCTTCATTTTGCTGTCACTCCATTTGAAAGGAATTGTTCCTGATGAGAGAGGTAATGCGAAGTGCACCAATTTTAACTATGGTAGGAAAAATAAGATTCTTGTAAGCATGCCAATCCCTATCCAGTGAATGACATAGTTGCAAGGCAAGTTGATGAAGATTCCTTTTAGTTTGAGGGTCGACCAATATTACATCAAAATCTTGACAATCTAAATTGCCCAAACAAGCTTAGATCTCACTATTTGACATATGTTTTCTTGACTATTAGCTTCCAGATCCTTACTTTTGTTTTCTCTTTGGAGAAGAACTTGGTGTTGGCAGTTTGAGCTGTTTGGGATTCTTTGCAATTGTGCACTGAAGCAGCTATATCTTTTTGGTTTCTCACAACTATTCTCCTTATCTGTACATCATGTAAAAATCTAATCAACAATACAAATAGAAAAGTCTGTTTTGGCTTCTCTACACTGTCATCCATCCGAAGGCAATTACAATTTTACCAGCAGTACTTTTTTTCATGTTTTCCTTGCATTCACCAACGTCACACCCTCAAAATTAGATTACTTTAAGAATCTGGATGGAACTTTTTAGTCAAACCTCATCAATGAAAAATATTTTATATAAATGTAATATCAATCAGCACCCAAGCCACCCATGTAGATTACTTCAAGAATCTAGATGGAAACTTCTAGTCAAAACTCATCATTGAAAAATATTTTATATTAATGTAGTATTAATCGGCACCCAAACCTGCTTATGGGTGTGTGTCCAACACTAAACACCTTGGTTGTGTGTGGCACAGTGCACCAGTGGGTCTCCATCGGACAGGTCATACATTCAAGTCAGCTCAAGGATGTGTGTGAGTATTTATCTAAGAATGTTATGGTTCAAACCCAAAGAATGATGCCATCACAAAGGAATAAGAGAATGATCCCAACACACATGAAACAAAGGTCGTATTGCCTATGGAAACTGATGACAGCAATACATAGATCACAAAGATTAACCAATTCTCATAACTACATCGGTGATTAAGACTGTATTATCTTACAATTCCTCTCCAATTTTGTTTCAAGCATCTGCCAGATATGAAGTGCTTTACCAGTCCTCATCCACTTGGATGCCTATCCCCAAGTATACTATCAACGTGTACAGAAAAAACAGTGGCCCACCTAAGACCTCTTCTAACAGCAATAACAGCATTTACTCTAGTTGTCAATTCTGTTCCACCACAGTTCCCCCTTTCTTCCAAAATAGAACGTCAGTACACAGGCCATATGACTATTCCATTCTGGTAAGCACACTCTTCTTTTGGAAGGGCAAGAGAATAAGGATGCCTCAGGTACAGGACTCTTCAACATCTAGATAGGACATTTTAAAAAGAGATCTTTGCAAAACTCATGTAGAAGGGGAATTTTTCCCGTTGTTTTGTCAATTTAGCTGAGTACCTTTCTTAGCCATCCTAAAAGAGGGGAAATGGGCTCCCAAACATTAAAAGCCAAGACTACCATCTTCTTAAGTTCTGAAATGAACACGTTTCTGATCCATCTTTTCTGGCACAAGGACAAGAACACAACAGTATCTCAGCCAGGAGAACCAAATGGTGGAAGACCACTGCTAGCAGACTGATTTCCATTCTGCTTTCCATCTGAACAAAGCATTCCAGCAATTCCAGCCAGTAAGCTGACTGCTTAGCATCTGCCATAGAGGAATATACTCATGTGGCTGCTGAAGAAACCAGCAGCTCCAACCAGGAACAACAGAATAAGTGGTAACATCTTTTGAAGAATATGGACATTATCAAGGTAAGCAATTGAATGAATTCTCAATTAACTTAAAAGTGGACCAGAACAAAAACACAGTATCTGAGAGCAAAAATGGAAACAAAGGAGAAAAATTGACGAATACCTGGTCATAATTTTTAGAACTGCCACATAGCTAAAGGTTCTAAACCAGTATTGCCAAGAGAGTGAAGAAACCTTCAGCTCAAAACAACCACAGAATGGAGATGTTAAGGGAGACAACACATAATCCAAACAACCTAGTAGACAGCTCTTCATCAACTGCAATCCCAGAGTAAAAGCTAACCTCTCTCATTTCACTGGCTGGAAAATTAACTATCTTTTGATTGACTGAATTTTTAATTAAACTTAAACTGCAAATAAACGTAATCACTCGGAAAATCATCACTATAACTGAGAAGAAAACATAGAGTCAATGTAGTCTTTGGCATCTCCTGAAACTGAGTAAATAGCAAACAGTACTGCTCAAAAGAAAGAAATGAAAAGAAACAAAAAATCCTACATTTACAACAAACTACATATTTGAACCTAATGTTACAACATGCTAATGGTTCAAATAACTCAGAAACTATTCATTAACAGCTGGAAAATAAAGTAAAAGTAACGCAACAGTTTCACTTACAGGAGAAAATGACGCTCTCTCAAGGTGATCACAACCATCTAGATGAACTTGCTGAAGATTTGGACATGCAAGTTCAAGAGATGTCATGGCACGACAACCAATAAGTGACAGATTGACCAAAGAAGTATTGTTGAATCCCACCACTGTCAAACTCTGACCAAGAAAAAGGATCATGTTGAGTTAGCATCTTTTTATCTTTGAAAGGCAGAGAGAAGCAATGAAATCAAGAGCTCAATTACGTAGTGCCTCCATTCTAAAACCAAAGGACTAGTAAAGATTAAAAATAGCACATATCAGGCTCCCCTAGATGCCTTGGGGCACCATTATATCCTGCCATGAGGTCATGTATACACCTCATTTCTGCAGGTAACTTTTTATTTCAGACGGAAGAAGTAACACCTTGAGACAAACAGTTGTCCCTTCTCTCTCTCCTTCTACACTTAAAACAATGTTTTAATGCATAGCTGCTACTTCCAATGGAATTTCTAAGTCTCCATTCGATGATATGCATTTGGTACAAAAGTTGCACACTTGTGTATTACTGTCCTGAGAGAGTATTTATATCATCGAGACAGTTACCGGCAACAGTTCCGTAAATTGGGATCAAGTATCCCCAATTCACTTTTGAGAAACCAGAATCATATCATTTTCCCCCAAAATTAGGGGGACATGTTTCCACGTAGCTTTTCCTGTATGTAAGAGATAATAATCCTATCTTTGTTATATTGTGTTATTAATTATGCAAGTCAGTAATTTTCTGTTGTGTATGCAATCTTCCTTATTTTTTTAGCTTTTTTATCCTTGATAATTCTCTGCAAATTTTTTTCTACCTTAGTGTTTCCCCAACCAAACTTGCTTGTTCTTTGATTTTGCTTTTGCTTCTCATCATAGCACCTAAGCATCAAACAATACGAAACTGAGTGTGTGCAGCATTTATTCCACACAGGAATATTTGCAATAGGCGGGAGCATTTATTCCACATAGGAATATAGGCCCTTGTGGTCCCCCGATTCCCCGGACCCCACATAGGCAGGAGTTCGTGCACTGGGGCTGCCCCTTTTTTTTAGGAATATTTGCAATGTTCCAATGAAGGACTATCATAATAGCAACATAAGCAGAAACTTTTACTTTTCTTGTAAACGGGAGAACTTTGAAGCAGACTGAAAGGCACTTATTTCCTACCGAGTGTTTACTTCGCATTGTTCAGCAATTCCACTGTCTAGTAATACTTGTAATAGTTGAAAAATATACTCACTGCAGGATCCAGCATAATATATGCATTTTATAAGTAATCATCTTTCTGTCCCAAGAGATAGACCTAATTCAAACATCATATCATTCTTCTAATGGCAGACAGCCAATACCTAAAAACATAAAAATATAACCCATAAAACAATCCCGGCTGTCAAACTGACGTATTCCATTCCCAAAAATTTCATTACTTGTTGTGGCCAAGAATTTAAAAAATTGCACAAACGTTACCAGTAGAATCCTTTCTTATTGGGGACTAACTCCAGTTGATATGGGGGAAAAAAAAAATGGCGCAGTGAGAAGATTGGTAAGAAAATGGGTTGGGTCCCATATTGAGTGAAGAGATTGATAGATAGACACTTCAACTGAACTAATCGATCGTTGTTCAATTGTTTGACGGGGTTTGAAAAGCAAAAAGTGAGTCATAACTCCAGGGAGATATTTGGAGCAGGACATACATCTTCAACAGCAGGTCTGATGGCAAATGGGGATGGCTCCCATATGAGTGAAGAGATTGATAGATAGACACTCTCAATGAAATAATCAATAGGGGTGAGATTGTGTGAAGGGGTTTGGAAAACAAAAGCGAGTCGTAATTCCTAGCAGCTATTTGAAGCATGATGTACATCTTCAACAGCAGGGCTCATGGAATATGGTGGTTCTGCATCACTGAAGGAGCAGCCTCCTGTGTACTTATACAACCCTAAATTTTCTCTGAAGTATATGGGGGCACCACTCTAGATGTATGTCTTCAACAACAGGGCTGATGAATTATGGTGGTTTTCCATCACTGGAGGAGTAGCCTCCAGCGTACTTTTACCACCCTAAATTTTCCCTGAAATATATGGGCACACTATAGCCACTTCCTGTTTTATATACAAATATATAGCTGTTGCGTGTGCAAAGTTGAGACGGATCAGAACAATGTATCAACTCCCTCATAGGAAAATTGCAATCATCGACAGGTGCCCCATGCATTACAACATCATCCTGACAACAGATTCAATTATCAAAGGGGGAAAAGAAAAAAAGATAACAAAGAAAGATAGAACAGAGTTGAGCCCAACCACTTAAAGTGCCAACCATCATCTTTGTGTCTTTTCCACAAAAGATTTGGATATTCATCTGATTGTTGGCTCAGTAGTAGATGAGCTCAATACCACATCGCTAATTAAGTCCATCTCCTCTTGGGCCTTCTTTCCTAACAGTAAGAGAGAAGAAAGCTCAGGAAATTTAGTACTACGGCAACTATTAGTGACCTGAAAGACCACTGTATTCAAGTTTCCTGGATGAATTTCAGTCCATGAGCAATATTTTGAACACCATCACCAGAATGATGATTTTCTAGCCTGCAACTAACAAGTAACACGAAAAATCCACCAGGGATAGAACCAACCCCTGTAACTCAGCTTCTCATCAGGACAAAATACCCTCTCTGACTGATCCCTGCTACAGACTGATTCAAACTGAACCTCAATGATTCAAGTCTAAGATCCATGAGCTGGCCAGAGTGGGGTACCATTGAAGAAAGTAGGCTCCCACAAAACTGGCTGCTTCCACTAACGAAAGCAACCCAGACAATAAGAAATAGAAACCATTTTCAAAGTTGTCAAGATCTTACCATCCCATATCTCTAGAACACTCATCTTATAGGCAATTCATCCAACTTGACTGGCATTTATCTAGACCCACTGGTTTGCAGAATAGATTGAGAGAATTGCACATTTGACAACTGGAAGCAGAGCAAATTCCTTTCACATGGCCACCTTTGTTGAGGGAGTTCTGTGTCTTCCCTTGAGATTTTATATTTCACCAACAAATGACGGTTAAGCTCCCAATTTACTTGCAATTGTTCACAGAACATCTTTTATCTTGTTCATAATTTCTTCTCTTTTCATTACATAACTTCGCCATCTTATATATATAGAGAGAGAGAGAGTGTGTGTGTGTGTGTGTGTGTGTGAGATAGAAACAAGGAGATTAAAGAAGAAGAGAAGGAAAAGACTCTTATGTAGTCAGAGCAGGCTATTAGTTGCTCCATTATGGATAGTTTCCACAGCTGCTAGGGGGGCTGCATGACTAGTTACTTAAATGATACTATTGCACATTCATGCAATTTCAAAGTAAAAGTGTGTAGCTTCATTAATGAGTCTATAGTTTTTACAGTGGTTCTACAACCAGCATTACCAATAGCAGTCCTCTGACAGAATATTTCGTGCTTCAGCTCCATCCTTCAGTCCACATGTAAATAAACAGTGAGGAATTGTGGAATATGGAAATATCAGATTTGAAGCAATGAAGAGTAAGCTTAGGGTTAAACCATGACAATAATCTAGAAATTGTTCTCTGGTCTCTAATGGACTGCAGCACCCACCTACATAGTACCACTTGTGAGATTTAAAGACCAAATTTATCAGGCATTACTCCCTTCAAAACTTTTACTCTTCCATTTAGATTCTTTCAAATACTCACTTTCCATATTATCCAAAATTACAGCTACAAAACTTGGTCTTTGTAGGGGGATTAAGCTCAAGGCTTCAATAATGCCTCCATCTTCTTATGCAACACCAAAAATCATCTCAGAACCAAATATAGTTCTATAATATACTTGTGGAGGGGTAACAGATGAAGGCATGACCATAGTTACGAACTCTGAATCAAATAATACAAGACTTCTGTTTTGGTTGTAATCTAGACAGTGATCTCATACTACAACATCAGGAAAGAGGCAACCTAAGATTAATTAGGGGTATCTGTTTTTAGATTCCCATATATGGCAAAGTAATATGGCTAATAATCAACCTCGTGGCTCATAGGGCCTAAGAATGACACAACCTAACAGTAGAAGCACAAAAGTTCTCCACTTCAACCAGGCTAATGCTGGATAAAAGCAACACCTTTAGGGTCCACCTCATTCTACCTTGAAACCCTTCAATATATAATTCATCTTGGATGCCAAACCAATAACAACAGCATTTCAATCTCATGTTCACAAAATTCCCTATCCTGAAAGATCCCAAGTTATTCCACCCATTTCAAAGCTGGTTCTTGAGTGGGTATCTGCAATGCTGGACGAGATTTAATGGGAGTTTTAAGCAATATGAAGAAGTTTTAAGATAAAGCATGCATTTCCTCTTTTGGTTATCTAAAAGGGAACAGGTCACTCAGAAAACAATTAACTGAAATGATTTAGGTCCAAAATGGCATGCCTTATATAATCATGTTAAAGTAATTTTGCCTGATTATTCCATTTAGGAAAAACTGCATAACCATATTATGTAAAAAATTTCCACTCAAATCCTTAGTATATGAATTTTCTAATGACTCACAAAATCATTTTTTAGCTTCAAACTTTAGGTAGTCAAATAGTTCATGCCTAAACCATGACCCACATATCAACTAGATCATCAACCTTTCTAAATCTTGGTCAAATTAGGAAATGCTGTTCCATACGTACAATTAATCAAGATATATACATTTGAACAGGCAATTGATAAATAATTATCCATGCACGGAGCTAAAACAATTAATATCACTAAAGCAAGGTAATAAACCAAATACTTACTAGACCTACACTAGCAAACTAAGTGAACTTAAAAGTACTTAAAACTACAGAACTGAGCATAATAGTTCATACTACCTCGCAGTTGTCTAATACCAATGACCTAAGCATCGGGCAACCTCCACCATCAATAAAAACTTCACAAATTGAATTTGTTAAAGATTCACATTCTGTAAGATCCACTTCTTGTAAGCGGTGGCACTGCAACGATATGGAAGTTAAACTTTCCTGCTTTTGCAATACCAATTTCTGCATCACCAAGAAAATGTCCCATTTAAAGTTTCAACCAGCTGTTAAAATATAGAGAATCAACAGAAGATGGGTTCTTGGAAAAAAAAAATCCAGACCTCGAGCGAATTTGATGTGATGCTGATGCGATGGAGTGCAGGGCAATTAGAAACAGTTATAGATGACAGCAAAGGACTTCCCAAATTTAAATCAACAAATCTACCAAAAAAAAAAGCAACAGTCAGGGTCCACTACATAATTCAGATGTAATATATAAGCAGATGATGAAAGACAAGGGGCAATGGCCATACTTGCGGCAATGTACAAGACTGATGTTTCTCAATCGTGGCAGATCCAAGGAGACTGAGGTCAACAGGCCACAGCAATCAAGCTCTAATTCCTGCATTAAGTTGCCATAGTCAAATTTAAAACTTTTTAGTCAAGGCAGAGAAATAGTCATCTAAACAACTTGTCAGGATAAATTGCAAGGTCTAACCTGCAGCATATAACTATGAGATATAGAAGCCATTGAAGCAGAGGAAATACCCTCACAGCTGTGAAGCTTCAAATCTGTCAACATTGGCAGTCTTACAGACTTCCAGCATAAAGAATGTGATTGTGTAAGCAAAAGACTAAGCAGACATATTAGAACTGTGGACAAGGACTGAGAATTTCACAAGACTTACCTCAAGTGAGATGTTCGGGCAGTATGATGCATTGAGAACACGAAGATTAAGGCATGCAAGTGCTATCTCACGCAGCGTTTCATCACTAACACATGAACAATTTGACATGTCCAAAGATGCCAATAATGGGCATGACGTTGCTGCTGAACGAATTCCAGCATCTGAAAGTTTGTGGCAGGAGCCAATGTCCAGTTCTTGTAATTGGGGACAATTAAGCATCGCGTGCGCCATGTTAGAGCGCTTCAGCGATAAAGTTTCAAGCAGGGGGCACCTAAAAATTACAAAGTCACAACACTCAGTTTGCAAATAAATCATAAAACTCAGGACTAATTGTAACTCCCAAATCCAAGATGGGCAAGTTTTTCACCTGACTGAAATACGGAGAACACGACACCTGATAATTTGAAGATGACGCAATCTATCATGGAACACAGGTATCTCTTGAACACCATTACCAAGAGATGCTTCGCTAATACTCAATCGGTTCAGTCCATAACAATCTTCCAGAGAGTGGAAGAAAGCATCACCTAGCTGTCCTTTACCCAAGATCAAAGTTTCAAGATTCCTGGACATCAACCAACTATATAAGGATACGCATCGAAGGATAACATGGAATTGACAGGGCAAGACAATCACCTCAAAGTTCCCATCGCTTCCATAACGAGCAGATCAATAGCAGGTGCACCCAATATATTAACTTCTGTGGCATTTGGGTATCGCTGGCACATATCCGCAACTGCAAGGACACTGAATTTGTAAGCACTTTGATACTCAAACATATAAATATAAATGAATAGGATTTAAGATAAGCTTTCCAACAGTGCTCCAAAGCCTTCTAGAGGTAACATTGGAGAAGATCAAAAGAATTACTGTGACTTTCCCAGAAGCCTTTCAAGTTTGACATTGACTATTGCCTCTGCTGTCCAAGAAATGGCTCAGTGTTTCTCTTTGAGATAAGAGAAACATATTTATTTGCTTTCTGCAGCTCTGGTTGGCAAGTACAAGTCTAATGGTTGCCCAAGGTCATACTGGCATTGAATTGAGTATAATAGTATGCCTCGTGCAGTGGTGTCTAAAACTGGTCCAGCAGCTAGAAAGAAACATCCTCCCACATGGCAATTAACCTAAAAGATTAGAAGTACGAGCCATAGACCACATTATTTCTGCATTTTTAGCTTAAAGGATCTTCCACAACCATCAACAGTAAACGTTCCACCAGGTAACCACATGAACTCGAGCACACAATAGAATTTGTAACATAATTCTATTTCCAAATAGATAATTAGACCTAGCTTCTTTCAAGATCCTTTGCTTAAAATGGTTTGTAGAAGCTTCCACAAAATGCATTAGTATACAGCAAAAAGAGAGTTGAATAGAAGTCCTACACTGGAGTGGGGAAATTCTTCGATTCTCAAAATTCAGGCACCTCCAAAAATCTTCATGAGCACTAGCTTGTCTCCACTGCTTACAAACTCTAGCAGCTCGACAAAGATCAATATGACCTAAGAAAGAGAAAACCTGAAATCACATAATAGGAGAGGTCAAAACACTGAACAAAAAAATATAGACCATATTCAATGCTGCAATAGTAGTACTATGAACTTGCTGAATGAGAAATTTGAACATACCATGTGCAATAGATCATCAGTGAGATCCATCCTAATCTCTAAATCTTCTGCTTTTGAAAGACCTGACCCATCTCCACGATCATCACCCCCACCATCAGAGCCCATGGAATTTCCACCACCATCATCATTAGGCATCGTGTAATGGGCCATCTCATTTCCAAGAGGAAGAGATGAACCTTGAGAAATATTGAGGTCCCCATCAGCAGTTGAAGCAGATGCATCAGTGCCTGAAGATGAAGTACCAGCATAAGTACATGACCTGTAAAAATAGAAACTTGGTAAGGCAAACTGCAAGCAATGGAATCCATTATAATGACAAAACAAACATTTTAAAAAGGCTTTCAAGAAGATTCCACTTCCACATGTATCAAACCAGTTTAAAAAACCACCATCTGAAGCATCAACTGGAGCAAATCAACCTCAACAATTCATAACAAGTAGAATGCAATATCCAGCTTCAAGTCAAAAAGAAGAAAAGTGGTAGTTGTGAGAATGCATACGAACAATCTCAATAAATAAGGTGCTTATTTCTTGATTGTAGATAGCTTAGAGAGATGCATGATAAAAGGTAGCAGTACACTCCCCAAAATTTAAAAGATGGCTAGCAAAAATTTGAACTATCTTAGAAAGCAGTCTAAGTTATTCTACATAAAGTATAAAAATATAAGAGAATGCACAACTATGAGTTGAAGGCTGATGATATATGTCAGTTCAGATGTAAAATGTATGGTGAGCGGAAAGACCAGTAGTTTAGCATGACAAGTTAAACAGAGTAACAAAGACAACATTAGGACGTTCTACACTTTTGAAAAAGGGCAACATTCCAAAGAATGTAAGATAAGCAAAAAATCACACGCAATTCTTGAATCATCTTTCATGTAAGTTGAACTTAGGAAGGAACGTTTCATATTAGGCGAATGTTTACAAACTCGGACAACAAACTTCTAAGTTCAACTTAGATGAGAGATGATAATTCATAGGCTCTGAAAGATGGCCATGAAAAAGACAGTCAAAGTAACCTACTTATGTTCCCAAATGAAGGGATCAAAGAATAACAGAACATGTTTAAATGCGATGCCTACAACTTGAACAGTCATAGTAGAACCAAGAGACGGTTGTCTCGAAACGAGAGAATCACAGAAGTACGGAAGAGGACACAGAAGTGGCAGGAGATGAGGTTCACCTTGGGCCCTGAACGACGGACAAGAGAAGAACAGTCAACAAAACCTACTTTTTACCAGTATTTCAGCACTAATAATGTGAAATACCCACAGGTTGAACAATAATAGTAGAGCCACCAAATGCTCAGAGGTCCAAAGAAAAACAGATCAGTTTTAAGCACAGAAACAAAAACAAGAAGAAGTACTATCCGCTGTAAGTCGTTATCAACTATCATGTCACTTCAGAGTTACATAACGTACTAAAGATAGCAAATATCATTTCACATAAGTGCAAATGGACACAGAAAAAGATCCATATTAGCAGAATGAACAACAAGATGGTTGGCAATGGAACACTGAGAACTCACTGAGAGTGGAAAAGAACTTTTGCCCTCTTATGCTGGAAATCCCTTTTGCAGTTCTCTCTTTCTAGCCCCAAGCAAAGGTCATCCTCCAAAACCCACCCTTCCATCTCTCCCGGGAATTCCCCTGTTTCCTGATGCCTACTGCTCGCTGAGGCGTACTGCTCTAAATAGCGAGAAGACCCAATCGCAAGCTCCCAATCGGGACCAGAATCCGCGAATCTATCACTCTCTTCCCACTCATCCCCCTTCTCAATATCCGCCATAACAGGAAGCATTTCCTCAGAAACACTGTTCTCTCCCCGGTGGCTGTGGGGCCCCCTCGCTGCATCCTCCATCGTGACAATCCTTTCCTCCGGGGTTCTTACTCGATCAAGCAAATTTTCCGCTTTTCTGCATCTCCACAGCGAAAACCCCAATCTCAACTTGTCAGATTCCGCATTTCCAACATCCGCAAATGAAAATTCCGGACAAGGTCGAATCACATCCGAAGCAAACTCCTGGATCACGCTTTTTGAGTTCCCCTCTGCCATACCGAAGTGGAACCAAAACAACACAGGAATCAAACCCCTAATCGCAAGCCAAAGAAGCGAACCGGAGAAACCCTAGAAAAGACACAATCATCCATCCATTTCATATCAGACAAAGACCCAACGCCAAACCCTATCCCCAAAATCAAGGAAACCACATTTCCAAAACCCCATTCAGAATCCCAAGGCACAAATGTCCCCGCTCGAAAATTGCTTTGAATTGGAGTAGCAAGCTAAGTGGGAGTGTTTAGGGTTTCTACCTTGAAATGCCTGTAGATATGGAAACCTCCGTGGATTCAAAAGAAATTTCCACAGATTCCAGAGTTAAGAGACCCGATCCGATCTTCTGCCTCGCCTTCGAATTTCTCTTCCGCTCTTCTCCTTTTCCCCTCTTTTTGGCCTTTCTCACATCCCGTCTGGCCGTCTCTGCGTTCGCCGCTGATGCTGAAATGGGAGCAGGCAGGTACTTATACGGAAATGCTGTTTTGGGGCCCGGTGTACGGACGAAGATAATTTTGTGTGGAACTGCTCTCTCTCTCCCTCCATCCCTAGGCACGTCCGTCTCCTTCACTTAAGATCATCGGATACTGGAGAGAGAACACACACGTGTGAGGGTCCAAGTTCTCGTGGCTTTTAAGGGAAGTAAGTGAAATCATCCCACTTATTTACATAAGAAAAAGAAAAAAAAAATTAGGAGCTTTGTGGGCCCATCTGCCCATGTGGGAAAATCTACCCGCATATCTCCGCCGTTAAAGTTGCAGACTACGATAGGAAAGCCATAATCAGATTTTGGCCCCATCACAAATGGATATCGCATCCGCAAAATCTTATTCAACAAAAATCGATGCTCTACGATTTACTGGAACCGTCCAATCCCAATTAAGACAAAATCAAGCAAAGCGGGGGCCCATGTCCTCGTTGTTTTTGTTTTACCAAAGTAAATAAAAATAATCCCCTTCTCACTTTTCAAGAAAATATGTGTCCTCATATTTTGTCGGAGGGCCGCTTGTTTGCGTCTTCTTGCTCAAACTGAAATAGTTGATTCCACTAGCAGGCCCACTATATGCTAAGTGAATGAAGATACAGTGATTGTGACCTTCGATCTCGTGGACCCCAGGTAAATCACAGGCAATGTCTGATTTGACAAGGGGGATTTGTGCATTTCTTTTTCCGTGGAAAGGTAGTGTTTGCACAGTGAAATCAGGCAAACTTGATGGAAGTCTCCTAACATGGTGGTATACATCATCAAGACCATTTATTCCATTAACCTATTTAAAAAGTATGTTTTTATATCTTTTGAAAGATTTAAGCCGTTCATCTTGTTTAATGGTTTGAATAGACTGGATACTATATTTCCCTGTCATTGAATACTTACCGCCAATCTTTTGAGCACTTGAAATCACTGCCACTAATATTTTTAGGTTTTCTCAAAGTCAGAAAAACAGCTGGTTATGATTATTCAAATACATCTATTTTTCATGGGCTATCTAATTTTGGTAAGACAAACAAGATAAATGGCTTAGATCTTTTAGAAATTGCCCTCATCACATGCCTTTTGGAACTACTGTTTGTACTGCATGCTTCTAGTTTGATTCAACAAACGTATTAATCCTCTTGACTGAGTCAACGGACTTGGCTGAGTTATGTGGTTCCTCACAAATTGAAATTTTTTGTTACTATTATTACTACTCTCTAGAGAAAAACACATTTACCTTCATCTGATTCCCTTTTCCTGCTTCAATCATTTTGCCAAGGTACCCCACTTTACCATTATAATTATTGTCTCCTTACTGTGACAATAGTCATGTTTGAAGAAGTTGGTGTCCTATTTATTCGTACATGATTTTCTTTTTGGAAGATCTAAGTTATTTATCTCGGCACACCAAAAATAGAAATCTACGAGAAATCAATGCATTTGCTATGTTAAACCACTTGTGTTTTGGGTATTTGAAACAAGTTCAAAAAAAAATAAATGGTCCTTATGATTATCAACTCAATGAATGCGCTACAAGCATCCAGTGGTTGTGAAATTTGGTCACTAGCCTGTCTAAGTCATTTCAAACAAGGGGTGTAACTTAGATTATGAATCAAGAATGGTCATATATGAAAAATAGGGGGAAAAAAAAGACAAAAAGTGAAATATTACTAGCAAGAGGAGGAGAATATAAATATGCAAGGAGAAGGGAAGGTATAATCCTAATATCTTTCAATGAGAGAGAGAGAGAGAGAGAGAGAGAGAGAGAGAGAGAGAGAGAGAAGGGCAGCCCAGTGTACGAAGTAGGTATGTAGGGTCCGAGGAAAGGGCATCTAGGGAAGGAGCGGACCACAAGAGCATAAAGTACACAGCTTTACCTTGCATTTTGTCCTATGACCTTAAGGTCACACCACGACAACTATGTATTATTTTATCTCTTGAATTATTTTGTCGATGAATGAGAGTGGCGGATGCGGGGCATGTGTGTAACAAATTGTCCTTCCATTGCAGAGTGCGGGGATCAGAGAGGTGACAGGTGAGTCGGAGAGTGCTGATCCTTAACTGTGAGTCACTACCAGAGTTGTATACGTGCAAGTTGAGAGGCGTTTCCATATGTGGTAGAATTGTTGTGCCTTCTTCAGCCTTCTTTTCTGGTTAAAAGTAAACTAAAGCAATAAGTACTTGTAAGAAGAAACTATGCTATCAATGAAACGAGACAAATGAAAGACGAAGCTAGGAAGGGCAAAATGGTTTGGTAGGTTCTGCTATGCGGTGCATGTACAAAGTGGCTTGGTGCATAAAGCACCTGCATATGTGGGGTCTGAGGAAGGCATGGATGACATGGGTGTCTAGAATGCAACCTTACTTTGCAATTTTACAAGATGTTGTTTTCACATTTTGAACCTGTGACTTCTAGGTTACACGACGACAACTTTAACGTTGCGCTAAGACTCCCCTTGCACATCAACCGTGTCAATAAGTAATACAAAATGTGTAGTGTAAGTGGTTGTAGACAACAAGGCATCTCTCTTCATTATACTTGGCTAGAGATTTAAGGTGGCAAGGAAGATTTCAAGTAGATTTAAGATATTAATGGAAGGATAATTATAGCCACAGGGATTAACCTTTCCTCAAAAACAATAAAAAAGAAAGATAATCATTGGTGAATAATTTTGTCTATTTCTACTCATCCATTGAAAAGGATGCAACTAAAACAGGCCATATATTTGGATGGATAATCTGAACCGTTCAAACTGCTTGGCACTGTCTTATTAGGACAGCACGACAAAAATCAAACCCATTGGAGGCTTCTAAATACAGCTTTTTTAGTTTAAATTTTTAATGAACATAATTTAAAAAGCAAAAAAAGGCATGCGTAGAGTCATTCAAAGGTTATGAAATTTGGGAGCTAAGCCCGTTTAATGCACGAAGAACATGATAAATAGATCCCACCAAGGACTTTCCCAACAAACGAAAAACTGCCGTGTGATGAAATGATCATAAGACGAATGTAACTCTTCTTAAAAAAGGAAAAGGCAAATGCAAATGGTCAGACTGCCATTGCAATCCGAACCGGAGGCAACAGGTTGGCATGTGACTGTAGATGGAACATTCCAATCCTACTCAGAGCGGAAATGCTTAACGGACGCTTCGTATAAGAGCGTCCATATAAAAAAAGCACAGTTTTCCGTGCACGAAGGTCAGAAAAGGGGTGAACCATAAGAGTCTACTGTATGTAGTCTTACCTTGTATTTTTATAAGAAACTATTTTCATACATTGAACATGTGACCTCAAGATAATCACTGTCAAGTCACTTTTCCGAGAGAGAAAGCCACATTTGGATGATTGACCTGTTCATCTGATTGCTACCGGCATTGTCTTGTATTAAAAAGGTATTTTGAGAGTTGAAATCTAAGGGTTGTTCCACAAAGCTTGCACTGTTCATTTTCCGTGAGCAAACTAGAACTTTTTAGACACCAGCTAAAACCATCTAACCGACGTTCATTTTGAACTACTAGACAGTCAAATCAGAAGCAACAAGATGAACTAGTCAGTAATTGTTATTCATTGCACAAGAAGAATATTGAAGGGGAGCTTTGGTGTAATGATAGAATTGTCATCGAATGACCTTGAGATTATAGGTTCAAGGCGTCAAAATAACCTCTTGCAAAATGCAAGATAAAGCTGGTGCTATTGACCCTTTGTAGTCCACTCCTTGTCCAGATCCTGCATATACAGGAACTTTGTCCACCTGCGCTGCACTTTTGCACAAGAAGAATATTTCCGTCAAGTTTCCAATGTTTGCTTTTGTTACATGACCAACCCAAGTTATAAAGTTCGCGAGCACTCGCAAGACTCGTGATCTGAATCCTCCATCTTCTAGGCTGCATTCAGTGCAGCCATGAGACACCCGAAAACCTTCTTCGGTTGGATGATCATAGCCTTGCCACGAATTAATACTTTTGGGGAGTGAAACCGGCCCTGAAAATGAGCACAGCAGCCACTACCGTGATGGGCGTTAATTTTTCTTAGTCCCTTGTTTTAGTCAAAATTAGTACTTTCGAATCAAGAGATCTGCGTTTACAGTTGAGAACTATGATTCTGGTGCTCTCTTAAATTTACCATTATGAGTAGACTAATGGCCCATATAGTACGGCTAAGAGAGAAAAGTAAATGTGCAGCAGCCTCACCTGATCTAAGGGATCCTAGGACCGCAAATGCCAACTCCTAGCTTGGTGGGGTCTGCCACTCAGTGCAATAGTTCCCGCCATTCGGTTGTGCAGTCCCCATTGTACTATATGTGCAGTATTGTACAGCTGCATTGTCCTCTTAAAATTTTGTTATAAATGTGATCGGGAAAGAGAATCTAGTAATTTGATAGCCTGCTCTCCCATGCATGTGCATATGTTTCCAAAGTGTAAAATGAGCAGACAAAGTATGCCTGCGGCGCTCTCATTTGACGGTCAAAACCACACATTTGCTAATGCGTAAAGCTCCGTGAGAAAACTTACCTCTTTGGACGATTCTAAGTCTCTGATCTGTGGAGGTTTGGTAATGGAAGGGACTCTTACATCTTTATTCTTTTCGCAGACTGTTCATTTGGAGGCCTATTAGTGGTGAGCCATGTGCCAATGGTTAACCTGATCTAGCAATTCTCAACCTTTTTGTTGTTCTTTTATAAAAGGGTAATTCTCAGCCTCCAATCATCCAACAGGAGAGGAACTTGGTACAGTAACCACCATAAGTAAGATTTAGCGGATTGGGTCACCAAACACATGGCCTTAACTTGTGCCATTGAAGCTAACATCATCAAACAACTGCACATCAACGTGGAGCAATCTCGAGAATAAAAGGTGCGGCTCATAAACAAAACCATTCATTTTTAGATATACCAGAAACAGCTCATAAACCAAAAGTTTCTTGCATCAGACAATCCTAGAACTTTATAGCCGTACATGGCTTCTTTATTAGAAACTATTTGCATTTGGCCCGACCTTTGTTTGTATATATGCTAATCTTTCCAACGGCTAAATAGGCTTACTTTTTGGGGCATCTCTGTTGGGGATTTTCAGTCCCCGCCCAAGATCATACACACAAAAACACAGAGTTTAACGTGGTTCGGCCAATAAGCCTACGTCCACGGGAGAGAATAATTCCACTATGAAAACGGATTTTTACAGAGAGGTAGACACGGGGATTTTTACAGAGGAATGGGTTCTCCCTTGCCCTATTCGTATCCCTATTTATAGGGAATTTTAGGGTCTGATTTTCAACCCGTTTTACACAAAGTCAGAGGTCGGTGGCTGTGGCCGACGGCGGCGCCCGCCGCTGTTGAAGTCAGCAGTTGGTGGCAGCTGACTGCGGCGCCCACCATGGTTGAAGTCAGCAGTCAGCACCGACTGCTGCGCCCGCCACCGTTGAATACGGCGGCCGCCTGAAAATGGGGCTAGACCAACAAATCTCCCCCTCCAGGCCCATTAACTGAAGGAGGTTTCTTCACGTATGGACTTTTAGCAAAAGCCCATCCCGACCAAGTCTCTGCAAATCTCGAACTTGCTCCGAGGTAATGCTTTTGTCATCATATCTGAACTATTATCGTCAGTATGAATCTTCTCAAGCTCTAACGACTTCGAGTCCAAAATATCACGTATCCAATGATACCGAACATCAATGTGCTTTGACCTTCCATGAAAAGTAGAATTCTTACTAAGGTGTATAGCACTTTGACTGTCGCAAAATAACGCATACCTCTTCTGCATAAAGCCAAGTTCGTTCACGAGCTTCTTCATCCACAATAACTCTTTGCATGCTTAGTCACAAAGAATAAACTCGGCCTCTCTGTTGTAGATAAGGCAACACACTTCGTAACTTTGATTGCCATGACACGGCTCCCCCGCAAAAGTAATCAAGTAACTGAAGTAGACTTCCTCGTGTCAATATCACCAACCATATCTGAATCAGTGTAGCCCTCAAGCACGGGCTTGCCAGTGCCAAATCCCAAACACAACTTAGAAGTACCACGTAGATATCTCAATATCCACTTCACTGCATTCCAATGTTCTTTTCCTGGATTTGATAGAAAACGGCTCACTGTACCAACTGCATATGTAATGTCTGGTCTAGTGCATACCATAGCATACATAAGACTGCCAACAGCTGAAGCATAAGGAACATCTTGCATGTATTCCTTCTCAGCATCACTTGTTGGAACTTGATTCTTACTAAGCTTAAAATGAGTAGCAAAAGGTGTACTAACCACTTTAGCTTTATCCATGTGAAATCGTTGAAGTACCTTTTCTATGTACTTCTCCTGAGACAGCCATAACCTCTTATTCCTCCTGTCACGAATGATAGAAATCCCGAGAATCTGTCTCGCGGATCCTAAGTCTTTCATAGCAAAGACTTTGTTCAGCTCCTTCTTTAAGCGATCGATCCTTGAAGAGCTTCTTCCAACAATAAGCATATCGTCGACATAGAGTAGTAAGATGATGAAATCATCTTCTGAGAATCTCTGCACAAACACACAGTGATCTGAAGTAGTCTTTCGATAACCCTGTTGGGTCATGAACTGCTCGAACTTCCTGTACCACTGTCTGGGAGCCTGCTTTAAGCCATACAGACTCTTCTTCAGCTTGCAGACATACTTCTCTTTGCCTTTAACAACAAACCCTTCTGGTTGCTCCATATATATCTCTTCCTCTAAGTCACTGTGGAGGAATGCTGTCTTCACATCCATCTGCTCAACCTCCAGATCAAGGTTTGAGGCCAAACCCAATACAACTCGGATTGAAGACATTTTAACAACAGGAGAAAATATCTCCTCGAAATCAACACCTTTTCTTTGACCAAAGCCTTTCACGACAAGTCTAGCTTTGTATCGTGGTCGTGAAGTGTCACCTTCGTACTTCACCCTGTATATCCACCGATTCTTCAAAGCTTGTCTGTCCTTAGGTAATCTTACCAGCTCAAAAGTGTGGTTGTCTTGTAAGGATTTCATCTCATCCTTCATAGTTGCAATCCACTCTGCATTCTCTTCACTTTCAACTGCCTCTGTGTAGCTCTCAGGTTCTCCCCCGTCAGTGAGGAGTACGTACTCATCTGATGAATATCGAGTGGAGGGTTGACGATCTCTTGAACTCCGTCTCAATGAAACTGCTGGTTCCTCAGTAGGAACCTCTGCTGAATATCATCAGCCTCTGACGAAACATCCATGTCTTCAGCAGCTTCATGTTCTCCCTCAGCCTGATTATCTTGAACATCAACTGGAGCACAACCATGGTCATTAGTGCCATCTACACTTGGCGTATGTGAAACAGGAACTGGATCTAAATGCGTCGAGTATCGAACTACGAGTTTCGATACTTTGGCTTTGTCGATGTGTTCAATGGTTTGGTCTTCCATAAAGACCACATCACGACTTCTAACCAGCTTCTTTGCAACAGGATCATATAGCCTGTAACCAAACTCATCCTGCCCATAGCCGATGAAAATGCATTGTTTGGTCTTGACGTCTAACTTGGACCTCTCATCCTTAGGTATATGTACAAACGCTTTGCACCCAAATACCCGCAAATGATCATAAGAGACATCTTTTCCATACCATAGCCTGTCAGGAACATCTGCATTCAAGGCAACTATTGGAGATAGGTTAATAACATAGGCTGCTGTGTATAGCACCTCACCCCAGAAGGAACCGGGCAGCTTTGCTTCAGAAAGCAAGCATCTGACCCTCTCCATCAATGTCCTGTTCATCCTTTCTGCTAAACCATTTAGCTGAGGAGTCTTCGGAGGAGTTCTTTGATGTTTGATCCCTTGCTTTTTACAATAAGCATCGAAAGGTCCACAATACTCACCACCGTTGTCTGTGCGAATGCATTTCAGCTTCTTCCCCGTTTGCCGCTCAACAGAAGCTTGAAATTCTTTAAACTTGTCAAGCACCTGATCCTTAGTTTTCAAAACATAGACCCAGAGTTTCCTGGAATAATCATCAATAAATGTGACAAAATATAATGCACCACCAAATGTGCGTACCTTCATAGGACCGCATACATCTGAATGTACCAATTCAAGCACACCTAGCTTTCTGGAAGAATGATGGCTTTTGAAGGAAACTCGTTGCTGCTTCCCGGCAAGACAATGAGCACATTTGCTTACTTTTGTAGCTTTGAGCCCTGAAAGCAAATTCTTCTTGACTAGACAACCTAGTCCTTTCTCACTCATGTGACTGAGCCGCCTGTGCCATAACTCTGAAGAACTAGCAACATCAACTGTGTTCACAGAGTTACTAGGAATCGAAGCTTGCATCACATACAAGCTAGATGATTTCTTCCCTCTGGCAACCACAAGTGCTCCCTTAGAGAGCTTCCACTGTCCATCGCAAAAGGTACTACAATACCCATCATCATCAAGCTTTCCAGCTGATATTAAGTTCAACCGGATATCTGGTACATGTCGAACATCCTTGAGAATCAACCTTGTTCCGTTGTTGGTGTCCAAACAGACGGATCCGATACCAACAACCTTTGACAGCCCATCGTTACCCATCTTCAACACTCCAAAGTCACCAGGAGTGTACGAGGTGAAAAACTCTCTCCTTGAGGTAACATGAAAAGAAGCACCACTGTCAACAACCCATCCAATCTCATTGGAGGCTAGGTTGATTTCATTTTCATCACAGACCACAACAAGGCCTGAAGTAGTGGCAGCTACACGATCATTCCCCTCATCATTTCTTCTCTCCTGCTTGGCATTCTCTGTTTTGTTCTCGGCTTTCCATTTGTAACACTGCCTTTTAATGTGACCCTTCTTGCCACAATAATTGCATTCCAGATTCTTGTATCTGGACTTAGATTTACTCCTGCTTCTATTATTCTTCTCCTGTCCTTTGATCTTGCTTCTCCCTCGATTTTCTGAGATCAAAATTTCAAACTGTGATGTGGTGACAACTTGAGCTCGTCGCCTCATTTCTTCATTTAGAACTGCGCTTCTCGCATTTCCCATGTCTGACACCACCGGAGCGAGAATTAGCTAGAGAAACACGAAAATTTTCCCATGAGTCAGGCAAAGTATTTAAAAGCCATAAACCCATGATATCATCGTCAAACCTGACGCCAACATCGGATAGTTGCTGAAAGCATCCGGTCAACTCGTTCAAGTGGTCGGAAATAGAACTCCCTTCCTTGTATCTCAAGTGCATCGCTTGATTAAGTAGGAATAACTTATTATTCCGAGTTCTCGACGCGTACAAGGTTTTTAATTTGATCCATAGAGTTCTAGCATGTATTTCATTTTGAATATGATTCAAAACATTATCTTCTACCCATTGTCGAATAAAACCACATACCTGTTCGTGTTCAAAAGCCCACTCTTCTTCGGACTTATCCTCCGGTTTTTGAGTAGCAAAAACAGGTAGATGTAATTTCTTCACAAAAAAAAGATCTTTCATTTTTCCTTTCCACTTGTGATAGTTAGTACCATTTAAGCAAATCATTTTGCTCATGTTTGCCTCCATAAGTAAAGAAAGAGTACTTACAGCAATTTCAGGAGAAAATCTTACAAATGTGAGAATACCACTGCGTTTGCCAAGAACTGGTCTATCCCCCTTGAAAAACCTACCAAAAAATAGGTCTACTCCAATCGAATCACTGTTGCAACTCGTTACTATTGCAACTCAGCTACGGCCAGACTCGAACCGTTGCAACCCTAAGATCGTTGCAATACGCTACTGTTTCAACTGAGCTACTGTGCAAATGCGCTACTATTTGCACTCGTACTGTTACAACTCTATGCTGTTGTAACTCCGTATTTGTTGAAACTCGAACTGTTGGAACCCGCCTGAGTACTGTGCCAACTCAGTACTGTAGTAGTACTGTAGCTATCACTGTAGCCGACAGTAATGATGATGCTTTTATTGTAGCAACATGATAATGCGTTTTTCACTGTAACAGCAATGATGATTACTGTAGCAACTGTAGTAGGAATAGTTTTCTTCCTCCTCTCGACCGGCGGAACTGCAAATCCGTTTTCTGCCTCTGTTTCACGGCAGAACCGAGCTTTGATACCACTTGTTGGGAATTTTCAGTCCCCGCCCAAGATCATACACACAAAAACACAGAGTTTAACGTGGTTCGGCCAATAAGCCTACGTCCACGGGAGAGAATAATTTCACTATGAAAACGGATTTTTACAGAGAGGTAGACACGGGGATTTTTACAAAGGAATGGGTTCTCCCTTGCCCTATTCGTATCCCTATTTATAGGGAATTTTAGGGTCTGATTTTCAACCCGTTTTACACAAAGTCAGAGGTCGGTGGCGGTGGCCGACGGCGGCGCCCGCCGCTGTTGAAGTCAGCAGTTGGTGGCAGCTGACTGCGGCGCCCACCATGGTTGAAGTCAGCAGTCGGCACCGACTGCTGCGCCCGCCACCGTTGAATACGGTGGCCGCCTGAAAATGGGGCTGGACCAACAATCTCTCTATGGGCTGCCCATCAGTAATGATACACCTTGAGGCCTATTTTAGGCTGATTGAGCTACTATTTCTCAGCTCATTTTTTACATGGACTACTTAATGACAAGCCCACTTGGACCAAGGACGTACTCGGTTGGACAGATCATTTAATTCTACTTGTCTACCCCGGTGAAATTGCTCATATGGGCCTCTTTTACAGTGGCTGACAACCTTGAAATGAGTTACGTCGATCAGGATCTGTGAGGGTTTACCAGTTGAAGTGAATTACGCCAAAACAATTAGGCTTTGATGCGTCGCCACCATGATAGTCAATGTTAGGCTTGTTAGTCCAACTTTGGAACAATCTCAGATAGCTTTAAAATATCCAAACAAATCACACACATGTTATGAACTAAAAAAAAGAGACAAAAAAAACTTTATGGGGGATAACACCACAGTGGAAAAAACTTCACCGAAGCTTCAAAACACATCCAAATCATGCCTTATTAGCAGTTTTGGAGAGTTTCTGAAGATGGGACGACACATCCCATTCCAATAGGGTACGTGAGTGAGTGTGGTGCAGTGGCGCAAGAGTAGGTCTCAGTCATGCAGGTGACAAAGTTCAGGGTCACCAAGTGTGTTCTACTTATCTAACGAGGGAATTGAATATAAGAAAGCCCTTTCTTTGGGCCACCGCAGTAGAAGGCCCGGACTCCGAAATCCGTATTGATCGGTAAATCCTATTAGGTTTTCGTTTTCTCTAGCTATTACCGGCCATTTGCACGCTGCAGATTGGGGAGTGATCAGCCAAGGGGAGAGATCTTTAAGCCTAACTTGCAATAACACGTCCTGATCTTTGATCTGGCAAGTCATTAACAGGAACCATTGCCTCCAATATTTTCCTTTGAATAGGTGACCATACAAGCTCCTCATTTTCGTCCATTTTTCGTACTTTTCCTTATTCAACTGGTCATTTGCACTTGGAATTCCTAAACGCTCTCAACACATGTGACACTGTAAAAGAATTCCAAGCACCCGACCTATTTGCCAACAAGTAGGTTGAGTTTGGGGACCAAGACCATAAATTTAGCAGACTTGGTCATGTTTTTGACCAATAAATCCTCTGCCAGCATTCTCAGATATCACCCATCAGCCACCGTGCCGCCGCCATAGATACGAAAAACTTGAACCAAGAGGGTAAGGAATTTTTATAACAAGCTCATATTTTCTGTACATCTACCCTAAGTAACATCAAAGATTTTTTGTCCAATGACAGCAACTCTAAGAACATAATAAACTAATTAAGTACTTGATAAACCATTCTCGTTGCATCTAGGCCATTTATTCAGTCCAATCACAGGCGAGCCCGGGGGCCACTTCCCTTAAGCCCTTGATCGAGAAAAGGATAATCTGTGTACCCAACCACAGGATCCTGGGTGTAGAAAGTAGCTCTAACATATCGGTTCAAAGGCGCATTCACCTCAAACCGTCTAACCAAGTCCGGATTCGATATAAAGAGCCGACCATACGAGACTAAGTCCGCATCGCCATTAGCCATGGCTTCCGTTCCTAGCTCCTTGGTGTACCCACCGCTACATATGAATGTACCCTTGTAAGCACCCCTCCATGTTCTCACGAATCGTTGCTCTTCTTCCTCATTTCCGTGTGGACCGGATTCGGTCTGACCATAAGCCGTGTATCGCGGTTGAGTTACATGGAGATATGCGAGCTTCTCACCCAATTCACTCTGCAGATGGTTAAGTCTTTCGATCACCGAAAGGCCGAGATTGAGTGGGTCCGAGTCTCTGGCCTCGAGATGGTCAATTGCAGGAGATATTCGAATCCCGACGCGGTCTGGGCCTATGGCCGTGGCTACCGAATGAACTACTTGTGTCAAGAACTTGCAACGGTTCCGGATTGAGCCACCATACTCGTCAGTTCGGTCATTGATTCCGTCCTTGAGGAATTGGTCAATGAGGTATCCATGAGCCCCGTGGATTTCAATGCCGTCAAAACCTGCAAATCATTTCATCGTGGTGAGAGATTATTTACGTAGTTTAAACCAAATATGTACGTAGAAAGGGAGCCTTGGTGCAAGAGGTCACGGGGTTCATGATGTGGAAATAGTCTCTTGCAAAATGCAAGACAAAATTGCGTACTATTAACCTTTGTATGTAGGCTATCTCTCAGAGATATTAGCTACTGGGACAATGTGGGTGATGATCCTTGCCACTCAATTGGTGGATCCATGCAGATTAGTCGTATTGTTACATGTCGGCGATGTAGGATATTTATGCTCTATATACCTGCTTGAATGGCGTTCATGGCTGCCTGGCGGTAATCTTGCACTATCAGTGGGATTTCAGAGGCGTCTAATCGTCGAGGCCTTGCATAGCTGCCGTAGGTCCCATCTGGCATCAGTATTCTCCACCGTCCAGAAATGGGTTTATCCGTGGACGAGATGGGCGCGGAGGTTCCACCAGGTTGATACACTGTAACGACAAGCAGATAAAGGAGTCAGCTTTCTAAAGACCAACTTACATACCTTCTCTGTTAACGCTTGATGCAGATCGATGAAAGCTGTGATTGGAAATCCTACTCATTCTGATCTATGATTAATTGCTAACTAGCGATTTACTACTAGCCGATTAGTGCACCATCATCCATAATTCCATCTTGTGGGACCCGTCATGGACGAGCTGTAGCCAACACAAGACTCCAGCGAAGCATCTTAGACATCCGATAGGTGGGCATCAAATGCAGCACTGGATACCGAAGCCCATAATTAGATTGTTGAAATTAGTTAGACACCATGCAGCAAGGGACCCATGACCATGAGTTTGGTGGATGTCTGCTCAAATATCGATCGGGAGAGCAATACCAAAGCACGGTCTAGTTCCCCGTGCTTTGAGATATGATGGCAGCCAGTAATGCGCACTGACGCAGCTGGAAAACAAGTAAAGAAAGACGAGGACTTAGTATTCTTGGGTTCTGCTTTTTATATATAGACCTTCTGGTTTTATCATCGCAAACCTTAAGAGGCTTTGTCTGATAACAAATGATCAAGGAATTACGTTGAAACAGAGCCACACAAGTAGCTGGAGACCACCTCTGGGCAACTGATTGTGCTCGAGATCCACAAATAATTGATTTTCAGGCGATGGGTACCCAACCAAATTGAAAAGATTGTCATGTCAAATTGTGTCCTTTCAAAGGTTGCCTTCCAACACCAAGTCTCGACTTATGGGGTTGTTCGGCACCGGGATCCCAACCCAAAGAGTTATCCATGGATTGTCATCTTAATTTCTTCCTGTCGGGCAGTCTTAATCCAGATAAAATTATTTCAATGCGTATAAAGAAAGTGGTTGGGTTTGAGGCATGGAAATAGTCTCTTCCAAAATGCAAGATAAGGCAGCACACTCTAGACCCTTATGGTTGACCTCTTCTCTAAACCCTACGTATGCAGGAGTTTCATGCAGCTAGTATAGAAAAAGTAGTCCTCAAAGCTAAAATTGTTTGTTGTTCACTAGTTTTATGTATCTTAATTTTAAGGGTGCTTGCAGTCCCTCCCGAGCAAGGCATCCTTTTCAGCGTCCAGCTAGCTGGTCTCTTACTTTTTAAATCAGGTTCAATAACCAGGAACTTCAAGTTAATTCTACATGAATTGTTTGCTCAAAACGTTTTTCAAGTTATGTTAGCGTACCTTGGTTAGAGGCGCGACCAACATGCCAAAGCTGACAGAAAATTACGCTCCCCTTTGAGTGCACTGCATCCACCACCTTCTTCCAGGCATTGATCTGTTCTTGTGTGTATATCCCAGGACAATGTGGGAACCTGCATAGCACAAAAATGACCCTCTTTATCAGTTAATATTTCTTGCATTATTGAATTTTTATGTTAGTCTTTTCGCAAGATCTTTGCACAATCATAGAGTTGTCGTCATGTGACCTTGAGGTCACAGGTTTGAGGCATGAAAATAGTCTCTTACAAAAATGCAAGATAAGACCACATTATAGATCCTTGTAATCCGCCCCTTCTTCTAACCCTGCATATGTAGAAGCTTCGAGGACCAGGCTGCCTTTTTTCTCTCTTGTAATTAGAATTGTATAACATAGAGAAGGAAATCTAGCTTGTTTGGGGTGGGATCGCTATCCGAGGATGCATTTTTCATGGAATGGATAGCATGGCTCTCCCATTAGTTGATGTCTTAAGACAGGGTAGAGGGTGTTAAAGATGATTCCACTCCAAGGTAGCTCATGGCCCCATCCGACCCCAATAGGTGAGATATTTCACAGGTTTCAAGCTGTCGGTAGAGAAACTAGATATCAATTGCATGACGCATGCCTTGATACTCAATAGTGTAGGAATCTATAGCAATAATCCTGGCAGATATGGCCTCCCATTTATAATTACAAGTAGGCTGTCTTAAGGATATCATCGAGATTTGATTGTAAGAATCAATATTTGGTACCCCAAATAATTGAGGCAATTGGCCAAGTAGGCTGTCACCACATGATCCACACAGTATATCCACCCATCGAAGTCTGTAAATTGCAAACTAATGAACAGAAAAAACCTAGTTTAGCTTCTTAAAACACAGAAACTGTCAATTAAGGGCCACGATCAGCAGGAAAATGTGGGACCAATGCTGATAAGTGAACAATCTCATCGTTCCAAAATTGATGGAACTCAAATTCCACTGGCTGAAGCAAAGGAATTTTCAATTCCACTGGCTGAACGAATATAGACAGGGGTGGTTACGGAGTACATGCGGGGCCCCGAATATGGTGATCCAAGCTCTTCATCTTCATTGGATGATCCAGAACATTACGAGTGGTGTCTAGATGGAGGAAGCCAATCAAGGGAAAGCAGGAAAACGTAGAAAAGGAATTACCCAGGAGCAGTTGGAGAAATCAACGTTCCTTCGGTGATGAGGAATCCACCTTTGGCAGCCCGTTGCACGTAGTATTCCTGGAGAGCTCCATTTGGAAGTTCATTTATAGCTCTGCATCTCGTCATGGGTGCCAGAACTATCCTGCATTCCCACAATAGATAAGATCAAAGGTAAGGTCTGAATTGGAATGGCGTTAGCAAAATTTAACTAATCTGAGGGTTAAGATCATCCACTGGAGTCGCAAGATAAACGGGCAGGATGATTAAACATCTGGGTCCAACGTACATTTAGTTGAGAGGTACTAAAACCAAAGACAACATAATATACTCTCCCTAGCTACTTTGAACTTGGATGGTTGGTTGAATCTCCTAACGCAATTGAAGCATATGTAGGGATGTAGATTTCTGATTGAAAATAAGATTATAGGACGGGCTTTTCTGAGGTTAAGTTGAAGGTAATTTTGATTAATTTCTGGGAAATTTCCTGACTCCATATTTCTGAGGAAACTGCAGAACAAATTCTTAGACACTATG
This sequence comes from Warburgia ugandensis, assembly GCA_035236585.1. Classification (NCBI taxonomy): domain Eukaryota; kingdom Viridiplantae; phylum Streptophyta; class Magnoliopsida; order Canellales; family Canellaceae; genus Warburgia; species Warburgia ugandensis. The sequence continues at coordinate 15,537,019 of CP141126.1, forward strand.
GATGATGAAAATGCAGAAAGATGGCTGTTGAGGAGAAGGGCGAATTGGGCAGTCTCAAATGACCGTAACTTTCCATAATTCCAAAGAATTGGAAAAACATCGACTTGGGTATTGGAGAGCTGCAGCAGAGAAAATCGTTTTCCTGTGTTTCAGTCTCCACTTCGACTTGGGTTTCAGAGAAATGGACCAATTTCTTTAACTGTGATCCAAAATTAACCTCTATTTCCAAGTAAAAGGTAGAGAGATCTATGATGGGAGAGAAGGAAAAACCATGAACTGACCTGTGTGAGAGTTGAAATCGCCCCATCTTGCAAGGAGAAAACAGAGTCGGGCGTTGTGCACTAGATTCCGCCATTCCGAGAGATCTTGAATTGGTTTCGCTGCTGGAAGAGAGAGAGTGAGAGAGGTCGGCAGGTTTTGGATGGGGTTGTGGGAAGGAGCTTTATGTAAAGGCGGAGGTGGAACGGGGGTGATGCGGTCTTAAGTGGCTGCGGACCAGACTTTGAGAGCGGGCGGAGGAGAATCCGTTTGTTCAACGGATCGAATAGGTTTTCCAGATTTTTCTTGTTTTCTTTGCTCTTGTTATTGTGAGAGATAAGTAGGCAAGAGGACGCGGTTCTGTCAATAAAGTAAGCGAAGCGTCCCACGTGATAAATGAGTGGAGGTCTGAGACCTTAGTGGGTGGGTCTGCTCTTAACTTGTAGTGTAGCAGTACAATTTCGCATTCCACCCATTTAATTGGTCCTGCTTTGGATGTCTGGTAAATGGAAATTTCAGAAATTTTGGCATCCAAAAAGCGTGTTTTTTTTGGTCTTTTGGTTTGTAAGTGAACAGCAGTTGGGTGATGACACACGTCTCACATGCGGGGGAGCCTCACTTTACAGTATAGAGTCTTATTTTGTATTTTTGTAAGAGGCTGTTTTCGCATTTCACCCATTCAATTGGTCCTGCTTTGGATGTCTGGTAAATGGAAATTTCAGAAATTTTGGCATCCAAAAAGCGTGTTTTTTTTGGTCTTTTGTTTTGTAAGTGAACAGCAGTTGGGTTGGGTTTTGGTTATCTTAGATGACACACGTCTCACTTGTGGGGGAGCCTCACTTTATAGTATAGAGTCTTACTTTGTATTTTTGTAAGAGGTTGTTTTCATGACCTCAAGGTCACGCGACGATAACTTTACTGTTGTGCCAAGACTCACTTTTGGTTTGGAAAACCTTAATTTGTAATCTGGTTAAAGAGCCCAGGTAAAAATATCATTCTTCCTAAAAATAAAATATAATTGCAAGATTTTTGGACTATAGACATCCATGGCTAAGGCCAGAGTGATAAGATGAGGAAAAACCCTTTGAGCCCAAGCGCTTAACGTCGATGCTTTGATTTTTCATTTCCTCTTTTGTTTTAGGAATTCTAAACGGATGCTCCATGAGAGCATCCAGGTATTCCACTTTTGGTGGAGCTACTTTTGCATGATCAACTTGTTCTTTTGATTGCTTCGAATGTAGATGCCTTAGGCACGAAGATATTGGGATTCTAACATCTCAAACATTGTACTCAAAATCATGCGGTTTAGAAACTTCAAAACAACCCAATCAAAACCAATTCGCATGCTTTTTGATCTGCAAAAAGACCCACAGCTGAGAAATGAGCAAGTCAGATCATGCAAGAGAGGGCTCTATCAAAAGTTGTATACTTTGACGCTCTACGTAGGAGCGCCATTTCAGCATTCCTCATTTTTGCTCCTTCCTCTTCTTTTGGGTAGGCAAGCTGATTTCGACATTCCTCGTCTTTATTAGCAGCCTGGAGCACAAGTATTCCAGTGTGGGCATCGAACTTTGGGCAGGTTGTTTCACGTGGATCGACCGTTGATCAATGATTTATAAGTTTGACAGTATGGACCAACAGATTCATCCAATGTGAGTCCAAAAGTTGAGCTTCTCTCTTCCCTCCTGATAGCTATGTCTGTGTCACTTACCATTGGGGTTTTGTTTTGTTTGATTGCATCTATGATCACATGACTCGAAAATCATGGCCGGCTGGTGGAACCGACGGCCACTCTATATTTTGGCATACTGTATACGTGTTATCTGGTCATGTCAAAGTCTTTGACTGTCGCCAAAAGTAGTGAGGAAATTGCCCGGTGCCGTCCATGACGCATCATTGCTGTAGCTAGTCTACATCGCTGAATGGTGTTTTCCCAAGGTATGCTCACATCTAGTGAGATGTACCAAGCTGAAAATTATATGAAAGTGAGGATGCAAGTTGTGACACAAATACTACTTGACCAAGATGAAAATTTTATCTTTGTTTTTAAGAACATCAGGGTTTGAGATCATGGTAGCAGTCGGATGAGACAAACCCCGGCCAGCGTCAGCCCAATACTATACCGATAGCTAGTTTGGACGACGAGTTAAATGTGGGTCATTGTCTAGCTGGACGGAAAACCAATCTGAAATCTGAAAGCCCACAAACTGATACCTTATAAGGACTTTTCTGAGGGGCAGCTAACCAGTTTGGCAAAACTCTAGGTCCATGTTGATCAGACCTGACCCCTATTTGGAGATAATTACGTTTCTTAGAGACTTTAGATACCATAACAAAGACATGGTTACTTGGCCGGTGGACTTGTTTCCTTCTTTTATTCAATGTTCAAAGTGATGGGTTGGGTGAGAATTTGCCAACTTATGTCAAAACCGAAGATTATATTTTAGGTCAAGCGCCTCTGCTAAGAAGCTTCACATGGTGTAACCCCGTTGACACGCCTTAAACCCGTGATACGAGCTTTCTTTGACCGAATGATGTCCAAATTCCTTGTGTCAATGATAGCAGTCACCTCTTCTGCGTTTCTCTAATTGGTGTTGACGATTGTTTGCAAGTAGTATTAATGCATTTCTAATTAAGAAAGAGACCCTAAACCAAAGCGCTTGGCATAGTGGCAAAACCAAATGCCTCTCTTTTGCATGCATGAAGGACCTAGCATTTGGATGTCCTCTAGTTCAAAAAGCATGCTGATTGGATGATTCTAACATCTGACAAGTTATCATTTTCATCACAGTTAATGGATAGTTTGTAATTTATTAAAATTATGGTGTAAATTCAACAATAAAAACTCTAGTGTTTTAGATGTTAGTGTTGCAAAACTTTGTATTTTTTGGATAGGAAATATTCAAAGCTAGAGCAATCAGATAAATGGGTAGAATCGTCCAAAGTGAGACCCTTCAAGTAAAAATGGGCCAGCCTCTTTCATGGTAACCTAGTAAGTCATTGTTTCCAAGTGCTCATGGTGGGTGTGGGTGTGTGTGTGTGTTGCAAACTCCAGTAATGCCTCAATAACAAAAAATAGTAGCATGTTTAGCATATTGACAGTATCACAGAACAAAGGACTCCCAAGAAATAGGAGCTGCTTACTAACAGGAGTGTGCCAATGGAAGCTTTGGAAGAGGACAAGTAAGAATTGGTCTTTGAATTGAAGTTGTTATATTTGAAATGAGAAAGAGACTGCATTGTATGTAATTATGGGAATTTGAAAAACTTATGTAACTGGGTTGTGTTGTGGAAGTTTTGGTGTGTTGTGTTGAGGTAAACTGTCTTTGTTTTGTTAAATATATGAAAAGAAGACAGAGTCTCTATTTATATTTTAAAATTGTCAACAATGTTTATCAGATACTTCACAATGACATGCGTTAAATGTCATATGTTCGAAAAACAGAGGAAACTCTGCCAGATTTTTGGTAGAAATGAGCCCTCATTTCACAGAGAATCCTTATTTTTAATAGAAGAAAAATAACACTCGAGGTTTTTCAAAGTGAATTTGAAAGAAAAGATTTTTCGCTGCATTGCACTATTTTACAAAAATTATTTCAAGTTGGATCGATCCTCTATTAGAAATTAGTTTGTATTTAAAATTTCATTTGAAAACCCGGGTCGTTACAGTTTGTATCAGAGCCCAGGTTCAGTCTACCCACAGCCAGTCACATTGAGTAAGTCTTTAAGCAGTCTCTAAAGTAAGATGTTGCGACTAATGAGTTTGAGAGTAACTTATAAAAGAACCTTACGATAAACGGAAGAATGCCACCTAAGAGGACAAGTTAGAGGACAACAAACCCCTCTGCGGAGCCATCTGACCAGGGGAGTCAAATGACAGACTTCATGGCTAACATGATGCAAAACCCTTATCAGCTTGTGCAACAACAACAATAGATGCAACCCATGAGGGTTGGCAAGTTCTAAGTAGACAATAGATGTTTAGTCCTAGCATGAGTAAGAGGAGTACTTTTACGAAATTAGTATAATTCTTAGCATAAGGAACAATAATATAAGAGTAACAAACTTGTATATCTGAATGAAAACTTTATTAGAGATAGATCTATTCACATGGGGCGACCTTTAGAGGGTCCAAGTTTTAATTTTGAAAATGAGCACAAACTTGTGAGGATTATGATTTCTATTGCACAATAATATTTTGATTTTAATAAAAAGAGGGCAAAGAATAATCACAAGGGAAGAGAACTCAGGAAAAATTAAGAGAATTACAATATTAGTCTATACATGTTGAGGATAGATTCGAGGGATAAATTTTGATATTAGGAAAATCAGTGGCAGTTGATCTGCTTATGTAAAGGAATTATTGATCGAAAGAATGAAAACGAGTTATTCTTTATGTATACAGAAATACTGACAGCTAATTATCATTTAGAAGTAAATACCTATTTAAATGATTATTGAGAGTTCTAGTTATGAATTGAAGATGCATAACACCTAGAGGATATGACAACTCTTTAATAAGGAGGATTACTAAATGATAAGAAGGAAAAGCAAAATGAGTGGAGAATTGAAGCATGAACACAGAAACTTAGTGAATGCGTTCAATTTCTAACTTGGACAGTGTGAAAACTTTTGAAAGACCTAACAATTATGGTAACAACAATAGTATGAGGATAATGATGAAAGACTAGGAATGATTATAATTAATGAGAACTTGAGAGAGTTAAAGAAGTATTGTATTAACCTAAACTTGAAATTGGATTTATTTGACGTATAAATTGTAGTATGGTGGAAATCACTGAAAATTTGATGAAATAAGGTCTTAGTTTTCTTATGGATGTATTTCTAAGCGATGAGAATAATTATTAAATATAAATGATCACGTGATGAATCGACTAGGGAGAGACAATTGAAGTGAATGGAGAAAAATGGAATTGATTATAATTGATTTACATTCAACACTGATATTGATGAGATTGTGGTTACTAATAACAAAGGCTATTATAAAATATTAGTTTCATTGGATGGGAGATTGACAGAGTTGCAATTGATTTTGACTAATATGACCATGAAATAATTCATTGGTTATAGGAAAGGAATGGTAGAAGTGAAAACACAAAAATTGTAATTATGAGGAGTTTAATGATGTCATTTGAGAGGACGTGTTCCTCTATTGTTGAGACCTTTATCTAGAAGGCTCTTGAGAAGGTTGGTAATCATCAATATATTTGCCTAAGGAGTAACAGGTGATGTAGAGAGAGAGTTGGCTACTTTAAAGCAGAGGTATCAAGCAGCTCAATAGTATTTGAAATGGGTTTACAGGCTAAAGAGATCTATTATTTGCAAGGGCAAGTACCTGACAAGTTATATCTTAGAATTAGTAGATGCCACAACAAAGGCAATAGTATCAACAGCCACCATTATAGCGGAAATATTTTAGATGCTTGACTATGGTGAGTCAGTGCATTTCTTTAAAGACTATTCCAAAGGACAACGAGTTTGACAGTTTGACATTAGGATCAAGGAAGAGATGGCCCCACCTTAGCAGTGATGAGTTTCTGCTATTACATTGAGGTAAGCATAGGTTTCAAACCAAATGGTGGAGAGTATTTTCCAGATTGTTGGTTGGCATGTTATGATCTTCCTTGAATCCAGACCCATCTTGCTTAGACATGCATGGATGTGTTATCCTTTTGATTGGGTATTATGACTTCAACAGGAAAGTTACTAGAGGCTAATAAGTACTTTTAAGAGGCACCTATGAACCTAATAAGAGAGAGATGATGAACGATGATCTCATCCTATTTGATAGGGTGGATTATGATGTCATCCTTGGGATGGATTAGCTGATCCCACCTTGAAAGTAATGTTGTACGTTTCAAAGGGTGCTAAGTCTTATTTCTTGTTCGTGTGACAATGGAGGATCGTTAGCTATCACAAGTACAAAGATGATGTGCAAGAGTTTGTAGTCTTGCTCGAGGATTTTCATGACATTGACGCAAGAGAATGATTTCAAAGTCGATTTGGCAGCATGTGTAATATTATTTACCTAGAATGCCATATGGAATGGCCCAACTGAGCTGGAAAAGCTCCAGCTATATGAACTTTTAATAAGGATTTTAACAGGCCTAGTAGATTTTCATAAAATGCATTAGTCTTCTTTATGGCGAGAGAGATAGATCCTTATTACTATGCATGAATTGTTGTTTGTTTGATAGTACCTCAGTAGAGAACAGATATTCATAATAGTATATTGAAGATTTATTTGACCAACCCAAGATGGTGCATGGTGTTTGTGGAGATTGAATTGAGGCATGGTTATAACCAGCCTAGGATTTTGAGTATGACATCTTTAACATGATTTTTCTTAAACTCATTATGGTTGTTATGAGTTCTAGATGGTGCCAATTGGTGGAACCAATACACTGACAGAATGTATGGATATGATGGATTGAATCTTCAAATGTTAATTGGATGAGCCATGATTGTGTTAATAGATAGTATTGACATATACTTCATAAAGAGAGAGGAACACAAGAAATCCTTGTGCATTAATTAAGAATGTTTAAGGACTCATCATTTGTTGCGAATATCTATAGCATGAGTTATGGTCAAAAGAAGTAAATTTCCTTTACTGCAATACCTTGAATGATAGAGAGGCAGTTTATTGAGACTGTGATGGGTTGACATTAGCCAAACTAGTGATTGAAGTTCATGGTTCCTTAGTCTTATGAACTAATGGCGTCGAGTAATTAAGTTTCACCAGGATAATAGCGATATATAACATTATATAAGATTATTCTCTTATGGGTAATTACAATTCGACTTACGATCTATACTTGTGAGTAGTCGATGAGGGTGACCTAAGAGGTCGGCCGATGAGGGCGAGTGCAAGAGGCACTGGCAGGCTTCTAGGTGGCAAGCTTTTAGGACATGATGTATCTCGAATCACACAAAAAAGTTAGATCTAGGCTAAAAATCAATCGAACAATCTCAGCCGTCTAATCAGGTACTGTTCACATAGTAACTTCGTGATGTTTGATCGACGATCAGATACCACATATGAGTTCCTCGTCATAAAAAATGATAGGATGGCTAGAATTATATGAAATTGAAGTGAACGAATAGGATGATATAGGCCGTCCGATCTGCCACTATTTAAACAGACAGCTTGTAATGTCGGATCAATAATTAGAGGTCACATGTGGATTCCTGAACCATGAATTAGCTTAGATATGATATAAAGTATAGAATTTGGATAAACTAACAGAAAGAAATTGAGTGATATGAACTATTCATGATGCTCATTATATCAGTCTAATTTAATAATACAATTATGGTTGTATTGAAGACTATAACATGGAAAAAAACACCCAACTCCAAACTAAGAGTTGATCTGGGTAAGAATCAAGGGTTAAGACCACTGACCAGTGAAAGTGACTTGCAATCACTTAAGAAGAGTGGTGGGTAGCCAATTCAGGGCCAATGGGATGGATTAGAAAATCCAGTAACTGCTTGTCATTCAACTAGCTATCAACCAATAGCTAATGAAACACTGTTAGCATAGAAATAAGCACTATCATTTCGCCTTGTGACAACTAGTGTCAGGGACTAACATAGAGGGAGCTTTCATACTGGTAGAGCTAAGAGAAGTCCCAAAGTTGTATATTTAAATGAGTGTTTGCATTGTTACAGAGGTGTGATTGACCGGGAGCGTGTATGCTATTTGCTTCAGAGAACCTGAAGATCTCCATTTAAGGTAGGTGGAATTAGGATTGCTATGATTTTCGCTTTATATGCATGTGTATATGAATTTTAAGCATTGAAATGAATCTTTTCTATTTATATGAAAGATAAGATGAATGTACATGCTGAATTTGAATTACGATTAAACTGTTATGCATAAGCTATGCATTATTGTGAACCATGTGAGAGAAATCTAAGACTGATACTAGGAAATTGTGAAATGGCTCGTATGAGCGAAAGGGGTCGTTATGATATGGGTGGGCCACAGAGTCGTTATGATGTGGGTGGGCCTTCGGGCTGGACGAGCTACCTGTCCCTGAACCCCATTGTTGGGGAGTTTGACAAGTTCTGAGAGGTCGTTATGATGTGGGCGGGCCACGGAGTTGTTATGATGTGATCGGGCCTTCGGGTTGGACGAGCTACCAGTTCCTGGCTGGACGAGCTACCGGTCTCTTAGGAGCAAGCCTTGAGGTGTGTCTTTGGGTCTAGTGTGTCCTTGGGTTTAATCCACTGCGCTAACTCACTGCACCAAAGAGGATAATATTGTTTGTTGTGTACTTGATACACACAACAACGTGTTGATATTTGATATGGGAAATGGCTCGTAAGAGCAAAGTATGGTATCAGGAAATGTAAATGACTTGTAAGTTTAACATGCAATTGCATACTTTGCTTTTCAAAGAACGTGTTTCATACTGATGCATTGGTATTCCTTCTATTTTGGCATGGATTCATGATTCTGATAAATGATGAATGATTTCAAGTTAAATGATAATTGAATTGTTGTTTGCATGATTCAGCATGGCTAAATTGATCTATATATAATTATAATGATTTCTGTTCATATAAAATAATGCATCTTATTCCACCTACACAAGCGATTACTTGCTGAGGCATTGTTGTTGTTTGCAATGCCTCAGCTACAGAGAATAGTAACAAGTTTGGCATGTTGACAGTATCGCAAAACAAAGAACACCTAAGGAATAGGAGCTACTTACTAACAGGAGCGCACCAATAGAAGCTTGAGAAGAGGACAAGTAAGAATTGGTCTTTGAATTGAAGTTGTTATATTAGAAATGAGAAAGAGACTGCATTGTATGTAATTATGGGAATTTGGAAGACTTATGTAACTGGGTTGTGCTGTGGAGGTTTTGGGTGTGTTGTGTTAAGGTAAATTGTCTTTGTTTTGTTAGATGTATGAAAAGGAGACAGAGTCTCCATTTATATTTTAAAATTGTCAACAATGTTTATCAGGTACTTCGTAATGACATGCGTTAAATGTCATATATCCGAAAAACAGAGGAAACTCTGTCGGGTTTTTGGTAGAAATGAGAGCTCATTTCATCGAGAATCCTTGTTTTTGATAAAAGAAAAATGACACTCGGAGTTTTTCAAAGTGAATTTGAGAGAAAAGATTTTCCACTGCATTGCACTATTTTACAAAAATTATTTCAAGTTGGATCAATCTTGCATTAGAAATTGTTTGTATTTAAAATTTTATTTGAAAACTTGGGTCGTCACAACTTGTTATATTTATAATCATTGTACACATTCACTTCCAACATTCTATAACTTGTCCATACAGTTCACATTGAATATAACAAACAAAAGCACACCCAATCACCCATACTGTACATGATACACTCACTCTTCTTCATGGACAACCACATCGCATATATCATATGTCTGGTTTAAGACACCAACTTCCCAATCCCATCATTGAAAGTTTGAAATAAAGAAAGCATATACATTGAAACAGTGTACTTCAATCAAAAGAAAAATAGAACACATCCATAGAAATGAACTGATCTTTGTATTATATTTGAGTAAAATGTATATACATGATTGATACATTTATTTACATCACTGAACTACAAATTAAAATTCATAATATGATCTATCCATTCCATTCTAATATCATCTAGATCCAACTAGAAGTAACTCTTGCTTCCCAAATTCGCCTGCAAGAAACATATAATAACTTAGTTCAGACATGTAATCTTGGATTAAGTTAGGAAATATACAAAATGAAAATGTAACATTGGTCAGTAAGTCTTACCCTTCTTAATTGTGAGATTGTAACTCCATTGCGAATGAGGGTTCTCATGTATCTAAGAACATAATACCCACACTCCCGATCGAATTTTTGTTTAGGGCACTGCAGAGCAATGTCACCAAAGATAACAGAAAAGGTTCAAATATCATGTCAAATAAGTTCAGGTTTAAAATTATAGTAAAGAGTCTAAAGAGCAATAATTAGTAAACCTTGGCCTTCTTCTAGTTGAGTTTTGCTGGGTGGTCAATACCTTCTCGCTCAGCCCATTTATGCCATGCACTACACACATATAATTGAAAAGCAATAGATTATGAATATTATGATAGTTGCCACTTATCAAGTGTTATATTATAATGAAAGGAATAATAAAGACTTGTTTATAATTTTTATTAAGTGTTCCCGAATGTGAGCTCCACATGAATCGAAAAACATTACATGGCCACCATGCACATCCAAAGCTAACAGCATCCAATGGGACCTATAAAAACAATAATTCAGTTGTATATTCTCAAATCTTAACTAATATAGATATTCATGTGTATGAATTATGAAATTGAAATGACATAATTTAACAACATATGTTACAACGTATTAGCTATTGTAGGGAATCAGTAAGGTTTGCCCCTTCACACAACCCATGAGCCCAAGAATGATTTGTCTATGGGCAAATAGTCCAATTGAAAGATAAGAGAAGGGTCAAGGAACTTGTAAATGTCCTTGACCTCTAATCTTTCCAACTTATCATGCAAATACCTGCATTAGGAATTTGGATTAATGTTAAATAACTATCAAGTGTTATTAAAAAAGTAAGTAACGTTACTTTGATTTGTAATAGTCTAACTCTAATAGAGCAGTTACATGACGACATACCCTATATAGACAACAATGTGCATGAATTCCAATTAAGCCATATTACATATGGCTAAGAGGTCTTTCTTGAAGAGTGGAACCTCAACCACATTGTCTACAAGCATACCTGCCTCTATCCTTATGGAGCTCATTTCCTTATCTTGGATAGTTCAATCAAATATAATAATCACAAGAATCAAAATTTAGCTTGGCTAGTTCAAGTTGTGATTACCTCAAAATTAGGAGATAGCCTATACTATACAAATTGATTCCATGCTTCCTGGTTAATGAAGTAGGAATACAACTGAGGGACCATGTTAAGCCTAGAAGGATCATTGGAATTTGGCAGCATGTACTTTCTTGCAAGCTCACTCTTCCATTTCTTTCATTGTTCACCAGCTCCTAGCAATGCTTACTTCTTGCACTCATCAGATATGACAAAGGCAGACTACAAAACAAAAGAAGAAGCAGGTTAGTGACTACTGGCTAGTGAGTAGAGACTTAGTGTATCATATGCAAACAAAAACAATGTATATAAGGGACATACTATGTTATATGTAGGAAGAATTTACATAACTTGACCATTTCTCATATTACATCTTTGACTTCTGACGATACAAGTCTCCAATCAGTCATTAAGACTGGCACAAGTCTTCTAATAGTGCAATATATGAAGCTAGCATATGCATATGCTATACCACCTATCAGTTGGCCTCTATTGTTGAGTTGTACAGTTTCTTTTATTCCCTTTGATGATCTCTCATTTATATGATCCATTTGTGTTGGCCTCCTGACCTTTCTCTTGACACTAACAAGTGGTGTTACTGGTGGACATGTGATCGATGGCCTTGATTGTTCTTTTTTTGTATGTTGTAACTATTGTTCTTATTCTACTTCTACCTCTTCTAAGTGTTCTTGTATTACTTCTTCATGTTCTTGTTCTAGTTCTACTTCTTCATGTTCCATGTTTGCTTCACAAATGAAAATTGAAATGACTACAGTTAGAAAAGTGAAAACTAGAAAGTATGAGTGAAATAACTCATGTCAGATGCAATCATGAATCATATAGACAAAGATCAAAGTTGTATAAGCTTGCAGCCATGCAGATTGCAGATGAAGAATATTGTTAACCATAATAGTTTAATGCTATCTTGTAAGATGTGCTATAATAAGAGTGTTATTACATAACAAAAATAGGGCAGAAAATGGCGAGATAGAGTGTCCAAGAGCAGAACCAGGTACCTAATGAACCTCCTTCCATTGCGGTCGATTTTTGAGTTTTCTCCCTTACTCTCTCACTCTCTAGTTCTTCTCTTCCCTTGATTGGCTAGTGCGCTTTCTCTCTCCCTCTCTCCTTCTTCTTCTCACTAACACTCTTCTGGTTTTTGCCCTAGTTTTGGTTGAAGGGGGTTTGGTTGGCTTGGGAGTTGGCAGCTTGGATTTCGAAGGAATTTCCTCAGGTTAGGGCACAAATGTGAAATGTGAAGTGAAACAGTGAAAGGCAGGAGAAAGAAAGGTTCATAATGTATAACAGAAAGATAAATATAGGATGGTTCTAACATAACAGTATTCTATCATCAAAACAATATAGGACTTGTGACACCCCGAGTTTTCTAAAATCTTTTTCCAATACATATATTAATGGTAAAAAAATTATTATTACAAAATAGGCGGGATCCCTAAAATAAAACTCAATTATTTAGAAAATTTTTGCAGCCTCAAGGAAAAATACCCATTAAGGAAAACCCCGAGGGTCATTTGCACCCCAAACTACAATGCTAAACTAAATCACTTTCAAACACTCTAAGCAATCTCAATATAAAACCACAAGAAATTATGTAACTGCAAAGAGACAATGATCATAAGAGTCCCAAAGCTCTAGGGTCCATCCAAAATCACCACATCATCCATATGTAAGCATATGCACACTATACAGTGGTATGAGTCTAATATATCAAAATATACAAATATCTAGGTTGAGTACCAAAAGTCCGATACCAATCTAAAGATGTACACTACCATGCCTCCGAATACAAAAAGTATAGGGTCCTCAGGTCCTCATCCAGATCTGTGCTATTCCACCTGCTTCCCTCTCTGACTGTCGTACTCCAAGTCAGAGGCATTGCAAAACAAAGTAATGCCTCAGCAATCTATGCTTGTGTAGGCGATTTACATTCAATATAAAACGATAAGGAATAACATGGTGCAAAAACCTTAAATTCATGCGATGAAGAATATACCAAATCCATGATATAACTAAGGCAACATAAGTTATGGTGTCAGGACATGCAAAATCTGAAAAGATATGCAGATACAAGTAAGCCATAACCATGTGAGTCTATATCTAGAGAATAACATGAATACATATCAAAAGCATCGAAACATCATGCATGGTCAAGTCCTATGAGTGTCTTAGGCACACTCATGGCAATGTGGGGTCAACTCTCAATACCATACGCTTTCACCCTTTCACCCATAATGGGGCACTCAGGCACTCACGAAAAAGCGCGTTCTAGTTCCGCTTTCACCTTTCACCCTTTCACCCACACGGGTACTCAAGCACTCACAGAAAGACACGTTTCATGCCGCTTTCACCCTTTCACCCACAAGGGGCACTCAGGCACTCACAGGGGAAGGGGGATGCATCCCATCCCAAGCTCAATAGTCTCAATCGTCAAGGCATAGAGACTCCCACGTGTCAAACATCTCAAGAGTCAGTCAATGTAACTGAAATATGCTAAAAACAATGCATAAAACATATACAAGGGAAGTAGCAAGCATATCAGTAATACATACTGAAAATGATCTCATGCAGCATGATAGGGCATATAAACCTATGCCTCAAAGTTTCAATCATTAAGTCATGATTTGAGTAATCATGGAAAATTGCGAATGAAATCACCTACCTCGATAATACTGTACTCTAATTAGGCATGTAAGCGATATCAAGTCATACGCCCTGACGTACCTTTCACAAGTATCTTTATGATCACGTATCGATCTGAGGGTCAAATCACTTTTGATCAGCACATCCTACGTTAGTTGCTCAAATCGATCGTTAGGATCATTTTTTCTTGGCAATTCCATGAGATCTGCCCTTCAATCTCCTAGATAATCTCATGTTTGATGTATACAACCAAAGTCTAAGGCTTGATAATATATTGATTGGCTTGCTCTAAATCATCGAATAGTATTTAGTAGTTTGACTTTTAAAAAGGTAATATAAATTAAATTTTTATCTTAAATCTAGGCCCGCCTTATTGAGACGATCACAATGCCTCTTTCGGATCGTGATTTGGACCCTTATAGCTCCCAGAATCACGCCTTTTATGAATGGACAGTTAGAAACTCTCAAAATCAGGAAAAAGCGCCCACCGCACGTGCGTGTGCGTCGCACCTCACGTCGCACACATAGCACACTGTGTGGGGTGCATATGTCGCTCGCGCATCACGTGCATTGCCACTGCATGGCGTGCTCGATCGTGCAGCGCATCGGGCCTGGTTGTGCAGGGTGTCAATGCGTGGCGCGTAGTTGTGGTGCAACACATTGCACAACAGTAGCGCCGCGTGTCGTGCGTGCGCTCCCTGCCCGACGCGCTCTCAGCCTCGTCGCAGGTCCCCGTTGGCAGGGACGGTGACCAGACTGCTTCATCATCGTCGGAGACGACCACCGGAATCTAGTTGTCGGCGACCCCAGATGCTCCATTTTTTGCTATTTTTACACCTATGTGTCCAGTTTTTCACGTACATTCCATTTCTACCCTCCATTTCCACAAATTCCTTCATTATCTATTTTTTTTTACTATGTTTCTAAAAACCCTCATCTTACTAATTTTTGTGGTTTTTCGGGGTCCCTAGCTGTCTGATCACCCTGGAACTTTATGGGTTTATCCCTTGCATTATCATGTTCAAGATGAACGGTCTAGATCCTCATCTGACATCGTTTCATAGACTTATTTTGGGGGCAACAGTAACTCATTTTACTCACCAAAAAATGGCAGTCCACGCCGTTTTTCGACGCTAAACAAGGAAGGAATAGGAACGGAGGGACAGAGATGGCCTACCTCAGTTGTTTCGTCATGCATTGAAGGAGGAGAGTGACAACATCCTCGTGTGTGAACTTGTTGCCGGAGTTGACATTGCCGATGGCTGCAACGGCAGTCGGTCATTGTGAAACAAGAGGGGGTGGGGAGGGAAGTGCATTTAAGGCACCCCCCCCTAAATGCGTTTTTTTTTTTTAACATGATTACCAACATTTAATGTTGTAATCATCACCTGCTAAGATGGGCGGCGGGGATGATTTTTGCGGGCCCACATGTGCAATGATGATTTTGCCCTTCTAAATAATTTCTTTTAAATACAAAATTTAAAATAATTCAGCATTTTTTCTTCGATCTCCAATTTTAGCGTTTTTAGTGGTGTTGGACTCCATGTTTCGAGCACATCTCAACTATTGAGGTTTTAACTCGAGATTCTATCTCTAAATTTCTCAATTTCCCAAAATTTCAAAATTCATAAAAATTAATTATTTCTAGAATTTAAAGTAGTGAATATTACAGGACCGTTCTATGAAAATCGTCCTATATTATGATAACTATAAGACATTTATTAATTAACAGCCTTTTATTTAGTCATAATCATTGGACGGTTTATATATAACCATCCTATAACTAACAAGCGGTATATAAAATATAGGATGGTTATTACATAACCATCTTATATCATTGTGTTATAAAGGACGGTTTTTTATTAACCATTTTGTAGTTCCTAAATATAGCAAATTGAATAATTGATATAGCAGTAGACTATAGGCTACTAGGCAGGTTGTAGTTAGTTGTGCAAAATTAAATTGAATAATTGATATTGCTTAAGCCTTAAAGCATAAAGAATATTAGTTGAGGATGAGTATAAAAAGAGTTATGTAAGTAACTCATTAGTTGTTAAGGTTGAGGATGAGTAAAGAAAGAGTTATGTAATTAACTCATTGTTGATGATGAGTATGTAACTTATTAGTTGAGGATAAGTAAAGAAAGAGTCATGTAATTAACTCATTAGGTAAGAATGAGAATAGAAGGAGTTATGTAATTAACTCATTAGTTGATAATGAGTATGAAAAGAGAAGAGTTATGTAATTAACTCATTAGGTGAGAATGAGAATAGAAGGAGCTATGTAATTAACTTATTAGTTGAGAATGAGTATAGAAGGAGTTATGTAATTAACTCCTTAGTTGATAATGAGTATAGAAAGAGAAGAGTTATGTAATTAACTCATTAGTTGATAATAAGTATAGAAAGAGAAGAGTTATGTAATTAACTCATTAGGTGACAATGAGAATAGAAAGAGTTATGTGGTATAAACTATATTGGTATAATAACTCAATTGTTGAATTAGCACGGAAGCTTATCAAGAATTAGAAGGATATTGATATAATAACTTTGATGAAACTAAAATTAGTTATGGACTGTACTGTAATCTATAGTGAAAAGAAGTACATTTGGCATTGATGGTAAAATGATCATAAAAAAATAAAAATGTTGAATGATATTACTAAGGCCTTTTACTTTACATGGATGAATGAGTTATTCCCAATCTATTATCATCAATTGGGGGTTAGAAATGAGAAACATTAGTAAGAAATCAAAACAAATCTTGAGTTATATGAGTTGGATAAATGATATTCATGAATTTGATGAAAATGAGATATATTAGATAAATTGGTGATGGCATATGGAATTAGTATAAGAAATTGTGAGCATTTATACAATATATGACACTTATAAAACTTGTTACCTATCTAGCAAGTATAATTGTGTGAGTAAATGTAGAGCATATGTGCAAGATTAGACGAACAAAGCCAAGTGTAGCTAAGTGGTTCCCAATTAAACATGTCAAAGCTGAGGTCTGGTCTTTAAACCACCTCCTTGACAAGTTTTTCCCATCTCGCTTAATGCGATTTGTTTTGATTTTGTTTTCCAACCAACCAGCCCGCCACTACAAGGGGGGGCCCACACATTGGATGTCAAAGACTCAAAATGTTTGACAACATGACTGAAGTTGAAGTGTCATTAATTGTAGTTTGCTAGTTTGGAGGAGGCTGTATGGCACCGGTAAGTTGGCAGCTAGGCAGTCTGGCAGATTGGCACAAACACGGTCCCACTCCCACGGACACTAGTAAGTGGCAAGTGTTGTAACATAAATAAAGAATGGTTATGTGACATCTTAGGTTTTTATACACAATACAATAATACTTTACAAAAATAGTAGGGATCCCTGTTTTAAAAACATCAATTTTTAAAGTGACCAAAAATAAAAACTTAAATAAAAGCATTTCTTTCAAAATCCGGGGAGTCATACTCCTCTGTATTTTAGACCATTGCACATGATTAGTGCAATACCACATAACCGGATAACATGACGTAAGACCATACATGTGGGAGACTCAGTCTCCACACCCAACCGCATAATCAATTACTATTTTTAATAAAATATACTCCAACAATGGATAAGAAAATATAGTCACGATAAAACACCCTGGGTCCCTCCATACAACCATCACATCCAACATAAATCCATATTCTTACATCTAGGTCACCTTGCAATTTTAATTAAAGTACAGCCCATACTCAAAACCCGAAGTGAGGTCTTGAACAAACCTTATCATCTATAAACATCATCTGTGCTTCACTGGAAAGCTGCCATCACTTTTACTTGCTCTATTAGCGCATCAACCTGTTGTTACTCTATATGCTTGTGTAGGTGATTTACATTCAATATAAAACGATAAGAAGTAATATGGTACAAAAACCTTAGATTCATACGAAGAAGAATATGCCAAATCCATGATATAAATAAGGCAACATAAGTCGCAATGTCAGGACATGCCAAATCCGAAAAGATATGCAGATATAAGTAAGCCATAGCCACATGAGTCTATATTCAGAAAACAACATGAATGCATAACAAAGCATCGAAACATCAAACATGGTTAAGCCCTATAAGTGTCTTAAGTACACTCACAGCAACGTGGGGTCAACTCTCAGTACTTTCCGCTTTCACCCTTTCACCCATAATGGGGCACTCAGGCACTCACAGAAAGATGAGTTCCAATTCCGCTTTCATCCTTTTACCCTTACGGGCACTCAGGCACTCACAGAAAGACGCGTTTCACGCCCCCTTTCACCCCCACAAGGCACTCAGGCACTCACAAAAAGACTCGTTTCACACCCGCTTTCACCCTTTCACCCCCACGGGGCACTTAGGCATTTAGGCACTCACGAGGGAACGGGGATACATCCCATCACTAGCTCAAAAGCCTCAATTGTCAAGACATAGAGACTCCCATGTGTCAACATCTCTGTAGTCAAGTCAATGTAACTAAAATATGCCAAAAACAGTGTATAAAGCATATACAAGGGAAGTAGCACGCATATCAATAATACATAGTGAAAAACGATCTCCTACAGCATGCTAAGGTATACAACCCCATGCCTCAAAGTTCCAATCACTAAGTCATGATTTGAGAAATCATGGAAAATCACAAATGAAATCACCTACCTTGATAATGCTGTACTCCAACCACGTGCGTAGGCGATATCAAGTCGTACGCCCTGACGTGCTTGTCACATTATAAGTCATCATTGATAGTTAAACATCTCATTTTCATCATGACCCTTAAATTTTCTATCTGTCTAGTGTGTCACATGTATCTCTATGATCATGCATCAATCTGATTGTCAAATCACTCTTAATCAGCACATCCTAAGGTAGTTGCCTAAATTGATTGTCAGGATATTTTTTCTTGGTAATTTCATGAGATATGCCCTTCAAATCTCCTAGATCATCTCCTGTTTGATGTGTACAACCAAAATCTAAGGCCTGATCATCTATTGATCGGGTTGATCTGAATCATCTAATAGCATTTAGTAGTTTGGCTATTAAGAAGTTACTCTAAACTAGATTTTTATCTTAAATCTAGGTCTGCCTTATTGAGACGATCACAATACTTCTTTCGGATCGTGATTTGGACCTTTATAACTCTCAGAATCACTTTTTGTTATGAATGGACGATCAAAAACCTTCAAATTTGAGAAAAAGGGCCCGCTACACATGCGGCGCATGCTACACATGTGCGCTGCCAGCGTGCGCACACGTACAGCCCACGTGTACGCTGCACGCACGTTGCGCATGTGGTGGTCTTTGTGTCGCGAGTGTGCATTGCTCGCCGCATGTTGACACGCGCGTCATTGCTTGCGCCGCTGTAATGACCCAAACATTTTATGCCCTTTTTACTAAATTTAAAATTTTATATGAGGGAATTACTATCCTAAATGTTTTAATTTATATAAAATTGGAAATAAATGAATTTTGTGAGAAATCTTTATGTCATTAGATTCTACTCACAAAATGGAATCCAACGCCTCAAAGAACGCCTAAAACAGAGTTCATATGACTAAGTTACGGCCGTTTAAAGATTAGGGGCAATTCTGTAAAATGCACTTAAAAATGAAAAAGGACAAAAATCGCAAGGGACCGTTTTGATAATGGCACCCCTTGTCTCCTTCCTCCTCCAACCCTGCATCCCAATTTCTCCAGAAACCCCCCGCCTCTCTCGATTTTTCCAAAAACACCAGGGGAAAGGGCGGCACCGCCGTTGGCAGCACCTCCTTTCACCCTCTATAAAACCCCCCTCTCCCTCTTCCTCCGATCATCTCCTCTTTTCCTTCTCCGGCCAAGCTAGGGTTCCAGAAGACATCGGAAAACTCTCCATCGGTTTTCCCTGCAGGCCGGCCATTCCCCTCTCTTCTTTCCCCCATTTCTTCCTCTGGTCACACTGGAACGGTGGGCTTTTCCCTTCTTCGAGTTTCATGTGACAAAGGAGCTGCATCATGGAAAAAGGGGCGCCATTGCCAGCTGCCCAGGTAAGCCCATCTCCCTCTCCTCATTTTCCTCTCTTCCCAGCCCAAATCCCCGTCGGATCTGGCATTCTTCTGGCCAGGAATTGCTGGAAGAGGGTTGTTCCTAGGGAGATGAGACGCATGCGCCTGGCGCTGAGGACGCGCTCGCGCGACGCTCTTTAGAACACGCGCTGCAGTGCATAGCTCGGGCGTGTGCACACACACGTGAGGCCGTCACGGTTCGAACGGGACGCACGGGGCATCTTGGGAACCATGACGGTAGGGCCACATAGACGAATATGGTTCGTTCGTAATTTCGACACAGACTCAAGTAGCCTAAACACCATGGGGATCTTATGAATCCATAGAATCAACTATGGCCAAACCTCAAGAATAAATCTAAGAGAGGCCTTAGGGCTAGAAATCATGATTAGATTTCATGTTTAAATGATATACAAGACCCATAAAGGTACTCTGGGACTCGTCTGCAAGAGGGACACGAGCTAAGTGACGACAATCGAGGTAAGTTGTCTAATGCTGCTATGTTTTTCCAAATATACTTAATTTGTTGGTAATATGATACTGGTACGTTTTTAAATACATCCCAAACTCTAAGTGATTTACTTGCCTTTATGATGCTTTTGAAATATGATATTCTTATATGAGCATACAAAATTGTCTGCATGATTTATAACATTGAAGCACTTGAACCTATCATTGCATTTAGTATGCTTTTATGATGTTCTTATACAAGCATGTTTTGAGAAGTGTAGCCTTGGCCGATGAGAGCGGGCCAGAGAGAGCTAACAGGCTTCTAGGTTGTTAGGCTTCTAGGCAGGGTTATGACTTTGAATGCGATACTAGCATGAGTAGATTTTATGCATTACATGCATGTTTTGCAACCGATTCCATAAATTGCATGATTTACCATAAATAAGTGCATAAATTGCATGATTTGTGATTATTGAGTTTTAAATAAATGCATATCCTTGAGGGTTACCAAAAGACGCTGGTGAGGCAGTGTGAGGGACCCAACAAGGACAGGATTTTTATATTTTACAGGTTGATAAGCCTGGTGGGCACTATGCTGAGAGGAGGCACGGGGTTGGCCTCCCGGCCTCTACCACCAAAAGGGTGGATAGTATCACTGCCAAAAAGGCATTGTCCCTTCCCTGACTGCTGTGGTAAACAGGGACTACCACTGGAGGTGTTCACGGCACCCTTTCGGGGACATCCATAGTCGCCGTGGAGGCTATGGTGGATTCCAGCTGTATGCTGAGTATGAGCGTAGTGGCCATATGATTTCAGTGTGATTGATATGCATATAGCATTGAGATGGTCGTATACGAGTACTTGTGCCCAATTGGCGTGACATGTACGCCGAGAGACTCATGTGCATGATACTAGCATATGTTTGCGTAATGACTATTTTAAGATTTTCATAATGATTATTATATTTGACTCGTGGATTTGCCGTATATGCTGAGATTTTATTACTTGGATCTATGGATTTCTACTTTATGATTTGCAGTCGAATCCATATCATTGAACACTAGATTTCGATAAAGGATTTCCATGGTTGAACTTGCATCAATAAACTTATGTTTTCAATTTGTATGAACTTACTTTGATGCATTAATATGCATATTTATGCAAAAGGAATCATTGATGTTTTACATGAAAAGCTCTTGGAACCATGCATGATGCATACCGTGTTTTCAAAATAGTAGTATCAGATCACCTACTGAGTATGGGAAATACTCACCCAACTCTATTATTTTTCAGGATAGCTCTACTCACGAGTAGAAGAAGCATCATGACCTGTTAGTATTACAATCAAGTAATGAAGAAGAGACAAATATGAATGTAAGTAAACTCTCTACTCCTTTGGACATGTATTTGTATTTATTTACAGTTGGGGTGTGAGCTGTGATTGGATAGACCTGGGAAGACATTTATGAGTACAGAAATTTTCAAAAACTACTTTGGTTGTTGTGAAAGCAAATGACACTCGGGGTTTTCAAAATGAGTTTTAAATGAAAAGATTTTTTCGCTACATTGCATTATTTTTCAAATAGGGATCCCACCTTAGACATTAATTATTGCATTTGAAAAATGCATGGGAAAACCCGGGTCGTCACAGCCGCAATTGCCGGCTATTGTCGGGGATGACGATAGGGCTGGCCGCCGTTGCCGGAGAAGACGGCCGGACTTAGGTCGCCACCGGCGACCTCCTATAGTCCAAATTCCGCAATTTTTGCACCATTCCGCTCCATTTTTCATGTACATTCCATTTCTAAGCTCCCTTTTAACAAATTCCATCATTATTTTGCATTTTCACACAATTTTTACCACGCTCCTAAAAATCTCCCTATTACTGTTTTCTATATTTTCGCCATCCCTAGCCATTCGATCACCATGAAAATTCATGGGTTTGTTCATTGTATCATCATGCACAAGATGAATGGTTCAAATCATCATCTAACACCGATTCATCTGAACCATTCATCGACTTATTTTTGCAAAAACAGTAACTCTCGCAATTGCCAAAAAAACAACATTCCGTGTCATTTTTCGGCAAAAAAAACAGAGGAAAAAGGGAGAAAGTAGAGGGTGGTGGCTTACCATGGTTAGGCCAGGTAGAAAGAGGGCTCCTTGTTTGCGTGCGCTTGAGAGGAGAAGTTTGTGTCGTTGTTGGCGAGGGGCGTCGTCACCATCGTCAGTGACTCGAGAACTGAGGGAGGTGGAAGTTATGGTTGTACGGAAATGAGATGGGCTTTTAAAGCCTCATCTATGGGTTCCTGCGCCCAGTCTGTGGGACCCACGTGCATTTACTATTTTGCCCTTCTGGCATTTAAAAATTAAGATAATTAGCCATTTTTACTCAATCTCCAATTTTAGCGTTCTTAGTGGCATTGGATCCCATTTTCCGAGTACATTCCAATTATTGAGATTTTAACTCGTGATTAAATCTCTAAAACTTTTCATTTCACCATTCCTCAATTTTTTTCAAAATTTCCTGATTTATTTATTTTTGGAAATTTTAAAATAACGAATATTACAGGTTACAAAATAGCTGTCCTTTATATTTTAAAATATAGGATGGTTTAGAAATACTAGTCTTATATTTTATTAAAGAAATATTATAACATATATGACGGTTATGAACTAACCATCCTGTGTCTTTAACATTATAGGACAGTTTGTACATAACAATCCTATATTAGATAAATTATATAATAGTAAAAATACATAATATAGGACAGGTTTCAAATAACCATCCTATATTATATATATATATATATAGGATGGTTGTGTCAAAGCCATCCTATATTATGGCTATTAGACTTAAAGGACGGTTACAAAATAACAATCCCCTATTTTTAAACATATATTATGTTTGTAAAATTATAGGACTATTATTTCTTAACTGTCCTATATTTCTAAATAAAATAGGATCATTACTCTTTAACCGTCCTCTTTGTTTTACCAAATATAGGATTGTTATGTTTTAACCGTCCTATATTTTTAATTAAAGTAGGATTGTTATTCATTTACCATCCTATACTTCTCAATAATATAGGACGGTATGTTGTAACCGTCCTTTATTTTATGATATTATAGGACTGTTGTTATCGAGTCATCCTGTATTAGGTTTTTAATTTACCTTTTATTTACTAACTCGATGCGAGAGAGAGGAATAATACAATTACACTTAGATCTTTTGCATGAATTGGTGAAAGCCCTAGCTGGTTTTACATCTCTTTCAGATTTTTCTTCCTAGATATCTTCAACCATTCTCACACAATGAGCAGTACACCTACAATACCACTGGTATGTGTTTATTTTTTGTTATTTTGTTATCATTATGTTTCTCTTTTCATTCCTCACTCCCTTATTAGTAATTGGTGTTTGTTGTGAACTAATTTTTGCTTGTCAATTGCAATATAGGCACAAGTTGGGATCACTGATGTTTTTGATAATTTAAATATGCTGCACGACAACGATGATGATGAGCTTGCTGATTTGGAGAACGTGGAGTTAGTTTCAAAATCCAACAGAGGTAAAAAGCATAGGAAGCTAATGTCTCCAGTTTAGAATTTTTTTGAACACCTTCTGGTATTAAAAGATGGAAAGCAAAGGTGTAAATGCAAGAAGTGCCCTACGATATATATTTGTGACAACAAATTTGGTACATGTAACTTAAAATGTCATATAAAGACTTGTCAACAGAGCTCTCCTCGTGATGTAGGCCAGTTGCTTTTATCTCAAAGTCAGGGGAGTATGTTACTAAGTTCAACTAATAAGTTTGATCCTAAAGTTTTTCATGAGTTAGCAACAGCTATAGTTGTTATGCATGATTTGCCTTTCCAATTTGTCAAGTATGATAGAAATAGAGCGCTATTAAAATATTTGCGTGCATATTTGCATTTGATTAGTAGAAATACAGTAAAAGCAGATGTTCTGAGAATGTATAAAAGAGAAAAAGAAAACATAAAAGAGATGTTAGAGTTGGCACATGGTAGGATAAGTTTGATATTTGATTTGTGGACTTCTTATATTACTGATGGTTATATAAGTCTCACAGCATATTTTCTAGATAGTAAGTGGGTCTTATACAAGAGACTATTAAATTTTTGTTTCCTACTACCTCCACATAATGGAATATCATTAGCAGAAAAGGCATACTCATTATTGATAGAATGGGGGATTGAGAAAAAGATTTTTTCAATCACTTTAGACAATGCTTCTGCTAATGATTCTTCTGTTGAGCCGTTAAAGCATCAATTAAACATCAGAAACACTCTTATTTGTGGCAGAGAGTTCCTTCATCTTCATTGTTGTTGTCATATTTTAAATTTGATTGTGCAAGATGGTTTGAAAGAAATAGATGATGCTATTTTAAAAATTTGAGAAAGTATCAAGTATGTCAAAGCATCATAGAGTAGAAAACAAATTTTTTTAGAGTGAGCGAATCACTGTCAATTTAGACAAAAAAGGGCTTAAGACAAGATTGTCCTACAAGATGGAATTCAAACTATGTGATGCTTGAAAGTGTTCTTTGTTACCAACGTGCATTTTATCACTTATAATTAAGTGACTCAAATTATAAGCACTATCCTTCTATTGATGAATGGGAAAAGGCTACAAAAATTTCTAAGTTTTTGGCAGTTTTTTATGATGCTACCTGCATGTTTTCTGGATCCAAGTATCCCATGGTAAATCTCTACTTTTGTGCAGCATTTGTAATTTATTTGAGTTTAACACAATACATGAGAAGTAATGATGATTATATGAAGCATATGTTCACCCAAATGTTTTCCAAGTTTTCAAAGTACTGGTCAGAATTTAGCACCATTTTAATAATTGCATGTTTGTTGGATCCTCGATATAAGCTCTCATTTGTGGAATTCTCATATAAGAAATTGTTTGGTAATAGTTGCTTGGAGTTTGCTCAAGTTAGGGAAAAGTTATTCTTTCTTTTCAATGAATATATGGTTAAGAGTTTCCGTAATCCTTCCTCATCTTCCCCAATGGCTAGAGGTAGTGCTCTTGATGCTGATGATAGACAGAACTTATCATATAGTTAAGAGGTTTTAAATGTCATGAAGGTAATTATATTTATAATTATATCTTTCATTATATGTCTCTTAGAATATTAAAATTTACTATGAATTGTCTTACATTAAGTTAAATAATATAATTGCATTTCCATTAGGAATTTGATTCATTTGAAAGTGAAGGATGTTCTTTGGCTATGCAAAAATCACAATTGGAGCTTTGTTTGGATGAACCAAGATTGCAAGAGTCAAAGTTGGACATTCTTGCATTTTGAAAAGGCAATCAATACAAGTTGGTTGATTAATAATATCGTCTCATAAAAATAATAATTTTTATAATCTTACTTACATTTATATTTGATTCAAATATTGATTTTAGGTATCCTGAACTTGCTACCATGGCTCGTGATGTCTTGAGCATTCCTATATTTACAGTTGCATCAGAGTCTGCTTTTAATGTTGGTGGTCAGGTTCTTGACCAATATAGATCTACTTTAAAGCCAAACACAGTGCAAGCATTGATTTGTGTAAGAGATTAGCTATATCGATTGAAAGGTAATAATTTCTAATTCTATATTTAAACTATATTTTATGTGAGCTTAGTAATGACTACTGCATGTTTATTCTATATGATTGTAGACTCTTCCATTATAGTTGCCATTGATGAGCTTGCTGAGGACATTGTAAGCATAAGTAGCAGTGCAGGACTGCCTCAACCAACTAAAGACTCTAAAACAATTTATTTTGATTAATTTGTATAATTTTCATAACTTATATTGATTTGTTGTGTTTGAAATATTGATGAAAGTAGATTTCTCTCATGTGGTATTTAATCCCCAATTATTTACTAGTATTGCGGTTATTTGATTCATTTGAATCTCTTTTAGACCTTATGTGAGTGGGGTAAGTAAAGTACTGTGTTGCTTCTAAATAAAATATTACATGAACTTTATTAGTAATTTGGTATGAATCAAGGTTCACCAATACTAGTTGGTAATGCTTTCTATGTTTGTTTATGTAATTGTCGTGTGGAGCATGAAAGGAGTTGGGAAAATGAATTCCATCCTGACAATTCATGTAGGGCTTGAAAATTTTAGTTCATAACTGAAAGACCCATCTGGTCTTCTTCTGTTCTTTCCATTCATTGAAAAGTGTATTGTTGGGTCCTCAACAACATTTGCAACAATTCCATTCATTGGTTGTGCTAACATCTTTAGTTGGCTCTTCACCCTACACAAGAAAGCATGAATATGAAGTTCTTGAACGAGGACATCTTGCTCAACCTAAGCATTTAAGTGTCATGCCATGTGCTATTGTGTTGAACTCAAACAAGTAGATGCAATTTCTGATTTTTTGCTACAAAACCTCATTGCTGCATCTAAGGAGGAGCAAACAATATTGAGAGCTCCAATAACCTAATCGATGAGGCATTTGCATCAAGGCATCATCCACTTTAGAAGATCAGAAGTATTCATTTGGGGCCAACTTTTCACGTGATCAGAGATTCAGTTTAGAATTAGAACCATTGTGTTAATGAATCGTGTCGTGTCGTGTCGTGCCATCCAAACACGACTCGGTCACTTAATTGTGTTACACGAGTCGTGTCGTGTCAACTTTTTAAGAACCAGGTCTTGTTCGAGTCATAGGTTTTTGACATGACTATTAATCGTGTCGTGTTCATGTCAACCCATAACTCTAATCGTATCGTGTTCGTGTCAACACAAACACGACCCTCCAACCCGAATAGCCAGGCCTAGTCAATAGTACACAGCCTTTAATGTAAATTAGAAATTTAAAGTGTTTTGATGAATTGGAATATCTGTGAGGAATCTGGGTGTCCTTAGATGAAGATTTTGCAATTAATTGAAAGAAATGGAGAACAGGATTGACGGGAATCGATACTTCTAGTCGTTAATTTTGTTCGATGGATATCATTGGTGAAGTAATATTGTTTAGGAAAGTTAATTCAGGAGAACTGTTCCTACTCTGCTGCAAAGTAACAGAGGTGTACTGGCCGAAGAAAGTGCAAAAAATGGAAAAAGATGGTAGATTTTGGGAAAGTGACGATTGTGACATTGCCTGCTTGTAAGATAAAATTTTCAAAATGCTTTAACTTTTTGAGTCTGATTATTTGAAGGTTTTGAATCTCATTCAACCCAGGACAGTGATTGATGCATCAGTCGCATTTAATTAGTGAAGAAGTATATGGGGATCCATGTGGAGGCAGAACAAAAATAATGACAAAGTAAGTCCCTCTTTCAACCTTGAGCTAAAGACAAGGTAGACTATTGCGGATAAGCAGAAGGTTTTGTTTTAGGAAATTTATTTCATCCTTCTTCAGCATTTCTGCTCCATTTTGATTGCCTTTTCCAAGAAATGATAAACAAAAGAGGGTGAAAATGCAGCCACTTCTGGAAAAGAAGAAAAAAGCACAAAAGGTTGGAGATACTGGAAAAGAGGCTGGTTTTAAGTGAGAACTATGTGAAATACTGGATGAAAGAATAAATAGTCATGGCACTATATTCTCCTTGGTTAAATTATTTATGGCCAGAAACATGGGCTAGAAGATGAACAAAGAGGTTATGAAGCCACATAATACGTCATCGTCTGTCATAATGGTCCAGTAGTACACAAAAATAGTGATCATTTTGAGTAGCTTACCCTGTTGAGATACCATGTTATGGTCGAGTTATCATAGAGAGAACTCGGTGGTCAGTGTTGAAATTTTGAGATTTGGAAGAAGATTAGTTGGTAAGTACGTAGTAAAACCAAAGATTATTCATATAGAAAGATTTACAATGAGGCGAAATGAGGACATTCATTAGCGAATTTAAATAATTAAAACTTGTAAGTTTGAAGATATCTCTCAGGAATATGGTGTTCACATTCTTGGATTCCAGGAAACGTAAGGCAGGATGCTGAACGAGAAATGGAAACCAACGCATCACCTTTGAGTTTCATGACAGGGGCCATGATCCAATGGAGAAACATCCGAATGCAAAACTCATAGTTTCAGTGATCAGCATTGGCATTCCTAGTATTGTTAGAAGCATCCGAAATTGGATTTTGCAGGTCATAATTGTAGATCGTAGGAGTTCCAGAGGGAAGGCATTCCAATTTCTGATTGGCAGTGGATGTTTTCTTCTCTCTTTTATACTGGACGTATTGGGTCTAACATGGTTGATCTAGGCAAGTTGGCGAGGGCAAAAGGTGGGAGCATGAAGCTCTGGGATGATGCATCGTTTAAGAATGGGAATAATGATGCAGGAGGAGATATGGGCTCTGGGCTCTGACATGCCCATTCTGGGGAGGTTGGTCAGGAACAGCATGAGAAGCAAGGCATGTCTAATGGATTTCAGGGTAGAGTAAACATGGTTGGAGAATAATCAGGCTATGGTTGACGAATGGTTGTATATATTAGAGAACAGTCTGACATGATTCTCCTTGGCAGGTCGGTTTGGGACTAAGGTGAGCAGCAAGACTGCTGATTGGGATGGGCTTGACAATGGGGGGAAGAGTGTTTGATAAATTTCGTTTTTTGGTTCAGGCTTTCAGGTTTAAAGTTGAAGGATCTTGAGGGATTGGAGCTGCTGCAGATTGTTACGTGTATGAGTCTTGCAAGGGACATTCTGGTTAGGAATTAGAAGCACAGGTACTATAGGAAGTAAGCTGAGCAATTTCTCTTCTGGCCTACCTAGTTTTTTCCTTCTATCTAACTCTTTATTTGTTATCTATGTTTTAGGGGTCGTCAATTTTCCTGTTCTTGCTATTCCTTTTTGCCCAGTTCTTAAGTAATGGATAATTGTATATTTCCTCCAGCCTTGGATGCCTTGTGCAGACCCTTGGGCTTTGGCACATGGCCTGAGCATTGGCCTTGGCCTTGGCTGAACCCCTTAGGCCATGATGGATTGTCTTGTAAAATGTATATGTTAGTATATACTGACATGTATATTTTGTTTTGTGTGAGAAATTAGGTATGGCCTTGTTGTCGGAGGCCTTGGAGACAATTTATGTGGAACTACACCATGGGAGTATCTTTACCCTAGGTAAGCCTGAGGTGAATTATGTGAGAGGTAGAGTTGCAGAGTTTGACGTTCAAGACTCTGATATGTTCTACCTTAAAAATGAAAAAGGGATTACGATATATTCAATCTCCGGGAGTTGATGTGATGTTGCAGTATATGGAAAATAGCTGACACAGTGAAGAGGTTGTGCTGGCTTAAACCTGGAATGAATCTTGCAGAAGGCCTCAGGCCTTTGATGGATGATGGAGTTGTTCTTGAAATTCTCAACTACATTCCAGCAAAGTTAATGTATACGTGGAGCAAAAGGCTGTGAAGCCATTAGAAATTGCCTCTATTAACTGTTAGGGAGCATAGGAGCAACTGTTGCTTCCTCCCCCCTGGCATGCTGAAGAAAACCAAGCAATCGAGAAGTCGAAGAAAATACAGAAGATGCTTGAGTGGAGGAGGAGAATGTTGATGATGAAGCTTAAATTCTTCAACAAGAAGTACTAACAAGTGTGTCAGTTAGTTAGGATAAGACAAGTGAAACGACTCTAATAGATGTGCTAGTCAACAAGTGGCATGGGGTGGATCCTTCTAATACAATGGATGCATCCACTACCATTCTTGAGGGAGAGTAAGTTGGAAGAGAATCACCCAGGGAAACAAATGGAAAATAGTGTTGATGAGTTTGAGGAAGTAGATTTGGATGGGGAGATTCAGATGAGGACAGTCCTCATTCTAAGTTTTCAGATAGTGAAGGTAAAGGTCAAATGGATGATGAAAATATTTTGTTTCATAAATATGTTGACTTTGATGTGCAAAGAGGATGAAATTTGTGAGAATGAAGTAGATATTAATATAACCTTATGAGAGAGTTGCATGATGAGAGAGAACCACTAGACAGTGAAGTGAGTCCTTCATTCTCAGATGGTGGGCCTATGGAGCAACTTCTTTTAGTTGAAGGATCTAACTCAAATTTTGAAGCTCCTATATACTACCCACAATTTAATGAAGATGTGGACATGGATAATCCAAAGTTTCAACTAGGGTTGAGATTTGATGCTAAACAGTTTAGGACTGTTGTGCTTAACATCCACGAATTAAATTAGAAAAGAACAACAAAGACAAGGTAAGGATTATCTACAACAAGTTTGTATATGCTGCATAATTGTTTAATGCAGATAACACATTTTGGGTGTTCTAGTAGTGGGCTATTGCAATGCAAATGCACAAGAAGTCTTAAACTAATGCATATCCAGTATACTTTATTACTTATAGTCGAGGTCATTGCTATCCAACCAAAGGATTCAAATATACTATGACCTAGAACATCTTGTTGATTTTTAACTTGTGTATATTAAGTGGATGATGGTTAGAATCAAATAAATTAGTATACATATGCAATTAATAACAAGGTAATGAAGTGCTGATTCATCTTACTTTTTTATGAAGCCAAGTAATGAAGGTGTGACAATGCTCATAGTGCAGTCACATCTATTTCTTTGTAGAGGTTCACCAACTTTTAGGTCTAATTCATCCAATCATTTCTTTCTTAGTATTCCAATTGCATCCACTCCTTATGAATACTTTGTGCAAAACGCCACCACTTCTCTGCAATGTAACATTCAACTATACACCCCTCTAGCCAATTGTGATTTCATATATATATTTATTTAACACTTTCATGTACCTCTCAAAGGGATACATTCTTAGTAGATAAATAT
Organism: Warburgia ugandensis; assembly: GCA_035236585.1. Classification (NCBI taxonomy): domain Eukaryota; kingdom Viridiplantae; phylum Streptophyta; class Magnoliopsida; order Canellales; family Canellaceae; genus Warburgia; species Warburgia ugandensis. The sequence continues at coordinate 15,568,115 of CP141126.1, forward strand.
ACCCCATATAGTCTAACCTTATCAATGAGGTACACTATTAAGTGTATGATGATATCAAAGAAGGATGGTGGCAAGATTGTTCCAAACTCACATGAGGTTGTCACTAGATGATCTTGAATTTTTTATAAATTTGAAACATCTACCACCTTATTATACAAAGCATTAGAGAGGTAACAAAAAATTGTAACGGATCCTCTAACTTTATCTTACAGCACTAAACATATTACTACATGCAAGAGTTGTTGCATCAGGGCATGACAATAGTGCAACTTTATCCCTAATAATTTCATCTCTTTTATGGAAATAATGCTTCTAAAGTTTAAGGAGTAGATGTCTAGGACTTTGAGCTCTAATAGGATTTTACCCACTACTCTTCTCCTCGCTATCAAACATATAAATTGCCTTAGGCAAATATGTTCCTTAGTTGCCCCTATCTTATGGATGCAACCTTATCTTCAAACTCATCTTTGTATGATCCATTCGAGTTATAAGTCCATCCCTTATTTTTTCTAACATTTAAGGGAATATACTATTCAAGCTTTCACAAGCATTCTTCTCAATGTACATGAATCCAGCAACTGTTGCACATTTAGAGATTTCTAGTATACAAGTTGAAAGAATATTGACTTCTTCTTCCAACAACTTGTAGAGTTGTTGTCACCTATATATTTAATTGCCTTCTTCGTCTCTCATGATAAATTAAGGTTTTCAACCTTTTGTAATATTTATCTTCCAATCAACATCTTTGGAGTTGTCTTTGTTTCTACACTACTATTAATTTCTTCCTTTTTAAAAAGGTATGTATAATTCCTACGCAACCATTTTTTTGGCCCAGGAATTTCATCTTCTTGCCATTTTAAGCTGTATCATACACATTTAGTCGATGTAGATAGGATAAGCATTGTATCCCTTTACAGTTTAACCTGCCAAATTATTTTACGTAGGAAAATCATTTATTGTCCATAAGATTATAGCCTTGAGGGTGCATGACCCTTTCTTGTACGTGTCAATGTTGTTCCCTGGTTGTTTGGGACCCAATATCAACATAGTTAATATTATGAATTTCCTTTTCATACATAGCAATGGTATAACAAACTATTATAATAGGCCAGCCACTGTACTTATTGCTTATGGAACCATAAGAATTAATCTCATTTGCGTGTATTTCAAGTTGTAAGTTTTCGATTCTTTTCCAAAATTGGGCTACAAGAAGTGTATGAACTTCCATGCTGGGCTAATTACCAAATGGCATAAATATCTACTAGCTACACTCTCCTTGGCAAGTTGGCATTTCATACTAGTGTTTTGCTATTTTCCTAATGCAAAACATTCTTTTGAATCTTAGAATAGGGGAAAATACAATATGACCTTTGCATGGATGCTTTTCATCTACTCAATTGAATTATTCTTCAACTTCCAACTTGATTGTCCACTGGTTGTTTTTGTCCCTATGATCCTTCATATACAAGATACAATTGTTGGGAGAAGCATGTATCTTTCATACTTCAACCCTAATGCAAACATGATTTTTTTTGCCTCCCATGTGGAACATGTTAGTTTGTTCTCTTTGGGTTGCATTTTACCCACCACTTTCAAGAATTTGGTAAAACCATGATCCCAAAAACCAACTCTCATTTTCATGTTGTATAGTTCTACCACTGCAAATAACTTGGTATAATTTGTATACCCAAGGTATAATAGCTCATCGACTTCTTCTAATGTGGTCTATAATTGTTTAAGGTCATCTTGGAAGTTATCGGATGTATCTCGAAATATTGTTGCAATTGTATTATTTGTGATACTTCCCTCAGTATCTTTATATTCACATCTTTTTGTCCTTGTTGAGGGTTTTTGAGGGAGTTCTTCTCATGCCAATTCTAAGGGAGACAACTTTCATCGACTCTATTGAAGCACAAATATCCTCTCATTTCACCTATAGTTATGTTTCTCATGTTTTAACATCTCAAGCATGGACACTACATGTGATTATAATTTGTATCGTTAATACAAATCCTATTAACTTTTTTCCTCTTATATTCTCTTGATGATCTTATTGTACTCATCCCATCATATTTATCCATTTTGAAAGCTAAGGATAGAAGCTCTCAATGACTTTAAGATGAAAATTAAGAATGACCTATCGGTTAGGCATTTTAATAAGCACTTGGTATGCGAAGAAAATGTTGGAAAAAAAAAAAAAAACTTATTGTGCATGCATGGAGATTTTTCAAATCTAGGTTGAGACAAAAATATTGATTTTGCAAACATGCTTCATAGATTCATACAAGGTAGGGAAAACTAGGAAAGAAATAATTGTCTTTCACAAATAAAATAAGAGACAAGTTCGAAGACAACCCCACTCAGATTGCTAGATTTTTAGTTCAAGCTAGTCAGAGCCAAAATGTAGATAGTAGAGCTTTAGGCTGTGTATCTAATGCAGCTAGATAAAGATAGATGGATAGGAGATAGGAAATAAAAGAGGTATGAAATTTTAATATAATGTCAAGTTTTTTAAGACAGTTCTAAAAAATCATCTTCTTAAATATAATTTTTAAGACAGTTAACAAAAACTATCTTCTTAAATATAATGTTGTAAAATAATTTTAGAAAATTGTATTAGTAATTAGTTTTTTTAAGATATTCTTTTAACAGTCTTCTTAATCCGTCTCTTTTAAGAAATTTATGTAATCATCTTCTTAATTAGGATTTTTTAAGATGGTTTTCCACAACCTCTTAAATTAGGGTTTTTAATGTGATTTCTATAACCATCTTTTTAAGTAAGATTTTATAAGACGGTTTTTTTCTAACTGTCTTCTTAACGAACATGTTTTAAGACCGTTTTCTCTAACTCACCTTTTAAGTTCTTTTTGCAAAAACTTCAAAAAATTTAACTCCCTCCGATGACCTTTTAAGATAGTTTTTGAAAATTGTCTTATTAAATTAAAAATTTTAAAACATTTTTTGTAAGTGTCTGAAATTATTTTTCAGTAAGATAGTTTCCTGAAAACCATTTTCTTTTTGTCATCTAAAATCACCAACTTTTATATTATAGCCCTTGCACTGGTTGCCCCATCCACGATTCAAACTTGTGACATGGTAATTATCCTCACTCCAATTGTTAAGAATCTGAAACATAAGTCAAAGTCAACTATCTCAAACTAATGTCCCATCCGTTTTGTCTCCCCTTAGGATCGTAACACCAGTAAATAGCAATCATCCATGTGTATAGTTGTTAGAACATTAATGAGATACAAATGAGTTTAAATTTAATTGTTGCAGCGCTGAGCCGGTAATTCTATTCTTGGAGAATCCACATGCACCATCCTGTGGCTGTTACCATTTCTAAAGCGGGGCTTTTAAATGGTAGAAGTTTAGGGATTGGAGTGGGTCCTCCATTGTAACGGTTCATGGTTACTCGCAGCTATCTTAGCAAACCTCTGATACAGAACATACACCAAATCTTCTGACAAGGTTGATCTTCGCCGTTGCTACTAGGAGCAGAGATCACAAAGTTCAAGGCACTTCTCTGTAAAATCTGGGCCTATTGGAGGGCTAAGATTATGCGAAGGAGGAAGAGTTTTTTAGTGTATTCTTTACCCGCGCATGTACTACGTGCGCAGCCACCATATAATTTCCCTCTTTTTAGCTGTTGAGTTTTACATAAAAATGTTTTTGTTATTATGCCAAGGCTCCTCTTCATAAAGGTTAGTTCTGGTGCAAGAAGCTTATATAGGATTTGGAAAAGGGACTGAACATAAGGGTTTATAGTACGTAGTCTTATCTTGTATCTTTTATAACGGGCCTTAAAAAATAAAAAATAAAAAAAATTATATATCTACCTTTGAACACTTTTTTTTTTTTAGAGAGATAATGGCCCAAAATTAGAAACAGACATTAAACTTTTGGATAGTCTACTCTTTTGTTTCGGTAAAAAGGAGAAACAAACAAATCAAGACAAAAACAAGCAAATGCATAAACTTATTACTTCAAGAATATTCAAAAATAAAAGATGAGAAAGTTCATGTGAGAAAAATAGAAAAAGAAAGAAATCAAACATGAGAGAGTGCTTATTCGTTTGTCGGTCGACCACAAACTGCAAGATTAGTCCATCATCTAAAGTAGGAGGTGGGGGCGTGCCTTTCAAGTGATCCAAGCCGTTCATATTCTAGATATCCCCTTATACATGGTATTTTTCCGATTACTCCTGATTCTTACACCAATTTACCTTGAAAACTTTTAAACCCTCGATTTATAACTAGAAACCTGAAACCCAGGATCATCAGAGGAAAAAGACGTGGAGGATAAACGGATTAGATGACCGAAAAGTGGGTCCCACCTATACTAATATTCATGGTCGGGCGACTATCACACAATAGAAAATCAAATATAGAATGGCAGAGAAACGCACCGTCACACCGTACATGCGGTGCAGGCGTACTCTCTCTTTCTCTCTCCTTCGTCCCTTTAAATTCCTCTTTATTATTTTCTCATTTCTTTTAATCCCTCTGTGTCTGGTGTATGGATTTCCGTAAAGATGGCAGAGACAAGAGCAACAAAGGCAACAGTACAGAAACAGAGCTCTGATGCAGTCATTATAGGAGCAGACTCAGGTTGCAGCTGCAGTATCATCAGAGCCATTAGTTTATTCATGCAGAGAAGATTCCGCAGCTAAGACACCGCGCTCTCTCTCTCTTCTTTCTCTCTTTTTTTGCATAAATACTACCTACTCTCTCTCTCTCTGCCCCTCATTCTTCCTCAAGGCTAGTTGCTTTCATCTCTTCTTCCTGTTCCTCATCTATAGGGTCTTTTTTTCTGCAAACTTTAAAATCATGGACGGAAGAAACAGGTCTCCTTTTACTGCTTCTCAGTATCATGAGTTGGAACATCAGGCCTTGATCTTCAAATATATGATGGCTGGCAGGCCTGTTCCTGCTGAACTTCTGTACCCTCTCCGAGGAAACATGGATTCCTTGATCACTGCAAGGCTCTTTTCTCACCAACCCAGTAAGAAAATTTTAGTTTTTCTTCTGTCTTTTTTCTCTTTGATATTTATTTTATTGGTTTATAGGGTTCAGATGGGATCTGGGTTCTGTTTACTGCAGCTGGGTGGGGTTGTTTCCAGATGGGTTTTGGCAGGAAGACAGACCCAGAGCCAGGAAGATGTAGACGAACTGATGGCAAGAAATGGAGATGCGCCAAAGAGGCATTTCCTGATTCTAAATACTGTGAAAGGCACATGCATAGGGGCCGACATCGTTCAAGAAAGCCTGTGGAAATAGCCAACAATCCAGTTCCAGTGAGACACCCTACCACCAAAACATCTCCGATTGAGGCTTTTTCCTCTTCTCCAGTCGAAAACTATCAGTACTACCACAGCTCCCTTCCTTCCTTCTTTCATTCCTCTTCTTCCAGACCTCCAGGTATTGGTTTCTCGTCCCAAAACAACGGTACAAATTTCCACCTGGACTCTGCAACTGCAACTGGAACTTACTCTGATAAGGATTGCAGGTGAATAAAGTTAAACCTCGTGGAGAAAAGTGAAACTGAAACTTACTGTTCCTGTATGTCTTTTCCTGGTTCTGACTGTTTTTTCTTGTGCATTTAAAAAACAATCAGATATTTACATGGACTGAAAGAAGATGTGGACGAGCACGCTTTTTTTTCAGAAGCATCAGGGACTGTTAGGGGCATTACCGGCACGGCTCTCGATGATTCCTGGCCATTCACGCCACAGCGAAGTAACTCTCTGGGCCAGCTAAAACAGAGGAATAGCTCTGCTGTGCCAAACACTTACTCCCCTTGGAACTTTACAGATCTGGCCAAACAGCAAGAGCAGCATTGTTTTGTTCTTGGGACAGATTTCAAAACGGCAAAGCCTGACAAAGTGGAGAGAGAAGAGGCACGGTCAAAGCCACTTCACCATTTCTTCAACGATTGGCTTCCCAAGCGGGGTGTACGATGGACGGATTTAGAGGAAGATCAATTGAACAAGCGATCTTTCTCTGCAACCCAGCTCTCTATCTCCATCCCAAATGGTACTTTGACATCCTTTGATCAGTTATTCTTACGAAAAACCAATCAATTCTTTTTTCGTCTTTGTTATTTTAAGTGGGTGGTTTTTCTTCGATTATGCAGACGATTGAATTCTCAAGATGGGATTGAGGATCAATAACGAAAAGATGGGATTGAGGATCAATGGGGTCGTACTTCTCTTTCTTGGTGGTTATGTTTAATTTATCATGTTTGGGAACTCCTTTTGAAGGTGTGGTTGAATAATGTTTATGTTGCAGGAGGATTCCTGTCGTTTGTTTGCTTGATTTTATCCCCCTTGCTTAGTTTATTAACTGTTTGTGACTCGAGACAATCTTTGGGATTTGGAAGGTGTCTCTTGTTGATAATCTTGAATATTTATGGTTCTACTTGTGGGAATTTGAGCATCTCTCTTCAACCTTCTTACTACCGCGGGCATTTTTACACGGGATTTAACAGTCCTTAATTGATAAAATATTTGTTAATTAGTTCTTAATTATTTGTTATTTACCGCAAAGTTTTCTTTGTCAAAACGTCACAAAAAGCAACAAGCCCTTAGCTGCCTGTTTGTAATTGACGAGTTTAGTCTGTTAAAATTCTAATAAAGCATCATCATTTTCTTAAATCTTAATGATGGATACATATATTTTAAGGGAAATGATGAGCGGCTAGAATGTAGGTGAAGCCTACTTGTTTATTTTGATAGTTAGCTGGGTAGGTAGATCCCATCGATGTCAGGAGATAAATTTTTGATGATAAAGGACAGAAAATTTATCCTCTCATTTAAGATCAGATGATAAAGGACAAATTTCAACTACGAAAATAGCCTTTTGAAAAAATGTAAGGCTGGATACTTATAAACCCTTGTGATCTGCTCCTTTTTCGAACCTTCCATGGAGCTTCTTGGACCAAGCTCTTCTTTTATCCTAGCAGCTTTGACAAATAACAAATAAGTGAAATGATGAAATCATCGTACAACCAATTTTCAAGAGCTCACCTTTGAATGATCTAACTTGTTCTTTTCATTGCTCAAGCTTTAAATTTTTATAGATAGAAAAAATTCAGTTTCGATGATTTTAGTATCTAAAAGCTGTGGTTAGAAATGAACAATTTGGAAACTTTATAAACTAGGCATAGTTTTTTAGAAAATAGAATCATTGAAACCATATATTTTATTGCCTATAATAAATTTAAAGCTAAAGCAATGAGATGACAATTTAGATCATGAAAAGGTGAGTTACAAAAAATGTGTCACTAGATTGTGCCTCATAATGTGGCTAGTTTAGCAATCTCCTAACAAATAATTAACAAATAATTCACTAATTAGGATTGTATGAGTCCCTGGGTCAGTGAATTTGAACTTGATTTCAAGGAGCACGCATGAATGGATATCCTAGCAAGTACCATAGACAACAGCTTAAAGTAGTGGGTCTCAGGTATCCTATGAGATAGATATGTTTACTTGATTCTAGAGCTGCTTCCATGGCTGCAACATCGGTTGGGCCCTTTGAATTGGTAGGTCAATGACCCATGTAACTAACCCTACATCCTAAAGTTTGATAGGCTAATGATAATCGGCCACTTAATCACAACTTGATAAATGTGGTTACCTGCATGATTATCTTACTATTATAAGATGAAAAGCTAATAAGCACTAATAAGTACAATTGTGTCTGAACATTGACAAAAAAAAAGAGAAGGTACCAGCCGTGACTGCATTCCGCATAGGAAGACTTCACAGGTGTGGTGTGCCAGAAGATAGATCATATTATTGAGAAATTGTCTAACGGGGACGCGAAACTGTGTTAGACATGCTTAGAGGCCTGACCATATACGAGATCACATTATTGAAAAATGTTGAGTTGAACCAGAGCTACTTCCTGGGATGTAATATCAATTGGGGCCTTGCCAGTGGGAAGTTAATGAGCCTATGTAACAAACCCTAATGACTGATAGTCGGATGATAAAACCACAATTTAATCACAAGCTGACAAATGTGGTTACATGTGCAGCGGTGGTCTCTTTATCATGTAAAAAGGGCAGCCCCCAGTGCACGAAGCTCTCACATATGCAGAGTTCAAAAAAGGCGCAGACCACAAGGGTTAATAGTATACAGCTTACCTTGCCTTTTGCAAGAGGATGTTTTCATGCCTTAAACCCGTGACCTCAAGGTCACACAATGACAACTCTACCGTTGTGCCAAGGCTCCCCTTCAAGTCTCGTTATCATTTCAGGAACAAAATGGTTCAATTTCTAATCCTCGGGCAAAATTCTGATGGTGTTTTCACCGACAGGAGAAGTATCAGTTGGATCCAAAATCAGGGGAACCAACCTAATACCCTCCCATTTGGTAACATATTATTTCCACACAAGGGGTGGTGCTCAGGCTGCTCGGCTGCTTCTTTTCTAATGATGGAAAATGCTATGCACATGCTCGGCCTCATTCAATGTAGGATACACCGATGAATGAATAGCAAACTATATTCTTCAATGCACACAACCCCTTAGCTAATGATACCACCATCTTTGACCTATATTTATCTTCTTCTACTTGCTTCAAGCCACCAACATTCATCTGTGCAAAACCCTCTTACAAACTAACTAATGTCCTACAATCAAACCCCGTTCCCTACCTCCTCCGAGTCCCAAGTGAACATCTTGCATCGCCGGCACCAATGCTGGATACTACTGCTCATCATCTCCGGCATCGCCAGGCTCTACCAAGCAGTTAAGCATTGGGCTCAAACTCATTGCTCTCGGTTATATCCACGCACCATTAAGTGCCTCCCAAACCATCTCTCTCTCTCTCTCTCTCGCTGTCTGCAGCAAGTGGGGCTTGACAAAGAATTGGGGAGGACTACTGACGGTGGAAAAATATTCAATAATTTAGAAACTAAACTGCAAAAATCATAAGTTAGGGATTAAAGTGCTTGAAAGTGATAGTTTAAAGAAGGTATCTTTGCTTTAATATTATCTGTCGACGCGGGTGGTTGTTGGGTCATGGTTTCTCTCTTCTTTTAAGCAGTAATTTCGTGTTTGTCGCTACAGAATCTCGTGGTAAACTATTCTCACATAACTAGAGATCAGTAAAGCTAATAGTTAGTTTAGGTGGGTTACTCCGACGACAAGCCATAGGTGTTACTTAAGGATCATTGATATAGAGAAAGACCGAGGAGAGAGAAGTATGAACAAAGTGGAGAGTCCTGAGCTACTGCCTCGTAGCATTATCAACTTTTGTCCTTTTACTAGAACAATTGATATTATTTTAAATTTGTTGGAGCTGCTTTACGACCAGCACAACAGTAGAGTTGTCATGGAATGACTTTGAGGTCATGGGTTCAAGGTGTAGAAATAACCTATTGTAAAATACAAGTTAAGACTGCATACTATTGATTATTGTGGTTTGCCCCTTCGTTAAACCCTGCATACACGGTAGCTGCGTGCACCGATGCTGCCCCTTTTTTTTGCTTTACAACCACAAACAATGGCTGTTTTACTTTTCTTTTTCATTTTTCCCAAGTGACTGGGCGGGAACTTACCAGTTCTGTTTGCACCAATCCTTTGTGATAGCTAACTTGTTTTCTTTATAGATTTTCACCAAAACCTCCTCCATTGAAAAAATATTATTTAATTAGCCGCTAATTATTCCTTAATTATCATATTTAAGTTTTTAAGAAATAATTACTTATAAGCGCTTAAAACTTAACTCCTTTGTTGGCTCTCTTACGTTTAAAAATTAAAAGCCTTCTACAAGGAGCGAACAACTGGACCTTTTAACCCCTCCAATTCGTTGTAAGCCTTTGTGGGGGAGTCAAATTTTCCGGAACTAATGATTTTTTATCATGATATTACCAGACCTAAAGCCACCATTGGCCTTAATTGTCTTAACAACTTACTTGCCATGGGCTTAATGAGGATAGTTTCCAATGAGAAAATCCTAGCCTCTCTAGATGGCTCATAGTATGGACACACTTCAGACCGAAATGGAGTGTATTTTGGTCATTCTAGAAACTTTTAGAGGAAATCTACAAGCAAAGCAAGCTCTGACTTTTTGTATGAAGGGGCTTACCTCGAGATGATCTATTTTCATTCATCTGATTGCTTTGGCTTTTGATGTCCACTACCTCCGAGCTACTGGTATGAAATCTGTGTCAGGCTGCATCTACATTGCTGCAAAACTCTTAGAGACTCCATTTAATCCAACATTTGCTCAAATTAAAGGGATCTGAAAGACTAAAAAACGAGTCAGAACTCACACGAAATCAGTGCCAGGCTGCATCTACATTGCTGCAAAACTCTTAGAGACTCCATTTAATCCAACATTTGCTCAAATTAAAGGGATCTGAAAGACATAAAACCGAGTCAGAACTCACATGAACCATCTTAGTCATTGAACTCAAATGGTAAAACTAGAGTCTCTAGGTCAAGAACATGATAGCCTCCTTTAACTCGCCATGTCTTTTCAAAAGCAATCCATAATGGATCTTTATCACCATACCAAGTAATGTAGATTGGTTATCTGACCAGTATTTTGCTGCATGTGTATCCTAAGTTAAGACCCACCTCCTTGGCTATGACAATCTGTTTGTGACAGCACTGACCAATCTTTGGAGATTTTCTATCCTGACTAGGAAATGGCCTAGATAATATATATAATAGACACGGAGCAATTAATAGTTTAAAATTAGTAACAAAAGATGAAGAAAAATACTTACCACATAAACGATGATCTCTCAACTTTTGAACATTCGATGAACCTTAACGAAATCCTGTGTTAACTTGATCAATGCAATTGGGGTAAGTATGAGCAAATGAGGTGGAGGCCTGAAAAGATTGTGAATGCTAGATCAAATTAATTTTCGATCAAATACAAGATTAGGACTTCGGCCTCACAAAGCAATCTCTACGATTGTCCTCCCAGGTTTAAGGGAAGAATTTATAATGGCCTTTAAATATGCTAATCTAAGGTATGAGTTGAAACAAATTGGCTTGTAAAGAGGACCTACAAATGAACGGCCTAGCTCATCAAAATACTATTGCCCATCTATACCTTTCGCCGCCATGCAAGTCTTGGAGGATGGACTTTCTTATTTAACATGGATAAATAATGCAGCGGTAATTCCACTCATTTTCTTACTGAAGAAACATTACTTGCAGGCCCTTCTAAGACGACTACGCCCATCTCATCCTTCGGCAAGCTATAACTCTAACTATTGTGAAAAATTCTAACCATTAACAAATCACAACCACGTTACTCTACAAAAAAAAATCACAGTCATGTCTAAATCCTCATTTATTGGATAATTCTATAATATGCTTTTTTCATTATGGTCATCATTATCAAAACTTTATCCTAATTAGGAGTCCGCCATATCATAAGCTCTTTTAAGTTAAAAAATGGAAAATAAAAGTATTTTTTGGTGTGTGCTAGGGGAGGGCCATGGAATCAGATAACTGAATTGACTAGTAACGCATGTAATTCCTGATATGTTTTTTATGCACAGCCTCTTAATCCTAATTATATGTATTAGTTACATTGCTAGTGTAAATAATAACACTAACCCTCTCATCCCGGCGTCCATTCTAAATAGAACAGAGCTAGCACCATTTAGTGGGTGAGATTTGTGATGCATAGCTTGTCCAAAACGTTTAGGTCACAGTAAAGTTGTTGTCATGTGATCTTGAGATTATATAAGTTCAAAGCATGAAAATAGTCTTTTGCTAAATGCAACATAAGGCTATATACGATAGACCCTTGTGACCTGCCCCTTCTTTAAATCTTGTATAGGCAAGAGCTTCGGGCACTAGACCTGCCCTTTTAGCTTGTCCTTGGCATCTTCTAAGAGGTGGATTGGATCCTGTTTGGGTTATACCTTGTTGGCATCTTTGGAGAGTTGGCTTGGACCCTATCGGAGTTATACCTTGCCGAAGAACGGCTTGGGCGTGAGGATACAAGGCGCGCCTAACTATTTAACGTAGCAAGTGGCAAACAATATCAAGACCCGCCCGGTTAGGATTTGCTACCTCGAAACTGAAATGCCAGAGCAAGCTTGTCTTTTTCTGAAGGGTTTTTCTTTGGCTGCTTCTAACTTGTGTCATCAGTAAAATGTACGTGGGCCAACCAGAGAGATTATTCTCCGTGCAACCTCCAAGTGCCGGGTCAGTTTCGTAGTTAGGAAGGAGAGGAAAGGGTAGTTCAGTCAGTGAGCGCCATGGTGTTGCATGCCAGCCACTGACAAGAACCAAAACAAGTCAGAAGAAGTCAGAGCAGTACTAGAAGTACGGCCAGCCAAGCTGACACCTCAACCGTATCAACACTGTCGCCGGTTCAGATTTGTTCCAGTATATCTGATCTTAGAGTTGCAGATATTAATCACACTGCCATTGAGATGACATAACTGTCTTTCAGCGGGACATCTTGTCTGAATTTTAGGAGAACAAGGGGAAGAAAGATTAAATCATAGTCAGATGCGCAATCATACCATCCAATGGCACCAGAGAAGAGCCATTAGCCCGAGCCTAACGGCAGCCCCGTGCACGAAGCATCCGCCCATGCAGGGCTTAGAGAAGGAGCAGATTATAAGAAACTTAACGTATAGTCTTATTTTGCATTTTGAACGCTTTGAACCCGTGGGCCATCCAACTTTTATCATTACGCCAATGCCATTAAGATCACATGACAATAATTTTTACCATTACGCCAATGCCTAAAGTACATAACCATTAGCCTAAACCTACAAGTTGAAATCCTGTGAGCCATCCACATCCTACCGTGACTGAACTTTCTTAGCGTCGGATTGAAACATGGCAATGGATGGATGACAAAAACTAAAGATAGACAGGAAAAGCACTGGGATGATCCACAACCCATGAAACTGATGACTAGGATCTTCTGCTGGCATTGAAACTTTTAACTAGGTTTGGTTAACGTGTGTGCCAGTGACTATGCACTCCATAGTGGTCGCTGACTTTAGGATCCCCTCATCTGACCTGTCTGTTTGATGGTCCTGTCTCATATTCTTCATGCCAATGGGAGAATCCCAACAAGATGCTGTTTGTCATCGTGTGAACTTGATTGTGTTAATGAGTTCAAGGTCACACCATGACCACTCTACCTTTGCACCAATGCTCTGCTTCTGGATAATAATTTCGTTGTTCAGCTAAATATAAGAAGCGGAGGAAAGCTACTATTTTTGCTACACCCTGGACTCTTTGTAAGGAGAGGACTGCGAAGACTGTTACGGATAAATGGAGGACGCTTGCAATGAATGGTTGAGATGATAGCACATATAAAATCCCAAGTTCAGGGATTATTCAGCATCTCAGATTGTAACGCATTGCAAGGCATTAGTCGGACTCTGAATTTTCAACAAAGAACGGCACTAAATGGGCAGAAGGAGAGCCCTGGTGCAACAGTAAAATTGTCGTCATGTGACCTTAAAGTTACAGGTTCAAGGCATAGAAACAGCCTCTTGCAAAGATGCATAATAAGGCTATGTATTATAGATCCTTGTGATCTACCCCTTCTCCGAACCTTGCATAGGCGAGAACTTCGTGCACCGGAACTGCTCTTTAAAAGGCACCAAATGGGCCCAAGCAGGGACCATGGACTCAAACATAGGGAAGCGATAGCAGCCTGTGAGGGAGTAAGATTGTTCAATAGAATGCAATCAGAGTTTATCATCGTTCAGAGGGATTCCTTAATCTCTAACAAGATGGTTAAGAGGCTGCCACCAATCATAAACCACGGTGCTTCAAGAATATCCTTGGGTTCAATTAGAAATTATGAATAGAAAGATGCTAAACTGACCACAAAAGTAGGCCTGTCCAACGACCACATTTTCTGGAACCCGCCTTTGTCCAATCTAAATCATTCCATCTCTTTGCTCCACCTTTACCTTTACCAATTTTTGACATTCAAAAAATCGCACCGTCCATACGACCCAATTGGTAGGAAGGAAAGAGAAATATCCTCCCCGTTTACCACGTTCCGATTCAGATGAACAATGGTCCATGTCGGTACTTGTGGCGGCAGGAGATGGTCCAGCACATATGGGACCTACAGAGAAGTTGCTTACTCAACAGCCCCTCAATGCAGTCCCTGTTGGGAAAATAGCTTACTTGGGTGCGTCATCATCAGTTCATCACCATTTTCGGCTGTTTCAACCACATCCTCAAGTCCCTGTGCCTGCTAACAGAGACCCGCTTCCTCAATAAATCAAACAAATCACCTACCAAGGCCCCCTTAGAGGTAGACAGATCCAAATTGCTGCACATCAAGCGATCATAACCTTCTAATTGGACAGCTATAATAATAATATAATAATAGTGGTAAGAGTCTACGCTTAAAAGGAGTGGAAGGAGTCCACAACACTTGTTGTGCACCACCTCATGATTTTTTGAATCCAACCCCTTCTTCAAATTCATAGCCCCTCAAAATGGTGGGTACCAAATATCTCATTCAATGGAAGGCTCTTTAGTGGGCCTCTTTCGCTGAAATCAAGATGATAGCAAGAAAAAGCATAATATTGTCCATATCTCAAGGGAGAGAATCTGTGAGAGATGCACAGTACTCATCCATTTTAAGGGGCTGGGAATCCGATGAATAGGTTGGATCACTCAAAAAATCAAAGGGTGGGGTTCAACAGGTGCTGTGAACTCCAACACTTTTTAAGCGTAGACTCCTACTAGGACTCTCTTATTATAAAGGCAGACAGATCCAAATTGCTGCACATCAGGCAACCATAACCTTCTAATTTCTTCCAATAAATTAGACAGCTATTATTATTATTATTATTATTATTATTATTATTATTATTATTAAGAAAGCAAGCAAGCAAGCAAGCAAGCAGTTATGCACATTTGTTGGGAAAGCACATTCAAAAACTAGAGTCAATTAGAAGCATTTTTAGAGGCAAAGATGTGAATCTTTGGATAATTCAAATGTGTTCACTTCCTATTCATATCATCCTCAACATGTGATGTTCCGGGACTGTTTCGATACAATGCGAGTGTACAATGAAATTCTAGGCTCTATATACCATCAGTCGATGCTTTATATTACCTACTGCCGCTTGAACGCAGACCATGTCCCATTGTCTTTCATCATTAGACAGTTAATTATACGATAGTTCTAAACATTGCAATGACCTCCAAACCAGAGACCACATCTGCAAGCTCTTGCCACATAGCCACCTGCCTCGACTTAGCCATGACAAAAACTGCAAACTCATTTAGATAGATTGCAAACAACCTCCGATGAAGAAGACCTAAAGTGACACAAAAGCACTGAAAAGAGGGACCATGGACCTCTGCGGCCACAGCCATGAAGATTGATGATAAAGAACTTCGTGTTATCCTCATCTTGCACTTTGACGTCCAGCAAACAACTCTCTCTGAGGCATTGATTACTGGGTTTGGAAACTTCTGTACTATGAACAAACAAACTCTAGCTAACAACCATCAACGAAAGTACAAATCATCTGCAGCCTATTCCTGAACTAGGAAGTCGTTACACCATATTTCTAACCTGAACCAGGAAGTAAGAGCACATTTTCAGTTGATCTCTGCATCCTTACCCATGCGGGGAATTCAGACCTTCAGCCTAATTGATTGAGACGAGAGGGTCAGCCATGACAGAGAAGTAGATAGATACCAGAATTCTAAGAATGTGTCTGGATAAGACCCGATGCTCAATATAATTTTCGCATGAGAGAAATCTCCACTCAAATTTGTTGCCGAACATATCAACTTCTATTAAATACCATGCAGCAAAGATAGTTTGAGTTGCTTCCCACAGTTATCTACCAGAAGTAATATTATCCAAGACAATTCTCACAATCATGCTTCAAAATGACCATTGTCGCAAGATTTGAGTGAATAAGATACGCACGACCATTATCCAAGTCTACTAGACCAGAAGTACTATATCATGCCAAATAGCACATCAACGAACACCATAGCCTTAACAAGTCTAGGCAGATTCTTGAAGCAAGAACACCACCCTAGGTAGAAGATTCCTAATAGAAGGTTTCTAGCCGAACTTCCGACTTTGAACTCATTTTTGGACTTGCCCAAAATCCTACTTGCAGGCAAACTGAATGCCACTCCATCAGAAACATAGAAAAACTGGTCAATAAGATCAAAGCAGATAGCATATCAGTCGCAATAATCAACTTAAGAAAAACTTTTCTTCTTTTGAGTGATCACCTTGAGGGAAACTTCCTTTTGCCAAAGCAAATCTTCTCCTGGTTAGCAGCATCCAATGGGTAACTAACTGTCCTTTTTTAAACTAATTCCCCAGTAACCTAAGGAACCCCTTGAATTTACAAATATTTCCACGACAAAGATAAGGCAAGACAAGGATGTTCCATTGTCCAGCACAAAATTTGTAGAAGGATGTTCCAGCTGGAAGGATGAACCCATATAAATAGAATTGGTTGCAATTAAGTTTAAAAACTCTCACCCATATCTTACGAAGTCTTTGGAATTGTCTGCTTATTTCCTTCAATTAACCAGGACACAGCAGAACTGACTATAGAGTAAAGGATATTTTAAGCTGGAGATGAACTCAATTACAAACATAAGGCAAGGAAAAAGGGAAACAGAAAAGACAAAGACATCTACACCACTAGTAAAGTTACAGTGATGATCATAGCCTCCTCATCAATACCTTTCCTAATAAGACCATACACATCCATTAGTGCTTTGCAGAATGGGAGTGGACATTAAGAAAACAATTTCTAGTCAAGGCATGATGAAGTTGGCCAACCACTAAGAGACCGGCAAATTTTGCCTGAAAAAACAGAAAGGTCCTCAAGCAAGACACAAAATTGCACCTCTGTGGGGAAGAGAGAAACACTAACAATTTTTTTCTCATGGCCGCTAAACATTATTTTCCATATGGCTGGTGATTACCTCAAGTCAAATCTAAGTGAGCTTGGTGAATGTGGCTACCATTTTGACAAGATCCCAATAAATCACTCTAAATGACTCCATATCAGTTCCACTTGCACCAAGATTCCTCGAATACCTCCTTTAGTAAGACCAAAGAGGAAAACAGAAAGCCTTGACGTCCAACACTAGGATACGAGGCAAAGATCTATAACCATAAAAATTCTACAATTACCATCATCATAAACCTCAGCAACAGCAAATTCCCTAGTTTTCTCGTTTAAGATTCAGAATGTAAAGCTTCTCTTGCAATTGGTCAGGTTCCCTGGAATTCACTCAGAGGAAGAAACTCCAAGTATTATAACTTCTCCAATACCAAACAATAAAAAACTATCAGATCAGGTCTGAAAATAACCAGTGATTAGAGAAACAGCAGCATGGTGATCAAAGATCATACTTAAGAAGCATGAGCTCTAAATTCTTCATCCTGAAAACAAAAAGATAGAATGACCAAAGATCCCTCACGTGTAATATATAAATACTACCCACCAGCACATACACAAGCAGTTGCACTCTGAATAAACCTAAACCCCACTTCTAGTCTTAATCTCTCACTAACACCTACTTAGTCCTCATTACAACCTAGTAACCCTTTAAACTTCAACATCCATCATTAGTTCTTTAATCAGAGTCCACTTTAAATCTTAAGTTCATCATTAATCTTGTCACTCAATTTGCCTCTTGGGGCCGGAAACAATGAAATCTGGGAAAAAAACATGTAGAGCTAGTGACTATAGATCCGAAGGATCTTTAGGATTAAACCACTCAAAAGTAAATAGTCAAGCACAAAGTTATACCCTCTAGAAGACCAAGTTTATGTAGACTTGTCTCAACTTAGATTTTCTCTGTATTACTATATTTTTATGAAGCCATAGTGGAAGTATTAATACCTGAACCACTACTAGTGAACAGAGCCTTTTCCCTTGAATACTTATAGCATAAGTCTAAAGCAGCTTTAAACTAACAATATAATGAAACAAAATAAAATCAATAAAGGAAAAGAGAAAAGGAAAAAGAAAAAGAAAAGAGTTGAAACATATATAAACCTTTTATCGTTTTTCTGTTTTTCTTCTGTTTCTTATTTGATCTTCAACATGACTACAAAGTGGTTGCACAAAAACATGCTGGGTGGAGGAACTGAACGACAATTCTGCTTTGGTCTAACTTCATATTACAGAATAACTTAAAATTGACAGGTTCTTGTAATATAAACTGTTACTTGATCTCCAATTATTTTATCATCCAAGTTTTAGCATACAAAACCACAAGCCTCTTCATATCATCTTGTACCTTCCAGATTCTTCAAACTGCGGACCCAGATTCTTCAATGCTCTGAAATCAGACTACTAAAACTATCTAGCATTTTTATGTTTTTCTTCATTGATGTGGTTTTTTTGAGTGGTTCTCTCTGTTACACTTCAAGTTCACTGGACCTGAGCAATGTTAGATCTCCAAGTAAAATGGAATTTTCCAATATCCTCTGTGCACTCTATTACATTCTTGATAAGTCTACTTTAAAGTTTGAACTGTCAATCAATAATACTGGGCTTTTTCCCTTTTCCAAATTTTATGATGTCTTCTAGCCTACAGTGATTATCATCATTTGACTAGGGATCATGACTATTTCAGGAAACAAGACTCACTTGGGTACCAATTTGATATAAAAAACAATAACTTATATTTTTTGTGGTAGAGAGTGGTAACAAGTGTTAGGACCTCTAGTGGAGAGACCGATAATTTTCCATCACCATAGGATTGCACCAAGGATCGGCATTGAGCCATACTCCTCACATTGGTTATAGATGAGTTAACAAAACATGTACACAAGGAGATTCCTTGGTGCATGTTATTTGCAGATGATATAGTTTTGATTGGTAAGACAAGGGTGAACGTAAACACAAAGCTAGAGTTGTGGGGAGATGCTATAGAGTCTAAAAGATTTAAAATTAGCCAAACTAAGAGTATATGGAATGCAATTTTCGAAATGACAGGAGTGAGAGGGAAGCACCAGTAAAGATTGATAACCAAGGAGTACCCAAAAAGACTACTTTTGTCATTTAGGATCAATAATTCATGAGAGCGGAGAGATTGAGAGGAATGTTACCCAAAGAGTCCAAGCAAGTTTGGAACAAGTGGAGATGTGTCTCTAGAGTTTTGTGTAATCGGTGGGTGCCACTCAAATTGATAGGAAAATTCTATAGGACAGCTGCAAGGCCGGCCATGCTCTATGAATCTGAATGTTGGATAGTTAAGAAACAACACATACAAAGGATGAGTGTGCCTGAAATAAGGATGTTAAGATGGATGAGTGGCAAGGCAAGAAAGGATAGAATTAGAAATGAAAACATTAGAAGAAACATAGGAGTAGCACCAATAGGTAACAAGATGAGAGTGGGTAGACTCAGATGGTTTGGATATGTCCAAAGAATATCGAGAATGACACCAGTTAGAAGGAGTGAGTCAATCCAAGTGGAAGGCTCTAAAAGGGCAAGGGGAAGGCCCAAAAGGGCGTAGATAAAAGTGGTGAGAAAAGATTTAAAAACATGTGGACTAAATGATACCATGATGCTTGATAGAGGAGAATGGAGGAACAAGATTTGTGCGCTTGAAACAAATTTAAGTGCACCTACATGAAATGAATGCAAAAGATAGATCATAATAAGATAGTGAACCCAAATACAATAGCAAGTACCACTTCAAGACTATTACATGCCATTGCAGCAGATAACTATTATAAAACTGTAACAGTTACTCAAAAAAAAATTTCTAATACAAGTCCAAAGACATATAAGAGAAAACTAAGAAACTTTCAGCACCCACAAATTCCAGCATAGACACTTTGGGAAGGGAGAAAGACTTAATTAGACCATCCAATATTAAGTATCAAGCAACTCACGCTTGTAGAACCAATCCAACAGAATGATCTTAGGTGCCACGCAGCCATGACGAATAGGTAGAGCAACTTCCATTACTAACAAAACAAAATAATGTGATTTACAACCTCATAAAAGCCCAAACTAACCACCAAACATTTTAAGTCCAGTCTGCCCTGGAAAATAGCTCAAATTCTTCATTGATCAGGACCTGCAGATTATAACTTAAATAGAATTTTCATAAAACCAATACTACAATAGAGTTTGTGGACACTGAAAACTGAAACTACATCCACATATTAACCATCAAAACTTCACCATTGTTCTTCTTCTTTTCCTTTGTGAATGTTAAGCATGAATAGTGATGCTCCTGCATCGTCACTTCCCAAATAGTTCAAGGGTTCTCACCTTATTCTTCTTATATTCATCTCCCTTGATTTCTTTGTCTACATAGTTTGTAGGGAAGGTATTCCAGGGTTCTGGTTTTTGCTTAATGGAATCCAGACTTTCTTGTTCGACTTAAAGAGGGAAACTCCTAAACTTATGTTTCCTCCACCCACAAGAATGGGATCAATTGAACTGCATAGGCACAATATTCAGTGCCAGGATCAAAGGACGTTGAGTAAATTATAGCCATCTACCCACAATCAAGAGTTGCAGATTCCTCAATGCAAGGCGGATTACTACCATAAAAAGGCTTATGTAGTATAGGGGGCTACAAGATAGGGAATCAATTCCAATTTGTAGATTGTTTGCAAAATCAGATGCCTTTTCCTTATCCAGTGCCTACTTTATGTTAATTTAGGACAAAAAGTCAAACCATAATTTATTCATTGGCATCATGACTTCTTAAATTAATAGGATTTCACATGTTCAACACAACAGCCAGTAAGCCACATGATTGGATTCATTCTCTCTTTCTGTTTCCTTAACAATTAGTATTTACCTGTGAATCAGAATTTGCACATGGCATAGAGATCACATTGCAATGTGCAAATTCACGAGTTTGGATATTTACTCTTAGTACTTATCTGTCCCATCAGAATTGATACATTGCATAGAGATCACATTGCAATGGGTAAATCACGAGTTTGGACATTTACTTTATCCTAACTAGCACAAAGAAGCAAAAAAAAAAAAAAAACAAGAAGAAGAAGAAGAAGAAAGAGTATTGTACATCAAACAAGTAACTTCCTATCAATTCTAGGATCTGAAGAACTGCTATACCATAATGTACATGAGTCGTGGAAAGATCAAAAGGACACATGCCAAGGTTAAGAAAACAAAAACTGTTTTAACAGAGCTTAATGATCGTGTAAAAAAGAACATGGCTGAAAATTATGAAAGAAAAAGGAAATATTCAATTAACATATTACCCAATTTACACAAGACCATTTACCAAGGCGCCAATTTGAGAAGTACCACCCTGATCACAACTCGAAACTCATCCCCCTATATCCCCAAAGAATCGCAATCAATAAAACCCGCTGCGAAGATTGGAACCAAAAGTCCTCAGATCCAAGATCGTTCCACCGAGCAAAAGAATCGTGAGAAACCCCCCAGAAACCCCAACGAGGTCAGGAACAACAAATCACATGTGTATATTCATCTTTGAAATCTGCCATCTCTTAAACCCTAAAAGCCCTACCACTACAAACTGCAACACCACGGCAATCCCCGCAAACAACAAGCCTATCTTCTTTCCCAGATTGATCGTCCGTTCCGGCGACCGTCTACTCGGGGGCTTTCGTCTGTGACGGCGGTGGCGATTGCCACCGTTCACCTTGGCAGATTTGGCTCGCGAACGGTGGGGGGGAGGAGAGTGTTTGGATTTCCCGGGAGGACTTTTTGTCTTTTGTTGACCGGATTTTGATGTTGGCGGTGGAGCAGAAGAATTTGTTTCTGAGGATTTGCTTCCGCCCAAAGGAGTATCGAGATTTTCTGTGCTGGAATTTTCTGGGTGCAAATGGGTCAATCTCACGTTTTCGAGAGAATCAACGAGAAGAGGAGAATGAGACAGAACAATACCCGTAACCAGAAAGGTTAGGGTTACAAAGGGTCGTTCCATGAACAACTTTTGCCGCTTCATCGGGATATAGAACTGGGGTTCTCGATACGAATCTGCATCTGGATCTTCTTGGTTTGGCCTCTGCTGAAATAAGCGTTTTGAGGGATTTCCGCTTTCTTCCTCGTTGATTGAGCAGCGCATCAATCGAAGCAGATCTTCTTCTTCTTCCCGCAGGCGAAAGAAGGCGATGGCCGGTTAGCAACGGCTGCCGTAATTAGGGAGGGAGAGAGACGGCCGGCGGGTGTTGGGAGGAAGTATAATTTTGCCTTCCGCAGCCTCACATGATTTGTTTTTTATTGGGAGGATGGAAAATCAGTTTGATTGTTGTACGTGTCCATCAAACAAGATGGGTCAATCTCGACATGGAATGATCTCCACCGTCCTTTGTCATGCGATGTCATGTGCCAAGCAATTCCAATTCATCTCCCCAACCGGAGGATCCTAACCATCCATTATCAAGCAGACTTCTACTGTTAAGGCACAGAAAGAAAATGACCGAATATATAAATATACAAGTCTTTGCCTACCCAAGCATATGCATGTGAGGGATGACATCTGCTAGATCGTTCAGCTACAATATAATATGTAATGCACCATAGACATAAAAATATATTCCAAATCATCGGTAATAAACATCCGATTTGGGGATCAAGTCATTGATTTTGACCGTCCAATTCATTGGATGCCTCTTGGCCGGGCCTTAACAAAAGATTGCTTTAGTGAATGATCTTACTCTCTTACAATAAAAGATATTATTCTCACTAAATTAATAGAAAATAATCTTCAAGGCTCTTGACATATGGTGATTTAGACATAGCAGAAAATTTGTGACTATTGTAATCCATACAATGCTTAATAAATAAATTCTTCTTACTAAATCAATAGAAATGGTTCGGGGCTATTAATTTGTCGACATTTAAACACTTATTAGAAAGAAACAAAGAGATAGATCATATAAAAACAATAGGATAATTAAGAAAAAATTTATTAAAAGAACCAAAGAGGTAAATCATCCAAAACAATGGGATTACCATTAAATAAATTCTTATTAAAAAATCTCCAAACGTACAACTAAAAGAGAAGTTAGCCATTAATTAATAATCAAAATCAGTTTTGTGGGTTATGGATTGACCAACAGAAAATTGATGAACAAAAAATAATATCGCCCGAAAGGAAGAAAAAAATATAATAAGACAATTAACAGGCCCTCAGAGTGACTCTAGATTGAAACTTAAACGAAGATGGATCTAATTTTCATGAAGGGACTTGTATTCATTACCCGTTTAGTAATCTCTCATAATGGAGTTATTTTATGAACGAATCCTATAACATGCATGAGAGCAGATGTGGAAGTGGGAGGGCTTGTTTAATCACTAAACTTTCTGTATGTATAGTCAAGACGATCTGCAAGAGAGAGAGGTGTAATATGCGAGAACATTAACCTTTTCGCACATATCCCTTAAAAGTATGATAAACATTATTATTTCATTATTTCCCATAATATCATTTTATTTTTTTCAAATTTATAATATTAAACGCTACATTTCTGTGATATATTTCTGAACAACATCTTAGTTTGTCTAATCTCATCCTTTTGCTACCTGTACTCTTCTTTTAGTATTGGGAGTCTTGGTGCAATAGTAGAGTTCTCGTCGTATGATCTTGAAGTCACGGGTTCAAGGCATGGAAACAGCCTCTTACAAAAATGCAAGGTAAGACTGTATACTAATGGCCCTTGTGGTCCGCTCCTTCCCCAACCTTGCATATGCAGAGCCTTGTTTACCGTGGGGCTGCCCTTTAACTCTTCTCTTAATATATGGTACTATAACAAATTTGTAGTACACCTAAACTCAACTCCATCTGAAAACCAAATACTCTGATTTCCCGCCTTTAAGTGGAGAATAATAAATCATTGTATGATTTATGAAACAAAACACTGACCTGAACTTTCCTTTGCTTTTCAGCCTTTTGCGGGCCTCCTCAGCCAAGCTAACCTGGCGAGCAACTTCTAATCTCTGACAATTCTGCTGCTGTTCACGCTCAGCTGCATCAAAATGAACTTTAGCAGCATATGGTAAATGTTTGCAATATCCAACATCGATCTATATTTTCTTCTCATCGAAACCATGAATCTGGTAGCTGGTCAGATAACTGACAGGATACACCGACAGCATTTTTCAGTTCGGCAACTGTTGATTGCATCCACAAACTTAAGGAGTGCGGCAAGAAAATATGATAAGACATGAATGACTAGAAGGTGTGGAACACAACCCAGCAATATCAAGGTGCAGCAAGGGAAAGCGACGCAGTAAAAAAAAATTAATTTCAACAGAAACTGATTTATTACAGTACAAAACTGATGTGAAATTAAACAACTGCGAATGTTTGTCGACAATAAAAATTTCTGCAGACCTCAAATGATGATGATACCAGGTGATTTAGAACAGAATGACAGAAGAAACCCCCAGATAGGGGGATACAAACATGTCAGACCCATCAAAGTTTTGGTGCTTTCTCATTTAAATGTAAGCACGAATGATGAAGTGCTCAACTAGAAAGGCATTTAGGTACAAAATCAGATAAGAAAAACTAAAAATCGCATATAGTTCATAACCAACTGGATTTACTGGATCTAGTAAATGGCCCTAGTTGTGATATGTAGAATAATAGATGATAATGCTTGCCACATAAAAATGGTGTTCTCGACAGTAAATAACAAAGCGTCCTGGATCTATTAGAAGATATAGACAGAGATTGACGGTAACACAATAACTGAAGCTAATGTGTCTAAAAATTTGTGTCCTTAACCTATTTTATGTGATCAAAGAATCTGTGCACATAATTTTGCACAATGAAAAGAGCCTCTGAAACCACTTTCAGGTTGTTCTTTAATATTAGTGATATAATGTTTAACGTGCCCAAATGGGTATCTTTGCTTGTAGGAACATGTTTATAAATCCCTCCTTACTATGATCAAGCTGCAATGCAGGAGAAAGAAAATTGCAAAGTTCCTTACTGAACTATAGAAGAGTGAAACTGGAGTACCTCATCTGCAGATCTTTCTTCTTTTTTTTTCTTTTTCTTTTTTGCTGATAACTTGTGCATAGCAACACCTGTACCAAACCGTAGTGTATAATTTGAGGGTGCCAAGTGGATTGCTCTTAGCATCGTTTTCTCGCAGTCTTGCCATTGTTCAGCCTTATAATGAGTCCGAGCTAGATAGAGAAGAAATTGACTCTGTACTGTATTAAGACTTCCTCAAACAATTCTGACACTGCAAATTGCAAATCGCAAAGGAATATCACCACAAATGCGAGCATAAATTCTTAGAAAGGGAATGACACACTTGCCATTTTCACAGCCAAGGCAAATGACCTTGCGCATAGTAGGCGTGTGCCAGATTAATCCATACATCTGGCATCTGAACAAAGGCACTTCCACTGGCAGCTTCTTGAACCTAAGTTTCAGAGTTAGTGGCACTCCAACGTGGATTACAGATCGTAAATGACTAATAGAAGTAAGCAAAAAAGAAAACATTCACGGCCAACCTGCGCAAATATATCTTTGGAAACATCAAAGTGACCTTTTTCTGCCAAGACAACTGCAGCACCATTGGCAGCATACAAGTTCCCAGGACGCTGAAAAAGGACCCGTCTAGAAGAAGAATGAGAGATTCATCATTTACTATGACCAAATCCAGGAAGAAGAATATAAAAAAAGCGAACAGAAAGAACAACAAAATTGGATTGACTTTTAGTTCGAACTGAAAACAAAATGAATGCATGAAAAGCAATTATCCCACAAAAAAAAGACAAGGAATTAAATTAGAACAAGCTCTACATTATGCATGAGTTAGGTAAACTTATGAATTAGAGCAGGGACTGACATACCAAGAAGCTAGATTTGCTGATAAATTAAAAATTAACGAGGCATACATTGGACGAACGACAAGGGACGGCAGTAGGAGGGACACATGAACTGCAGCAGTTTCCTCAGTGCCCTTAATAATGACACTAAATTAATTTTAATAAAGGAGATGGTTGAGGAACTGTACAGGCTACGTGACATAAAGCAGATGCCATGAGTTGGCACATGCGTCACATACTGGTCTTGTGTCCCTACTCCATCTCTTTTTAATGAGCTCTGATTAGGTGGCACCTGCTTTACGGCAGCGTTTGCTCTGGTTTCCTGGTCCCGCATCTTCATAACCTTTTTCTAATATCATTAATCAGATATAAAGGATTTCAAATAATAGCAGAAGACCAAGAAGAGGGCCAAGGGCCATTGTTCAGCTTGACAGCTGGGATCGTTACGATTACTGGAAAGCTACCGCAGCAGACAATTACTACAATATGTAATGCAAAGTGGCTCTTCAAAGGTGGAAGCTACAAACCGAGGTGATGGATAACAACTCTTTCTTATCCTATCTAATGACCTCAGTAAATAATTAACCATCCAATGACTAGAAGGCATAAAAGCACCAATCTGACTCCCAGATTTCATTAAGAAATACAACTTGAACGGGTTATTTGTAACATGTGCATGCAAAGTTGTAGAAGAATAATCTTGAGACTCAGAAGCTCACAATCTAACCTTTATTTTATTGGTTAGAAGTTCATAGAAATAATTACATAGTTGTTCAGAAAATGGTACTTACAAAACTAAAACGCTTGTCAGTGAATCATACTTTCGTGTAGAGTTCCTTGGCTTTTTCAAGATGGGTGGCTTCCAATTTTGAACCTTTCATTGTATCAAATCTATAAGCAAAGCGTGTCCAAGTTAGAAAGGTACATGCGATCAATTATATATAATAATACCTTTCTAAGTTGGACTATGCTAGGTTAAAAGAACAAAAGATAAGTATTTGTGAGAGTTTATTTCTTTCTAGTTATACCTTAGTTTTATTTTATTACCTAATTTTAGTAGTTTTCTTGACAACAAAAGAATGTCAGGATTACGAATCTCATCACTTGTGTTATCCTATGAAAAATAGTGCATTTAGATAAGCGTAACTCCCAAACCTACAAAAATGAAGTTGCTATACAAGCTGCTCCTCGAATACTAAGGGAATGGGCAACAAGGAAAAACACTGTGGTTGAGTAAAGGACCAATGTGTGTTGTTACTCCTTCCAAATACTTTAGTTGAGAGAATCAACAACGACTTGAATTTGACAAGAATGAGTTGTACAAAAAGATAAAAGCAAAAGTGACAAAGTATCTAGAAAAGAGATGTATGAGAAGTTAAAGAGGGATTTAATGGGGGAGCTTTAGAATGCGAAATGTTATAGTTAAGAGACAATTTGTACTATCCCTAAACTCTAGTCACATACTGTTTGTTATTCTCCTATTGAGGAAGATCAAGAAGAGCTACCTACACCCTTTGGATAGGAAAATCCAATCAATGAGGCTCCTCATCCCCTTTTATGTAAGTCATTAATGTCAGCACACACTAAGCAAGTGTGTATTGATATGGTCTATCAAAATAATGCCCATCTACCATTTTCAATAGAAATAAACAATATTTATACCATTAGGATGCCATTGGATGTCATGTCGCTTGGGCAGAATGATATGTCATTCCCCAAATTTTAAGATATATATGTTGTTATACCACCATCTTTAAAAATAGTTTTTAGAAACCTTAATTTAATTATTTATTATCTACAGCTAATGTTCATTAAAAGAAGTAGCATGCGACATCAAGGCCAACCTCCTCATCACCAACACTTGTCATCCTAATGATCATTCTGTGACTAGTATTTATATTCATTTTCATGATAAAATTAAATAAGTCTTAATGAAATTTTTTATATTGATTAATATCTTTGCAACTTCACAGCTATGATCTAGTGATTGGCTGAAAGTTCTATTCGACATGCCTCTTACCTTGAAGACCCTTTACAAGCTCACATGGATAATTAACCCCACATGGATAGAGCCCAGAGTGCTTGGCGATAAAGGAGTTGAAATATTATTCATGAGTGAGGACCTCATAAAATTTTATAAATGGTATGAACTCAAACATTTACACATTGTCTCTTTTATTGTGTATTTAAATATATGCTTCATTAATCAAAAGTGATAAATAATAATTATTTTCCCCCAATATAGAGATCAAAGGTCAAAGATTTTTACCTATTCCTTGACCCTTTTGTCATTTTTGGACTGACAGAGCAATGACTTATGGAGAGGCGAGCAGATGAATTTTACTAAGGTTCTTCTGTATCTCAAAGGGGTAAGCCTTAATGATTCCTTACAATAGCTCATAAGTTTTTACTAGTTTTCCTTCCAAATTATGTTATAGACACATAATTTTAACAATTGTAAATTTTATTATAATTTATATTATTACGTATATAGGTCCCATTAGATGCTACTGATTCTTAATATACATTGTGGGCATGCATTATTTTTTTATTCATGTCAAGCGCACATTCTTGCCCCACTAATGAAATCATAAGTATGTAACTTTTAATCTTTTTATACATTATAGTAGTTTAGTAACTGATATCTGATCTTTTATTTATTACTAAATGCAATTAAATTATAAATTTGAAGTGCATGGTATAAAATGGGCTAAACTAACCAAGAACATAAACCTACCAAAACTCACTTGAGAAAAGGTCAACATATTGAAAACTAGTTAATTACTCTATGTATAAACTACAATTACAATTAGACATGATACTTATTAATTCTTCTTTCTTTTTTGTGCAGTGCCCTAAAAAAAATCGAATTAGGAGTGTGGATACTTTATTTTGAGTGTGGATACTATATTTCTCCTTATACTTTACTAACTCAAATAATTCAACTTTGTTTATAGAAACTCTTAGGTCTAATTGACATTCCAGAAAGTATGCATCCCTATTTTTAATGACTCTCACTGAGAGCAATGCACAACAATTACCCTATAAAGTTACACTTCATAGTCTAAGGGTCTAGTTTAGACCTATTCTAGTTTTATACTCTTACGTAAGCATTAGTACCTCATACTCTAAAATTACTTATATCTAGTTTTCTACTAATCCATAATTAATAGGATGTTACTTTTACTGCTTTTAGAGGTATCATTCCAAGAATATATACATTGTAATGGATAGTGCCTCTCCAAAATTGAGTTCCCCACTCGGAATGGTTCAATAAACTTCAAACTATATCCAACAAGGTGTGTGTGATGTCTTAGGTTTTTATAATACTTTAAAAAAATTTTAAATGTGGGGCCCCAAGTTTGAAAACAATTTAGAAAACAAATAGCGAAAATATTTTCAATAAAAATTGTTTTAGAACCTCGAGTGTGAACCTTCAACTCGCTATTTATTCATTTATAATTTAGTCTAATTTTTAAATGTCAAAAAACTCGAATAAAATTTTCAAGTAAACCATTTAGAAATATATTTACTTCTTCAGTATCCATCTAGTCAATAGCCATAGTCCCTGCATCACTGCAAATAAAAGTCCAAATACACAATGTACACATATAATCCAAGCATGAATAAAATGTACCCTCAACAAAAAATGTCTCAATCAGCTACTTGCTTGATCCTTCTTCACTCCCATCTGTCTTTCTTATTCTTTAAGACATTGCAAAAACTGTGCAATGCCTCAATAAGCTAAGCTTGGTAGGTATGTAGACATTTAATAATAATAATAATGACTTGAGGAAATAAACATGCAATACATGGTCTAGGTGCTATAAGTCTCAAAAAGCATGTCATAAGTAGTTTCCACATAAAAATAGAGCTAATATGATTTCCAATAATAGTGATAAATAAGGGAGAGATAAAACATGGTGATAATACAAAGCATCAAGGCTCATGAATATATTAATACATGGTGTTTAAAACTCAAGAATATCTTAATATAAATATACATGTCATCAATGATGGGCACCCTAACACGCGGGTCCCATGAGTATACCATACAATCATATGTTAAGTCATGAGCACTCATACCAATCTTCAGGAGTCGTTATGCCATGGGTATATAAGGATAAATATATCCTAGTGTACTTATAGTGCTGCATGAAAATAAAGAACAACCACATAGATGGCTATGTTGCTGTGATAACCAACTCCTTAGTCTATCAACCATCACTCCTCATGACACCAAAATGAGAGACTAAGTGTTCATCCTTGTAACACACCGGGTTTTTAAGACATTTTTTTATATAATAATAATAGCATTTTTAAAAAGAGCATTTGGGATCCCATGAGAAAAGTTTTATTTATCATTTTACTAAAACATTTCTTAAAAATTTCGGGTGTTAGTTTTCCTTTCTCAAAATAGCATACATATAATTTAAAACATAAATAAATTTTTTATGATAATAGATTTAAAACAATACTCGTATCAATCAACGTCAAATGAATCAGTGCCTTTATTTTGAATCAAATAAATATCCAAAACACAATAATAATATGGCCCAGGGTATATCCATCATAACATCCCATATAAATGTCCAACATATGTCTAAACATCTCAATCAAATCCATAAAATAAAAGTATACAGTCCATAATTAAATTCAAATGATATCCTGTTTATTGACTCACATCACTGTCTAAAATTATAGATAAAAGGATCTCCTGCAGCTCTCATGGTTTCTCAACGACCTTGCCTTTCCTGTTATCGCGCTCAAGATCTAAGGCATTGCAAAACAAAGCAATGCCTCAATAAGCTATCGCTTGTGTAAGTACATAGACAATTAATGTAATAAAATGAAATAAATGAATAACAGTACTGATAAAATAAAAGGTCTATCATCTATAAAGATAGAAGTATCATAAGTCATGCCAACATAATGCCAATTTATTCCATATGCTAAAACATCATTTCACGGAGTTAAAACATGACATGAATGAATGTAAATGAGCATATAATAAGAATAATGGTACCCTAAGGAAATAGGTCCCACAATATCGCATTAATATCATTGATCATGAGTACTCATAGTCAACCTCTGAGTGTCGTCATATCCAGGCATGCCATCCATAATCATGCTCATCATACACGCACACATAATAAAAATGTGGGCCATCATGCTGCAGTGGCAACCCTCCATGGGTCTCAACCACTGCCGCTCTCTGTCGACACCATAATGGGAGACTTAGTGTCTGTCCCCATGGAAAAGCCCAGACCGGTAGTGTGGACTATCCATGTTACCAAACCCCTACCGAATGCCATCTATGGGCAGGTGTCTATCATATCACAATCTCGAAAGGTGGGTAGCTAGCCCTATCCCTCCTAACATGACGCCCACCGGGTGAGAGCACCCGTCATCAAATATAAAAACACGGAAATCATATGTATATGCTAAAGCTCAAGAGTACTCGTAGCTCACAATCCCCAAGACATGCCCCTCATCCTAGGGTTAGCCTATCAAAGGACCAGCTAACAAGCATCTATTCTTATTTCCATGTCAATTCATGCATTTCCAATATATATAAGAAAGAATTCTTTATTTAAGCATAATTAATTAATATCGTGATCATAAAAACATTTGTCATGAGTTTATTCAATAAAAGATTTCAATTTGTAATAACCATAATATACTCAAAGTCTCATGAAATTAATGGCAAATAATAAATGCAATTTAAAATACAATCATGCATGATGCTATGTTTATGCATGGTGTTAAAATTAAGGCAAATCATTAATTGTCATCACCTACCTCAATATGAGACCACTTAGCTTGCTAATAATCCCTTTAACTCGTATGTTCAAGTGCACCTGTACATGTCACATCACTATTTTAAAAATTTTCTAAATTAAAAGTGGTCATTTATAAGTTTTTAAGTTAAAACTAGGTCCACGTCATCAATACAGTCACAACGCCTCTTTCGGAACGTGACTTGAACTCCCATAGCTCCCAAAAATCAATTTTTAGTGAAAATACTCACAAAATGGGTTTGACCGTCCATCATAGGTAGTTTATACCAGTGGCGCTGGTTTACGCCGGTTTATACCAACGTAAACTGGCGTCACGAAGACGCCCGCCACCGTGAAACACCTCAGGGATGCGTCGCGTGCGTCTTCGGCACCGTGACGCACCGCCGCATGCGTCACGGTCGCCAGGATGCCACACCTCCCGACCCACTGTGACAACCCTCCCAACAACTCCAGCGGGCCCGCAGAGACGTGCGCTCATCGTGCATCTCCATCGAGCGTCCCGGCATCAGCGCCAGGGAGCCGACGCGGTCGCTGCTGTCGGAGAAGACGACCGGATTCCGGTCATCTCTGGCAAGCCTACAAACCACCAAATTGAGCGATTTTTGCGTCATTTTTCTCAGAATTTCCTTTAGATTTCATTTATACCCTCCTTTTTCTTTGATTCTTCCAAAAACTATGTTTTTTATGCAATTATTCTCAAGTTCCTAAAAATTTCCCTATGTACTGGTTTTCACGTTTTCTGGAGAAACCAACCGTTGGATCTCTCCCAAATTTAAAGGGTTTATCCTTGGGTCTATCATGCACTAGATGGACGGTCCGATTTGCAAGAGGATGTGGTTTCGTCTATGAAATCATGCTTCAATAGTCGCGTGCACAGGGTTCCCAGGAAAAACGTGATTTTTTCCTGATTTTTCAAGTATTTCCTATTTGTATTTCTATTATTTTTATACATATAAATTATAAAAATTGAGGGCTTAGAGCTTACTTGGTTTGCTAGCCGTTGCTTGACGTTGCCAGAGTTCCACTTGCTGAAAAACTTGAATTTTTCAGAGCTAGGGTTTCTAAGTAAAACTCAGTTTTTCCGACGATTTTGCCAAATTAGGTAGAGGCGTGTAGAAGACAGGGGTGCCATTATCAATTTGGGCCCCTGTGTTATACGTTCTGCCAAATGACTAAAATACCCCTATAACTTCAACGGCTCATAACTCCCTTATTTGAGCTCCATTTTTTGCGTTCTTTGTGGCGTTAGAATCCTATCGACGAGCACTTTCAAATTCTTAAGTTTTTAGAATCAAATTCGATCTATAAAATTTTAATTTAATTTATTTAATAATTTTCTAATTTATACAAAAAAATTAAGGATATTACAATCCCTCACGGGCGAGGATCAAAACCGTTGTGTGGACTACCCATGATACCACTCTCTATGATATTTGTCTATATATAGTGAGGGTGTTTATCATCTCATGAAGTCATAGGATGGGTGGTTGACCCTAAATCCTTCCCATCATAGTGCCCACAGGTAGAAACACCCATCAAAATCTACAAAATCATGAAAATTGCTCAATATCTCAAAGGCGATAAATGAAAACAAAATGTCTAATCTACAAAAAAATTATGAGCACTTGTGGCTAGTCATCCTAGAGACTACCTCTCTCTCGGGTTACTTCTTAAGGACCATCCACCAAGCCTCCATAGCAAATCCACGAATAAGTATAAGCGATAATTCAAATCATCCAATGTCTCAATATATGATAAGAATATCATCACAAACTAATGTCTTCTATGAATATTGAAATCATATATTTCCTCTATTGCTTATGAAATAATTATATTTATATAGTAAAAGTCATATGTCTATAAAACCATGAAATTCAAAGTGCTTATACAAGTGTGAAATGCATACATGTTGGATAATATTCTCATTAAGGTCAAAATATAACAATACATATACATAATATCCATTATAAATATTGAACCAGTGCGATGAAATCTATGATTTTAATAGAAAAGATGCTAATATAAAATTTCATCATGTCCCTCAAATGAGGGAAGATCATCTAGAACATGCACTGTTTATAATCTATACAGTCTAGTATACCCGTTAGATCACATGAACAATATATTGTCACTTATTACTATATATTTATAATTTCTAACCTATATCACTTCAGATCATCCTTAATTTAAATGTTTTCAAGTTCCTTTATTGCTAATATGGATCTAATTTCTCAAATCCTTTGTTTGATTTTCATATCTTGGTGGTTGATCACAAATCAATGGTGTAAATAGCTTGATTTCTCTCCAACTACATCAATCAAGATCGCATAAATAGTCCTATTCTCATCTCAATAGTTGATTCATTGATCTATTGCCCAGATCTGATCTTGATTAGTCCCATCGATGGTTTTGATTATCTCTAAGTTCTAATCTTATTAAATGTGATGTCATTAAGATGACCCAATCACTAGATTAGTTTAATTATTGATTTGATATTTGATCTAACTTAATTGTATGTATTTTCTAGGTTTCCTACAATAGTTTCTGCTTAGATTTGATGATCAGATCCTACTTTGATTAGTTCGATCAATGTTTCTTGTCTTATCCTATGGTCCATATTTATAAATATGGGTTTATTAAGAGTTTTTAACCATTAGATCATTTTGTTTACCTTGTTAAATAATCAATTTAGTCATTTGTTAAGATTAAATACTTTTAATTAGGTAAATGTAGGTTGTACAATGTCTAATCTTACTTAATCTAGAGTTTTTAAAATGATCTAACCATTAGGTTGATCTCATTACTATCTTGAGTGACTTAACCATCTATGTTTGAGCTTGATATGTCTTGAACCTACATATCTTCAATGTTTTCTCACTTCCAATTGTGTATTAATACTTAATCCATTGATCTGATGGTCATATATAATTCTTGATCAGTTACATTCTAGGTTTTTAGTTTATTTGATGGTTCAAATGATGATTTAAGTTTATTTGGATGATCTAATTATTGGATTAGTTTATTTACTTCACTAGATCATCTAATTGATCAATTCCTAAGGTCTAATCACTTTTAATCTAATAGATCTAAGTTATGTCTTAATTATTTTTTTTGTGTCTTAAATCACTTCAAGATGTGCTATGATCTTTTATTTAATTACGTGTTTAGGTTCGTGTCATCTAGATGATTCCAAGTGATGTCTCGGATCAAAATTTGGATTTGAATAGCCTCTTGAATTGAATATTTTTTGTTTCAGATTGATTTGAACTATTTAAATTCAAATTTTAGTGTAAATGGCTCACTAGGGCAGGTTGGATATGCTAAATGGATTCATGGATCCATTAAATGAATCATCCTATCATGAGGACTCATAGGGTCTGTCACGCACTGTAACACCCCGGATTTTTAAGACAATTATATATATATATAATAATGGCATTTTAAATAAGAGCATTTGGGATCCCATGAGAAAAGATTTATTTAACATTTTACTAAACCT
Source organism: Warburgia ugandensis (assembly GCA_035236585.1). Lineage (NCBI taxonomy): Eukaryota > Viridiplantae > Streptophyta > Magnoliopsida > Canellales > Canellaceae > Warburgia > Warburgia ugandensis. Next base: position 15,603,205 of record CP141126.1, read on the forward strand.
ATCTTAAAAACTCCGGGTGTTAATTTTCCTTTCACAAAATGGCGTACATGTAATTTAAACATAAATAAATAATCCACGTATAAATCATCGTCAAATAAATAGGCGCCTTTATTTTAAATCAAATAAACGTCCAAAAGACAATAATAATATGGCCCAGGGTCTATCCATCATAACATCCCATATAAATGTCCAACATATGTCCAAAGATCTAAATCACATCCCAATATAAAATATGCAGTCCATAATAAAATCCAAATGATAATCCTGTTTAATGACTCACATCACTGTCTAATACTATAGAAAAATGGTCTTCAAGGCTCTCACGGCTTCTCAACGGCCTTGCCTTTCCCGTTATCGCGCTCGAGATCTAAGGCATTGCAAAACAAAGCAATGCCTCGGCAAGAGCTATCGCTTGTGTAGGTACATAGACAATTAATGTAATAAATGCAAGAAATAATGAACAATACTGATGAAAAATCTAACATTTATGAAGATAGTGATATCATAATGCCATGTTCAATAAATGCCAATTTATTCCATATGCTAAAACATGAAATTCACAGAGTTAAAACATGACATGAATCAATAAAATGGAGCATACATCCAGAATAAGGGCACCCTAAGGTAATGGGTCCCACCACATCGCACTAACATCACGATCGAGTACACGTAGTCAACCTCTGAGTGTCGTCACACCCAGGCATATCATCAATAACCATGCTCATCATACATGCACACATAATAAGAATATGGGCCATCATGCGAGAAGGGCAACCCTCCATGGGTATCAACCACCGCCGCTCCCCGTCGACACCATAACGGGAGACTTGAAGCGTACGTCCCCATGGAAAGGCTGGGGCCTAGGTGTGGACTATCCATGTTACCAAACCTCACCGAATGCCATCTATGGGCGGTGTCTATCATATCACAAACTCATCACATCATAATCTCGGAAGGTGGGTGGCGGCCACTTATCCCTCCTAGCATGGCCTTTCACCGGCGAGAGCACCCGTCATCAAATATAAAACACGGAAATCATATGTATATGCTAAAACTCAAGAGCACTTATAGCTTGCAATCCCCAAGACATGCCCCTCATCCCGGGGTTAAATTTCTATCAAAGGACCACGGTAATAAGCCTCTATTCTCATTTCCATGTAAATCCATGCATTTTCTATATATATAATAAGAAATAAGTCTCTAAGTAAGCATAACAAATTAACATCATACTTGTAAAAGCATTTTAAATAAGTTTATTCAGTAAAAGATTTCAATTTGGAATAACCATCCTGTACGCAATGTCCCATGAAATCCATGGTAAATAATAATTGCATTTTAAAACACAATCACACATGATGCTATGTTTAAACATGGTTTAAAAATCAAGGCAAAACATTAGTTGTCGTCACCTACCTCGGTGTGAGATCACTAGCTTGCCAATAACTCCCTTTAATTGGTATATTCAAGTGCACCCGTACATGTCACATCACTATTTTAAAATTTTCCTAAATAAAAAGTGGTCATTTCTAAGTTTTTAAGTTAAAACTAGGTCCGCGTCGTCAATACGGTCACAACGCCTCTTCCGGATCGTGATTTGGACCTCTCTAGCTCCCAAAAATCAAGTTTTAGTGAAAACTACACTAAAATGGGGCCTGCCGGACCACCATAAGGTGGTTTAAACCGCGGCACCCTTTTCCGCCGGGTTTACACCGACGTACACGGCGCACGAAGACGCACGCCGACGCAGACGTCGTACGGGACGCGCGCCGTGCGTCTTCGGCACCGTGACGCACGCTTGCGTCACGGTCGCCAGGACGCTCCGCGTCCCGGTCCCACAGCGACAGCCAACCAGCGCACGCGTGCGGCGACGACGTCATGTGACGTCGTCATGGCTGCGTCTCTGAGTGCGTCTTGGCGTCAGCGCCAGGCGCCGACGCCGTTGACGACGCCGGAGAAGACGACCGGATTCCTGATTCGCCTCCCGAGGCAGCAGCTTCCGTTTTGCGTGATTTTGCGCCATTTTCTTCGAGAATTCTCTCTAGAATCCATTTATGCCCTCCTTTGCACTAATTTTTCCAAAAACCATGGTTTTTAAACGATTTTTCCCAAGTTCCAAAAGCATCCCTAGGTACTTGGTTTTTGAGTTTTTTGGAGAATTCCACCGTTGGATCACTCCCAAATTTAAAGGGTATGCTCTTGGGTCTCTTGTGCACTAGTTGGACGATGCGATTTTCAAACGGATAAGGTTTGATCCGTGAAATCACACTCCAACAGTAGCGTGCACCACAGTTCCTAAAAACCGATTTTTTCCTAATTTTTAAATACTTTCCTAATTAATTTTCTAATTAATAAATACGTAAAAAACACGGATTTGAGGCTTACCTTGTGCCTGGTCGAGTTTGCTCGTGTTCGCAGGGGCTCCACTCGCCGGAAACTTCAGATTTTTGCAGGTCTAGGGTTTTGCGTAGCATTCATGGAAAATGCTCAAAGTGGAGCGTTTTGGCTCCTAGAGGAGCATAGATATAGGGTTTTAGAGTCTTCGGGAAGAGAAACTCTTCCCCACACGTCTCTTCCCACGTCTCTCTGGCGATTTCGCCGACCGGTAGAGACGTGTGTAGATGGGGTGCCGTTATCAATTTGGACCCCTGTGTAACACGTTTCTGTCAAAAGACCATTTTGCCCTTACAACTTTGACGGCTCATAACTCCCTCGTTTGAGCTCCGTTTTCCGCGTTCTTGGTGGCGTTGGATTCGTATCGACGAGCACTTTCTAATTATTATGTTTTCAGGAAAGAATTTCATCCATAAATTTTTATTTTAATTTATTTAATAATTTCCTATTTTTATCTTTAAAATTAAGGATATTACACGCACTTTTTCGAACACACTGGCATGTGTCACAATCACTAGGACACGTGTGCTTCCAAGTCATTTTGTGAACAGCGCATGAGCATACCATGCATGCATGTCCCCTTCACGTGTCTACTTTGTGCATCTTGGGCCCTGAACTTTATTAGCTGTAGATGGCTACCATCATCAAAGAAGGTGATCAGATTCTAATATACTCCAGTCATGCTCATTTTATGAGATTTTTATACCAAAATGCTCGTAATTTCATGAACTTAAGTTTTCCATAGGTTTTTTTCCTACGATTTTCACTCAAAATTAGGTTTTTTTGTCAAATTTTTATACAAAAAAAAAAATCACCAGCATTATTGTTTTCCTAGTTTTCCTCACCATTAACCTTCTAATCATCACAAAACCAGAGTGGTTTTCTTTCTTTTCTTGTGAGGAATATAGTGAACAATTTGGATCATCAATTTAACGCTATTTTGTCAATGGTGCTTTCCACAGTCAAGTTTTCCACTAAACTAGTTGTCAAAAAACAATGACAGCGAACAGTGATGATGAAGGAAAAAGGGGAAAATTGAGAGGAAAAATGGAGAGGGAGAGATTTAGTGACTTGTTTTCTAATGTCTCCACCACTTATTGGTCGTCGTTGATCATCTTACTTTCAGTCGTCAATAGTGCACATGTTGAAGAAGGAGGAAGGGGGGCCGGGGGGGGGGGCTGGAGAGGGGAAGGAAGACGTCAGGTATGAGGTCAGCTTTAATGCTGATTTTTTATTTTTTATAGTCATTACCTACCCTAATGTGAGTAATTATTATAGCTTATTGCATGTAAGAAGCAGTTTACATTTATGACTGATGTGTTTGCATCCATATTTTGTTTCGCATCATGTGAGTCCCACTTATAGTTAATGTTAGCCTTCAATAAATTTCAATTAAATACTTTAATTAAAATATTTATTACTTTTTTTTATCCAAACTTTGATTTCAGCATACTTAGTATCATTGGATTTGTTTTTTTCGAGTAGTTTACTAATATTAATGTCTCAATGACTAATTTCATGTCTTTTATTAGTTATACTTAAAAATCAAAATCTTAAAAATTTGAATTAGGCATTTCTCCTTTTCAATTCAATCCCTTCACATAAAAATGAGTTAAAATTTAGGGGTGTGACAATGTGATTATTTCTTTCAACTATATTGCTTTATTGAAGTATATAGGGTAAAATCATCTGATGTACTATATCTCAACTCTTATAAAAGTAGTCAAATACATCACTCATGTATTTACCATCTCTATCAAACCTCTGAATTTTAATAATATTAGAACCTAGAATAATCAATAATGAATATGATCAAATAAGTTATTTTTATGCGAGTCTTGACATTTAATGGACTATAATCATTGGAATGAATGATCCTAAGTGGCTCATTAGGTCTCTTTCCTTTTTCCAAAGGAGTCCTATCCATCTTACCAAATAAACAATACTCACATGCATTTAGCATGTTCTGCAACCTAAGTAATAATCCATACTTAAATATCCTTTCTATCTTGTTATTTTTAACATGCCCTAACTTAAGATGTCATAACATGAAATTATCTTCATAGAGGCAAACAAGAGTATGAAGAAAGATTAACTTTATTAATATCGGTGGAGATTGTTTATAAAGTCCATCATACGGAACTCTGGATAACAAAATGTTCTTCTTTTGACCAACTATACTCCTATTTCCACGAAACCTAACCTCTAGACATTTTGCAGTGAGCTTTAAAATAGAGATAAAATTGCACATAAAACTCGTCACATAGAGAACCTCAATCAACGCAAGGTGTTTCTCGTTGGGAGCTGAAGGCAAATTTTCCCTGAGCCTGGTACTTTTGGGTCCAATTCTCTTACCATTATCAAATCACTAAACATGGATTTCTTATCCTTTTTAAGCTTTCTTTTCTTACCATAAATTTGACTTGGCTTAGAAGTGGTTCACGTTTTATCTTTTGAGATATTCACATGCAAAGTTTTTCCTTAATCTCCTGAACTCCTAATACAGACACAAAACTGTCCATTATCATAGTGGCTTCTCAAGATTTGAGTGCAATAATCTCTTAGGATATAAGCAAATTATTAAGAATCATAGACACTTGTTATTTTTTAGGAATTGAATTTCCTAGAGTTGACAATTACTTATCCATAACCGACATACATTTAATATGTTCACATTATCAGACTCTTTCATATGTATACTATTGTATTTTTAATACTTAGTAGCCACATCCTTAAACAAAGGATAGGAGGTAGGTTTAGCCTCCAATAAGATTTCTATATCTAGTCCCATGAAAGTCAAGATTATAGACCTTACCTTTCTATAATTTATAAGAAACTTTTGATATGCTCAATACATTTTTAACTGAATATTAAAAAGGTATATGATGAATTCTCCTCCTCCATACAAGGTAATTGTTATCATTCAACCTTTAAGCCTCACTAAATTTTTGGTGATAGTTTTCGAGTCCATTGTTGATTATCACCCTAGATATTTAACATACAAAGGGCAAGTTTTTATGAATCAACCAATTACAAATTACAGTACTTGGAACTCTAATCAATTTACTTTGAGTTTCAAAAACTTATAAACAACTTAAATCATTTTAATCATTCCATTTAGCTTAGAAATAATCTAGTACAACTAGCTTTTCTTATGCACTAGAATTTTTAGGATATACCACCTCTCTCTAGAGTTTAAATATAAATGCTATTCAATTAAAAAAAATAGTAATTCTTAATAAGCTAATTAGAAATTTTTAATATTTAGACATAATTTTTTAATTTAGTAGTTATGTATTAATTGTTCTAAAATTAATAAATTATTATACAGCTAAATTAGAAACACTAATCAATCAGAACTATACCTCCTAAAATAGAAAAATTAATAACTACCATAAATGCCTATTCACATATCATTATATAACATATAGTCTCAATTTCAAATAATTTACAATAAATAGATAATTAAACAAATCTAAACTTGTACATCAAATATGCTAGTTATTCAAATTTAAAACATGAAATAATTACAAGAAATTAGCATCTAACATAGTCCCTCAAACAATTCTAAACTAGCCCCTATTTAGGTGATTATAAACTAAATATTAGAAACAAAAACCACCCAATTTTAGTTCTAATAGACCTTCCTTAGTTCTAAATAACCTTCCTAATAGTGAAATAAAATAAGGAAAATTTTAATCCAAAAGTTACTTAAAAATAGAGAAATTAATCACACAAAAAAACACAAATTTTAGATTAAACTAAGCATATTATATATATGTAGTGATTTAGCAAAAATATATCATTACAATGTAGAGAAAATAAAAAAGATCTAAACTTTAATTTAGAATAATATAGTGATATACTTTAGATTAATATTTCTCAGGAATTATAAAAGCAAAAACAATCCTATATTTTAATCCTTAGGATTGCTATACATAAGCATAAATCTACACTTATAAATTGCATCTATTGGCACCTAAACCATGCAACAAATCGTGCTTAAAATCATGAAATGAATTATGCTTAAAAAATGAGATTTAACAATAAAAAATCACACCTAAAATCAGAGAAAATTTAATCCTAATTTGGCCATTTAATATCATTAATAAAGAGGCAATTTTTTCTTCATAAAATTAAAAAATAGTGATATATTATTCCTCTATTTTTATTATTATTATCGAACTTTCACATATAAATGTTTAAGTAGCTAGATCATATCCAATTAATATAATGCATTTAACTTGAGGTTTTGATATCAATGTTAGCCTTGGACACTCTAGATTGTGCAATATATGCAAATAATAAATCATAACTATAAAAGAATTTTAAATTTTACAATATAATAAAATAGCTAATAATCTAAATTAAAATCACAGAAAATATAGATATCATCTCATCGATTGAGAGAGTTTTTCCTAAAAAAATTTCCTCTAATTATCAAAATTTGAACATGAACTTAGAGATTAAAAACACTAATAGTGATAACTGAAAATTTAAAAAAATATACAAAGATTTTCCTGCTCAATCACCTTTGGAAGCATGCACTACGATGGTTTCCACAAGGTTGAAAGTGATCGATATTTGACAAGTCCCTAACCCCTATGATAACGCTACTTGATTGCTACCAGGTACTAGTAGGAGTACCTGTGCATCACTTCGACGTGGATAAAGATTAAAGAAGAAAATACAAACAAAGTGGATGCAAAAGGTCGTATACAGACATGGGGTTACAGAGCTTGATATGGTAAGTTACACATTTGATCTAGGTCATATAAAGAGGATGCTTACCCTTAATCTAGAACCTTTTGAATGTAGAGACCTGAACATACGGAAATTCCTAAAGATAGCTGCCGGGATCTTTCAAACAGGAAGGATTGCTAGGCCCATGCCAAACAAATTGCACTGGTGGTCCTTAGCAAAGCTTAGTTTTGATATATATATATATATATATATATATATATATAGGACCTTAATCGTTTAGGTCCAAAGAAGAAAAAATGCTCAAATTTTTACGAAGAGGACTGAGTTTTAGAGGCACACAAAATGCGTCTCAAAGGAGACGCTCTTCTCTTTTTTTTCCTAGCATACCTTAATCGTTTAGGTCCAAAGAAGAAAAAATGCTCACATTTTTACGAAGAGGACTGATTTTTTCCTAGCATAGGTATGATCTGTGAATATCTAATCATTTATGCAGTAGTTGAAAATCAAGATCCTTCATTGAAATTGGATAAAAAGTAGAGGTAAATATAGTGATCATCACAATCAAGTTGGTTTGAAGTAGAGGTAACAGTCTTTAACGAAGAAATGCTATTAATCTTTTTTAAAAATAGAAATGGCCGTAGACGACCTTTCCCATGAGCGTCTCATTTGCGGTCTTACGGTTACAGTCTTGTTTAAAGTAGAGATAAGAGTACATAAAGTTGAAGTTCCATACAACGAGAGAGAGAGAGAGAAATTTATTCATTTATTTAATTTATTTTATATGCAAAGCATGGAAAACTGTGCCATACGTGCCCTGACGGTGCTAGAGATCGAAGAGAGACTGCTGGCATAGTAGGACCAGCGAAAGGTGACAATAAAAGACGGTGGGAGGGGATAATAGAACGTAAAGTAAAAGAGGGCCGGAGGGAGGGAGGAAGGGGCAGTTCGGGCATTTAATAGAGGATAAGACGGGTACCGTACATGTAAAGAAGCTGGTTAGATTTGGCCATCTTTGAAAGTGTGTCACTGATTTACTTTATAACTAGCCTTATAATGTGACTCCAACTAGTTCTAAGACCACCCAGATCATGGTTATATGGATGCAAGGCTTGTCCGTCAGGTGCGAGCTTTCTGCTACTAGAGATCAAACGTAAGAAATAGACTTGACGGGACTTCGTTGAGGATTTCACATCTACTACTGCCTTGACTAGAGCACGAACTTGCACTTAGGCACGTTCTAGCTGCTGCTTGGGTAAAATTGTATTCTGCTAATTACAACCAAGTTGGCCATGCGAATCCCTGGCTTACCCCATCCATCCAAGCAAGCAAGGCTACGAAATGGTGGTCGGGCTCATTTGACTCGCTCGTTCGAACTTCCAACAGTGTCCGGTCCGTAAATAATCGACATGACACTGCTCTTTGATCCCGAATCTACCCCTACTAGCCAGGTTCACGGGACGAAAGATTCTAATCGCCAATCCGTACTGCGTACAAAATCCAATGGATAAAAGACAGCCTCTTCCCCCTCCTATTTGGTTGGCAAGCTCCTTTGCTCGAAATGACATCTCTGGGATAATTTCTAAAAGAGGATGGTCTGGTTCGGGAAACAAATTCTAAAAAAATGTCTAAAAGAATGGAATGGAGGTATCCCATGGCAACCATCTTTTGGCCCACCTATATCCCCTAGATGTGATCCCATCCGTTGACTGTTTACGAGAGACAGATCTATGATAAGTTTTTGAATTGGTAGAGAATTTTAGAACTGGGATAAGACCGTACCGTAGGAACTTTTCAGTAACGATTTATATAACCGGTTTAAACAGCAGAAATAGTTTACAAATTGGGAGTTCCCCCAGGCAGTGGCACTTTGTAAATCTTGGAAACAGCGCGGGTCACCGATTGCTACTTAATGAATGAATTGCAGGTGGCCTTCGAATGCAAAAGAGAAGAAACAAATAGCTTGGCTTTTTCTCCATTTTTTCTCTTTATTCACTGCCCTTTGCCTGGACCGGTGTTCCAGTGGTGGCTTCCGCTTTTCTGCTATTTAAGAGAGAGAGAGAGAAATGAATGTGTAATGAGGAGGGGTGGAGGAACGAAAACCGAGGGGGGTATGCGTTCATTATTGAAGAAAAGTTAAGGAAATGAGACGAGATATATACGCTGAGAGAATCGGGAAGCAGCTCAGCTTCGTATGATCATCATCATATGGTGCGGTTTCTCGGTTTTGCTTTCATCTTCTTCGTAACTCCAAGGAGGCTCTTCGGACTTTGAGCAGGAGAGAGAGAAAAAGGGATTTTGGGGTTTTGAGCAAAGAGAGAACAACATTGAATATGAACAATTGGTTGGGGTTTTCGTTGTCCCCCAACCTCAGCAGCATCGATGGTGGGGAGGTCGGCAGTTCGAGTCGTGGAGGTGAGGGTCCCAGTGTCGGCTGCTGTTGCGAGGGTTTTGGGGGAGAAGATGATGGTTTTCCCAGTTTGACTGTTATGCCTTTGAGGTCTGATGGCTCTCTTTGTGTTATGGAAGCTTTCAGGCGCTCCAATGAAGAAGGTGGATAATTTCTACCCATGTTTTCGCTCTTCCCCCTCTTCTTTTCTTTCTCTTTCTTCAGGTGCATGAAAGAGTTCAAGCACTCGCTTTGTCGGTTTCTTTTGCCTTCATGTCTTCGAAAAAACTTTCTGTGGGTTTCAGTTCCTATTGAATAATGTTTTGTAAGTCACTTGCAAGTCTAGTCTAGCCCAATAATGAACTGGTTTAGATGCGTGGTCGCTGCCGTGCTTGAGAAAAATGCTTTTCTTTTGCTTGCCTGTTTTCTTTTTTGGGTTCTTTGAGATTTGCTGGTTTGGACTGAAGATCTCTTTCTGCCGTGTACTATCTCTTTCGTCCAGTTCTTCTTACATTTTCTTTTGCGAGTATATCTTGTTTCCTTCTCCTCTTGTTGTCTTTACCCTTCAAATAAACTCTTTTCCTATTTGCAGCGCTCCATTTTCTCTCTTTTATCATCGTCAAAAGTGAAATGTTAGATCTTGGGTTTACTGATTTCACACGAATTACTTAAAGCAGCTTCTCATTTGAGCTTCCAATGGTCATTTCTTTCGGTTGTTATTTTAGACCACCCTTTTTTTTTGGTTCCCTCTCTGCATTCTTCATCAGAGTGCACTTGTAATCTTTTCATTAAGGGGTCCTTTCTATATCAGAGACTGCAACAACAACTTGAACGAATTTTCATATACAGTTCGTCTTTCCAGTTTTCTTCTTTATACCCCACTAAACCCTCCTTTTCTTGGTATGGGTCCTCTGCAGATTGGAGATACGATAATGCCATGCCCACCACGACAACCAACAGTAATCCGGACAGTGAAGGCCCAAAGCTCGAAGATTTCTTAGGTGGATATTCCAACACCAGCCCAGATAACACCACGCCCACTGGTCCCCATGTCCCCCAACCACTCTCTTCTTTCAATGACGCATACTATCAAGCCCGACAGTCATTCTTACAGCGAGGCCATAACAGAATCAACGTCAATGCGCCTCCAGCCTTCAACACTACAGGAGAAACAGAAACAGAAGAAAATCTCACAAACTCAACTCCACTAATCCAACCTTTTCAACCGCATTACCATGAGAGTCAAACCCTTATCCACAATACGCCTAATAGTCTCTACCACGTCTCTCTCGATGGTGCAACTTCAATTTCTGACTTCAAATCTTGGCTCCGGCAGAATCCATTTCCGGTTGAGAAAGCTCCCGGCGAGGGGAATAAGTGCAATATTCAATCGCTATCTCTTTCGATGAGTCCTGGATCGCATTCGAGTACGTCTGCGGGCTCTGCCATGGCGCCCGTGTCGGTTGAGGAGAGTCGGAAGAAACCCGCCGGGAAATCTTTGACTAGAGAACCGATTCCTCGCAAGTCGATTGATACGTTTGGACAAAGAACATCTCAGTATCGAGGTGTGACAAGGTGGGTTTCATTTGATTGATTAGGCATATACCTATTTGCTCAGTGTATAAGCTGCCTTCACAATGTTCTAATACTAGTGATATTAAACCTTTGGGGCCACCTCTTGGCAGACTTATAAACCAAATAATGCATCTGTTGGCACCCTTACCGTTATATGACCACTTATCTTTGGCCTCGAAGAAAGATCAAAGGTAACATTTTCATGGGTTTTTGTAGGCATAGATGGACAGGCAGATATGAAGCTCATTTATGGGATAACAGTTGCAGAAAGGAAGGACAAACAAGAAAAGGAAGACAAGGCAAGAACCGAGAAGTAGCATTTTGTATTGAATGTGTTGCATTTGGAATTGATATCCGCTCTCCTCTTTTTGATAATGGCACACTTCCATCTGTGGTTGGTTTCTTGTCATGATCTTTAAAAGCTTGTAACTACTGTTTCTTTAGAAGGCGGGAGTGGAGAATACTGTCATACCATTGAAAAGATCAGTGCGGATATCATTCCCTACCTTAATTTTTTTTAGTTAAATAGAAGTTATTCTTTGTTCTTGGAAGCTATGTCTAACGCGTATTCTCAAGGTTTCTCGGGATCATACGTTCTTGTAACTGGTGCTGCATCTGAACAGTTTATCTGGGTACGTGGATATAAAGCCCTTTACGTTCTGCATCTCTTTTCCCTTTCTACATGGATGTTATCTCTGTGCAATCCAGGGAATTATACTGGAATAATATGGAGTGGTAGTAAATCGTTCCTCATTGAACAATGTGCTGTATTTTTTATTAGGTGGATATGATAAGGAAGAAAAGGCTGCTAGGTCTTACGATTTAGCTGCTCTTAAGTACTGGGGTCCAACAACTCATATAAATTTCCCGGTACCTAGACGTATTTTTTTTTATTGCTTTCCTTGTTTCTGCTACCGGAAGTTCAGTCTACATTCTGCCTTGCTTCCTTTGCTCTAAAACTTTCTTTGTTCCTGCCTTCCTTTTGCAGCTAAGTACTTATGAGAAAGAGCTTGAGGAGATGAAGAACATGACCAGACAGGAATTTGTAGCCAACTTAAGGAGGTAGCAATTAATTCCACTCCTATCTTTTACTGTTTGTGAAACCCAAATTAAAGGAAAGAAGTGTCAATGCTTGATTATGTATTATGTGGGACGTTATCCACTCTCCATATCTTTAATACTGACACTCCCCTTGTCGTACTTTCCTAAGAACCAAATTAGTGTTGCTATTGTTCTTAATATACAATTAATAGCTAATTTAATGAAAGATTCAATAAATTCAGGGGGCCTTTGTTCTAACTAAAAGGGATGTGAATATTATCCCCTGAAAATTTTAGGGAAAAGAAATGGTTTTTTTCCCTCGATATAACAAGAAGGACACGTCAAGTTTGAATTTCCGTCACGAGCTGAATATACAATAACTTGTTATTAAATATTTCAACAAAGTTTTACTATCACCTTCATGAAGTTAGGGCAATGTTGTCTTGTTTATCTGTCTATTTATTATGTTGGCTTTACAGGAAAAGCAGCGGTTTCTCTAGAGGGGCATCTGTCTACAGAGGGGTGACTAGGTACTGGCATAACAACTTTTATATTAAGGTCTCTATTATTTACTGCATTGCAGCTTTATATCGCTGTATACTACAATGCCAATATAAATATTGTGATAGAGTCATGGGAAATCCCATCCCCTCTCTCTCTCGCTCTCTGAGACTTTTCTTTTACAGACATCATCAACATGGAAGATGGCAAGCTCGAATAGGCCGAGTGGCTGGCAACAAGGACTTGTACCTTGGTACTTTCAGTAAGTTTCTATACTTGTATGTACTTGAAGAGTATATCTAATGTGATCATCTTGGTTTGTTTGTTTGCATTCATGTTTCGGTTTCCGATAATTCTGTGTACTTTAAACGGAAATTCTTCTGAAATCCTGACGATATTTTGAATGATCAAGATGCTGCTATGTAGTCTGCTTTTCAAGTCTTGCTCCCTTTTGCTTAGTGTGTCACTTTTAGGGTCTCTTTTGATATGATGGTATCAAGTTGTCACTATTCTTAAATGTGTAAACTGTTTCCTATAGATACTGATTGCCCCTTCCCATAACATAGCGGCTTTCAAGATCTAATTGCATGGTCGCAATTTTAGGTGTGGAGTGCCATCGAATATGTGAGAATGATCCCCTTTATACATGAATACATCCAAACAACCCTTAATAAACCTTGACCTTATAGGTCATCTATTGTGAAGCCCGATTGCCACTTTTTTGGGGAAACGGTAGTCTTGCTACTTGCCACTACAGTTACTTTTATTGATGAAAGGGTAAGGTTTTAGGAATCACCGACTGGAGTTGCACAATCTTTTACCTTTGCAATTACTATCATTATTGGTATATTATTAGATTCATTCCATATTCGCATATTTAGTCAACACAATGATCAGGCACGCAAGAGGAAGCTGCGGAGGCTTATGACATTGCCGCGATAAAATTCCGGGGAATAAGTGCTGTAACCAACTTCGACATCAGCAAGTATGATGTGAAGCGCATTTGCTCGAGCACCACTCTTATTGCTGGTGACCTTGCTAAGCGTTCCCGAAAGGATTCTTCCGATGCTGCCTCTGAAGAAAATTACTCCACTACACCACCACCACCTAATGATGAATTGGCCGATATGGTGTGGAATAACAATGATCAGGACCAGCAACATCAGCAGAATTACAACCCCAATTCATCAAGCATGGGAAACAATGATACTATGTCTTTGGCATCTTCACTGAGCAATCCGAACTCATCCGGCCCAGATAGTCCCAAGCACTCCAATAATAACCAGAATGATTCTAGTGGAAATAGGGTGGGAGCAATGAGCACGACATCGCCCAATTCGACAACATTTTATGAAGGTTTGGGTGTGGGTGGGTCTGATTTTTCGCAGGCTCTCTACTATACGCAGGGGCCGAAGTATGAGAGTGGCAGCAACGATGGCAATGAGAATGGTAATGGCGTGGGAATTATGGATTGGATGGCCATGCCTAGAACGAATAGTCTCTCTGTGGTTCATCAACTCCCCATGTTTGCTCTGTGGAGCGAGTAACTGAAGGTTAGGTTTCTCACGGGACAGGATTCGTAGAACAAAGGAAAGAAAAAGAGGTACAGGCTTGTTAAATGAATTACGCTGTAACATGAACTTACAACGGATTAACGTTTTGCAGCTTCTTTTAAAGTTGATCCGCATGTCGTTTAGCTTCATTAACCGCAAGACAAATGGTATGCTCGTAGCAGTTATTGCCGAATGTTTTTGTTGTTCATGTGTTGGCACCTGTGGGAGCTCCACTGTTGTTGTACAGGCAGAATGCCAAATATCGAAGAACGGGAGGAACTATCGTCTCTTTCACGCTCATCTGGTACATCTTACCAGCGCTCTCACCACCACCTGTTAAGTGTTAATGGTATCTCTAAGATGATGTCATCAAAACGTCTAAAGCAGCTGACCTAGTTGCTACTTATGCAGATTCCATCGCTTGCTTGTAATTCTGCCTAATTGACTCTTTAATAGTAAAAGAATGTCAATAACTATCTACTATACTCGTCACAATATAGGTTTTTTTTCTTTCTTGGTGTAACAGTAGAGTTGTTGTCATGTGACCTTTGAGGTTTTGGTTCAAAGTGTGAAAATAACTTTTTACAAAACCCGTGTCAATTTTGATTATATTGTATGCCTAAAATGAGATAACAACCGCTCCTTATGACAAATCTGAAAAAAATGTTACTTGTTATTAGAAAATTCTGTGGTTTTTACCCATGTTTGAATGCTGTTGGATCGTAAGAGAGAGACATCGGCAAAAGAGCAGAAAAAGAGAGAGTGGCCTCTCCCCAAAATTGGTGAAAGAAGCAATGAACCCCGCCCAAATGTGTGTGAGAGGGGGTTTTAGGCTTTTGATTTTGACCTTCCTCTCTAGTGATGGCAATGAGTTGAGTTGGGTGGATTTTTATCAACACTGACATCAATTCTAGTCCCTTTTTCCTGCCCTTATTCTATCCTGATCCTAACATTGATCAGGTCAAAGATTTTCTAACCTTAGCCTTAGTTAAAAAGTTTTTCTGCCCCTAACCCTGACCTAATTGACCAAACTTGCTTACAATGTTCAAGGGATTTTATGAGGTTTTCCTTTGTTTTGAACGATTTAGTTACTTGTGTATGGTTATAATTATCATAATATTGGTGAAAGAAGCAATGAACCCCGCCCAAATGTGTGTGAGAGGGGGCTTTTGATTTTGACCTTCCTCTCTAGTGATGGCAATGAGTTGAGTTGGGCGGATTTTTATCAACACTGACATCAATTCTAGTCCCTCTTTCCTGCCCTTATTCTATCCTGATCCTAACATTGATCAGGTCAAAGATTTTCTAACCTTAGCCTTAGTTAAAAAGTTTTTCTGCCCCTAACCCTGACCTAATTGACCAAACTTGCTTACAATGTTCAAGGGATTTTATGAGGTTTTCCTTTGTTTTGAACGATTTAGTTACTTGTGTATGGTTATAATTATCATAATGCCCTCGTATTTTATTTTACAAAATTTCATTTGATGCCATTTTTTATTTATAATAAAGAATTTGTCCTGTTTGGATCCCCCTATTTGTGGGCCAATGACGCTACCCAAATAAAGAATAAGATAGTTCATAGTTTTGGTGCCTGAGCTTGTATCTAATCCATTTCAAAGCAGATTTTAAAGACCAAATCCATTTCAATCTATGGTTTGAATCTGCAGTCCATATTCAGCCATTAACCAATCCATCTATGCGTATATTAAGCTAGCAAGCCTTCTGCGAACTAATTTTATTATACATTTCTAAAACTTTAAAATTATTTTTAAATATAAAACTTAATCGGTAACTAGGATAAATGAATATTATAGTTTACTGCTTGTACAGTAGAATTATACGAAATATTACACTAGCCTTGGGGCTACTGAGACGTCGCCTTCGTCGGCTCTGGTTTTAAATTTCCAACCATTTCACCCTTTGACTCTTGAGGAAAAAGAAGCTTGTCTTAAATTGCGTGCCCCACGGCATCCTGCTTCTGCCGTTGCCGCTGCTTCTCACTTTGTTTTCTCCTTCCCTTTCCATTCACATCACGAGCGCCGTACGCATTTTGTCAGTAAGTTTAGATTAGATTTGGTGCCTGGATTCGCTTCACAGCTTACTCTGGAGGCAACGCAGACAAAATCTACAGGACAAGATACTTCGAGCAGAGACATTTCTTTATCAACCTTCTGCAGATCCCTGCCCTCTCTTTCTCGACCACTCCACGTTGAAGAAAGCAGAAAGCTAGCTAGTCTCACCGTAGCCTTTCCCTGTGTGGGCAAATGCCTTCTTTCCTGCCTGCCCGTTTTGCCATCTCTTGCACATATGGCACGTTATCTCCCCCATTAAATACTACCAACCACGGTAATGACAACACAGGAAAAGGTTCAAAATTATGGAAGTTCTTGTACTGGGCTATGTTCTTGTTCCACTGCTTTTTCCCATTAAGCGACAAACTGTATGGGTGTCCATGCACAATCTTGAGGTAGGTGCAAGTTTCGTTTCTTCTGATTTGTCTTCTTTCTTCTAACAAAACGGAGAACGGTTGGGGTTTGCTTTTGCTGAGGAGTGTTTGACAACACATGATCTTTAGGAATTTCATTGATAAGATGCTGTGAAGCAACCGCAATCTTGAACAGAATAATCCAGCTTTTCTTTCTTCGGGAGAATATTCAATTGGGACTATACACATTAGCACATATTTTCGCATGGAATGAAAAAGGCCATTGCTCTACCAAGCTCATTATTATTATTTTTTTCCTTTGTCTAGTTTCAGTTGTCCTTTTCATATATATTTTGGTTTCGCTCAAGTTTGGGTAAAAACCCCTGATTTTCTTTCTTTATTTAGTTCCTGTTCGGGGTACTTATGGGGCTATGAATCTCTAGCATTTCTTACTATATATGCTACTTTTATTTATTTTTTCTTTTTTTTTTTTAAAATTTTGTTAAACAGAAGGTAGTTACTTATACTGCGTGGGAGCCTGCAAGGTCCCCTTTTGCTCTTGTAGGTGGACTCAAGTACCTGTTCCTCGACCTTACCTTTGAAAATTAATTTCATAAATAAGGACCTGTGCGTGAGTTTGTTGAGGAATGACACCCCTCAATGTTTCCTATTATTTGTTTGTTGAAGAATGCTAAATAGAGTACTTACTAGTAAGCTCACCATTGCGTGATTAGACCCATCAACGTGATTGCTCCCGCCTTGGAGATTTAATGGATTAAAAAGCATGTGAATAGAATGACTCTAGTTCCTCTTTGTTTATCAAAGTTTCTTGCAACTTTTGAGATGTCAAAAGTATCAAATTTCCGTAGTTTATTTATTTATTAGACATTCCAATCTGGTGCAGTCACGTAACTGATGAGTCGATCATGCAAAAGTGAAGTCCAGAAAATGTAGTATACAAATGCTCTCGGTTAGAATATTCATGTGACAAAATATGGGCTGCTATACCTGATATATGAGGTTAGTGAATTAACCCCTACAATAATTTGGCCAATATGTGGGCTGATATACCTGCCATTTTCTATAAATTATTTGGCATGGCCAAAAAGATACTCTTGGTGCACGAAGCTTCTGTATATGCAGAGTCTGGAGAAAGGTGGACTGCAAGAGCCAATTGTACCCGGCCTTATTTTGTATATTTTGTAAGGGGCCCCAAACTCTCGATCACACGATGATATCTTTACCATTGCGTCAAAATTCTCCTACAAATGATCTGGTATGGCCGATTTAGAAAAATCCTCTACATGGGTAGCCGTTTAATGTATGGGAACGTTTATTTAGGATTGCTCTGCTGGTTTGTTATTTTTGTGAGAATTCTGTTTCCGCGAGCATTTTGGATCCAACTAAACTAAAAGGACAAGCCGTAAGATAAAGAAGAAGGTCCAGCGCAGAAAGTTAAAGCAGAATTTTTTCTTTTTTTCTTTATAATTTTTCTATTCAGTTTCGGAAATCAAACAGTCCCCAATTACCCAACGGGTTTTTCACGGGAAGAACCAGGTCGAGCATGCAGGTCAATTGAGTGTAGTATACCGAGCTCCATTTGACGGGCTCCGGTCCCAATAATTTCCCCAGGAAGAGGCGCACGACAAATTTGGACGTGACTTCACACACAACGCGTACTTTATTTGACACTTCTGTCTACATCTCCGAACCTTCGCCTAACTGGTCCCATCATCCTTCTCTTAGTTGGGCTTTATATTCGCTCATACATATGTCATGATCAAACTGTTCATCTTGTGCACTTTTGGTAATTCCCCACCGCAGGATTCTAAACCTGTCTGTACAATCAAGATACACAATTTGATTCCAAGCATTAAACCAGACGGGATTAGCTCTTTGGCCCACATGATGAACTGATCACGATTGTACATCCACCCATAATCTATGGGAATGGATGTTTCCTGGCGTAGACATAATTGCTCGAACAAGGTCCATTATTTACTACTAAAAGTCATTCAACAATATGCAGCTTCTGAAGAGTTAGAATCGTCTATACTATATGATTTTTATCTGTAAGAGAAGGATATAAAGTTGTACAGACAATGAAAGAAAAGATCTTGTGGGCCGCTGAGAGTTGTCCATTGAAATTCAGGGTATGATTCTCCATGAACATATGAATTATCAAGACGGTGTTGATTGGAGACACCTGAAAGGAAAAGCCCTTTTCTTTGGAAGAACTGTAATCACTTCCACATGGCAATCATCCAATGCGATCTTATGGTGATCAATGATCAGGATTGCCATTCAGGTGAGTCAATTTCCTGGCTATTGACGCTAGTCAGGCTTTTATTTTCTTCTTTAAAAATGTAATGTAAGGTTACAGAAGAGGAATAAGCAGCAATTCCGAAGCATGCGCTTTTCCTTTCTATCTTCTCTTCATTTCTCTTCTCACCTTTATCAGTCAATGTAAAACAGTTTGGAATGAGAAAGGCAAAGGCCCATACTCCATTTATTCCCTCTCGCTGTCTCTGCAATTCCAACATCCAACATGGAAATCTTTTAATGGGTTCATCGCCCCGGCCCCCACCTTTGTAGCTCCAAAACTGTTACCTTCCCAGGCCTCTCGCTGCTTTTTCTGTTGCCAAGGTGGGGAACCCAAAGCCACAAATATTTCATATTTTCCCCCAGTTCAACATCGCTTTCTTCGCTTTTATTGTTTCTTTGGGCCTCCCAACTTGATGCGACATTTCTCATCAATTAAAAGCCTCGCACCAAAGGGACGGTACCGCTGCTTGCTCTCTTAAGGGATGCTTGCCCCGCATTTGGCCAGACATGCTCCTTGCTCAACTATCGCTTTCTCCACACTTGAAACACATTAGCAGGCAAATTTGAAAACTACAAGCGGGATCCATGGTTAGAATGGACCGAACATTTATCTGGTGTCCCTTGCTGGATTAGTCACAAACGAAAATCCCTCTCATGTTAGGATGTTCCAGGCCTTCGATTTGTGGAGGTCGTGTTGTTGAATTTAACTAGCAAATCAGCCCTTGCGAATATACGGTACAAATATTATCTAGAAAATTATATATTTATTTTGTTATGCATGTATATTGAAACGTTATTGTTGAATACATTAAAATTTATTATATAAAAATAGCTACCTTTATACACATAAAAGAATTGTCCTTTAATGAAAAGCAAGTAAACCTTATTGTCCATTATATTAATAGAAACACAATCAAGATGTAATAAAACTGATTCTATTAGTTATCGTTATCTTGGTGAAGAAGAACAAGAGGAATTTATTTATAATTTATGTTACCACGAAATTGTTGGCCTTGATCATCCTTGAAGCCTTTGATCACATGCAAATAAACAGCAAGTAGCATTAATTATCATTTGATTTAGAATTTCTCCATAGATTAGCCATCTTTGAACCATCTCAAACGACAAGAGAAAACAAGGTAGAACCACTTATTGTGGAAAAACCTAGCTGGCCTTCAAGGATCTCTGGTTTTAAAAACTACTAATCAAATCACCAAAGAGAGGGAGTCGCTTAATGGAGAAAATCGCACAGCAGAGGAAGTGTGATTTTTTATTTCGTTTCTACTTTTCATTTTGTAGAAAAGCAATGGGCAGAGAGAATTACAAAATTGTAATATCATCTAATTCTTTCTAATATATTTATAGAACAACCTTAATCCCTCCTCTAATATGAACCCTACATTGAAGCTACCTTAAATCTTAAGGTCCTAACTTAACTTAGCAGTGTTTTACCTATTATACTAAGTAAAATTAAATGAACATGACCCACAAATAAGCACCATGGTAGCTTAAATTCTATCTTAACAAGGTCACACAATTTGAATAGTTTAGACCTTGGCTTATAAGAAACTCATGAATGAGATTCTATAACTCAAGAACAAATCCATTGTCGGGGCATTAGTTAACCAATTAGCCAACATTAAGAAGTATGAATATGACTTGCAATCAGTATCCTCTTCTATATAATAAAAAAAAGAGTAGTCCAGTGCATGAAGCTCTTGCATGTGCAGTGTCTAGGGAAGGGGGGACTACAAAGGGTCTATTTCTACACCTCAAACTTGTGACCTTTAGGTCACAAGGTGACAACTCAACTATTGCACCAAGGCTCTCATTCTACTATCTTCTTATATATAATGTCAAACACATAGATAATTAATTTCTATTTATTCTTCCTTAGAACTTGCCTCATCATTCTTAAGCATTCTAAATTATCAAACTTTAACTCAATACAAAGGTCAAGGCATGCCTCTAACTTTAAGTTTGCTAAAAAACCTTTGATCAACGCAACCTTAGAACTGAGAAAATTACAGCCCATAAATTTCACTCTTATCATGGACTTAGCAATGGACTTACCGTGACACCCTGAGTTTTGTAAACCTTTTTCCAATACATAACAATAACAATGATAATTTGCTTTATAAAATAAGCGAAATCCCTAAAAATAAGAACTTGCAATTAACGTAGCGTTTGAAAAAAATCCTCAAGGATCATCCCATATCCAAAACCACTATAATAAATAGAAATCAAATTATTGATACACGGAGCATGCTCAAAGTAAAATTACGACAAATCGTATATAGTCATGAAAAGACAATAATAAGAATAATATGTTTAAATCTCCTAGGGTCCATCCATGATCACCACGTCATACACATATTGACAAGTAAAGGTACATTATATAAGTAGTATGGGTCCAATCTATCCAAAATGTTAACATTCATGTACAACCCAACAAATCTAAATATAAGTCCAAGACATACACTAAATCAGTTTCTGAAATACAAAATGCAGATGGTCTTCAAGGTCTTCGCTCAATCAATGCTGCTTACCCTTAGTGCTATCATGCTCTAAATCTGAGGCATTGCAAAACAAAACAATGCTTCAGCAAGGTATACTTGTGTAAGTGATCACATTCAACAAAAGTGTAATAAAATCATGTGGCATGAAATATTAATGTCATGACGAATCTTATAAGATAAAACATGTACAAGGCACGTCAAATCAATAGACATCCATAATAATAACACTTGAAAATCTTAAGTCTGAGCAAATCAATATCAAATCTTATCATCATGGCATGCAAGGCATGATCAAAACATGGATAAGCATCTATCAAAAGCAATAAGAATTTGTGTCTACATCAAAATATAATGCAAGTCATGAAAAACAGAGCACCATACAAAAACAAGCCCTAAGAGTGTTCCACAACACTAAATCATAGGTAATGAGTACTCATACCAAATCCCTGGGTCCCTCTCGTGAAACCCGCATTAGCCCCTGGAGTCACTCACAGCCTACGCTTAGCTTACCTCAGTTCACCCTATATATAAATACCACATGAGCATACAGAATTAGAATATGGGATACTATGTTATAGTGACAACTACACAAGGATCTCAACCACTGCTGCTCCTTGTCGACACCATAACTAGGACTTTCTCCGTCCCCATAGAAGGGAACGAACTTGTAGGGGGGACTACCCATGATACCTCTACCTACGTACCTGACCTTCTCAAGGGCAATGTCTAATCATCATTATCACAAAGTCATAGGGCGAGTAGCCAACCTTACTACCCACCAGGTGGAAGCACCCATCATAAATCCCCAAACGCTAAATCAAAATCAAAATCCATGCATAATCATTTTCGATAAAACCAAATCGAGAGAGAAATTCAATATATCAACACCATGCATAAAAAATCAGTATATACATCCTCAAATAATCCAAATCAATGCCACATAAAATGTATTAAGAAGCAGTGTATAAATCATATACAAAAGGAATAGCAAACATATCGACAATACGCGTTGAAAAATGATCTCATGCAAACATAGCAGGGCATATAGTCCATACTTCATAGTTCTCAAATAATACATCATGATTTAAGAAATCATGAAAAAATCTCAATTGTAATTATTTACTTCAACAAACGCAGTACTCCAATCAGGTGCGCAAGCAATATCATGTCGTGCGCTCTGATGTACCTATCACATCATAAGTCATTTATCATTTAGTATTCTCACATATCAAAATAAATAAATTCATGTGACAATTCCCTTGATCTGGCAGTTAATCCTAGATTAATGGCCCCGATCATTTGATTAACCCTCTATTAGGTCAATTCTGAACTAGATGTAGATTTTTTTAACATCTAAACAAACATCAGTAGTCTTTGATCATCAATCTATGTCACAATTTACTTAATTGATGTCCCTTAATAAGGAGTCAGTCTCTAACATCTCGTGAAGTTTGGAGATGATTTGGCCGTTGGATCGCTCTATACCACTTATAATTGACATTTGAGAATCAATTCTAATTATTCTCATCATGACCTCTCTAATTTTAGTGTCATTTAGTGATTTACATGTATCTCTATGATTATACATCGATCTAACAGTTAGATCGCCCTCTGATCAGTCAATCCTAAGGTACCTGATCAAGATCATTTTTCTTTACAATTTTATATAATCTACTATACTAATCCCCTACATCATCTTATGTTTGATGCATAAAATCAAGTTCTAAGACCTGATCATCTGTTGATTAGCTTGATCTATGTTATATAATAGTATTTTGTGATTTGACTATTTTAAAAGTGTTCAAATATAGGTTTTCAAGTCAAATCTAGGTCTACGTCATCGAGGCAATTGTAATAGATCTTTTCGGATCGTGATTTAGACCTTTGTAGCTTCCAAAATCAAGTTTTTTGTGAATGAACTTTTTAAATTAATAAAATATTAATTTAAAAATCACACAGCATCACAAGGAAGCGTTGTATGACGCGTGTACAGAACATGAGCGTACGTTCCACCACAAGAGGCAATGCTACACGCACAGCGCGCATGTGTGTTAGCTCGTGTTATCCGTCGTGCGTCACCGAGTGAGTCATGGGTGCTCGACGAGGTCGCTGTCACCGGATACGACAACTGAACTTCGGATTGACGCCAGCAATGCTAACAATGTCTAAATTTAGCAATCTTTATAATGTTTTGATTGTATTTTCATGTATTTTCACTTTTCAACCTTCCCATCAATTGATTTTACATGTTTATGGGGTTTTTTCTCAAATTTTTACCACGTGTATAAAATTTCTCCTATTCACTATTTTTCAATTATTTTAGCATCCCTAGCCATCAAATTACCATGAGATTTCATGGGTCAATCCCTTTTTTCATCATGCATAAGATGAACAGTTCAGATCATCCATCTGATACCATTTCATTGATTTATTTTCATGATACTAGTTGCCCATGTAAAATCACCAAAAAATGAGAAAATAACAATCCACACTATTTTTCGACGTTAAAAACAATGAAACTCAATGAGAAAAAATTGGAAATGGGAAGAGAGATAAAGGGCGACCTACCTCAGGTCAGGCTAGCTGGAGGAGACCCAAAATTCATCACGCAGGTGGAGAAGGCCCTATATCATCGTTGTCGTCGGAGTGCAAGGGAGGGAAACGAGGGGGAAGTTTAATGGGGGAAGGTGCAGTTCATGCTCCCCCATAAATACCTCCTTGTTTTTTGTCTGATCTAGAGGGCCCCACAAGTGAAATTACATTTTTTCTACCCCTTATTCTTATTTTATTAAATACAAAAATTAAAATAAATAGTTATTTTTCCTCCGATCTCCAATTTTAGCATTCTTAGTGGTGTTGAATTCCATTTCTTTTGTACATTCCAATAATTAAGGTTTTTACTTGTGATTTCATCTCTAAAATTTTTAAATCTCTGATTTTCCCATTTTTTTCAAAATTCTGTGAAATCATGCATTTTTTAGAATTTAAAAATAGCCGGTATTACACTTACACTTCTTGCTATTCTATGAGATTGCAACACCACCAAACATTAATATATAACTAGTTGTGGATCCTTCTTGTTGAGGTTACAAGCATAGTTAAAATCTAAACTTGAATCATTTGCCTGAAAAGGTACGCTTCAAGTCCTTTATACCCGTAGGTAGCGAAATACTTACTTTGTAACCTTCCAATAAGGAATAAAAGGATCACTTTAAAATCTACTCAGAGGACCCATGACATAGCCCATATCCAGTTTGGTGCAAATCACGACATAAATAGGACTTCTAACTACCTAAGTATATGGCTTAAACTCCATTATCAATCTATTCTCATCACTTGAGATTATAAAATAAGTGAGTCCAAGGGTTTCGACCCAAGCACACCAAATCTCTTTAGCACACAATAAAAAGTATGATTCCTCAAACAAGCTAAGTTTTTTGACTTTCTTGTCTCTTTCAATTTTGGTTCCCATGATAAAAGAAGCTTTATCCAAACTCTTCATTTCAAACACAGAATTAGCTACTTATGATAATCACATTCAGATAGTTGCCTATCAACAATATGCCATCTACGTACAATGACAATAATATGAACATATTCCCACAGACCAAACATACACACATTTGTCATATTAGTTGGATACAATACCATATTTCAAGGTAACTTTGTGCAAGTTATAATATCACTCCGTTGGCAATTGTTTTGGCCCATGTAGAGGCTTAACTAACCTGCATACTTTACTTTTCGAAGCCTCTTCCTCAAAGCCTTCTAGAACTTTTGTGTAAATTTATTCCTCGAAATTACCATAAGGAAGGTTCTATTTACATTCATTTGGTGTAACTCTAGATCCCAGTGAGCAATTGTCGCCATAAGAATCCTTATAGAGGCAAACTTGAATATAAGAAACAATGTTTCTCAATAATCAATTTTCTCAACTTGAGCAAAGCCCTTGGCTATAATCCGAGCATTTTGCTTTTCAATTGCTTCATCAGCTTTTAGCTTCTTCCTATAGATCCATTGATAACCTATGACAATCCTGCCCTTAGGTAGGTCATCATACAATCAGAATTGATTCTTTTTTTATGGAGTCTTTTTTCTCATAAATCCTTAGCTTTAACAGCTTCAAAATAAATTTGGGGATCATCATCTTGAAGATCATCTACCACAACATCCTCTTCTCTCTTTTAACATCACAAAGTGATCTCTAAGAGAATTATAAGGTTTTCTCTCTCATAGAAGTCTCATAACATAATTAATATTAGGAGTTAAAATTGTAAATCTCAACCAGATCATTAGATTTCTCCTTAAGTTTCATAACCTAGAATAGCTCATTTCTTTTAACTGAAACTATAGAGCCTAAGTCATTTTTTAGAAAGTAAGTATCTCTACTTTCAATAACTCTCGCTGACCCGTCGAAATGATTCAAAATAAATTAATACTCCTTGGAGTGATACTTTGTATCTTACGAAGTTACACTTTATAGACTTAGGTTCCAACTTGAACTTGTTTTAGTTTGGTACTCTTATGCGAGTACCAACACTCAACAATATGAGATTACCTATATATGATTTCTACTGGTCCATAACACATAAGGTGTAGCCTTTACAACTTTTAAGAGTATTAAATTCAAAATGTAATTATGATGGAGAGTGATTCTCCCCAAAAATGAGTTCTTAATCCAGAATGATTCAACATAGTTTGAATCATATTCAATAGAGTTTGATTTTTCCTTTTAGCAACTCTATTTTGCTGAGACATATAAGATAGGATAAACTGAAGTATAATACCCTGATTCTTATAGAATTGGTTGAGTACATCATTAGTGTATTCTTCACCTTGGTTGAACATTAAAACTTTGATAGTTCTACAAACTTGATTTTTTACCTCAACTTTAAATTTTTTGAAAATTTCTAGGATCTCAAATTCCTTACTTAGTAAATAAACATATCCGAGCCGAGAATAGTCATCAATGAACATGATAAAATCATCATTCCTTTGTGGGTTTTAACATTACATGGTCCCCACATATCTAAATGAACAACCTTGAGAGCCTCAATGGCTCTTTTCCATTTACCAAAGAGATCCCTCTTCATTTGCTCATACAATTAATGCCTTTGTGATCATGCAGACAAAATCCCCACCCTTGTTCCTACTCACTACTAACAGCAGAATTTTTTATTACAAACTCAAATAACATCTTACATAATGTGAATTTATATTTCTAGTAAGAAATTATATAAAACTATAGTGCAATTCTATACCATTGTTACAATGAACATAGAAATTGAATTATTGCAATTATAGCATGGACCTATCTTCTTTCCTTTATCAGCCTCTCAATTGATGGTTTCTTACCCTTCATTTTAAACAACTTTTTCTCTTTGTAATTGGGTTTATAAGATCTTTGCCCTTTAAAATTAGCGAGTTTTACATGAGAGACACTACTAGAATCTTTTCTCTCTCTCCTCTATGCCTCAACCCCAAAATTGATACAAGGGTGTCCATAGTAGCCTTAGCCCTATAGAAATTTAGGGCTAAAACGATGAGAGCTAGAAGGCTAGTAAACTATTGAGAACCCTAGAAACCAATACTTTATTAGGAATAGAGTTTTAAGACTAGCTAATTCCTTAATAGACATGGCATTTGAATGCTTTATAACATTATCAGACTCTTTCATCCTCAATGTTGTTGTATTTCTCTATTAGGAAAGAGATATAAGATTCTGAGTACTCACTAAAGTTGGTGGCCACTGCATTGTACAAGGCCAATAGAATTTCACATTCGGTTCAATGAAGATTAGCATATGGACTTTGCCTTCTTCTCATCTTCCAGGTACTTGTCATAAGTGTGTCATTAGGCTGCAATTGCACCAGTAAGTGCTTCCTCAACCATACCATCAAGTATATAAGCAACAAAGTCCTAGAGGAGGATGTAGCATATATGTCTCTTCCAAGTTAAATAATTATTGCCATTAAGCTTCTTAATCTCACTGAGTTTCGAAGCCATAATCATAGAGGTCATCATGCTATATTAAGAAAAGAGGAACATGGCCTAAGAAACTCTATATAGTATATAAAATTGAGAACTACCATAGTGAGAACTACAACATTAATCATTTTGAAAATAACTTGAAACAGTCTCACGAGTATATTTAATTTGTATAGAAAATTAACATCTAATCCTTAGCGCATGCAAAGACTAGGAAAAGATATAAAAACCGGCACCATAATTTTTATTACAAACTCAATAACATCTTACATAATGTGAATTTATATTTCCAGCAAGAAATTAAATATAACCATTAGTGCAATTATATTCCACTATTACAATGAACACATAAATTGAATTAGGTCTAATTACCAGCTAACCAAGTCCTAGGGTACATGTGACTTAACTAGGAGCATAATATATAAGATAATATATTTGGTATCATATAAGTAGGCTCTTAACTACTAGTTCTAGTAACAATACAAATCTAGAACTTAAATGAGAACTGCTCACAAAGCCTAAATTACATAGACTAAAAATATAGCCACATGAGAAATAACAACGATGCTAGCTGTACATGCTAATTACTGAATTAAAATAGAGCCTCATTCAGTCCCAAAATCATGGTTGTACGATGAGCTTAAATAAAAATTAAAAAATCCAAAGTCTCGGCAGATTACAACCTGAATTAAGTAAAAAAATTAATCATCTCAAATAGCATGTGAAATTAAAATTAAAATGCCCTAAAACAGTCCAATAATAATAATATAAACCTGTTATACATTAGCAAACAAAATTTAGCCCGTTTGGGTCCAAAAACCAAATAAGAATATGGTAAGGGTCCTTCATACAAGTGTACATGATAGTCCTAATCTATGACTAGTTAGAACCCAACTATACGCTTAGAAAACAACATTCTAAGCATATAAATATTGCACTAAATTAGAACAGTAATTAGAGCAGTTTACCTTATGTAACTTAGCACAAAAAACGTAAATATTTGAAGAACATTGCTAAAACAGTCCCAAAAATCGAGCGCTAAAACGGGCCCCCCACCAACCAAAAAAAAAAACAAAAAGGATATACAGTCCTAGTTTCCGACAATCATTTTGGCACAACAAACATGGTTCAAATTGATTCAATTTTTAGAAACACATGGATGTTAAAACAACATGAGCTAATTGATTTGAATCACTCACAAGATCATGCAAAAACCAAGACATACAGCAGTCCCATCTCATAGCGAAATAGCATGAGGTAAAAGGTGCTCAAAGGAGCAGAAAATGGACACAGATAATACAACATAAGATCAGTCCAAAACCCTGCTCCTAAACATGCTAAAGTTAAGGAAACAAAGTTGTTAGGCCCAGACAAAAAGATAAAGGGCACATAAATCAGATGCAAAGAGCTACCTCTCATGGCATTTAGACTGGATGCATGATTAGTGTAAAAGTCGCCTAGTCTATAGCCCTTTACACTCCTGTACTAGGGCCAAAGTCAATCTGGGAATGGAGGCAATTGCATTCAGATACCAAGGTTGTACCTGATCGTCCTCCATTCCATTGATCACATGCAAAACGAACAGCGAGTGGCATTCATTATCATTTGATTAGGATTCCATAATTTCACCTCCATCAACGACGGAGTCACTCCATGAATCAATCATCTCAAAACTATCTCTAATAAAAAGAAAAAATAAGATACAATCACTTCCTTTTTAAGGAGTAATCTAGCTAGGCCTTCAAGGATCTCTAGCTTTAACAACTACGTGTTAGATCAACAAAGAGATGAGCGGCTTAACGGAGAAAATTGCACAAGAGAAGATGAGTGATTTTCTTCTTCTTTTTTTGCTTTACTTTTTGCAAAAAAGCAAGAGACAGACAAAATTAGAAAATAGCAATCCATTCTAAATCTCCCTAATGTATTTATAGAACAGCCCAACCACAAAAAATGAGTTTTCTTTTCCTGTATACAATTGCATAAATCTGAAAAAATAAACCTTCTTTGCAAAAGCATAGATTGAACTTGAAACTTGCAGTAAGAGATTTAGTTAGTACTTTGAGGAAAAAATAATAAAATACATGTACAGGAAAAGTTTCGTACAATTATTAAGAAAAGTTTCATACAATTATTAAGAGATGTGATAAATAAATCAGAGATGCATATGAGAGAGAGATTTAAGGAGGAGGATAGAAATATAAAGTTAGGCAATAAATAAATTAGAGATTTTCCTTCTAAATTGTTTAAGATGAATATTAAATTAAAGTTTTCCTTCTTTAAGATGAATATTAACGGGGGAATCTCATTTGGAGAAGGAGATGGGATTCCTAAGTTCAGAGAGAGAGAGAGAGAGAGAGAGAGAGAGAGAGAGAGAGAGAGAGAGACCTTGTTTTATACTGCAAAACACATGTAGAAATCTAAGTATGCAATTTCTATTTCTTTTTGCCTTATAGGATTCTTTTTTCTATTATTTTTGCACCTTTTTTATGTAAAAAAGAAGTTATGGACAAAGAAAAAGAAAAAGGGAAAATCCAATTACGTGGACCTAATTATGCATTTTTCTATTACTTTGCCTTTTTAGGATTCTTTTTTCTATGATTTCGGCACCTTTTCTAGGATTTTTTGTGCCTTTTTTTATAGAATGGGTTTGTGTCTATTTTATAGGAGTATATTTGCGCCTTAAGCACTTTTCCTCTTTGCGGAATTTTTTTTTCCGTTTTGTGCCTTTTTAATAGGACTAGTTTAGCTCCCTTTTTTCTAGAAAATTTGTTTTTGAGGCAATGCCTGATAGTAATTATAGAAATTCTAATTACGATGCATAATTAGTATTAATGAATAAAAATATTCTATTATACATAAATATATACATGTATATATTATAGCTTTTAAATAGACACACGTTTATGGTGGTAATATTGAGAATGAATAACGCTTTGCATGGTTTTATTATACTCAAAATAAAAATAAAAAACTTATATGGTTTTAGTTAATGTATAGAGACCATCTCAAGTTATCAAAAATGGAATTATGTCCCAATGAGAAATTGAAAAAGAAAATTAAAGATACAATAAACGTAGATATATTGTATAAAATTTTCATTGCAATAAATGCATGAATAGATAGCATCAAAAGTTACAGATTGAGGCAAAAATCATGAATAACATCGCCAACTACACATTGAGGCAAGAATGTCTTGTTCACTAACCATTAGAACTGCAGGAAAAAGAAAAAGAAAAAGAAAACATATTCAGTAATTAATAATCAAATTAACATATGATAGTTGCCAAAAGGTCAAAACCCACGTGAAGGCAAAAAAACATCATAATTTACCTCAATGGAGGAATTGAAATCTTAGATACAAACAACTAACTTGGGAAGATGGCTCTTCCATATTCATCTAGATCAAAGGTTAGGGGAGTAAAGAAGGAAAGGTTGAGGTAAATTTGCTTAAGGGGAGAGAGAATATGATCTGAAAGGGCAGATACATTACCGTTAATTAAGAAATATAGAGAGAGAAGAATTGCAACCTTTAAATTGAAGGGAAAGTCCTAACACTTGAAATGGTGGTATATAATATATTGTTCAGTTAAGAAGATTTTCTTTTTCCCAGGTGTTACTTTGCTAAATTGTGTAAAAAAAGCACGACATTGCACGATATCTGAGATAGCATCAAGTCTATTAGATTGATTTATGGGAACAATTTATTAAGTATTCCTAATACGGATGTGTGATATAAAAGGGCAGCACCGATGCACAAAGCTCCCGCATATGCGAGTTCAGATGAATGGACGGACCACAAGGTCAATAGTACGTAGCCTTACCTTGTATTTTGCAAGAGACTGTTTCTACACCTTGAAGTCGTGACCTCACGGTCACATAATAACAATTCTACCGTTGCGCCAAATTCCCCCTTCACTGGGCATATATGATATGAGTTTCCAAAAGGGGCAAGAAACAATTGATAAGATTAGGAACTGCACTAGTTAAGTGATGTTAGTCAAACTAGAAGCATCAATGAACTGCAAGACTCTTATGTATGAGGATCATTAGAAGTTTTCATAACAGTTGAAAACTTCTGTAGAAAACGACTTTGGGGCATTGGGTTTGATGGAGAGCAGCAGGTATTGAACTTTGTTGCAAATCTCCATAGAAAATGACTCAAGGAGGAGGGGACACAAAAAAATACTTATTTTGCTTAGATAGTAACAGGCTAGATGCAAAAAACCGATTATAGTGGGTTGCTTGGATTTAAGAAATAAAATAAAAAACATGACGGGCTACTTGGGTCTTTTAAGATCAGGAGGGTTACTAAAGTTTCATCCCAAAATTTAGGGGTTTACTGAAGATACCAAGTAGCCAAAATAGTATAGGCCAAACAAGATGAATAGATCAAATTATCCTACATTGGAGCCTAGTTAAATGGCTTTACGTTTGAAAATCTAAAGTGGGAGGCAGCCACGGTGCATGAAGCTCCCGCCTATACCGGGTCCAGGGAAGGGGCGGACTATAAGGGCCTATAGTACACAGTCTTGCCTTACATTTTTGTAAGAGGCTGTTTTCATGCCTTGAACCCGTGACCTCAAAGTCACATGACGATAACTTACCTTTGCTCCAAGGCTTACATTTGACTCCAAGGCTCACAACATTTGACTCCACACCGTCCTATTTTATCCCCCTGAACGTATCAAAAGCACCAACCCAATCATAATTCAATGCGGAACCAGAGATCAATGTATTACAAGAAATTGCGAGGCATTCTCGCAAACACTTATGAGCACAACCCATTAACCCAAGTTTCCCACACGCCCCCATCAATTCATTTGAAACATTAACTTGAGAGGGAAGACCCATCACTACAACACGATAGTAAGTGGGAGTGGATTTGTTTCAATTGCAAAAAAACAGTTTGAAATGGGTATAAAGAAGAGACTGAGAAATTGGGGAGAAGAAGCTGGTGGAGAGAAGCACGAAGGACATGAATAACAAAATTACCCATCTTAAGGCCCCGTTGTGAGCTGTTTTAAATACAGTGCCTTGCGAGAGTATATATATATAGGCTATGTTAATTTCAGTTGTTTCATGCCGGTGCAAGGAGTATTTGTTATTTGATTGGCTAGAAAAAAGTAGAAAACAAAAAAAGTTTTAGAAAATGATAGTTAGAAACTTTTTTCCAACCAATCGAATGTCACATGTACTTTACACCTGTAACTCTTTACTAAAATTACCGCAGGGCCTGATGTACAAAGCTCCCACTAATGCAAGGTCCAAGGAAGGGGTACGCTGTTTCACACCTTAAACCCGTGACGTCGAGATCACACAACAACAATTTTACCGTTGTCATAGGGCTACACACTCACACACGTGAAGAGTTGCAGTTGGGTGTCATGAAACTTTTTCTATTTTTTACATTTTTCGAACTAATCAAATGTCTCTTGCTCTTTTTGCACCCCGCATGGAACGGCTGAAATTAAAACACCCCAAACGCAAGATTTTTATCCAGATAAACGGTCAAGATATCCCAATCGAAGTGCAAGACACTCGGTGACCAAATTAATTTTGAATTGACAACGATATCCTTTCTCCAGCCTAAGCTTCCACCAATAATCATTGTGCTTCTTGTGCTGGACTTCCCATCTACCGATTAAGGACCCAGACAGATCGCTCCCCAGAGAGAGAATTTCCAATTATTTTTTGGTAAAATCAAGAACAATCGAAATGAGTGGAAGCGGGAAGAAAGTTGCAGAGGTGGTGAAGAAGGCCGCCAGAGGTGGAATCGATTGGGATGGAATGGCCAAGATGCTCGTCTCCGAAGAAGCTCGCAAAGAGTTCGCCACTCTCCGCCGTGCTTTTGATGAAGTCAACACCCAGCTTCAGACCAAGTTCAGCCAGGTTTGCCCCTTTTCTGATTCTTCTTGTTGACTGACGCTTGTTCTGCCACCGATTTCTTTTCTGGTTTTCTTGACAAGAATTAATTATCTGGATCTGAATTTACCTATGCAGCCTGTAGTGGGAGGTTTTTGAATCTAGGGTTTTGAAGATGTAGAAGAAAGGGGTTTTGAATGAGTGTGGAGATTCTGAATTAGCGCTTAGTTTTGATTGGAATGTGTTTGATATAAGTCTTAAATAAATGTAACATTGATCTGGAAGGATTGTTTTCGACGATGATTATTTGATTTTGAATCTGCTAGTGTACTCTGTGTATTTCCGTTCTTAACACCCGCATTTTGTTTGAAAAGATGGGTTGTGACTGGAAGTTTGTGAGAGCTGGTTAGAATAGGTGATAGTTGGATTCCAATGAATCGACCTTGATACCCGCACAACACTCCGACTATGTTCTGATTTCATTTACCGTTATTTGTTTAGGGTTCGTCGGTTGTATGCTGCTTCATATTTTTTTTATATTTTATTTTAGTATGAAAAACATAAGAGTGATTACACCATTTTAGCCATATCTTTGAATTCCTTTTAATGATTAGTAATTGCATATCCCATATTTACAACTTTTATATTTTATGCAGGAACCTGAGCCCATAGATTGGGAATATTACCGAAAAGGAATTGGCTCTCGCCTGGTGGACATGTATAAAGAGGCTTATGAGAGTATGCCTCATACCTCTGTAGTTGCCAAGTTACATTAGCATTGAAAACACAAGCACTTTGCTCTAATTTTCAGCTGTTATTTACAAGTCTGTCCAAGTGTTAATTTTTTAGTGAAACTCTGACGGCTGTCTTTCTATCTGAGCGTCATCTTTTTCTTCCTTTGTGCATTTGTGATTTTGGTATGGAGCTATGGGCTTCAGAGTACTGATCTCTTCAAGGAATAACCATCCATCCAATAGAAACAAACAGAGGATAATGGAAAGTTGAGGAGAATCGATAACACATCATGTTATCTGTTCTGATTCGTAATTGTTCTGCATTTTGATTTTGTGAAGGCCCTGAAGTTTCATTCAGGCTGTATAGGATTATTACTATTCAATTAAGAAGCTGTTACTCTAAGTGGATTATTAGTTGATACTTCTGGGGTTGTTTTGCAAGTCTTGATCAGTCTTTTTTAGGTGATTGCATCTTGTTAGAGAGGATCGACCAACAGCCACTCTGTTGGATGGAAATGAGAAACCAATATGCATACACCAGAACCACCTTTGTTTGGCAAATCCCTCTCTGAAGCATGCAGGCACAACATTAATTTGGGTTTTTTTCCCCTTTTCTCTCAGATTATTTTAGTTGTCACCTGAAACAATTGTAGTGATCATATGGAACCTTAAATATGTCCTTGAGGAACCTATTCTTTAGGGTTACAAGATCATGCTTCCCTCATATTTTAGGAGGAACAGTCATGCTTGTGCTTGCCCATCTGAGAAAATAAATAAAATCACACAATAAATTATATAATGAAGAATGCAGATTGGTATACTGGAGGTGTCAACCAAGTTCGTCAGGAGCAATCACTTCAGTAATTTTTGGAAGCGTGCATGGTACAAGTGTGTTACCTGGTATACTGTCATTAATCTGTGCACATTAACCAAGTCCATGCATGTTGTATGTAATCAGTAGTAAATGGCAATTGACTAATAGCCCTTTGTAGTCTTGATTGTTTTAGTGCATGTTAACATGTAATCAGTGGTAAATATATTGATTGATTATTAGTCGTGTTATAATATTTGGCATTTTTAATGGCTTCTTTGCACCCAAGCTTCTACTAAGTTTACTGGTGGTGAGTTTGTAGTGCGTGGTGAATCTGTCACAGACTTTAAGTTGGTTCCCCTATCTATTCTCATGTAAACTAGATAAAGGAGGATGAAAACTTCTGAAAAGTTTTCCTTGAGTTGGACCTGAACTGTCCTTCCAAGAAGCATAACATGTGGAAGGATGATGAAGGGAGATGGAAATTGTAAAATGCTAAAATTTGTCGCCAATAATGGGTTTCTCATTGATTCAAGAATGCCAATCACAACAACCTGATCTGTTTGGATGACCCAAACTATCTACCAGGAGTGGATCAGACACTTCGATTCATCAGTTAGATCCAAAGAAATTTTGTAACATACTTAAACAATATTCACTCTTCAATTAGACAGTTGTGAAATGTTCATCACAGAATATCATGTTGTTGATAATAGCCTTGCAGTGCAGACTTCTGCCTGCTAAAGGCTTTATATAATTGTCTTTTCAGCGGGAAGCTCAAGGTAGAAGCTGGGAGTTGATCCAGAGAAACTGATATTTTGGACATGATTGGTTCATAGTTAAGACCTTGGACCTACCATCTAAAGCCTTATAATGGCAAGTTGATTCTGAGATTGCTGGATTGACCTACTATTGAAGTGGATCAACCGTAGTAGTTCATTCTTGGGAGCTATGATTGAATTGATTATGTATGCTGTAACTCATCCAAATTGGGACTGACATTGTTGATGATAGGGTGTCTGCAGAGGCACTGAGAGTTGAGGTGAATGATGAAGTCAGAGGGTGGTAGAATCAGATTCTTATAAAAACTTTCAAGTGTTTATGGCAATCTTGGCCTATGCCATCATGTCGGGTGAAGTCATTTTTCATTCCTTCTGATGGTTTTAGATTTTAAAGGAGGTTCTGGTCCCAAAGTGAACTAGCTGGAACATGTTTCATGCAACCTTTGGTGAGCAGGAGGATGAATCAGGCTGTTCTAAGAGATAATGTTTGGATGTGCGATTTTAGTGCCTGGATATGGTGTTGCTCAGGTGATGTAAATTGGTTTTTTAAGCTACATTGATCTAACCTCTAACTGGCCCCTCCTATCTTAAGTTTTCTACCACAGAAACCAGTCAGCTGGCTACCATACCAATAGTAACATAAATAAGAGACGCTAGTGATAGGGAATTTCCCTAGGCGAATGGGGAAAAGCACATGTTATTCTTGCTGTATGGCCCATCTAAGACAGGAACTGAATGATGAATGGCAAAAAACTACATTAACATACTTTTCCCATTTGCCAAAGGGAATTACCTATCACTAGCATGTGTCACATGATAGGTAAAACACACTGACACACACACACAAGTGTATATGTGCTGAGCGTGACTATGAATGCAATTTAAATTGCTAGGGTTCACATATGATTAGAGCTTGTCGTAATTTTGACATTTTCACCCACAGGACTGTGAGTAAGAAAACAGTATTTACATGTTAACTATTAAGCGCTGTATCTTGTAACCCCAGGAAAATGATCTTGCTTCTATCTGTGTTTTGACTCAATGTATTAGGCATTAATAGTTTCTTTAAACCTTCACATTATAATTACACTAGTAATTTAATTGCATGGCAGGCATAGAGATCCCCAAGTTTGTAGACACTGTCACGCCTCAATACAAACCCAAGTTCGATGAGCTGGTGAGAGCAGCTCTCAAATTATTTTGTGATACTCAATTCCATTGCTTTTTAAATATCAGCCATTTATCTTCTGTGATTCAAGAAACCTTTCTCTCTCTCAGAAACTAGAGAATGTCCAGTGATATATTTTGGCTAGATTTTTGTTTGATGAAATTTTCAGCATGTGGGTCACTCAGTTATTCTTCCTCTCAATGCCTCTGTTACTCTGAATTTATGTCAAAACTATACTTAAAATTACAGTTGGTAGAACTAAGAGCAGCAGAAGAGAAATCCTTGAAGGAGTCAGAGAGGTTGGAGAAAGAAATTGCAGAAGTTAAAGAAATGAAGGTCAGCAGAAAAGTTGTTCTACCTTTTCTATACTGCGATGCTGTTTTCTTGCTCTGTCCTTATGGAATTTCTTCTTCTTAACAGAAAAAAATAAGCACCATGACTGCAAACGAGTACTTTGAGAAGCATCCAGAGTTGAAGAAGAAATTTGATGATGAAATCAGGAATGATTACTGGGGCTATTGATCTACCAGAAAACTTTTGGTGTCAGCACTGATTTTAGCAGAAACACCAAGCCACTGGATGCAGGAGCGTTCATTGTTCTTTTCCATCGGTACCTCTCCAAATAAAAGTAAAGATTGTTGTCTTTATAATTTTGGAATGCCTGAGTTATGTCTGATTATGGACTCGGCCTCACCTTCTGTCAATTGATGCATCCAGGTCGAGACCTCCTTGGTGCTATGTGATGGCTTAAAAGTTTTAGCATTTGACTTCTTTCAGGCCATTCATGTATGCCTCATATTGTGTATGTCCTATTGAGGGCTTTTAGTTGCCGATTTGTCAACGGTCCTCGTGGTTGGGTATAGAATTTATCCAACATGCCGTTTTTCATTATCACTAGTCGTTATGGCCACTGGGAGCAGTATCAGTCCGTTGGCTTCTGTACTTTTGGGCTTGTATCAGGTCATCAGCTAGGTTGAGTAACCAAAAAAGTGGTCACCTATGAGATAGGATTGGCTCTACCAGGTGTCCTGACCTGGTCAAAATGGAATACTGACTCTTCGTTCGTATTGATCAATGAGATGAGAACTTCAAATCATGCTTTGGTCTAATGCCGACAGAAGCTGATTTTGCAGTAACTAAATGCTGGTTCCAGGGGTTCTGCACCGGTACCCTCACCATGAGCCAATAATCTTAAATGGAATGACAGAGATAGAAATGAAACAAATTCTTCGAGGTATGGTCATGCAATATGTGGTGTAGGAAGATTAGTTCCAATAAGAAGCCATTCATTACTAGGACCTTTTATGTGGTGTTAGCATTGGTAACCAGGTATTTACACCCCAGAAAGGCACGCTGCGTACTACCAGCAAGCTGTTGGCAACAGCTGTTTGGTAATCTGAATTCTCAAACTTGACGACTGCAACAGCTGTTAGGCCAATTCACAAGACAACTACACGTGCACGATAATCGGATGGTGATGATGTTAGAACATGTTCAAGAACTATGGGGGAAAATATTAGCCTACTGGTAGACACATCGTCAAGAGTAACCGGCCATGGCTCTCGTTGAAAGGTATCTCCGTGGTCGTGCTTGCTGCTTTTACATACATTAGACAGTAAACAACCCACTTCAAGAGGCTTTTCTGCCATCACGTATTCACTGAACTCCAAAATATATTGCTACTTGAATACAAAGATGACCGGCTGATAGCGCAGAGGCTTTGAGTGCATGTAAAACCTTAGCGTCCGACAATAATTAACACGCGTACTGTGATGGTAGAGGGTGTCATCGCGTGCCAAATAAGAACATCAAACCGTTCTCAGGCAGACATGCGATACCCTATAGCTTAAAATTGCTGGCAAAACAGGGTGGTGCCTTACCACTACCACGAAGCGTTCATGGTGGTGCTCAAGGATTTCAGTGTAGTGGTGCTTCAGGATTTCAATGTACTGCATCCAATATCAGAACGAGCTCGTCGGTTAATGTCAGAATCACCTGACCCACATCTGTTTTCTTCTTTATTGCTGATGAAATCTGTTCCAAGATTTGAGTACACTGAATAAAGCTCAGAAAATATATTACTTGCCAGGAGAAAACCTACGGAAAAAGGTAGACAGTCGCAGTGAAGGGCATCCCGCAATATCAATAATATCTAGTGCTCATTGAAAATGCCCTCTTGTATGAAGAAGACAGATCCATTTGGTGTGTAGTGTAATACAGATTGTTTGGCTAAAGACCCATCGGCAATGTTGCAATCCTTATAATGAAAATTTATAATATATATATATATATATTTTTTAAAAGAAGAGAAAGAATAATCTGCATAAGCTGTAAAGATGGCTATTTATGGTTATATAACCATCCCAAATACTTTCTTCTTATCCTGTAGATCAAGACCGGCTGTCAGGATGTTGCCAAGCTAAACCACACAATGAACCCTCAAAGGCAAGATCCGGATGTTTTGTTCATTATTGAACCAGCCACAGATGGAAACGCAATCCACACCGTCCCAGCTTTGCGGACATTTGGAGATCCTTTGCCATTTCTAAAATCTCAGACTGCATATTTCTGGTGAAAATATTGTCAATGTCCAACGTGGCAATCAAGCCAAACCCAATACCACCAATAGACCATTGCTATTTGAAATGATACAACAGAAGATGCATAATATCAGAGCCTAACCAATCAAATAATGACCAGAGAGAGAGAGACTTGAAACCAAAATCAGTGGCCTGTGGTTCGTAGAGAAAGTTTGTCTCCAAGCAATGTGATCTTCCAACACGATGCTTGGAACATAAAAACAGAACCTCTTTTTGGCACAACTGCAAAATCCAATAGTTAAGCATAAATAGAGGAAATCTACGACTAACTTTAATTTTATTAAACAGACAACGAAATTTTCTAGGAAATAAGATCCACCGTCAGCAACTTGACAACTTCAACCTAATCATACAGAAGTAAAATGAAGAGGCTAAACGAACATTCAAGTCTGTCTCACAGAAAAGAACCTTCTCACTTTAAAAGAAAAATAAAAAACACTAACTAGCATCATGAGAATTTCATGTTACAACAGTATCCACAGTTTTGCTTAAGTTTGAGATTGTTATGATAT
Organism: Warburgia ugandensis; assembly: GCA_035236585.1. Lineage (NCBI taxonomy): Eukaryota > Viridiplantae > Streptophyta > Magnoliopsida > Canellales > Canellaceae > Warburgia > Warburgia ugandensis. The sequence continues at coordinate 15,643,082 of CP141126.1, forward strand.
ATTGTTTCCTCATTGTTCAAATAGTTTTAAATGGATACACAATACCACAGAAACTTAATTTTCGTTGTTAACCTGGCAGAACTGTGTCACTGAATCCTGTGACTCCTTTAAGTCCTTGCTTATGTCAAATATACTATGTTAACAAATAGAAGAATGAGCACCCGGGTGAACCTATGACCTGGTTCAGAGTGATTCTTGAGTTGGTCTAGCTCTCTTACTTGAAAAAATGAACAATAAAGGAAATCTAGGGAACAAACACTCGGTGACACTGGTAAGCATAAAGCCACCAGAGCAACCCTCTCTTTAGTATGAGAACAGAATGCACTGGTAATCCTGATTCTCAATAGTATCATAAAAATCCAGTCAATATGTGTGAAGAAAGTACAAGTGAAGTTAACCGAGACATCTTGACATTAAATGAATCCAACTTCGAGTGAGCAGTACCTAGAATTGATACATATGAGACAGAGGGCTCAAAGAAAAATCCTGCGAATTGAAGGTAAAAATGTGTGCTGAATTACAGGAATCTGATTTTCTTGGTTCAATCTTCCTTGGTGAGACAGGTATACTTTTAGGCCATCTGATTGTATACATGTTATATAATGCTGCCTCAAAATAGCTGACTTTTGGTCTCCATGGGATCATACATATAGAAACAGAGCAGAAAAAAATTGACTACAGAGTATACAGTACAGAGGCACGCTGAAAGGGAACTCACCCTCCATAGTGCAGGAAGCTGTAACCCACAAATAGTGACATTATGTAAATTTGGATCCTACTATCTAGTAAATTTATATAAGATAAAGCAAACAATTCATAAGAAGAGCTCTCTGTATGGTAAAAGAAATAGCTAATTTATCCCACATAGTCTATGGTTGATAGAAATATTCAAGCTAATGCCTAATAATATCCAAGATATGACGTGAACAAACTTTAAAGCTTTTGTCTAGGTCTTCTGTATTACACACCACAATCCAAAATGACTAATGATAGATAAAAAGAGAAAATAAGTCCAACATCTGGAAACAAAAATCTATGAGGAATCATCTGCTCTTTAGATCAGTTGTTACACTGAAATGTCAACTCAAGCATATATTTGTAAGCCTGAGTTCTTCCTATTGAACAAGTGATAGAATCAGAGATCTGAAAAATATTGCAGGTAAAAGCAGAAACATAAAACCTATGAAGAATCAGCCTGCATCAAGATTAGTTATCACACTGAAGGATCTATACATGCACATATTTTTGTAAGCTCAAGCTCTTTGGGACTAACCAAGAGAGAGGAACCGAGAACTGAAAAATGTTGCAAAGAAGAAATGGGAAGTATGTTGCAAGCCAAAATGATGAATTTCGGTACCATCTCTGAAATAAGAAGGATCAACTATGTTGTTCAAAATCTCTAGAGTATATATGAGAAAAGCTAAATTTCATTGGTATAACAAAAAAAGGATCAGGGCAAGAGATAAGCTTGTTGAGAAAATTAAACTACTGAAAATAAAGATATAAATGTGCACCAACCATTAGAATGAATTTATATTAGATGGCACATTAATGGCCGGTACCTTGGAATCTATTATCCTGCATGATTATTCCAAATGTTCCCACAGTTTCTCGAACCATAATACCACACACTCCAGTAAACGAAGTTATTCTACATTCAACAACTGCAAAGACAAGAAAATAATAGACATCAGTAGAAAAGACAAAATATTTTATTCTTTGACTGTTGTTCTTATCCCTAAGCAAGTCTGCGAAGAGGGAGTTGGATATCATAGAAGACACAGAAGGCAAATTGGCTATGGAATTAATTACCTGAAAGAATAGCACCATGTAAGTCAGCAGTGAGAAGGCACTGAGATAACTGGTTTGGCCTGAAATATTAGATCCAAGTAAGCTACAAAAGAGTATTACAAGCACAGAATGTGAATAATGGGGAGATAATCTGACAGATGACAAGGCATGATAAGTAAAAAGGGCAGCCCCAGTGCACAAAGCGTCCGCCTATGCAGGGTCTGGGGAAGGGGCTGACCACAAGGGCCTAAAGTACACAGCCTTACCTTGCATTTGCAAGAGGCTGTTTCCATGCCTTGAACCCGTGACCTGAAGGTCACACGACGACAACTTTTACAGTTGCGCCAAGGCTCCCCTTCTACAAGGCATGATAAGTGCATGATGTAAATGTCAATGCTATTGAATGCACATATGATATGCCAAAAACCAAGATAATAAAACCAATCAGAGTTCTGGTAGGAGTATACGCTCAAGGGGGCATGAAGAAGTCCATGTCCCCTTTTTCTTTCCTAGAGCATTTTCTTGAAAGACCTAAGCCATTCATCATGCTTGCCCTATAAGAATTAGGCAACTCACGTGAAATCAATGCATTTAGATGACCCTAAGCACTTGTTTTGGTTCCTAAAAATTGTTAACAAATATCGATGGTTGGAAATGTAGGCTAAAAGTATCAAATGGGCATGCAATTTGGTACATAGCCTATCTAAGACATTTTGAAAATGATGATTTGCTTAGATTTACCAAAAGAAACGCTCTAGGAGGGAAAAATGGTGGCATGGACTTCTTCACATGCACTTAAGCATGGACTCCTACAGGGACTCCAACAACAAAAAAAGGAAACAAATATGTGGACAAAGATGAGGAGAATCTCACCTGACATTTTTAAGAAGTTCAGAAATATAGTCCTTCCACATTTCATGCACTGGCTTGAACAGATCAAAGCTGCAACAGTCAAACATTCACGTTGAAAATCATAAACAGAGCTGCTAAAAGGAAAGATAAGCAAGTGAAGTGAGGGAATATCTATTATTCGTCAGCAAGTCAAGATAAACTACTATATTGAATACATGATTCCTAGCCTATAAGAAATTTAAACATATAAAAAAAATAAGTTATTTTTTACATATTGGATTTTCAAGAACTGTATGCTGGTTCTTAAGACGTTTAAGTTAACCAGTACAATGATCAGTTTACACAGGCAGAGTGCACTATGCAAGTTCGTGCAGTTTACATATAATTCCTCACTGAGGCAAAAGGTACTTCAGTGTTCAAGGATTTCCAACTGCATAACAATATATTAAGCCATTGTTGACAGACCACACGACAACAAAGAATCATAGACAACTTCTAATATGCCCACTAGACAATGGAAATCCAGGTTCCTAAGAAAATGGTCTTCAACTGATCCTTTTTCGGCATAGAAACAACTCTAACGTCTATGCCAGCAATCCACCCAAGTTCATGCTAGACCAAAGTGAGCTATCAAAGGTTTTCAACATGAAGAGGTCAGTGTTACAATAAAAGTTAAGAAAATAGATACCCAAACCTTGCAACATGTTGATGGAAAAATACTTACTTGTGGAACTCTCGAGGTAAATCAAATGACCCAAATTTCTTGTGTTGTCGCTTGGACATGTGCACTTTAGAGCGCTTGGAATGGCTCCGTAATATAGCCCTTGCACGAGCATCTGCTGAAGCACTGCATCCATGTACGCGATTATCAAGAAGAAGCCAATTGTCGATTTTCATACTTTTAGATCCTTGAGCATACTTCTGTGACGAGTCACCACTGTGGAGAAGCTCGTTTACAATCTTATCAGCTACACTCCTCCCTCTTCTGCTTATAATCTTTTCAAAAATGCATACCAAATCTTATAAGAGCCTGAACTAGAAGCATACCTTGAGGTGCAGACTCATATTGCAATTTGAGCCAAATTGCAACCTAGTTGCAACCTCAATGTATGTCCATAACACTTCCAAAATGAGGGTAAGAAGATGAGCTAGGAAAGAATATAAGTACCTGGGTCCTACCAGTAGCACCGAACAGATTCTCATGCAAGGTTTGAGGCAGCGGGAAATACACAGGTCCATCTGTCTCAGGATCTGTATTTGGAAGCAAGAAGAGGAAGGGAAAAGATAGCATCCAGATGATGATCATAATAAATGATAAACCTATCAAATAAAGAGCAATGGACAATAAGAGGATAAGAATAGACCTTGTTTCTTGGAGGAGGGCAGACAGAAGGGAGAGATTGTTGGGACTGAAGAAGTCTTAGGCTCATGTTGATGAGTGGGAAGTGGGGAAGAAAATCCGGTTTTTTGCTTTTCTTGTTCTTCCTCTGGTTTCTGGTCTTGAGAACTCTGCTTCTTAGTTTTCTCTTCTTGGTCTTTAAGTTGGGACTTGGCTAAAGTAAACCTTCGCTCCAAGGCCTCCAAAGTGCGTTTCTTCTGATCAGAAACAGCAGGATTTCGAAGTGTAGCCATTGTCTAGCTAAAACGGAGAATTCACCTTTTCACTTGAAACTGCACCATTATTAGTATCAGAAGAACCACTTCGAGATAATGTTAACAACCCCAAAATTTTCAATTCCATTTCATGTAAATATGACAATTTTAATTGAAATGAAATGAAAAATCACTGTTTTTGAGTCATGGAATAATGAATTGTCGAAAAATACAAAATTAACCTTTGAAACCTCCAATTTTCAAGTGTGCATGAGAAGAGCTTTCGAACGAGGCCAAGAATATTGAAATCGAGTTTGGACACAAAATTTCAAAAGTCACAAATAAGAGGCCCGAACCAGTGAGTCAAATAATTAGACTCCTTACCTCTAATTGATTGAGGTTGACTTGATTTAGCTTCCATTAGAGTGATGCCTCGAGATGTTTTTCCTCTGGTGTGAGAGGGACTGCATTTAGGTAATGGGGTTGCCCTGTGGATTGTTTTGACATGCATGAGGGACTGAGAAATCAACCTCAGTTTTTCTGTTTTGACCGTGGGATCGTTTTGGATCCTTTACAAAACCCTAACGCTCTACACATTCATAAAAATCCAGTTAAAAATGGAGGAGGGTTCACAGGAAACCTACCTTGCATCCTTTTTCCTTCACCACCAGTCGCCACTGGAGATGATTCGATGCCTGTCGTTCATCGCCGGCTAGTCACAGTCGCATTCCATATATTTCCCTTCATTGCGGCGTCAACACCTGACCGATCAACAGGTTTCCATAGGGCTTTTGATCAGAACATTGGGGTGAACAATGTGAACAGTTCCGATCGGCTATCAGAACCGCCGTTGCCGCCGGCGAACATTTTTTCTTTGGCGACTGTAAATCTCCTCGTCTCTCTCACTGGTGCGATCTGGGTTTTTCCGGAGTGCAAATCCCGGGCCCCCCCTCTCTTCCTCTCCTTCTCTTCCTGCTCTCTTCTCTTCCTCTGGTCCGTCGGGTTTGGAAGCACAGACTTGACGTCTGTGTCGGATTCCCTTAAGCGTGGGGTGCCCGTATCAAATACGACTCCCTTTCATCGGTTATTTATTTATTTTTTCCATATTATATTTACAGAAATGCCCATAATCTTTAAGTTCTTGTATCTTCTCAATCCAAACTCCAATTTCAGCAAATTTGGTATCATTTCAATCGTCTTTTCAAGCACTATCCAATTATAGAGGTCTGAATACTAGATTAGATGTTCATTTAGTATTTCACTCATAAAACTCTAAAAATATATAATTTAATATGTTATTTTCATCCTAATTTATTATTTTTCAAGATTCGCTCAAATTGACATTAAAATTTTTTGGAATGTTACATAACTATTACTGTAATAACCCCAATTTTTATGAATATAATTAAATTATTAAAAATTAAAAGTTGATATTTAAAAAGTGAAATTGGAACTTTGAGTCCAAGAAAATTTTAGTTTATGAAAATAAAATTAAGATTTAAAACTAGAATATTTGTAATGTACTAAAAAAACTAATCAGAATGACTGTAAGTACGTCAAATTCTGAGTTTGAATGAAAAATCTTTAGTTTTTTTTATTTTTATAAATAAAAGAAAAAAGTGATAATTTTACTCATAACCGGGACTTAAGACATAAAAATTTAGAATGTACTAAAAAAACTAATGAAAACGACTCTAAGTACGCTTAATTCCAAGTTCATAGGAATAAATCCTATTTTTCTCCCTTTTTGGAATTAAAAGGGCAAAATGGTCTTTCAACAATCCCCTAGAATTGCAGCTCCAGAATCCTTCCCCATCTCCCCCATTTCTCTCCTTTCTCTTCTTGTTTTTTTTTTTCTCTATATGAGGGTCTGCACACCCACCTAGCACTCCAGGCTCATTGGAGACGTCGAGCGCATCAATTGACACGTAGTTTCCGTTGAACCTAGGTTTTCAGCTAGGATGTAATATCCTTAATTTTTAGGATAAAATAAGAAATTTTTAAATAATTTAAATTAAAATTTTATAGATGGAAATTTTTACTGAAAACCTAAGAATTAGAAAGTGCTCATTAATACGAGTCCAACGCCACCAAGAACGTGAAAAACGGAGCTCAAACGAGGGAGTTATGAGCCGTCGAAGTTGTAAGGGCATTTTGGTCTTTTGACAGAGACGTGTTACACGGGGGTCTAAATTAATAACGGCACACCTGTCTTCCACACGTTTCTACCAATCCGGCAAAATCGTGGAGAGATGTGGAAAGAGACGTGTGGGGAAGAGTTTTTATTCCCTTAGGACTCTAGACCCTATATCTATTCTTCCCTATGAGCCAAAACGCTCCACTTTAAGCGTTTCTCCGAGTTTTCACTCAGAACCCTAGCCCTGCAAAGCTTTGATTTTTTCGGCGAGTGGAACCCTGGCAACACGAGCAACCATAGCTAGGTGCAAGGTAAGCCTCAATACTCTGTTTTCCCGTATTTATTAAATAGAAAAATAATTAGGAAAACATTTAAAAATTAGGAAAAAAATCAGATTTTTTAGGAACTTTGTGCACGCTACTGTTGGAGCATGATTTCATGGATCAAACATCGTCCGTTTGGAAATCGCACCGTCCAACTAGTGCATAAGAGACCCAAGGGCAAACCCTTTAAATTTGGGAGTAATCCAACGGTGGATATCTCCAGAAAACGCAAAAACCAGTACCTAGGGATGATTTTAGGAACTTGGGAAAAATCATTTAAAAACCATGGTTTTTGGCAAAATCAGTGCAAAAGGAGTTATTAGCAAGCTTGTGGTCTCACACTGAGGTAGATGACGACAACTAATGCTTTGCCTTGATTTTTAAATCATGTTTAAACATAGCATCATGTGTGATTGTGTTTTAAATTGCAATTATTAATTACTGTGGATTTCATGCGACATTGAGTACAAGATGGTTATTCCAAATTGAAATCTTTTACTGAATAAACTTATTTCAAATGCTCTTACAAGCATGATGTTAATTAGTTATGCTTAATTAGAGACTCATTTCTTATTATATATATAGAAAATGCATGGATTTACATGGAAATGAGAATAGAGGCTTATTAGCTGGTCTTTTTATAGGCTAACCCCAAGATGAGAGGCATGTCTTAGGGATTGCAAACTATAAGTGCTCTTGAGTTTTAGCATATACATATGATTTCCGTGCTTTATATTTGATGACGAGTGCTCTCGCCTGGTGGGCGTCATGCTAGGAGGGATAAGGCCGGCCACCACCTTCCGAGATTATAATGTGATGATTTGTGATATGATAGACACCTGCCTATAGATGGCATTCGGTAGGGGTTTGGTAACATAGATAGTCCACACTACCGATCTAAGCTTTTCCATGGGGACAGACACTAAGTCTCCCGTTATGGTGTCAACGGAGAGCGGCGGTGGTTTATACCCATGAAGGGTTGCTACTGCAGCATGATGGCCCATATTCTTATTATGTGTGCATGTATGATGAGCATGGTTATGGATGTTATGCCTAGGTGTGACGACATTCAGAAGTTGACTATGAATACTCCTGATCAGTGATATTAGTACGATGGTGGGACCCATTACCTTAGGGTGCCCTTATTCTTGTTGTATGCTCTATTTTATTGATTCATGTCATGTTTTAACTCCGTGATTGCATGTTTTAGCATATAGAATAAATTTGCATTTATTTGAACATGGCATTATGACATCACTATTTTTCATAAATGTTAGACTTTTCTTTAGAGCTGTTCATTATTTCTTTCATTTATTACATTAATTGTCTATGTACCTACCCAAGCGATAGCTTACTAAGGCATTACTTTGTTTTGCAATGCCTTAGATCTCGAGCGCGACACCAGGAAAGGAAAAGCTATTGATAAACCTTGAGAGCTGCTGAAGACTAATTTTCCCTATAGTTTTAGACAGTGACGTGAGTCATTAGAGAGGATTATCATTTGAATTTTATTATGGATTGCATACTTTTTTATTTAGATGTGATTTAGATGTTTGGATATATGTTGGACATTTATATGGGATGTTATGATGGATAGACCCTCGGCCATATTATTATTGTGTTTTGGACATTTATTTGATTTAAAATAAAGGCGCCAATTTATTTGACGTTGATTTATACGGGAATTGTTTTATTTATGTTTAATTTACGTGTACGTCATTTTGAGAAAGGAAAACTAACACCCGGAGTTTTTAAGATAGGTTTTAGTAAAATGTTAAATAAACTTTTCTCATGGGATCCCAAATGCTCTTATTCAAAATGCCATTATTATTATTATAAAAAAAAAATGTCTTAAAAATCCGGGGTGTTACATAGGAAACCCTATTTGAATTAGCCATCCAATTCCACTCGTTAGAATCAAATCTCCAATGTTGTATTGATTCCGAATGAGGTGGTCTACAAAAGCCCTAAAGTCCCGTGACGATCCACCATCTGGATCTTTGGTAATTTTAAAACAAAATTCAAGTACCGGTGAATCACCGTCTCTGGCAAGTTCTTCATCTATTTCTAGCCAATCCAGCAGATTAACGATGATCTTGAACCGTTAAAGATCTTCAGCACGTGGAGATCTATAAAACCCCCATAGTTCCCCTCCTTCTCCGACAACGTCATCGGAGAAAGTATCAACTGTATATAATTCTAAAAGCTAGGGTTTTTTCTACTTTCTTCTTTTTCTCTAGCGTCATTTCATCTTCTCTTGTGAAAATGTAACACCCCGGATTTTTAAGACAATTTTTTTTTTTTGACAATTTAAATAAGAGCATTTGGGATCCCATGAGAAAAGATTTATTTAACATTTTACTAAACCTATCTTAAAACTCCGGGTGTTAATTTTTCCTTTCTCAAAATGGCGTACATGTAATTTAAACACAAATAAATGATCCGCGTATAAATCAACGTCAAATAAATAGGCGCCTTTATTTTAAATCAAATAAACGTCCAAAAGACAGTAATAATATGGCCCATGGTCTATCCATCATAACATCCCATATAAATGTCCAATATATGTCCAAAGATCTAAATCACATCCAAATATAAAGTATGCAGTCCATAATAAAATTCAAATAATAATCCACTCTAATGACTCACATTACTTTCTAAAACTATAGGGAAACTAGTCTTCAGCAGCTCTCAAGGTTTATCAACCGCTTTTCCTTTCTGGTGTCGCGCTCGAGATCTAAGGCATTGCAAAACAAAGCAATGCCTCAAAGAAGCTATCGCTTGTGTAGGTACATAGACAATTAATGTAATAAATGCAGAAATAATGAACAGCATTGATGAAAAGTCTAACATTTATGGAAATCGTGATATCATAATGCCATGTTCAAATAAATGCCAATTTATTCCATATGCTAAAACATGAAATTCACGGAGTTAAAACATGACATGAATCAATTAAATGGAGCATACAACAAGAATAAGGGCACCCTAAGGTAATGGGTCCCACCACATCGCATGAACATCCCTGATCAGGAGTACACATAGTCAACCTCTGAGTGTCGTCACACCTGTGCATACCATCTATAACCATGCTCATCATACATGCACACATAACAAGAATATGGGCCATTATCTGCGGTGGCAACCCTCCATGGGTATCAACCACCGCCGCTCCCGTCGACACCATAAAGGAGACTTAGCGTCTGTCCCCATGGAAAGGCTCAGACCGGTAGTGTGGACTATCCATGTTACCAAACCCCTACCGAATGCCATCTATGGGCAGGTGTCTATCATATCACAAACTCATCACATCATAATCTCGGAAGGTGGGTGGCCTACCTATCCCTCCTAGCATGACGCCCACCGAGCGAGAGCACCCGTCATCAAATATAAAACACGGAAATCATATGTATATGCTAAAACTCAAGAGCACTTATAGCTTGCAATCCCCAAGACATGCCCCTCATCCTGGGGTTAGCCTATCAAAGGACCATCTAATAAGCCTCTATTCTCATTTCCATGTAAATCCATGCATTTTCTATATATATAATAAGAAATAAGTCTCTAAGTAAGCATAACAAATTAACGTCATACTTGTAAAAGCATTTGAAATAAGTTTATTCAGTAAAAGATTTCAATTTGGAATAACCATCCTGTACGTAATGTAGCATGAAATCCACGGTAAATAATAATTGCATTTTAAAACACAATCACACATGATGCTATGTTTAAACATGGTTTAAAAATCAAGGCAAAACATTAGTTGTCGTCACCTACCTCAGTGTGAGATCACTAGCTTGCCAATAACTCCCTTTAATTGGTATATTCAAGTGCACCTGTACATGTCACATCACTATTTTAAAATTTTTCTAAATAAAAAGTGGTCATTTCTAAGTTTTTAAGTTAAAACTAGGTCCGCGTCGTCAATACGGTCACAACGCCTTTTTCGGATCGTGATTTGGACCTCTCTAGCTCCCAAAAATCAAGTTTTAGTGAAAACTACCCTCAAATGGGGCCTGCCGGACCACCATAAGGTGGTTTAAACCGGCGGCGCCTCTTTTCCGCCGGTTTACACCAGCGTACTCTGGCGCAGGAAGACGCACGGCGTCGCAGACGCCGCACGGGACGCGCGCCGCGCGTCTTCGGCACGCGTGCGTCACGGTCGCCAGGACGCGCCGCGTCCCGATCCCACCGCGACAGCCCACCGAGGCCGTCCCGCACGCGCGCGGGGCCGCGCACGCATGCGACGACGACGTCACATGACGTCGTCCCTCGGGCGTCATGGAGTGCGTCCTGGCGTCAGCGCAGGGCGCCGACGCCGTTGACGACGCCGGAGAAGACGACCGGATTCCGGTCGCCTCCGGCGAGCTGCTGCAGAGCTCCGTTTTGCGTGATTTTTGCGCCATTTTCTTCAGAATTCTCTCTAGAATCCATTTATGCCCTCCTTTTGCACTAATTTTCTCAAAAACCATGGTTTTTAAACGATTTTTCCCAAGTTCCTAAAAACCTCCCTAGGTACTGGTTTTTGAGTTTTCTGGGCAATTCCACCGTTGGATCACTCCCAAATTTAAAGGGTTTGCTCTTGGGTGTCTTTTGCACTAGTTGGATGGTGCGATTTCCAAACGGACAACGTTTGGTCTATGAAATCATGCTCCAACAGTAGCGTGCACAAAGCCCCCAAAAATCCAATTTTTTTCCTAATTTTTAAATGGTTTTCTAATTAATTTTCTAATTAATAAATACAGAAAAACATGGATTTGAGGCTTACCTTGCACCTGGCCGGAGTTGCTCGTGTTGTCGGGGCTCCACTCGTCGGAAACTTCAGATTTTTGCAGGTCTAGGGTTTTGCGTATCATTCATGGAAAACGCTCAAAGTGGAGCGTTTTGGCTCCTAGAGGAGCATAGATATAGGGTTTTAGAGTCTTGGGGAAGAGAAACTCTTCCCCACACGGCTCTTCCCACGTCTCTCCGGCGATTTCGCCGGACTGGTAGAGACGTGTGTAGACAGGGGTGCCGTTATCAATTTGGACCCCTGTGTAACACGTTTCTGTCAAAAGACCATTTTGCCCTTACAACTTTGACGGCTCATAACTCCCTCGTTTGAGCTCCGTTTTTCGCGTTCTTGGTGGCGTTGGATTCGTATCGACGAGCACTTTCTAATTATTATGTTTTCAGGAAATAATTTCATCCATAAATTTTTTTTAATTTATTTAATAATTTTCT